>CP136054.1:405482312-406973145 GCA_032464435.1 Aegilops umbellulata | reverse complement strand
CTTCAACCGGACTCCAGGACTATGAAGATACAAGATTGAAGACTTCGTCCCGTGTCCGGAAGGGACTTTCCTTGGCGTGGAAGGCAAGCTTGGCGATACGGATATATGGATCTCCTACCATTGTAACCAACTCTGTGTAACCCTAGCCCTCTCCGGTGTCTATATAAACCGGAGGGTTTTAGTCCGTAGGACAACATAACAATCATACGATAGGCTAGCTTCTAGGGTTTAGCCTCCTTGATCTCGTGGTAGATCTACTCTTGTACTACCTATATCATCAATATTAATCAAGCAGGACGTAGGGTTTTACGTCCATCAAGAGGGCCCGAACCTGGGTAAAACATCGTGTCCCTTGTCTCCTGTTACCATCGGCCTAGACGCACAGTTCGGGACCCCCTACCCGAGATCCGCCGGTTTTGACACCGACATTGGTGCTTTCATTGAGAGTTCCTCTGTGTCGTCACCATCAGGAAGGATGCCTCATCCCGTCTTTAAAGACGGCACCGTTGCTAAGGGAGCTTTGGCTGTTGGCCAAACTCTCCGGCTAGGTGGTTTTCTTATGACCGCCTGTTCGGCTGCTGTGCCGATGATTACCTCTCGGGTCATCAAAAGCAATCTTCATGTCAGTTCGGAACTCGCCGAGCAGTTAGATCCAATGGAGCTCTCTTCCATAAACGAGCTCTTGGATCGCATCGCCGCCCTGGGGGTCACTACGGATTACGACCAGGTTGGGCCTAAACCCGATCCAAGAGAGATTAACTCTTCCCAAGTCACCCATCACGTTGCCGTGGTAGAAGGGCAGTGCGGCGAACCTTCATCTATCTTAAGGACTAACTACGTCCGGATTCCCAATCCCTTCAAGCCGAATACCCGCGGAGGGGAGGATATCACTCAAGACCTGAACTTAGAATCACGCGACGGGCTGGATTCATTGGACAACATCCAAGAATCCAAACTTTTGAGTTCGGAAACTTCTTGACCTCTGAGTCTCAGATTGGGCGAGGTTTCGGATCTAATTCCACCCACCCACCCGAACATAAGCGATCTATCCCAAATCAGGCAAAAGCCCGAAGAAACAGTACATCATTACTGGGCCAGATTCCTCCTGGTTAGGAATAGGATAAAGGACTGCCGCGAGGAAGACGCAATCTCAATTTTCTGCAATAATTGCATGGACAAGGGAATCCTCAACGCCATAAGTCGCCGTGATATTACACGCTTCGCTGACTTGGCGTCCATAGTACGAAAGTACTGTGTGATGGAAAGCGCCAGGAAAACCAAAATAAAATTTTGGGACGATCCGGCTCTAAATACAAACCCAGTCCGAAATAAAAGGGTGCATCACTGCTAGACACCCGAATTAAACACCAAAAAGCAAAAACCCTCTATAGGGCATGGAACCATACTGGAAGGATGGCTTAATGGACCCTGTAAAATTCACAGTACAGAGGGCGACACACCAACTCACAGCCTTAGAGCATGTTGGATACTCCGGCAGGTGGCCAAAATTGGCGAAGATCTCCTAATTCCGGAGGCCATAGAAAGCCACCCCAGGGACACCAATACGGTACTAACAGTCTTCGAGACTTTTGCATCAAATAATATGCGAAAAAGAACACTCCGCAGCCTTGCCGAAGTCTACCAAGTAGCAACAATAAACCCATGGAGTGACACGGGTATTACTTTTAATGCCAGTGATGAATCTAAATTCCGAACAGCCCGAGCACCAGCCGCATTGGTCCTCAGTCCAATAGTGGATGGCTTTCACCTCACCAATGTACTCATGGATTGAGGCAGCGGATTAAACCTCATTTATGAGGAAACCCTTCAAAAAAATGAAAATAGACTGGAACCGCATTGAGCGAAGCAGCACAACCTTTAGAGGAATAATACCCAGTCGGGAAGCGCACTGTACAGGAAAAATCACACTAGATGTGGTGTTCGGCACGCCGGATAATTACAGGTCCGAAGAGGTCACGTTCCATGTGGCCCCATTCAGTAGCGGATACCACGCTCTGCTTGGGCGGGAAGCATTTACAATCTTCCAAGCAATACTCCATTACGGGTACATGAAGCTCAAGATGCCCAGGCCGAACGGAATCATCACTCTCGCTAGCGATCCGGACATAGCACTCCGCGCCGAAAATAAGACAGCCGCACTGGCCCTTCCGAAGCCCTAGCGGCTGAGGAACTGATTGCGCCGCGCTCCACGGTGAATAGGGACGATGTGATACACGACAAGAGATCCAAGTCCACCTCCTTTAAACCAGCGGACGAAATAGTCAAATTCCAGGTCCATCCAACGGACCCTAATAAAACAGCTTCTATCGGGGCACAATTAAACCCTGATGTAGACGTCGCACTGCGAGAATTCCTACGTGAAAACTGGGACATCTTCGCCTGGCACCCTTCAGACATGCCAGGAATCCCACGCAGGCTGGCCGAACACAGCTTAAATATCCTAAAAGGATTCAAACCTGTCAAACAAGCTCTTCGGCATTTTTCCAAACCTAAGAGACATGCCATGGGAGAGGAGCTAGCCAAGCTATTGGAGGCCGGATTCATCAGAGATATAAAACATCCAGACTGGCTAGCAAACCTGGTGATGGTACCAAAGAAGGACAAATCCTGGCACCTATGCGTTGATTTTAAAGACCTTAACAAGGCTTGCCCAAAGGATCCCTTCCCCCTCCCCCGCATCGATCAAATTATCGACGCTACCGCAGGACATGATTCATTGTGTTTCCTCGACGCATACTCCGGCTACCATCAAATCAAGATGGCAGAGTCAGACCAAGCCGCAACGGCATTCATCACACCATACGGCCCATTCTTCTTCAACACAATGCCCTTCGGGTTCAAAAACGTCGGCGCAACATATCAGCGCATGATTCAGACATGTCTGGCAAACCAGATTGGCAAAACAGTGGAGGCATACGTGGACGATGTGGTCGTAAAAACAAGACATGTCGAATCTCTAGTAGACGACTTGAGGCTTACATTTGATAACCTCCGAACATACGAAATCAAGATCAACCCTGAAAAATGCGTTTTCGGCATTCCTGCCAGAAATCTCTTGGGCTTCATTGTATCCGGTAGAGGAATTGAAGCAAATCCAGCCAAGATCCGAGCTTTGTCACAATTGGATATCCCGAAGGACCTCAAACAAATACAAAAATTAACCGGATGCGTGGCGGCTCTAAGCCGCTTCATCTCCCGCTTGGGAGAAAAGGCACTACCCCTCTATCGCCTCCTTCGACGCACCGAACACTTCGAGTGGACGGATGCCGCCACGGCTGGACTCGACGAAGTAAAAGCCATATTGGCAACTGTCGGTGTCAAAACCGGCGGATCTCGGGTAGGGGGTCCCGATCTGTGCGTCAAGGTCGGATGGTAACAGGAGACAAGGGACACTTTATTTTACCCAGGTTCGGACCCTCTCGATGGAGGTAAAACCCTACTCCTGCTAGATTAATATTGATGATATGGGTAGTACAAGAGTAGATCTACCACGAGATCAAGGAGGCTAAACCCTAGAAGCTAGCCTATGAGTATGATGATGGTTATGATGTGTTCGTCCTACGGACTACAACCCTCCGGTTTATATAGGCACCGGATAGGGTTATGGTTACACAGAGTCGGTTACATTGGTAGGAGATCTCGAATAACTGCACGCCTAGCTTGCCTTCCACGCCAAGGAAAGAACCTTCCGGACACGGGACGAAGTCTTCAATCTTGCATCTTCATAGTCCTGGAGTCCGGCTGGAGATATAGTTCGGCTATCCGAACACCCCCTAATCCAGGACTCCCTCAGTAGCCCCTGAACCAGGCTTCAATGACGACGAGTCCGGCGCGCAAATTGTCTTCGGCATTGCAAGGCGGGTTCCTCCTCCAAATTTTTCAAGAAGATAATAAACACCAAAAATAGTGTCCGGCTCTGCAAAACAAGTTTCCATGTATTGCCATATAGAGAATAATACAAACACAAATCAAATCTGCTGACGTATTCCGCAGTGCGTCATAACACTGCGACCAAGCCTTCTGTATGGATTATTTTTTGTTGCTCCACCGCAGCACGTTCAACGAGGCGGTTTCCTTGGCACGTCTTGTCGAAGCAGAGATCGTGTGCCCCTTTTAACGGGATTCTCATTAATACGAACGTTGGTAACCCAACCGTGCCCGTTAAGCACGTCCTGCCTTGATTAAAGGCTAGTCCAAGACGGTTACGGGGAGGGCTCTTGATATTCTGCCTCTTATAAAGAGACCGAGACCTTGCTCCCCTCTTGTGTTCCCAAAACAAGCTCGCCCATAGCCTCGAGTTCCAACACCCCAGGCTTTTAGATTCTAGGCGCACCGGACCATCGACAATGTCCGGCTCCGGCCTTCAAGGCCAATGGATGCCCTCCTCCGTTATGGAGGAAGACGTGTCAAGGTTGAGGGAGGCTAGGTTCCTGACCAGCGAGATCCCGCACAGGTTGCCTGCTCAAGGACAAGCGATCCCAAGCCCTCAGCCTGGTGAGAGCGTAGTATTCATCTCCCACTTCCTTCGGGGATTAGGCTTCCCAATGGATCCTTTCGTAAGGGGGCTGATGTTTTATTATGGGCTGGAATTCCATGACCTAGCTCCGGAGTCCATCCTCCATATCTCCTCCTTCATTGTTGTGTGCGAAGCGTTCCTCCATATCACTCCTCACTTCGGATTATGGCTCAAGACCTTCAAGATAGAACCGAAGATAATCGAGGGGCGTCACATAGAGTGCGGAGGTGCTATTATAAAAAGGAATACCGGTGCTCCATGGCCCAAGGGCACTTTTCAAGAGGAGCTCGGCTTATGGCAACAGGAGTGGTTCTACATCACCTCTCCTCGGGGCACCACTTGGGTAGCGCCTCCCGCCTTTCGCTCGGGCCCCCCACCACGTTTAACATCGTGGATCAACACAGGGTTAGATCGGGGCTTGCCCAAAGACGTTCCTCTGTTGCAGGGCCGCATAAAGGATCTCCTAAAAGGAGACCTCAACCTGGTCAAGGTGATGCAAGTTATGCTGATTCGCCGGATACTGCCTGGCCAACGTCGCCCCCTCCGCTTGTGGGAGTCCAACCCAGAGGGGCCGTGAGTTCTCCGAAATCTCATGGGCATGACGCCTACGGAGATGTATAGACTGTTCTTCGGACCACAAGGAGTGAGTCCGGATTTGACCGAGGATGTTGGTTTAAGCCGCAACCGCTCGGATACAGAAGTAGGTGTCCTTGCGCCCGGACCTTCTATCCGTATAATTGACTTATTTTTTAACAGTACTTCTCCTTTTTACGCAGGAGTGGATAGCGAAGGCAAAGCTGATCCGGTGTCCGGCTCCCCTTCCCGAGACCAGGCTAGATCCTGTGCTAGTCAGGATGTTGGAGGTGGCGCCTCGGAAGGAAAATGAAGGGGCGGACAAGGAAACTGTGGCCTCTTCGAAAGAGGCCATCCCAAAGGGGGGAATCGACAACTCCTCTCCAAAGGGGAAGAAAAGGGCCGCCTCTGACGACCCGGGAGTCGTAGCTCCAAAGCGGGGGAAAGAATCTGCGTCAGAGGACCCGACGCCGGGGAGCCCCTCGGCCGAACTAAATCCTCAAAAGGAGCAGCCCTCCAACGAGCCATAAGTAGAAAGAGAGTCATTGTTTTAAGAGAAATCCTTAATTTATATCTGAGAAGTTTTGACCGAAACCTTACCTTGTAGTTCGGACCTCGACCCTTCTCGGCAGAGCTCGTCATCGGGGGATCTTCTTCCGGAGATGATGGAGAGCGGAACGCCTCCTCCTTCATCGCCTAGAAAGGCGGGCGACGCCGAAGTGTCGTCGCAGAGGATTTCTCCAGAGGCAGAAGGTGATCATGCGGCCCCCCGGGGTTCTCCGAGTCCGGCCTCCGAAGAAGGCCATGGGACGAGTCCGGCACCATTTGGTGTTCGGTCGGAGGAGCTGAAGGTTCTGCTGGGCCGAGCCTCTGTTTTAGAGGAGCATTGTGCGTTGATGCACACGATGATTGAAAAGATTTCATCCGTGGAAAGCGGACTGAACGAGGCCGTCAAGAGTTTACTAGCGGGCCTTGAGGTACGTTTTGAATAACGAACATTAATGTTAATTGCGCATAATAACATGCGCCCTGTATAGATAGTAGCCCCTGAGACTCTGTGTGCCGCACAGATTAGCGGCGCGCAGAGGATCTTAATCCCAGGTCCTTTAAGTGGCACCTTTGCATGTAGGTGGCAGGTTGTCCGGAGTCGAGCCGTACTCGAGAATTTGCCGAAATGAAACGGCAACTCGATGAGGCAGAAGCCGACATCGTGCTTGTTAACAAGCGGCTTGATGATGCTCAAGGTATTGAGTTTATTTGGCGATTGTTAGTAAGAGGAGCTTTATGTCAATATCTTACCTTGTGTATGCTTGATGCAGATGGTGCGGCGGACGTAGAAGGACTTAGGGCCGAGCTCGCCAAAGCAAAGGAACAAGCCAGAAAAAGCGATGCGGCTGCCGGAAGAGCCTATGAAGAGCTAAAAGCCGAACAGGCTTCCCATTGCCGAAGCAAGGAGGAGATGGCTGATATAGCCGCGAAATTGAAAAGTGCTACTCACCGTTGAAAACTTCTTGAAGAGGAAGGTCGAGCCCGGCAGACGGATTTAGAGAAGGCCGTCGCCGACGCCAAGGACGCCCGCTCTGGTATGAGAGCGTCAAGGGAAGAGCTGCATCAAGCCAGACTAATTGCGGATGGAAAGCCCTTCCTGCTGCGGAGAAAATTCGATGATCCGAAGTTCGCCCCGTTGGACCGAGCGTGGAGTGTGGAGGACACCTATCTGGATTTGTCGGCTAGTGCCGCTGATGCGACCAGGTACTTTCAAGATAAGAAAGATAATGAAGTGGAAAAGCACTTCTGGTCGCAGTTCACTAATCCAGAGCGTCCACTATCAGTGGATGATCGCCTGGCCCAATGGGCCGAGCTGAATAGGTTGTCTAGACTCGCCATGAAGCATGCCATGGACCGCCTGCGTCCGGGGAGATCGAAGCCGAGAAGCTATTTCAGTTTGGTGCAGCAATTTCTTGACGTGGTGCCTCGGATTGAAGCTCTAAAGAGGTCTACTTGCACAGAGGGCGCGCGGCTGGCTCTTGCCCGTGTCAAGACATACTGGGCAGATATGGAGCCCACCGTTGTTGCGTCCCGTGATTCGGATAAAAGCCAAATTCCTTCCGAGCACTATTTTGAGGAAGTCCTCGCGGGCGCTCGTATAATAGAGACGCAGTGTTGGAAAGATGCTGTTTTATGACAGCATATGTAATCGTAGATCAATATTTTTATAAATTGTAATGGCGTAATTTAGACTTGTGCCTTCAAGTATTAATAACACCTCCTGTGCGGCCGTTTTGATATATAAATTCTGAAAGATTGCAGTCGTTGGCTTCAGTCCCCACGCACATAGTGCGGGGGTGCGCGCGGAGAACGCATTTTCACACTTAACCCAACGTCTTGGTCCTACAAAGGAGGTGATAGCGCCGCGGGCTAGGCAACCGGACTATAATGCTTTAACACTTTCACTTAGCCATAGGAGCTTGACAGTGGGACTCTTTAGGTAGCCCTTTAGTGGCGACTGCGTTTACCCGAATTTGGGACGCATATGTGCCTGACCGGGAAGCGGCCCTTCGTCAAAACGGAGGAATTCGATAAATTCCTATAAGTCCTCGAGTGGCGACCAGTCTCGCGCTACATCATGACAGTCGGTTTTCGGCTTTCTCTACTGAGGTGCTCACCCGGCCGAACCGGGGCACAATCGCAGTAGTTCTCCTGGTGCAACCTTAGCCGACAGAACGGAACGTAAGGTGGCCGAATTCAGGAGCCGGGCAACCCAACATGTGACCAAAATCATGACTCGGAGCTGATGCATATAGTGCCAAAACTCGCGACGCCGAACACTCCCTAAGGTGTTCGGTCTTTGTGGGTGCGTGTGAAACAACACCCTTGAAAAAGAAAAAAGCCCCTTGTGTCCAGGTACGAGCAAGAATTCTGGCGTGGCCACATGCCAAAACGCCAGTCTCCTCCATGGTTATAGTGAGATAAACCAGGGGATGTATAGCAGCAAGAGACAGTAAAAAAGGTTTACACAGGGTCTTAATCTAAAAAGAATCCTTTGGGGCGGGTCCCTACTGCACGTCTGCGCCTGTGTCTCCGTTGTGCCGTGTCCTGGACGGGCGCCGTACGACGTTCATCTGTAAAAGGGAAGAACTAAATTGAAAAATGGGTCGTGCGGATCAAAAAGAATAATAAATAAAATGTGAAGTGAGAAATAGATACGGTCGAGTTTTATTGTCTTTGCGTACAGCCCCTGGTGAGGCGTACCAAGCCTATAACGAAAATGGGCGTGTGCCGAACTCTTTGAGTCCGGGTCCGCGGCCTTTTGTGACTTACATCGAAAAAGTCTTTTGGCTGGCGAGGCCATTTTGTTGGGCGACCGTTTAAGCGGCCGCATAATCCTCCGTTTGGAGGAGATGTAGTTTAGTATGCTCCCTTTAAAGAGATGATGCCTCGAGGACCGGGCATCTTTAGCGTGAGGGATGCATAATGCGGTATTGCGTTAAAGCGAGCGAAAGCTCCGCGTCCCATTAGTGCTTGATAGCGACTTGAAAACGAGACTATGTGGAAGATAAGCTTTTCGCGACGAAAGTTATTGGCAGAGCCAAATATGACCACAAGCCGGAGAAAACCCATACAGTGGGTGTCCGGGCCTGGTGCTACTCCTTGAAAGGAGGTTTTACTGTGACGGATTCGTGCTGGGTTTATGCCCATGCGGTGAATTGTATCCTGATATATCAGATTTAGTCCGCTGCCCCCGTCCATAAGGACGTTGGTAAACTGGAATCCGTCTATTATTGGATTAAGTATCAGGGCAGTCCGGCCTGCGTCTTTGATATTGCGAGAATAATCTGGCTAATCAAAAATGATTTGCTTTAGTGACCAGTGGCCAGACTCCTGAGGGATAGGCTTGAATGTGCGGACCTTTACGGGTGCCTCATGCCTTGTTATGTGAAGTGATGTAACGCCCTCGATGCGGCTATATCTCCCACGTGTTGAGGCACGACTTAGAGGCATAACCGCATTGAAAGCAATGTCGCAAGTGAGGTAATCTTCACACAACCCGTGTAATGCATAAAGGGAAAGAGATACATAGTTGGCTTACAGTCGCCACTTCACACAATACATAAATAAACATCCATCATTCAAATTACACTCAAGGTCCGACTACGGTACCAAAATGAAAGAAGACTACCCCAAATGCTACATAGATCCCCGGATCGCCCCAACTGGGCTCCACTACTGATCATCTGGAAAAGGAACATAGTAACGGCCACGTTCCTCGTCGAACTCCCAAGTGAGCTCGGACGCGTCATCTGCACTGGCATCGTTGGAACCTGCAACTGTTGTGATAATATCTGTGAGTCACGGGGACTCAGCAATCTCACACCCGCGAGATCAAGACTATTTAATCTTATAGGTAGGAAAAGGATAGTGAGGTGGAGCTGCAGCAAGCGACTAGCATATATGGTGGCTGCAACGCAAAAGAGAGCGAGAAGAGAAGGCAAAGCACGGTCGTGAAGATAGAAGTGATCAAGAAGTGATCCTGAAACGACCTACGTCAAACATAACTCCAACACCGTGTTCACTTCCCGGACCCTGCCGAGAAGAGGCCATCACGGTTACACACGCGGTTGATGTGTTTTAGTTAAGGTCAACTTCGGGTTTTCTACAACCGGACATCAACAAATTCCCATCTGCCTCATAACCGCGGGCACGGCTTTCGAAAGATAATACCCTGCAGGGGTGTCCCAACTTAGCCCATTATAAGCTCTCACGGTCAACGAAGGATATTCCTTCTACCAGGAAGACTCGATCAGTCTCGGAATCCCGGACTACAAGACATTTCGACAGCAATAAAACAAGTCCAGCAAAGCCGCCCGATTGTGCCGACAAATCCTGATAGGAGCTGCACATATCTCGGTCTCAGGGCACATCCGGATGAGCAGTCCGTACAACTAAAACCAATCCTCGAGTTGCCCCGAGGTGGCGCTGCAAAGGGCTCTAGTTTGGACCAGCAATCGAAGGAGAACTGGCCCGGGGGTTTAAAATAAAGATGACCCTTGAGTCTGCAGAACCCAAGGGAAAAAAGGCTTAGGTGGCAAATGGTAAAACCAATGTTGGGCCTTGCTGGAAAAGTCTTATTCAAAGCGAACTGTCAAGGGGGTCCCATAAATCACCCAACCGTGTAAGGAACGCAAAATCCGGGAACATAACACCGGTATGACGGAAACTAGGGTGGCAAGAGTGGAACAAAACACCAGGCAAAAGGCCGAGCCTTCCACCCTTTACCAGGTATATAGATGCATTAGTTAAATAAGAGGTATTGCGATATCCCAACAAGTAAACAGGAACAACAAGTCCATGTTCCAACAAGGAACAAACTTCATCTTCACCTGCAACTAGCAACGCTATAAGAGGGGCTGAGCAAAGCGGTAACATAGCCAATCAACGGTTTGCTAGGACATGGATGGTTAGGGGCTGACATGGCAATATAGGAGGCATGATATAGCAAGTGGTAGGTATCGCAGCATAGGCATAGCAACAGAGCGAGCATCTAGCAAGCAAAGATAGAAGTGATTTCGAAGTTATGGTCATCTTGCCTGCAAGGTTCTCAGAGTTGTCGAAAGCTTGATCCTCGAAAGCGTTCTCAACAGGTTCCTCGTTCACGTACTCGTCTACCGGCTCTACCCAAAGCAAAAACACAAGCAAAGGGGACAACATCAAACACGATGCAATGCGCAAGAAACATGATGCAAAAACATGGCATGACATGCGAGATGTGATATGCAATGTGTATGCATGCTCCGGAAGGACAAGGATGAACAAGGCATAATCTTGGTAAACCAAGTATTCCACTGGATAGGTGAGGTGATTTCGGTTGAAATCGATATAAAAATCACCGGAATCGGATGCACGGTTTGCAAATGACAAGCAAAACAAGAATGACAATAATCTGCCATTAACAGCATGATGCTACTTAGCAAGCAACAAAAAAATAAGCTACTGCACCCAAACATATCAACAAATCATATGAAAGTAATCTACACAAGATGCTTGACAAAAGATGAACACTGAGCTACGGCTAAAACACACCACAACAGGTTCAAACAAGCATGGCAAAAGTGCAAAAGATAACAGGTTCACAGACTTAGTGAAGATATCAACATAGCAGAAACTAACATCAGGATGGCATGTTCAGAGCAATGAAACAACATGCTACGGGATCAGAACGTAGCAAAATAAGGCATGGCATGAATCTACTCAAAGCACTTAACAAAAGTCCCTTACTGACCATAAGCCAAAAAGGATCAGAAAACATGATTACACCCATGTCAATTAAGCAAGTTTCATTACAGGTTTCAGACTTAGCAGAAAACTGGACATGTCAAAAACAGATAACATGTAGGCATGTTCGCGAGCTCGACGCACTCATTACAGAGCATTGCATGATAAACTAAGCATACATACATCAAGAAGACATGGCATAGTAACTATACGTGACAAGAACAACATCATAGCATGCAAGGATCAACTACACCAAGCTTGGCAAAATCGAATAACATGTAAACAATCTGCCAGCAACATTTTGTAGCAAAAATAGATCTCGATTGACTCAAGCTATGGCACTCCATAAATACCAAAAAAGGCATGGATGGATAGAGCAAATACATATGCTCAAAACACTCTCACTGATCATGCTCAAAAGAGGCATAGATCTCTCGTAAACAACATGAACACATGGCATAAAAATAACAGTAGTCAGGGACTTAGTGAAATTACTAGTCTCTGAAATCAGCAACAATAAGTGCCCTAGTTTGCATGCTTGTGCTAGTCACCACAAAGATCACAAAAATACATGGCAAAATTCTATGGAAAGGTAACATGGCATATTACAAAACTCATGTAGGGCTCAACTTCATAGGAGGTACACATCAATCATGGCAAACATGACAAATGTGCATGTTCAGATAAGATCCAGCAAGTACCATCAACTAGCCCTCTTCTAACAGCATTTCGGTCACCGAGATGACCTCAAATGAACTTGATGCAATGTAATGAAATGATGTACTCTTCGAGACGAACAATTTAACATATTATACGCACGAAACGGAGCTACGGATGTACAGTTATGGCACGATGAACAGGTGAAGATAATGCAAAAAAATTAAAGACTGAGAAAAACGGGCTCGGGGAAAATTCAACCCGGCACGCGGATCGAGGATCGCCGGGCGGATCTCGCTGGATCCGCCGAGGAGGTCGCCGGAGGAGGCGGCGGCGGCTCGGGGGCGCGGGATCCGGTGCCGGGCGACGCGGAGCCGGGCAGTGGTGGCGGCGCAAGGCGCGGGTGGCCGCGGGGAGGCGAAGCCGGGCGGCGGCCGGCGAGTTTGGCGGCGGCGGCGAGGCGGCAGCGGCGCGGGCGACGGCGGGGAACGGCGGCAGCGGCGGGGAACGGCGCGGGCGCGGGAGGCGCTGGGCGCGGGGGCGGCTGCGTCCGGCGCGACCGGACACGTCCGGCGGCGCGGGGCGACGGGGATCTAGGGTTAGGGTGGTTTTTGCCCGGATTTGGAGGAGGGGTGCACATATTTATAGGCAGAGGGGGCTAGGGAGCTCCAAATGGAGAGCGGTTTTCGGCCACGCGATCGTGATCGAACGGCGGAGGACATGGGAGTGTATTAGATGGGTTATTGGGCTGTTTTGAAGGGGTGTTGGGCTGCAACTCACACAAGGCCTTCACGGTTACCCGGTTAACCGTTGGAGTACCAAACGAACTCCGATTGACCTGAAACTTGACAGGCGGTCTACCGGTGCTATACCAGGGCCGCTTGGCAAACCTCGGCCCAATCCGAGAATGTTTAATACCCGCTCACGAAGAAATGTCAAAAGGGGACGCCGGGGAACATAGGAGCGCCGGATTGCAAAACGGACAACGGGGAAAATGCTTGGATTTATGAGACGAACACGTATGCGAATGCGATGCACATGATGACATGATATGAAATGCATGACATGACCAAAATACAAAACGAAGGGAAACCAACCACGGAGAGAATAACATATCACATAGCCGAAAATGGCAAGAGTTGGATTACAAATATGGCAAGTTACATCCGGGGCGTTACAAGTGAGTTCACTGTTTTGACTTCTTGCAGGAAGTTCTTTTGCTTCCTGGTGTTCTGCTTTTGGGGTTCGTCCTCTTCCTCACTTGGTGTGTCGAGCCCCTTGTGTTCGGCGTTAAGCCTTCCGGATTGTTTGAAAACCCAACAGTCTGTGTGGGTATGATTAGCAGGCTTTCCAGGAGTACTGTGTATCTGACATATCCTGTCCATGATTCTCTTTAGACTGGACGGATCTTCCCTATTATCCTGAGGGGGTGATTTTGTCTGATTTTGCCGTGAGCCTTTGAATCCGGCATTGACTGTCGTGCTCTTCGGACTTTTTCTTTTGATTCGGCGAAGGTCCTTGTATCGCCGTGGTTTCCCGTTTCCATCCTTGATTTCGGATGTACTTGGGTCGCTGGGGCTGCATCGTGCCAACCAGTTGTCCTCTCCTGCGCAAAAGCGGGTCATGAGGCTTGTGAATGCGGCCATTGTTCTTGGCTTTTCCTGGCCGAGGTGTCTGGCGAGCCATTCGTCTCGGACATTGTGCCTGAAAGCCGCTAGGGCTTCGGCGTCCGGACAATTCACTATTTGATTCTTTCTAGTGAGGAATTTGTTCCAGAACTGCCGAGCTGATTCTCCGGATTGCTGAGTTATGTGACTGAGGTCGTCTGCGTCCGGGGGACGGACGTAGGTCCCTTGAGAATTTGCTCGGAAAGCGTCCTCGAGCTCTTCCCAACTTCCAATTGTGTTTTCGGGAAGGCTTTTAAGCCAGTGCCGGGCTGGCCCTTTAAGCTTAAGGGGTAAATATTTTATGGCGTGGAGATCATCTCCTCTAGCCATATGTATGTGGAGGATATAATCCTCGATCCAGACTCCCGGGTCTGTTGTTCCATCGTACGCCTCTATGTTAACGGGTTTAAATCCCTCTGGGAATTCATATTCCAGGACCTCATCGGTGAAGCATAGAGGGTGTGTGGCACCCCTATATTTGGGTGTGCCGGATTCTGATGGTGGATTTTTTGCATTGCTTGCGAGAGCTTGCTTTCTTGGCCCGTAAATGGACCTGGCTGGGCCATGATGCGAGTCTTTGATTTTGTCGCATGCTGCATTGAGTGCGGCGCCGTTTGCCGTATTGTAGTGGCCGAGAGATCGTTTATTCGACCGTGTAGCCTTTTTGTTTTTCGAGTTTGGGGGCTCTAGGGCCTCCTGGTCGAATTCGGGCAGTAGCTTTCTCTTCGGATAGCTTTTGGTGCGGCGGCTGCCGCCGTATTTGTGTGCGGTCTTGATTACTTTGCTCCATCTTGTTTTGAGTGCATCTTCCGCCGTCTTTAGCTTTTGCTTCTGCTTCTTCAGGCTTCGTGCTGTGGCGACAAGCCTTTCTTGCAGATTCTTCTGCTCCATGATTTTATCCGGCATGGTATCGTCCGGAGTTCTGTTATGACCGGGGGAGGACTGTTCGTCCTCTCTGCCCGTGTTACCCTGTTCGGACGGCTGTTCTGGGATGCGTTCGTCATCTGCTGGCTCGTCCTGCTCTATGGATGGGTCTTGATCGAGGCGGGGCTTCGCTCGGCGTTTACGTCGCCGCTTTGAGTGCTTTTCGGAGGGTTTACCCTTCTTTTCGCCCCTTTCTTCCTCATTGTGAGTTTTTTCAGGTGTATCCACCATCAATACGTCATTAAGTGGGGTGGAGGTCCAGTGCCCTATGGGCGCTGGTTCCCGTTCGTCTCCGTCTTCGTCGTCCATACCGTCGAATTCTTTGGAGCCGAAGTCGAGCATGTCGGTTAAATCGTCGATAGTGGCTATTAAGTGGGTGGTGGGCGGGCTTTGAATTTCTTCGTCGTCCGAATCCCAACCTCGCAGGCCATAGTTCGGCCTGGGCTCCCCTGAAAAAGAGAGAGACTTGAGAGATTTCAGAATATCACCAAAAGGCGAATACTGAAAGATGTCTGCGGCGGTGAACTCCATTACCGGCGCCCAATCTGATTCGATTGGCAGGGGCGCGGGAGGTTCGAAGTTCGGAGAAGAATCCGGCTCCTTGGAGTCATGTGCCATGCGGAGTGCGGGGCTTGCGTTTGGCTCAATGGCTTTTAAGATCGCAGCCCCCAAGGTGACGTCCAACCGTTTATCCTCAAAGAACGCAGCGGGCTCCTGATCAAGGATCGGGGCCGGAGCGTATGCGGCCTCCAGGACACTGTTCGGAGGCAGAGCTATATCATGCCCCTCGAGATAGTGCGGCGCGCTTGGCTGTGGCTTGAATCCGTTGAAGATCAAGTCTCCAAGAGTATCTGCCGTGTAGTTTAAGCTTCCCCACCTGGCTTGATGGCCAGGGGCATGGCTTTCGATCTGCTCTAGATGGCCAAGCGAGTTGGCCCGCAGAGCGAAGCCGCCGAAGATGAAGATCTGTCCGGGGAGAAAAGTCTCACCCTGGACCTCATCGTTGTTGATGACCAAAGGAGCCATCGGGCCTAAAGGCGACGACACAGAGGAACTCTCAATGAAAGCACCAATGTCGGTGTCAAAACCGGCGGATCTCGGGTAGGGGGTCCCGATCTGTGCGCCAAGGTCGGATGGTAACAGGAGACAAGGGACACTTTATTTTACCCAGGTTCGGGCCCTCTCGATGGAGGTAAAACCCTACTCCTGCTAGATTAATATTGATGATATGGGTAGTACAAGAGTAGATCTACCACGAGATCAAGGAGGCTAAACCCTAGAAGCTAGCCTATGAGTACGATGATGGTTATGATGTGTTCGTCCTACGGACTACAACCCTCCGGTTTATATAGGCACCGGATAGGGTTAGGGTTACACAGAGTCGGTTACATTGGTAGGAGATCTCGAATAACCGCACGCCTAGCTTGCCTTCCACACCAAGGAAAGAACCTTTCGGACACGGGACGAAGTCTTCAATCTTGCATCTTCATAGTCCTGGAGTCCGGCTGGAGATATAGTTCGGCTATCCGAACACCCCCTAATCCAGGACTCCCTCAGCAACAAACCCAGTCCGGGCCGCGCCAAACATCGGCGAACCAATGCTATTGTACATTGCAGCAACCCATCGGGTTGTAAGCGCAGTGCTCGTCGTCGAGCGAGAAACGGAAGGGCACAAATTCCCCCTTCAAAAGCCGGTCTACTATGTGTCCACTGTCCTCACTCCATGCAAATCATGGTACCCGCATTATCAAAAGATTGCGTACGCGGCATTCATGGCATCCCGGAAGCTGCGGCACTACTTTCAAGAGTGTTCGATGAAAGTAGCCTCGGAACTACCACTCAACGATATTATAAACAACCGCGACACAACGGGCCAGATTGCAAAATGGGCCATCAAGCTCCTCCCATTCGACATAACTTATAAGCCACGGCGAGCTATTAAGTCGCAAGTTTTTGCCGACTTTGTCGCAGAATGGACGGAGGCCGGACTCCCTAAAGAGTATGGCACATATTCAAACTGGATCATGCATTTCGACGGCTCCAAAATGTTGGCCGGTCTAGGGGCTGGCGTTGTTTTGACGTCCCCCACAGGAGACACAATTCAATATGTACTCCAGATTATGTACACAGACTCCAACAATGCAGCCGAATACGAGGCCCTGTGACATGGCCTCCGGATGGCAGTATCCATGGGCATTCAAAGCCTAGAGGTGCGCGGGGATTCAAACCTTGCGATATCCCAAATAAATGGAGACTTCGATGCCAAGGATCCAAAAATGGCAGCTTACCACAACACCATCTTAAAAATGTCAGCTCGGTTTGAAGGGCTTCAATTTCAACATATAGCCCGGGAAAACAATCAGGCGGCAGATGTCCTGGCACGCATTGGCGCAAAACGCGATGTAGTCCCTCCCCCCCCCAACATCTTCTTGGAAAGGCTGTTCAAGCCATCTGTAGCATGGGAAGGGGAACCTGGCAATAACAGCCCGGACCCAACCGCACTGGCCGACACCGAACAATCTGACATAATTGGAGGCTCTGCCAATGAAATTACAAGTTCAGCCCATGTAATAATGGCTGTCATTGCCCCGTGGACAGAACCATTCCTATCCTACCTTACTAGGCAAGAACTCCTAGAGGACCAAAACGAGGCACGTTGCATAGTGCGGTGATCTAAAGCCTATAAAGTCCATGAGGGAGAACTTTATAAGAAAAGCACTATCGGAGTCCTTCAAAGGTGCATCTCCGAAGAGGAAGGGCGGAACTTGCTGGATGAAATTCATGCCGGACTCGGTGGTCATCACGCTGCAGCTTGGTCCCTTGTAAGCAAGGCTTTCCGTACAGGCTTTTATTGGCCGACGGCCCGGGCAGACGCTTAGGACTTGGTCCAACGATGCGTCGGTTGCCAGCTTTTTGCAAACCAAAGCCATATGCCACCCACCGCCCTCCAAACTATCCCCATCACTTGGCCCTTCGCGGTCTGGGGGCTTGACATGGTTGGACCCCTTAAAGGCGGAACCCACAAGAAAAAATACTTATTGGTCATGGTGGATAAGTTCACCAAATGGATAGAAGCCAAGTCTGTTAAGACGGCCGAATCCGGACCGTTGATAGACTTTATATCTGGGGTCGTACACCGTTATGGCATCCCCCACAGCATCATCACTGATAACGGCACGAACTTTACGGCCGATGAGGTAAAACTCTGGTGCAAAAACATGGGCATTAAGCTCGATTATGCTTCCGTCTATCACCGACAAACTAACGGACAGGTCGAACACGCAAATGGTCTTATCATGAGCGGCATCAAACCTAGATTAGTGCGGTCCCTTAAGGAATCTAATACGCATTGGGTAGAGGATCTCGACTCCGTACTCTGGGGGCTGCGGACCACGCTGAATCGCACCACCGGATACACACCATTCTTTATGGTGTACGGCGTAGAGGCAGTTTTGCCCTGCGATATAATTCATGACTCACCTCGAGTGCGCATGTACGAAGAAAGAGAAGCCGAGCTCGATCGGCAGGACAGTTTGGACACCTTGGAGGAGGAGCATGACGTGGCAAAAGCCCGTTCCGCATTCTATCAACAGCAGGCTCGAAGATATCAAATCAGAGAAGTACGGGCCAAAAATTATAACGTTGGCGAATTAGTTCTACGTCTGTCGGACAAGAAAAAGGACAAACTCAAGCCCAAGTGGGAAGGTCCCTTCATAATTGACCAAGTCCTGACTGGTGGAGCGTACCGCCTGCGAGATGCATCGGATAACCGACTCGAGCCGAACCCATGGAACGCAACCCATCTCCGAAGATTCTATGCCTAGCGCCGGACTCTGTGTTCGTCTCCTTCCTCTGTCCATTTTTTATTTTTTCTGTCTTACATTTCTCTCCTTCTCCCCTTCCTTTTTCTTATAGCCTTTAAAGGCCCAATAAGTGACGCGCTATCCGCGCTCATTAAACCCGGGGGCTTCTTTAAACAGAAGCTTATTCATACGGGCTTCATGCCCAATACATGTGTCACACTTCTGCATGTACCTTTATTCACCATTATATGCATCGATATGACTTAAGTTTTGGCCAAGCTGGGTTGCCTGGCTCCTGTGCTTACCCCTACGTTCCCGATTGTTCGGCTAGGTGGTAAAGGGAGCACCTCTGCGATTGTTACTACCGGGTCAGCCGGATGTGTACCTCAGACTGGGTGAAGCCGAAAGCTAGCTTTCTTCAGGGAATATTCGGTCGGTGAACTAAAGATGATATTTTCACTTATTTATTTATGCGCCCCTAGATGATTCTTTCCTGCGTCTCTTTTCGCAACATGGACATGCACTTTAGGGCATCCCTCCCAGGGAAAGGAACCCTTAACGGAACTATTCTTTTTATTGAATATTTACTGTGAGGCAAAGCCCCACAGCCCTTTATTAAATGGTAAAACTGTACAAAAGAACAGAAGAAGTATATACAAAAGCTAGACTAGGTTACAAAGCTAAAAAGCTAGACTACAACAATGTACCTGGACTAATTAAACTAGAGTGTTAATCCAAGCTTTAAGCTTAATGCTACTATCCTTCTTGAGCCTATGAGATAGAAGTGAGATATCATGGACAAAATTAGACCTCCAAGAAGCAAAAGTAGCTCTTTCCCCTCTAAAAGTTCTGCCATTCCTCAGGATCTAGATGTTCCAAGCAGCTGTCAGCATTACTTCAAAGAAAAAGGGATGCCTGAAACTTGATCTAGCATACTGAATGCATTGCACCATATCTGACCCTCCTGACCAATCAATAGAGAGATAGTTCCAAACTCTCCGACTGAAATTGCAGTTAACGAACAAATGCATCCTGTCCTCAAAG
Source organism: Aegilops umbellulata (assembly GCA_032464435.1). Classification (NCBI taxonomy): domain Eukaryota; kingdom Viridiplantae; phylum Streptophyta; class Magnoliopsida; order Poales; family Poaceae; genus Aegilops; species Aegilops umbellulata. The sequence goes on along the minus strand of CP136054.1, from coordinate 406,953,667 downwards.
GAAAGTTCCTGACAAATGACGCAAAGATTATCATCCAGAGGGGATCTCCAGTGTCTTCGGATTAGAAGATCCTTGGTGTTAAGCCTGTCAAAGAAGAGCAACCAGCCGAAGACTTTAATTTTCATGGTGCACCTGCTTGCCCAAAACCATTTACATGGCTGAATTGTGGGCAAATGTGAATGCATCAAGATGTAGAAACTCTTGGCAGAGAAGGCACCAGATTTTCCTGGCCAAACCCAAATATCTGGTATGCTGGTTTACCTTTCCAAGGCCATTAACCAATCCTCAAGCACATGCAATTCCTGGGCAGCCTCATTAGACAATGGCAAGAAGAACATTGAAAATATATCCTGTGAGATGAGGAATTCATGCACTGAAACCTTGTCATTGTTAACAAAGAAAAATAACCTTGGTAGTCTCCAGCATAAAGGTCTAGAAGAACCACCAATATGCCATGCATCAGTCCAGAACAGAGCTGAATCACCCATATTTATGTGCACTGAGGCAATGGGTGTATAGACCTCATGAAGTTTGAGGATATCTCTCCACCAAAAGGAGCCCACAGGAGTTGTAGCATGTGGGACACCATCAGCATAATAACTATTCCAGATGAGGGACACCCATGGTATATCAACCTTATTATAAAATTTATGCAAATGCTTGAGTAGAAGCCCTTTGTTTTGGATGTTCAAGTTAATCACTCCAAGTCCTCCCTTTTCTCTGGGTCTGCAAACCAGATCCCAAGCAGCCAAAGATTGTTTGGGAGCATCAGTACTCCCCCTCCAGAGGCATTGCCTGAATATTCTGTCCAACTGTTTGATAATACCAAGTGGAATTTGCAAACTACAAAGTAAGTAGATTGGCATAGAGGTGAGGATTGAAGTTAGGAGCTGCAAACGTGAGCCTTGATTGAGCATGCAAGAACTAGCAGTCAGGCGTCTCTCCAAAGAATCCACTATTGGCATGAGATCAATAATTCTGGGTATTGTGGTTCCAAGGGGCAGCCCTAGATATGTAAAAGGGAGTTGGCCGATCTTGCAGCCCAACAGGGCAGCTAACCGGGTGGCTTCACCTTTCTCAATGTTGAGAGGGATCATTGAAGATTTTGCAAAGTTGACCTTGAGACCAGTAGAATGTTGGAAGGTGAGCAGCATGTTCTTTAGGGCTACCAGCTCCTCATCTCTGGCTGACAGAAAGATGACCGTATCATCTGCATACTGTATAATGGGGAATTCCTGGTCATGAGTGGGGATCGGGAGTGATAAAACACCCTGAGCCAGCATCTGATTAACCACAGATTGTAGAAGATCAGTAGCCGTTACAAATAGAAGGGGTGATAAAGGATCCCCTTGTCTGACTCCGCATTTGCACTGAAACTGCTTGCCTGGGATGCCATTTAACATCACCGAGGAAGATCCTGTAGAAAGGATCTCTTTGACCCAGCCAATCCATTTATCATCAAAACCCTTGTGCTTAAGCATTAGCAAGATAACCTCATGATTGACAGTATCAAAAGCCTTTGCAAAATCCAATTTCAGAATAACAGTGGGCCTCTTGGACTGTTTACATTGATGTATATATTCAAAGCTCCAAGCCAGACAATCCTGAATTGATCTACCTTTAAGAAAACCATACTGATTCTTATGGATGCAGTGTAAGATCACCCTTTGCAACCTATTAGCCAACAACTTGGTGAGAACTTCAAGCAGGTGTTGGTGAGAGAAATAGGCCTAAAATCATCCGGCCCCTTGGGAGATAACATCTTAGGGATGAGGGCAATGAGTGACCCATTTATGTTTTCCAGAGAGAGTTTCCCCTCATAAAAGTCCATGATTAAATGTAGAAAATCCTTCTCAATGATCGGCCAACAGCGCTTGACAAACATGCCATTGAAGCCATTAGGGTCCGGTGCCATATCAGTTGGCAACTCCTGTAGGACCTTCTAAATCTAAGCATCAGAGAATGGGCGCGATAATTTGTCCAAACCAGGGACCGGCTGAATGAGTGTGCCTAAATCAAAGCCCATTGTAATGTTCTAGGCCTGGCCCATGCGGTTTTTGAAAGAAGCCCAAAGAATTCCCGCCATTTGCTCATGATCCGAGACAGGATTATCCATCCCTGGCGTTTTCAGGCTTGCTATAGAGTTTTTTCTCATGCGCTCCGATGCCATGGCATGAAAAAATTTGGAGTTTTCCTCGCCCACCTTAATGTATCTGATCGTACACCTCTGCTTCCAATAGATATAATGAAGTTTCAACAAATGCTCATAATGTAACTTCACTATTTTCCGGAAATTAAATTCAGATCTAACCAGAGGCCTTAACTCCTCTAGCTTATCAAAATAAAGAATAACCCTGCTGCAGTCCAGAGTTAACTTCTTAAGGTAAGAGAGGTTTTTGCTCCAAACCCTTAAGTCATACCTGAGGCGCTTAAATTTCCTAGTTAGAACTGCGGATGCAGACATATCAGAAAACACAGGGGCCTCCCAAGATTTCTTGACACACTCCATAAACCCTGGCATTTCAACCCAATAATTTTCAAACCTAAAAATCTTGGATTTGGGGATTGTAGTGTCGATTGAAACTACACATGGCACATGAACCGATGAGGTTTTTGCCAACGGAACTATTCTCCCTAGAAGATGTTTCTTACTAACCATTTAATATAACATAACTAGTTGGGCACTTGTCTGTTCAAGCACTAATGACCCCTACGCCTGGTCTCCATCCATACCCCAGTTCTTACATAACCGCATGGGTATTCGGACACACTCCGGACCGTCAGGTCCCGAGGCTAAAGCGAAAAGGTCGGCCATGACAAACGATCTACAATCCGGCTAGAAGGCATTACATATGTCAACTAAAATTACATAGTCATTTTGACTGATTGTATTCCTCTTCAATACCATCTAGCAGGCTGTCTAGTTTACAGTCCTGCTGGGGATACTTGGCGGCCAATTCTACTTGGCCGTATACTAAGCTTACAGGGATCTCGTTCCCATCGGGCCCTACAGGTCCAACCTCGGCCATGTGGTTTGGGTCAGCCTTCGTGTACCGCGTCTTCACCATAGCCCAGGCCTCCCTAGCGCCCTGACGGCAGGCCGATATCTTCCACAATCGGAAGCGCCACCGCGCTCCCTTCAGCTTCTTTGCAAGCTCTCCAAGGCCTTAGGGCATGGAGATGGATGGCCACAAGGCATGGGCGACGCCTTGCATCACCCGCCGGACTCGCTCGTGCAGTTGCAAGAGCTCGGGAAGAAGGCCACCCGTTGAGCCGGGCATCTCCTCTGCAGGACGACCTGTTAGCATACCTACGGACGTTACTCTGTTAGTCGACTTCCTCGTAGAACTCTTTTTTTCAATGATTCGTTTAAGCACTTACTAAATATGTCGCGTCGAAGCCGCTGATTCTCCTTAACGGAGTCCGACGGCTGGGCATGAACGTCTTTCAGTTCAACGCCCAGCTTGGTGTTGGCATCTTGGAGATCGATCTTCTCCCGCCTCACCTTTGTCAGCACGCTCTCACCGGCCTTTAGCTGGCGTAGGAGTTGTTGTTTTTCCGGATCTAATCCGGCGCCATCTGCAATTTCATTTTTCAGATTTGCACACACGTCGCACTTCACACAATAATTATCTTTTTGAAGCATATATTACCAGAAGGGGTCTCCTTGGGCCCCCCTGTCGCGGCTAGTGCGGCCTCAAGTTGGGCTTTGAACTCTTCTAGCTCCTGAGCCAGTCGGGTATTCTTCTTTGAAAGAACCTGCATAATACATGATCCTTAAATGAGTTGTTCTAACTGTTTCAAGTCTCGGGGGCTACTGATATATATAACCATCAAATTTTCTTACCCGTATGTCTTTCACATACTGCTCTGTGGCTCTGGCCAGACCATCTTGAGCGGCACGGAGGTACGCGTCTCCCGAATTGAAGGCATCCAATGCCTCTGGGGAGAAACAAGCGTCGTGAAGAACTGTCCGGCGGCGCCTGTGGTTCATGGCACTCTCCACCTCGAAATTGGTGGCAGATAGCCTATCCGCATCCTCTGTTGGAGGAGCGTCTAGTACGCGCCTCGTGTTCGCCTCCGCCTCCGGACCAGGCTTTGGAGCCTGGCTGGTGGAGGCGCGATTGGCAGCCTCTCCGGATGTAGTCCGGCGAGGTCTCTTTGTCCTCAAGAGAGCACGAGTATTAATACACCTTGAAGGAATAACACCAGGGGATGAGATGGCGCGTTATACCTTTGCGCCGACGTCTTAGTCCGGACCGCACTCCTTTTCAGCCCTTGGGACCCTGTGGCCCCTCGTTGGCTAGTTGCTGCGGGCTCGGCCTCCCGCCTCAAGGACCTCCTCTGCAAAATGCGGTTGTTATATGGTAATCGAAAACACGCGAGGACGGGTCCCTTTTCGAAGTGCTGGGATTTCGGTCTCAGTTACCTGGGAGGCTGGGAGTAGCAGAGGGTAATCGGTCATAATGGCCATCAAGGCGTTGTCCTTGCTCAATTGATGAAACACCCCATCAATTAGCTCCACAGATATGTCCGGATCCTCTTGGAAGGCCGGATCGAGGGACCGTCCCGGATCCTCGGGTTGTGGAGGGGGATGTTTATTTCTTTAACATCCTAGGCATAGTTCCTGCATTGAAGTCGTTAGACTATATAATGGGAATACAAAACGGGTGGACAAGTAAAAGTGTCCACTTACCCAGTTTGGAGGATTATACATGGTAAATCCACCCTGAGGGTTGACGCGGAGGAATTCCTCCTCTTCTCCCTTGTACAAAGCGGACAAGATCTTTATCAGAGCGGCAGCCGAGTCCGGCCCCTTACGGCCGTGACGGGTGGCGTCGTCCTCCCCGTTGAAGTCCCACATAGGGTGGCCTCTATATTGAAGTGGCTGCACCCCCTCCCCCCCCCCCCGCATGATGCATATAGCCATGACTCCGATCATGGTTAGTCCAGAATGAGCTAATAGTCTTATCCGACCCATCAGGTAAAGGACGTCCTTGTCACTTTCCCTCCGAGAGCTCCGTGGACACCAGCTTAGGCGCTTCTTCAGGGGAGCATTGCCGAACTCAGGGAGGCCAATCCGAATAGGATCCGGCAGCTGGACGTCCTCTATATAAAACCATTCCGAAGGCCAATTCTTGGACGCCTTCTTTGGGGTTCCGGATAAATATCCGGTCCCGACGATGCGCCACACTTCGGCTCAGCCCACTTGATATATTGACCCCTCCTGAGAGCGGGGCACCAAACAGAATAGCCTCTTCCACAGCGCGAAATGAGCCTCAACACCCAAGAACAGCTCGCAAAGGGCTACGAAGCCCGTGATATGCAATATAGAGGCAGGCGTGAGGTTGTGCAGCTGGAGGCCATAGAACTCCAGAAGCCCTCGGAGAAATGGATGAATTGGAAATCCGAGTCCTCTTATTAGATAAGGGACAAGGCATACCCGCTCTCCTTTGGAGGGATTGGGGGCGCTCTCCGCTTGCTCTCCGCCATTATAGGTGGCGAGTCCGGCTCGAACCGGGACCATATAGGCCGGAGGGAGGAATCCCTTGGTCTGAAGTGATACTAGCTCGCTATGCAGGATGGAGCATCTCTCCCAGTCTCCAGGCTTAGGACTGGAAGGGCGAGAGGAGGAGTTGTGACGGCTGGCCATGGCGGAATGGACCTTTGTTGGATGCGCTCTGATGACTACTCGCGGAGGGGAGAAGGTGTGGTTTGGATCTAAATCCCCATCCCTTTAAATAGGCGGCTCATTTACGCGGCTAGGGGTGTGAATGTAAAAACACCCAGACTTTTCGTATTCATTTGACACGTGGAAGGCGGCCATTATTGGCCGTAGAAGCCAAGGAGCGTTACATTCACAAAAAACAGGACATTATTCAACAGGTACACGGAATCTGGAAGAGAACCCGCATTGCAATGCCGAAGACAATCTACGCGCCGGACTCGTCGTCATTGAAGCCTGGTTCGGGGGCTACTGAGGGGGTCCTGGATTAGGGGGTGTCCGGATAGCCGGACTATACCTTCAACCGGACTCAAGGACTATGAAGATACAAGATTGAAGACTTCGTCCCGTGTCCGGAAGGGACTTTCCTTGGCGTGGAAGGCAAGCTTGGCGATACGGATATATGGATCTCCTACCATTGTAACCGACTCTGTGTAACCCTAGCCCTCTCCGGTGTCTATATAAACCGGAGGGTTTTAGTCCATAGGACAACATAACAATCATACCATATGCTAGCTTCTAGGGTTTAGCCTCCTTGATCTCGTGGTAGATCTACTCTTGTACTACCCATATCATCAATATTAATCAAGCAGGACGTAGGGTTTTACCTCCATCAAGAGGGCCCGAACCTGGGTAAAACATCGTGTCCCTTGTCTCCTGTTACCATTCGCCTAGACGCACAGTTCGGGACCCCCTACCCGAGATTCGCCGGTTTTTACACCGACAATGATAGTGCAACTTATGTGTGGCACTCCCGTTTTGGTCATATTGGTGTAAAGCGCATGAACAAGCTCCATGCTGATGGGCTTTTGGAATCACTTGATGCTTGTGAGCCATGCCTCATGGGCAAGATGACTAAGACTCCGTTCTTCGGAACAATGGACCGAGCAACTGAGTTATTGGAAATAATACATACTAATGTATGCGGTCCGATGAGTGTTGAGGCTCGCGGCGGGTATCGTTATTTTCTTACCTTCACAGATGATTTAAGCAGATATGGGTATATCTACTTAATGAGACATTTGAAAAGTTCAAAGAAATTCAGAGTGAAGTAGAAAATCATCGTAACAAGAAAATAAAGTTTCTACGATCTGATCGTGGAGGAGAATATTTGAGTTATGAGTTTGATCTTCATTTGAAACAATGTGGAATAGTTTCGCAACTCACGCCACCTGGAACACCATAGCGTAATTAATAGTGTGTCCGAATGTCGTAATCGTACTCTTTTAGATATGGTGCGATCTATGATGTCTCTTACCGATTTACCGCTATCTTTGGGGGTTATGCTTTAGAGACGGTTGCATTCATGTTAAATAGGGCATCATCTAAATCCGTTGATACGACACCATATGATCTGTGGTTTAGCAAGAAACCTAAGCTGTCATTTCTTAAAGTTTGGGGCTGCGATGCTTATGTGAAAAGGCTTCAACCTGGTAAGCTCGAACCCAAATCGGAGAAATGTGTATTCATAGGATACCCAAAGGAGGCTGTTGGGTATACCTTCTATCACAGATCCGAAGGCAAGATATTCATTGCTAAGAATGGATCCTTTCTAGAGAAGGAGTTTCTCTCGAAAGAAGTGAGTGGGAGGAAAGTAGAACTTGATGAGGTAATTGTACCTTCTCCCGAATTGGAAAGTAGTTCATCACAGAAATCAGTTCCGGTGATTCCTACACCAATTAGTGAGGAAGCTAATCATGATGATCATGAAACTTCAGATCAAGTTACTACCGAACCTCGTAGGTCAACCAGAGTACGATCCGCACCAGAGTGGTACGGTAATCCTGTTCTGGAGGTCATGTTACTTGACCATGACGAACCTATGAACTATGAGGAAGCGATGATGAGCCTAGATTCCGCAAAATGGCTTGAAGCCATGAAATCTGAGATGGGATCCATGTATGAGAACAAAGTGTCGACTTTGGTTGACTTGCCCTATGATCGGCAAGCCATAGAGAATAAATGGATCTTCAAGAAGAAGATTGACGTTGATGGTAATGTTACTGTCTACAAGTGTTGCAGAAGGTTTTCGACAAGTTCAAGGAGTTTACTACAATGAGACCTTCTCACCCGTAGCGATGTTTAAGTCTGTCCGAATCATGTTAGCAATTGCCGCATTTTATGATTATTAAATTTGGCAAATGGATGTCAAAACTGCATTCCTTAATGGATATCTTAAAGAAGAGTTGTATATGATGCAACCAGAAGGTTTTGTCGATCCTAAAGGTGCTAACAAAGTGTGCAAGCTCCAGCGATCCATTTATGGACTGGTGCAAGCCTCTCGGAGCTGGAATATATGCTTTGATAGTGTGATCAAAGCATATGGTTTTATACAGACTTTTGGAGAAGCCTGTATTTACAAGAAAGTGAGTGGGAGCTCTGTAGCATTTCTAATATTATATGTGGATGAAATATTGTTGATTGGAAATAAGACAGAATTTCTGGATAGTATAAAAGGATACTTGAATAAGAATTTTTCAATGAAAGACCTCGGTGAAGTTGCTTATATATTGGGCATCAAGATCTATAGAGATAGATCAAGACACTTAATTGGACTTTCACAAAGCACATACCTTGATAAAGTTTTGAAGAAGTTCAAAATGGATCAGTCAAATAAAGGGTTCTTGCCTGTGTTATAAGGTGTGAAGTTGAGTCAGGCTCAATGCCCGACCACTATAGAAGATAGAGAGAAAATGAAAGCCATTCCCTATGCCTCAGCCATAGGTTCTATCATGTATGCAATGCTGTGTACCATACCTGATTTGTGCCTTGCTATAAGTTTAGCAGGGAGGTACCAAAGTAATCGAGGAGTGGATCACTGGACAGCGGTCAAGAACATCCTGAAATACCTGAAAAGAACTAAGGATATGTTTCTCGTTCATGGAGGTGACAAAGAGCTTGTCATAAATGGTTACGTCGATGCAAGCTTTGACACTGACCCGGATGACTCTAAGTCACAAACCGGATACGTATTTATATTGAATGGTGGAGCTGTCAGTTGGTGCAGTTCCAAATAGAGCATCGTGGCGGGATCTACGTGTGAAGCGGAGTACATAGCTGCTTTGGAAGAAGCAAATGAAGGAGTCTAGATGAAGGAATTCATATCCGATCTAGGTGTAATACCAAGTGCATTGGGTCCAATGAAAATCTTTTGTGACAATACTGGAGCAATAGCCTTGGCGAAGGAATCCAGATTTCACAAGAGAACCAAACACATCAAGAGACGATTCAATTCCATCCTCGATCAAGTCAAGGAGGGAGACATAGAGATTTGCAAAATACATAAGGATCTGAATGTTGCAGACCCGTTGACTAAGCCTCTTCCACGAGCAAAACATGATCAACACCAAGACTCCATGGGTGTAAGAATCACTACTATGTAATCTAGATTACTGACTCTAGTGCAAGTGGGAGACTGGAGAAAATATGCCCTAGAGGCAACAATAAAGTTGTTATTTATATTTCCTTATATCATGATAAATGTTTATTATTAATGCTAGAATTGTATTAACTGGAAACTTAGTACATGTGCGAATACATAGACAAACAGAGTGTCCCTAGTATGCCTCTACTTGACTAGCTTGTTAATCAAAGATGGTTAAGTTTCTTGACCATATACATGTTTTGTCATTTGATGAACGGGATAACATCATTAGAAAATGATGTGATGGACAAGACCCATCCGTTAGCTTAGCATAATGATCGTTTAGTTTTATTGCTATTGCTTTCTTCATGACTTATACATGTTCCTCTGACTATGAAATTATGCAACTCTCGAATACCGGAGGAACACCTTGTGTGCTATCAAAGGTCACAACATAACTGGGTGATTATAAAGATGCTCTACAGGTGTCTCTGAAGGTGTTTTGTTGAGTTGGCATAGATCGAGATTAGGATTTGTCACTCCGTGTATGGGAGAGGTATCTCTGGGCCCTCTCGGTAATGGACATCACTATAAGCCTTGCAAGCAATGTGACTAATGAGTTAGTTACGGGATGATGCATTATGGAATGAGTAAAGAGACTTGCCGGTAACGAGATTGAACTAGGTATGATGATACCGACGATCGAATCTCGGTCAAGTAACATACCGATGACAAAGGGAATGACGTATGTTGTTATGCGGTTTGACCGATAAAGATCTTCGTAGAATATGTAGGAGCCAATATGAGCATCCAGGTTCCGCTATTAGTTATTGACCGAAGATGTGTCTCGGTCATGTCTACATAGTTCTCGAACCCGTAGGGTCCGCACGCTTAACGTTCGACGACGATTTGTATTATGAGCTAGGTGTTTTAGTGACTGAAGTTTTTTTGGAGTCCTGGATGAGATCATGGACATGACGAGGAGTCTTGAAATGGTCTAGAGGTAAAGATTCATATATTGGAAGGTTGTATTCAGACATCGGAATGGTTCCGAGTGATTCCGGTATTTCACCGGAGTACCGAGGGGTTACCGGAACCCCCCGGGGAAGTAGTTGGGCCTTATTGGACCATAGGGGAGAAGAGGAGGCAGGCCAAGGGAGGCGGCGCCCCCCCATGGCGTCCGAATTGGACTAGGAGGGGCGGCGCCCCCTTGCCCTTTGATACGTCTCCATCGTATCAACTTTTCCAAACACTTTTGCCCTTGTTTTGGACTCTAACTTGTATGATTTGAATGGAACTAACCCAGACCAACGTTGTTTTCAGCAGAATTGCCATGATGTTGTTTTATGTGCAGAAAACAAAAGTTCCCGGAATGACCTGAAACTCCACGAAATATCTTAGAATAAATAATAAAAAATCCTCGCCAAAGATGAAGACTAGGGGGCCCACACCCTGTCCACGAGGGTGGGGGCGCCCCCCCCCTAGGGCGCGCCCCTACCTCGTGGCCCCCCTAGACACCTCCCGACGCCAACTCCAACTCTATATATTTGCTTTCGGGGAGAAAAAATAGGAGAGAAGAGATCATCGCGTTTTACGATACGGAGCCGCCGCAAAGCCCTAAAACCTCTCGGGAGGGCTGATCTGGAGTCCGTTCGGGGCTCCGGAGAGGGGGATTCGTCGTCGTCATCATCAACCATCCTCCATCACCAATTTCATGATGCTCACCGTCGTGCGTGAGTAATTCCATCGTAGGCTTGCTGGATGGTGATGGGTTGGATGAGATTTATCCTGTAATCGAGTTAGTTTTGTTAGGGTTTGATCCCTAGTATCCACTATGTTCTGAGATTTATGTAGCTATGACTTTGCTATGCTTAATGCTTGTCACTAGGGCCCGAGTGCCATGATTTCAGATCTGAACCTATTATGTTTTCATGAATATATGTGTGTTCTTGATCCTATCTTGCAAGTCTATAGTCACCTACTATGTGTTATGATCCGGCAACCCCGAAGTGACAATAATCGAGACCACTCCCGGTGATGACCATAGTTTGAGGAGTTCATGTATTCACTATGTGCTAATGCTTTGTTTCGGTTCTCTATTAAAAGGAGGCCTTAATATCCCTTAGTTTTCAATAGGACCCCGCTGCCACGGGAGGGTAGGACAAAAGATGTCATGCAAGTTCTTCTCCATAAGCACGTATGACTATATTCGGAATACATGCCTACATTACATTGATAAATTGGAGCTAGTTCTGTGTCACCCTATGTTATGACTGTTACATGATGAACCGCATCCGGCATAATTATCCATTATCGGTCCGATGCCTACGAGCTTTCCATCTACTGGTTTACGCTTATTTACTTTTCCGTTGCTACTGTTACAATCACTACAAAACACCAAAAATATTACTTTTGCTTCCTTTACTTTTGTTGCCGTTACAACCACTATCATATTACTTTGCTACTAAACACTTTGCTGCAGATACTAAGTTTCCTGGTGTGGTTGAATTGACAACTCAGCTGCTAATACTTGAGAATATTCTTTGGCTCCCCTTGTGTCGAATCAATAAACTTGGGTTGAATACTCTACCCTCGAAAGCTGTTACGATCCCCTATACTTGTGGGTTATCAAGACTAATTTCTGGCGCCGTTGCCGGGGAGCATAGCTCTATTTTTTTGAGTCACTTGGGATTTTTATCTACTGGACACTATGAAGAACTTGAAAGACGATAAGACAACAATTTACCCCTCAACTATGACGGGAGGTAAGGAACTGCCATCTAGCTCTGCACTTGATTCACCTTCTGTTATGAGTAAGCTTGCGACACCTAAGCCTGCTTCTGCTATTCTTTCTAATATGTCGCATGTTATTCATGATGCCACTTCTGCTATGCATGATACTTATGATGAAACTACTTCTATGCTTGATACTACTGTGCCCCTAGGTGAATTTCTTGATGAACAAATTGCTAGGCCTAGAGAGAAAGAAATTATTGAATCTGATTATAATGATGAAAGTGATGATGAAGATAGGCCTATTATTCCAGAGGGTTATGTTTTTTATATGGAATCTTCTGCCGCTATTCTAGCTTGCAGAGATTGTCATGAACTTAAAAGGATATTAGTTAAATGGAACAAAGAATCTCTTAAAGATAAAATGAGGCCTGACCCTGCTTTTGCTACTTCACATATCTGTGTTCCGGATAAGGATTATGAATTCTCTGTTGATCCTGATATAATTACTTTGGTTGAACATGATCCTTTCCATGGTTATGAATCTGAAACTGTTGTGTCACATCTTACTAAATTAAATGATATAGCCACCATGTTCACTAATGATGAGAGATCTCCTACTTCTATATCCTTAAAATATATCCGTTCTCATTAAAGGGTGATGCTAAGATATGGTTTAATTATCTTGATCCTGGTTGTGTGCTTAGTCCCCAGGATATGATTTATTACTTCTCTGCTAAATATTTCCCTGCTCATAAGAAACAAGTTGCCTTAAAGGAAATATACAACTTTGTGCAAATTAAAGAAGAGAGTCTCCCACAAGCTTGGGGGAGGCTTCTCAAGTTACTTAATGCTTTGCCAGATCATCCTCTTAAGAAAAATGAAATACTTGATATCTTTTATAATGGACTAACCGATGCTTCCAGAGATTACCTGGATAGTTGTGTTGGTTCTCTTTTCAGGGAAAGAACACCTAATGAAGCTGAAATTCTATTGAATAATATGTTGACAAATGAAAATAACTGGACACCTCCTGAGCCAGCTCCTGCTCCAATTAATGATCCTATTCCTAAACCAACTCCGAAGAAGAGAGGTGTTCTATTCTTCAGTCCCGAGGATATGCAAGAGGCAAAGAAATCCATGAAAGAAAAAGGTATTAAAGCTGAAGATGTTAAGAATTTACCTCCTATTGAAGAAATACATGGTCTTAATTTACCGCCTATTGAAGAAACATATGATCTTGGTCCATTACCTATTGAAGAACCTCCTGATCTTGATAACCCGACACAGGTAGCAAAGGTAAATTCTATTTATAGATTTGATGAAGGTGATATTCCTCATTATAAGTCTGCTAGACAATGCTTAGAACAGTTTGATAACTTTATCGTCAAACAAGAAAACTTCGATGCTTACTTTGGTAGACAATTGAAATACGATTCCGATATGATTAAACACTTGGGTGATTATATGGCTAATATTAGAGGTGAAATAAAACTTGTTAGAAAGCATGCTTCTATGGTTACCACTCAAGTAGAACAAGTAATTAAGGCTCAAAAAGAATTGCTCGATGAAATGAATAGTAAGAAAAATGAGTATGTTGTTAGAGTGGCTACTAGAACTGGTAGAATGACTCAGGAACCTTTGTATCCTAAAGGCCATCCTAAGAGAATTGAGCAAGATTCTCAGAGAAATAATATTGATGCACCTAGTTCCTCTAAAAGGAAGAAAAAGAAAAATGATAGAACTGTGCAAACTTCTAGTGAACCTATTGCTGAACCACCTGATAATCCAAATGATATCTCTATGTCTGATGCTGAAACACAATCTGGTAATGAACATGAACTTAATGAAAATGTTGATAACGATGTTCATGATGATGCTCAACCTAGTAATGATAATGATGTAGAAATTGAACCTGTTGTTGATCTTGATAACCCACAATCAAAGAATCAATGTTATGATAAGAGAGACTTTTTTGCTAGGAAACATGGTAAAGAAAGAGAACCATGGGTTCAAAAACCCATGCCTTTTCCTCCCAAACCATCCAAGAAAAAGGATGATGAGGATTTTGAGCGCTTTGCTGAAATGATTAGACCTATCTTTTTGCGTATGCGATTAACTGATATGCTCAAAATGAATCCTTATGCTATATATATGAAAGTTATTGTCACAAATAAGAGAAAGATACCGGAAGCTGAAATTTCCACCATGCTTGCTAATTACACTTTTAAGGGCGGAATACCAAAGAAACTAGGAGATCCAGGAGTACCTACTATACCATGCTCCATTAAAAGAAACTATGTTAAAACTGCGTTATGTGATCTTGGAGCCGGTGTTAGTGTTATGCCTCTCTCTTTATATAGTAGACTTGACTTGAATAAGTTGACACCTACTGAAATATCTTTGCAAATGGCTGATAAATCAACTGCTATACCTGTCGGTATTTGTGAGGATGTGCATGTTGTGGTTGCAAACATTACTATTTTAACGGACTTTGTTATTCTTGATATTCCCGAGGATGATAGTATGTCTATTATACTTGGAAGACCTTTTCTTAATACTGCAGGGGCTGTTATTGATTGCACCAAAGGCAGTGTCACTTTTCATGTTAATGGTAATGAGCATACGGTACACTTTCCGAGGAAACAACCTCAAGTTCATAGTATCAACTCTATTGGAAAAATTCCATCGATTATATTTGGAGGTTTTGAATTTCCTCTTCCTACTATCAAGAAGAAATATGATATTCTTATTATAGGAGATGTGTATATCCCCGTTAAGGTAACATAGTGTTATTCGAAATTTCTCCGGATCCATGTTAATCGGAATGAGTTTGTTAACAAGACTTGATCAACCTTGTTAGTGGATTCCTTTTGATAAGCATGAGATGTATGAAACTAGAAGGCACAACCTTCTGTACCCCCTTTATACTTTCTGTTATTTAGTTGAAATAAAGTAAAAATAGTATTTTTCTGTCTGTTTCCTGGTTTATCCGTGCAATATAAAAATATCCCGAAAATAAAAGTCCTCAGAATGCCATGCCAATTTAATATGATTTTTTCGGGAATATTTGAGGATTTATGGTGCAAAAATCACCTCGGGGGGAGCTGCCACCTGGTCACGAGGGTGGAGGGCGCGCCCCCTGCCTCGTGGGCCCACGGTGGCCCTCCTCCACTTATTCCAGCACCCATCCTCTTCTTATTCCTCACACAAACACGAATATCCAACTCAAGCATGAGTTCTAGCTCTCTTTGCTGTGATTTTCGATCTCCTTGCTCAAAGCACCTCTCACAAAACTGCTTGGGGAGATTGTTCCTTGGTATGTGACTCCTCCATTGGTCCAATTAATTTTTGTTCTAGTGTTTTATTCATTGCAAATTTGTGCTGCATAGGTGACCATGTTCTTGAGCTTGCATGTCAAATTTATATGGTTCCAAGTAGTTCTAATGCTTGATATAGGCCCTAGGCACTTGTAGGAGTTGTTGCTATCAATTTTGTTGAGTTTGTTCACTTTTGTTTGAAGTTACTAAAAATTTCAGAATATTGCAGTAAAATAATGAAGAGACTTTTGAGGGGCTAATCTAGCCGAAGCTCGAAGGAAAAACAAAATGAAGAAGTACAGAGGCCCAAATATAATTTGCCTCGTACCGCGGAGGTCCGGCCGTGTGAATGGCCTTTAGATAAATTCTTGAGGCAAGCTGAGATTTATGAGGATTTCTATTCATTGATTGAGAATGCCGGCCTCACCGACTTCGTCCGCGACCAACGTCATCAGTATCTCTTACTCACAAATACTTTTGTGCAAAACTTCTACTTTTTCCCTAAAGAATCACCTCCTTCAGTAGAGTTTCATTTATATGACGTTGTTAAGAAAATGTCGTTAGCTGAATTTTGCGAAGTTTGCAACATACCCCCTGAGGGTACCTTAGAGGAATCACACCGTAAAGAGGTGGAAGCGTTTATTAACACTATCTCTATGGGAGAGACCAGGAAGGTTTCAGATGCAAGAATCACTAGCATACATTTTCTTGTATTACGCTATTTTGCCTTAGTTGCTTATCCTTGCTTGATTGGTCGCGGGAACTGTGGAAACCTTAGTGTTCCTGATATTATTATTTTGTTCCATGGTTTATACCGCGATAACACTATTAGTATCGGCGGAATTATTGCTAGACGGTTAAGTATGAACCGTACTAAGGGTCCCATCTTTGGAGGCATTTATGCTTCGCGCCTCGCTGTACATTTTAACATAGCTATTAGGCTTCATGAGAAAGAAGAAAAATTGCTGCCTAGTTCTTATCTAGACTATAAGAGTATGCTAGCGCATGATTTTCTTGTCAAGGGCAGGGAAGGAGAGCTCAAATATAAATTATTCTTTCATAAACATCATCCTGAAACTATTACCCTGCCTGCTCCTTCCTTGTTTAATTTTGTAGGACCCTATCTCGTTACGTGGGCTGCCATCCAAGCTTACAAGAATCCGACACCAGCCCCAGAACCGGAACCACAAGAGGAGCCTCCACGACAATATGTTTATTCTTGGGATCCAGAGATGGCTGTCAGCCAATGGCAGTCAGAGTCTTCTTCATCACAGTACGATCCCAACTATTCTTCATCGCAGTACGACCCCAGCTACACCTACAGGTATCCGCCAGGCTATCCCTGGCCATAAACCAACTTAGGCCAAAAGCCTAAGCTTGGGGGAGTACGTATTTCTCACCGACATTACATTTATGTTCACACACACTCATTGCTAGATGTCGGTGCTCATACTCTTTCACTGTAATATCCATGCTAGTTTATTTTCTTTTTCCTACTTTCTTCTTGTGTGCTTGTTAAACCTTAAGAAAAAACAAAAAATATCAGTAGTAGTTTACTTTTCTGCTGTAGTAGTAATAATTAAAAAATAAAAACACAAAAATATTTCCCATTCTTCTTTTGCTTGTTGGGAGCTTTCCCGTGTAAATAGTTTTATTTCTTTTCTTTTCTTTGGGGGTCAGTAGGAGAAGACCATGATTAAATTGTTGAAGTGGCTCTTATATGCATGATTGTTGATTTAACCAAGAGTCCATATTACCTTGTCTTCTCCTGTTCATTGAATGCTCGCAGACTCCAGCTTAGTCCAATGCACGTGCACTCTTATTATTATTCACATCGCTCGATCGTGCAAGTGAAAGGCAATTATGATGATATATGATGGACTGACTAAGAGGGAAAAGCTGATATGAACTCAACCTCTTTTGTTTTTTTAAATATGATGAGTTCATTGTTCTTGATTCAGCTTATTATGAATAAACATGTTTGCAATGACAATTAGAGATCATAGTTCCTTATGACATGCTTGATTAGCTATGAGTTATAATGGTTTACCTTGCGTGCCAACATGCTATTAAGATGGTTATGATGTGGTATAGTGGGGTGGTATCCTCCTTTGAATGATTTAAATGACTTGACTTGGCACATGTTCACGCATGTAGTTGAAACAAAATCAACATAGCCTTCACGATATTTATGTTCATGGTGGATTATATCCTACTCATGCTTGCATCCAATGTTTATTTATTTTAATGCATGTACATGGTTGTTGTCGCTCTCTAGTTGGTCGCTTCCCAGTCTTTTGCTAGCCTTCACCTGCACTAAGCGGGAATACTACTTGTGCATCCAATCCCTTAAAACCCCAAAGTTATTCCAGATGAGTCCACTATACCTTCCTATATGCGGTGTCTACCTGCCGTTCCAAGTAAATTTGTATGTGCCAAACTCTAAACCTTCAAATAAACATTCTATTTTGTATGCTCGAATAGCTCATGTATCAACCAAGGCTGCCCTTATCTTCCATGTTAGGCGGGTTATTCTCAAGAGGAGTGGACTCCGCTCCTCACTCACGAGAAAATGGCTGGTCACCGGGATGCCCAGTCCCATGCTTTATGCAAACTAAATCAAAATTAATTGCAAACAAAACTCCCCCTGGGACCTGATGTATGTTGGAGGCACTCGTTGTTTCGAGCAAGCCATGGATTGATGCTTGTTGGTGTAGGGGGAGTATAAACTTTACCATTCTGTTTGGGAACCGCCTATAATGTGTGTGACATGGAAGATATCACCATCTCTTAGTTTTTATGTTGACAATGAAAGTATGCCGCTCAAAATATTATTTATCTCTATTTCAAAACCGAGCTCTGGCACCTCTACAAATCCCTGCTTCCCTCTGCGAAGGGCCTATCCATTTACTTTTATGTTGAGTCATCACCCTCTTATTAAAGAGCACTAGCTGGAGAGCACAGCTGTCATTTGCAATCATCACTATTAATCTATATTGGGTGTGACCATGATTGGATCTCTTTTACCATGAATTACAATGTCTAGTCAGTCCTTGATCTTTAAAGGTGCTCTGCATTTATGTTTTGCGGTCTCAGAAAGGGCTGGCGAGATACCATCCTGTTATATCATATTATGATTGTTTTGACAAAGTGTTGTCATTCGAGATTTATTATTATGGCTCACTAGTTGATTATGCTATTGATATGAGTAATCATGAGATCTGAGAATTATTGCAAATGTGGTTATTTATAATCTTTGCTGAAAACTTGAATGCTAGCTTGACATATTTACAACAACAAGAGCAAACAGAGTTTGTAAAAGTTTTTCTTTTTCTCTTTCAGTTTGTCAACTGAATTGCTTGAGGACAAGCAAGGGTTTAAGCTTGGGGGATTTGATACGTCTCCGTCGTATCTACTTTCCCAAACACTTTTGCCCTTGTTTTGGACTCTAACTTGTATGATTTGAATGGAACTAACCCGGACTAACGTTGTTTTCAGCAGAATTGCCATGATGTTGTTTTATGTGCAGAAAACAAAAGTTCCCGGAATGACCTGAAACTCCACGGAATATCTTAGAATAAATAATAAAAAATCCTCGCCAAAGATGAAGACTAGGGGGGCCACACCCTGTCCACGAGGGTGGGGGGCGCCCCCCCTAGGGCGCGCCCCCTACCTCGTGGGCCCCCTGGACACCTCCCGACGCCACCTCCAACTCTATATATTTGCTTTAGGGGAGAAAAAATAGGAGAGAAGAAATCATCGCGTTTTACGATACGGAGCCGCCGCCAAGCCCTAAAACTCTCGGGAGGGCTGATCTGGAGTCCGTTCGGGGCTCCGGAGAGGGGGATTCGTCGTTGTCGTCATCATCAACCATCCTCCATCACCAATTTCATGATGCTCACCGTCGTGCGTGAGTAATTCCATCGTAGGCTTGCTGGACGGTGATGGGTTGGATGAGATTTATCATGTAATCAAGTTAGTTTTGTTAGGGTTTGATCCCTAGTATCCACTATGTTCTGAGATTGATGTTGCTATGACTTTGATATGCTTAATGCTTGTCACTAGGGCCCGAGTGCCATGATTTCAGATCTGAACCTATTATGTTTTCATGAATATATGTGTGTTCTTGATCCTATCTTGCAAGTCTATAGTCACCTACTATGTGTTATGATCCGGCAACCCTGAAGTGACAATAATCGGGACCACTCCCGGTGATGACCATAGTTTGAGGAGTTCATGTATTCACTATATGCTAATGCTTTGTTCCGGTTCTCTATTAAAAGGAGGCCTTAATATCCCTTAGTTTCCAATAGGACCCCGCTGCCACGGGAGGGTAGGACAAAAGATGTCATGCAAGTTCTTTTCCATAAGCACGTATGACTATATTCGGAATACATGCCTACATTACATTGATGAATTGGAGCTAGTTCTGTGTCACCCTATGTTATGACTATTACACGATGAACCGCATCCGGCATAATTATCCATTATCGGTCCGATGCCTACGAGCTTTCCATCTACTGGTTTACGCTTATTTACTTTTCCGTTGCTACTGTTACAATCACTACAAAACACCAAAAATATTACTTTTGCTTCCTTTACTTTTGTTGCCGTTACCACCACTATCATATTACTTTTCTACTAAACACTTTGCTGCAGATACTAAGTTTCCAGGTGTGGTTGAATCAATAAATTTGGGTTGAATACTCTACCCTCGAAAGCTGTTGCGATCCCCTATACTTGTGGGTTACCACCCTTTCATACTCCCTCTCCCTTTTCCTCTTTTCCACTCCGGAAAAAGAAAGGGGAATCCTACTAGGACTTGGGAGTCCTAGTAGGACTCCCCACACTTGGCGCGCCCCTAGGGGGCCGGCGTCCTCCTCCCCTCCTTTATATACGGGGGGAAGGAGGGCACCCCAAAGGCACAACAGTTGTTTCTTAGCCGTGTGCGGTGCCCCCCTCCACAGTTTACCACCTCGGTCATATTGTCGTAGTGCTTAGGCGAAGCCCTGCGCGGATCACATCACCAACACCGTCACCACGCCGTCGTGCTGACGGAACTCTCCCTCGACCGTCTACTGGATCAAGAGTTCAAGGGACGTCATCGAGCTGAACGTGTGCTGAACACCGAGGTGCCGTACGTTCGGTACTTGGATCGGTTGGATCGTGAAGATGTTCGACTACATCAACCGCGTTACTAAACACTTCCGCTTTTGTTCTATGAGGGTACGTGAACACACTCTCCCCTCTCTTTTTTATGCATCTCCTAGGTAGATCTTGCGTGATCGTAGGAAATTTTTTGAATTACTACGTTCCCAACAATCGGTGCAATAAGGCAATAAAAATTGCTTCTAAAAGTGTTAGATCATTTAGTGTAAGAGAAAATTGAGCGTTGTACAAACTTGTGATGGCAAAGAATAAAAGCGACAGACAGCATAATAAAGGTTGCTATCATGAGGGGCAATATAACGTGACGTTCTTTTGCACTAAGAGATTGAGCATACAAACAAAGAGCGCATGGCAACCTCTGCATCCCTCTTCGAAGGGCCTATCTTTTACTTCTATGTATTTACTTTTATGCAAGAGTCAAAGTTTTTCTCTCTATTCCTTTTTATTTTCTCTTTTGGTAAGCTTCATGTGGTGAGGAAAGATCTAGGCACATATATCCAGTTGGATATGGGTAGCATGAGTTATTATTGTTGACATCACCCTTGAGGTGAGTATGTTGGGAGGCGAAACTATAAGCCCCTATCTTTCTATGTGTCCGGTTGAAACTTTTTGTTCATGTGTGTGAGGTTAGCAATCATCGAAGACTATATGATGGTTGGGTATGTGGACTTGCCAAAAAGGCTCCGATATGAGACCCTTCCTGAAAAGATGATGAATTGTAGTTGTAAAGTTGACTGAGAACATAGTTTGTTGGCTTTATACTTTGATGTTGTGGTGAATTGTTACTTATTCTTGAGAAGTTTATGATAAAAGTTATATGATAAAGATTTATGTTAAAGTTTGTTGCTGCTATAATAATACATGATGCTTCTATGTCTATATTTTGTTTTTATCGACACCTCTCTCTCTCTCTCTCTCTCTCTCTCTAAGCATGTGGACATATTTTCGATTTCGGTTTTCGCTTGAGGACAAGCGAGGTCTAAGCTTGGGGGAGTTGATACGTCTATTTTGCATCATGTTTTCCTACTGTTATTTATATTGTGTTTATGTATAATAATGCTTTTTGGAGTAATTCTAATGCCTTTTCTCTCATAATATGCAAGGTTCACACAAAGAGGGAGAATACCGGCAGCTGGAATTCTGGACCTGAAAAGGCTACGTCGGGCTACCTATTCGACACAACTCCAAATGAGCTCAAACTTCACGGAGAATTTTTATGGAATATATAAGAATTATTGAAGCAACCAAGTACCAGAGGGGGCCCACCAGGTGGGCACAACCCACCTGGGCGCACCAGGGAGCCCATGCGCACCCTGGTGGGTTGTGCCCTCCTCGGCCCACCTCTGGTGCCCCTCTTCTGGTATATAAGTCATTTGACCTAGAAAAAATAAGGAGAGGACTTTCGGGACGAAGCGCCGCCGTCTCGAGGCGGAACATGGGCAGGAGCACTTTTGCCCTCCGGCGGAGCGATTCCGTCGGGGGAACTTCCCTCCTGGAGGAGGAAATCATCATCATAATCATCACCAACAACTCCCCATCTTGTGGAGGGCAATCTCCATCAAAAATTTCAACAACACCATCTCCTCTCAAACCCTAGTTCATCTCTTGTGTTCAATCTTTGTACCAGAACTATAGATTGGTGCTTGTGGGTGACTAGTAGTGTTGATTTCATCATGTAGTTGATTACTATATGGTTTATTTGGTGGAAGATTATATGTTCAGATCCATTATGCTATTTAATACCCCTCTGATCTTGAGCATGATTATCATTTGTGAGTAGTTACTTTTGTTCTAGAGGTCACGGGAGAAATCTTGTTGCAAGTAATCATGTGAAATTGATATGTGTTCGATATTTTGATGGTATGTATGTTGTGATTCCTTTAGTGGTGTCATGTGAACGTCGACTACATGTCACTTCACCATATTTGGGCCTAATTAAGGGAATGCATTGTGGAGTAGTTATTAGATGATGGGTTGCAAGAGTGACATAAGCTTAAGCCCTAGTTTATGTGCTATTCCGTAAGGGACTGATTTGGATCAAAAAGTTTAATGCTATGGTTAGATTTATTCTTAATACTTTTATCATAGTTGTGGATGCTTGCGAGGGGTTAATGTCGGGGGTTGGGTGCGACATATGCCAAGGGATGGCTTATCATGGTGGGAGCGAGTAGAACATCGTCGGTGCCTGGAAACGGGATGAGGCGAAGACATGCACGACGGCGAATCTTACCCAGCTTCAGGGCTCTCCGAGGAGATAACACCCCTACTGCTCCTCAGCGGGGTCTTCGCATGATCACTATGGCAAAGTGTGTACACGGTTGCTCCTTGAGTTGTTCCCTGAAGGTAGGAGAAGGCAAGGCTAGCTCTCTCCTTCCTATATGATCTGGTCTAGTGCTAATGGATTCGAACCCTTTGCATGGGTGCCCTGGGGGGTTTATATAGGCCTACCCCCCAGGGGTACAATGGTAATCCGGCTGGGCACGGGTCCCAGCCGTCTGTCTCTTAGGCCGCCTCATCTCCGCCAACTGCCGGGGCTCGCCATCTGGTGGGCCCCGCCGACTGGTTCGGTATGGGGCCGATAGGCCATGTCCGCGGCGGGCGGGTCTTGCCGGCTACGGATTACTGTAGCCGTGCTTCCAATGACGCTGGCTTGGTCGTGGGGTCATGGCAACAGTGCCGCCGCCTGACGGGCGATCACTGTTGCCATTCCCCGTCTTGTCTGGTTAATGGCGTGTGGGGCCCGTGGGAGGGGCCAGCCGACTTCTGGAGGCCGACTCCCACCGGGTCCGACTGGTGGCACTCTTGCCGTCTTCTGGACCCCCGCTGACTCGTGGGACCCGCCGTCTCTGGGTCGTACAGACAGGCCGTCGTGGGAATAGGGTTCCGCCCGCTGGGGCTGATGTCAAGGCTGGCATGGCAATAGTGCTGCGCCGGACGGAGATCTCCGATGGTACGGCGTATTCTGGCCATGCCTGCCCTTGGTAAGGGGCGGGTGTGGACCTTACTGAGGCCACGCCCCGTCCCGTCCCTCCTTACAAGAGCATGAGGTGGTTGGAGTCGCGGGCCGACTCCCCATAGCCGGCTTCTCTGGAAGCCGCCAGCTAGGAGTCGGCTCATCTCAAAGTCGCCCCTGGGACTTGGCCGTGAGTGGGTAGTCGGCGACGCTGCTACCGACTCCCGGAGGCGGCTGTCCGTCCTGGGGTCTTGAGTGGCGCAGCCTGCCCCGATGTCTTGAAAGGTTTTGGGCACCGGGTTAGCCTACCCATGGCCCATTACTCCGACAGTAGTCCCCGAAGCTGGTGAGGCGCCGAGGGAGATATGTCGAGGAGCGTCAATAGTTTGTTCCTTCCGGCGGTTGAATTTGGGCCTGGCTCGCCGTCTTTCTGCGGGCCGACTAGCTGGAGCCGGACTCGCAGAAGGTCGTCTTGCCCTCGAAGAGTTTGAAAGTCGCAGCGGGGTCCAGGCAGCGTGCCTGACAAGCTTCTGGGTTGCCGCCCGTTGCGGATCCGTTGCGCGGCGCCACGTGGCCGGGCCAGTCTGCCCACCCACGCGCGCGACGGGACAGGCCTACAGGCGGGGCCCGCCACTACCACGCCTCGGCATGCGAACGGATACGTTGTGGCCGTGCGGGCGGTTGGGTTCCCCATGCAGTAACTGCAGCAGTAACTTCGTGTGGTTAATCGTGGGGGTCATGGGGCTCTCGGCGCAGTTAATCCCATGATCGCCCCCTCGACTTCTCAGCCCATGAGCCTATAAGTAGGCGGGAGGAGGAGGGCGGCAGAGCACGCGCGCCAATCTCCCCTACTCCCTTCCGCTCCCTCTTGCTTATTCTTCCTCTCGCCACCGCTGCGACGAACCACGCCGCGCCCGCAGCGATGAGTTCTTCTTCCTCCGCCGTGCCTCCTGCCGTGCGCTCCGGCGTGTGGGACGGCTCTGAGGTCGACGACGAACACATTGATTTCCTTCACAAGACGCGTCGCCTCCCCGGCCAAGACCTAGTGCGGGCCCGCGCCGTGCCGGCGGGGGAAGTATCGCCGGCGCCGGAGGAGGGCGAGCGGGTCATATTCCGCTCGCACCTCATGCGCGGCCTGGGGCTGCCGGCGAGTAGTTTCTTCCGCTCCTTCTTGGAGTTCCACGGGCTCCAGCTGCACCACCTTACACCGAACACGGTGGTGCTGCTGGCTGCCTTCGCCACCCTGTGCGAAGGCTTCCTCGGTGTTTTCCCCACCATCGAGCTGTGGGGTGAATTCTTCCAGTCCAAGCTCGGCACGCACGTCACCAGCGTGCCAGCCCAGTGCGGTGCATTCGTCGCGATGCGGAGAACGGGGGCAGACAACCCGTTCCCCACCATTACGCTGATCAAATCGATGAAGATGTGGCAGCGAACTTATTTTTACGTGAAGAACGTCGCCCCGGAAGGTGACTGGGTCAACCTGCCGGCCTACGAAGCTGGCGCGCCGGTCGGAAGGCTCCCCAGCTGGTCCCATTGGTCCAAGACACTGACTCCTGCCGGTGCCGCCGCCGTCGTGCGACTCCGAGTGCTGACGCAGTCGGAGGGTCTGACCAGGGCCGACCTGCTGGCCGCCTTCGTGGCGCGCCGAGTTCTCCCACTCCAAGGCCGACCTCATCTAATCTGCCAGATGAGCGGCCACCGGGACCCGAGTCGGATGTGTTCTGTGACGCCCTCGATTCAATCGTACACTAATCATACACGCAAATGTGTACGATCAAGATCAAGGACTCACGGGAAGATATCACAACACAACTCTAGACACAAATAAAATAATACAAGCTTTATATTACAAGCCAGGGGCCTCGAGGGCTCGAATACATAAGCTCGAAAACACAAGAGTCAGCGGAAGCAACAATATCTGAATACAGACATGAGTTAGACAAGTTTGCCTTAAGAAGGCTAGCACAAAAGCAGCAACGATCGAAAAGGTAAGGCCTCCTGCCTAGGAGCCTCCTAACTACTCCTGGTCGTCGGCGGTCTTCACGTAGTAGTAGTCATCGGCGGTGGCATCTGGCTCCTGGGCTCCGACATCTGGTTGCATCAACCGGAAAGAAGAAGAAAGGGGGAAAAAGGGGAGCAAAGCAACCGTGAGTACTCATCCAAAGTACTCGCAAGCAAGGATCTACACTACATATGCAACATTATCCAAGGATGGCTATATATGTGGACTGGGCTGCAGAAATGCCAGAATAGCGGGGAGAACCTAGTCCTATCGAAGACTAGCATCTTCTGGAAACCACCATCTTGCAGCAATAGGAGGGAGTAGAGTAGCATAAAGTAAAGTAGTAGTGTTATCAACCTCGGCCGGAGATCCTTTCTCGACCCCCTGCGAGAAAGAAATCTCAGAGCCATACTATCCAGTTATCATCACAATCCAATCCTCATCACCATCCAGTTCTCATCAAAAGTATCCAGTTCTAGTTGTATCGATCGGGATACAACTCCAAGTGTCCGTTACCGTAGGACAGGCTATCGATAGATGTTTTCTTCCCTGCAGGGGTGCACCAACTTACCCACCACGCTCGATTAACTCCGGCCAGACACACTTTCCTGGGTCATGCCCGGCCTCGGCCAAACAATACGCCGCAACCCGACCTAGGCTTAATAGAGAGGCCAGCATGCCGGACTAAACCTATGCCCCCAGGGGTCATGGGCCATCTCCCCGGGAACTCCTGCATGTTGCGTACGCGGCCGGTGAGCAGACCTAGCTACCTCCTTCAACAAGGCAGGCGCTTACGCAGTCCAACCCGGCGCGCGCCACTCAGTCGCTGACGTCTAGTAAGCTTCGGCTGATGTATACGATGCAGAACGCCCATACTATGCCCACGTGATGGTTAGTGCTATCAGGCCAGAGGCCCCTCGGATCAAATATCCAAATCGTAGTGGATTAGGCACGCGCGGTAACAAGCAGAGACTCACGAAAGAAGTGACCCCGTTGCCCCGTCTCGAGGACTTGCGGCAAGGGCTAGGAATGCCCGGCCACGCCTCGTAATTATCTCGCGGGCACCTTCCAGGTCCGCCCGACTCCACATCACTCGCAATTAAGCTCGCGCGTGTACCCCTCAGGGCCAACCCGTCTTTAGTAACAGGGTCCAGTGCAAAGTCATAGTAACCATAGTAACTGTGTGTCTATCACCAAGGGGAAAACCTGAGGAATCACCCTTGATGGATTCCACTCGATGTAATCGTCAAGGTAAACGTAAGAGGAACCACCCTCGAAGTTCACACTTGAGGGGTTGCACGACAGAGCCGTATCGAAAGTGGTTAAGGAGGAAATCACCCTCGATCACCACGGCCGAATAGCTACACTACAGAGATCTCATCAGGAGTGATGTATAGGTTCCACCCTCGGCACTCGATGGTAACTCTGCAGAGTCGAGCAACAAAAGGGGAAAGTGATGTGCGGTGTCGGGGCCTGGTCTTCGATCACATAGATCGAGTCGTCGATGATGAAGCAGGGGCAACAGGGACAAGTGGGGGTCTCTGATGGATCACTAACCAACCTATACTAAGCAGTTTAGGATAGGCAGATAAGGTACAACAGCAGATACGAAAGCAGGCTATGCATCAGAATAGGAGCAAACAATAACAATAGCAAAATATAATGCAAGCATGAGAGAATGGAATGGGCGATATCGGGATGATCAAGGGGGGCTTGCCTGGTTGCTCTGGCAAGGAGGGGTCGTCGGTGACGTAGCCGATCACAGGGGCATCACCGGTCTCGAGGTCTACCGGAGAGAAGAGGGGGGAGAAACAGTAAATACATAGCAAACAGAGGTATTACTAAGCATGACATGATGATACTAGCGCTAGGCGTGCTCTAACGCGGTACTACACGTTGCAGACGAAGGGGGGAAACATCCGAGGATGATTTCTCGGCGGTAGGCGGATTTCGGACAGATGAAAGAGAGGGGACGGTTCCATGTTCAGCATGCTAGGGGCATGTGACAGATGAATGGACCGCGTATTCCGATTCGTTGGATTTTTCTGAGCAACTTTCATATAGAAAACATTTTCATCCGAGCCACAGATTATTTTATATGATTTTTGAAAGTTTTAACAATATTCTGGAATTATTTATATTAACAGAAAAGGAATATGACGTCAGCATCGCATGGGGATGATGTCAGCAGTCAACAGACTAGCTGACCAGGGTCAATCCGGGCCTGTGGGTCCAGTGGGACCCACATGTCAGCCTCTGTTAGTCTAACAGTAATTTAAACTAAACTAACAACCTAATTTGAGGGGTGGGCCCTAGGTGTCAGTGACTAACTAATTACTAATTAGTTAACAGTTTTATTAGCATTTTAATTATTTGTAAAACCTGTTTAAATAACGCGGGGCCCGCATGTCAGTGGCACTTGGCTGCACAGTCAGTATGTTGACTGGGTCTACCCAGTCAACGGGGCCGGCGGAGCCCACTGGCAGTGACCCAGGGGTGGCCCCAAGTGTGCCACGTTGGCAGTGGCCGGCGGCTGAACGCCGGCGACCGAAAACACGGCGGAGGCGCTCGGGACCTCGCTGGAAAAGCGCCACAGAGGGCCGTTTCGAGTGCGGACGGGCTCGTTCGGACGCGGGAGGAGCGACGCATCCAACTGTGGCCTTCGCTCGGGCCGAGGCGGGCTGCAACGACGGCGGCGGCGAGCAGAGGCGGCGGCGGTGGCGGGCGAGGGTGGATTCGGCGATGCAGGGCACGGGTCGGCACGCGGAGAGGGCCTACGAGCAGCTGACGCTCGCGCGCGTCTGATGGAGGTAGCGGGAGGCTGCGGGAGGGTCCGTGGGGACGACAGTGATGAGCGACACGGCGGAGCTGAGCTCGGTCGTCCATGGCGGCGACGTTATGCGCAGCAGAACAAGGGGAAGGCAGGGGAGGACGTGCGGTGCTCACCATGCGGGCACAAGGAGGCCCCGTGAGTGAACGGGAGCGCAGAGGGAGGCCGCGGTCGACGGGAATCATCGACGGCCGAGGCGGAAGGGGTCGAGGTGGATCCGGCGTTGTGGTGCCTCCCGAGTCCAACGACGGGCACCGGTCGGCGTGGAGGACAACGACGGACGCCTACGGCATGTCGGCGATGCAGGGCGATGTCGGTGGTCGCGGGTTCGACCCGGCGACGGCGGCGGGCGCGTTCGGGCGTCGATGGGGAACGAGGGGGAGAGGAAGTGAGCGGGGGATCTACGAGGAGAGGGAGAGGCGGAGAGGATGAGGGGGGGAGTGGGAGAAGGGCCCGAGGCGCCGGGGGCGTGGAGGCCTTATCCTCCACTCGACGCCGGCGAGGGGGTCCGGTGGCGACCGCGCCCTGTAGCGGCGCGCGACCGAGGAACAGGAAGGGGGCGCGGTGCGGGGAGCTGGGCCGGCTGGGCCGACCAGACTGGGTGAGGTCCAGGGGGCAGGGGGGTTCTCTCTCCTCTCCTTTTCCTATTTTTGTAACTTCTTTCTTTTCTTTTAAAAAAAATCAAAAGGCAAAACAGTTTTATAAAATACAAAGCTTGAACCTAAATTATTATTATTATTTAGACTACTGCCACAATTAGTTTGGTAGTTAACTAAGTTAGCTTAGCATTTTTATAAAACAAAAAAGGCATTTAAACAATGTTTTAACCATTGTTTTAATTAGCTTATGGCATTTAAACACTTTGCAAAAGGTTGGTTCACCACCAATATTGTCAAAAAGGATATTTTCCACATGATGAACATTTTAGTTTTCATGTTTGAGCAATTTAGAATTTTGACTTTAATTTGAAATTGAGATTTGGACTGGAATAGAATCAAAGTGAGATTAGCAACAGTAACAATGATGACAAGGCATCATTTAGAGGGGATTACTGTAGCATGATTCTCGGGGTGTTACAAATCTCCTCCACTACAAGAAATCTCGTCCCGAGATTTAAGTAGGGAAGTAAAGAGTAACTTCAGGAGAACTGACCCTTATAGGGTTAATTATCTGATGAACAAATCAGGGAATGAGGCGGAAGTATCTCTCGAGTTGAACTTAAATAAAACGTCGAGAGCAAAGTATGAGGGTACCATAGGAAGTTTCAAGCGAATGGACAAACTATTGATACCTGAACGGAGTGTGAGAAAGGGGTTCAGAGCATCGGGAATAGATCATCTCTCGTAAGGTGGCTCATGACATGATACGAAGCCAAATGGAAGAATATTTTGGAATCAAAGATATACAGGAGAGTCAGGTTTCAATCCTGTGGAACTGTGGGTTATGGGCCCACCATGTGCGTTAAAACTAGAAAGGGGGCCGATAGCAAGGCATGTCAGATGATAGATTGTCAGTTATGTTGCCAACAACATTGGTACCAAGGGTGAGGGACGAAGAGAACTATTTTCCTGCTCGTTGAACGAGGCGGACCAATAGGCAAAGTTCTCGTCCATCGGTGGTTACCGGAATGTCAACATCAATAATAACAAGGTCTTACTGACAAATAGTACACCGAGGTGTTTACATAAGCAGGGAACTATTATTGCTTAGATCATATAGATCACAAGAAAGGTTAACAAAACAACGAAAAGGAAAATGTGTTTAAACACAAGATTTAGGAGTGTCACTTTTCCCAAGGAACAGTAGAGCATGATATACATGTCAGAACAACAAGTACATCACCATTTGGATAAAGGGGCAAGGGAATTCATGATGTATCCATACAATGATGTTTGGATAATAGAGCAAGAAACATTCGACAATGCACTTTTGATGTTCTTGTTCTTGTTCGGCGTAACACAGTCATCCTTCAAGGTAACATTAACATGGTGTTTCAAGCAAGATTTAATCTGAAGGTCACCAGAAGTACAAAGGAACAATTCCAATAATGTCAAGGAATGTAAGATATAACCAAAACATGACCAAGTCTGTATTGGCAGGAAGTCAAGGATGGTGTCCATGACAACATGAATCATCGACGAGCAAGGATGGTATTTCTCGTCAAGAATTCGATTGATATCCAGAATCAGGTCAGTATAGTGATGGGGATCACGACAGATTCTGTCGAGGTGCTATGAAGAGGCAATCGAATGGCGACCACATCAAGCAAAAGGAATGATGAAGCAAAAGGTTATTGGAACCACGGATGCGACACAAGCTCGAAAACAAGCTTGTTGTTTGAGGTGAAATGATAAGATAAAGGAGATCGACATAAGCTTAGCTCGTCGTCGGAAGCTGCTCCGGGAAGAAGGACCGGGTAGCATAGTTAAAAATTAGCTCGATAATGATATAGCCGATCAGGATAGGAATGATGTGATGGAGTATCATTCCAATGAGAAATCACAAGAGGTAGTGCAATGACACAATATCCTCGAGATAACAGGAGGCAATACTCGAGGTGTAACAAAATAGAGGTTGGACAGATGAAATGATCTGCAGAAGACAAGTATTTTAACTTGTCTGGGAAATGGAATCGAGGAGAAAATATGGTCAGAACCACAATTGCAAAGATTCAATTTAAAGATGCAAGATGAGCTTATACCAAAGGAACATTTGATTATAAGAGAAGCTCCCATGATAAGATCTACATCGTGTCTATGGGCATGAACACAAAGTTCAAGGTCGACTCCCACTTCTTCAATGCAGAACCTCCCATTTACTTCTCGCTTATGACAAAGTTGTATAGAAATTTTTATCCGGCGTAATACAGTAGAGTATGACCCATAGAAATTTCCGGGTTCACACAAATTAGGGAAAGCATTAGTTCAACCCGCCGAGGCATCTTAGGAACATTTGCAAAAACTTTAGAGGTATTTAACTCAAGCTCAGAAGCAGAGCATGGTTGACAAAGCAGAGAATACAATTTACCAAAGGCGATATGTATCAGGGGAAGAGCGCACAAAATTTTGAATATGAAGGAAACTGCCGGATAATAATCCAACAAAGGATTCAACGGTCCTCAGTGGATCTGATTTGAGTATCAGTACTCAATCAAAACAAGGAAAGAATGCAAAGGCATTGGATTATAGAAACATCTGAATAATTCGATGCTTAATACAAAGAAATTATGATTTCCAAATTAGAAGATCAGAAGCAGACACTCTGATCAAAAGACAAGTAAGTTGAATAGATATAGATCGACAATCAATTAAGGTTTGGTTTGCCGAGAACCAGCTCATGTCCGGACTGACGTCTGAGCTGAAAAGATCATTTAAAAGGATCAACTGACGATTGCGCGCATTCGCTCACATGTTGAATCAATAGGATCAAAATGATGGGGTCAAAGGATAGTAATGAATATTGCTACACATATGGAAAGCATCCATAATGCAAGCAGACAAGTATTTGCAGAGCAATAGTTACTAAGGATTTTCAGAAGATCAAATAGTATTTTGAAGAATCTTGTGAAACACAAGAACAACTAGGGATGAGCGAATACTCGATAAGTGCGAGGAATTATCCGTAGGGGTATTCATGTAGTGAAGAACTGCAAGGCAGTAAGCTCAAAGGATTCTCGGGGTAACGGAGAGTATTTTGGGGCATCTTGTAATAATAGGATCAACTGGGGATGAAGGTACAAGCGGCAAGGATATTATTCACGGGGATTATCGGTGGTCAGGAACTGCAAAGCAGTGGGCACAAGGTCTCGGGAAACATCGAGGAGTATCTGCAGAATCTTCTGACGAAGCAAGCGATCATCTGCAGTGAAGGGGCTCTCCGGAAGGAAGTGGTTACGAGATCCTAGAGTCAGAGTTAGTAAAAAGTTTAACCCGAATAGACGAGAGATCAGAGTCCTAGAATATAGACAAGAAATAAAATATCCTAATACCACCCAATGGCGACGTGGGCCGGTAAGCCACACGGCCAAGTTAGTAAAACAGTTTTTGAGTGACTAGACTCAACTTCGGCCAAAGAGTTGGAAAGGGGGCTACCTACAGGCAGTCGGCTCTGGTACCAACTTGTGACGCCCTCGATTCAATCGTACACTAATCATACATGCAAATGTGTACGATCAAGATCAAGGACTCACGGGAAGATATCACAACACAACTCTAGACACAAATAAAATAATACAAGCTTTATATTACAAGCCAGGGGCCTCGAGGGCTCGAATACATAAGCTCGGAAACACAAGAGTCAGCGGAAGCAACAATATCTGAATACAGACATGAGTTAGACAAGTTTGCCTTAAGAAGGCTAGCACAAAAGCAGCAATGATCGAAAAGGTAAGGCCTCCTGCCTGGGAGCCTCCTAACTACTCCTGGTCATCGGCGGTCTTCACGTAGTAGTAGGCATTGGCGGTGGCACCTGGCTCCTGGGCTCCGACATCTGGTTGCATCAACCGGAAAGAAGAAGAAAGGGGGAAAAAGGGGAGCAAAGCAACCGTGAGTACTCATCCAAAGTACTCGCAAGCAAGGATCTACACTACATATGCAACATTATCAAAGGATGGTTATATATGTGGACTGGGCTGCAGAAATGCCAGAATAGCGGGGAGAACCTAGTCCT
Organism: Aegilops umbellulata; assembly: GCA_032464435.1. Taxonomy (NCBI): domain Eukaryota; kingdom Viridiplantae; phylum Streptophyta; class Magnoliopsida; order Poales; family Poaceae; genus Aegilops; species Aegilops umbellulata. Next base: position 406,920,903 of record CP136054.1, on the reverse strand, counting down.
ACCGAAGACTAGCATCTTCTGGAAACCACCATCTTGCAGCAACAGGAGGGAGTAGAGTAGCATAAAGTAAAGTAGTAGTGTTATCAACCTCGGCCGGAGATCCTTTCTCGACTCCCTACGAGAAAGAAATCTCAGAGCCATACTATCCAGTTATCATCACAATCCAATCCTCATCACCATCCAGTTCTCATCACAAGTATCCAGTTCTAGTTGTATCGATCGGGATACAACTCCAAGTGTCCGTTACCGTAGGACAGGCTATCGATAGATGTTTTCTTCCCTGCAGGGGTGCACCAACTTACCCACCATGCTCGATTAACTCCGGCCGGACACACTTTCCTGGGTCATGCCCGGCCTCGGCCAAACAATACGCCGCAACCCGACCTAGGCTTAATAGAGAGGCCAGCACGCCGGACTAAACCTATGCCCCCAGGGGTTATGGGCCATCTCCCCGAGAACTCCTGCACGTTGCGTACGCGGCCGGTGAGCAGACCTAGCTACCTCCTTCAACAAGGCAGGCGCTTACGCAGTCCAACCCGACGCGCGCCGCTCAGTCGCTGACGTCTAGTAAGCTTCGGCTGATGTATACGACGCAGAACGCCCATACTATGCGCACGTGATGGTTAGTGCTATCAGGCCAGAGGCCCCTCGGATCAAATATCCAAACCGTAGTGGATTAGGAACGCGCGGTAACAAGCAGAGACTCACGAAAGATGTGACCCCGTTGCCCCGTCTCGAGGACTTGCGGCAAGGGCTAGGAATGCCCGGCCACGCCTCGTAATTATCTCGCGGGCACCTTCCAGGTCCGCCCGACTCCACATCACTCGTAATTAAGCTCGCGCGGGTACCCCTCAGGGCCAACCCGTCTTTAGTAACAGGGTCCAGTGCAAAGTCATAGTAACCATAGTAACTGTGTGTCTATCACCAAGGGGAAAACCTAAGGAATCACCCTTGACGGATTCCACTCGATGTAATCTTCAAGGTGAACGTAAGAGGAACCACCCTCGAAGTTCATACTTGAGGGGTTGCACGACAGATCCGTATCAAAAGTAGTTAAGGAGGAAATCACCCTCGATCACCACGGCCGAATAGCTACACTACAGAGATCTCATCAGGAGTGATGTATAGGTTCCACCCTCGGCACTCGATGGTAACTCTGCAGAGTCGAGAAACAAAAGGGGAAAGTGATGTGCAGTGTCGGGGCCTGGTCTACGATCACGTAGATCGAGTCGTCGATGATGAAGCAGGGGCAACAGGGACAAGTGGGGGTCTCTGATGGATCACTAACCAACCTATACTAAGCAGTTTAGGATAGGTAGATAAGGTACAACCGCAGATACAAAAGCAGGCTATGCATCAGAATAGGAGCAAACAATAACAATAGCAAAATCTAATGCAAGCATGAGAGAATGGAATGGGCGATATCGGGATGATCAAAGGGGGGGCTTGCCTGGTTGCTCTGGCAAGGAGGGGGTCGTCGGTGACGGAGCCGATCACAGGGGCATCACCGGTCTCGAGGTCTACCAGAGAGAAGAGGGGGGAGAAACAGTAAATACATAGCAAACAGAGGTATCACTAAGCATGGCATGATGATACGTAGCGCTAGGCATGCTCTAACGCGGTACTACACGTTGCAGACGAAGGGGGGAAACATCCGAGAATGATTTCCCGGCGGTAGGCGGATTTCGGACAAATGAAAGAGAGGGGACGGTTCCATGTTCAGCATGCTAGGGGCATGTGACAGATGAATGGACCGCGTATTCGGATTCGTTGGATTTTTCTAAGCAACTTTCATATAGAAAACATTTTCATCCGAGCCACAGATTATTTTATATGATTTTTGAAAGTTTTAACAATATTCTGGAATTATTTATATTAACAGAAAAGGAATATGACATCAGCATCGCGTGGGGATGATGTCAGCAGTCAACAGACTAGCTGACCAGGGTCAATCCGGGCATGTGGGTCCAGTGGGACCCACATGTCAGCCTCTGTTAGTCTAACAGTAATTTAAACTAAACTAACAACCTAAATTGAGGGGTGGGCCCCAGGTGTCAGTGACTAACTAATTACTAATTAGTTAACAGTTTAATTAACATTTTAATTATTTGTAAAACCTGTTTAAATAACGCGGGGCCCGCATGTCAGTGGCACTTGGCTGCACAGTCAGTATGTTGACTGGGTCTACCCAGTCAACGGGGCCGGCGGGGCCCACTGGCAGTGACCCAGGGGTGGCCCCAGGTGTGCCACGTTGGCAGTGGCCGGCGGCTGAACGCCGGCGACCGAAAACACGGCGGATGCGCTCGGGACCTCGCCGGAAAAGCGCCACAGAGGGCCGTTTCGAGCGCGGCCGGGCTCGTTCGGACGCGGGAGGAGCGACGCATCCAACTGTGGCCTTCGCTCGGGCCGAGGCGGGCTGCAACGACGGCGGCGGTGAGCAAAGGCGGCGGCGGTGGCGGGCGAGGGTGGATTCGGCGATGCAGGGCACGGGTCGGCACGCGGAGAGGGCCTACGAGCAGCTGACGCTCGCGCGCGTCCGATGGAGGTAGCGGGAGGCTGCGGAGGGGTCCGTGGGGACGATGGTGATGAGCGACGCGGCGGAGCTGAGCTCGGTCGTCCATTGCGGCGACGTTATGCGCAGCAGAACGAGGGGAAGGCAGGGAGAGGACGTGCGGTGCCCACCGTGCGGGCACAAGGAGGCCCCGTGAGTGAACGGGAGCGCAGAGGGAGGCCGCGGTCGACGGGAATCATCGGCGGCCGAGGCGGAAGGGGTCGAGGTGGATCCGGCGTGGTGGTGCCTCCCAACTCCAACGGCAGGCACCGGTCGGCGTGGAGGACGACGACGGACGCCTACGGCATGTCGGCGATGCAGGGCGATGTCGGTGGCCGCGGGTTCGACCCGGCGACGGCGGCGGGCGCGTTCGGGCGTCGATGGGGAAGGAGGGGGAGAGGAAGTGAGCGGGGGATCTACAGGGAGAGGGAGAGGCGGAGAGGATGAGGGGGGAGTGGGAGAAGGGCCCGAGGCGCCGGGGGGGCGTGGAGGCCTTATCCTCCCCTCGACGCCGGCGAGGGGGTCTGGTGGCAACCGCGCCCTGTAGCGGCGCGCGACCGAGGAACAGGAAGGGGGCGCGGTGCGGGGAGCTGGGCCGGCTAGGCTGACCAGACTGGGTGAGGTCCAGGGGGCAGGGGGTTCTCTCTCCTCTCCTTTTCCTTTTTTTGTAACTTCTTTCTTTTCTTTTAAAAAAATCAAAAGGCAAAACAGTTTTATAAAATACAAAGCTTGAACCTAAATTATTATTATTATTTAGACTACTTCCACAATTAGTTTGGTAGTTAACTAAGTTAGCTTAGCATTTTTTATAAAACAAAAAAGGCATTTAAACAATGTTTTAACCATTGTTTTAATTAGCTTATGGCATTTAAACACTTTGCAAAAGGTTGGTTCACCACCAATATTGTCAAAAAGGATATTTGCCACATGATGAACATTTTAGTTTTCATGTTTGAGCAATTTAGAATTTTGACTTTAATTTGAAATTGAGATTTGGACTGGAATAGAATCAAAGTGAGATTAGCAATAGTAACAATGATGACAAGGCATCATTTAGAGGGGATTACTGTAGCATGATTCTCGGGGTGTTACATGTTCCAAGGACATGCCCCACGCGGAGGTGGCGGACACGGTGAACTACATCGCGAACTGCGGCCTCTCGGCGGATTGGCGGTTCGGCAAGGAGCCGTATTCGCGCGCCAACCCCCCGCCCGTTGTAAGTCGTCTCTCTTCTTCTGCTGCTTTCTTTTGCAGCCGAATCCGACTTCTAATCTTTTTTAGTCTTTGAATCAGAACTCTCTCGTCCAGCCTTCGGCCGGCACCACGGGACCAGCCCGCCAGTTCGTCCCCGACCGAGCGGAGAGCGACGTCGACGACCCCGACTTGGGGGCGGCGGCGATGGGGGCCGACGCCGAAGGAGGAAGGGAGGAGGAGGAGCAGGCGGCTTTAGGCCTTCGGTCACCTTTGCCGACTGGCCTGATGACGACGCCGAGGGGGAAGTCGCCCCGCGCCACCAGCCAAAGGCCGGCCAGCCCGGCGCGAGTTCCTCCACTGTCTTGGATGGTCAAGGTGGTGCGAGCAAGCGCCGGGCCGGGCCGAGTACGCTCGGCGGCCGGACGAAGAAGTTCAAGGGGGCGGCCGCCGCGACCAAGCGCGAAGAGGCGGCTGCGAAAGCCAATCGCTTCCGTAGGGAAGTGAAGAAGCCGCCGCTGGTCTCTGCGTAAGTGCCTCCGCCCTTTGTCTTATTTTTTGTTTGTTGATCTTGTCTAAATCTTTTTCATGCTTCCCCTCGCTCCAGGGCTCCCCTCACTCTTGAGAGGGTCGCCGCCGCCTCCATCATGGGGTCGGCAGAGACGTCCGCCACTACTCGGCGGATTGACCCCGCCGCCGACCTCCGGGAGGCGACGGAGCGGAACGCGCAGGAGAAGCGCGAGAAGGAAGAAGCCGCCTGTCTGGAGAAGGCAGAGGCCGAGAAGGCGGCCGCCTCTGCCCAGAAAAAACTAGATGAGGCCGAGGCCGCCGTCGCGGCAAGGCAGCAGGCTGAGGAAGCCGCGCACCGCCAGTCGGCAGTGTTTTTCATCCCGCTGAACTCAGCGCGACCGCCTCCGGAGTTCACGGCGTAATCGGAGGAAGCCGGCGGCGAGTTCCCGATCATCGAGAGGGGAGGCGACGATGCCTCCATGTCGGGCACGGTCGCGCCGCCGCCGCCACCCCCGCCGCCATCTGGGGGCGCACGTGATAAACAGCCAGCGGACCCGCCGGTGCCGCCGACTAAGGACGAAGCCGTGGCGAAGCTACTCCTTCAAGTCGGCTCGCCAGCGCGCCGCCGTCTTGAGAAGGCGAGTTCGGCGCCACGCCCCTTGGAGACCGGCGTCGCCAGCTCGACAATCCCAGACGCCGAGGCGACGAGCGTCGCGCCCATTGGGTGGGTGCGAGGAGGCGGCACAGGCCCACTGAACCAGGCGCTTCTGGACGTCCAGGCTAAGTTGCGAGCTGAGGCGACGCCATCCAGAGCTGCACCAAGGCGCACCTGGCGTCGCGGGCTGCCATCCGGGTAAGTGTTTTTTCTCTTGTCTCCGTCTTCTTGTTCTTCTCTGTGGGGGCGCGCCAGCGCACCCACTGGGTGTAGTTCCCGAGTTCCGGGCCGGCTGCTGAGCAGGCGGCTCGGAACTCCATTTGGCGAGTTTTGAGTACTTACTTTGTCTGAAATACTTATCACAGGATTATCACAACCTCCGGGTCACCGCCTTCAACCGCAATGTTGAGGAGCTAGGCAAGCGGACTGCCGACTTGTCGGAGAGCCGGAGTGAGTTCTCTTTCTTCTTCACGGGGGCGCGCTGGCGCACCCGCGGGCTGTAGTCCCCGAGATTCGGGCCGACTGCTGAGCAGTCGGGCCGGATCTTCCTGGCGACCTTCTTCATTGATGACTTAACGTCCTCTTTCTTCTTCTTCTTCTTTAGAGGCCAATGCCACTCTTCAGCAGCAGCTGGGTGAAGCCAACACCGCCTTGCATGCCAAGGGGGAGGAGTGCAGCAAGCTCGCCGCAGAGCGCGACCTGCTGGCTGCACAACTGGCGGAGCAGAAGGAGTTGCTTAAGAAGGCGCAGGAGGAGGCGGACGAGAAGGAGACTGCTCTCCTGGCCGAGTTCGCAAGCGAGCGCTCTTCCTGGACTGACAAGGAGGCATTGCTGGCCTCCGGCTTCCACGAGATCGAGGACATCGTCGATGGTAAGCCTCTTTACTTTTCTTCTTTGAGTTGCCGACTATAGGTCGGGCCGACTCCTGGTTATTTGACTTGCTCTTCCTTCTTTTCGCTTTGGTAGACTTCTTCCCCAGCTATTCGCAAGCCGCCAATCAAGCCATCGAGGCTGATCGCGAGAGGCGGAGTGCAGAAGGCGCGAAGGTCGCCGCCGATGCCCCCCAAACCCTTGACGAGCAGATTCTGAGCACTGAGGCTCGCCTACGGCCTGCCCACCGGATGCTGCGCCGGCTTCAACGTGTCGGCGCCCAGGCGATCTCTGCCCTGTGGCCAGACATGCAGGCACTGCGCACCTCTAGTCGGACTGCCGTCTGGCTGGAGGTCGCAGCTGGCCGTCTTGAGGCTTGGAAGGGTTCCTCGGCCCGGGCTGGAGCGCGTCGGGCCTTGGAATTCATCAAGGCGTGGTATCCGGGGCTGGACCTGGACCGGCTGGCCACTCTCCGGTCAGAGGCCCAGCCGGAGCTGGCAGCCGCGAAAGACTCCCTCGTCAAGCGTGCCGTGGCGATCGCCGAGTACACCGACACCAGCGTCTTCATCCCTGAGCGGGCTAAAGACGGCGAGGAGGCACCGCCGGAGTGGTTTGGGATGAACCCAGACTACGACGAGGACTCGGCGGAGGTGATCGGTTCCAGCGTCGAGGAGGAAGGCGAGGTGGAGGATGGAGGCGAGACAGAGCCACCAGAAGGCGGAGCGGACGGCCAGCCTCAGCTCGACCGCACCTCCAGCAATGAGTCGCGCCCTACCGAGCCGGCTACCGTCGGAGGTGATCAAGCCGAGACTACCCAGCCGGCCGCCCCAACGTCTAACACCGCCATCTCGTCCGACCCTCCGAACCCGTCTACCGCTTCCTAGGCTGCTGCCTTGTCTTTATTTTATCTGTTTAGTAGTCTTTGAAGAACTTGTTAATTCGCACAATTCCACCCGCGGGGTGTATTTTGAACTTCTGCTCGAAGATTCGGCCAAGGGCCTATGTTATGTAAATATTCATCCGAGTTCTATCTTTTCTTGCTCATTGCTCCGTTGGCTTTTTCCTTTGCCGCCTTCCTATAGTTGCCGTCTTGCCAGCCGGATAGCCGCTCTGCGGACTGCCGCTGGATCAAAATGCTAGGCTACTTTGGGAAGGCAAGTACTTAGCCGTTTTGGAGTTTCTTAGCAAGTTGAATAGAAGGCGGCGAGCCGACTGCTCAAGAGTCGGTTTGCGAAGAGAGGCCGGAAGCCGGCTTAAGCTATGTTTATGCTTTGAGTCCTTAGCCATTCTTCATGTGGGCGTCCATTCTTCCTTACTCCTGCCCGCCAAACAATCGCTCTGCGAGCTGCGGCTTCTGACAGGAGACGGCTTAGGCACCACACACTACTTGTCCGACTGCAGGAAGCATTTCATAGAGCAAGGCGGCGAGTCCCCGGGCCGACTAGTCGAACCCGGTGCCAAGCGGCATAATAGAGAGTAGCATACTCGAAGGCATAATTCTTATCATATAGATAACAAAAGGGCAGTCCCCGAGCTCGTCTCGGGGGCCCCGAAGTCTTGATACTTAAATATAAAAGGTAGTGTGATACATACTGCATCAATTGTAAAATCTTCGGAGGAGATTTGCATTCCATGGCCGCTCCATCGCTTTGCCGGAGTCGTCCCTCTTGCGTGCTCGGGGCTTCTGAGCGTCGATCAGGTAGTAGGAGTCGTTGCCCAGCACTTTGCTGATGATGAAGGGCCTTCCCAAGGAGCCGACAGCTTGTGTTGGCCGGCTGTCCGCTGGATCAGTCAGAGCACAAGGTCGCCCTCTTGGAAAGATCTCGGCCTGATCTTCCTATTGTAGTATCGGCGTAGGCTCTGCTGGTAGATGCTGGACCGGATGAGTGCCAACAGCCGGCCCTCTTCCAGTAGATCGACGCCGTCTTGACGTGCTTCTTCTGCTTCCTCCTTGGTGTACATGGTGACTCGCGGGGAGTCGAACTCTATGTCCGTTGGGATGACGGCTTCAGCACCATAGACAAGGAAGAAGGGCGTGAAGCCGGTCGACTTGTTTGGAGTCGTGCGCAGACTCCAGAGGATGGCTGGCAACTCATCAAGCCAACAGCCGGCCGAATGCTCCAGCGGTTCGACCAGTCGAGGCTTGATGCCAGACAGGATGAGGCGTTTGCCCGCTCCACTTGGCCGTTTGACTGTGGATGGGCAACGGACGCTAAGTCCAGTCGGACGCTCTGTGTCGTGCAGAAACGGGCCAAGGCACTTTTGGCAAAGTTTGTGCCGTTGTCGGTGATGATGCTGTGTGGTATGCCATACCGAATTGTGATGTCGGAGATGAAAGTCACGGCAGTCGGGCCATTCAACTTATTGATGGGCTTCGCTTCTATCCACTTGGTGAACTTGTCCATCGCGACAAGCAAGTGAGTTAGGCCGCCTCGCGCCGTTTTGAATGGTCCCACCATGTCCAGGCCCCAAACTGCAAAGGGCCAGGCGATGGGGATAGTCTTGAGTGCGGAAGCCAGCTGATGCATCTTGGAGCGGAACTTCTGGCACCCCTTGCATTTTTGCACCAATTCCTTGGCCTCTTCTAGGGCAGTCGGCCAGAAGAAGCCATGTCGAAAGGCTTTGGCGACGAGTGCTCTTGAGGCCGCATGGTGACCGCACTCGCCTTGATGGATGTCTTTGAGAATTGCCTGGCCTTGCTCTGGCTCGATGCAGCGCTGGTAGACGCTCGTGACGCTGCGCCTGATCAGCTCTCTGTTGATTATGGTGTAGGCTGCTGCTCGGCGTTGTACTTGCCGAGCTAGGATCTCAACGGTTGGCAGCTCCTTGCTCACGAGAAATTTGAGGATGGGCTGAGCCCATGAGGGTGCTGCTATTTCTTCAACTGCCAGAACTGCGACTTGGACGAGGGCGGCTGGGCTGGGAGGCGGCGGGCTAGAGTCCGCGGCCGCTTGCTGGATTGATGAAGTCCCCAGGCCGACTGGTGCAGTCCCCGGGCCGAGTTCTGGAGTCATCGGGCTGGTCGCCGCAGTCCCCGGGCCGGGTTCTGAAGTCCTCGGGCCGGCTTCGACTGCGGCGTTCTTGGAGCCATCTGTAAGAATTCTCGTGCCGTCTACTGGGGCTCTTGAGTCGGATCCGACTTCTTCGGGGGGAGCCGGCACAAAGATGGAGTCTGATTCTGGTGAAGGCTTGACAAACGGCTTGAGGAGGCGCCAAAGGGCGACGCCGGATGATATTGCTTGGCGGGTCAAGCCGATTCGTGCCAGGGTGTCTGCTTGGTTGTTGTCATTTCTTGGCACGTGAAGGAACTCGCACCCCTCAAAATATCCGCTGAGTTGCTATACGAGGAAACGGTAGCTCGCCATGTTTGCATCTTTGGCGTCCCAGTCGCCAGATGACTGCTGGACCACCAAGTCGGAGTCGCCGTAACACAGGATTCGGCGAATGCCAAGTTCTTTGGCAAGCCGGAGCCCATGAACGAGCGCCTCGTATCCGGCGACGTTGTTGGAGGCGGCGAAATGGATTTGCAACGCATATTTGAGCTGGTCGCCTTTGGGATAAGTGAGGACAACGCCGGCTCCCAAGCCGGTGCGCATCTTGGAGCCATCGAAATGCATCCGCCAATGGGTGGAGTCGGGCGCTGGCGGCAGGTACTGAGTCTCGGCCCAGTCGACGAGGAAGTCGGCCAATGCTTGCGACTTGATGGAGGTGTGGGGCTGATAGTAGATGGTGTAGGGGGGCAGCTCTATGGCCCATTTGGCCACTCGGCCAGAAGCATCTCGGCTTCCGATGATCTCGGCTAGTGGGGCTGTGCAGACCACAGTGATTGGATGCTTTTGAAAGTAAGGCTTCAACTTCTTGGCGGCAAAATGCACGCCATAGCACATCTTCTGGTAGTGGGGGTAGTTTTGCTTGGAGGTCGACAGCACTTCACTCAGGTAATATACCGGTCTCTGGACAGGTAGTGCTTTGCCTTCCTCCTTGCGTTCAACTACAATGACTGTGCTGACTACCCGGCTGGTGGCGGCAATGTACAAGAGCATGGGCTCTTTAGGAGTTGGAGCCGCCAGCACAGGGGGAGTAGTCAACATCTTCTTCAACTGGAGAAAAGCTTCGTCCGCCTTGTGGTTCCACTCAAAAAAAGTGGTCTTCTTCATGAGCTGGTACAAGGGGAGAGCTTTCTCGCCCAGCCGACTGATGAACCGGCTGATGGACGCCAAGCAGCCAGTGAACTTTTGCACATCAAACAGTCGGCTGGGGACCTCCATCCTCTCAATAGCCTTGATATTTACAGGGTTGCACTCTATGCCGCGTTCAGAGACCAGGAAGCCAAGGAGTTGGTCGGCTGGTACTCCGAAGACGCACTTCTCAGGGTTGAGCTTGATCTGGAATCGGCGCAGGTTCTCAAAGGTCTCCTTGAGGTCTTCCAGCAGTGTTCCACGCTTTTCCGTCTTCACCACCACATCATCCACGTAGACGTGGGCGTTTCTGCCGAGTTGCTTGAGGAGGCACTTCTGCATGCAACGCTGAAAGGTGGCGCCGGCATTCCTCAAGCAGAACGTCATGGTCAGGTAGCAGAAGGCTCCAAACGGCGTGATGAAGGCGGTCTTCAGTCTGTCTGCCGGGTTCAGCTTGATCTGGTGATATCCTGAATATGCATCTAAGAAGCTCAACAGCTCGCATCCGGCTGTGGAGTCTATCACCTGATCAATTCTCGGCAGAGCAAACGGGTCCTTGGGGCAAGCTTTATTGAGGCTGGTGTAGTCAATACACATTCGCCACTGCTTGTTCTTCTTCAGCACCAGGACCGGGTTGGCTAGCCATTCTGGAAAGAACACTTCCATAATGAAGCCGGTTGCAAGGAGTCGGGCTATCTCTTCTCCAACAACTCTTCTTTTTTCTTCTGACAGGCGGTGCAAGGGCTGCCTGACTGGCTTGGCATCAGATCGGACATGTAACTTGTGCTCGGCGAATTCCGTCGGTACACCTCGCATGTCTTTAGGGGACCATGCGAAGATGTCCCGATTCTCACAGAGGAAATCGACAAGCTCGCCTTCCTATTTGTTGTCGAGGTTCGCACCTATGACAGCGTACCTCTCTGGGTGCTCCAGGTCCAAGGGTATCTTCTTCCTCTCTTTGGCTGGCTTGAACGAGCCCTCAGCCTCCGACTCCTTAGGGTTGGCCGACATCTCCGGCCGCTTGTCGGCCATCGCCACCACCCGATCAAGGAGCCGTTTCTCAGCTGCGATCACCAGGGACTCGGCCAGCCGACTGCTTTCAGCCGCACAGGCGGACGACTTTCTGTAGTCGCCGGCTATGGTCAAAATCCCCTTGGAACTCGGCATGTTCATCTTGAGGTAGGCGTAGTGGGGAACCGCCATGAACTTGGCCAAAGCAGGTCGACCGAGCAAGGCATGGTATGGGCTCTCAAGGTCCACCACTTCAAACCAAACTGACTCTCGGCGGAAATGATCTTTGTCCCCAAAGAGGACGTCTATCAGGATCTTGCCGATTGGTGAGCAGGAAAGGCCAGGAACAATGCCGTGGAACACAGTCCGGCTGTTTTGAAGCTGTCTTTGCTTGGTTCGTAACTTCTCCATTGTGTCCTTGTACAGGATGTTGACGATGTTGCCTCCGTCTATCAGCACTCGCGAGAAGCGAGCGGCTCTTTTATCCGTGGCAAAGGTGGCCTCCAAGACCAAAGCGTAGGAGCCTGGACTCGGCATCACCTCTGGGTGATCAGCCCTGCTCCAGCTGATAGGCTTCTCAGACCAGTGCATGAACTCTAGTGTCTCTGATGCTACTGCGTTCACCTCTTGCTGCTATAGTCGCCTGCTGCGTCGATCGTCAGCCACGCTGGTGAACACCACATAGGCTCCATGCTCTTCTAGGTACTCATCTTGTACTGCGCCGACTGGCCTGACAGTCGGCTGCTGGGGCGGAGGCGGAGGCGGCTGCCCAGCAGGCGGGGGAGGTAGGAGGCCGTCTCCCTTGGCGATCCTGGTGAGGCAGTGGCACTTCCGGGTGGTGTGGTTAGACGGCTTCGCGCCGCTATGGAACTTACAAGGGCCATCAAGAGTTTGCTCGTAGGAGAAAGCCGGCAACCAGTTGGGCTTGCCGCCTTTTTGTCGCTTGGGTGGAGGATGTCCCTCCGGCTGCTGGTCCTCGACCGTTGCCACCTGTCGGCTACTGGAAGCCGGCTGCGGGGCCTTGCGCTTGTGGTCGTTCTGCTGTTGCCGCCGGCTGGCGTCTCCAACCGGAGTTCTGGGAGCCTGGGGGGCCACTTTGCCAGTCGCACTAACTTGAATCTCCGCCTTCATGCAGGAGTCGGCCGTGGCGTACTTGTCTGGTATGATCAGCAGCTCGTCGAGGGTCTCTGGCTCGTCGCAGAGGAGCTTGTGCTTGAGGAGGGTGCCTTCTCTGCACCCGGCGGTGAAGTACTCGATAGCCTGCACCTCGTGCACGCCCTCGCAGGAGTTCCGAAGCTCGGCCCAGCGTGTGAGGTAGTCGCGAGTTGACTCGCTGGGGCCTTGCACGCACAAGGAAAGCTGGCGAGGCTTAGGAGGTCGCTTGTACGTGCTTGTGAAGTTGCGGGCGAAGGCATCGGTGAAGTCGACCCAGCTGTTGATGCTGCGGGGCTTCAAGCTGTTCAACCATGTCCGGGCCGTGCCCTGGAGCATGAGTGGAACATACTTCACGGCAACTCGCTTGTTGCCGTTCGCTATACTGACGGCCGTGGAGTAATCCACCAGCCAGTCTTCTGGCTTCACGGAGCCGGTGTACTTGGGCGTATCTCTGGGGAGCGTGAACCCTCTGGGAAAGGGCTCATCTCGGATGCGGGGACCAAAACACGGCGGACCCAACTCGTCTTCTTCTTCTAGCGCCAGGGATCGGCGGAGTCGGTTGATCCGGTGGCGTGCGTCGTTTTCTCTGACTCCCTCTCAACGGCCAAGGCGGTCGCCGAGAGTCGGATGTTCAACAGGCGGTGGGGAGACTCGCCTTTCCTTGCAAGGGGGAGGAGGCGGACAGTCGTCCCGCCGTTCCACTTCTCTTGGGCGGTCGTCTTGGTCGCGCTCGATGGTGACGCGAGTCCGACTGTGGCTGACAGCCGGATCCTTGTCTTTTCTTCCGCGGAAGCCGTCAGTCGGCGTCCGTGACGTCGCGCCTTGGTCTCGGCGGGGAGGCGGGTCATCATTCTGCCGCCGCGGCGCATCTGTGCGGCAGCCGGCCGCGTTTTGCTCGGCGGCCGCGTCGAGGAGCCGCTGGACGCGCTCCGTCATCAGGCGACGCTCTTCGCCCTCGAAATTGTCTAGCTCGTCAACTGCCGCCTGGGCGGCTCGGATGTTCTCCGCAGGCGTGGCTTATACGAGGCGATTTGCCCCGAACAGGTTGGCGATGGCAACGCCGCGCTGCTGGACCGCGCCAAGGCGGCTAGGCCCAGCCGGAGCCGGCGAGCCGCCCACAGCGTGATCCATCTCACGTTGGTAGGCCTCTAACAAGCTCCTCATGCTGGCCAGCTTCTTCGCGCCTTCGACGAGCTGGAGTCGGCGTGCCTCCAGCGTCTCGGCGTCAGCGTCTTCAGGAATGGGCGCGGTTAGGTCTTGTAGCGCCGCGTCAAGCGGGTCATGAGCTCCTCCGCCGGAATGCTCGCCATGATCGATGACGAGCACCTCTGTGACGGTGCTTCCGCCGCTCTCCGCGCGAGGGAGCGGTTCGTCATAGACCACCATGTTGGTGGGAAACGCATCGAGCGACGCGGTGTCGGAGTCGACCATCATCGGGTCGGTGGAGCCTACGGACTCCAAGTCCACGACGGGCTCGCCGGCAACATGGAGTTGGTCAAGGAGGCCCGCGAGGAGGCTCTCGGGGCCGCCCGTGCCTGCGTCGGATGCAGGCTCGTTGGAGAGGCGGACCTCGCCGACAAGTTCGGCGAGGCAACTGGCTGCGTAGGTGATCTCGGCGCCGTGCAGCGCGTCGGCGCAGACTTCGTCTGGCGTGCCGGGCTGGCTGCGCTCGCCAGGGAGGAAAAGGGTTCCCGTCCAGAGCAGGTCTCCGGACGACGGTGCACCTCGCCCCACGGTGGGCGCCAAATGTCGGGGGTTGGGTGCGACATATGCTAAGGGATGGCTTATCATGGTGGGAGCGAGTAGAACATCGCCGGTGCCTAGAAACGGGATGAGGCGAAGACATGCACGCCGGCGAATCTTACCCAGCTTCAGGGCTCTTCGAGGAGATAACACCCCTACTGCTGCTCTGCGGGGGTCTCCGCATGGTCACTATGGCAAAGTGTGTACACGGTTGCTCCTTGAGTTGTTCCCTGGAGGTAGGAGAAGGCAAGGCTAGCTCTCTCCTTCCTATATGATCTGGTCTAGTGCTAATGGATTCGAACTCTTTGCATGGGTGCCCTAGGGGGTTTATATAGGCCTACCCCCCAGGGGTACAATGGTAATCCGGCTGGGCGCGGGTCCCAGCCGTCTGTCTCTCAGGCCGTCGTCTTCTCCGCCGACTGCCGGGGCCTGCCGTCTGGTGGGCCCCGCCGACTGGTTCGGTATGGGGCCGACAGGCCATGTCCGCGGCGGGCGGGTCTTGCCGGCTGCGGATTACTGTAGTCGTGCTTCTAATGACGCTGGCTTGGTCGTGGGGTCATGGCAACAGTGCCGTCGCCTGACGGGCGATCACTATTGTCATTCCCCGTCTTGTCTGGTTAATTGTGTGTGGGGCCCGTGGGAGGGGCCAGCCGACTCCTGGAGGCCGACTCCCACCGGGTCCGACTGGTGGCACTCTTGCCGTCTTCTAGACCCCCGCTGACTGGTGGGACCTGTCGTCTCTGGGTCGTACAGACAGGCCATCGTGGGCACAGGGTTCCGCCAGCTGGGGCTGATGTCAAGGCTGGCATGGCAACAGTGCCGCGCCGGACGGAGATCTCCGATGGTACGGCGTACTATGGCCATGCCTGCCCTTGGTAAGGGGCGGGTGTGGACCTTACTGAGGCCACGCCCCGTCCCGTCCCTCCTTACGAGAGCATGAGGTGGTTGGACTCGCGGGCCGACTCCCCATAGCCGACTTCTCTGGAAGCCGCCAGCTAGGAGTCGGCTCATCTCAAAGTCGCCCCTGGGACTCGGCCGTGAGTGGGTAGTCGGCGGCGCTGCTGCCGACTCCCGGAGGCGGCTGTCCGTCCTGGGGTCTTGAGGGGCGCAGCCTGCCCCGATGTCTTGAAAGGTTCTGGGCACCGGGTTAGCCTACCCGTGGCCCATTACTCCGATAGTTAATCATAAGTAGGAGGCTTGTTCAAGTAAGAACAGTACCTAAGCACCGGTCCACCCACATATCAAATTATCAAAGTAACGAACACAAATTAAACCAACATGATGGAAGTGACTAGATGAAATTCCCGTGTACCCTCAAGAACATTTTGCTTATCATAAGAGACCTATTTGGCATGTCCTTTGCCTCAAAAGGATTGGGCTACCTTGCTGCACTTTTGTTACCATTAGCATTACTTGCCCGTTACAAATTATCTTGCTACCAAACTACTCGTTACCTATAATTTCAGTGCTTGCAGAGAATACCTTGCTGAAAACTACTTGTCATTTCCTTCTGCTCCTCGCTGGGTTCGACACTCTTACTTATCGAAAGGACTACGATTGATCCCCTATACTTGTGGGTCATCAATTCTCTAAAAACAATTAAATCGGGGATGATGTCGTTATATTGCCTCAAGAAGTTGTGGTTAAATTTTCAAATTGCAAAACATGAGTTGTTATACGTATTGCTTACAAATCGAGGGATGTACGGGGAAGAACCGTAGTTCCAATCCAAGGGGAAATGTCATGTTTGAGACATGCATAGTTGTTTTGTAATTTATTTGACTTACACCTTTTCATAAATTCTATACGGACAAATTATACTTGCATGATTAATTTTGAGATTTTGTAGGGTAAGTCTGAAATTGAGAGGGGGTGTTTAAAAGTTAGATATTTACTAGTTTCGTTGATATATTTGTGTGTTCGCATTTTAGGGTGTGTCACAATTTTGATGTAAAAGTTTTTGACAAATCATTGTCATCCTGATTAGTTTTGAATGTACAAGTAGAATATATTTTTGAAAGTTCATCTAGCTAGAACCGATACATGAAGAGGTACTGCTTGAGCTGATCTTGACTACATAATACTAAGAAGAACCTAATGGTTCAGGATCTAAACAATAACTGATAATAGTTCCTCTAGTTAATTGACTAAACTAAAGACATCATCAGTGCAATGGTTGCCACTGTAGAAGAACTGCTTTTGTCTAGTTGAGAGTACCAACCAAGTCATCATATCAACTAGGAGTGCCAATTGAAGCTTCTTAAAGTTCCTTATATGGGCTCACATTTCAATGTTTTGGTCGTTCATCTCATTAGTTTTAACTTTGTCTCAACAATCTTGGCTTGGTTCTCTCGTGCACCTGTCAATGCATCATCTAGCTAGGCCATTAGTGATTGAGTGTGATATTCGAGCAACTGGTTTACGTAAACCATCACGAGATTGACCCATATCCATGTGTTGCAAGAGAATGGTATCTGCATGTGTGTACATAATGATGTGAGCAATGAGAGTTGCATGCCAAATTACTAAGAACTAATTACCAGGGAGAGATTTTCTACTATACCTTGGTTCCCTTGGCTTCACACATGAAGAATTCTTGCTTTGGATTCCAAGGTGTGTTTGAGTTTCTCTTCACAACAAGGCATTTGCAACTGTAAAGGAGCATCGGTGGACCCCGCGGATTTGGTGGGGCTTCGCTTCAGTGGTGTATGATAGGCTGCAGAGCCCGACAGTTGACACATTATTGTGGTGCGATGATTGTCCAGACACCAACTGAATAGCCCACTAATTAAGGATAGCTCATGGACGAAACAACATGAGCGGCGGGGAGCTCGGGAATGATGGCGGTGAAGAAGGTCGATTTTGACGCCCTCGACCGGCGCTGACTAGTACGTGGTGCTCCCACAACATATCTAAGCTCCGGTGGTAAAAAGAAGAAAAGGAGAAAGAAGAAACTAAGGGGTGGGGGAAATATGGTGAGGAGGGAGAATATAAAGAAATCGAAGAGGAAAATCTAGCTAGTAAGATCTCTAGTCATGTGGAGGAAGGAAGTGGAGAGAGAGGGGGTGGAGGGAAAGAAGGGAGGAGGATAGGAAGAAGAGAATGAAGTGAGAGGGGAAGGAAGAATATAAATGGGGGGAACAAAAGAAGAGAGCTCATGTCAATAACTCAGATATACACGCCGCTAATAATCACTACTATCAATGGTGTGTAGTTTCGCCACACGCCACTAATTGTATGTGTCAGGTGGGGGCGGCACTAGTGGCGTCCGTTAGAGCTGCACGCTGCTAATATCCACTACCACTAGTGGTGTGCTATTTTTCCACACGTCACTAATAGTATATGGTTGGCACTCTTCGGGTGGGGGCTGCACTAGTGGCGTTCGAGGGAGCTGCATGCCGCTGATATCCATCTTGTTAGTGGCGTTCGTTCTTAGAGCACATGCCGCTGATATTTGGCTAGTTACCGATGGTGTGTCATTTCCATTGTGTGCCGCTAATAACAAAATCCTATAAGGGGTTCCTGCATTATTGTGATATTTCGCTTTAATAATCTGCAGCCACAAGCCTTCATCTTCCTGAGGATCCGGCAAACCCATCTAAGCACAAGGACCACAATCATGTGACGGGGCACAAGAAATACCTAGACCCCCCCCCCAGTCCTTAGGCAAGCGGATATTTGCCCACCGTACCATATATTTTTTCTGGTGCCCATCCACCGCCTGCCAAAAGAAACACGGTAGGTCCTTGTCAAAGGAGCTATGCACACCTTCTTGCAAAAAATAGAACCCCATCATATACATGGAAGGCTAGAGAGAAATGAGTCAATAAGTACGGATTTACTCCCCTTAGAAGTGAGTCTTCCACACCATTGCTCAGCTGAGATGCAACCCGTTCCACAAGCGTGACAAAGTCCTGGACAGAGATCTTCAAGTCAGATAGTGACATCCCCATATATATACAATGGAGAAGGAGGGCCACCTGTAATTAAGATTGTCCGCAATCAGCATACCCCATCGCCACTACTTCACTCTTATTGAAATTAATCTTAAGACTGGACATGGCCTCAAAAGGTGAGAAAGAACTTGAGGTTGATTGATATGGTCGCCGCAGGTACTCCTGTCGTTCCTCTGTTACTGTCAAGTAAAATATCTGACAACCGAGAGGCTCGCTATGATAGCAAGATGCAAAAGTATGTGGTTCCCGCTTCACGTCATAAGAAGATAATGTGTTCTACAAAACAGAGAGGAATCTTAGGTGTGATGCCTGTTTCATATGCTACTGCAGTTGCTCCTCGGATTCACTAGTAGAAAAAGGGTCAAATGTGGAGCACATTAGTGCCGGTTTGTAACAGAACCGGCACTAATGTGATCAATAGTACCGGTTCGTGTCGGCGATCAATAGTACCGGTTCATGGCGAACCTTTAGTACCGGTTCATGCTACGAACCGGTACTAAAGAGGCTGTGGCAGCCTGCGGTCATGCTATGGCCCCACCATCACCATTTAGTGTCGGTTCGTACCACGAACCGGTTCTAATGAGGTTATGGCAAGCTGTTTTTAGTCCCACCTCGCTCCCCTAACAAGGTTTTTACCACCTTAAATATGTTACTTCTTAAACTATCACAAGCACTTGGTCTTCATTGAACTATATGTGTAGAATTTGTGGCCGCAATATGAGTCTTCACCAGTTTACAAATCGTTGAGGACTCATATTGACAATTCGGATTGTACACAAAAAGATCATTGATGATCAAAGTATTTTTGATGTATAAGATCATATTGACAATTCAGACTGTAAAGAAATATAAGATCATGATCTAAATGCTCTTATATTTTTTGCGTTCAGTATGCACCATTCAAAGCGACGCCATCAACTTTCAACCATTCCTGCCTTCATTTACTATTTTTCATGCATTTAATGATTTGTTTTGAGAGCTAAATGACCTTGAAATGGAAAAGCACTATAAATGAACTCTGAAAAAGTTGAAACTTGGCATGGTATCATCATTTCACCCACATAGCATGTGCAAAAAAGTAGAGAAGGTTATGGCAAAAACTGGATGCACTTACAAACTGGACAATCTCTTTTGAAGTATTTGGGTTTCTAAGCAAGGGGTGCAGGGTTGTCTAGGTTTTTGGTTTTAGTACGTGAAGAAAATACTCAGAAAAGCATCTGATGGATGCGCCACATCTGTGTAGCTGCGTTCCATAATTTTGGTTCGATGATTGCATGTGTTCCGGCGACCTAGATCGCCAGGGCATTAGTTTTGTTCGGTTCTTGATCTTCCAGGATCGATCCAATATCTCTTTTGCTTTTCTATCTACTTCTAATCTCCTCAGTTAACTACTCCGTCGCCGTCGTCCCCGCTAATCGCCATTAGCTTAATCCCTTGGATCTATACTAGTACTACTACTACGTACATCTTTCAGCCGCTGTTCATCTCTACAATCCATCCATCCATCTAGTCTGCTACTAGTCTCTTTCACGTACACATCCACAATCTCTTCCGATTCCGACAAGATCTATTACGTTTTCCTTTTCCTGCAAGATTGCTTCTACTAGTACAATTATTGGCACGTGGTGAAAGATCAGGGAAACCCAAAAATCGTCTCAACGCAACTTGAGCCGTATCATTGATAATATCAAGTTCGGACCTCTCTAACATAATAGTGGTATCATCTGCATGCATACTGGAGGTGGATATATATCACCACCATCAGGAGCCTCAAGGAAGAATTTTACTGTACACGATATTCCCAAGTGCGGAAAACACAAGGCGAAATGGCATTGACACTAAATAAGCTAGCCTCGCCTTCTCCAGGAAGAATTTTACTCTACCTGAGATTCCCAAGTGTGGAAAACACCAGGCGAAATGGCATTGACACTAAATGCCGTGCATGCTCCATCCATAGAATCGCTAGAGGGTAGCTTTAGCTTAGCTAAGCCGGACAATGCATGCAATGATGCATGAACGGCTGAAAGCACATCGACCGCACTGTGTCATGCATGCATGCGCACCAGAACAGTGCGCGGAGCAGGGGCGAAGGCGAATTGCGAACCCAGACGGAAAGCTGGTGAGAAGTACTGCAGCGTGCGTGCATGCATGAAATCAAACAGTTGTCTATCTGCGCGAAAGGCCCCCTAGCTAGCTAGTGTGGTGTTGACCGTGCGTTTGCTTTCCTAGTACTACTACTACATGTGTGAATCTCATTTGTGCGTGCCATTCTTCATCTTTGTTTCTGCACCCACACACACAACAATGCCTGCCCGCGGAGCCGGTTGCAGATCACAAGTTAATCAAGAAATAATACCCGTGATTTGCAGAATACTACCTCGGTATTGATTTATTAGTCCTCATCACTTTTGATTTAAAGTTTGACCATATATTTAACTAGATGCATGTCATAAAAATACATTATTGGATTCATATTTAAATGTAGCTTTCAATGATATTATTTTGCTAAATATAACATGCATTTTTTTAGTTAAAATCATAGTCAAAATATGAACGAAAATAGGAGAGGGACTAGTAAACCAAGAAGAAGGTAGTAATGTCTTTCCGTGATTTGCAAGTGCAGTCCAGGTATACATCAGCAGGTACTCTTCTCACCGTGTGTATGTTCTGCTGCGTGCACCGTTTTCTCCACGTGCCCGTCGAGCGTCGATCGATGGGCAGGCAAGGGAGAGCAGATTCATCTCAATCATCGTCGTATATACCCTGTCTAATCGCTGCCGCGCGCGCGTAGGGCAGCTACTACTACGTCGCCGGCCCGTCTGATCTGATTTGACGCGACCTGGGCGGCCGGGTGACTGCGTGCAGCAGAGCCCCTCGAACTTGGCGCCGCGTCCGAATGTTGCCACCGTCAATGAACCCTGCTGCTACTCCACAAGTCAAATCTTCCCCGGCCGCACTGTGCTCTCATTGCTGCTTGCCCGTCAGCCAGGCCGCGCTCTGCTTGCTGTGCCCCGCTAAGAACTAGGGGTAACAAAATTAGGTTAGCGTTTGGTTTGATTCACGTACGGGTGGTGGTCCGATGATGGATCGATCGCGAGGCCTACGTACGTATCTATCCTGATTGCAGCGGCAAATTTGACAAATTTGACCTATGGACCAAATCAAAACACAGAATGAACTGTTCGTGAAACTATTTCACGCGGCTGATTTTTTTGTGTAACGTCCGACACGAAGGCGTCACACTACACTGTGCAACGCCTCAGAGGTAGGCGCTACACGATCAGCGTCGTACCATGTAATCCAAAAATTACTAAGTCAGTATGTAGCGCCTGAGAGCTAGGCGCCACACTATACAGTGTAGCGCCTAGCTCCTAGGCATAGTGCAGCGCCTAGCTCCTAGGCGTTGCACTAGTGCAGCGCCTGAGGGTTAGGCGTCACAGGTCAGCTGCGTGAAATAGTTTAACGGACAGTTCATTCTATGATTTGATTTCGTTTATAGGTCAAATTTGTCAAATTTGCCGATTGCAGCTGGGTTACTAGTTGGGAGCATTAAACCGGCGCGTGGACATACGGCGACACAGCACAGACACGGGCGGGGGTCGATCGAGGACCCCCGACCCGTCGATCCATGATGCATGTAGACGTACAGGGCCAGAGCGCGGCTCGCATTTATGTATCCTTGTGTACGTGATGCACGCGTACATGTGTGCGTATGCATACGGCCGGCACTGGCTGGGCAAACAGTCGAGCAGCTGGCGTGGAGACTGGACCGGCGAGACGAGAGCGCGTGCTAAAGCTGTGGCTGGAGAGAGAAGGGGCTAGCTTGTGCTGGTGCGGCGCCTTGAATGCAGGGGATATTATGTGTAGAGCTAGCATCAATGAATGAATGAATATGTGCGCAATGAATATCTCCTGCACAACGGCATTTTTGGGAGGCCTGTTCGGCTCGCTCTCATTCATCACTCACTTCCCTCTCTGCGCGTGTCCTGTCCTCTGTCACCGCTCTGCCAAATGCCTTCTGCCTCCTCCAAACCTCCCACTTTTTCTCCATGGCCATGGCCGGCCAGAGAGAGATGGCAGTCTGCCTGTCCGTCTGGCACAACGAAATGAATGAAGGTAGGAAAGGAGGGTGGAGATGGGCGGCATTGAAGTAGACAGTGCCAACACCAGATGCTTTGTTACATTATGTGTTGGAGTTGTGTCGAATATTGTGTACAAGGTAGGTTACAATTGGATTAGGAGTTGTATTGTGTTTAGATAGGATATGGAGACGTGTCCTAGTAGGACACTTGTATCCTAGGCCTCTCCTATATAGCGGGGCTAGACACACGATGTAACCTATGCCAACATAATAGCACCGGACGCAGGAGAAGCCGGCGGCATGTGCCGGTGTCCAGGGCGACCGGGTGCGGTATTGTGGCGGTGTCATGGGGAGGAGCGCCCATAGTCAGGCCCCGGGGATGTAGCCATATCGGTGAACCTCGTTAACAAATCTCGGTGTTGTGCTTGTGTGATTGCTTGGTCCTCGGATGATCGACGGAGTGCCTCGGATTTATTCTAACAAGTGGTATCATGAGCAAGGTTTAAAGAGGCCGTGAAAGTTGATTCAGAGGAAAGCGATGAAGGCCGGCGGCTGCGGCAGCGATCGGAGCTCAGTTGGATTTACGCTACAGTCGACCAGTCGCGAGCGTCAAAACTCAGAAAGAGATCGAAGTCGACGGGAGGCATGAAAATCGATGGAACTTCGAAGCGTGTCGGCGGTTAAGGCAAACGGCTGATGAAGTAGCTCTTGGCAAGATGCGTTCGGCGGCGGCGGTTGTTAGATCGATTTAATCGTAGCGAGTTGCGGTGCAACGGCTGCGTGCGTGGACGGAGCAAGCAGCAGGGCAGTATGGGCCTAGTCGCGGCTGAGGCGCAGCGTGCCGCTGGTGGGCAGCTCAGGCAGGCAGGGTACGCGGTCTGCGGTAGCTTACGTGCTGAAGCCTAGGTTGTTGTAGCGGAGAGGCGCCAGGTGCAGCTGTTTGGAGTCCGTACGTGTGATCAACTCGTGCAGCAGTGGGAAACGGATGCATTGGAAGCCAAGCGAAGCTATGGAGAGATTTGTTTGAAAAAAAAGGGGCACATGGCAGACCCAATCGGTGGAGAAGACATCCGTTGATACGGTTCCATAGTGCAATGGTATGACAAAGCAAATATCAAGCATCGGGAGTTTGAGCCAAGACAGGAGCTAAATTTCACGAGAAGACCAACTAGTTGATTGCTAGTAGTACGCGGAGGTTCTATTCGTGTACTTGGGGCATCGTGTGGAAAGCTCAGATAATTTTTCACGGGGTCAGCTGTACGAAGAACTATAGCGCCAATGGGTACCAGGTTTGAGGTGGAGAAGCTCGACGGAACTGGAAACCTTGGGTTATGCCAGACAAGGGTGAAAGATTTGTTGGCACAATAGGGATGCTTGAAGGCGTTGAGGGAAGTCATGTCAGCTAAGATGGAAGTATCATGTGATGGATGAGAATTCACGGAAGATGATTTGGGAGCCTGGAGCGTGTCGTACAGTCGGATATGTTCGGCTGGGTCGGACTAGATAGTCTAACGGATCGACGCAAGTCGGTTGGTACAGAAGACGGTGGTGGAATCGGCGGCAATGACATAGGAGCGTGGTGCTGATGGTGACCGACTTCTGGGCGTGGAAACACGCGGCACGGGCCTGAGTGCTTGTGTGGCTTCGACAAGACTATGGCGCGGGGTTGATTCAGGACGGTGCACACTTGAGAGCTCGAAGTCGATGGGGCGCAAGGGTGGAATGATCATCTACCATGGAGTCATGTTGAAGGTGGAGCTGAATTGAGGGGCTACGGTGTAAGGATCCAGGGAGTCGAAGCCTATTCAGCGGGAAAAGCGAGTGACATGCAGTTTGGACTGGAGCCCAGTGGTCTGATGGAAGCGTGAAACTCGTCATCGGTCGGTGATGATCGGTGGTACTCTGCAGTGGGGGTTGAGTGGTGTGGGTTCGCGACTCTTGAGACTCGACCGGGACAGCGGAGGCTCGACGCGGTAATAGCGGCGAGGCATGCGGTGCGCACGGGACATGGAGACGGGCCAGGGCTCTGGTGGTCATACATGTGGTGAGACAATTGCGAATTTGACTCGGGATGACTACAAGCAACGGTGAAACTTCTTCAAGTTTCAGACAGGCGGTCAAGAAAAGAGCGGTGATGTTGAGTTCAGGTAACTCTTATGTGTGACATCCAATATATGAGTTGTTCACTTTCACGCAGGTTAGTGATCAGTGTGTGATGTCGTGGATGGATACTCTGGAAGTTGGATCACAAACTAAAGTAACAAGGAACTTAATTTTTGCTCGAGTGTTGACTGTGGTCAAGAAAAGGAGGGACTACAAGTTGCAGGTGGAGTCATATGGAGTCTTTGGAGTAGCAGCGGCGCTCATGGGATAAGCTCAAGTCCAATGTATATGGAAGTTTGACGCATTGACGAATTCAAGGTGGTGGAGTATATTCGCCAAGGTGGAGTTTATTGGAGTTGTGTCGAATATTGTGTACAAGGTAGGTTACAATTGAACTAGGAGTTGTATTGTGTTTAGATAGAATATGAAGACGTGTCCTAGTAGGACACTTGTATCCTAGGCCTCTCATATATAGCGGGGCTAGACACACGATGTAACCTATGCCAACATAATAGCACCGGAACGCAGGGGAAGCCGGCGGCATGTGCCGATGTCCAGGGCGACCGGGTGCGGTATTGTGGCGGTGTCATGGGGAGGAGCGTCCATAGTCAGGCCCCGGAGATGTAGCCATATCGGTGAACCTCGTTAACAAATCTTAATGTCGTGCTTGTGTGATTGCTTGGTCTTCGGATGATCGACGGAGTGCCTCGGATTTATTCTAACATTATGATAGATCAATTCCTCATGCATTCATGCATGACCTAGTGTGTGTATTGCATCGCGGCCCCATGAGGCATCATGCTAGCTTGCGTTTGACCATTCCTTCTTGGAGTTTGCCCGTCGGTACGTACTTACGTGCGTCCTTCCTCTGCTAGCTTTTCGTTCGCCATTTATTTATCGGTGGCAGGGAGCACGCTGAGCAGCAACAAGGGAGGGACGCAACCTTTTCTCTCTCGTTATCGTCAAACCAGATCCAAGATAGATAGACAGAGAGACATGACAGGGATTATGTATGCACGGGAAGACGTCGAGCAGAAGGTTACAACGAATGAGGCGATCGAGACAGGGGAGGACGAGAGCAGTGGGAGCAAAAGGGATTTGCATGCATGCAGGGCACGACCCCGCGTATCATGGCGTGCTCATCATCGTCTAATCCTCCTCGCTGCCGCGCCGCATCCTTTTTGCAGTCAGGGAAAGATGTCGATGGCTTTGGCTGGCTGCTACGTACCCTCGTCTGTCTGTCATACGCAAATGATCCAGCGCAAGCGTGCGATATGGCGCCGGTGCCGGTGAGTGAGGCCAACTCCACCGCACGACCTCAAATCTATACCCATTTTGTCTGGATTTTGTCCGTATGGGGTAGAAATAGGGAGGACAAACGGCGGACAGAGGCCGCACAAACTCGCGCTACTACCCTATTTTCACCCCATACATCGTGGTCGTGAGCGCACATGGTGGGCCAGGTACAGAAAAGAAGAGAGTGACATGTGGGGTCGAGGCGGACACAAACGGACGACGAGGACGCGAGGGCGTCCGCTTTCTGTCCGTTTTCGCCCCAAACCGAGAGCAACTTTGGTCTGAAAATGGGGCAAAAGCGGACACGGGCCGGACAAAACGTCCGTATGCTCCCATGCGTTGGGTCGTTTGATTTGTCTGTTTTACTTCAAACGAACACAGACGGACGATTTGGGATAGAAATGGGTCACGCGGTGGAGTTGGCATGACAGTATGATCACTTCTGACTGCGTGTGTGCATGGAAGATTAGCCGAGCTTCATGAACCGCATACGTTTCCTTTTGTTGCCTCTCTTTTGTGAGCAACCTCAAAACAGAATCGCACATTTTTCTGTTGTTGAACGGAACACAACCGTGCCGTTTTCGTGTTGGCTCTAGTCCAATAATGATTGTTAAGGACCGACCTACAGCAACACGAAATAGAGACAGAGTTTTGGTTTTCGGGGTTTTTTTTTGGCTTTTCTGTTTTTCTAGGTTTTCAAGAAAAATTTGAAAAAACAAAAAATGCATGAAAAAACGTGTTTTTGTTTGCTTCGACTCGAGGCACAGATTTGTTTCCATCTTTGGAGGCACAGATTTGCTTCCGTGGAAGGCGAGGTTGTGCATCTCCGAAAAGAAAAAGAAAATTGTGTTTGTATTGCTTTCATGTAAGGCACATATTTGCTCGTGGAGTACAAATTTGCTTCCACGAGAGGCACAACTGTTTTTCCCATAAAGGGGAAAAGGTGAGAAAGAAAACGTGCTTCCGCCTCGGCTTTTTGGTTCTTCCAGTTTTTCTCATGAAAAAAAGTTCGTCAAAACCTATTGACATGAGATCTAGTTTCAAAGATCCCGACGCGAGAAATCCGATGGTGAAAATAGTTCGAGATTTGGATGCACAATTAAAAGATAAAACATTTTGAATAAATAAATCTACAAAAAAAAAACTCTTAGATTGCGACAAGTGGCACATATGCGGTGCGCCACTTGTCAACCCTTGAGAAAGCGGGAGTGGCCTTTGCAAGAGGCACCCCTTAATTAGTAATCGGTCTTTTTGGCCCGCCCGTAGCTACAGGAAAGAACCGCTCACCTCTAGCCCTAACTAATGAGCCAGCCCGGCGCAGGAGGAGCTCTGGGTCACAAACGCAAGTCTGGTTCTATTGCTTTTCTTTTATACTTTATATTATTTATATTTCCGAAATGGAAAATATTTTACTTGAATATTAAAATATGTTCATCGTGTGTTTAAAAAACATCATGCAATATAAAGAAAAAAATTGCGCAACTTTTAAGAAAATATTGATGGATTCAACCAAAAAGTTCATGACATTTAGAAAATGTTCACGTGTTTCAAAATTATATTCGTAACATTTTTCAAATGAATTATACAATGTAAAAAATGTTTTAATACCATTCAAGAAAATATTCACTCGTTTCAAAAACATGTTTGTGACATTTTAAGAATGAATCATACCTTTACACTGGTGTTGAATGGTACAGAACCGTACCTTTCCGTGTTGGCTATAATGATTGGCAGCGACCTGCCTCCAGCAGGAAAAAAACAGGTGCGCGGCTATGTGTCGCTTACAGCGAGACGGAAGCCAGCATCGCCTGAAGGAAAGCCCCAGTGGGTTTGCCTAATAGCAGGTTTGTACATTTCTTCATTTTGTTTCATTTTTCTCTCTCTTTTTATTTTTTCTACTTTTATTTATTTTTTAAAAAGTCTAAAATACATATATTCCACAAACAAGTATACATGTGGTTGGTTTGTATCGGTTTTCGCCCAGTTTTCCGTTGATTAACTGGGCAATTCTCTTCTTCTTAATTAATCGATGAGACAAAGCTTTTGCCTCCGTTTCAAAAAACAACAAGTATATATTTTTTGAAAAATATTTGTGCAGTGTTAAAAAAAAATATTGTAGCATCTGAAGAAAATGTTTCAACATGTATTAAAAAAATATTAAAAACAGGTGTTTGAAAAACTATTAAACGTGTATTTGAAAAAATTTAAACGGATATAAAATAAATGTTTCGGATGTATAATAAAAATGTAGGGTGTTTACGAAAAGTACATGTGAAAACATGTATTTGAAAAAAATGTTAATCATTGTAATTGAAAAATCTAAAAGTTGTATCAAAAAAGGTATTATGTATGCTAAAAATGTACAATATATATGAAAAAAGAAGATATAAAAACATGTATTCAAAATAATTGTAACCATTGTATTTCAAAAATGTTATGCATGTAGAAAAATGTTAGTTATGGATATAAAAATATGTATAATCTATAGGAGGAAAGTAAGCATCAAAGATATATAGTTTAAAAAATTTAGTTGTGTATTTGAAATATGTTAGACTTGTATGAGAATAATATTTCATAGGTATAAAAATGAAAAATGTGTATTAAAAAAGTAGACATCAAAAGCATTTTCTTCTTAAAAATTTAATCACGTATTTCTGAAAATTTAAATGGGTAAAAAAGTTCTTGGTGTACATGAAAAATGTAGATACCATAAACATAAATTTTAAAAATAATCATTTTTCATAATAAATTAAAGATGTATAAAAAAATTCTATTTGTTTGTTCGGTAGGCGGATCACCCTAAGGTCATGGAACGCCTCCTCACGGGGTTACATTCCATTCGAAAAATGTACATTGTGTGTGGAAGAAAAAGTAGACATGTATTGGAAAAATGAAAAAGAAGTCCCTAAGTCAACGGAAGAAAACGGCGGCACAAGGTATAAACCAAAGAAAAACAACAAAAATCGAGAAAGAAACAAAGAAAGCAGAAAAACAACAACAACAACCAAAGAACCCTAAGAAAAACTGAACAAACCAATGCAAAATAGTCAAACCAATGCTATAATACTGGGACGACACGATGACGCTGCCCTGTAGGCGAGCCCTATTAAAAATCTGTATCAGCGATACATAGCCCTGGCAGAAAAACCGGTGTATCGGATAGGGGAACTAAACAGCCAAGTCCAGCAAGCGGTCCAAGTATGGAAACCAACCACAAGTTTAAAGGACCCCAATGGGTGAGAGATCGTCCTATACAATGCTCAGTGCTTCCAATTGGTTCCCATTCGCACAGCCGAGTGTGTCGTATGCCGGACTAGTTAGGACGTATGGCGCTATTCTTTGCCACGCCTATTTCTCACTTATACCGGGAGATCTTAAGGTCTCGCCTCTTGCGCTCCATGGAAGCACAGGAACTGTAGCGGTTTTAGGAAAAAAAAATATGAAGCTGCTTTAGAACCTTTTGTGTGCTTTTTCTTTCGTTTTTATGTGTTTTTTATTGGTTTTTCCTCAGTTTATTTGTTTTTTTGTGCTAAAATATTCAATTACACGTGGAATTTTCTTCTGGATGATACGAAACCATTTTTATACTACACGAACATTTTTTCACATTGTATAAACATTTTTTTCAATGTCACAACACATTTTTTAAACATGTGAACAATTTTTCAATCTAACATATATTTTCTTTAGTGGTATGAGACCTTAATTTTGAGTTACATGAATATTTTTTGCATCAAGTAAAACATTTTTAATAATACCACATACATTTTCGTAAAGATGTGAACATTTGTTTGTTGTCACGGAGATTTTATTGGATGACATCAATATTTTTTTAAAACTACACCGGCATTTTCTCACATTTATAATCTTTTTTAATGTAACAAAAATATTCTTGAAACATTTGAACAGTTTTTTCAATGATACGAAATAGTTTTTGTAGTTACATGAACATTATTTTACATTGAATAACTATTTTCGGAGAATGTCACGTAGATATTTTGGAAGCACGTGAACATTTTTAAGAAGTCGCCAAAAAACATTTAGAATGCTATCAATATTTAATAAACTATGCTAACATTAAAATACAGTGCATTAACATTTTTCAAAATCAGGTTTTCAACTTTTATAAGTAAATTTAAATTTGGGAATATATATGTATGTATGTATGTATGTATGTATGTATGTAATATCCAAACGAGAAAGCTATTTTCCTGCCGGCTGTATTTTTGCAACAGATCTGCACTGCCCGAATGTCGTCCGATTCGAATCGAATGGCGCACGTTTGCTTATGTGGTTTGTTCCGAGCGGAGCGCGCGTGGCGATAGCCGTTACAGTTTTTTGGCGTCTATCACAAGTCGGCCCGGCTGAAACCGCCCCTCTCGCTCAATGCCCACGATCTCCACTCTCCCCTCTTCTCCTTCGCACATACTACTTCTCCCCCCTCTCGCGCTGCGGTTTCCATTCGACGCTCGTCTCACTCCCCTCCCCCTCGTTCACGATGGTTTCTGGTGGTGGCGCGGCCCGGTTCGCGGCGGATGGCGTCTGAATCGGCGGTGAGGAATGCATTCCCCACCTTCTCCGTCTTCCTGTTGCTCCGCCGGTATGTTCCGTTGTGGATTTTGGTGCTCGTCCCCTCTGAATCTGGCCGGTTGTTGTTCCCATTAGGTTAGATTAGGTCGCCTTCTAGTTTCAGTTGGAGATGGCTCGGAATTTTGGTTCAATTTGTGCGAAATTGGTCGGCGGCGGGTGGTGGATAGGTTTTCGTGGCGGATATCCGTTGGTCAGTTCTATGATGGATTTTCCCACTGTTTTTTTCCTTTTGTTAATGTTGTGGGTGTGGATTTTTAGGACGTGCAATAGTGGTTGTGGATTTTAAGATGTGCATTAGTGGTTGTGGATTTGAATAGTAACCCTAAGTTTTATTCCCAAATGTTGTTATGTCGCATTTTTTATGCGTTCTGTTGATCGATTAGGCTTGTGATGCTCTGATTACCAGGTTTGCAATGCTTAAATTATCAGTGTTGTTTGTGCTATTTAATTATCATGATGATGGTATTGCACTTACCAATGACATTGCGCTCAAATTACCAGATGTTGAAACACTGCTATTTTATCACTGGTGTTGTTTTGTGCGTAAGTTTCCAGTGGGTTGGCAATTGTTGTACCTACCAGCACGATTGTGCTTGAGTTACCATGTGACATCTCTAGAATTATCAAGATAATAACTCATCAGATAGGACATTGTTTGCGCTTACCAGCAGCATGTTGGTGAATTATCATGTGCATATTGCTTTATTACCAGGGTCACCGTGTTATATGTTGTCAGATGTGTGGTGCCTTTTGTTTTTCAAATGCTTCTGGCTTTCAATTTTTAATCATCATAGTGCTGAATTTTTCAAGTGCTCCGGGCTTTTGATTTTTAATTTCTTAACGAGGGGTGGTTCAATAGCACTTTGATAACCAACTAGTGGTTGGGCACGCCCAGGGCACGCCTCCTCTGCGTGATTGAGCGCACTTATCTTTCTGTCGGATTTGTTAGCGTGTGTTTGCAGTCTTGCTTTGCATTGTGTATGGAACATGGATATGCATGTAACCAGTATGCACGCTCCATTGGATGAACTGGTTACAACAAGAAGCATTCACTTGGCTGGTTTGCTCCATTAGCAAGTGTTAATTCGTACTCGTGTTATTTAACACAAATGAAATGCATTACAGTTTGTGTATGCAACCCACAACAAGGAAATTAGTTTAAAATTGGAATAGAACATAGTATTGGGACATTTAAATTTCAGTTTGACAGGAAAATAATCCAGCAGGCATCATATAATATTAATTGAAACTTTTAACAAGTCTACTCCTTTACAAATGTTGCATATGTAATCATCCTGCGTAGAATTAGCTAATATACTGCAAAATGAAAGCTATTGGGAGAAAAGGGAAAACAATTCTAAGATAGGCTCCCCCATCGCATTTTTGTTCAGCTCCTCGTGTAGGCATTAACTCAGGCAGGTTAACCAAAGCTAACGGAATATCAAATCCTTGATTAGCAACAGTAGGGTATTCATCTATGTGTAGGAATACTCATGTAAAACTGTTATAAACAAACAACAATGGTTGGTTAGCCATCCATATGTCATTAAATGGAGAATGTACAAGACAAGGGGCAGAAAACAAACAAAGAGACGCCTCGTGGTAAAATGCTAGGAAAACCTATCAACTTTGTAGCATTACACATTTCAGTTAATATGCACAAATTTGATGTAATCACATAATCAAACTGGAATACAATTCAATCTCCAACCAGAAATTGATGTCGAACAAAAGACACCGTCCAACCTATATTCTGAGTGAAGGAGCCTACCTTGGGCCCAACAACTGCGGTTTTTATCCACTTGCTCTATATCATTCTTCACATCTCATTCACCAATAGACTTCACTTATGTACTTCAGCATCCAATTCAGAATACTGCAAAGGATGACAATGACACATATCACACAAATTGTTTGAATAGAATATGATTATGTGAAAACAATGTACATTTGATTTTCAGCACTGTGAAATATAGTATGATGCCACCCATACAAGCACAATACTCATTCATTAAAATGGAATTTTAAAACCGTGTCGTAAGATCTTTCCGCAGTTTATGCAAAATCAAAATATCCATATCCGCTCTCCTTTTAATAGTTTGTGCCAAATATAACATGTGTTGTAACGAAAGTGGACAGACTGTTGCCACCAATTTACCTTTTAATGGGAGTAAAGATCAACAGTGCAGCTGTATCAAGCCGGCAAATAAGTGAGTGTTAGGAGTTAATACAAGATAAATCGGAGTAAAGATCAACAGTGTAGATGTATTAAGCCGACAAATAAGTGAAATATAATAATAGCTTATCACAATGGATGTCTGCTATTAAGTTTGATCATTCCTCAACTTGAAGAAGCTTTAAGGATACTATGTACATTAGCTGACTACCAAGGACTGAAGGCATGCCATGCAATGATCACCCTACTTTGCTACATGCAAATACCCTCATAGTACAAATTTGAACTTCTGCAGGATCTGTACTATTTTGACACCCAGCCTCATCTTTGCTTGTTTTTGTAATCAGACTTTTAGCTTTCTCAAAAAGCTAGACATTATTGCTTTCGGTAAAAAAAGCATATGTACACTTTAGGCATTCATCTACAGCATGTGATCCGATTATGCCATTACTAAACATTTGTTACAGGACAATGCTTACTGGCAGAAGATAAATCAAATCAATGTTCTATGACCTAATTACTCACACAATGTAACTCTCATATGTCAAAGAACAATTATAGAAATCTAAAATTCTACACAATAATTATTCAAATCACACTCAGTCACAACTCACAACCTAGACATACAAGTAAAAAAACTTGTTCTAAAAAAAATCTAGATAGGCATGTACGTTTTCAAGAAATAAGATGGCGTCATGTCTTTTTTATGGATCAGATCAGGGGATTCAGTCATTAATCAACAACTAGATTACAATCATCAATGTTTAGGCAGTTTACAAGGGAAGATGCATGAGAGAGCATAAGATTTGCATTGGGGACTACTCAGCCTGGAAATTATGAGAGTGTACATGCAGGAACATAGAAGTTAGTAGCTAGCACCACCACTACATGCAGAGGAGAAACTGGGAATAGCTAAACTTGCTTAGTTGAACTTACCGGGTAATTAGCACAGCGGGGCTCATCTGCACTTCTCACATGTAGATTTGGCCTTCGCAGTTGCCTGTTTACAAGAAAACAATTAACCACAAGAATTATACTCTTTGAATTTCACCTAACCCTAATCAGGTGCATATAGATGATTTGGTTTATGAGCAATCAATTAATCACGAGCATGGTCATCTTTAGAAACTTGTTGGCAATCACATAAGTATCTTACAAAAATAATTCTGCACACAATAGTTTCAATATCAAGTGTTACCTATTGCTAATTGATTGAAGTGAAAATCACATTAGAATTTGATAAACCAAATGTCACACTCGGCCACAGGGTACTTCTAAAGAACATTAATGCTACTCTACAAAGGCAGTGAAGAATCACTTCAGACGAAGACATATAGTATGGCCAGCATCATTTTCTGAAAGTTAATTAACACGGGATGAAGTGCGTTAAGAGTTGCTAGCTGCGGGCAACTAAAGTAGAGAGCCAACCTGCAAGTGTAGTCAAAACGCGGACGAGAAAGGTAGTCGCGGTAGTGTCGTACGTCTCGGCATTCTTCCTGAAGAGGAGCTCCTCCCAGATGTAATGGTCGGACATCATAAGTTCAGAGGCAAGCTGCACTGCACCATCTTCAGCCAGTTTTATTCTCTGAAAATATTTGGAGAACCATAACGAGCAGATCAAGAAATCTACTGGCGCCTTGCCGGTGAGCCTAGCCCGCTACCCACGCCCGTCAATGGTCATGTGGGAAGAGACCCGGAGGTAGGTTTCGAGGCCAATGTCTCCTGACACCCCGAAGATAATCCAAAGTGGCTCTCGAATGCGGCATGCCTCCCGCAGCGTCCCATGCCCGTCGTCTGCGCGGCGCCAATCAATCGAAATCGATTGCTTCATCCCCAATTCCAAAGGGAATTTTCGGGAATAATAGTGCGAGCTTGGAGAGTGGTAAAAATGTGGGTAAAATGGAGATCTTGGAGAAAGGTGACCTGGTAGAGGGCGCCGTGGAGGCCTTCGATGGCGCGACGACACCCATGTCCCCACATGGATCCACCCCTGCCTCTGCCTGTCTAGCCTCCAGCGCTCGAAGTCGCGCAGCCGGCGAGACTCATTGTCTCTCGACCAAGGCGCTCCCTCTGCCTGTCCTGTGCTCGCCCGGGATGGGGGAGAAGGAGCCCGGGGTGGGGAACCGATGAGGTGGGGCTTGAGGGGCGCCCGTGACGGCATGGGGGAGGGAGAGGTGGAGGGAAGCAGCAGGAGCAGAGGGAATTGGGAGGGCGGCGGCGGCAGCAGCAGGGATGCGGACGGGAATGGGCTAGGTTTTTTCTTATGACGACAAAACGAGCAGGGAATAATGATAAAACGAAACGAGAAAATCATCCCAATCCCTTGTGCCCACGTGGACGACGCGAGAGGGCACTCCTTACACGACTGTTAATGGGTTGTATTGGTTTTCAAATAGCATATTCATATTAGGTTGCTAAAATTATGTATGTGGTTTTGGACAACAACCCCATGATTTTTAAGCTTCGTGCTTTCATTTTTTGTATTACCGATGTTGATGTTCAAGTAATTACCATGATCATGTTACTGTACTTACCAATAACTTTGTGGTATAATTACCTGCAGCACAATGCTTACGAGTGGTCTGGTAGTTTTATGTGCTTACCCCGCCCTGTTTGGTGGATGTACATCATCAAATTTGATGTGTTGTTTTTCTCCCTTACCAATATAATTGTGCCTAAATTATCAGTTGCACATTGCTTAATTTACCTGGGTCATTTGTTTTGCTATAGTTTATCAGGTGTAGCAATGTCTTGTTTTTAACCAGTGCATTTGTGTTTTATTTATTTATTCTGTAATCAAGTGCATAGTGCTTGAATTTTTTTTCAGGGGCATGATACTTTTTTGTGTCACCACGAACCACAATGCTATGTTTATTAGTTGTATTTTTCCTTTGGCAAACCCAGTCCATAATTGTTGTTGTTAACTAGGATAGAAGTTTTTCATATGTCATCTAATTGGTTTCATTTGCCATCTTTTGTTCGTATGTGACAGGGACACAATGCCAAGGAAGCTCAAAGAAGATGGTGATGGAATTGATGACGTTCCTTCAAAAAAGCCGAAGCACCCTCCTCCATGGAACAGAGCCTCACCTAGTTCGCTTATGGTTGCATGCAAAGAAATGAATGATGACAGGAAGGTTGCCATTGATGATATGGACTTCATGAGCCTTCGGAATATCAAGTGTGACCATCTTTTCAATGGTCTCAGTGTGTGGCTTGCCGACCTGTACAATTCTGATTCCCGTGAGGTGGTCGTACCAGGGCGGGGTAGGCTTCCGGTTAATGAAGGGCGTGCCGCGTACAATCCTGATTCACGTGAGGTGCATCATGTTATGGGTGTGCTGCGTGGAGGGAAGGATGTTCTTTACAACCTTCCTACCGAAGCTGATATTGAGTTAGGGCTTGAGTTATTTGGCGAACTCGAATATGCCCCTAAAATGACCGATCTTGTCGATCTCATCAAGGGTTCTGAAAATGTTGACATTACTTTCAAGCGGATGTGGCTTTTGCTTGCGGGCATCATCGCCCCGACCGCCTCCAACAAAGTCAGCCCTAGGTGGTATGCTGTGCTGGTAAGTGGTTATGTAATTCTATCATTTTCTTTCTTGCGTGCCTGATAACTTCACTGTATGTCAATGTGGTAACTTTCATAGTTTTTGTGTTCCGTTCGGTGAACTTCACCTTCTTGTTTTGAACTTGCAGCGGGACATTGATGATATTAAAAATCTCAACTGGTCCAAATTCATTGTTGATGACTTACACAAGGCGCTTCTAAAACACAAGCCTACCAAGGGTTGCCTTCTCTTTTACAACGTAAGTGCTGCTGCTTTCCTTTACTTTTTTTTCATTTTTCATCTTGTCATATTTCTCCGATGTTGTTCATGTTTATCATGACGCTTGCATCTTTCTTATCCGCTATTGTACATTCATGTGATTGACCTTTCTGGTCTCGGCATTGTATTGCCCATTGTGCCTTTCCCCATAAATGTCTCGACTAAGGAGCTGATAACTCGTGTCCTCAACAAGGATGTTCAGACGAACAAAATTTCTTTTGGGAAACTACTGGTAATTTATCTATATTATTTTCCATTTTTAGTCCACACACTGCTTGCAGCTGTATATTTTTTCATTCTTTGGTTGTTACTCATCTGACTTATCAATTCATTTTTTCTAGTTGAAGCCTGGGTTTGGCATGAATTTCTGTCTGTTTGTTGGTCTGGAAGGTCTTGCTAAATGTATGCATGTTCATGCTGCCCGAAGCTGCAGTCTGGAGGTGTGCACATAACTTGTTTTATTTTTCATGCTATTCTATGATTTTTTATAGTCTGTTAACTTTTGTTGCACTGAACGTGGTAACTCTCTTGGTGTCAACTTATGCTCTTTACTAATGCCATCGAAATTTGTTCTTTATTTCCCATGTGGCATATGCTCTATAAAGGCTAATAATTTTGTTGCAATCTTGTGATAATTCTTCTTATAATGTCTTGATAACTTTTGATGTGAACTCATGCCATCATGCTTTGTTTTTTATTTTTCATGGAAGCATATGTTCTCATATAGCTTGATAACTTGGTTGCATTCTTGCGGTGATTCTTTTTGTAAAGCCTTGATAACTTATTTTTTTGCTATGACCTAATAATGTTGTTTACTTATGCCATCGTATATTGTTCATTTTCATGGTGACTAATGTTGTTAAATCATGATACATTCATGTGTTTATTGTAATCACATCGTATTTTGTTATGTTTGTGAACTCCAGATAACTGTTGTTTCATTTGGATGGTAACTTATGTCACTTTACATAGTGTATGCTTTTACATGTGTGTGTTTACTATATTTTTTTGTTTTAACATCTGAAGTTTCATCCCCTAAGCATTTAATGTGTTCTTAACTTTTTTTGCATTTTTACTACTGAGCAGAAACTTGCTAAATCTACTCAAATAGTTGGTTGATTCACGTCTGCCATGGCTGGCATACTTGGTGATCTTGTGAAATCATTCACCTCTTTGGATGATGAAGACCATTAAGATGCCTCTCGTCAGCTATTCGCTGGACTGAAGGTGTTTTCTTGTGTTGCTCGTACTACGGCAAGGACCACCCGCTCATCGCTTAGCAGGCGGCCAGAAAAGCCCTAGAAAGAATATCGCTGATGATTCTGATACTAATGACGAGTACCAGGGTGGTGATGACGTTGATTCCGATGCTGGCTCCGACGATGATGTTGATGGTGATGATATGGATTGTCGAGTTGTTCATCGTGGTAGTAAGGATCCTTTTGTTGCTTCAGGCAGTGGTACCGCGTATGTCACTACAGGCAGCGGGCCAGCTGGTGATGACAACCCACACCCGGAGAATGTAACTATCAAAGCTCATGACAGTAGAGCAACAAATGTCGAAGGCACGCCTGTCCGCACTGGTGATGAGAACCTTACCGAGTCTTAGATAATGCTCATTGCCACCTCCCATGCAACATCAGTCGGATCAGGTTATGGAAGGCTTAGCCAGCGAGATTTGACAGACACGCGAGCTGAGGCGGCCGCTGAATCTTCTGTCAAATGGTGTGGTTCTCAACTTTGAAAATTTTGGCTTACCCAAGGCGCAAGAAACTGAGGCTACCATCACCCCCCGTCCAGCTTCACTGGTTGTGCCTCCCCATCTAAATTCACTAGTTGTGCCGCCACGACCTTCTTCACCAGTTCTTCCGCCAAGCCCACCGTAAAGGCCATCTTCACCAGATGCCCAGTCAACACCTGACACTCATTTATATGTGAAGAAAATTGTTGTCCAAGAGCTTGGTATCCGTGTGGCTGAAAAGGGCACTTGTGTCACCATCCCACCATCCACCCAGCGGAAGGAGGTGCCACGCAGGTGAATTTGTTTTTCCACGGTTTTTTGTTGTACCTGATACTACATGGTAAATCCAGTTGTTTCTGTATCGTAGTTTGGGTAGTTACCTCCTAATAATTAGCTTTTTCATAGTTTTAGCACTTTTTATTATTTTTGTTTTGATTAACCCTTTTTTTCTTGCAAGGCACTTGTCAAACAAGCTGTTGTGGCTAAGGATTCGCCGAGTGCACCAATAAAAATGTATTCCCCATTCTTTGATGTTTTTGTTTACACTTCCTATACTATCTCATGTGCACTGAATTATAGTTTTGGTTAAATCAGTGGGAACAATAGGCTAGTAATTTTTGTTCATGGTATCTGATAACTTATTTTGTTGAACAATGATAACTCATTGAGACTTTCCTGATGGTTTTACACCTACAAAGTTTGATAACTGTTTGTACTTGTAACTTTTGATTACTTTTTTTTCATGCATGGAACCTAGGAAACAAGATGCTAGCAAACAAGTTACTACTGCTAAGGCTTCGCCCAGTGTATCAGGAACAAGGTATTCCCAGTCCTTTCTTGTTTGCATTTTCCCCATACATTCTTATTGTTCCACTGAGTTATTCTCTGTTTAAAGTTATTGAAAACAAAATGTTGGTATTTTTTGTTCATAACATCTAATAACTTATATTGTCAATCATTGATAACTTAGTAAGATTTTCCTGGAAGTTTTTATACCTCAAGCATGTGATAAATTTTTGTGTTGGTAACATCTGGTAACTTAAGTTTAACAACATGTGTAATCTCACAACTACTATTGTGTACCCCTATTTCAGTCGTTCAACACAGAAAAACATTGTGAAAAAGGTGCGATTTACCAACACCAAATCTTGTCCACGGCTAAGAGCAGCATCATCGCATACAACATCATCGCAGAAAACAGAAGTTATTCATCTTGATGAATTGCCCATGGCGACGTCTCCGTCTGCGGTTGAAGAACTTGATGCGACGGGTGGTTCATCAGCTTCTGCCGAAGCAGCAGTAGCTAGCTTGGGGCATCTGATGCTATTGCAGCGACATCCGCTGGTGTTTCTGCTGACCCTGTAGAACTCCTCGCTGCAGCGGCCACTACTGCTGTTGTTGTAGAGGATATTGCCAGCGCGGCCGTTGTGGTTGAAGCTGAAGATGTTGCCGCTGCAGGACATGATGAAGATGAAGCTATAGGTTATTCTGCCTCCCATTACTTTTTTGTTTATAGTATTGATGATTTATGTTGACGCCGTGTTCACTCTTTTCCGCTGCATCCGTTTGTGTCAGCGAAGATGTTGTGGGAGGTACCCAAGTAAATGTGCCTAGTGATACGACAATAGCTGAAGGTCAAGAGCATGATGTCCAGAATCTCGCCGTGACCAAAAGTGCTAATAATGATAAAGCAGCCCCAGGTTGGTAACTTGAATATTTTATGTTGATAACTTTCCTCTGTACTGAAGGAAATATGCCCTAGAGGCAATAATAAAGTTATTATTTATTTCCTTATATCATGATAAAAGTTTATTATTCATGCTAGAATTGTATTAATCGGAAACATAATACATGTGTGAATACATAGACAAACAGAGTGTCACTAGTATGCCTCTACTTGACTAGCCTGTTGATCAAAGATGGTTATGTTTCCTAGCCATAGACATGAGTTGTCATTTGATTAACGGGATCACATCATTAGGAGAATGATGTGATTGACATGACCCATTCCGTTAGCTTAGCACCCGATCGTTTAGTATGTTGCTATTGCTTTCTTCATGACTTATACATGTTCCTATGACTATGAGATTATGCAACTCCCGTTTACCGGAGGAACACTTTGTGTGCTACCAAACGTCACAACATAACTGGGTGATTATAAAGGTGCTCTACAGGTGTCTCCGAAGGTACTTGTTGGGTTGGCGTATTTCGAGATTAGGATTTGTCACTTCGAATGTCGGAGAGGTATCTCTGGACCCTCTCGGTAATGCACATCACTTAAGCCTTGCAAGCAATGCAACTAATGAGTTAGTTGCGAGATGATGTATTACAGAACGAGTAAAGAGACTTGCCGGTAACGAGATTGAACTAGGTATTGGATACCGACGATCGAATCTCGGGCAAGTAACATACCGATGACAAAGGGAACACCGTATGTTGTTATGCGGTCTGACCGATAAAGATCTTCGTAGAATCTGTAGGAGCCAATATGAGCATCCAGGTTCCGCTATTGGTTATTGACCGGAGACATGTCTCGGTCATGTCTACATTGTTCTCGAACCGTAGGGTCCGCACGCTTAAGGTTTCGATGACAGTTATATTATGAGTTTATGAGTTTTGATGTACCGAAGGAGTTCGGGGTCCCGGATGAGATCGGGGACATGACGAGGAGTCTCGAAATGGTCGAGACGTAAAGATCGATATATTGGACGACTATATTCGGACATCGGAAAGGTTCTGAGTGGTTCGGGTATTTTCGGGAGTACCGGGGAGTTACGGGAATACGGGGGAGAAGTATTGGGCCTTATTGGGCCATGCGGGAAAGGGAGAGGGTCTGCCTAGGGCACGCCGCGCGCCCCCCCCCCAAGGCCTAGTCCGAATTGGACTAGGGGGAGGGGCTGCGCCCCCTCCTTCCTTCCCTTCTCTTTTTCCCCTTCCTTGTCTCCTACTCCTACTATATGGAAGGACTCCTAGTTGGACTAGGAAAGGGGGAATCCTACTCCCGGTGGGAGTAGGACTCCCTAGGGCGCGCCATAGAGAGGGCCGGCCCTCCCCTCCTCCACTCCTTTATATACGGGGGCAGGGGGCACCCCATAGACACACAAGTTGATCTTCGTGACCGTTCCTTAGCCGTGTGCGGTGCCCCCTCCACGATATTACACCTCAGTCATATTGTAGCGGTGCTTAGGCGAAGCCCTGCGACAGTTGAACATCAAGATCGTCACCACGCCGTCGTGCTGACGGAACTCCTCCCCGAAGCTTTGCTGGATCGGAGCCCGGGGAACGTCATCGAGCTGAACGTGTGCCAAGAACTCGGAGGTGCCGGAGTAACGGTGCTTGGATCGGTTGGACCGGGAAGACGTACGACTACTTCCTCTACGTTGCATCAACGCTTCCGCTTCGGTCTACGAGGGTACGTAGACAACACTCTCCCCTCTCGTTGCTATGCATCACCATGATCTTGCGTGTGCGTAGGATTTTTTTTGAAATTACTACGTTCCCCAACATGTACTACCATGGTAACTTATGTTATTGTTCTGATGTTAAGATATACAATGTCAATTTCATGTTATCTGATGCCTTTTTTCCATTCTTTGTGTTACCGTTGGTGTCATTACAAAAGTGTTCAATAGAGCACCTAGCATGGAATCTGATGCTCCAGTCGAAGATCTTCATGTTCGAGTTGAAGATGACCCTATCGTAGAGTCTAGCACCCCTGGAGCTGGAGAAGACGCCACTGTATATATAGCCTATGGTGATTTTACGCCACCCAGCTGCTCTCTTGGGATTGATGCCATTTTTGGTGCGACGCCACAAGTACCACCATCGACTGAAGCATCTCCAACGGTTCAAACTACACCAGCATCCGCTCCTATGGGTCAAGCTGCACCTCCAGCACCTGAAGCATCAGTGGCGGAGGCATCTGTTCAAGTAACACCTGCAGCACTAGAAGCATCAGCGGCGACGGCATCGGCTCAAGTATCACCTACAAAAAAGTACCACATGCAGCACTAGAAGCATTAGCAGTGGCGGCATCGGCTCAAGTACCACCTGCAGCACCAGCTAATGGCCCTATCGTGGTTCTAGGGCTTGCTTCTCCCAATGCCGCTGACTTTGAGGGCAAGAAAGGAGGGAAAGTTATCGATGCGCAACCGGTTGCTTGGGCTGCTTCACACAACTTTGGTAAGTGAAGACCTTGCATCTTTGCTTTTGCTGTGAGATGGTGGATGGAATTATGTCAATGAAGACCTTTTGTTTTTCGTTTGATTGTGCTTTCGTTATTTATGTGTTTGGCCTTTTTATGCTTTCGTGTGTATGGATGAATGTAAAATGAATTTTATGCTTGTGTGGTGTGAAAATGAACATTTGTGCTTTCAGTACCAGGAATATATTTTGTCGTGTACCCTGTCATATATTGTACGACGCTAGCCGAGATGATAACATACAATATGTTTCTTCTGGTAACCTGCCTGACATACTGGTGATAAGTCAAACCTCACCCCCTGGTAACTTTGTCAGTGTTGAAAGCTGTTGATATCACACCAACTGTGGGCCTGGTATCTGACCACTTTTATCTGTTATTACTATAGTAAGCGTGTGATACATACATCTCCTACCATTGTGTAGTTATTTTCCTTACATTGTCATGCTTACCAATCATGCATGCCCTAGTACTAGCAGTTGTGTACTTGTTTTCTCTGTAATTTGTTATTATCCCTTCATTTTTTTTGTCATTTTTATTATCCTGATAAGTCCTATGCCATTATCCTGGTAACTCAACTGTTCATATCCAGGTAATTTCTATAACATGGACTTGATAACTCCACCCACATACATTCCTTACCAATTCTAGCCCATAAAGTTCTTTGGTCATCTTTTAACACTTGCTTTCAGGTTATCACACCTGCTCCTAATTATGCCCCATTCTTAAAATTATCTATTATGTTCTTTAAAAGCCCATGCTAGTGTGCCGGTAATCCACCTTCACATTGCCTGGTAAATTTTCAAATGTGGGTTGATAACTTCACCCTTAAATATATAAATATATTTGACTCATTTTTTATAATACTTTCTTTCAATATATTATTGCCCTTATCACTATTGTTCATGTCCTCATCCCTATTTTTTATGTAACCCGAAAGATCGTCGTGTGCAAGTGTATGATGTTGAGATTGATGATGATGAGGTTATCATGTGGTGGGAAGAGTTTGAACATGATAATCCAGCAGTAAAAGAAATCCAATGTTCAAGGAGGTGATTTTTTTCCTGCTCCCTGAACATTGGAACCCCTGTATAAATACCTATTTTTGTTATTCAACCATGCAAAACATGTGACAGCGGATAAGTTCTGCCCCACCACTTGATAAGTTCCTCACCCATTTGCTGATAACTATAAGTCCAATGTTTTTTGACCTCGCTTAGTCATGTCTTTGTTGCACTATACATCTTACTTTTGTTTTTTGTTTTTACTAGACCATTCTCAAAGTCCAACATTTGTTACACAAGAATTGCCACCTCACACAGTGCAATTAGTACGCAGTGCAACCCCTAAATCATTTATTCGGAAAGTTAAGTTCACCCGCCTGTCGAATTTCGGGTTCCGGCAAAACCCTTGAGGTTCGAACACTGGGGTGCGCATGAAGATTTCCCCCTACCTAATCACGCCCTCAACCTCGCCGCGATGTCAAAGCCTAGCTCGACGAACCCGC
This sequence comes from Aegilops umbellulata, assembly GCA_032464435.1. NCBI lineage: Eukaryota > Viridiplantae > Streptophyta > Magnoliopsida > Poales > Poaceae > Aegilops > Aegilops umbellulata. Next base: position 406,877,555 of record CP136054.1, on the reverse strand, counting down.
AACACAAGAGATACGAGATTTATACTGGTTTGGGCCACCGTTGTGGTGTAATACCCTACTCCAGTGTGGTGTGATGGATTGCCTCTCGGGCTGAGGATGAACAGTACAAGGGGAAGAACAACCTCTTGAGGCGAGGTGTTCTTGTGCTTGGTGAGTGTGAGGATGATCTAAATCCGTTCTAGATGAGTTGCCTCCTACTGTGGTGGCTAGCCCTATTTATAGAGGCCCTGGTCCTCTGCCCAAATATTGAGCGGGAAGGGAGCCAACAACGGCCAATTTGAAACGGGACGGCTAGTACAAGCTATCCTGACTAAAGGTGGTCTTCGCCTGCCAAAGGCTCTGGTGGTGACATCGTCTTGGGCTCCACGGTGACCTCCGTCCCGAGTCCAGCTGGTCTTGGTCTCATTGCACCGATATGGAAACCTTTACCTGATGCCTCGGTACTCCTCGCTTGCGCTTGCCTCCTTAGCAGCAAAGAGGAAACGAGGACACTGTGCGCACTGGCGTCCGCCTGGCCTTGGTCGTCACGGCTGACGTTGTAGGAACCTCGCGAGGTTCGCCTTGCCTTGATCTCTCCGCTCCTCGCGAGGCAGCCTGGTGAGGGTGATCCCAAGGAGGTCTTGTGTTGTCCACCGCACGAGGCTTGGACCCTCGCGAGGGTCTTGAGTGCTTGTTGGTGAAGACGGGTCGTACTGGACCGTGAGTGGAGCCACGCCGCGGGCCACAAGCAGGCAATTCTGGGGACCCCCGTTCCCAGAACGCCGACAGTAGCCCTCGGGCCCAAGGCACGCTCGGACTTGGCTTCGAGGCGAAGCCAAAGGGCAAGTGCGGAGCACCGCGGGCCCCAATAGCCTGCGGCCTTGGTCGATGCGTGGCGATTGATTGGACATGGGCGTCTCCGCTTCCCCATGTTGCCTCGGCAACTGCCCGACTGACAAAAGGCTGGCGCAGGCTACGGTTGCCTTCATTGCTTTCTTCCGCCTTGCTCCAGATCCCCTTTCTCGCTCCTTGTTTCCTAAATCTCCAGCTCTGCTCCCATCCCCTTCCGAAACAGAGACCAATGGCGCCCCGGGAGGTCAAGGTTTCTTCGCCGCCCGCCTGGTACGAGCCAGCTCTGGATGCGCCTAATGTCTCGGAGAATAACCTCGCCGTCATGCGCCTACTAACGGCGGGAGAGAGCAACGAGAGGGAGAAGACCGAGCTCCGGGCTGGCTCTACCGTGCCGGAGCCCGCGGGAAGCACCTTCTTCCCCTTCTTCATGAGCAGCGTCATCGCGGGGCTGGTTCCCCACTTCTCCGACTTCTTCTATGAGGTCCTTGGCCATTACGGGCTGCAGGCGCTGCATCTTCATCCCCAACTCTGTTCTCCTTCTGTCGATGTAGGATCGGAAGTATGTTTAGAGGGGGCGTGATTAGACTACTTGACCAAATAAAAACTTAACCTTTTCCCAATTTTAGTTCTTGGAAGATTTTAACAACTTTAGGACAAGTCAAGCAATCATCACACAATTCAAGCAAGCATGCAAAGAGTATATAGGCAGCGGAAAGTAAAGCATGCAACTTGCAAGAATGTAAAGGGAAGGGTTTGGATAATTCAAACGCTATTGGAGACACGGATATTTTTCCCGTGGTTCGGATAGGTGGTGCTATCCTACATCCACGTTGATGGAGACTTCAACCCACGAAGGGTAATGGTTGCGCGAGTCCACGGAGGGCTCCACCCACGAAGGGTCCACGAAGAAGCAACCTTGTCTATCCCACCATGGCCATCGCCCACGAAGGACTTGCCTCCCTAGCGGTAGATCTTCACGAAGTAGGCAATCTCCTTGCCCTTACAAACTCCTTGGTTCAACTCCACAATCTTGTCGGAGGCTCCCAAGTGACACCTAGCCAATCTAGGAGACACCACTCTCCAAGAAGTAACAAATGGTGTATTGATGATGAACTCCTTGCTCTTGTGCTTCAAATGATAGTCTCCCCAACACTCAACTCTCTCTCACAGGATTTGGATTTGGTAGAAAGAAGATTTGAGTGGAAAGCAACTTGGGGAAGGCTAGAGATCAAGATTCATATGGTAGGAATGGAATATCTTGACCTCAACACAAGGGTAGGTGGTTCTCTCTCAGAACATGTAGGTTGGAAGTGTAGATGTGTTCTGATGGCTCTCTCCACGAATGAAGAGGAGGTGGAGGGGTATATATAGCCTCCACTTAAAATCTAACCGTTACACACAATTTACCAATCTCGGTGGGTCCGAATCAACAAACTCGGTCGGACCGAAAAGGTAAACCTAGTGACCGTTAGAGATTTTCGGTGGGACTGACATGCATCTCGGTAGGACCGATATGGTTAGGGTTTGGGCATAACGTAATCTCGGTGAGACCGATTACACAAACTCGGTGAGACCGATTTGGTAATTAGCTAACCAAAGAGTTGGTCAGGCAAACTCGGTAGGACCGATTTGCTCTTTTGGTGAGACCGAAAAGTTACAAAAGGGAAACAGAGAGTTTGCATTGCAATCTCGGCGGGACCGATCCGCTCTTTCGGTGAGACCGAAAAGTTACGAAAAGGAAACAGAGAGGTTGCAATCCCATCTCGGTGAGACCGAGATCCCTATCGGTGAAACCGATTTGCTAGGGTTTTGGCAGTGGCTTATGACATATGAAACTCGGTGGCGCCGGATAGAAAGAATCGGTATGACCGAGTTTGGCTTAGTGTTTAGGTCATTTGTGGAAGTGGGAAAGTAGTTGAGGATTTTGGAGCATACCATTAAGCACATAAAGCAAAGGGCTCATTAAGCAACACCTCATCCCTCCTTGATAGTATTGGCTTTTCCTATGGACTCAATGTGATCTTGGATCACTAAAATGTAAAATGAAGAGTCTTGAGCTTTTGAGCTTGAGCCAATCCTTTGTCCTTAGCATTTTGAGGATTTCACTTTCACCATCCATGCCATGCCAATCATTGAGCTTTCCTGAAATAGTTATCTTGGAATGGCATTAGCTCAATGATCTATATGTTGTTATGAATTACCAAAACCACCTAGGGATAGTTGCACTTTCAATCTCCCCCTTTTTGGTAATTGATGACAACATATAGGTCAAAGCTTCGACAAATGATAATAAGAATGAATTACATCGTCGCTTTGAGAAGTATGTGATATGTAAGAGCTCCCCTTAAATTTGTGCATATATAAAATTTGCTTTGGACTGCAAATGCACAAGAAGTTAGAATTATGGGTTACTCTTCCATGTCACATACATCTTGGTGGAGCGCTCAAAATGATTAATAATGAAATACATGCACTCATCACCAAGGCAAAGTGAATGACCACATAAGATAGATAAGATATATCAAGCATGCATAAGTGTAGCTTATGATCAAACACATGATCATCAATGTCTCACATGCATATCAAAGTATCACGACCAAAAGCAAACAATGTTTGAAAAACCACCAAATAAAAGCAAGAGAGAAAATCAACACTCTCTCTCTCTCTCTCGAAGCCTATGATCTATACATTTCTCCCCCTTTGGCAACAAGTTACCAAGAAGTTCCTAGAAAACGCATAGTGCTAAATCGACACTCAGGCTTGATCTTCAGGTGGTGGTGGAGTCCGGATCACTCCAAGGATGAAGGCTTCCGTAGACGCTGTTGGAGTTGGAGCTGAAGTGGATGCTGGAGCAGGTTGGGTTGGTGTTGCGGCTGGAGCTGAGGCGGTTGCTCTTGTGTCAGGAATTGGCACTACAGACGACCTCGGACCTCGTGGCACTCTAGCAAATGCATCAGTGGTTGTCTTCCCTTTCCTCTCCTGCATATCATCTTGGAGCTGCTCCACTGCAGTCTGAATCTCTGTCACCTTGATATCCAAGTCATAGAACTTTTGTTCTACGATTCTCTCTAAGCTTGCTTGGTTCTGAGTTAGGGTGGCTAGTCCTTGCTCAATCCGCAGGGTGGATGCAATCAGGTAACTAAGCTGCTCTTGCTTGTTCTTCAAGAAGTACTCAGATGCCTCCTCTTGAGTTGGCATCTTAGCAGCTTTCTCCTTCTTCGCCTTCTCCTTCTTGGCTTGTGCATGGGCTGAAGATGGTTCATCTTTGGTCATCACAACTTGGTTGTCCTCAAAATCTGGATAGATAGGCAAATGTTCCTTGTCCAACAAGTATGTGTCTGTGCCCATCCTTGAGTTAATCAACATCTGGATCTGAGGGGCATAACCACAGCTCCTCTTCTGATCTGCTGTAGTCCTCTTGATAGTCTCTACTATGAGGCTCATGACCTTGAATTTCTGAGGCACATCAAAGATATGTAGCAAGTTAATGGTATGACCTCTGATCATCCTGTGATCTCCAGACTTGGGCAAAAGTGTGTGCCTAAGGATCCAGTTGATCGTAGGCAGACCTGACAGCAAGTGTTTCACAGACCCAAACTGGTGAGTGTCAAGATCATCTGTTGGAATCTCCTTGTACATATTTGCCATAGTGTTGTGATCCATCTTTTTCTTGGAATAGACATCCAAGTCATCTTCATTATCCTCTGGGGCATTGATAAGCTGTGCCCACTCAGCAACTGTAGATTGGTACCTTGTACCCTCAGACATCCAAACAATCCTTCCATCTGGGTAAAAATGTGCTGTGGAGTAGAACTGCATAATAAGCTCTTCATTACACTTTGTGAGTTTTTGCCCAACGAAGTCTGCTACTCCACATGCCTTGAAGCTGTCCTGCACTCCAGGGTAGTGCTCTTCGTTGTCCTTGATATATTCCCAGTTGACCCATCTCATGTCACATACAATTGGCTTCTTGTCTAACAAGACTGTCTCATAGAAGTCCTGCTGTTCCTTAGTGTGGAACCTGTAGTCAACAGCAGTCCTCCTCCTGATAGCATAGGGATCTTCAGCTCTCCATTTTCTCAGTCCAGAGTCTCTCCTAATTTTCATATCCTCAGCCACAGGATGAGCATCATTGTGGTCTGGGATCTTGGGCTTCAATTTTCTCAGCACTTGGCCTTCCTCTTCTTCAGCAGTTTCAGGCATTGGGGCCTTGTTCTTCTCAGCAGCTGGGATGCTTCTTGTATTCCTCTTGGGTTTTGGCTTTGGAGCTGGCTTAGCCTTGGAAGCAGTCTTGGGGGCTTCCTTAGGCTTGGATGCAGCTGCCCCTGATCTTATGGCATCACCCATCAGCTTGGGTGCCTTTGGTGCTGGTGTAGCACCCTCTTCTTCCTCTTCTTCTTCTTCATCAGAAGAATGTTTCCTCATAGTGGGCTTGCCAATAACTCTAGCAGTGGTAGTTCTAGCTCTCTTCTTTTTCTTGCCCTGGCCAATATCCTCTTCTTCAGATTCCATAGTGAACTTCATAGTTTCCTCAGGTACAGCCTTGCTAGGCTTGGAGGTAGGAACTCTTCTAGCAGGTGCTTTCTTGTGCATTCCTGGCTTGGTGGCTGCAGCTGAGCCATATTCCTTCTTCAACACAACTCTCTTGGAAGTTGCTTCTTCCTCTGCCACATAATATTCATCCTCTGAATCTGAGGTTTTCTTCTTTCTCTGTCTTGTGGCAGCTTTTGGCAGATTACTAGGGGTGCTCCTGCTGCCATCATCTGAGGAACTAGAGGGACTAGTGCCCTCACTCATTTGCACTGGCTGCTTTGACAAATTCTGACTATCACTTTGGTCTGACATGATGAACAAGCTGACTGCTGACTGCTGACCCTGTGAATAGTTTATAGATGAGGTAGAGTGGATGAGCATCACAAAATGCAGAGATTTTTGCAAAAGAATGATTCAAAAACTTAGTTTTAGTTTCCCACAGAAAGCATCTCGGATCTACCGATTTTTAAACTCGGTGATACCGAAGCAGTTTTTGGAACCTAAACTAGTGAACTCGGTCAGACCGAGTCACAGTTCGGTGGCACCGAGACTGCTAGGGTTTCACAAAGTTACAAAATCGGTCTCACCGATTAGTAGCACTCGGTCAGACCGAGTCTCACTGTGCAATGGCATAAGCCAAATCGGTGGGACCGAGTTTTTCAACTCGGTGGGTCCGAGATGGTTTCGGCGGAAACCTAACCCTAAAATTTTTGAATCAAACCTAATCTACGAGTTCATTGACTGGATAGAAGTTTATCAAACGTGGCAAGAATCATTATGATCACAATGTGCTAGGAATCGGATTGGGAATAGCACAAAGATCGAGTCCATACCCTAGTTCGGCGGAGACTCGCTACGGCGACAACGTCGGGGTTGATTTCCGTTGACGGCGACGGAGACCAGCGACTGGAGGCGGCTGGCGGTGAGGAGACGATCCGGAGACCACGTCGTCAGAGCGAGCTATGGCGCGGGCGAAGGGGTTCGGAGAAATTTCCAAAATTTTGCCCGTGTCTATATAGCCCGACCCTGTCGGTGTGACCGAGTGGAACAACTCGGTGGCACCGAGATGCAAAACTGTATACAATTATTGCAACTCGGTGTGACCGAATGGTTCAAATCGGTTGCACCGAGATTGAAAACTTAGATCAACTTAATGATCTCGGTAAGACCGAAAGTGGGGTATCGGTCAGACCGAGAATCACAAAGAGGTTTTGGAAGTTTAAGTCTATGACGAATCGGGGACTCCGAGTGCTCCTCACACAGAGTGGTTCGAATTTGACTTGATCAATTTTGTGATGTATCATGAATAGAGTTTGAGACGAGAGAAGCATAGATAGCTAGAGGGGGTTCTTAGGCATTCTTGTCCATCCACTTGGCAAATGAAAAGATAAAGCCAAACAATCAAAACAACAAATGGATGTCCTTGAATGAGTGAAATATGCAACCAACATGCTCACACAATAAAATGGCAATTGAAATACGTGACAAAGCATGCACAACCAATTCTAGCATCTATCAAGCAATTGGCGATGACTAGGTCATCTATATATGAGTATATTGACTTAGGAGTCAAATGACAACATTTGATCATAGGTCATACTCATCGTTTAAGCTCAAGTGGGGTTACCACTTTTACATAAAGCATTGTTGTGTTCACATCATTAGAGTTGCTTTAGCTCAAGTCTTAGAGTAAAGCTCCCCCTAGATGTGATATCCCCCCTAAGAGGGATGAACTAACCTTGGGTTTTGTCGATGATGACTTCATGTAGATGTTGAAGATGTGGATGCTCAATGTTGATGTAGATCACTTGGAGCTATCCTTTTGAGTGAATTGCACTTTCAATACCTACATGGGTTAGTCCCACAAGGAACAAACAAGTATATCCATAGACATAGAGTGATGCACATACAAGATGATGTCTATGAAAGCTTTTAGGTTACCTTGTCCCTTGACTTACCAACAAGAGGGTTTGTGACTCCTTGAACTAGTGCAAGATGTGGAAGTTGATTGCACTTGTTCTTGCCAAAATGATAAGAGTGAAGTATGTTGGTGGAGTCACCCTCAAGAACTCTCTAGTTCTTCTTCTTTTGGATCCACACCATCTTGATGGGAATCCTTGGAGTTGTAGTCGTACTTGATGAAGTGGAACTTGAAGTAGTCTTGGGATTCCACTTGACTAAGGTCTTAGGAGCTTCTTCAAATGCATCTATTTCCTCTTGAAGCTTGTCCTTGCCTTTTTGCTTGTAGTCTTGAGGTGGAAGATCATCTTGAGTTTGTGTCCCCTTGAAAGAAGTAGGATCATACTTCTCTTGTTGAGGAACAAACTTTGTCATGGGGTATTGATCTTCTTCCCACTCAACTCCATTGGCATTGAACTTTCGTTCAAAACCAACACCTTGATTCTTCCGGTGCCTTCCTTGCTTGCGTACAATCTCCTCGAATTGCTTACTTCCGGCAAGGCTTTTGTACACTCCTTTCTCTATGATTTCCTTCAATATGCTATTTTTTTTGCTCAAGTGTAACTTGGCTAAGAGAATCATTAGTGGAATCAAGAGAACTACTAGAAGCAACAATATTGGATTTAACATGATCATTGTTACTACTAGAGGAAGAATCTTTCTTGTTCTTGTTACTAGACTTGACTTGAGGCATGTAAGTGGATAAGAGTAAACGTTTGGCAATGTAAGAAGAACTTTTCTTGCGGAGATCATCATTGATTGCCTTTAAAAGCTCATGCTCTTGCTCAAGATTGAGCTTTTCAAAGCGTAATTTCTCATGAGCCCTTAAAAGTTCTCGATGATCTTCGAAGATAGTTTCATGAGCTAACTTAAGAGTGTTTAGTTCTTTAGTTAGAGCCCCAATTTTCTCCTTATCATTGTCATTCGTTTTAGCATGATTAATTGACGTTTCATCATAGGATTCATCACTAGAGTTGTCAACAAGTAAATCATCATCACCTAACAAGTTATCTTCATCACTATTAAAATCAACATGCTCAGGGTGAGTTACCTTAGGACCTTTGGCCATGAAGCATCTTCCAATTCCTTCATTTGGTGAGTCAAATATGTCGTAGGAGTTGGTTGACACAAGTGCTAGTCCGGCAACACCTTCATCTTGAGTATATTCGGAGTCGGAGTGATAACTTCTCTCGGAGTGGTTGTCGGAGTCGGAGTCGGATACCCATTCACCAACATGAGCTTGATGTCTTCGTTTTGTGTAGCTCCTTGATGATTTTTCCTTTCTCTCCGAATCCTTCCTTCTCCGTGAGTATCTTCGTTCATAACGATCATCTCTACTCCTTCTCTCTCTTGATGGTGATTCCTCTCTTTTGCTTCTTCTATTTGGAGAATCTTCTCTTCTCTTGTAGGGAGCCGTACACTCATTGGAATAGTGTCCGGGTCTTCCACAATTGTAGCAGTTTCGCTCTCGACTAGAAGACCTTTTGTCATTGTAGGACCTTGACTTGGAGCTTCTATCTTTGCTTCTACTCTTGTAGAACTTGTTGAAGTTCTTCACCATTAAGCTCAATTCTTCATTGAAGTTTTGTTTCTCATTTGATGATGTGGGGGCTTCACATGAGGCTTTGTAAGCACCACTTGATTTGTTGTGAAGTTCCTCTTTATCCTTGAGTGACATCTCATGAGCAACAATTCTTCCAATGACTTCCGTTGGCTTGAGATCTTTGTAATTTGGCATCATTTGGATCAATGTGCACACGGTATCATATTTTCCATCCAAGGCTCTTAGGATTTTCTCGATGATGAATCTGTCGGTCATCTCTTCACTCCCTAATCCGGCAATCTCATTTGTGATGAGAGCAAGCCTAGAGTACATTTCAGCGACACCTTCACCATCCTTCATTTTGAACTTGTCAAGTTGACTTTGAAGCACATCCAATTTGGATTCCTTGACGGAGTCGGTACCTTCGTGCATATCAATCAAAGTATCCCAAATTTCCTTTGCATTCTCAAGACGGATGATTTTGTTGAATTCTTCGGGGCACAATCCATTGAAGAGAATATCACAAGCTTGAGCGTTGTATTGTAGCATCTTCAACTCATCCGCGGTAGCTTCACGGTTTGGTTCTTTCCCATCGAAGAAGTCACCTTGCAAACCAACACACACAATAGCCCAAACGACAGGGTTATGTCCAAGAATATGCATTTTCATTTTATGCTTCCAACTAGCAAAGTTAGTACCATCAAAGTAAGGACCTCTACAGTGATAATTTCCCTCACTAGACGCCATACTCTCCTAGGTTGTGAAACCAAGGCTATGACCACCAAAAGCTATGGGAATCAAAGCAAATGGAGACCAAAGCTCTGATACCACTTGTAGGATCGAAAGTATGTCTATAGGGGGGGTGATTAGACTACTTGACCAAATAAAAGCTTAACCTTTTCCCAATTTTAGTTCTTGGCAGATTTTAACAACTTTAGGACAAGTCAAGCAATCATCACACAATTCAAGCAAGCATGCAAAGAGTATATAGGCAACGGAAAGTAAAGCATGCAACTTGCAAGAATGTAAAGGGAAGGGTTTGGAGAATTCAAACGCTATTGGAGACACGGATGTTTTTCTCGTGGTTCGGATAGGTGGTGCTATCCTACATCCACGTCGATGGAGACTTCAACCCACGAAGGGTAACGGTTGCACGAGTCCACGGAGGGCTCCACCCACGAAGGGTCCACGAAGAAGCAACCTTGTCTATCCCACCATGGCCATCGCCCACGAAGGACTTGCCTCACTATCGGTAGATCTTCACGAAGTAGGCGATCTCCTTGCCCTTACAAACTCCTTGGTTCAACTCCACAATCTTGTCGGAGGCTCCCAAGTGACACCTAGCCAATCTAGGAGACACCACTCTCCAAGAAGTAACAAATGGTGTATTGATGATGAACTCCTTGCTCTTGTGCTTCAAATGATAGTCTCCCCAACACTCAACTCTCTCTCACAGGATTTGGATTTGGTAGAAAGAAGATTTGAGTGGACAGCAACTTGGGGAAGGCTAGAGATCAAGATTCATATGGTAGGAATGGAATAACTTGACCTCAACCCAAGGGTAGGTGGTTCTCTCTCAGAACATGTAGGTTGGAAGTGTAGATGTGTTCTGATGGCTCTCTCCACGAATGAAGAGGAGGTGGAGGGGTATATATAGCCTCCACTTAAAATCTAACCGTTACACACAATTTACCAATCTCGGTGGGTCCGAATCAACAAACTCGGTCGGACCGAAAAGGTAAACCTAGTGACGTTAGAGATTTTCGGTGGGACTGACATGCATCTCGGTAGGACCGATATGGTTAGGGTTTGGGCATAACGTAATCTCGGTGAGACCGATTACACAAACTCGGTGAGACCGATTTGGTAATTAGCTAACTAGAGAGTTGGTCAGGCAAACTCGGTGGGACCGATTTGCTCTTTCGGTGAGACCGAAAAGTTACAAAAGGGAAACAGAGAGTTTGCATTGCAATCTCGGTGGGACCGATCCGCTCTTTTGGTGAGACCGAAAAGTTACGAAAAGGAAACAGAGAGGTTGCAATCCCATCTCGGTGAGACCGAGATCCCTATCGGTGAAACCGATTTGCTAGGGTTTTGGCAGTGGCTTATGACATATGAAACTCGGTGGCGCCGGATAGAAAGAATCGGTATGACCGAGTTTGGCTTAGGGTTTAGGTCATTTGTGGAAGTGGGAAAGTAGTTGAGGATTTTGGAGCATACCATTAAGCACATAAAGCGAAGGGCTCATTAAGCAACACCTCATCCCTCCTTGATAGTATTGGCTTTTCCTATGGACTCAATGTGATCTTGGATCACTAAAATGTAAAATGAAGAGTCTTGAGCTTTTGAGCTTGAGCCAATCCTTTGTCCTTAGCATTTTGAGGATTCCACTTTCACCATCCATGCCATGCCAATCATTGAGCTTTCCTGAAATAGTTATATTGGAATAGCATTAGCTCAGTGAGCTATATGTTGTTATGAATTACCAAAACCACCTAGGGATAGTTGCACTTTCAGTCGATCTTTGCCTTCTACTGGGAGGCGTATGTCGGCGTGATGCTGTCCATGGCTCTGTTGCACCACTTCTTATTCCTCCACATCAACGATGGTCGTACCTCCGGGTGCGCCAATTTCATTGCGGCCGGCAAGGCCAACTCGATTTCGAAGGCTGGGAAGAAGGCCGATAGCTTCAGGAGCAAGTGGGTCATGATGGACGCCAAGTGCGTCCACCCACGCTTGGCGCTGGCAACGGAGATGCCCCAGTCTGACGTGGGGTGGTCTCCTACGAAGCTCACTTACGACCGGGCTACGTCGGTGCTGGAGAAGATGAACGCCGACCTAAAGCCAGGCAACGCGAAGGCGGCGAAGATGACATGGGCCATGCTCCTGAGGGAATTCCTGATGCTGCGCTTGGCCCTTCTTCAGGCGCGCACACACCCCTTATGGAGGCTTGGGGGCGAAGAGGACAAGCTTCGCTTGAGCTCGGAGGCCTTGCCTAACGAAGGAGTTGGCCGCGGCTCTCCGCCTCTGCTACCTCTTGAGCATTGTGTTGGTTTTCCCTTGAAGAGGAAAGGGTGAAGCAGCAAAGTAGCGTAATTATTTCCCTAGGTTTTTGAGAACCAAGGTATCAATCCAGTAGGAGGCCACACTCAAGTCCCTTGCACCTACACAAACAAATAAGAACCTTGCAACCAACGCGATAAAGGGGTTGTCAATCCCTTCACGGCCACTTGCAAAAGTGAGATTTGATAGAGATGATAATATTTTTGGTATTTTTATGATAAAGATTGAAAGTAAAGTGCCGGGGTTTTCTGGCTCCTCGAGCACCTATGGGGATGGAGCCCCTTCTCGGTTCGGCGGGGGGCGGAGGTCGCGCGAAGAGCGGATCGAGGCGAAGCACACGGGGTTTTTTTACCCAGCTTCGGAGCTCTCTGGAGAGATAATACTCCTACTGCTGCTTTGTGGATTGTAGTGAGTTCTTGCTCAGGAGCGGTGAGTGCTACAGTACACTCAAGCAGCTAACGAGACCGAGCGTTCTTCTGTTTTCCTCTCAGAGATCGCTCTCCGGGGGCCGATCCTCCCCTACGTTGTGCATGGGCCTCCTTTTATATGTTCAAGGGGTCTCCAACAGGTGGCAACGTAGGTAAGGGCAAAAATGGAAATATGCTGTGGTAGGTACAGCTACCTACACAGTGTATCGTACCTAACCCTGACGGCAAGGGACAAAGGCATTAAGTGCCTGTCTACGTCGCCCTGATGGTGCAGAAAAGGGACCGTCAGGGGCGCCACCGCTCGCCACGATGGCGATCTTGTCAGCGCCGCATGCCACAGTGTACCCCTGGCTGCACAGCCTCCCGCCACGTATGCCAGGAAGGGTCCCGGAGCGACACGTAGGTGGGTGAGCTGGAGCGTAGGTACAGGGTGGTTGCCCGCCGCGGCAAGTGCCTTGCCGCGGCCGTTGTCTTGCCGCGTCCGAGAACTTGTCGCTCGCCGAGTCCTGCCGGGACGCGTGGCGCGTCGCGGCAGGTTCTTTGAGATGCTCTGGTTGGCCTTCCCGGCAAGCTCCTCTTGCCGGGGTCTTGTGCCTCGAGCGGCCTTCCCGGCAAGCTCCTCTTGCCGGGGACTTGTCTCCTTGGCTTAAATACTTTGTTCTCGAATGGCTCCAAAGGAACCATAGAGAGCCTTGGCGATCACCTGGCGGGCCTTGCCGCGGGGTGCTGCGACTGCCCGTGCACAAGTTTGGGATACTAGGGTACCCCTACTTTAGTACACCGACAGGAGCCCCCGGGCCTGGGCCACACACGGTGCTGAGCGCTGTTGGGCCAGGCCCAAAACAGGGCACGGGCACGCACGGCCTGGGTCACGTTGCACCTTGCTCCGCATCCACCGCGTCCTCCTCGAACGGCACGCGTCGATTGCGGCGTCGTGGGAGAGGTCGTGGGTGGTTCCTTTATTCGAAAAACAAAACGCCCGCCTCCTGGCGGTTCGTATCTTCCTCATAAACGGAGGGAGGCGTGGAGGCATGGAGGCGTGGTCTTCGAGGCGTCCACCCCCCACGATCATGGGGTGGGGAGAGGTCGCCTCATCCGTCGCCTCAACTCTGCACTCCTGCCACGCGGCCTCCATGCGCTTGGAGTGGCGAACGGTGGAGGCAGGAAACCGGGTCGTCACGGGTCGAGGCAGCGGGTCGGGCCTAGTTCCCTGCGCCTTCTGCGTCACGATTGGCTGAGCGGGGCGGCCGATCCCCCACCCCGCTCCTTTATAAGGAGCGGGATAGGGGGACGGAAACCCGCATTCTCTCATCTCCTTCTTTCTTCAGCTTCTGCTTCCCTCTCTCTCATTCGCCATGGAGAAAGGGAACCCTGGTCCTTCGACGGTGGCGACGAGGGTTGCCGCTAGGCAATGCGTCCCTCCTCCCCCCGCAACCGTGGTGGCAGAGCCAGCCGCAAGGGGAAGAGGGAGTGGACGAGGCCGCGGGCGAGGTCGAGGGCGAGGCCGAGGCGGTCGGGGAAGACGTGGGCGAGGCAGTCCGCCGGCCTCGCCTCCGCCAGCAGATCCTCTCCCCGTGGCGGACCATATCGGGGATGACCCTTGCGAGTTCTTCGTCAGGCTGCGTCGGCCGCCTCGTCGTCGCCTTTGTCTCCCGACTCCGTTTGCGAGCGAGATGGAGTTGGATCCGCCCGATACACTGAGGTTGCACATGAGGGGTTGTGGAATCAGTGGTGCGCGAGTCCGCGTTGATTTCCCCCTAATGTGATGTATCTTGGTCGAGGGTGGAAGACGTTCACCCGCATCCACAGCTTGACGGCGGGGCTCACCCTCCATTTTAAGCTGATGGAGGGTGGTCTCCTCTCCGTCAAGGTCTTCGGGTGCTTCGGGACTCGGGCACGGTGCTGCGTGGAGAGCTCCTCAGATAGCGAAGGCTCCTCCTCGGGTGGGAGTGACGAGGAGGATAGCGACAGCGACGACGAGGGTGGCGGGCGGCAGGATGACGGGTCCGACTAGGTGTCGGGTGCCGCTCCGCGTGGCACCGGCGACCCCATCATCCGCGTCGCTGGCTCCTGGAGCTTGTCGGGGTCGTATCCTTGGGCGACTGGCGTAGGGAGGCTGCGGAAGAGGAAGAGGGAAGGCGGCAAGGCCGTCAACTCGGAGTACGAGGGCCCGACGCCCTCGACAACGTGCTGACGTCCTGCCGCCTCGTCTTCGAGCTCTGCCTCCGGCGCCGCCATCACCATGCCGCCGAGACGTTCTCTTGGTGTCTTCTGCCACCCGTAGCTCGTCTAGGCGCCCCTTTTGCCCTTTTCGCCTCCTTGACCTGCCTCCTGAAGAGAGGGACAAGAGAGGGATTACGGGCACCTTATCTCTTTTTAATTTGTAAGCCCTCGGGCCTTAGTTGCATTTAAAGCTTGTAATCCCATTATTCTTGTTTTTCATCCTCTTATGAACTGTACCTGTGTGGAATGCTCTTTAATGAAAAGGGGATGCTTGCCGGGTCACTTGTCTCGCGGGTGGAACCCACGTCAAGGAGCGAATCCTTTATATCTTTAAGATAGACACTTCCTTTCCCGGCAGCAGGCCCTGCCTTCTTCCCACGTCGCTCGCCCTTTCTCACGCTTTTGGCGGAGGCAGGGAGGAGGCGGGTTCAGGCTCCTCGCTTCGTCCCTTTGCTGCCACGACTACGACCAAATCTGGCCCCGGGAACGAGCCCGAGGGCCTAGAGTTAAGGGAGCACGGTAGCTTTTAGGAAGAAACGAGGTTTCGCATACCCCAGCCCATAAGAGAATGCATGATAAGGGATGAAAAACTTATCTGAGATCGCAGCCCCCGGCAACTTCGGTTCGCCGTGGGCTAATCTTTGCACTTGCAGCCCCCGGCAACGCTGGTTTGCCGGGGTGTTGCAGCCCCTGGCAACATTGGCTTGCCGGGGTCCGGGTGTTGGTCCGTCCGTCTTCTTCTTTTCGTCCTTAAGTGGTCCGGTCAGGGTGCGCGAGTCCTGCGAACCAAGGGAAATGAAAGAACGACAAAAGGACGCACACTCGACCTCTAAGTTAGGGGTTAGCCACTACTAAGCACTGTCAACCCTAACCAAGGACGAGACCCGACTCAGCATGCATGCTAAAACTCAGGGCGCCAGCGCTTTATCTTTGCTCAGGGTCTGCGCCTGGCTTTGTACAAAGGATTACATGCAACAGCGGCAAGACTTGTACAAAATGGTGGTTGCCGGACAGGGTCCGACAACCGTGCCTTACGGGTAAAACTTACGAAGATGCTCGATGTTCCTGGAGTTGCTCACCGGAAAGCCATCCTCGGTCTCAAGGCGGACAGCGCCAGGCCTAGTGACTCGTTTCACCCGGTAAGGGCCTTCCCACTTCGGCGTCAACTTGTTGGAATTCTTGGCGGAATGAACGCGCCGAAGAACAAGGTCGCCTTCCTCGAAGCTTCTGGCTTTAACTTTGCGGCTATGGTAGCAGCGCAAAGCTTGCTGGTATCGAGCAGCTCGTACAACAGCCTGAAGACGGTCTTCCTCAAGGAGCAGCGCGTCATCTTGTCGCAGCTGCTCTTGCTCAAGCTCATCATAAGCGAGCACTCGAGGTGACCCGTATACGAGTTCCGTGGGGATAACTGCCTCTGCTCCATAGACTAGAGCGAAAGGTGTCTGGCCAGTGGCTCGATTTGGCGTTGTCCTGATCGACCAAAGAACCACCGGCAGCTCCTCGATCCAGTTTCTTCCACACTTGTGCAGCCTGTCGAAAGTCCGGGTCTTGAGTCCACGCAGCACTTCAGCATTTGCCCTCTCTGCTTGACCGTTGCTCCTAGGGTGGGCAACAGAAGCGAAGCAGACCTTGGCGCCAAGGTCTTGGACGTACTGCATGAAGGTGCGACTCGTGAATTGTGTACCGTTGTCGGTGATGATCCTGTTAGGGATTCCGAAGCGGCAAACAATCGACCTGAAGAACTTGACTGCTGACTGTGCTGTCACCTTCCTCACTGGTTCCACTTCCGTCCACTTTGTGAACTTGTCGATTGCGACGTACAAGTACTCAAAGCCCCCGACTGCTCGGGGGAAGGGGCCGAGGATGTCGAGCCCCCAGACCAAAAATGTCTAGGATAAAGGGATCGTCTGGAGAGCTTGAGCTGGCTGGTGTATCTGCTTGGAATGGAACTGGCACGCTTCACACTTGGTTACTTGTGTAGCTACATCCTGGAGGGCTGTCGGCCAAAAGAAGCCCTGCCGGAATGCTTTGCCGGCAAGCGCTCTTGCGCCAATGTGGTGACCACAAATGCCTCCATGTATCTCTGCCAACAACTTCTGTCCATCTTCCCGGGGGATACACTTCAATTTCACTCCGTTGAGTCTTCTTCTGTACAGTGCGTTGTCAACGAACTGGTACATACTAGACTGCCGGGCTACTCTTTCCGCTTCTTCTGGCTCTTCGGGAAGTTCTCCGGACTGGGGGAAACGGACGATCTGCTGTGCCCATGCTGGAGCTTGTGGCTCGACAACAAGGACTAAAGGCATATCTGATGCCGCGGGAACATCTGCTTGAGAACCTGCGGTTCAGCCGGAGCTTGATGATCCCCGGCAAGCTTGCCGGAGCGAAACTTGTCGGGAGCGTCTGCTTCAATGAAACAAACCCTGGGGCCTGTCGGAGCAGACTGCTCCTCAGCACTCTTGGCGTTGATCTTGGGGACCTTCTTGGCGGCGGCTTCGGGAAGCTCTACCGGAAGATAGTCACCAGAAATCAACTTCCTCTTCTTGCTCTGTCCAGTTGATGGCGTCACGGATGGTTGAGTCAGCTTGAGCACAAAGATCCCTGGTTCCACAGGTAACTTAAGTGCCGCGCACTTTGACAGGCCGTCAGCGATGTCGTTCTGAGCTCTTGGAACATGTTCCATCTGTAGGCCGACAAAGCGCTCTTCCAGCTTCCACACTTCATCAACGTAAGCTTCCATCAACGGACTCTGATAATCCTTGTTCACTTGGCGGACGACAAGCTGTGAGTCACCCCCGACAATGAGTTGCTTGATCCCAAGGTCTGCCGCGATCCTGAGACCGGCGAGCAATCCTTCATACTCTGCAGTATTGTTTGTTGCTTGCTCCTTGCTCTTGACCACTATGTCATCCATGTCTTCGTCGTCGTCATCTTCATCCTTGTCGCGGCCGCGGGGAGGTCTGTCGCCTTGCCGCTGCTTGGCGTTGCCACGGCGTCCCCCCCGGCCGGTGCGCTTCGCACCGGATCCTCCAGCACCTCCTTGGGCCCTCTCCTTGTCGCGTCGCTCGTATTCGGCCTTTTGCAGCTCAACGAGCTGCTCGACCTTCTTGCAGCTCTGGAGGTCATGGCCTTTGGTGCGGTGAATCTTGCAGTACTGCTTGTTGGTGCCGTCCTGCTTGTCGGCGGCCGCCACAGCCTGGCAGTTGGCGCATGCGGCAACCTCCTTGCCAGAGCTACCAGTCTTTGCTGTCTTGGCGCCACCTTCGTTGCCGGACTGCTCGACAACTAGCACATCTTTGCCTTTCCTCTTCCTGTTGTTCTGCCGCCGGTTTTTGCTTGACGGGGCGGCATCATCGCTGTCAGATCCTCCTATTCCTACGTTCTCTCCGGGGAGTTTCCTCCCTTCCTAAGCACGTGCACATCTGTCGGCCAGGACATACAGCTCACTGACGTCTCTGATCTTGCACATCGCCATCTCCTCCCGCATCCTGCGGTTACGCACGTTCTGGTGGAACGCACTGACGACCGCGGCAGGGTGGACGTCTGGGATGTTGTGTTGCACTTGGCTGAATCTCTGGATGTGCTTGCGAAGAGGCTCACCTTCCTTCTGGGCAAGCAGGTGAAGATCACTCTCCTGGCCATGAGGTTTGTGGCCGCCTGTAAAGGCGCCGACAAACTGATGGCATAGGTCTGCCCAGGAAGATATGGAGTTTTCCGGCAAGTGCATGAGCCAGGACCTGACGTTGGGCTTGAGCACCAGAGGGAAGTAATTGGCGAGGATCTTGTCGTCTCGCCCCCCGGCAGCCTGCATCGCGATGGTGTAGATGCTGAGGAACTCCGACGGATGCAGCCTGCCGTCGTACTTCTCTGGTACGTCTGGCTTGAAATTCTTCGTGCTGGGCCACTGGACTTGCCGCAGCTCACGAGTAAACGCATGGCAACCTACCGCATACGGCAGGTCGCCTGGTTCCCCTGGCGCTTGCATGTCGACAGCGGGGCCAGCGCGTCGGTCTGATTGACGCAACGTTTCTCTTCGGCGCTCGATGCGGGTACGAGTGTCTTCTTGCTACCGTTCATGAAGAACGTGGCGCTGATCGCGACGAGTTCACGGATCTGATGAAGCAATGGAGTCGCTGTCGTGGCGGACCCGGCGAGTCGGAGATCTTGGCCTTTGGGGCGGAGAGTGCATGGTGGTTGCACCCCCACCGGTTTTGTCGCCATCGGCTCACACTTGGCTGCCTGCCGCGGCTGCGCTGTGGTCGCTGGCCGTGGAGTGTCGCCGTTGGCTAAGCCGATGAGACTCTGAATGGTGGCCCTCCAGTCGTCGATCTTGTCTGGCGTTGGAGGGAAGTCTAGGAGTAGTTGAGCTCGTGCCAAAGCTTCTGCTGGAGTGGCGGGTAGCGGTGGCGAACGGTGCGAGGAGCGGGATATGCTCGGACTTCCAACGATGTTAGAAGGAGCAGTATTCCGTCCAGGCGACCGTGCCTCGCTCGCGCCAGCACGTTGGCGTGCATGTTGGCCTTGAGCATCCCAGGATCCGCCAGCTCGATTTGGGTCCAGCGAGCGTATGGTACCGTGAGTACCACGACGCTGCCGGTCCTGCGCCTCTTGAGATGGGCGCGGTGCGTCTACGGACGCCCGGTCGTCGTGGGAGCCGACTACGCCGCCGACGGGCAGCGCGGTCTTGTCCTTGGACTTGGTGGCACCGTGGGCTCCCTCGTCGACGCTCGTTCTTCCGCCGGCGTCCTCCCCACCGGCCGTTTGCTGCGGTGGCGATGGATTTGACGCGGACGGCGCAGCCGCCTCCGAAGCCTTCTTCTTCAGCGGCATGTCGATGAAGTCGATGAAGATTTAGCTCGCGTGAACGCTGGATCAGGTTCACACAACCTCGACGCCCCCTACCTGGCGTGCCAAAGATGCCGGGGTTTTCTGGCTCCTCGAGCACCTATGGGGACGGAGCCCCTTCTCTGTTCGGCGGGGGGCGGAGGTCGCGCGAAGAGCGGATCGAGGTGAAGCACACGGGTTTTTTTACCCAGCTTCGGAGCTCTCCGGAGAGATAATACTCCTACTACTGCTTTGTGGATTGTATTGAGTTCTTGCTCAGGAGCGCTGAGTGCTACAGTACACTCAAGTAGCTAACGAGACCGAGCGTTCTTCTGCTTTCCTCTCAGAGATCGCTCTCCGGGGGCCGATCCTCCCCTATGTTGTGCATGGGCCTCCTTTTATATGTTCAAGGGGTCTCCAACAGGTGGCAACGTAGGTAAGGGCAAAAATGGAAATATGCTGTGGTAGGTACAGCTACCTACACAGTGTATCGTACCTAACCCTGACGGCAGGGGACAAAGGCATTAAATGCCTATCTACGTCGCCCTGACGGTGCAGAAAAGGGACCGTCAGGGGCGCCACTGCTCGCCACGATGGCGATCTTGTCAGCGCCGCATGCCACAGTGTACCCCTGGCTGCACAGCCTCCCGCCACGTACGCCAGGAAGGGTCCCGGAGCGACACGTAGGTGGGTGAGCTGGAGCGTAGGTACAGGGTGGTTGCCCGCCGCGACAAGTGCCTTGCCGCGACCGTTGTCTTGCCGCGTCCGGGAACTTGTCGCTCGCCGAGTCCTGCCAGGACGCGTGGCGCGTCGCGGCAGGTTCTTTGAGATGCTCTGGTTGGCCTTCCCGGCAAGCTCCTCTTGCCGGGGTCTTGTGCCTCGAGCGGCCTTCCCGGCAAGCTCCTCTTGCCGGGGACTTGTCTCCTTGGCTTAAATACTTTGTTCTCGAATGGCTCCAAAGGAACCATAGAGAGCCTTGGCGATCACCTGGCGGGCCTTGCCGCGGGGTGCTGCGACTGCCCGTGCACAAGTTCAGGATACTAGGGTACCCCTACTTTAGTACACCGACATAATGATTGCAAAGTAAAAATAGATTGGAAACTTATATGATGGAAAATAGACCCGGTGGCCATAGGTTTCACTAGTGGCTTCTCTCAAGATAGCATAAGTATTACGGTGGGTGAACAAATTACTGTCGAGCAATTGATAGAATTGAGCATAGCTATGAGAATATCTAGGTATGATCATGTATATAGGCATCACATCCATGACAAGTAGACCGACTCCTGCCTGAATCTACTACTATTACTCCACACATCGACCGCTGTCCAGCATGCATCTAGAGTATTAAGTTCATAAGAACGGAGTAACGCTTTAAGAAAGATGACATGATGTATAGGGATAAACTCATGCAACATGATATAAACCCCATCTTTTTATCCTCGATGGCAACAATACAATACGTGTCGTTTCCCCTACTGTCACTAGGATCGAGCACCGCAAGATTGAACCCAAAGCTAAGCACTTCTCCCATTGCAAGAAAGATCAATCTAGTAGGCCAAACCAAACTGATAATTCGAAGAGACTTGCGAAGATAACCAATCATACATAAAAGAATTCAGAGAAGATTCAAATATTGTTCATAGATAATCTTGATCATAAACCCATAATTCATCGGATCTCGACAAACACACTGCAAAAGAAGATTACATCGAATAGATCTCCAAGAAGATTGAGGAGAACTTTGTATTGAGATCCAAAGAGAGAGAAGAAGCCATCTAGCTAATAACTATGGACCTGAAGGTCTGAGGTAAACTACTCACACATCATCGAAGAGGCTATGGTGTTGATGTAGAAGCCCTCCGTGATGAATGCCCCCTCCGGCGGAGCGCCGGAAAAGGCCCCAAGATGGGATCTCACGGTTACAGAAGGTTGCGGCGGTGGAATTAGGTTTTTGTGGTGCTCTCCGATGGTTTGGGGGTACGTTGGTGAAGAAGTAGGTTGGTGAAGCCACGAGGGGCCCATGAGGGTGGAGGGCACGCCCCCCTGCCTCGTGGCCTCCTCGTTGGTTGCTTGACGTCCAGTCCAAGTCCTCTGGATCACGTTTGTTCCGAAAATCACGTTCCCGAAGATTTCATTCCGTTTGGACTCCGTTTGATATTCTTTTTCTGCGAAACACTGAAATAGGCAAAAAAACAACAATTTGGGCTGGGCCTCCGGTTAATAGGTTAGTCCCAAAAGTAATATGAAAGTGTATAATAAAGCCCATTAAACATCCAAAACAGAATATATAATAGCATGGAACAATCAAAAATTGTAGATACGTTGGAGACGTATCAAGCATCCCCAAGCTTAATTCCTGCTCGTCCTCGAGTAGGTAAATGATAAAAACAGTTTTTTTATGTGGAATGCTTCTTAGCATAATTTTCGATGTAATTCTTTTTATTGTGGCATGAATGTTCAGACCCGAAAGATTCAAGATAAAAGTTTAATATTCATATATAAAAAATAATAATACTTCAAGCATACTAATCAAGCAATAATGTCTTCTGAAAATAACTTGGCCAAAGAAAGTTCATCCCTACAAAATCATATAGTTTGGTCATGCTTCATTTTCGTCACACAAGATGCTCTCATCTTGCACAACACCGATGACAAGCCAATCAATTGTTTCATACTTTAGTAATCTCAAACTTTTTTCAACTTTCACGCAATATATGAGCGTGAGCCATGGATATAGCACTATGGGTGGAATAGAAGATGATGATGGGGGTTGTGTGGAGAAGACAAAAAAAGGAGAAAGTCTCACATTGACGCGGCTAATCAATGGGCTAGGGAGATGCCCGTCAATTGATGTCAATGCAAGGAGTAGGGATTGCCATGCAACGGATGCACTAGAGCTATAAATGTATGAAAGCTCAACAAAAGAAACTAAGTGGGTGTGCATCCAACTTGCTTGCTCGTGAAGACCTAGGGCATTTGAGGAAGCCCATCATTGGAATATACAAGCCAAGTTCTATAATGAAAAATTCTCACTAGTATATGGAAGTGACAAAACAAGAGACTCTCTATCATAAATATCATGGTGCTACTTTGAAGCACAAGTGTGGAAAAAGGATAGTAACATTGTCCCTTTTTATTTCTCTCTTTTTTTCTCTTTTTTTCTTTTCTCTCCTTTTTTGGGCCTTTTTTGGCCTTTCTCTCTTTTTTATTTTTTTATTTGGGACAATGCTCTATTAATGATGATCATCACACTTCAATTTATTTAAAACTCAATGATTACAACTCGGTACTTAGAACAAAATATGACTCTATATGAATGCCTCCGGTGGTGTACCGGGAAGGGCAATGAATCAAGAGTGACATGTATGAAATAATATGCATGGTGGCTTTGCCACAAATACGATGTCAACTACATGATCATGCAAGGCAATATGACAATGATGAAGCGTGTCATAATAAACGAAACGGTGGAAAGTTGCATGGCAATATATCTCAGAATGGCTATGGAAATGCCTTAATAGGTAGGTATGCTGGCTGTTTTGAGGAAGATATAAGGAGGTTTATGTGTGATAGAGCGTATTGTATCACGGGGTTTGGATGCACCGGCAAAGTTTGCACCAACTCTCAAGGTGAGAAAGGGCAATGCACGGTACCGAAGAGGCCAGCAATGATGGAAGGTTGAGAGTGCGTATAATCCATGGAATCAACATTAGTCATAAAGAACTCACATACTTATTGCAAAAATATACAAGTCAACAAAAACCTAGCACTACGCGCATGCTCCTAGGGGGATAGATTGGTAGGAGAAGACCATCGCTCGTCCCCGACCGCCACTCATAAGGATGCCAATCAAAGAACACCTCATGTGTCAAATTTGTTACACAATGTTTACCATAAGTGCATGCTACGGGACTTGCAAATTCAACACAAGTATTTCTCAAATTCACAACTACTCAACTAGCACAACTTTAATATTACCACCTTTATATCTCAAAACAACTATCAAGTATCAAACTTCTCTTAGTATTCAATGCACTTAGAAGTTTTCATCTTGGATGCCGATCATATTAGGACAAATTTCACAATTAGAGCAAATTACCATGCTATTTAAGACTCTCAAAATAATATAAGTGAAACATGAGAGGTAAATAATTTCTATAAAATAAAACCACCACCATGCTCTAAAAGATATAAGTGAAGCGCTAGAGCAAAAACTATATAGCTCAGAAGATATAAGTGAAGCACATAAAGTATTCTAACAAATTCCGAATCATGTGTGTCTCTCTCAAAAGGTGTGTACAGCAAGGATGATAGGAGGGTGGAGGGCACGCCCCCTGCCTCGTGGCCTCCTCGTTGGTTGCTTGACGTCCAGTCCAAGTCCTCTGGATCACGTTTGTTCCAAAAATCATGTTCCCAAAGATTTCATTCCGTTTGGACTCCGTTTGATATTCTTTTTCTGCGAAACACTAAAATAGGCAAAAAAACAACAATTTGGGCTGGGCCTCCGGTTAATAGGTTAGTCCCAAAAGTAATATGAAAGTGTATAAGAAAGCCCATTAAACATCCAAAACAGAATAAATAATAGCATGGAAAAATCAAAAATTGTAGATACGTTGGAGACGTATCAAGCATCCCCAAGCTTAATTCCTGCTCGTCCTCGAGTAGGTAAATGATAAAAACAGTTTTTTTATGTGGAATGCTTCTTAGCATAATTTTCAATGTAATTCTTTTTATTGTGGCATGAATGTTCAGACCCGAAAGATTCAAGATAAAAGTTTAATATTCATATGTAAAAAATAATAATACTTCAAGCATACTAATCAAGCAGTAATGTCTTCTGAAAATAACATGGCCAAAGAAAGTTCATCCCTACAAAATCATATAGTTTGGTCATGCTTCATTTTCGTCACACAAGATGCTCTCATCTTGCACAACACCGATGACAAGCCAATCAATTGTTTCATACTTTAGTAATCTCAAACTTTTTTCAACTTTCACGCAATATATGAGCGTGAGCCATGGATATAGCACTATGGGTGGAATAGAAGATGATGATGGGGGTTGTGTGGAGAAGACAAAAAAAGGAGAAAGTCTCACATTGACGCGGCTAATCAATGGGCTAGGGAGATGCCCGTCAATTGATGTCAATGCAAGGAGTAGGGATTGCCATGCAACGGATGCACTAGAGCTATAAATGTATGAAAGCTCAACAAAAGAAACTAAGTGGGTGTGCATCCAACTTGCTTGCTCGTGAAGACCTAGGGCATTTGAGGAAGCCCATCATTGGAATATACAAGCCAAGTTCTATAATGAAAAATTCTCACTAGTATATGGAAGTGACAAAACAAGAGACTCTCTATCATAAATATCATGGTGCTACTTTGAAGCACAAGTGTGGAAAAAGGATAGTAACATTGTCCCTTTTTATTTCTCTCTTTTTTTCTCTTTTTTTCTTTTCTCTCCTTTTTTGGGCCTTTTTTGGCCTTTCTCTCTTTTTTATTTTTTTATTTGGGACAATGCTCTATTAATGATGATCATCACACTTCAATTTATTTACAACTCAATGATTACAACTCGGTACTTAGAACAAAATATGACTCTATATGAATGCCTCCGGCAGTGTACCGGGAAGGGCAATGAATCAAGAGTGACATGTATGAAATAATATGCATGGTGGCTTTGCCACAAATACGATGTCAACTACATGATCATGCAAGGCAATATGACAATGATGAAGCGTGTCATAATAAACGAAACGGTGGAAAGTTGCATGGCAATATATCTCAGAATGGCTATGGAAATGCCTTAATAGGTAGGTATGCTGGCTGTTTTGAGGAAGATATAAGGAGGTTTATGTGTGATAGAGCGTATTGTATCACGGGGTTTGGATGCACCGGCGAAGTTTGCACCAACTCTCAAGGTGAGAAAGGGCAATGCACGGTACCGAAGAGGCCAGCAATGATGGAAGGTTGAGAGTGCGTATAATCCATGGAATCAACATTAGTCATAAAGAACTCACATACTTATTGCAAAAATATACAAGTCAACAAAAACCAAGCACTACGCGCATGCTCCTAGGGGGATAGATTGGTAGGAGAAGACCATCGCTCGTCCCCGACCGCCACTCATAAGGATGCCAATCAAAGAACACCTCATGTGTCAAATTTGTTACACAATGTTTACCATAAGTGCATGCTACGGGACTTGCAAATTCAACACAAGTATTTCTCAAATTCACAACTACTCAACTAGCACAACTTTAATATTACCACCTTTATATCTCAAAACAACTATCAAGTATCAAACTTCTCTTAGTATTCAATGCACTTAGAAGTTTTCATCTTGGATGCCGATCATATTAGGACAAATTTCACAATTAGAGCAAATTACCATGCTGTTTAAGACTCTCAAAATAATATAAGTGAAACATGAGAGGTAAATAATTTCTATAAAATAAAATCACCACCATGCTCTAAAAGATATAAGTGAAGCGCTAGAGCAAAAACTATATAGCTCAGAAGATATAAGTGAAGCACATAGAGTATTCTAACAAATTCTGAATCATGTGTGTCTCTCTCAAAAGGTGTGTACAGCAAGGATGATT
The DNA here is from genome assembly GCA_032464435.1 of Aegilops umbellulata. Taxonomy (NCBI): domain Eukaryota; kingdom Viridiplantae; phylum Streptophyta; class Magnoliopsida; order Poales; family Poaceae; genus Aegilops; species Aegilops umbellulata. The sequence continues at coordinate 406,851,544 of CP136054.1, read as the reverse complement.
GTGGTGAACTGAAAAGGAAATACTCAAATCATAGAAGACGCTCCAAGCAAAACACATATCATGTGGTGAATAAAAATATAGCTCCAAGTAAACTTACCGATAGACGAAGACGAAAGAGGGGATGCTTTCCGGGGCATCCCTAATCTTAGGCTTTTGGTTGTCCTTGAATTTTACCTTGGGGTGCCTTGGTCATCCCCAAGCTTAGGCTTTTGGTTGTCCTTGAATTTTACCTTGGGGTGCCTTGGTCATCCCCAAGCTTAGGCTCTTGCCAATCCTTGTTCCATAATCCATCAAATCTTTACCCAAAACTTGAAAACTTCACAACACAAAACTTAACAGAAAATCTCGTGAGCTCCGTTAGCGAACGAAACCAAAACACCACTTCAAGGTACTGTAATGAACTCATTCTTTATTTATATTGGTGTTAAACCTACTGTATTCCAACTTCTCTATGGTTTATAAACTCTTTTACTAGCCATAGATTCATCAAAATAAGCAAACAACACACGAAAAACATAATCTGTCAAAAACAGAACAACCTGTAGCAATCTGTAACTAACGCAAACTTCTGGAACTCCAAAAATTCTAGAAAAATAGGACGACCTAGATAATTTGCTTATCGACCTACTGCAATTGGAATTAGTATTTTATCACGTTCTGGCGATTTGTAACAATTGTTTTCGTGAACAGAAAGTTTCTGGATTTTTTAGCAAGATCAAATAACTATCATCCAAGAAGATCCTATAGGTTTAACTTGGCACAAACACTAACTAAAACACAAACCACATCTAAACAGAAGCTAGATGGATTATTTATTCCTAAACATAACCAAAAAGTAAAAAAAAATTGGGTTGCCTCCCAACAAGCGCTATCGTTTAACACCCCTAGCTAGGCATAAAAGCAAGGATAGATCTCGGTATTGCCTGTTGGGGAACGTAGTAATTTTAAAAAAAATACTATGCACACGCAAGATCATCGTGATGCATAGCAACGAGAGGGGAGAGTGTTGTCCACGTACCCTCGTAGACTGAAAGCGGAAGCGTTAGCACAACGCGGTTGATGTAGTCGTACGTCTTCACGATCCGACCGATCAAGTACCAAACGCACGGCACCTCCGAGTTCAGCACACATTCAGCCCGATGACGTCCCTCGAACACCGATCCAGCCGAGTGTCTAGGGAGAGTTTCGTTAGCACGACAACGTGGTGACGATGTTGATGTTCTACCGACGCATGGCTTCGCCTAAGCACCGCTACAGTATTATCGAGGTGGACTATGGTGGAGGGGGGCACCGCACACGTCTAAGAGATCAAACGATCAATTGTTGTGTCTCTAGGGTGCCCCCTGCCCCCGTATATAAAGGAGAAAGGGGGGAGGTGCTGCCAGGCCTGGGGCGTGCCAGGAGGAGTCCTACTCCCACCGGGAGTAGGACTCCCCCCTTTCCTAGTTGGAATAGGACTTGGGAGGGAAGGAGGAGAGATGGGGAAGGAAAGGGGGGTGCCGCCCCCCTCCTTGTCCAATTCGGACTTGGGGGGAGGGGCGCGCGACTGCCCCTTGGCCCGCCTCTCCTCTTCTTCCACTTGGGCCCATAAGGCCCAATAGCCTCCGGGGGGGGGGGTCCGGTAACCCTTCCGGTACTCCGGTAAAATCACTATTTCACCCGGAACACCTCCGATATCCAAACATAGGCTTCCAATATATCAATCTTCATGTCTCGACCATTTCGAGACTCCTTGTCATGTCCGTGATCACATCCGGGACTCCGAACAACCTTCGGTACATCAAAACATATAAACTCATAATATAACTGTCATCATAACGTTAAGCGTGCGGACCCTACGGGTTCGAGAACTATGTAGACATGACCGAGACATGTCTCTGGTCAATAACCAATAGCGGAACCTGGATGCTCATATTGGTTCCTACATATTCTATGAAGATCTTTTATCGGTCAAACCGCATAACAACATACGTTGTTCCCTTTGTCATCGGTATGTTACTTGCCCGAGATTCGATCGCCCGTATCTCAATACCTAGTTCAATATCGTTACCGGCAAGTCTGTTTACTCGTTCTGTAATACATCATCCCGCAACTATCTCATTAGTTGCAATGCTTGCAAGGCTTAAGTGATGTGCATTACCGAGAGGCCCAGAGATACCTCTCCGACAATCGGAGTGACAAATCCTAATCTCGAAATACGCCAACCCAACAAGTACCTTCGGAGACACCTGTAGAGAACCTTTATAATCACCCAGTTACGTTGTGACATTTGGTAGCACACAAAGTGTTCCTCTGGTAAACGGGAGTTGCATAATCTCATAGTCATACGAACATGTATAAGTCATGAAGAAAGCAATAGCAATACACTAAACGATCGTGTGCTAAGCTAACGGAATGGGTCATGTCAATCACATCATTCTCCTAATGATGTGATCCCGTTAATGAAATGACAACTCATGTCTATGGTTAGGAAACATAACCATCTTCGATTAACGAGCTAGTCAAGTAGAGGCATACTAGTGACACTCTGTTTGTCTATGTATTCACACATGTATTATGTTTCCGGTTAATACAATTCTAGCATGAATAATAAACATTTATCATGATATAAGGAAATAAATAATAACTTTATTATTACCTCTAGGGCATATTTCCTTCAGTATCCCACTTGCACTAGAGTCAATAATCTAGATTACACAGTAATGATTGTAACACCCATGGAGCCTTGGTGCTGATCATGTTTTGCTCGTGGAAGAGGCTTAGTCAACGGGTCTGCAACATTCAGATCCGTATGTATCTTGCAAATTTCTATGTCTCCCACCTGGACAAGATCTCGGATGGAATTGAAGCGTCTCTTGATGTGCTTGGTTCTCTTGTGAAATCTGGATTCCTTCGCCAAGGCAATTGCACCAGTATTGTCACAAAAGATTTTCCTTGGACCCGATGCACTAGGTATGAAACCTAGATCGGTTATGAACTCCTTCATCCAGACTCCTTCATTTGCTGCTTCCGGAGCAGCTATGTACTCCGCTTCACACGTAGATCCCGCCACGACACTTTGTTTAGAACTGCACCAACTGACTCCACCGTTCAATGTAAACACGTATCCGGTTTGCGATTTAGAATCGTCCGGATCAGTGTCAAAGCTTGTGTCAACGTAACCATTTACGATGAGCTCTTTGTCACCTCCATAAACGAGAAACATATCCTTTGTCCTTTTCAGGTATTTCAGGATGTTCTTAACCGCTGTCCAGTGATCCACCCCTGGATTACTTTGGTACCTCCCTGCTAGACTTATAGCAAGGCACACATCAGGTCTGGTCCACAACATTGCATACATGATAGAGCCTATGGCTGAAGCATAGGGAACATCTTTCATTTTCTCTCTATCTTCTGCAGTGGTCGGGCATTGAGTCTTACTCAACTTCACACCTTGTAACACAGGCAAGAACCCTTTCTTTGCTTGATCAATTTTGAACTTCTTCAAAACTTTGTCAAGGTATGTGCTTTGTGAAAGTCCAATTAAGCATCTTGATCTATCTCTATAGATATTAATGCCCAATATGTAAGCATCTTCACCGAGGTCTTTCATAAAAAAACTCTTATTCAAGTATCCCTTTATGCTATCCAGAAATTCTATATCATATCCAATCAGTAATATGTCATCCACATATAATATTAGAAACGCTACAAGCTCCCACTCACTTTCTTGTAAATACAAGCTTCTCCAAAAGTCTGTATAAAACCAAATGCTTTGATCACACTATCAAAGCGCTTATTCCAACTCTGAGAGGCTTGCACCAGTCCATAAATGGATCGCTGGAGCTTGCACACTTTGTTAGCTCCCTTTGGATCGACAAAACCTTCAGGTTGCATCATATACAACTCTTCTTCCAGAAATCCATTCAGGAATGCAGTTTTGACATCCATCTGCCAAATTTCATAATCATAAAATGCGGCAATTGCTAACATGATTCGGACAGACTTAAGCATCACTACGGGTGAGAAGGTCTCATCATAGTCAATCCCTTGAACTTGTCGAAAACCTTTTGCAACAAGTCAAGCTTTGTAGATAGTAACATTACCGTCAGCGCCAGTCTTCTTCTTGAAGATCCATTTATTCTCAATTGCTTGCCGATCATCGGGCAAGTCAACCAAAGTCCACACTTTGTTCTCATACATGGATCCCATCTCAGATTTCATGGCCTCAAGCCATTTTGCGGAATCTGGGCTCACCATCGCTTCTTGATAGTTCGTAGGTTCATCATGATCTAGTAGCATGACTTACAGAACAGGATTACCGTACCACTCTGGTGCGGATCTTACTCTGGTTGATCTACGAGGTTCAGTAACAACTTGATCTGAAGTTTCTTGATTATCATCATTAACTTCCTCACTAATTGGTGTAGGTGTCTCAGAAACTGATTTTTGTGATGAACTACTTTCCAATAAGGGAGCAGGTACAGTTATCTCATCAAGTTCTACTTTCCTCCCACTCACTTCTTTCGAGAGAAACTCCTTCTCTAGAAAGGATCCATTCTTGGCAACAAATGTCTTGCCTTCGGATCTGTGATAGAAGGTGTACCCAACAGTTTCCTTTGGGTATCCTATGAAGACACATTTCTCCGATTTGGGTTCGAGCTTATCAGGTTGAAGCTTTTTCACATAAGCATCGCAGCCCCAAACTTTAAGAAACGACAACTGTCACATCCCTAGTTCTGGTATGCTCAAGGCTAGCTAGTCATGTGTGCATCATGTTTAAATTCTTTTAAATTTGAATTGGGGATTTGTAAAACCCTCAGAAATCATTTCTGGAAATGACCCAGATAAAAAGTGCTCCAAAAAGGGTCCAAGAAATGTTCATGTCTCTCTCTGAAAATATTGGGGAGAGATAAAAAATCAAACCAATATTTTTGGGAGCTCATGGGTATTTATTTTGGGCATTTGGAGTTAATGCATAATTATTTGCATTGGATATATAAATGTTATATATATTTTATATGTCCAAAAATTGTGCCACTTCTTGGGGAGCTCTGGAATAATACCACTAGTTCCTACAAAATTTGGCATAAGAAAATAAATTGATTTAGTATTTTTATTAAATCAAAACAAATGTCAGGAAATAGAAAAGAGAAATAAATGGGAAAACCTACCTGGCGCTTATCTGCCGCCGTCTGGCCCAGTACTGTGCGGCCCAGCTGGGCCAGCCCACCCGCGCCATCGTCCTCCTGGCGCCAGTCGGCCAGGCGTGTGGCCGGCGCGCGCACACGGCCGTGCCGCCACGCCACCAGCCTGCCTGGCTCCCCTCCCCCGACGCCTGGACGTCCCGCGCGTCGCCACGCGACGCCCACCGCTCTCTCACTCTCCCTGGCTTTCTCTCCTCTCTCCCTCGCTCTCTCTCCCGCGAACGCCGAGCACCCCCGTCGCCGCTGCTCGCTGTTGCCGCACTCCCCGCCGTCCCCTCGCTCTTCCGATGAGCCCAGAAGCTCCGTCACGTCGTCCTCGACCTCCTCGCTGAGCTACGCGACGCCGGATGCCCTGAAGCCCCCCCAACGCCGCCGTTTCCGACCTCGGTCGCCGGAGATCGCCCCCGCCGTTCCGCTCGCGTCCGGCCTCCCCCGAGCTCTCCGAAGACTCCGCTGGATCCGCTGTGAGCTCTACTCCGTTTCCCCCCTTCTCCCCTGCCTCTCCGTGCCCCGCAGGCCGATCCCGCTCGCGCCCGACTCCGGCCGCCGCCGCGAGCTTCGCTCCGGCGAGCTCCGCCGTTCCGACGGCCTCCCCTGAGCGCGGCTGGATCCGCCCGTGCACGGGCTACCCGCCGGTGGCCTCCGTGCGCCAAACCGTGGCCCCTAGCCCCGTTCCGGCGATCTTCCGTCGTGGCTTGAGGTCGTCGCCGGCGAAACTCCGGCGACTGACGTGGCCCCGTGTTTAAGCTGCTAACCCTGCCACTTAATCCACCCCTAAGTCACTGACCAGTGGGCCCCAGGGCCAGGTCAAACCCCAGTTAGTGCGGGTTTGACCGGGTTTAGCCCCTGTGTCACTGACGTGTGGCCCCCACACGTCAGGTTTGACCCCAGTCAGCGTTGTTGACTTGCTGACGCAAGCATGACGCAATGCTGACGCAGTTATTCTTTTTTCTGGTTTTATTTTTAAACAGGAAATTCCAGAAATTATTATAAACTTCAAAAATTCATATCAATTCAACCGTAGCTCGGATTGAAATGATTTATATATGAAAAATTATCAGAAAAATGCAATCTATCCATCTGTACCAGTTTCATGCATGACAAAACAACTTATACCTGCTGAATAGGTGAAATCATATAAATGGCATTTATAAGAGCTTAATTAGGAGTTGCATTTGAACCTTTGGTTCAAATGGACTTCTTTCAGTGTGAATGCTAGTTGCATTAGGTCAAACAGCATCACATCTTCATGCCATGTTCATGCATCATATTGTTGCATATGCTTGTGCATTGATTGTTGGCACCGTTCCTTCTTGACAGGTCCTGCTCCGGAGACCGTTCCAGAGTACCTGTCTGTGAAGCAGTGCCTCCCTTGTTGATCTACCAGGCAAGCAAAACCCCCTTGTTCATTCCGATATGATCCCACTCTCGCTCCTGCTCTCTTTTATTGCATTAGGACAACAACGAATCAACTGCTACTTTATGCTGCGGTAGTTGAACCCATTCCTCTGCATGACCTGTCATTGCCACAGTAAATAGATGAAACCCACTAGCATGTGTAGGAGTTGATTGAGCTATGTTGTGCTTCTACCATGCCATGCCTGCTATTGCTTAGAGTTGTGTCAGGTCTGATTCATTGGGAATGGATTGGAGTGATATGATATGTTCTGATGCGGAGAGTGAACGTGTGAACACGATTTGGTAAAGGTAGCGGTGAGAGGCCATGTAGGAGTACATGGTGGGTTGTCTCATTGGAACCGTCCTTAAGCACTGAGTTCTGTGTATGTTGTCCAATGACTAGCTACTACCACGCATTGGGATGCTTAAGTGCCCCTCTCGACTTATTAATCCACTTGATCTCTGTCCAGGAGTTGCAAATAGTTTCTGGTGTTTGTAGGTAGTGTTAGTAGTCTACCAAGTGGCACCCGGCCAGGTGGGCTTGGGACAGACTAGGCACACGTGGCCCGGTGTACCGAGTGGCACCCGGATGGTGGGCTCGGGAACCCTGTACACATCGTTTGGGGCCGTGAGCGACACCCCGGCCGGATCTCCTCGCGGATGGAACCCGAATAGGCGATAAACCTGGACTAGAATCTTGTGTGGTTAGTCAGGTCGTGGCCGACACCCTCTCCAGGCTTCCGCTTGAAGGTTGCCGAGATACATGACGTGTACATGGTGATAAGTGGTGAGAGCGTGTGTGAAGAAGTACACCCCTGCAGGGTTATCATGATCTATTCGAATAGCCGCGTCCTCGGTTATGGACTTCTTGGATGCTTACGTGGTACATAGACAACTTGAAGTGGATACCATAAAATGCTCAAGATAAGTGTGAGTGCTATGGATGGCCTTCTCGTGGTGAGACGGGGATGAATCCATAGTGGTGTATTGATGTGGTGTTTAGTGGACTCGTGTGCGCCATTTCAAAAGGGTTACCAGCAGTCGTAGAACAGGATAGCCACAGAGTCAAAGCTGGCTTGCTGCAACTAAACCCCACATTACCTCCTTGATACTAATGCATGTATGATAGGATCTGATGTAAGTCTTGCTGAGTACCTTTGTACTCACGTTTGCTTTATTTATGTTTTGCAGATGAGACATCTGTCTCACTAGTAGTTCCGCTTGGACTTCGATAGGTAGCTTGTACCTCAGCTACGATCTTGATCGGAGGTTGTAGATAGTCAGGCTTCTCAGCCTTTTATTTTGTAGTTGTCTGTACTCAGACATGTAATGCTTCCGCTTGTTGCTTGTATGCTCTGAATGATGGGTCATGTGACCCCTGTTGGTATTTAATGCTATGTGGCTCTTCTGGGCCTTTATCTATATGAGTTTGCGTTATGTTGTGATGCCATGTTGTACATCACATACTTGCATGTTATGCGTACGTGTAACGTGTATTGCTATGTGTGGGATCCGACTATCTAGTTGTTTATCCTTGGCAGCCTTTCATATGGGGAAATGTAAGTCTAGTGCTTCCGAGCGATAGTAGTCCGCTACAGCCCGGTTCACCGGAGTCCTGCTAGCCCAGCACTACTGCTCGGAACACTTGACTGGACGGCATGTGTTTCACGTCGTTCCTGTGTCTGTCCCTTCGGGGAAATGTCACGCGGTGTTATCCGGAGTCCTGCCTAGCCTGCTACAGCCCGGGTTACCGGAGTCCTGTTAGCCCAGTGCTACAGCCCGGATAAATACGTTGATGACCGACATGCTCGATGTGATTCATGTATGCCTGTCCTCATAAGTTGGCGCCGCCTTGGGTTCACGACTAGCCATGTCGGCCCGGGTTCTCTGTCATATGGATGCTAGCGACACTATCATATACGTGAGCCAAAAGGCGCAAACGGTCTCGGGCCAGGTAAGGTGGCACCCGTGGGAATACCGTGCGTGAGGCCGCAAAGTAATATGAGGTGTTACATGCTAGATCGGTGTGACTTAGGATCGGGGTCCCGACAGCGTTGGTATCAGAGCCTGACTGCCTGTAGGATTTCCAAGCCAACCTGTTCGAAGTTGAGTCTAGAAATTCTTTAGTTATATAAGGGAATTGATTGTGGAAGGGAACGTAAGGCTCTTTTTACTCCTTATATTTCATGCCCTTCTGATCTGAGTCATCCTATCTTTCCACCGGGGTTAAGGAACTAGGCTTCCTCTTCTATCTATCAGGATCACGTGTTACTACTCCGTAGTCTCTTAGGATTGGTTGATCAGAGTCATACTCCAGCTTTCAAGTACTTCCGGTGTAGTTGATTAGCAACATTTCAGAACCTTGAGTGGTGATGTTGAGTATGGTGCTACCCCCCGTCTTTTGCAGAATGTCTCATTTTGAGCATTTTACTGCCGTTATGCTGCCGAAATTGCCCTAGGAGTTTGAGAGTTACTAATTTCCTTGTCCTACATTCTATAGGCTATAGTTGATGCTGAATCCATCCTTGTTTTCCTTGGTTTCGTTCTTCAGGATGTCATCAGTTAAACGAATATCTGTTGCTCGCAGCCAGAACCACGGAGATGGTAGGGATGAGGATCCTCCCGATCAGTCTTCGTTGGCAAAGTTCATGTTAGAGGTTGAGATGAACAAGCGTGAGACCAACCGCTTGTTGGCACGTATCGAGGAGAACACCACACCTCAGTTCAAGGGGTCTGCAACCATTCATGACTTCATTCGCTTGCACCCACCCGCTTTTCATCATTCTATTGAGCCACTCGATGCAGATGACTGGCTTCGTAGTATCACACACAAGCTGCGTTCTGCGAACGTAGCTGAAGGTGACAAGGTCATCTATGCTGCATACCATCTGGAGGGTCCTGCTAGTCTTTGGTGGCAGAACTATGAGGCTATGCTTCCAGTTGGTCAGATACCTACCTGGAGAGAATTCACTGAGGCTTTTCGCGAGCATCACATTCCTGAAGCCCTCATCAATCGCAAGAGAGAAGAGTTCTGTAGTTTCACCCAGGGTAAGATGGCTGTTGATGCTTACAGTAGAGAGTTTGAGAATCTCGCCCGCTATGCTACAGAAGAAGTGTCCACAGACGCCAAGAAGCAAGCTAGGTTCCGGAAGGGTCTCAACCCCAAGTTGCGTCGTGATCTCCATTTGCACCAATGCAATACATTCCAGGCTCTTGTGAACAAGGCCATTAACGCGGAGACAGCTCAGCTCACCTACGAGGAGTCTCGCAAGCACACCCGTGATTTGGTTTCCTCCTCCGGTTCTAGTTCTCAGAAGCGCCGGATTTGGATTCCGAACTCCGCTCTTCCACCCGGTTATTCACCGAGGCCATCTTATGTGGCGCCTCACCCAGTTCAGTTACATGCTCCACCCAGACCTATTGGCAGACCGCTTGTCAATGCGGGTCCACGTCCAACCTCAGGGACTTGCTTCACATGCGGAGAGCCAGGACACTATGCACGTGACTGCTCTCAAGCCAGTTATGCTCCACCCCCGCCCGAGAAGTCTGTTGGCCGTGGTAAGCCACCATGCAAGATTATTAATGTCAAGTCAGCTCCCATTAAACGTGGTCGTGTGCATCACGTCTCAGCTGAAGACGCTCATGATGATCCAGATGTCGTTCTTGGTACACTCCTTGTCAACTGTCATCCAGCTTCGGTTCTTTTTGATACCGGAGCATCTCACTCCTTCATCTCTGAAGGCTATGCTCGTTTGCACGACATGTCATTTTGTGATATGCCAACTCCACTTGAAATCCAAACTCCAGGGTCTAGATGGCAAACTACCAGAATAAGCCATGGTAATGAAATCCTTGTCGATAGACTTGTATTCCTTGCATCACTTATAGCCCTCAAGTCTACAGATATTAACATCATCTTGGGTATGGACTGGATGAAAGCTCATTATGCCAAGATTGACTGTTATACCAGGTCTATTCAACTTACACACCCATCTGGCAAGATAGTCACTGTCTCCACCAAAATTGCAAAGCGTCAACTCTATTCTCTTAATGCCAGCCCTCTTCCAGACCTTGAAGATATCCCGATAGTCCGTGACTTTCCGGATGTTTTTCCAGAAGAACTGCCAGGTGTTCCACCTGACAGAGATGTAGAATTTGTCATAGATCTTATCCCAGGAACCGCCCCAATTTCTAGGAGACCTTACAAGATGGCACCCTTAGAACTAGCCGAGCTTAAGAAACAACTCGATGAGTCCTTGCAAAAGGGTTTCATTCGTCCTAGTTCTTCGCCCTGGGCTTGCCCCGTCCTCTTCGTCAAGAAGAAGGATGGTACGGACCGGATGGTTGTAGATTATCGTCCCGTTAATTTGGTCACGATAAAGAACAAGTATCCGCTTCCCAGGATCAACGACCTGTATGATCAGCTCGCTGGATCCTCAGTCTTTTCCAAGATGGATTTGAGGTTAGGCTACCACCAAATCAAGATCAGAAACGGAGACATTCCTAAAACGGCTTTTGTCACTCGTTATGGCCAGTACGAGTACACCGTCATGTCCTTTGGTCTAACCAATGCTCCAGCTACCTTCTCCCGCTTGGTGAACTCGATCTTCATGGAGTATTTAGATAAGTTCGTCGTGGTTTACCTCGATGATATCCTTATTTACTCGAAGAACGAGGAAGAGCATGCCGAACATCTTAGACTTGTGCTAGAAAAACTCAGAGAGCACCGCCTTTATGCCAAGTTCTCCAAGTGCGAATTTTGGTTGCCAGAAGTGACCTACCTAGGCCACGTGATCTCTGGTAAGGGCATTGCTGTCAATCCCGAAAGAGTTCAGGCCGTTCTTGATTGGACTCCACCTGAAATAGTTAAACAAGTTAGGAGTTTCCTTGGTCTAGCCAGCTATTGTCGCCGCTTTGTTGAAAACTTCTCCAAAGTAGCCAAACCCCTCACGGAACTTCTCAAGAAAGATAAAAAGTTTGAGTGGTCCCCACAGTGTGAGTACAGTTTTTAGGAATTGAAAAGACGCCTGACTTCTGCTCCCATACTTGTGCCACCGGATTTCACTAAGGACTTTGTTATCTACTGTGATGCCTCACGACAGGGACTAGGTTGCATTCTTATGCAGGATCGTCATGTGATTGCCTATGCATCTCGACAGTTGCATCCACATGAGGAGAATTATCCTACACATGACCTAGAGCTTGCAGCCGTAGTCTATGCACTTAAGACATGGAGACATTACCTTCTCGGTAAACGTTGTGAGATATACACCGATCACCAGAGTCTCAAGTATATCTTCACCCAACCCGACTTGAACCTTAGGCAAAGACGTTGGTTGGAGTTGATCTCAGATTACGACTTAGGGATTAACTACACCCCAGGCAAGGGCAATGTCATGGCTGATGCGCTAAGTCGTAAGTCCTATTGCAACAATCTTATGTTGCAGCAGGGCCAACCACCTCTCCATGAGGAATTCTGTAAGCTTAACCTTCACATTGCTCCTCACGGATTCCTTTCTACCTTGGTGGCGAAACCTACCCTTGAAGATCAGATCATTTCTGACCAGAAGTTTGATAGGGGTGTTATCCGCATTAAGAGAAACATTAAGAAGGGAGTTGGTGGTTGTTTCTCCATGGATGATCGAGGTGTTGTTTTCTTTGAGAATCGCTTGGTGGTTCCCAAGAATCAACATCTGCGACAATTGATTCTTAAGGAGGCTCATGAATCCCCTCTCACGATTCATCCCGGTAGTACTAAGATGTATCAGGACCTACGCCAGAGGTTCTGGTGGACCAGGATGAAGAGAGAAATCGCTAAGTTCATTGCTAACTGTGACGTTTGTCGTCGCGTTAAGGCAGAGCATCAAAGGCCTGCTGGCACCCTTCAGCCTTTAGCTATTCCTGAATGGAAATGGGATAAGGTTGGTATGGACTTCATCACCGGCTTTCCCAGGACCAAGAAAGGGAATAATGCTATCTTTGTAGTCATTGATCGTCTTTCCAAAGTGGCTCACTTCCTACCTGTTCGAGAAAATATCACCGCTAGTCAGCTCGCTGACTTATATATTTCTCGAATAGTTTCACTTCATGGTGTTCCACTAGAAATCAATTCAGACCATGGTAGTCTTTTCACTTCTCATTTTTGGGAGAGTTTCCAAACTGCCATGGGCACCCATCTTTCCTTCAGTACCGCTTTCCACCCTCAATCAAGTGGTCAGGTGGAAAGGGTCAACCAAATTCTCGAAGACATGCTTAGAGCTTGCGTTATCTCATTCGGTATGGATTGGGAGAAGTGTCTTCCTTTCGCCGAGTTTGCTTATAACAATAGCTACCAATCCAGTCTCAAGAAAGCTCCTTTTGAGATTCTGTATGGACGAAGATGTCGAACACCTTTGAACTGGTCAGAAACCGGTGAAAGACAATTCTTTGGACCGGATATGATCCAGGAGGCAGAAGAGCAAGTTCGCATCATTCGTGAGAATTTGAAAACAGCCCAATCTCGTCAAAAGAGCCAGTATGACCGTCGTCATAAGGAAGTGGCTTATGAAGTTGGCGACAAGGCTTACCTTCGGGTTACTCCTTTGAAGGGTACCCATCGATTCGGTATCAAGGGCAAGTTGGCTCCTCGTTACATTGGTCCTTTTCGCATTCTCGCTAAACGAGGAGAGGTTGCCTACCAGTTGGAACTACCGCCACACCTTTCTCGAGTACATGATGTTTTCCACGTCTCTCAACTCAGGCGTTGCTTCTCGGATCCCATCCGCGGAGTGGACCACGAAACGCTTGATCTACAAGATAACCTCACCTACCGAGAGTATCCTATTCGCATTCTTGATCAAGCAGAGCGTGTTACTCGACGTCAGAACATCAAGTTTCTCAAAGTTCAGTGGTCTCATCATTCCGAGAGAGAAGCTACTTGGGAGCGAGAAGATCGTCTTCGACTGGAGTACCCCGCCTTCTTCCCGTCGACCCCTGAATCTCGGGACGAGATTCTTTCAAGTGGGGGCGAGTTGTCACATCCCTAGTTCTGGTATGCTCAAGGCTAGCTAGTCATGTGTGCATCATGTTTAAATTCTTTTAAATTTGAATTGGGGATTTGTAAAACCCTCAGAAATCATTTCTGGAAATGACCCAGATAAAAAGTGCTCCAAAAAGGGTCCAAGAAATGTTCATGTCTCTCTCTGAAAATATTGGGGAGAGATAAAAAATCAAACCAATATTTTTGGGAGCTCATGGGTATTTATTTTGGGCATTTGGAGTTAATGCATAATTATTTGCATTGGATATATAAATGTTATATATATTTTATATGTCCAAAAATTGTGCCACTTCTTGGGGAGCTCTGGAATAATACCACTAGTTCCTACAAAATTTGGCATAAGAAAATAAATTGATTTAGTATTTTTATTAAATCAAAACAAATGTCAGGAAATAGAAAAGAGAAATAAATGGGAAAACCTACCTGGCGCTTATCTGCCGCCGTCTGGCCCAGTACTGTGCGGCCCAGCTGGGCCAGCCCACCCGCGCCATCGTCCTCCTGGCGCCAGTCGGCCAGGCGTGTGGCCGGCGCGCGCGCACGGCCGTGCCGCCACGCCACCAGCCTGCCTGGCTCCCCTCCCCCGACGCCTGGACGTCTCGCGCGTCGCCACGCGACGCCCACCGCTCTCTCACTCTCCCTGGCTTTCTCTCCTCTCTCCCTCGCTCTCTCTCCCGCGAACGCCGAGCACCCCCGTCGCCGCTGCTCGCTGTTGCCGCACTCCCCGCCGTCCCCTCGCTCTTCCGATGAGCCCAGAAGCTCCGTCGCGTCGTCCTCGACCTCCTCGCTGAGCTACGCGACGCCGGATGCCCTGAAGCCCCCCCAACGCCGCCGTTTCCGACCTCGGTCGCCGGAGATCGCCCCCGCCGTTCCGCTCGCGTCCGGCCTCCCCCGAGCTCTCCGAAGACTCCGCTGGATCCGCTGTGAGCTCTACTCCGTTTCCCCCCTTCTCCCCTGCCTCTCCGTGCCCCGCAGGCCGATCCCGCTCGCGCCCGACTCCGGCCGCCGCCGCGAGCTTCGCTCCGGCGAGCTCCGCCGTTCCCACGGCCTCCCCTGAGCGCGGCTGGATCCGCCCGTGCACGGGCTACCCGCCGGTGGCCTCCGTGCGCCAAACCGTGGCCCCTAGCCCCGTTCCGGCGATCTTCTGCCGTGGCTTGAGGTCGTCGCCGGCGAAACTCCGGCGACTGACGTGGCCCCGTGTTTAAGCTGCTAACCCTGCCACTTAATCCACCCCTAAGTCACTGACCAGTGGGCCCCAGGGCCAGGTCAAACCCCAGTTAGTGCGGGTTTGACCGGGTTTAGCCCCTGTGTCACTGACGTGTGGCCCCCACACGTCAGGTTTGACCCCAGTCAGCGTTGTTGACTTGCTGACGCAAGCATGACGCAATGCTGACGCAGTTATTCTTTTTTCTGGTCTTATTTTTAAACAGGAAATTCCAGAAATTATTATAAACTTCAAAAATTCATATCAATTCAACCGTAGCTCGGATTGAAATGATTTATATATGAAAAATTATCAGAAAAATGCAATCTATCCATCTGTACCAGTTTCATGCATGACAAAACAACTTATACCTGCTGAATAGGTGAAATCATATAAATGGCATTTATAAGAGCTTAATTAGGAGTTGCATTTGAACCTTTGGTTCAAATGGACTTCTTTCAGTGTGAATGCTAGTTGCATTAGGTCAAACAGCATCACATCTTCATGCCATGTTCATGCATCATATTGTTGCATATGCTTGTGCATTGATTGTTGGCACCGTTCCTTCTCGACAGGTCCTGCTCCGGAGACCGTTCCAGAGTACCTGTCTGTGAAGCAGTGCCTCCCTTGTTGATCTACCAGGCAAGCAAAACCCCCTTGTTCATTCCGATATGATCCCACTCTCGCTCCTGCTCTCTTTTATTGCATTAGGACAACAACGAATCAACTGCTACTTTATGCTGCGGTAGTTGAACCCATTCCTCTGCATGACCTGTCATTGCCACAGTAAATAGATGAAACCCACTAGCATGTGTAGGAGTTGATTGAGCTATGTTGTGCTTCTACCATGCCATGCCTGCTATTGCTTAGAGTTGTGTCAGGTCTGATTCATTGGGAATGGATTGGAGTGATATGATATGTTCTGATGCGGAGAGTGAACGTGTGAACACGATTTGGTAAAGGTAGCGGTGAGAGGCCATGTAGGAGTACATGGTGGGTTGTCTCATTGGAACCGTCCTTAAGCACTGAGTTCTGTGTATGTTGTCCAATGACTAGCTACTACCACGCATTGGGATGCTTAAGTGCCCCTCTCGACTTATTAATCCACTTGATCTCTGTCCAGGAGTTGCAAATAGTTTCTGGTGTTTGTAGGTAGTGTTAGTAGTCTACCAAGTGGCACCCGGCCAGGTGGGCTTGGGACAGACTAGGCACACGTGGCCCGGTGTACCGAGTGGCACCCGGATGGTGGGCTCGGGAACCCTGTACACATCGTTTGGGGCCGTGAGCGACACCCCGGCCGGATCTCCTCGCGGATGGAACCCGAATAGGCGATAAACCTGGACTAGAATCTTGTGTGGTTAGTCAGGTCGTGGCCGACACCCTCGCCAGGCTTCCGCTTGAAGGTTGCCGAGATACATGACGTGTACATGGTGATAAGTGGTGAGAGCGTGTGTGAAGAAGTACACCCCTGCAGGGTTATCATGATCTATTCGAATAGCCGCGTCCTCGGTTATGGACTTCTTGGATGCTTACGTGGTACATAGACAACTTGAAGTGGATACCATAAAATGCTCAAGATAAGTGTGAGTGCTATGGATGGCCTTCTCGTGGTGAGACGGGGATGAATCCATAGTGGTGTATTGATGTGGTGTTTAGTGGACTCGTGTGCGCCATTTCAAAAGGGTTACCAGCAGTCGTAGAACAGGATAGCCACAGAGTCAAAGCTGGCTTGCTGCAACTAAACCCCACATTACCTCCTTGATACTAATGCATGTATGATAGGATCTGATGTAAGTCTTGCTGAGTACCTTTGTACTCACGTTTGCTTTATTTATGTTTTGCAGATGAGACATCTGTCTCACTAGTAGTTCCGCTTGGACTTCGATAGGTAGCTTGTACCTCAGCTACGATCTTGATCGGAGGTTGTAGATAGTCAGGCTTCTCAGCCTTTTATTTTGTAGTTGTCTGTACTCAGACATGTAATGCTTCCGCTTGTTGCTTGTATGCTCTGAATGATGGGTCATGTGACCCCTGTTTGTATTTAATGCTATGTGGCTCTTCTGGGCCTTTATCTATATGAGTTTGCGTTATGTTGTGATGCCATGTTGTACAACACATACTTGCATGTTATGCGTACGTGTAACGTGTATTGCTATGTGTGGGATCCGACTATCTAGTTGTTTATCCTTGGCAACCTTTCATATGGGGAAATGTAAGTCTAGTGCTTCCGAGCGATAGTAGTCCGCTACAGCCCGGTTCACCGGAGTCCTGCTAGCCCAGCACTACTGCTCGGAACACTTGACTGGCCGGCATGTGTTTCACGTCGTTCCTGTGTCTGTCCCTTCGGGGAAATGTCACGCGGTGTTATCCGGAGTCCTGCCTAGCCTGCTACAGCCCGGGTTACCGGAGTCCTGTTAGCCCAGTGCTACAGCCCGGATAAATACGTTGATGACCGACATGCTCGATGTGATTCATGTATGCCTGTCCTCATAAGTTGGCGCCGCCTTGGGTTCACGACTAGCCATGTCGGCCCGGGTTCTCTGTCATATGGATGCTAGCGACACTATCATATACGTGAGCCAAAAGGCGCAAACGGTCCCGGGCCAGGTAAGGTGGCACCCGTGGGAATACCGTGCGTGAGGCCGCAAAGTAATATGAGGTGTTACATGCTAGATCGGTGTGACTTAGGATCGGGGTCCCGACAACAACTTTGGTTTCTTGCCAACCCACAGTTCATAAGGAGTCGTTTCAACGGATTTCGATGGTGCCCTATTTAACGTGAATGCGTCCGTCTCTAAAGCATAACCCCAAAACGATAGCGGTAAATCTGTAAGAGACATCATAGATCGCACCATATCTAGTAGAGTACGATTACGACGTTCGGACACACCATTACGCTGTGGTGTTCCGGGTGGCGTGAGTTGCGAAACTATTCTGCATTGTTTCAAATGTAGACCAAACTCGTAACTCAAATATTCTCCTCCACGATCAGATCATAGAAACTTTATTTTTCTTGTTACGATGATTTTCAACTCCAGTCTTAAATTCTTTGAACTTTTCAAATGTTTCTGACTTATGCTTCATTAAGTAGATATACCCATATCTGCTTAAATCATCTATGAAGGTGAGAAAATAACGATATCCGCCACGAGCCTCAACATTCATCGGACCACATACATCTGTATGAATGATTTCCAAAAAATCTGTTGCTCTCTCCATAGTACCGGAGAACGGCGTTCTAGTCATCTTGCCCATGAGGCACGGTTCGCAAGTACCAAGTGATTCATAATCAAGTGGTTCCAAAAGTCCATCAGTATGGAGTTTCTTCATGTGTTTTACACCGATATGACCTAAACAGCGTTGCCACAAATAAGTTGCACTATCATTATCAACTCTGCATCTTTTGGCTTCAACATTATGAATATGGGTATCACTACTATCGAGATTCATCAAAAATAGACCACTCTTCAAGGGTGCATGGCCATAGAAGATATTACTCATATAAATAGAACAACCATTATTCTCTGATTTAAATGAATAACCGTCTCTCATCAAACAAGATCCAAATATAATGTTCATGCTCAACGCTGGCACCAAATAACAATTATTTAGGTCTAATACTAATCCCGAAGGTAGATGTAGAGGTAGCGTGCCGACCGTGATCACATCGACTTTGGAACCATTTCCCACGCGCATCATCACCTCGTCCTTGGCCAGTGTTCGCTTAATATGTAGTCCCTGTTTCGAGTTGCAAATATTAGCAACAGAACCAGTATCAAATACCCAGGTGCTACTGCAAGCTCTAGTAAGGTACACATCAATGACATGTATATCACGTATACCTTTGTTCACCTTGCCATCCTTCTTATCCGCCAAATACTTGGGGCAGTTCCGCTTCCAGTGACCAGTCTGCTTGCAGTAGAAGCACTCAATTTAAGGCTTAGGTCCAGACTTGTGTTTGTTCTCTTGAGCAGCAACTTGCTTACTGTTCTTCTTGAAGTTCCCGTTCTTCTTCCCTTTGCCCTTTTTCTTGAAACTAGTGGTCTTGTTGACCATCAACACTTGATGCTCCTTCTTGATTTCTACCTCCGCATCCTTTAGCATTGCGAAGAGCTCGGGAATCGTCTTATCCATCCCTTGCATGTTATAGTTCATCACGAAGCTCTTGTAGCTTGGTGGTAGTGATTAGAGAATTCTGTCAATGACGCTATCATCCGGAAGATTAACTCCCAGTTGAATCAAGTGATTATTATACCCAGACATCTTGAGTATATGCTCACTGACAGAACTATTCTCCTCCATCTTGCAGCTATAGAACTTATTGGGGACTTCATATGTCTCAATCCGGGCATTTGCTTGAAATATTAACTTTAACTCCTAGAACATCTCATATGCTCCATGACATTCAAAACGTCATTGAAGTCCTGGTTCTAAGCCGTAAAGCATGGCACATGGAACTATCGAGTAGTCGTCAGCATTGCTCTGCAGGACATTCTTAACGTCGTCAGTTGCATCAGCAGCAGGCCTGGCACCCAACGGTGCTTCTAGGACGTAATTCTTCTGTGCAGCAATGAGGATAATCCTCAAGTTACGGACCCAGTCCGTGTAATTCCTACCATCATCTTTCAACTTTGCTTTCTCAAGGAACGCATTAAAACTCAACGGAACAACAACACGGGCCATCTATCTACAATCAATATAGACAAGCAAGATACTATCTAGTACTAAGTTCATGATAAATTAAAGTTCAATTAATCATATTACTTAAGAACTCCCACTTAGAAAGACATCCCTCTAATCCTCTAAGTGATCACGTGATCCAAATCAACTAAACCATAAGTGATCATCACGTGAAATAGAGTAGCTTTCAATGGTGAACATCACTATGTTGATCATATCTACTATATGATTCACGCTCGACCTTTCGGTCTCAGTGTTCCGAGGCCATATCTGCATATGCTAGGCTCGTCAAGTTTAACCTGAGTATTCTGCGTGTGCAAAAACTGGCTTGCACCCATTGTAGATGGACGTAGAGCTTATCACACCCGATCATCACGTGGTGTCTGGGCACGACGAACTTTGGCAACGGTGCATACTCTGGGAGAACACTTTTATCTTGAAATTTAGTGAGAGATCATCTTATAATGCTACCGTCAATCAAAGCAAGATAATATGCATAAAAGATAAACATCACATGCAATCAATATAAGTGATATGATATGGCCATCATCATCTTGTGCTTGTGATCTTCATCTCCGAAGCACTGTCATGATCACCATCGTCACCGGCGCGACACCTTGATCTCCATCGTAGCATCATTGTCGTCTTGCCAATCTTATGCTTCTACGACTATTGCTACCGCTTAGTGATAAAGTAAAGCATTACAGGGCGCTTGCATTGCATACAATAAAGCGACAACCATATGGCTCCTGCCAGTTGCCGATAACTCGGTTACAAAACTTGATCATCTCATACAATAAAATTTAGCATCATGTCTTGACCATATGACATCACAACATGTCCTGCAAAAACAAGTTAGACGTCCTCTACTTTGTTGTTGCAAGTTTTACGTGGCTGCTACGGGCTTAGGAAGAACCATTCTTACCTACGCATCAAAACCACAACAATAGTCTGTCAAGTTGGTGCTGTTTTAACCTTCGCAAGGACCGGGCGTAGCCACACTCGGTTCAACTAAAGTTGGAGAAACTGACACCCGCCAGCCAGCTGTGTGCAAAGCACGTCGGTAGAACTAGTCTCGCGTAAGTGTACGCGTAATGTCGGTCGGGGCCGCTTCATCCAAAAATACCGCCGAACCAAAGTATGACATGCTGGTAAGCAGTATGACTTATATCGCCCACAACTCACTTGTGTTCTACTCGTGCATATAACATCAACGCATAAAACCAGAATCGGATGCCACTGTTGGGGAACGTAGTAATTTCAAAAAAATTCCTCCGCACACGCAAGATCATGGTGATGCATGGCAACGAGAGGGGAGAGTGTTGTCCACGTACCCTCGTAGACCGGAAGCGGAAGCGTTAGCACAACGCGGTTGATGTAGTCGTACGTCTTCACGATCCGACCGATCAAGTACCGAACACACGACACCTCCGAGTTCAGCACACGTTCAGCCCGATGACGTCCCTCGAACTCCGATCCAGCCGAGTGTTGAGGGAGAGTTTCGTCAGCACGACGACGTGGTGACGACGTTGATGTTCTATCAACGCACGGCTTCGCCTAAGCACCGCTACAGTATTATCGAGGTGGACTATGGTGGAGGAGGGCACCGCACACGGCTAAGAGATCAAACGATCAATTGTTGTGTCTCTAGGGTGCCCCCTGCCCCCGTATATAAAGGAGCAAGGGAGGAGAGGTGCGGCCAGGCTTGGGGCGCGACAGGAGGAGTCCTACTCCCACCGGGAGTAGGACTCCCCCCTTTCCTAGTTGGAATAGGACTTGGGAGGGAAGGAGGAGAGAGGAGGAAGGAAAGGGGGTGCCGCCCCCCTCCTTGCCCAATTCGGACTTGGGGGGGGGGGAGGGGCGCGCGGCTGCCCCTTGGCCCGCCTCTCGTCTTCTTCCACTTGGGCCCATAAGGCCCAATAGCCTCTGGGGGGTTCCGGTAACCCTTCGATACTCCGGTAAAATCACTATTTCACTCGGAACACCTCCGATATCCAAACATAGGCTTCCAATATATCAATCTTCATGTCTCGACCATTTTGAGACTCCTAGTCATGTCCGTGATCACATCCGGGACTCCGAACAACCTTCGGTACATCAAAACATATAAACTCATAATATAACTGTCATCGTAACATTAAGCGTGCGGACCCTACGGGTTCGAGAACTTTGTAGACATGACCGAGACATGTCTCCGGTCAATAACCAATAGCGGAACCTGGTGCTCATATTGGTTCCTACATATTCTATGAAGATCTTTTATCGGTCAAACCGCATAACAACATACGTTGTTCCCTTTGTCATCGGTATGTTACGTGCCCGAGATTCGTTCGTCCGTATCTCAATACCTAGTTCAATCTCGTTACCGGCAAGTCTCTTTACTCGTTCTGTAATACATCATCCCGCAACTATATCATTAGTTGCAATGCTTGCAAGGCTTAAGTGATGTGCATTACCGAGAGGGCCCAGAGATACCTCTCCGACAATCGGAGTGACAAATCCTAATCTCAAAATACGCCAACCCAACAAGTACCTTCAGAGACACCTGTAGAGCACCTTTATAATCACTCAGTTATGTTATGACGTTTGGTAGCACACAAAGTGTTCCTCTGGTAAACGGGAGTTGCATAATCTCATAGTCATAGGAACATGTATAAGTCATGAAGAAAGCAATAGCAATACACTAAACGATCGTGTGCTAAACTAACGGAATGGGTCATGTCAATCACATCATTCTCCTAATGATGTGATCCCGTTAATCAAATGACAACTCATGTCTATGGTTAGGAAACATAACCATCTTCGATTAACGAGCTAGTCAAGTAGAGGCATACTAGTGACACTCTGTTTGTTTATGTATTCACACATGTATTATGTTTCTGGTTAATACAATTCTAGCATGAATAATAAACATTTATCATGATACAAGGAAATAAGTAATAACTTTATTATTGCCTCTAGGGCATATTTCCTTCAGTCTCCCACTTGCACTAGAGTCAATAATCTAGATTACAGAGTAATCGTTCTAACACCCATGGAGCCTTGGTGCTGATCATGTTTTGCTCGTGGAAGAGGCTTAGTCAACGGGTCTGCAACATTCAGATCCGTATGTATCTTGCAAATTTCTATGTCTCCCACCTGGACAAGATCCCGGATGGAATTGAAGCGTCTCTTGATGTGTTTGGTTCTCTTGTGAAATCTGGATTCCTTCGCCAAGGCAATTGCACCAGTATTGTCACAAAAGACTTTATTTGGACCCGATGCACTAGGTATTACACCTAGATCAGTTATGAACTCCTTCATTTAATGCTTCCGAGGCAGCTATGTACTCCGCTTCACACATAGATCCCGCCACGACGCTTTATTTACAACTGCATCAACTGACAGCTCCACCGTTCAATGTAAACACGTATCCGTTTTGTGATTTAGAATCGTCCGGATCAGTGTCAAAGCTTGCGTCAACGTAACCATTTACGATGAGCTCTTTGTCACCTCCATAAACGAGAAACATATCCTTAGGCCTTTTCAGGTATTTCAGGATGTTCTTGACCGCTGTCCAGTGATCCACCCCTGGATTACTTTGGTACCTCCCTACTAGACTTATAGCAAGGCACACATCAGGTCTGGTATACAACATTGCATACATGATAGAGCCTATGGCTGAAGCATAGGGAACATCTTTCATTTTCTCTCTATCTTCTGCAGTGGTCCGGCATTGAGTCTTACACAACTTTACACCTTGTAACACAAGTAAGAACCCTTTCTCTGCTTGATCAATTTTGAACTTCTTCAAAACTTTGTCAAGGTATGTGCTTTCTGAAGGTCCAATTAAGCGTCTTGATCTATCTCTATAGATCTTAATGCCCATTATGTAAGCAGCTTCACCGAGGTCTTTCATCGAAAAACTCTTATTCAAGTATCCCTTTATGCTATCCAGAAATTATATATCATTTCCAATCAGTAATATGTCATCCACATATAATATCAGAAATGCTACAGAGCTCCCACTCACTTTCTTGTAAATACAGGCTTCTCCAAAAGTTTGTATAAAACCAAATGCTTTGGTCACACTATCAAAGCGCTTATTCCAACTCTGAGAGGCTTGCACCAGTCCATAAACGGATCGCTGAAGCTTGCACACTTTGTTAGCTCCCTTTGGATCGACAAAACCTTCCGGTTGCATCATATACAACTCTTCTTCGAGAAATCCATTCAGGAATGGAGTTTTGACATCCATCTGCCAAATTTCATAATCATAAAATGCGGCAATTGCTAACATGATTCGGATAGACTTAAGCATCGCTACGGGTGAGAAGGTCTCATCGTAGTCAATCCCTTGAACTTGTCGAAAACCTTTTGCAACAAGTCGAGCTTTGTAGACAGTAACATTACCGTCAGCGCCAGTCTTCTTCTTGAAGATCCATTTATTCTCAATTGCTTGCCGATCATCGGGCAAGTCAACCAAAGTCCACACTTTGTTCTCATACATGGATCCCATCTCAGATTTCATGGCCTCAAGCCATTTTGCGGAATCTGGGCTCACCATCGCTTCTTGATAGTTCGTAGGTTCATCATGATCTAGTAGCATTGCTTCTAGAACAGGATTAGCGTACCACTCTGGTGCGGATCTTACTCTGGTTGATCTACGAGGTTCAGTAACAACTTGATCTGAAGTTTCATGATTATCATCATTAACTTCCTCACTAATTGGTGTAGGTGTCACAGAAATTGATTTTTGTGATTAACTACATTCCAATAAGGGAGCAGGTACAATTACCTCATCAAGTTCTACTTTCCTCCCACTCACTTCTTTCGAGAGAAACTCCTTCTCTAGAAAGGATCCATTCTTGGCAACAAATGTCTTGCCTTCGGATCTGTGATAGAAGGTGTACCCAACAGTTTCCTTTGGGTATCCTACGAAGACACATTTCTCCGATTTGGGTTCGAGCTTATCAGGTTGAAGCTTTTTCACATAAGCATCACAGCCCCAAATTTTAAGAAACGACAACTTTGGTTTCTTGCCAAACCACAGTTCATAAGGAGTCATTTCAACGGATTTCGGTGGTGCCCTATTTAACATGAATGCGGCCGTCTCTAAAGCATAACCCCAAAACGATAGCGGTAAATCTGTAAGAGACATCATAGATCGCACCATATCTAGTAGAGTACGATTACGACGTTCGGACACACCATTACGCTGTGGTGTTCCGGGTGGCGTGAGTTGCGAAACTATTCCGCATTGTTTCAAATGTAGACCAAACTCGTAACTCAAATATTCTCCTCCACGATCAGATCGTAGAAACTTTATTTTTCTTGTTACGATGATTTTCAACTTCACTCTGAAATTCTTTGAACTTTTCAAATGTTTCAGACTTATGCTTCATTAAGTAGATATACCCATATATGCTTAAATCATGTTTGAAGGTGAGAAAATAACGATATCCGCCACGAGCCTCAACATTCATCGGACCACATACATCTGTATGTATTATTTCCAACAAATCTGTTGCTCTCTCCATAGTACCGGAGAACGACGTTCTAGTCATATTGCCCATGAGGCACGGTTCGCAAGTACCAAGTGATTCATAATCAAGTGGTTCCAAAAGTCCATCAGTATGGAGTTTCTTCATGCGTTTTACACCGATATGACCTAAACGGCAGTGCCACAAATAAGTTGCACTATCATTATCAACTCTGCATCTTTTGGCTTCAACATTATGAATATGTGTATCACTACTATCGAGACTCATCAAAAATAGACCACTCTTTAAGGGTGCATGACCATAAAAGATATTACTCATATAAATAGAACAACCATTATTCTCTGATTTAAATGAATAACCGTCTCGCATCAAACAAGATCCAGATATAATGTTCATGCTCAACGCTGGCACCAAATAACAATTATTTAGGTCTAATACTAATCCCGAAGGTAGATGTAGAGGTAGCGTGCCGACCGCGATCACATCGACTTTGGAACCATTTCCCACACGCATCGTCACCTCGTCCTTGGCCAGTGTTCGCTTAATATGTAGTCCCTGTTTCGAGTTGCAAATATTAGCAACAGAACCAGTATCAAATACCCAGGTGCTACTGCGAGCTCTAGTAAGGTACACATCAATAACATGTATATCACATATACCTTTGTTCACCTTGCCATCCTTCTTATCCGCCAAATACTTGGGGCAGTTCCGCTTCCAGTGACCAGTCTGCTTGCAGTAGAAGCACTCAGTTTCAGGCTTAGGTCTAGACTTGGGTTTCTTCTCCTGAGCAGCAACTTGCTTACTGTTCTTCTTGAAGTTCCCCTTCTTCTTCCCTTTGCCCTTTTTCTTGAAACTAGTGGTCTTGTTGACCATCAACACTTGATGCTCCTTCTTAATTTCTACCTTCGCAGCCTTTAGCATTGCGAAGAGCTCGGGAATCGTCTTATCCATCCCTTGCATGTTATAGTTCATCACGAAGCTCTTGTAGCTTGGTGGTAGTGATTGGAGAATTCTGTCAATGACGCTATCATCCGGAAGATTAACTCCCAGTTGAATCAAGTGATTATTATACCCAGACATCTTGAGTATATGCTCACTGACAGAACTATGCTCCTCCATCTTGCAGCTATAGAACTTATTGGAGACTTCATATCTCTCAATCCGGGCATTTGCTTGAAATATTAACTTCAACTCCTGGAACATCTCATATGCTCCATTACGTTCAAAACGTCGTTGAAGTTCCGGTTCTAAGCCGTAAAGCATGGCACATTGAACTATCGAGTAGTCATCAGCTTTGCTCTGCCAAATGTTCTTAATGTCGTCAGTTGCATCAGCAGCAGGCCTGGCACCCAGCGGTGCTTCCAGGACGTAATTCTTCTGTGCAGCAATGAGGATAATCCTCAAGTTACGGACCCAGTCCGTGTAATTGCTACCATCATCTTTCAACTTTGCTTTCTCAAGGAACGCATTAAAATTCAACGGGACAACAACACGTGCCATCTATCTACAATCAACATAGAAAAGCAAGATACTATCAGGTACTAAGTTCATGATAAATTAAAGTTCAATTAATCATATTACTTAAGAACTCCCACTTAGAAAGACATCCCTCTAATCCTCTAAGTGATCACGTGATCCAAATCAACTAAACCATAACCGATCATCACGTGAAATGGAGTAGCTTTCAATGGTGAACATCACTATGTTGATCATATCTACTATATGATTCACGCTCGACCTGTCGGTCTCATTGTTTCGAGGCCATATCTGCATATGCTAGGCTCGTCAAGTTTAACCTGAGTATTCTGCGTGTGCAAAAACTAGCTTGCACCCGTTGTAGATGGACGTAGAGCTTATCACACCCGATCATCACGTGGTGTCTGGGCACGACGAACTTTGGCAGCGGTGCATACTCTGGGAGAACACTTTTATCTTGAAATTTAGTGAGAGATCATATTATAATGCTACCGTCAATCAAAGCAAGATAAGATGCATAAAAGATAAACATCACATGCAATCAATATAAGTGATATGATATGGCCATCATCATCTTGTGCTTGTGATCTTCATCTCCGAAGCACCGTCATGATCACCATCGTCACCGGCGCGACACCTTGATCTCCATCGTAGCATCATTGTCATCTCGCCAATCTTATGCTTCTACGACTATCGCTACCGCTTAGTGATAAAGTAAAGCATTACAGGGCGCTTGCATTGCATACAATAAAGCGACAACCATATGGCTCCTGCGAGTTGTCGATAACTCGGTTACAAAACATGATCATCTCATACAATAAAATTTAGCATCATGTCTTGACCATATCACATCACAACATGTCCTGCAAAAACAAGTTAGACGTCCTCTACTTTGTTGTTGCAAGTTTTACGTGGCTTCTACGGGCTTAGCAAGAACCGTTCTTACCTACGCATCAAAACCACAACGATAATTTGTCAAGTTGGTGCTGTTTTAACCTTCGCAAGGACTGGGCGTAGCCACACTCGGTTCAACTAAAGTTGGAGAAACTGACACCCGCCAGCCAGCTGTTTGCAAAGCACGTCGGTAGAACCAGTCTCGCGTAAGCGTACACGTAATGTCGGTCCGGGCCGCTTCATCCAACAATACCGCCGAACCAAAGTATGACATGCTGGTAAGGAGTATGACTTATATCGCCCACAAGTCACTTGTGTCCTACTCGTGCATATAACATCAACGAATAAAACCAAGCTCGGATGCCACTGTTGGGGAACGTAGTAATTTCAAAAAAATTCCTACGCACACGCAAGATCATGGTGATGCATAGCAACGAGAGGGGAGAGTGTCGTCCACGTACCCTTGTAGACCGAAAGCGGAAGCGTTAGCACAACGCGGTTGATGTAGTCATACGTCTTCACGATCCGACCGATCAAGTACCGAACGCACGACACCTCCGAGTTCAGCACACGTTCAGCCCGATGACGTTCCTCGAACTCGGATCCAGCCGAGTGTCGAGGGAGAGTTTCGTCAGCATGACGACGTGGTGAAGATGTTGATGTTCTACCCACGCAGGGCTTCGCCTAAGCACCGCTACAGTATTATCGAGGTGGACTATGGTGGAGGAGGGCACCACACACGGCTAAGAGATCAAACGATCAATTGTTGTGTCTCTAGGGTGCCCCCTGCCCCCGTATATAAAGGAGCAAGGGGGGAGAGGTGCGGCTAGGCTTGGGGCGCGCCAGGAGGAGTCCTACTCCCACCGGGTGTAGGACTCCCCCCCTTTCCTAGTTGGAATAGGACTTGGGAGGGAAGGAGGAGAGAGGGGGAAGGAAAGGGGGGCGCCGCCCCCTCCTTCTCGAATTAGGACTTGGGGGAGGGGCGCGTGGCTGCCCCTTGGCCCGCCTCTCCTCTTCTTCCACTTGGGCCCATAAGGCCCAATAGCCTCCGGGGGGTTCCGGTAACCCTTCCGGTACTCCGGTAAAATCACTATTTCACCCGGAACACCTCCGATATCCAAACATAGGCTTCCAATATATCAATCTTCATGTCTCGACAATTTTGAGACTCCTAGTCATGTCCGTGATCACATCCGGGACTCCGAACAACCTTCGGTACATCAAAACATATAAACTCATAATATAACTGTCATCGTAACATTAAGCGTGCGGACCCTACGGGTTCGAGAACTTTGTAGACATGACCGAGACATGTCTCCGGTCAATAACCAATAGCGGAACCTGGATGCTCATATTGGTTCCTACATATTCTACGAAGATCTTTTATCGGTCAAACCGCATAACGACATACGTTGTTCCCTTTGTCATCGGTATGTTACTTGCCCGAGATTCGATCGTCCGTATCTCAATACCTAGTTCAATCTCGTTACCGGCAAGTCTCTTTACTCGTTATGTAATACATCATCCCGCAACTATCTCATTAGTTGCAATGCTTGCAACGCTTAAGTGATGTTCATTACCGAGAGGGCCCAGAGATACCTCTCCGACAATCGGAGTGACGAATCCTAATCTCGAAATACGCCAACCCAACAAGTACCTTCGAAGACACCTATAGAGCACCTTATAATCACTCAGTTACGTTGTGACGTTTGGTAGCACACAAAGTGTTCCTCTGGTAAACGGGAGTAGCATAATCTCATAGTCATAGGAACATGTATAAGTCATGAAGAAAGCAATAACAATACACTAAATGATCGTGTGCTAAGCTAACGGAATTGGTCATGTCAATCACATCATTCTCCTAATGATGTGATCCCGTTAATCAAATGACAACTCATGTCTATGGTTAGGAAACATAACCATCTTCGATTAACGAGCTAGTCAAGTAGAGGCATACTAGTGACACTCTGTTTGTCTATGTATTCACACATGTATTATGTTTCCGGTTAATACAATTCTAGCATGAATAATAAACATTTATCATGATACAAGGAAATAAATAATAACTTTATTATTGCCTCTAGGGAATATTTCATTCAGTCTCCCACTTGCACTAGAGTCAATAATTTAGATTACAGAGTAATCATTCTAACACCCATGGAGCCTTGGTGCTGATCATGTTTTGCTCGTGGAAGAGGCTTAGTCAACGGGTCTGCAACATTCAGATCCGTATGTATCTTGCAAATTTCTATGTCTCCCACCTGGACAAGATCCCGGATGGAATTGAAGCGTCTCTTGATGTGCTTGGTTCTCTTGTAATTTCTGGATTCCTTCACCAAGG
This sequence comes from Aegilops umbellulata, assembly GCA_032464435.1. Classification (NCBI taxonomy): domain Eukaryota; kingdom Viridiplantae; phylum Streptophyta; class Magnoliopsida; order Poales; family Poaceae; genus Aegilops; species Aegilops umbellulata. The sequence continues at coordinate 406,821,846 of CP136054.1, read as the reverse complement.
CAATTGCACCAGTATTGTCACAGAAGACTTTATTTAGACCCGATGCACTAGGTATGACACCTAGATCAGTTATGATCTCCTTCATCTAGACTCCTTCATTTGCTGCTTCCGAAGTAGCTATGTACTCCGCTTCACACATAGATCCCGCCACGACGCTTTATTTAGAACTGCACCAACTGACAGCTCCATCGTTCAATGTAAACACGTATCCGGTTTGCGATTTAGAATCGTCCGGATCAGTGTCAAAGCTTGCATCAACGTAACCATTTACGATGAGCTCTTTGTCACCTCCATAAACGAGAAACATATGCTTAGTCCTTTTCAGGTATTTCAGGATGTTCTTGACCGCTGTCCAATGATCCACCCCTGGATTACTTTGGTACCTCCCTACTAGACTTATAGCAAGGCAGACATCAGGTCTGGTATACAGCATTGCATACATGATAGAGCCTATGGCTGAAGCATAGGGAACATCTTTCATTTTCTCTCTATCTTCTGCAGTGGTCCGGCATTGAGTCTTACTCAATTTACACCTTGTAACACAGGCAAGAACCCTTTCTTTGCTTGATCCATTTTGAACTTCTTCAAAACTTTGTCAAGGTATGTGCTTTGTGAAGGTCCAATTAAGCGTCTTGATCTATCTCTATAGATCTTAATGCCCATTATGTAAGCAGCTTCACCGAGGTCTTTCATCGAAAAACTCTTATTCAAGTATCCCTTTATGCTATCCAGAAATTATATATCATTTCCAATCAGTAATATGTCATCCACATATAATATCAGAAATGCTATAGAGCTCCCACTCACTTTCTTGTAAATACAGGCTTCTCCAAAAGTCTGTATAAAACCAAATGCTTTGATCACACTATCAAAGCGCTTATTCCAACTCTGAGAGGCTTGCACCAGTCCATAAATGGATCGCTGAAGCTTGCACACTTTGTTAGCTCCCTTTGGATCGACAAAACCTTCCGGTTGCATCATATACAACTCTTCTTCCAGAAATCCATTCAGGAATGCAGTTTTGACATCCATCTGCCAAATTTCATAATCATAAAATGCGGCAATTGCTAACATGATTTGGATAGACTTAAGCATCGCTACAGGTGAGAAGGTCTCATCGTAGTCAATCCCTTGAACTTGTCAAAAACCTTTTGCAACAAGTCGAGCTTTGTAGACAGTAACATTACCGTCAGCGCCAGTCTTCTTCTTGAAGATCCATTTATTCTCAATTGCTTGCCGATCATCGGGCAAGTCAACCAAAGTCCACACTTTGTTCTCATACATGTATCCCATCTCAGATTTCATGGCCTCAAGCCATTTTGCGGAATCTGGGCTCACCATCGCTTCTTGATAGTTCGTAGGTTCATCGTGATCTAGTAGCATGACTTCCAGAACAGGATTACCGTACCACTCTGGTGCGGATCTTACTCTAGTTGATCTATGAGGTTCAGTAACAACTTGATCTGAAGTTTCATGATTATCATCATTAACTTCCTCACTAATTGGTGTAGGTGTCACAGAAACTGATTTTTGTGATGAACTACTTTCCAATAAGGGAGCAGGTACAGTTACCTCATCAAGTTCTACTTTCCTCCCACTCAGTTCCTTCGAGAGAAACTCCTTCTCTAGAAAGGATCCATTCTTGGCAACAAATGTCTTGCCTTCGGATCTGTGATAGAACGTGTACCCAACAGTTTCCTTTGGGTATCCTATGAAGACACATTTCTCCGATTTGGGTTGGAGCTTATCAGGTTGAAGCTTTTTCACATAAGCATCGCAGCCCCAAACTTTAAGAAACGACAACTTCGGTTTCTTGCCAAACCACAGTTCATAAGGAGTCGTTTCAACGGATTTCGACGGTGTCCTATTTAACGTGAATGCGGCCGTCTCTAAAGCATAACCCCAAAACGATAGCGGTAAATCTGTAAGAGACATCAAAGATCACACCATATCTAGTAGAGTACGATTACGACGTTCGGACACACCATTATGCTGTGGTGTTCTGGGTGGCGTGAGTTGCAAAACTATTCCGCATTGTTTCAAATGTAGACCAAACTCGTCACTCAAATATTCTCCTCCACGATCAGATCGGAGAAACTTTATTTTTCTTGTTACGATGATTTTCAACTTCACTCTGAAATTCTTTGAACTTTTCAAATGTTTGAGACTTATGCTTCATTAAGTAGATATACCCATATCTGCTTAAATCATCTGTGAAGGTGAGAAAATAACGATATCCGTCACAAGCCTCAACATTCATCGGACCACATACATCTGTATGTATGATTTCCAACAAATCTGTTGCTCTCTCCATAGTACCGGAGAACGGTGTTCTAGTCATCTTGCCCATGAGGCATGGTTCGCAAGTAACAAGTGATTCATATTCAAGTGGTTCCAAAAGTCCATCAGTATGGAGTTTCTTCATGCGTTTTACACCGATATGACCTAAACGGCAGTGCCACAAATAAGTTGCACTATCATTATCAACTCTGCATCTTTTGGCTTCAACATTATGAATATGTGTATCACTACTATCAAGATTCATCAAAAATAGACCACTCTTCAAGGGTGCATGATCATAAAAGATATTACTCATATAAATAGAACAACCATTATTCTCTGATTTAAATGAATAACCGTTTCGCATCAAACAAGATCCAGATATAATGTTCATGCTCAACGCTGGCACCAAATAACAATTATTTAGGTCTAATACTAATCCCGAAGGTAGATGTAGAGGTAGCGTGCCGACCGCGATCACATCGACTTTGGAACCATTTCCCACACGCATCGTCACCTCGTCCTTGGCCAGTGTTCCCTTAATATGTAGTCCCTGTTTCGAGTTGCAAATATTAGCAACAGAACCAGTATCAATTACCCAGGTGCTACTGCGAGCTCTAGTAAGGTACACATCAATAACATGTATATCACATATACCTTTGTTCACCTTGCCATCCTTCTTATCCGCCAAATACTTGGGGCAGTTCCGCTTCTAGTGCCCAGTCTGCTTGCAGTAGAAGCACTTAGTTTCAGGCTTAGGTCTAGACTTGGGTTTCTTCTCCTGAGCAGCAACTTGCTTACTGTTCTTCTTGAAGTTCCCCTTCTTCTTCCCTTTGCCCTTTTTCTTGAAACTAGTGGTCTTGTTGACCATCAACACTTGATGCTCCTTCTTAATTTCTACCTTCGCAGCCTTTAGCATTGCGAAGAGCTCGGGAATCGTCTTATCCATCCCTTGCATGTTATAGTTCATCACGAAGCTCTTGTAGCTTGGTGGTAGTGATTGGAGAATTCTGTCAATGACGCTATCATCCGGAAGATTAACTCCCAGTTGAATCAAGTGATTATTATACCCAGACATCTTGAGTATATGCTCACTGACAGAACTATGCTCCTCCATCTTGCAGCTATAGAACTTATTGGAGACTTCATATCTCTCAATCCGGGCATTTGCTTGAAATATTAACTTCAACTCCTGGAACATCTCATATGCTCCATGATGTTCAAAACGTCACTGAAGTCCCGGTTCTAAGCCGTAAAGCATGGCACATTGAACTATCGAGTAGTCATCAGCTTTGCTTTGCCAAACGTCCTTAACATTGTCAGTTGCATCAGCAGTAGGCCTGGCACCCAGCGGTGCTTCCAAGACGTAATTCTTCTGTGCAGCCATGAGGATACTCCTCACGTTACGGACCCAGTCCGTGTAATTGCTACCATCATCTTTCAACTTGCTTTCTCAAGGAACGCATTAAAATTCAACGGAACAACAACACGGGCCATCTATCTACAATCAACATAGACAAGCAAGATACTATCAGGTACTAAGTTCATGATAAATTAAAGTTCAATTAATCATATTACTTAAGAACTCCCACTTAGAAAGACATCACTCTAATCCTCTAAGTGATCACGTGATCCAAATCAACTAAACCATAACCGATCATCACGTGAAATGGAGTAGCTTTCAATGGTGAACATCACTATGTTGATCATATCTACTATATGATTCACGCTCGACCTTTCGGTCTCAGTGTTCCGAGGCCATATCTGCATATGCTAGGCTCGTCAAGTTTAACCTAAGTATTCTGCGTGTGCAAAAACTGGCTTGCACCCGTTGTAGATGGACGTAGATCTTATCACACCCGATCATCACGTGGTGTCTGGGCACGACGAACTTTGGCAACGGTGCATACTCAGGGCGAACACTTTTATCTTGAAATTTAGTGAGAGATCATCTTATAATGCTACCGTCAATCAAAGCAAGATAAGATGCATAAAAGATAAACATCACATGCAATCAATATAAGTGATATGATATGGCCATCATCATCTTGTGCTTGTGATCTTCATCTCCGAAGCATCGTCATGATCACCATCGTCACCGGCGCAACACCTTGATCTCCATCGTAGCATCGTTGTCATCTCGCCAATCTTATGCTTCTACGACTATCGCTACCGCCTAGTGATAAAGTAAAGCATTGCAGGGCGATTGCATTGCATAAAATAAAGCGACAACCATATGGCTCCTGCCAGTTGCCGATAACTCGATTCCAAAACATGATCATCTCATGCAGTAAAATTTAGCATCATGTCTTGACCATATCACATCACAACATGCCCTGCAAAAACAAGTTAGACGTCCTCTACTTTGTTGTTGCAAGTTTTACGTGGCTGCTATGGGCTTAGCAAGAACCGTTCTTACCTACGCATCAAAACCACAACGATAGTTTGTCAAGTTGGTGCTGTTTTAACCTTCGCAAGGATCGGGCAGCCACACTCTGTTCAACTAAAGTTGGAGAAACTGACACCCGCCAGCCAGCTGTGTGCAAAGCACGTCGGTAGAATCAGTCTCGCGTAAGCGTACGCGTAATGTCGGTCCGGGCCGCTTCATCCAACAATACCGCCGAACCAAAGTATGACATGCTGGTAAGCAGTATGACTTATATTGCACTCACTTGTGTTCTACTCGTGCATATATTATCAACGCATAAAACCAGGCTCGGATGCCACTGTTGGGGAACGTAGTAATTTCAAAAAATTCCTACGCACACGCAAGATCATGGTGATGCATGGCACCGAGAGGGGAGAGTGTTGTCCACATACCCTCGTAGACCGGAAGCGGAAGCATTAGCACAACGCGGTTGATGTAGTCGTACGTCTTCACGATCCGACCGATCAAGTACCGAATGCATGGCACCTCCGAGTTCAGCACACGTTCAGCCCGATGACGTCCCTCGAACTCTCATCTAGCCGAGTGTCGAGGGAGAGTTTCGTCAGCATGACAACATGGTGACGATGTTGATGTTCTACCGACACAGGGCTTCGCCTAAGCACCGCTACAGTATTATCGAGGTGGACTATGGTGGAGGAGGGCACCACACACGGCTAAGAGATCAAACGATCAATTGTTGTGTCTCTAGGGTGCCCCCCTGCCCCCGTATATAAAGGAGCAAGGGGGGAGAGGTGGGGCCAGGCTTGGGGCGCGCCAGGAGGAGTCCTACTCCCACCGGGAGTAGGACTCCCCCCTTTCCTAGTTGGAATAGGACTTGGGAGGGAAGGAGGAGAGAGGGGAAAGGAAAGGGGGGGGCGCCGCCCCCCTCCTTGTCCAATTCAGACTTCGGGGGGAGGGGCGCGCGGCTTCCCCTTGGCCCGCCTCTCCTCTTCTTCCACTTGGGCCCATAAGGCCCAATAGCCTCCGGGGGGTTCCGGTAACCCTTCCGGTACTCCGGTAAAATCACTATTTCACCCGGAACACCTCCGGTATCCAAACATAGGCTTCCAATATATCAATCTTCATGTCTCGACCATTTCGAGACTCCTCGTCATGTCCGTGATCACACCCAGGACTCCAAACAACCTTCGGTACATCAAAACATATAAACTCATAATATAACTGTCATCGTAACATTAAGCGTGCGGACCCTACGGGTTCGAGAACTATGTAGACTTGACCGAGACATGTCTCCGGTCAATAACCAATAGCGGAACCTGGACGCTCATATTGGTTCCTACATATTCTACGAAGATCTTTTATCGATCAAACCGCATAACAACATACGTTGTTTCCTTTGTCATCGGTATGTTACTTGCCCGAGATTTGATCGTCCGTATCTCAATACCTAGTTCAATATCGTTACCGGCAAGTCTCTTTACTCGTTCTGTAATACATCATCCCACAACTATCTCATTAGTTGCAATGCTTGCAAGGCTTAAGTGATGTGCATTACCGAGAGGGCCCAGAGATACCTCTCCGACAATCGGAGTGACAAATCCTAATCTCGAAATACGCCAACCCAACAAGTACCTTCAGAGACACCTGTAGAGCACCTTTATAATCACCCAGTTACGTTGTGACGTTTGGTAGCACACAAAGTGTTCCTCTGGTAAACGGGAGTTGCATAATCTCATAGTCATAGGAACATGTATAAGTCATGAAGAAAGCAATAGCAGTACACTAAACGATCGTGTGCTAAGCTAATGGAATGGGTCATGTCAATCACATCATTCTCCTAATGATGTGATCCCGTTAATCAAATGACAACTCATGTCTATGGTTAGGAAACATAACCATCTTCGATTAACGAGCTAGTCAAGTAGAGGCATACTAGTGACACTCTGTTTGTCTATGTATTCACACATGTATTATGTTTCCGGTTAATACAATTCTAGCATGAATACTAAACATTTATCATGATATAAGGAAATAAATAATAACTTTATTATTGCAGCTAGGGCATATTTCCTTCATTGCCATCTTTGGTAGGCAATCCATAAGTGGCTCTCATAATAGATTCATAAGGTAATTTAATCTTCTTTCTAGGGAAGTGTCCCATGCCTTTCCTTAACGGAAATTGGAATCTAATATTCCCTTCCTTCATATCAATGATTGCACCAATCGTTCTAAGGAAAGGTCTACCAAGAATAATAGGACATGAAGGATCGCAATCTATATCAAGAACAATGAAATCTACGGGCACATAATCCCTATTTGCAACAATAAGAACATCATTAATTCTTCCCATAGGTTTCCTAATGGTGGAATCCGCAAGGTGCAAGTTTAAAGAACAATCATCGAATTCACGGAAACGTAGCAAATCACACAAAGTTTTTGGGATCGTGGAAACACTAGCACCCAAATCACACAAAGCATAGCATTCATGATCTTTAATTTTAATTTTGATAGTAGGTTCCCACCCATCATAAAGTTTTCTAGGGATAGAAACTTCCAAATCAAGTTTTTATTCATAAGATTGCATTAAAGCATCAACGATATGTTTAGTAAAAGCTTTATTTTGACTATAAGCATGCGGATAATTTAGCACGGATTGCAACAAGGAGATAGAATCTATCAAAGAGAAATTATCATAATTAAATTCCTTGAAATCCAAGATAGTGGGTTCATTGCTATCTAAAGTTTTAACCTCTTCAATCCCACTTTTAACAATTTTAGCATCAAGATCTAAAAACTCTGAATTTTTGGGACGCCTTCTAACTAAAGTTGACTCATCTCCAGTCCCATCATTGTCAAGATTCATATTGCAAAACAAGGATTTAATAGGGGACACATCAATAACTTTTAGATCTTCATCTTTATTCTCATAAAAACTAGAAGAACACGCCTTCACAAAGCAATCCTTTTTAGCACGCATCCTAGCGGTTCTTTCTTTGCACTCATCAATGGAAATTCTCATGGCTTTGAGAGACTCATTGATATCATGCTTAGGTGGAATAGATATAAGTTTCAAAGAATCAACATCAAGAGAAATTATATCCATGTTCTGAGCCAATTCATCAATCTTAGGCAATTTTTCTTCAAGCAAAGCATTGAAATTCTTTTGAGAAATCATAAATTCTTTAACACTAGTCTCAAAATCAGAGGGCATCTTATTAAAATTTCCATAAGAGTTGTTGTAGGAATTACCATAATTATTAGAGGGATTACTAGGATACGGCCTAGGATTAAAGTTTCCTCTATAAGCGTTGTTGCCAAAATTGTTCCTAACAACAAAATTCACATCCATAGATTCATTATTATTCTAAATCAAAGTAGACAAAGTTATATCATTGGGATCAGAGGAAACACTCTTATTAGCAAACAATTTCATAAGTTCATCCATCTTTCCACTCAAAAAATTAATTTCTTCAATTGCATGCACCTTTTTACCAGTAGATCTTTCAGTGTGCCATTGAGAATAATTAACCATAATATTATCTAGGAGTTTAGTAGCTTCTCCTAAAGTGATTTCCGTAAAAGTGACTCCCGCGGCCGAATCTAAAAGATTTCTAGAAGCAAAATTCAATCCGGCATAAATTTTTTGTATAATCATCCATAAATTGAAACCATGAGTAGGGAATTACGTATCATTAATTTCTTCCTCTCTCAAGCTTGTGCAACATGTTCATGATCAAGTTGCTTAAAATTCATAATATCGTTTCTAAGAGAGATGATCTTAGCGGGAGGAAAATACTTAGAGATAAAAGCATCTTTGCAATTATTCCAAGAATCAATGCTATTTTTAGGCAAAGACGAAAACCAAGTTTTTGTGCGATCTCTAAGAGAAAACGGAAATAGCTTCAATTTAACAATATCATTATCCACATCTTTCTTCTTTTGCATATCACAGAAATCAACAAAGTTATTTATATGGGTAGCGGCATCTTCATTAGGAAGGCCGGCGAATTGATCTTTCATGACAAGATTGAACAAAGCAGCATTACTTTCACAAGATTCAACCTTGGTAAGAGGAGCAATCGGGGTACAAAGAAAATCATTGTTGTTGGTATTGGTAAAGTCACACAATTTAATATTGTCTTGAGCCATCATGACAAGCAAGCAATCCAACACGCGAGCAAACAAGAAGCAAGCGAAAAAGAGGCAAACATAAAGAGAGGGCGGATAAAACGGCAAGGGTGAAGTGGGGGAGAGGAAAACGAGAGGCAACTGGCAAATAATGTAATGCGAGGGATAAGAGTTTGTGATGGGTACTTGGTATGTCTTGAATTGTGCGTATACTCCCCGAAACGACGCCAGAAATCCTTCTTGCTACCTCTTGAGCACTGCGTTGGTTTTCCCTTGAAGAGGAAAGGGTGATGCAGCAAAGTAGCGTAAGTATTTCCCTCAGTTTTTGAGAACCAAGGTATCAATCCAGTTGGAGGCCATGCTCAAGTCCTTTGCACCTACACGGACAAATAAGAACCTTGCAACCAATTCGATAAAGGGGTTGTCAATCCCTTCACGGCCACTTGCAAAAGTGAGATCTGATAGAGATGATAATATTTTTGGTATTTTTGTGATAAAGATTGAAAGTAAAGATTGCAAAGTAAAAATAGATTGGAAATGTATATGATGGAAAATAGACCCGGGGACCATAGGTTTCACTAGTGGCTTCTCTCAAGATAGCATAAGTATTGCGGTGGGTGAACAAATTACTGTCAAGCAATTGATAGAATTGAGCATAGTTATGAGAATATCTAGGTATGATCATGTATATAGGCATCACGTCCGTGACAAGTAGACCGACTCCTGCCTGCATCTACTACTATTACTACACACATCGACCGCTATCTAGCATGCATCTAGAATATTAAGTTCATAAGAACGGAGTAACGCTTTAAGAAAGATGACACGATGTAGAGGGATAAACTCATGCAATATGATATAAACCCCATCTTTTTATCCTCGATGGCAACAATACAATACATGTCGTTTCCCCTACTATCACTGGGATCGAGCACCGCAAGATTGAACCCAAAGCTAAGCACTTCTCCCATTGCAAGAAAGATCAATCTAGTAGGCCAAACCAAACTGATAATTCGAAGAGACTTGTGAAGATAACCAATCATACATAAAAGAATTCAAAGAAGATTCAAATATTGTTCATAGAGAATCTTGATCATAAACCCATAATTCATGGAATCTCGACAAACACACCGCAAAATAAGATTACATCGACTAGATCTCCAAGAAGATCGAGGAGAGCTTTGTATTGAGATCCAAAGAGAGAGAAGAAGCCATCTAGCTAATAACTATGGACCCGAAGGTCTAAGGTAAACTACTCACACATCATCGGAGAGGCTATGGTGTTGATGTAGAAGCCCTTTGTGATCAATGCCCCCTCCAGCGGAGCGCCAGAAAAGGCCCCAAGGTGGTATCTCATGGGTATAGAAGGTTGCAGCAGTGGAATTAGGATTTCATGGTGCTCCCCGATGGTTTGGGGTACGTAGGTATATATAGGAGGAAGAAGTAGGTTGGTGGAGTCACGAGGGGCCCATGAGGGTGGAGGGCGTTCCGAGGGGGTAGGCGCGCCCCCTGCCTCATGGCTTCCTCGTTGGTTGCTTGACGTCCACTCCAAGTCCTCTGGATCACGTTTGTTCCTAAAATCATGTTCCCGAAGGTTTCATTCCGTTTGGACTCCGTTTGATATTCTTTTTTTCGAAACACTAAAATAGGCAAAAAAACAGCAATTTGGGTTGGGCCTCCGGTTAATAGGTTAGTCCCAAAAGTAATATAAAAGTGTATAATAAAACCCATTAAACATCCAAACAGAATATATAATAGCATGGAACAATCAAAAATTATAGATACGTTGGAGACGTATCAGCCTCCTGGTCGGAGACAACCAAGAATACCCGCCGAGTGCCTTCGTTCCCTTGTTCAGCCGCAAGGACGGGGCACAGGTTGTGGCTGCCAGGCCAACCTTTGATGGGCGCTGGCTAGTCCTGCCAGCGCCTCCTGCTGTCCCGGCTGCGATGGTGCCAGTGGATGTGTCCTCTGATGACTCTCACCAGGAGGAGGAAGAGGAGCGCGACTCGGAGGCGACCCCCGAGGGGATGGGGGATACCTCCCCCTTGCGTAAGGCTGACATCCTCCGCACCCTGCCTGACGACGACGACGAGTCTGATGCCCTCCAGAGGGGGGAGCTGTCTGCGATCCCGACGAGGGGCAGGTCGGCTCTGATCTCCCGAGGTGTTGCTCCTGCTCCGGCGCCGCCTGGGGCTGCTTCTGGGCCATCTGCTGCCCCTCCTTCTGCTCCTGGAGCCCGCGCGCCCGCGCCCCAGGCTAGGAGGCTCTCAGGTTTCAAGCTTAGCAAGAGGAGGGTGGACTACACCACGGTGGACCAGTAAGTGCTCTTGCCTTGTTTCATTCTTGCTTCTGCTTCTTGACCTTGACGATTCTCCGCTATGCGATTAGGCCGACGCCTGCGGCAAAGAAGAGGAAGGAGGAGGCGGTGGTGCTGCTCGGGACCAACCTGCCTGCTCCGGCTACGTCTCCCTCCGTGGAGAAGGGCAGTGTTGGTGCTCAAGTCTCCCCGGCTCGGTCATCCTCACGAGGACTGGGGTGATCCTCGGGAGGAGTCAGCCCTCGTGGCCCCGCTAGCTCCGGAGGCACCGGTGTCCGGCTCGTCTGCTGAAGTCCCCAAGGCTCAAGAGCCCCCAATCTCCCAGGCTATGGTGACAATACTTTCTCCTCCTCCTCCCGCTATACCGCTGATTCCAGATCCTTCCGCCTCCCCTGACATCCTGGAGCACGCTCTTTCTGAGATGACCCGGCTGCGAGAAGATCTTCAGGGCGCCGACCCCCACCTAGTGGTTGGGCGCCTAGAGCTGGTCTCTGGCTGGGTCGATTTTGATGTGTCCGTTCGGGCGGCACTAAGCCAGGCCACAGCGACCTCCAAGAAGGAGAAGGAGGCCGCCGCCCAAGCAGCGGCTGCTCGCGAGGTGGTGCTGAAGGACGTCGAGGCCGCCCAGAATCGCTGCCAGGCACTGGAGGCTGAGCTGAAGACCCTGCGCAACGAGCGTGCAGAAGGAGCCCGTAGCTGCAAGGCGGAGGAGGAGAAGATGAAGGCTCGAGAAGATGCCATCAAGGGTCACGACGCCGAGCTGGAGCAGTCGGTGAAGGCACAGGCTACCGAGTGCGACCGTCTGGAGGAGCTGGAGCGGAAGGTGAAGGCAGAGAAAGCTGAACTTGATGCCAAGGCGAAGGTTCTAGACGAGGACCGCGCGGCCTTCGCGCTCCTCGAGGAGAGGTCTCGTGTGGCACTGAAGACACTTTATGAGAAGGGCCTGGAGAAACCGCTGACCACCGACGAGGACGGCCCTGCCCAACTGCTTCCCTACTTGGTCGAGGCGCTTGAGGAAGTCGTGAGCGGCATCGGCCCCATGGCAGAGGAAGAGGCCCGCGTCCTTTCTTCAGCTGTGCTGACGCGTGTCTTCAGCCACCTCCATCTTCGTGATCCAGCCGCCCGCCTTGACGAGCTGCTGGAGCCTGTGGACGACGAGCAATGTGCAGCCGTTGCCGCAGCCGTGAAGGGTCAGGTGGAGGCCCTGCTGAAGAAGTTCTGCGCCTTCGCTCCCACGCCTTCGACCGGCGGTGCTACCGATCCTCCAGCTCCGGCCGGTGGTACAGGTGAAGGCGACGCCACCAAGGAGGGAGCACCCCTTGCGGGCGATGGCGACGTCCAGGGATGACTTGCTCGCGGCTGCTTTCCTATTTTACTCATGCAACATGCATCATGCCTCATGGAGGCGTTTAAACTTGCGTTTGGTATTGTGAGAACAATATGTCTTGTAATATTTGCTTTGAGATTTTGCGATTTCCTTCCCATTTGCTTTACGTTCTACATCGGCAGAGCCCGACCCGGCGCATACCTCGCCATTGGGTCGTCCGGATCACCAGGACGAGTCCAAGGAGTGAGGGGCTACGTGGCCAGTTAGGCTCCTGAGTCGCAATGCTCAGGAGTCCCCCTTGACACGTAAACAACTTATGGAAAGGAGATGCAAGGGTAGGTCTAGTGTTCTACGTCGACAGGGCCCGACCCTGCACAGACCTCAACCGTCGTTGGGTCGTCCAGATCACTGGGACGAGTCCAAGGAGTGAGGGGCTACATGGCCAGTTAGGCTCCTGAGTCACGATGCTCAGGAGTCCCCCTTGACGCTCAAACGACCTTCATACCTTTGTCCTCGCCGAGGCTCGGCTCGGGAGGGGAGCGTGACGACCAGGTCCAGGGGACCTGGCTGGGTGGCGTACGCTTGGGCGTGACCCGAGCGCAGCCCCCGTGCTCAGCCCCTCGCGCGACTCTCCCGAGGGGAGGTGTTGCGATGAGGCTAGACATTGAGCTCAAGGGCTCCCTGAGGTTGATACGGCCGCGAGGCCTCCCTTAGTTGTTTATCACCAGCACGGAGCATGGCGCTTCCGCACTGGCACAGGCATGGCCGCTCCTCGGCAGTGTCGATGGCCAGCGCAGAGCATGGTGCTTCCACTGGTACGTGACAGGGGACTCCCTCCTGTGGAGAGCCCCCGAGGCGTGTACAGCCCCGCCCTGACACGTGGCTTGCACAGTAGGGCTAGACGAGGTGTGTCTGGGCACTCGTGAGCCAGCACGGGACTCACGAGGCCCTACCTCAAGGCGGGTTGCGCCTGGTCTTGATTCTTGGTGGTTGTGGTGGTCCTGCGAGATGGTTAGACAACCTGCGCCAAATGAATCTCCTGAGGTTATCGCGTGAGAAGGCCAGGCACCAATGACCCTAGGAGGTGACGTGGACGGGGCCGGCCTGCTAGATAGAGCTCAGTCGTTGGATTTATCGACGCTGCAGGGACGGGCCCGAGCACAGACGCCGTGCCTAGCCTTCTTATGCGAAGGGCCCTGAAGAAAGATGATCGGCTGGGCGGCGATCAAGCAGGTGATAATCATAGATAGGTTGTGCAGAGAAGCGAACTAGCTCAGGTAAAGGCGAGAACAATACACGCCACTGGGCTGGACCCGAGCGGCTTGGGGATGATGCAGCCCGAGGGGCGCCCCCAGCAAAGTAAGCTAAAGATGCAAAGGGATACATGTCACAGGGATGGATCCACGTGGTGTGGGAATGATGCAGTCCGAGGGGCGCTCCCAGCTAAATAAACTTGGAAAATGTCACCTAGTTCTGTTGTTGAAGGAATGTTGGGGCAGCTGAAGATGCGTGATGAAGGGGTTTCTCCTCACGAGCCACCGGGACCCTGAGCCTCGGGAGGCTCTGGGGGTCCAGGCGGTTCCTTGAAGACCGTCTCCATCTCCGCCAGGACGGCGTGGTGCTTGGCCTCCTGAGCCATCAGGATGCTCCGCAGGTTGCGCTAGAAGGCAGACGCCACGCTTGGCAGGCCAAAAGGCATGCGAACGTAGCTGTGAGGCGGGCCCTCGCAGCGGCCCACGCGCGAAGGACAGAAAAGCTCCTGAGATGCGGCCCTGTTGAGCCCTGGGATGTCAATGCAGACACGCAACCCACCATCCTCGCCTGGATGGGGAGCCGCGCCAGGTGAGCGGCGGTCGCCGCGCATGGCTCTTGCATCCCGCAGTTCCTGAGTGGTCTTGGCAATGAACTCTTGAGCGCTGGGTGCTCCTTGCCTGGTGTCCTCCTGAGGGAAACGTGCTCCGAAGCACGCCTCCACGTGGTGCCCGAGCGCCTCCCTCGTGACGTCGACAAGGTTGGAGGCCCTCCGGTAGAGAGCCCCCGGGCCCCGCCCGAGGAGGGCGCCGGACGCGCCTTCCTATGCGAGGGAGGGAGGCACCCCAGGCGCGGGCGCTGATCCTAACGTGGCTCCACTTTCGGTGCCGCTCTCCTGAGGCCCTGAGCGGAGTAGCTGCTTCTTCTTCTTGGGGATGGCCTCAGGAGGGTACTGTGTTGCATTGCTGTCAGGGTCTTCGATTGACGTTGCTTGGAAGGCGCGCTCGAGAGAGCACGCCGCATCTCTTTCTTCGCAGGGGACTGTGATGATCCCGCCACTTCATAGCATCTTGAGGACGTTGTAGCCGTGGTGTGTCACTGCCATGAACTTGGCCAGGGCCGGGTACCCGAGGACGGCGTTGTATGGCAGGCAGATGTGGGCGACGTCGAAGTCGATGAGCTCGGTGCGGTAGTTGTCGCGTTGTCCGAAGGTGACAGGGAGGCGGACCTACCCTATCGGCGTGGTGGAACCGTCGGTCACTCCTGAGAAGGGCTTGGTAGGCTGAAGCTGATCGTAGGGTAGTTGAAGGCTGTCGAACATCTCGATGGACATGACATTAAGCCCTGCGCCGCCGTCTATGAGGGTCTTGGTGACTTGTACATTGCTGATGACGGGAGAGTAAAGCATTGGGAGGGCGCCATCAGTGGCCACACACTTGAGCTGATCTGCAGAACTGAAGGTGATGGCGCACTTGGACCACCTAAGCGGGCGTGTGTCCTCGAGTCTGGGGAGGACTGCGTTCACCTCGCGAGCAAACCGCTTGAAGATTCGCTGAGAGGTTGGGGCTTGAGCTTCGCCCAGGATGCAGGCGATAGCCTGCGGCTCCTGGAAGCCCCCAGCCCCCTCGTCCTGATGGTGGTCGTTGTTCCTTCTTGGTGGTGGTGGCAGCGGAGGAAGACCGGCGTTGCCTTGGGGGCGGTCCTCGCGAGGCTGATCCCTCCAGGCGCCCTCGCGAGGCTAATCTTGCCAGCGGTCCTCACGAGGCCGGTCATGCCACTCCTGGTGAGGGCCACGGTCGTCCCAGCGTCCTCCGCCACGTCCTCCTCCTCGGCCATAGCCCCGGTCATTGCACTCGGGGCGTCGACCAAGGCGTCTGTCTCAAATGGCCCTGAGCTCTTGATAGTCGTTGGTGTTGTGGCTGTGAACGTTGTGGAAGGCGCAGAACGGTCGGCTGCTCATGGATGATTCGGGCTGGTCCCGGCCGTGCTTCATGTCCGGCTCTGCTGTGAGTACAGCCACTCCCTTGCGCTTCACGTCCTTGGCCTTGGCTTTCTTCTCCTCCAGGTCGGCAGCTGGGAGCTCGAGAAGGGAAAGGTGTCCTTCCTTAGCCCTTGCGCACTTGGTCGCCAGGTTGAACAACTCCAAGGTCGTGCACAGCTCCTCGTGGATGGCGAGCTCCTCCTTCATGTTGACGTCATGGACGCCATCAGAAAACGCGGAGATGATGTCCTCGTCCGTCACCTTGGGAATCTTGAGGCAAACGTTATTGAAGCGCTGTATGTACTTCTGGAGGGTCTCTCATGGCTGCTGCTTGACGCGGCGCAGGTCACCCGTGACCAGAGGGCGGTCGCGGGTGCCCTGGAAGTTGGCGACGAAGCGGTCGCGCACCTCGTTCCAGGAGGAGATGGAGCCTGGGGGCAGGTTCAGGAGCCATGATCGGGCACCATCCTTGAGAGCCATGGGAAACTAGTTCGCCATGACTTTCTCGTCGTCGTTGGCTGCCTTGATGCTCGGCTCGTAGAGCTGCAAGAACTCTATGGGGCGGGGGTGCTGTCGTAGAGTGGAGGCAGGTCTGGCTTGAACTTGCCTGGCCATGCGACGCTACGCAGCTCAGGAGTGAAGGCGCAGCAGCCCGCGGTGGCCACCGGGACCCTTTGCTGATGCGGAGCCTGCCCTTGATGTCCGCGCACCACCACCGCATGCGGCGCACGGTCTTGTCGTAGTGGTGCTGGGAGCGCGGAAGCGTTTTCTTATGGATGAGGGACTTCTTGGCAGCTTCCTTCTTCGCGCACGGGCGCCCGACACGGCGGGTCGCACCGGGAGGCCGCACACCTTGGCGCCAGGACGCCGTCTTGATGCAGAGGTGGTGGAGGTGGCGCTCCATGAGCCAAGTCGCTCGCAGCTGGCGGAGGGCGAGACAACGAGAGGAAGGGCGCAGGGGATCCCCTTGCGGTGCCGACGAGCTCGGCGATGCGGTCCAGCCAGTCCTCGTAGAGGTCGTCGGCGGGGTGTTAGCGCAGGAGTTCGCGTGCCATGCACAACCCGGCATGCGCGTCCATGGGAGCGCGACGAGCGTGAGACGACGAGCCAGCCGGGGTCAGCGACGGAGTGGCGGTGCGGCCGTCCCGTCTCACCAAGGGGTGCAGTGAGGACGCTTGCTGCTCGTTCCCCGTCGGCCCGGTGGCGGCGTTGGCGGCAGGCGACGAAGAACGACGGGGAGGCCTGCCGACGGGATTTGTCTAAGCAAAGCGGGCAGCGAGGGCAGCCCGGCGCTCAGCACGAGCTCGGCGAGCATACGCCATGGATGCGACGAAGCGACGGGATGCAGATCGACGGAAGGAAAGCTTCGGTTGTTGTGGAACGTAGTAATTTAAAAAAAATCATATGCACACGCAAGATCATGGTGATGCATAGCAACGAGAGGGGAGAGTGTTGTCTACGTACCCTCGTAGACCGAAAGCGGAAGCATTATGACAACGCGGTTGATGTAGTCGTACGTCTTCACGATCGACCAATCCTCAGTACCGAACGTACGTCACCTCCGTGTTCAGCACACGTTCAGCTCGGTGACGTCCCGCAAACTCATGATCCAGTTGAGCTTCGGGGAAGAGCTTCGTCAGCACGACAGCGTGGTGACAGTGTTGATGAAGTTACCAACGCAGGGCTTCACCTAACCACCGCTACGATATGACCGAGGTGGATTATGGTGGAGGGGGGCACCGCACACGGCTAAGAGAGATCAATGATCAACTTGTCTGTCCATGGGGTGCCCCCTTCCCCCGTATATAAAGTAGTGGAGGAGGGGGAGGGCCGGCCCTCTACTATGGCGCGCCCTGGGGAGTCCTACTCCCACCGGGAGTAGGATTCCGCCCCCTTCCATGTAGTAGGAGTAGGAGAGAAGGAAAGGGAAAAGAGAAGAGAAGGAAGGAGGGGGCGCCGCCCCTTCCCCTAGTCCAATTCGGACTTGGCCTTGGGGGGTGCAACCTCCCCTCTCTCTTTCTCCTAAAGCCCAATAAGGCCCATATACTCCCCCGCGAATTTCCGTAACTCTCCGGTACTCTAATAAATACCCGAATCACTCGGAACCTTTATGATGTCCGAATATAGTCGTCCAATATATCGATCTTTACGTCTCGACAGTCGAGACTCCTCGTCATGTTCTCGGTCTCATCCGGGACTCCGAACTACCTTCGGTACATCAAAACACATAAACTCATAACACCGATCGTCACAGAACTTTAAGCGTGCTGACCCTATGGGTTCGAGAGATATGTAGACATGACCGAGACATGTCTCCGGTCAATGACCAATAGCGGAAACTGGATGCTCATATTGGCTCCTACATATTCTACGAAGATCTTTATCGGTCAAACCGCATAACAACATACGTTGTTCCCTTTGTCATCGGTATGTTACTTGCCCGAGGTTCGATCGACGGTATCTCAATACCTAGCTCAATATCGTTACCGGCAAGTCTCTTTAGTCGTTCCATAATGCATCATCCCGCAACTAATTAACTCATTAGTTGTATTGCTTGCAAGGCTTATAGTGATGTGCATTACCGAGAGGGCCCAGAGATACCTCTCCAACAACCAGAGTGACAAATCCTAATATCGATCTATGCCAACTCAACAAGTGCCATCGGAGACACCTGTAGAGCACCTTTATAATCACCTAGTTACATTGTGACGTTTGGTAGCACACAAAGTGTTCTTCCGGTAATCGGGAGTTGCATAATCTCATAGTCAAAGGAACATGTATAAGTCATGAAGAAAGCAATAACAGTAAACTAAAACGATCAAGTGCTAAGCTAACGGAATGGGTCAAGTCAATCACATCATTCTCCCAATGATGTGATCCCGTTTATCAAATGACAAGCCATGTCTATGGTTAGGAAACTTAACCATCTTTGATCAACGAGCTAGTCAAGTAGAGGCATACTAGTGATACTCTGTTTGTCTATATATTCACACATGTATTACGTTTCCGGTTAATACACTTCTAGCATGAATAATAAACATTTATCATGAAATAAGGAAATAAATAATAACTTTATTATTGCCTCTAGGGCATATTTCCTTCAGTCTCCCACTTGCACTAGAGTCAATAATCTAGTTCACATCGCCATGTGATTTAACACCAACAGTTCACATCACCATGTGATTAACACCCATAGTTTACATCCTCATGTGACCAACACCCAAAGGGTTTACTAGAGTCAATAATCTAGTTCACATCGCTATGTGGTTAACACCCAAAGAGTACTAAGGTGTGATCATATTTTGCTTGTGAGAGAAGTTTAGTCAACGGGTTTGCCACATTCAGATCCGTATGTATTTTGCAAATTTCTATGTCAACAATGCTCTGCATGGAGCTACTCTAGCTAGTTGCTCCCACTTTTAATATGTATCCAGATTGAGACTTAGAGTCATCTGGATCAGTGTCAAAACTTGCTCCATAATTGAGAAACATATCCTTATTCCACTGAGGATAACTTTGACCGCCGTCCAGTGATCTACTCCTAGATCACTATTGTACTCCCTTGCTAAACTCAGTGTAGGGTATACAATAGATCTTATACAGTATGGCATACTTTATAGAACCTATGGCTAAGGCATAGGGAATGACTTTCATTCTCTTTCTATCTTCTGTTGTGGTCGGGCTTTGAGTCTTACTCAATTCACAACTTATAACACAGGCAAGAACCCTTTCTTTGCTTGATACATTTTGAACTTCTTCAAAACTTTATCAAGGTATGTGCTTTGTGAAAGTCCAATTAAGTGTCTTTATCTATCTCTATAGATCTTGATGCCCAATATATAAGTAGCATCATCGAGGTCTTTCATTGAAAAACTCTTATTCAAGTATCCTTTTATGCTACCCAGAAATTCTATATCATTTCCAATTAACAATTTGTCATCCACATATAATACTAGAAATGCTACAGAGCTCCCACTCACTTTCTTGTAAATACAGGCTTCTCCAAAAGTCTGTATAAAACCATATGTTTTGATCACACTATAAAAAACGTTTATTCCAACTTCGAGAGGCTTGCACCAGTCCATAAATGGATCGCTGGAGCTTGCATACTTTGTTAGCACCTTTAGAATCGACAAAACCTTCTGGTTGCATCATATACAACTCTTCTTCTAGAAATCCATCCAGGAATGCAGTTTTGACATCCATTTGCCAAATTTCATAATCATAAAATGCGGCAATTGCTAACATGATTCGGATAGACTTAAGCATCGCTACGGGTGAGAAAGTCTCATCGTAGTCAACCTCTTGAACTTGTCAAAAAACTTTTGCAACAAGTCGAGCTTTGTAGATAGTAGCATTACCGTCAGCGCCAGTCTTCTTCTTGAAGATCCATTTATTCTTGATGGCTTGCCTGATCTCGGGCAAGTCAACCAAAGTCCACACTTTGTTCTCATACATGGATCCCATCTCAGATTTCATGGCCTCAAGCCATTTTGCGGAATCTGGGCCAATCATCGCTTCCTCATAGTTCATAGGTTCGTCAAGGTCAAGTAACATGACCTCCAGAACACAATTACCATACCACTCTGGTGCGGATCTTACTCTGGTTGACCTACGAGGTTCGGTAGTAACTTGATATGAAGTTTCATGATCATCATCATTAGCATCCTCACTAATTAGTGTAGATGTCACAGGAACCGGTTTCTGTGATGAACTACTCTCAAATAAGGGAGCAGGTACATTTACCTCATTAAGTTCTACTTTCCTCCCACTCACTCCTTTCGAGAGAAACTCCTTCTCTAGAAAGGATCCATTCTTAGCAATGAATGTCATGCCTTTGGATCTATGATAGAAGGTGTACCCAACAGTCTCCTTTGGGTATCCTATGAAGACACATTTCTCCGATTTGGATTTGAGCTTATTAGGTTGAAGCTTTTTCACATAAGCATCACAGCCCCAAACTGTAAGAAATGACAACTTTGGTTTCTCGCCAAACCATAGTTCATAAGGCATCGTCTCAACGGATTTAGATGGTGCCCTATTTAACGTGACTGCAGTTGTCTCTAAAGCATAACCCCAAAACGATAGCAGTAAATTGGTAAGAGACATCATAGATCGCACCATATCCAGTAAAGTACGATTACGACGTTCAGACACACCATTTCGTTGTGGTGTTCCGGGTGGCGTGAGTTGTGAAACTATTCCGCATTATTTCAAATGAAGACCAAACTCGTAACTCAAATATTCTCCTCCATGATCAGATCGTAGAAACGTTATTTTCTTGTTGCGATGATTTTCCACTTCACTCTGAAATTCTTTGAACTTTTCAAATGTTTTAGACTTTTGTTTCATTAAGTAGATATACCCATATCTGCTCAAATCATCTATGAAGGTGAGAAAATAACGATATCCGTCGCGAGCCTCAATATTCATTGGACCACATACATCAGTATGTATGATTTCCAACAAATCTGTTGCTCTCTCCATTGTTCCGGAGAACGGTGTTTTAGTCATCTTGCCCATGAGGCATGGTTCGCAAGTACCAAGTGATTCATAATCAAGTGATTCCAAAAGTCCATCAGAATGGAGTTTCTTCATGTGCTTTACACCAATATGACCTAAACGGCAGTGCCACAATAAGTTGCACTATCATTATCTACTCTGCATATTTTGGCTTCAACATTATGAATATGTGTATCACTACTATCGAGATTCATTAAAAATAGACGACTCTTCAAGGGTGCATGACCATAAAAGATATTACTCATATAAATAGAACAGCCATTGTTCTCATATTTAAATGAACAACCGTCTCGCATCAAACAAGATCCAGATATATTGTTCATGCTCAACGCTGGCACCAAATAACAATTATTCAGGTCTAAAACTAATCCCGAAGGTAGATGTAGAGGTAGCGTGCCGACCGCGATTACATCGAATTTGGAACCATTTCCCACGCGCATCGTCACCTCGTCCTTAGCCAATCTTCTCTTAATCCGTAGTCCCTATTTCGAGTTGCAAATATTTGCAACAGAACCAGTATCAAATAACCAGGTGCTACTGCGAGCTTTCTTAAGGTACACATCAATAACATGTATATCAGATATACCTTTGTTCACCTTGCCATCCTTCTTATCCGCCAAATACTTGGAGCAGTTCTGCTTCCAGTGGCCAGTCCCTTTGCAGTAGAAGCACTTAGTCACAGGCTTAGCGCCAGACTTGGGTTTCTTCTCCTGAGCAGCAACTTGTTTGCTGTTCTTCTTGAAGTTCCCCTTCTTCTTCCCTTTACCCTTTTTCAAGAAATTGTATACTCCCTTTGGTCGGGAGGCGGCGGGGGAAGGAAGGGGACACTGGGCGGGATCTTTCAGCAGCGAATTCCTCATACAGATAGAGGCACCTATCAAAAAGCTTGCATATTATAGTTCATCACGAAGCTCTTGTAGCTTGGTGGCAGTGATTGAAGAATTCTGTCAATGACACTATCATCCGGAAGATTAACTCCCAGTTGAATCAAGTGATTGTTATACCCAGACATTTTGAGTATATGCTCACTGACAAAACTATTCTCCTCCATCTTGCAGCTGTAGAACTTATTGGAGACTTCATATCTCTCAATATGAGCATTTGCTTTAAATATTAACTTCAACTCCTGAAACATCTCATATGCTGCATGACGTTCAAAACGTCGTTGAAGTCCCGGTTCTAAGCTGTAAAGCATGGCACACTGAACTATCGAGTAGTCATCAGCTTTGCTCTGCCAGACGTTCATAGCATCTGGTATTGCTCCTACAGCGGGTTTGGCACCCAGCAGTGCTTCCAGGACGTAATTCTTCTGTGCAGCAACGAGGATAATCCTCAAGTTACAGACCCAGTCCGTGTAATTCAACGGAACAACAACACGGGCCATCTATCTATAATAACATAGACAAGCAAAATACTATAAGGTCTAAGTTCATGATAAATTAAAGTTCAATTAATCATATTTAAGATCTCCCACTTAGATAGACATGCCTCTAATCATCTAAGTGATCACGTGATCCATATCAACTAAACCATGTCCGATCATCATGTAAGATGGAGTAGTTTTCAATGGTGAACATCACTATGTTGATCATATCTACTATGACGCCCGACAGTGGCATTTCTTTTAAGGCCCTTTATGTGACGCCCGACAGTGACGTCGTTATTTCATTTACTTGGTTGTTTATCCATGATTTACTTAAATATCTTTCTTGCATACATTATAAACCTTATTCCATAGTGATCAGAGTAGTCATAGAATATTTTTGAAGTATGATTATTTGTGGTTATATTATACCTGTGTTCATAATGTTTGCGAGTACATTCAAAGTACTCACTGGCTTGTCCCTGGCTATTGTCTTGGCCAGATTCTTCTTGCCTGGAGAGAAGCGACGTGAGGTCGGCCTCGGACCCTAAGCAATCGGTGATAGCCGCCCCGTGAGGATAGGAGTTAACCTGGTCAGCTGTTCCTGTGGGAAATGGAGTCCCACACACGGATGATCTACACACCGCTTCCGCCCTCAACCGCTAGAAATCATTCGATGTACTCATAGGCCTCAATGGTCTTGTACTACATATTTTGTGCTCTTGCTTGGAATTTATGTATCAAGTTGATGTCTCATCAGCTAACAGTAATCCTGGGGCTGATGAGCTCGACGGCCATTTTCTGGAAATAAAAGTCTGGAAAAACCGGTCGCGACAGACTTGGTATCAGAGCCAGGCTGACCATTGGCTAATCCTATCTTAGCCAGGTCAATAAACCTAGGCAAACCAACCCACCAAGCCTTAACCAAACCCCAGCCGAGCTTCTCCCGCAAGATAGCCCCACAGTGACCCGACACCTTTTGGCAGTCGGTGCCCAACCTACCAACATAGCCCTCGATCACGTGCCAGTGACCGGCCCCCTAAATAGTCCTTTCTCGCAAGCGTACGAAGGAAGACTCTGTCCCCTTTTTCCTATAAAAAGGGCACGCTAGCCTCAACCCAGCACAGCACGACCGCTATCCCAAACCGAGCCACAATGCCTGGTCCTATCGTGCACCATGTGACCACAGCAACCAACCTTGGAGGTTTTGTGACCATACTCGCAAACCTCACCCGTCGTGCCTATGCGTTAGAAGAGCCCCCAGAATATGTTGTGTACCAAGGGCCCGTAAGCGGTGAAAGCCGTCAATTCTGGGCCACTATACACATCTACGGTAGGGGTCTAGCACCTGAGCGCCCCTACAGGTTCACCGGAAGAACAACTTCCTTTGAGCCACAAGCCATCCAACTAGCTGCTCGAGAAGCTATAGTTCATCTCCGGCACTTGTCGCCCAGAGTTGACTGTCGCTCGTTCCACTACTATCCCAGACGCGAAGGGTACGGTAGACCACCCCAAGTTGCCAACGGAGATCACGAAACAGATCCTGCATTGTTGCACCTAGTGCGCTACGTAAGTGCACTAGAAGAACTGTGCGATCAGGTCACAATTGACCTTATCGTAGCTCGTGGAGAGCTGGTTCGTTGAGCCCCGGCAAGAGAAGAGGACGAGCCCAACGCCGACAACCCAGTCGTGCTGTTTGGACAATCGATCGAGCCCCTGAGGTCTACCCCAGCTATCGGCCAAGGTGTTGCGATAACCCCAGAAGTGCTACGTCGCATTTTGGGAACACACTCCAACGGAGTGGTGACCAGCAATCCCCGAGATGGCCATCATCGCTACCCCGAGCTCGCAGCCCCTCAACCCACTCCAGTTAATTCCGACGGTGAGACCCGTGGAGGAGCCTCAACATCCACAAGGCACGCCCGCATGGATGTAAACGAAGTAGACTAATTAACCCAAGTTGTATCGAGTCCCAGTGCACCCTTGCTTTGTAACCATGTGGCCTTGTGAATAATCGTTGCTTGTTGTCCTGCTTCGGTTTTAAATAGTAACCTTGTCTAAATACCCAGTACGCAGTGTGAGATCGCTGGCGCAGTTACCAAAAACCTTCCCGACAACCCCCACAGTAACACGTCACCTCGGTGAAATATGTGTGTCTGTGGCATTGACTTTGACCCGTGGAACGGAGCTGGAAGTTTCGTTACCATTCACCACGGTAAAAATAACCCAGCTCCGGTTCTATAAAGAGGCCACCGTGTGACCTTGCCAAACACTTCTCATCTTGTGCACCATACTCACAACCATTTCTTGCCATGCCGACACCCAGCATTTACCTGAGAACCCCAGATGCAACCCCGGGTAGTTTTGTCAAGATATTGTGGGATTTTACCTGCAGTACCATGGGCGCTACCCAGCCACCCCAGTACGAGCTGTTCAAATCAAGGATCACCCCTTCCACCTCGAGATATTGGGCAGCAGTGCACATCCCTCCCGTGAACTCAAACCAAGACCCAACAGAGGTCTCCTTCGCGGGGAAATCTATGCCAACCCCACAAATGGCCGTGGAAGCTGCGGCTTACGAAGCGCTTGCTCGCCTCCGATTCACGGTGCCCTATGCCAGCGAACGTGGGTATTATTACTTCCCGAGCTGTGCAGCGCCCGGAGGAGTAACATCTTTTCCCGGTGGACGAATCGAGAGAGACCCCGTCCTGGCCAACCTTGTCCAGTACGTCATCGCTCAAGAGAGTTTGAACCAACGCGTGATGGGTTATCTCCAGAGCCTCACAGATTTAAATCCACAGATCGCCATCGGCAGATCACTGAGGCCCGACCAGGAGAGACACGTGCATCGACTGGTCAATCCACTTTCCCAGATAGAAGAAGAATGTGTCTCAGTGCCAAAAACATTCTCTCGAGACCCCGTCCAGCTACCCTTTGCACTATAGACGTCGCTGCTACATTTTAATCTGTTACAACATTTAATTATCCGATGTAACTTGTGCGTGGTAACCGAGTGTGCGCATTGAGTAAATGTTTATTAATGAGTGATCCTGTTGCATTATTGTTTTCTCCCGCAATTAATCCTGGAATAAGTTTTCTTTTCGCTAAACCACTACTTCTGCATCTTCTCACGACATGGACTATTTTATTACACACAGCACAACGACCACAGACTCTCGACCATCATCAACCAAGCACATACACTGTTTACAAAAACTTTGCAACAGTGTTACATCTGGCTAACCACTCTCCTAACGATAATTAGCACACGGCACACCCCACCTACTCCTCGTGTTCATCACCACCGCGGAGAGCCAACCCCCAAGCAGCAGCATCGCGACGATCGTCGAGGATCATCGCACACTGGAGCACAGAGAACCCCAGCAATGTCGCCAGCCCTCCGCATATCAGTATCGCGTACCAGTCCGGCATCACCTCCGCCATTAGAGCCTCACCCGAGCTTCTATAAGCAGAAGTGGAGGAAGAAGGAGGGGGAGAAGCAAGGCCACGTGTGAGGAGAAAGAGAGAAAACATCTCGACCATTTTATAGCTCGAACATGGTGTACGGTGGGCGAAGTCCACCAACGCCGCTCGTCGCCCGATCGCCGGTGTTCGGAGTCGAATCCGTGAGCAGTGCCGACAGCACGCTGGCCCGCCGTGACGCCCGGGTAATCATGCTACAGTAACCCTCTCGTAATGATGCCACGTCACCTCTATCACTGTAGTTAATCTCGGGTTAATTCGAAACCGATTCAAATTCAAATTCAAATCAGGCAAACAATAAAAGTTTTCAAACATTAAAACTAAAATGTTTTAAATGTGTCAAATAAATCATAAGTAATTATGGTGGATAATACACATCTTTATAAAGTAATTAAATGCTCTAAAATCATTAAACAGTAGTTAAAACAGTTATAAAAATGCCTTTTTAATTTTCTAAAATATTAAACTATTTTATTTTGGGATAAGAATTAATGTGGCAGCAGTATATTTATAAATACTAATTTAGGTGCTAGTGATAACTTTTATAAAACTAAAATAAAAGGGATCTAGAAATAAAACAGAAAAGTAATAGAATAAAAAAACAGAACATACAAAAAAAAGAAGAAAGGGCCTCCCTGGGGCCAGAAGGCCCAGCTCGCTGACCCATTAGGCCCAACCGGCCAGGCCCAGACGCCCTCCCACTCACCTTATTCCCCCCCACTCCCCACCAAACCCTAGATCGAACCCCACTCCCCCACGAAACCCCCACCACATCCCCTCTCGCTCCCATCCCCCCGATCCAGGACTGGATCGGGCCTAACCCCGTCACCCCGCGCCCCGATTCCGGCGCCCATCCCCGGCGTCACCTCGCCGCCTCGACCCGTCCCCGTCCTCCTCCCGGCCAGACCACACTGATCCCCGCCGCCCCACGCCGCCTGGAAATCCGCTTCGCCATCCTCCTCCTCTACACCCCCGGACGCCGTCGACGAACGCCGCCCCGCCGCTGGACCCCCGCCTCGACCTCGCCGTCGACCTCGACCTCCTCCCCTGGATGCATCTGCCGGTCGTCGCCACTCGATCCGCCGCCTCGCGTCCCCGTCATCATCCCTGACCGGCCTCCTTGAGCCACGCCGCACCCGCTTCCCTCCATCGCCGGTGAGGCCCACGGCCTCCCCTTTCCCTCTGCCAGCGCCTCGCACCTGCCGTGCTGCTACTGCTAGCGTCACGCACGCGTTGCTCTGCACCCGCATAGGCTCGCCTGCCATCCATTCCCGCTCAAACCGCAGCCACCGGTCAACGCGGGCCACAGCGCCCGTTCGGTGGGTCGTCTCCGCATGGCGTTTTGTCACCGAGGCGACGAGATCGGGGTACGCCGCCCCGACGGGTGGTTGCCGGCGTGCACCACCGTGTGGGCGTACGTTTTGGCCGCTCGGTCCCCCCCTGACATGCGGGTCTGCCCGGTTTAATTAGGAACTAACCGCCCCTTGTTTTGTTAATGGGGCCATTGCCTAATCTGGATTAATGCAATAACCCCCCTAATAAGTGTATGACAAGTGGGTCCCGCCCCCGAGAACGTTTAAAAAAATAGAAAAAAGAATTAATAAATAAATAAATACAAATATTAATCAATTAATTAATTAACTAACTAAATTAGTTAAACTTAATTAATTGTGTTTAATTAACCTAATCAATTAACTAAACTAATTAAACCTGTTTAGTTAGCACTGTCACTAACATGTGGGTCCCAATGGACCCACCTGTCTGGTTTGGCTGGTCAACCGACCAGTTGACCTGCTGACATCACACATACGTCATGCTGACGTCATCCCATACTGTTCTCGATAATGTTGGATTTAATTAAATAATTAAAATCAGAAAATGATTAATCTTTTAAAAATTAATATAAAATAAATCGTAGCTCGGATGGAAAAACTTTGTACATGAAAGTTGCTCAGAACGACGAGACGAATCCGATTACGCAACCCGTTCGTCCGCCATGCATCCCTAGCATAGAGAACACGCAACTTTTCCCCTCCGATTCATCCGTCCGAAAACGCGAAACACCGGGAATACTTTCCCGGATGTTGCCCCCTTCGCCGGTATCACCTATCCCTACGTTAGGTCACCTCTAGCACAACGTATGCCGCTTCTTGCTTTTCGTTACATTTGATTGCTCTATTATTTATTGTGTTCCCCCTCCGTTACTTCTTTCCGGTAGACCCTGAGACCGATGCCGGTACCCCCTGTGATCGACTACGTCGACGACGACCCTCCTTCTTGTTTGAGCAACCAGGAAAGCCCCCCCCCCTTGATCACCAGATATCGCCTACTCTCCTCTATACTGCTTGCATTAGAGTAGTGTAGCATGTTACTGCTTTCGTTATTCCTATCCTGATGCATAGCCTGTCTTTGATACTGCTGTTGATACCTTTACCTGCAATCCTACTGCTTAGTATAGGATGCTAGTGTTCCATCAGTGGCCCTACACTCTTGTCCGTCTACCATGCTATACTACTGGGCCGTGATCACTTCGGGAGGTGATCACGGGCATACTATATACTTTACACTATTACTTTACCTGTGATACTGTTCGGAGATGGGGGCTGAAGGGGCAGGTGGCTCCATCCCGGTAGAGGTGGGCCTGGGTTCCCGACGGCCCCCGACTAATACTTTGTGGCGGAGCGACAGGGAAGGTTCGGACCACCTAGGAGAGAGGTGGGCCTGGCCCTAGTCGGCGTTCGCGATACTTAACACGCTTAACGAGATCTGGGTATTTGATCTGAGTCTGGCCATTTGGTCTATACGCACTAACCACCTACGCGGGAGTAGTTATGGGTATCCCGACGTCGTGGTATCAGCCAAAGCACTTCGTGACATCAGCGACTGAGTGGCGCGCGCCGGGTTGGACCGCGTAACGTGACTTCCTTTGAAATGGAGGTTGCTAGGTCTGCTCTCCGGCCGCGTACGCAACGTGCAGGTGTGCTCAGGACGATGGGCCCAGACCCCTGCGCGCTTAGGTTTAGACCAGCGTGCTGACCTCTCTGTTGTGCCTAGGTGGGGCTGCGACGTGTTGATCTTCCGAGGCCGGGCATGACCCAGAAAAGTGTGTCCGGCCAAATGGGATCAAGCGTGTTGGGCTATGTGGTGCACCCTGCAGGGAAGTTTATCTATTCGAATAGCCGTGTCCCTCGGTAAAAGGACGACCCGGAGTTGTACCTTGACCTTATGACAACTAGAACCGGATACTTAATAAAACACACCCTTCCAAGTGCCATATACAACCCGGTGATCGCTCTCTAACAGGGCATCGAGGAGGGGATCGCCGGGTAGGATTATGCTATGCGATGCTACTTGGAGGACTTCACTCTACTCTCTTTTATATGCTGCAAGACGGAGGTGATCAGAAGCGTAGTCTTCGATAAGACTAGCTATCCCCCTCTTATTCTGGCATTCTGCAGTTCAGTCCACCGATATGGCCCTTTACACATATATCCATGCATATGTAGTGTAGCTCCTTGCTTGCGAGTACTTTGGATGAGTACTCACGGTTGCTTTTCTCCCCCTTTTCCCCCTTTCCCTTCTACCCGGTTGCCGCAACCAGATGCTGGAACCCAGGATCCAGACGCCACCTTCGACGATGACTCCTACTACTCTGGAGGTGCCTACTACTACGTGCAGCCCGCTGGCGACGACCAGGAGTAGTTAGGAGGATCCCCAGGCAGGAGGCCTTCGCCTCGTTCGATCTGCATCCCAGTTTGTGCTAGCCTTCTTAAGGCAAACTTGTTTAACTTATGTCTGTACTCAGATATTGTTGCTTCCGCTGACTCGTCTATGATCGAGCACTTGTATTCGAGCCTTCGAGGCCCCTGGCTTGTATTATGATGCTTGTATGACTTATTTTATTTGTAGAGTTGTGTTGTGATATCTTCCCGTGAGTCCCTGATCTTGATCGTACACATTTGCGTGCATGATTAGTGTATGATTGAATCGGGGGCATCACAAGTTGGTATCAGAGCCGACTGCCTGTAGGAATCCCCTTTCCAACTCCTTGTCCGAAGTTGAGTCTAGACATTGCAAAACTTTTACTAACATGGCTGTGTGTCTTACGGGCACATGTCACCATTGGGTGGTACTAGGATCTTTTACTCCTTAACCTTTACTCTGGGACTCTGATCTCTCTTCTATTCGGATTAAAATGTATTTTGCTAAATCTAACATTAGGATCTCGCTATCACTTTCACCCAGAGAGCACCTTATTACCGATGATCGTCTGCTTCACCAGAAGATCCTGAAGATACTCTCCGCTGTTAACCCGAGAACTTGTGTTCATCGCGTTTGCAATTGCTCTTCCACCGTCAACCCTTATGGATAACTACTTGCAGTTGTTATTCTTACATTCATCGCCAGTTGGTCTTGTTATTACAAGATACCCCAAAAAACTCGTCGTTGTTTCGATAATCCTTGAGCTTACTGCCTTGCTGTTCTTTGTCACCTGAATACCCCTACGAGCAATTCTCGCATATCGAGTATCCGCTCATCCCCCAGATGTTCATGTGTTTCACAAAAGTCTTCGAACTACCATTCGATCTTCCGAAAATCCTCAGCAACCTATTGCTCTGGAATTTCTTGTTTGCTTTCGTTATGATTAATCCCATAAGTATAGTAATATTATTGGCATCCTTTGTCACTATCATTTTTGTGTCCATTGATTCAATACGTTGTGAATGTTCACAATCATCAGTCGAATCCTAGGATTATATTTCCGGCTTAGACGTCATTTTGAACATGAGCTGGTTCTCGACCAGACTATCTGTCGGCGATTTTGCCTCGGGTATATTCAATTGATCCTTCCTTGATCAGAGCGTCTGCTTCTGATCCTTTGTTTTAGAAATCATAATTCTATTGCATTTAAGCTTTGAATTAGTCATTTGTTTCTATAATCCGATGCCTTGACATTCCTTCTTCCTTTGATTGAGTACCGATACTCCCATCAGCCCCGTTGTGGACCGCCGTACCCATTGCTGGGTTATTATCCGACAATGTCCTTCACAACCAAAATTCTTGTGAGTTCTTTACCTGATACATAATGCCCTTGGTAAATTGTATCATCTGCTTGGCCAACCATGCTCTGCTTTCGAGATGGTGATATTAACTACTGAAGCTTGTGGTATAGGTTTCCACGATACCCTGATGGGTTGAACCTATGCCTTCCTTTATCTGTGTGAACTCGGAAGTTTTCACGAGTCATACTCATCTGGTATTTCACCAGGTAAAACTTTCAACACTAATGCCTTTATCAAAGCGAGAAGTGAATGGAAGGTTATATATTGAAGAAGTGGGAGTCGACCTTGAACTTTTTGTTCATGCCCATGGACCCGATGTGGAACTTATCATAAAAGCTTCTTGTAATAATAACTATTTCCTTGATATGATATCATTTGGTATCTATGTATTGATCCTTTGCAATCGCGGTCCTGACCACATTCTCTCCTTAATTCCATTTCTCAGACAAGTTACAACACTTGTCTTTCGTTGATCGATACATCTCCGCAACCTCTGTTTTGATCTTCCTCGAGTATTAACCTCTGGTATCTCGAGAACTGTGTTGCTTCCTGCGAGTCTTCATCCAGTATTGCTTCTCACCGATCTCAGATTTCCCCCAGGTTCTGAGTTATTAGTCACTCGAGAACACCGGTAAGTGAACCGATTCGGCACTTTGGTTCGACAACTCTAAGTAATCTTTGTTGCTTACGAGTTTAATAATCCTTCTAGTCATCCCTAGCCTGATTGTTATATCATTATCATGCTACATTTTAACCATGCTACTTGGTCCTTCTCGGAGCACTAATTTCGACGATGAGCTAAGCTTACGTCGATTTTCCTTGTCATATCATTTCACCTTGGACAACAAGCTTGATTTCAAGTTTGTGTCGTACCCTTGGTTCCAATAACTTTTGCTCCATCATTCCGTTGACTTGATGTCATCGCCGGCCGATTACATCTTCATGAAACCTCTCGACAAATGTGTCGAGATCATCATCAGCATTCTGAGCGTTTCCATGATATCAATCGAATTCACGATGAGAAATACATCCTTGCCCTCGATGATTTGTGTTATCATCGGCCACCTTATTATCTTCCCTCCAACACAAACTTGTTCGTGTTTTGTGTTGTACCTTGAGTTCCGTGCTATCCAACAATTGTTCTTCTTTACCTTGGAGTATTACCATCTGTCTTGTCAAGGATGTCATGAAACTTTCACACCTCTTATGAATTATTGATGCAAGTAATACTTCTTACCATAACCTTCCCTTCTTGGCCCCCGTGTTGATTCTAACCGGGATTCCAGCAAGTGAACGGTACTGCGTGGATTTTGTACTTCTAACAACCCTATTGCTTTGAAGTTGATGGTCGATAGTTCGTCTTAGACTATTGGTTGTTGAACCACCATTCTAACGTTGATCATGCTACCTAAACCCATATTTCGGGTGCACTTTTCAACCAATGTTTAACTGTGTACGTTCTCCTCGAGCATTCCTCATTATATCATTTGATCTGACAAATGTTATCTCCTTGTTCACATAAGTGTGGAAATCCATCTTTTGAAAATCTCAATGAATTGTTGCTGAGTCAATCAGCCACCCTGCCATTCTCTCCTTGGTTCAATGATGAAGTGTGGTTCGGAAATCGCTCCCATAGTTCGTTTCCCGAAAATTTTGCAACGCCATCTCGTCAAATTGTGTTACACCCCTTTTCTTCTCAGGCATCCTGAGTCTAAGGTATCCTAACACTGATCAGATCTGAAGCTCGGTCATATATGATGCTTGGAACATATTTCCAAGAATTATATCATTTGTCTTTATATGACCCGGTAAGGTGATGTCATGGCTAGCACACCTGGCTGGAGGACCTACCGTTATAGTTTCCTTTTTGACAAGGTTAACCATTTTTCCATGAGGAAATTGAATGCCTTGTTTAATAAGTTATCTTGATGGATCCTTTGTGTATTCAAAGTCCGACCTTTTCTTGAAGACCATTTCAATGCTATCTCGGAGCATGTCTGTGGTACTCCGATTTTCAACAAGAACATTTGAAACCCAATGCTAAATGTTTCTTGCTCAATTATCCAAACACCGTTGTATGGGTAATGTCATGAAATTTCTCTCTCCCCTTACCTAAAGTGATTTCTACATCATATCCTGTCATGGATATCATGCTCTGCTTGTCCTTGGGAAGGGTATACCCCTGGTACATGTGTCAAACACAATTTTTCCTTCCCATTGTTCTGTTTGATCTGATGATCACATTTTCCTTTCCATTGATTTAATTAACCTTCCTTGTGATCCATATGATCTAAGCAGTATTATTGTCTGCTTATGTAAACACCTTGGTGTACAATTCTGTCAGCAAGACCCTGTTACTATTGTTGATGACATTTCGGTAGCCACCGATGGACGAGAACCTTGCCTATTGGCCCGCCTCGTTCAACGAGCAGGAAAATGGTTCTCTTTGTCCCTCGCCCTTGGTATCGACGTTGTTGCCGACATAATCGACAGGCTACCCTCTGACATGCCTTACTTACATGATCGTGCAAGGCGCCACCACCCTTCCTACTTTTAACCCACATGGTGGGCCCATAACCCACAGGTCCCAGGATCGAAACCTGACTATCCTGTACATCACGGTTCCCAAGGTTATTCCTCATGCTTGGCTTCGTATGAAATTCACGGGCCACCGTCCTAGTGATCTATTCTGGTAAAAGACGCAATACTCAATCTCGTTGCTCTGAACCCCTTTCGCACGGTCTTTCAGACATCGAACGATTGCCTATCCGTTTGAAACTTCTCATGGTACCTTCTTACTTTGCTCTCGATATCTTCTTAAGTTTCAACTCAGGAGATACTTATGCTTCTTCCCCTGAGTTAACCGTCCGATGCTTAATTTTTTTAGGATCCGTCCTTATAGAGTTTTCCCCCTCTTATCCTTTCATAAGTACGGTGAGGATCCTGAAGGAAGGAAGACAACTTCATTGTGATGCATTGATGCATAGGAATGAAGACATCAACGCTATGGATCGACCTCTTCGAGAAGAGCTACCAAGACCAAGAAGATTCGTTAGGATTTAGTACCCAGACCTTTCCCCCTTACTCCCCTCTTAAATCTCGGGACGAGATTTCTTGTAGTGGAGGAGAATTGTGACGCCCGGGTAATCATGCTACAGTAACCCTCTGGTAATGATGCCACGTCACCTCTGTCACTGTAGTTAATCTCGGTTAATTCGAAACCGATTCAAATTCAAATTCAAATCAGGCAAACAATAAAAGTTTTCAAACATTAAAACTAAAATGTTTTAAATGTGTCAAATAAATCATAAGTAATTATGGTGGATAATACACATCTTTATAAAGTAATTAAATGCTCTAAAATAATTAAACAGTAGTTAAAACAGTTACAAAAATGCCTTTTTAATTTTATAAAAAATTAAACTATTTTATTTTGGGATAAGAATTAATGTGGCAGCAGTATATTTATAAATACTAATTTAGGTGCTAGTGATAACTTTTATAAAACTAAAATAAAAGGGATCTAGAAATAAAACAGAAAAGTAATAGAATAAAAAAACAGAACATACAAAAAAAAAGAAGAAAGGGCCTCCCTGGGGCCAGAAGGCCCAGCTGGCTGACCCATTAGGCCCAACCGGCCAGGCCCAACCGCCCTCCCACTCACCTTATTCCCCCCCACTCCCCACCAAACCCTAGATCGAACCCCACTCCCCCACGAAACCCCCACCACTTCCCCTCTCGCTCCCATCCCCCCGATCCAGGACTGGATCGGGCCTAACCCCGTCACCCCGCGCCCCGATTTCGGCGCCCATCCCCGGCGTCACCTCGAAGCCTCGACCCGTCCCCGTCCTCCTCCCGGCCAGACCACACTGATCCCCGCCGCCCCACGCCGCCTGGAAAGCCGCTTCGCCCTCCTCCTCCTCTACACCGCCGGACGCCATCAACGAACATCGCCCCGCCGCTGGACCCCCGCCTCGAGCCACGCCGCCCCCGCTTCCCTTCATCTCTGGTGAGGCCCACGGCCTCCCCTTTCCCTCTGCCAGCGCCTCGCACCTGCCGTGCTGCTACTGCTAGCGTCACGCACGCGTTGCTCTGCACGCGCGTAGGCTTGCCTGCCGTCCATTCCCGCTCAAACCGCAGCCACCGGTCAACGCGGGCCACAACGCCCGTTCGGTGGGTCGTCTCCGCATGGCGTTTCGTCACCGAGGCGACGAGATCGGGGTACGCCGCCCCGACGGGTGGTTGCCGGCGTGCACCACCGCGTGGGCGTACATTTTGGCCGCTCGGTTCCCCCCTGACATGCGGGCCTGCCCGGTTTAATTAGGAACTAACCGCCCCTTGTTTTGTTAATGGGGCCATTGCCTAATCTGGATTAATGCAATAACCCCCCTAATAAGTGTATGACAAGTGGGTCCCGCCCCCGAGAACGTTTAAAAAAATAGAAAAAAGAATTAATAAATAAATAAATACAAATATTAATCAATTAATTAATTAACTAACTAAATTAGTTAAACTTAATTAATTGTGTTTAATTAACCTAATCAATTAACTAAACTAATTAAACCTGTTTAGTTAGCACTGTCACTGACATGTGGGTCCCAATGGACCCACCTGTCTGGTTTGGCTGGTCAACCGACCATTTGACCTGCTGACATCACACATATGTCATGCTGACGTCATCCCATATTGTTCTGGATAATGTTGGATTTAATTAAATAATTAAAATCAGAAAATGATTAATCTTTTAAAAATTAATATAAAATAAATCGTAGCTCGGATGGAAAAATTTTGTACATGAAAGTTGCTCAGAACGACGAGACGAATCCGGTTACACAGCACGTTCGTCCCCCACGCATCCCTAGCATAGCGAACACGCAACTTTTCACCTCCGATTCATCCGTCCGAAAACGCGAAACACCGGGAATACTTTCCCGGATGTTTCCCCCCTTCGCCGGTATCACCTATCCCTACGTTAGGTCACCTCTAGCACAACGTATTGCCGCTTCTTGCTTTTTGTTACATTTGATTGCTCTGTTATTTATTGTGTTCCCCCTTCGTTACTTCCTTCCGGTAGACCCTGAGACCGATGCCGGTACCCCCTGTGATCGACTACGTCGACGACGACCCTCCTTCTTGTTTGAGCAACCAGGCAAGCCCCCCCCCCTTGATCACCAGATATCGCCTACTCTCCTCTATACTGCTTGCATTAGAGTAGTGTAGCATGTTACTGCTTTCGTTATTCCTATCCTGATGCATAGCCTGTCTTTGATACTGCTGTTGATACCTTTACCTGCAATCCTACTGCTTAGTATAGGTTGCTAGTGTTCCATCAGTAGCCCTACACTCTTGTCCGTCTACCATGCTATACTACTGGGCCGTGATCACTTCTGGAGGTGATCACGGGCATACTATATACTTTACACTATTACTTTACCTGTGATACTGTTCGGAGATGGGGGCTGAAGGGGCAGGTGGCTCCATCCCGGTAGAGGTGGGCCTGGGTTCCCGACGGCCCCCGACTAATACTTTGTGGCGGAGCGACAGGGCAGGTTCGGACCACCTAGGAGAGAGGTGGGCCTGGCCCTAGTCGGCGTTCCCGATACTTAACACGCTTAACGAGATCTGGGTATTTGATCTGAGTCTGGCCATTTGGTCTATACGCACTAACCACCTACGCGGGAGTAGTTATGGGTATCCCGACATCGTGGTATCAGCCGAAGCACTTCGTGACGTCAGCGACTGAGCGGCGCGCGCCGGGTTGGACCGCGTAACGTGACTTCCTTTGAAATGGAGGTTGCTAGGTCTGCTCTCCGGCCGCGTACGCAACGTGCAGGTGTGCTCAGGACGATGGGCCCAGACCCCCTGCACGCTTAGGTTTAGACCGGCGTGCTGACCTCTCTGTTGTGCCTAGGTGGGGCTGCGACGTGTTGATCTTCTGAGGCCGGGCATGACCCAGAAAAGTGTGTCCGGCCAAATGGGATCAAGCGTGTTGGGCTATGTGGTGCACCCCTGCAGGGAAGTTTATCTATTCGAATAGCCGTGTCCCTCGGTAAAAGGACGACCCGGAGTTGTACCTTGACCTTATGACAACTAGAACCGGATACTTAATAAAACACACCCTTCCAAGTGCCATATACAACCCGATGATCGCTCTCTAACAGGGCATCGAGGAGGGGATCGCCGGTAGGATTATGCTATGCGATGCTACTTGGAGGACTTCAGTCTACTCTCTTCTATATGCTGCAAGACGGAGGCGATCAGAAGCGTTGTCTTCGATAAGACTAGCTATCCCCCTCTTATTCTAGCATTCTGCAGTTCAGTCCACCGATATGGCCCTTTACACATATATCCATGCATATGTAGTGTAGCTCCTTGCTTGCGAGTACTTTGGATGAGTACTCACGGTTGCTTTTCTCCCCCTTTTCCCCCTTTCCCTTCTACCCGGTTGCCGCAACCAGATGCTGGAACCCAGGATCCAGACGCCACCTTCGACGACGACTCCTACTACTCTGGAGGTGCCTACTACTACGTGCAGCCCGCTGACGACGACCAGGAGTAGTTAGGAGGATCCCCAGGCAGGAGGCCTGCGCCTCGTTCGATCTGTATCCCAGTTTGTGCTAGCCTTCTTAAGGCAAACTTGTTTAACTTATTTCTGTACTCAGATATTGTTGCTTCCGCTGACTCGTCTATGATCGAGCACTTGTATTCGAGCCTTCGAGGCCCCTGGCTTGTATTATGATGCTTGTATGACTTATTTTATTTGTAGAGTTGTGTTGTGATATCTTCCCGTGAGTCCCTGATCTTGATCGTACACATTTGCGTGCATAATTAGTGTACGATTGAACCGGGGGCGTCACACCCGCGAGGTGAGTGCACGCTGCTCCGGCAGCTAGCACGCCGTGCACTACCGCGGTACGGCCTAGATGCCCTACGCGCTAGGCATCGCCGGTGGAGAAAGCGCGGGAAAGCGCGTGGGAGAGAGGAAGAAGAAGAGCCAGAGGGAGAAGAAGAGGCTGACTGTGGGCCCCGGGTCCACTTGTCAGCCAGAGAGAGCACTGTGCTCTCGGGTGCGACCAGCGTATATTTAAATTTAGAAATTATTCTAAAATCAAGTGTAGAAATCTCTCGTCTTTGTCCCGAACCGTAGATCTTTACACGCAGCACCAGTATTCACACTGTGGTTTTTCACCATTTATTGCCCCTCACTGTAACCATTTTTTTATTCGCATATGGTTTCTTAAAACAGCTTTTAACAGATCTCAAGGACGAGATTTTTCTTAAGGGGGGGGGGGTAGTGTTGTGACACCCCAAATTTTTTGCCTTGTTTTATTGTATTAAATATTTTTGCCAGGAATTAAAACTTTGAATTTCTGAGCCCCATCTTGATTTTAAATCTTTATCTTCCTTGTTGTGATGAGTTTTTCCCAAAGAGAAAACTTTTCAAATATGTTAGTTGACTAGTATAACCTCTCAAGAAAACATTTTTTTAAATCAGCAGGATTAATTACAAAATTAATTTTTACCTGATCTTCTTTTCTTAAAAAATGAGCTTATTCAGGTTTTATGGCCATTTTTGCATTACAACCATTTAATAAATTCACTCATAACTCCCACAAAAATTTGGAGATATCATGGGATGTTTTTAAACCAGTTTTATGCAAAGACATCTTCAGCCCTTTAGATATTTTGAGCCGTGCACCTAATTTTCTTCTCTGGTCCAGAGAGGAGTTTTGCACTTCAACCCTTTTAAAAATTTCTTTCTAGCCTCCACCAAAATTATGGGATGTTGGTAACAACATGAGATTCAACTTTATGCAAAAACCTAGTGCTATTCTTTGAAAATTTTGAGTGAACCAACCTCTTTTTCATTCTGGTCCAGTCTGGTGATTTCTACTGCAACCCTATTCAATCTTGCTCCAATAACCTTGTGCTTTCTCCTGCTTGTGGTCCTCCCTACTAAACCCCCAAGTCCAGGAGCATGATCTTGTTGGATCATTTTTAGTTCATGAAATGATGCAATATATCCCCTGTCCAGGATTGTAGTTCAGCAAAACTTGCACTAGCAAGTTTCTTATTTTGTCCAAATGACCTTACCACCCTCTTGTGCATCCAAAGAGACACTGATCTGGAGAATTTGACCACTCCAAGAAATGCCTAGGTGCCTGCGGAATTTTGTCAAACACCTGGAGTGCATGATCAGATTTGACATGAATGGTTTCTTGCATTATGAACTTGACCACCTGACCAAACCACCTTGTCCCTTGGGTTTCCCTCTACCTCTAACCTGGTTCTGTTAAGTCACAGCCTCACCTGTGACCTGTAGCATGCCACGGCATTGTATCGAACACCTTCCATGCGTGTACTGGACGCGCCCAGAGTGCGTGTATTGCACGAACCACGCCCGAGCCGACACGCTGGCCCCCCTGGTTTTGGCCTGCTCTGCAACACCATGCCACGCACTACCCTCCTCACAGCAACGCGCCAAGCCGCCCTGGCAGCCAACAGCGCCGCCGTCAGAGCTTTTGGTGGCACGCCGACGTTGGCCGACAGCCTCTGCTCCGTTCAGCGCCGCCCAAGCCACCCCGGCTCGCCACCTGGCCCCTGGCACGGCCCGAACGCACCCGCAAGCATGTCCGCTAGCGTTCGTCGCCGCCACGACACCCTGCACGCTACAGCTAGGCGGTTCGCCGGCGTCCTCATCCACTGCCGCGGAAACGATTTTATCGCGCTATAAAAAGGGCTCCCCGACACCTCCCGAGCACGCATGCGACTCCAAGCCATTCCCCTAGGGCCCTATAGGTAGCCAATCGACCTAGGGAGGTCATCTTCCCCACCTCCGGCAGCAGCAGCCGCCGCCATGGCCCCAGCTCTCCCAGCACCACCAGGGCCTCTCCCTCCCACTTCTCTTCACCAAGAGCACCTCCTTCCTCCCGTGAACCTTTCCCTCTACTCATTTTCGATCGGGACTCACTGCGGGGGAGATTTCACTTTGCCCGATGGCCGCCGTCCGCCACGAAGCTCGCCGCCGGCGACTCACTCCGTCCCCGCCGACAAAACAACCACCGGAGTGACCGCCTCGGTCCCCTGTGATCGCGGGTGGCCTTGGTTTCCCGAACGGTGCCGCCGTTCGCCGGCGAGCGTCGCCGGGGTCTCGCCCCGCTCGGGCAGAGGAGGGAGAAGACGCGGGCGACTGGTCAAACCTGACCAGTGGGCCAGGCGGGCCCACCGTCAGTGACCCATCACTGGTCCACGTGGGTTAAGTGGAAGCGTATTCCCAAAATACGCCTTCGACGTGTACGTGTCCATTCGAAACGTTTTTCCTTTTTCTGTTTTATTTTAAAAATCAGTTTTGACCAGAACTTTGACTAACTATATCTTTTCAAATATAACTCCAAATGAATTGATTCTTTTTCCTACATCTCTCAAATAATGTCTAGTTTATTTTAAGATTTATTTGAAAATTTTCCAAACAACTTTTTTGTGCTGTTTTTGAAATATGTGTTATTTGCATATTTTGAAAATAGGAGTTTTGGAGAGAGGATAGGAGACTTGCAAGAATCTTGGAGTACACCTTGCCTTTCTACACCATTAAGGCAAGCATTCTGAACTCCGGGATAATATTTTGATGGGACAGTTGGCACGTGTATAACCCCACTTATTTCGGGGCATTATTATTTCATGTGCCTTTGCATGAATGCATACATGGTGATTTTACTTTGCTATTTGGATATGAACACATGTGTGATGGTAATCATACTCATGTGCCTTACATGCATGCCGGAGAGGGAGCCGGGAAAGCCTCTACCTTGGGTAGGCGTGGGCTTGTCACCGGTCTCCTCGAGACGATTATATCCGGTATGGCATGGTAAGATATAATGGGTGTTGATTTGTTAGTTGAAATATTTGTATTATCCGTGTCATGCAGGAAACTCACCAAACCTCCTGAGTCGACCACAAATCGAGTCTTGTTCCAGTAACCCCATACTTGCCTTGTACTACCACTTGTCCCTGCCGTAGGTAGGGTACGGTTCAGTAAGTCGTCAACCCCTTTCAAGCACACACCGTACAGAGAGGCCATGGTGGAAGATACCGGTGGTAGCCGGTAGACTGACCACATGGCCCGGGAGCATGGGTGTTTCCAGTTGGGACCGAGAGGGGAGGCCACCCCTTAGAGCGCGCATTATAAATTTGATCCCATGCTACCTGAGGTTGTAGCCTCCCCACTTAGAGTTTGCTTGACAGGTGTTGTGGGTGATTCCAGACACCGATGAGTTAAGCTGGTGTGTGCAAGTTAGGTATGTTTTCAACTAAAAGACCGTAGACGGAATTAGTCCCGATTGACTAAAGGAATCCGTTACTCGTGGGTAAAGAGTACACCCTCTGCAGAGATATTAAACCTATTCGAATAGCCGTGTCCATGGTTAAGGATTACAGTCTGGGATGGGTCAAGTGTCGGTCCTAGTGTCGGTCTTCGGAGGAGAAACTGTTAAAAACAAAACTGAGATCATGGTTCAAGACTTGTGATAATTATGGTTATTATTAACTGGCCCGTGATATATCTGATATTATCGAATATCCCTGGGATGGTTCTACCTCCTGGATATTCACTGGCATTTCTTTTAAAGCCCTTTATGTGGCGTCGCTGAGACGCCCGACTGTGGCATTTCTTTTAAAAGCCCTGTAAGTGGTGTCGCTCAGACGCCCGACTGTGGCGTTTCTTTTAAAAGCCCTGTAAGTGGTGTCGCTCAGACGCCCGACTGTGGCATTTCTTTTAAATGCCCTGTAAGTGGTGTCGCTCAGACGCCCGACTGTGGCATTTCTTTTAAAGCCCTGTAAGTGGTGTCGCTCAGACGCCCGACTGTGGTATTTATTTTCAAGCCCTGTAAGTGGTGTCGCTCAGACGCCCGATGGTGGCATTTCTTTTAAAGCCCTGTAAGTGGTGTCGCTTAGACGCCCGACAGTGGCATTTCTTTTAAGGCCCTTTATGTGGCGTCGCTCAGACGCCCGATTGTGGCATATTTTCGTTATTTCATTTACTTGGTTGTTTATCCATGATTTACTTAAATATCTTTCTTGCATACATTATAAACCTTATTCCATAGTGATCAGAGTAGTCATAGAATATTTTTGAAGTATGATTATTTGTGGTTATATTATACCTGTGTTCATAATGTTTGCGAGTACATTCAAAGTACTCACTGGCTTGTCCCTGGCTATTGTCTTGGCCAGATTCTTCTTGCCTGGAGAGAAGCGACGTGAGGTCGGCCTCGGACCCTAAGCAATCGGTGATAGCCGCCTCGTGAGGATAGGAGTTAACCTGGTCAGCTGTTCCCGTGGGAAATGGAGTCCCACACACGGATGATCTACACACCGCTTCCGCCCTCAACCGCTAGAAATCATTCGATGTACTCATAGGCCTCAATGGTCTTGTACTACATATTTTGTGCTCTTGCTTGGAATTTCTGTATCAAGTTGATGTCTCATCAGCTAACAGTAATCCTGGGGCTGATGAGCACGACGGCCATTTTCTGGAAATAAAAGTCCGGAAAAACCGGTCGCGACACCTTCCCCCGTATATGAAGGAGTGGAGGAGGGGGAAGTCTGGCCCTCTACTATGGCCTGCACTGGGGAGTCCTACTCCCACCGGGAGTAGGATTCCCCCCTTCCATGTAGTAGGAGTAGGAGAAATGGAAAGGGAAAAGAGAAGAGAGGGAAGGAGGGGGCGCCACCCCTTCCCCTAGTCCAATTCGGACTAGGCCTTGGGGGGTGCGTAGCCTCCCCTCTCTCTTTCCCTTAAAGCCCAATAAGGCCCATATACTCCCCGGTGAATTCCCATAACTCTCTCAAGTACTCCGATAAATACCCGAATCACTCGAAACCTTTCCGATGTCCGAATATAGTCGTCCAATATATCGATCTTTACATCTCGACCATTTAGAGACTCCTCGTCATGTTCCCGGTCTCATCCGGGACTCCGAACTACCTTCGGTACATCAAAACACATAAACTCATAATACCAATCGTCACAGAACTTTAAGCGTGCGGACCCTACGGGTTCGAGAACTATGTAAACATGACCGAGACACATCTCCAGTCAATAACCAATAGCGGAACCTGGATGCTCATATTGGCTCCTACATATTCTACGAAGATCTTTATCGGTCAAGCCGCATAACAACATACGCTGTTCCCTTTGTCATCGGTATGTTACTTGCCCGAGATTCGATCGTCAGTATCTCAATACCTAGCTCAATCTCATTACGGGCAAGTCTCTTTACTCGTTCTGTAATGCATCATCCCACAACTAACTCATTTGTTGTATTGCTCGCAAGGCTTATAGTGATGTGCATTACCGAGAGGGCCCAGAGATACCTCTCGGACAATCGGAGTGACAAATCCTAATCTCATCTATGCCAACTCAACAAGTACCCTTAGAGACACCTTTAGAGGACCTTTATAATCACCCAGTTACGTTGTGACGTTTGGTAGCACACAAAGTGTTCTTCCGGTAATCGGGAGTTGCATAATCTCATAGTCATAGGAACATGTATAAGTCATGAAGAAAGCAATAGCAGTAAACTAAAACGATCAAGTGCTAAGCTAACAGAATGGGTCAAGTCAATCTCATCATTCTCCCAATGATGTGATCCCATCTATCAAATGACAACCCATGTCTATGGTTAGGAAACTTAACCATCTTTGATCAATGAGCTAGTCAAGTGGAGGTATACTAGTGATACTATGTTTGTCTATATATTCACACATGTATTATGTTTCCGGTTAATACAATTCTAGCATGAATAATAAACATTTGTCATGAAATAAGGAAATAAATAATTACTTTATTATTGCCTCTAGGGCATATTTCCTTCATCGGCGCACCCCTACCTGGCGCGCCAAATGTCTGAATTCGGGTTCCAGCAAAACCCTTGAGGTTCGAACACTGGGGTGCGCATGAAGATTTCCCCCTACCTAATCACGCCCTCAACCTCGCCGCAATCTCAAAGCCTAGCTCGACGAACCCGCAACACAAGAGACACAAGATTTATACTGGTTCAGGCCACCATTGTGGTGTAATCCCCTACTCTAGTGTGGTGTGGTGGATTGCCTCTCGGGCTGAGGATGAG
Source organism: Aegilops umbellulata (assembly GCA_032464435.1). Lineage (NCBI taxonomy): Eukaryota > Viridiplantae > Streptophyta > Magnoliopsida > Poales > Poaceae > Aegilops > Aegilops umbellulata. The sequence continues at coordinate 406,777,611 of CP136054.1, read as the reverse complement.
CAGTACAAGGGGAAGAACAACCTCCTGAGGCGAGGTGTTCTTATGCTTGGTGAGTGTGAGGATGATCTGAATCCGTTCTAGATGAGTTGCCTCCTATGTGGTGGCTAGCCTTATTTATAGAGGCCCTGGTCCTCTCCCCAAATATTGAGCCGGAAGGGAGCCAACAACGGCCAATTTGAAAGGGGACAACTAGTACAAGCTATCCTGACTAAAGGTGGTCTTCGCCTGCCAAAGGCTTTTGGTGGTGACGCCGTCTTGGGCTCCATGGTGACCTCCGTCCTACCGTCCGGCTGGTCTTGGTCTCGTTGCACCGATATGGAAACTTTGCATGATGCCTCGGTACCCCTCGCCTGTGCTTGCCTCCTGAGCACTAAAGAGGAAACGAGGACATTGTGCGCGCTAGCGCCCGCCTGACCTTGGTCGTCACGGCTGACATCGTAGGAACCTCGCGAGGTTCGCCTTGCCTTGATCTCTCCGCCCCTCACGAGCCATCCTGATGAGACTGCTCCTGAGGAGGTCTTGTGTTGTCCGCCTCGCGAGGCTTGGCCCCTCGCGAGGGTCTTGAGTGCTTGTTGGTGAAGACGGGTCGTACTGGGCCGCGAGTGGAGCCACGCCGCGGACCGCAGGCAGGCAAGTCTGGGGAACCCCGTTCCTAGAACGCCGACACCACCCGTCCAGATACCTGCTCCTGCCTTTTGCTACCCTCACACCCACCGATGAGGAAGAGTTTGTTTACAATGAAATTATCATGCATACTACTGATTCTAACTCCAAGATTAAGGGGTAACAATGAACCTTTCCTTTTTTCCTCATTTTTAGCGTACAAAACTTTTATGCCTTTTCTAAATGTATTTTAAATCTTTTTGTAATGTAGTGTTAGGGTTATTGGCATTGATTGGAGGTGGGTCAATCTCGGCGAGCTTGCTGACTGTGTGAAGGGAATTGGGAAACTATCAACCAACATTGCTGAGTTACACGTTCGTAATCTTCAGTATAAGGAAATCCCAACAAGGGTCATCTTCCCTTGGCTGTTGTCTATGTATCTGTTGATAGGAGACTTCAAATGCAAGTCTGTAATAAAGCATTTCCGACGGGACCAGTTTTACATTCTTAGTCACCAAGATCAGGTATGTTATGTTTGCTGGATATTTTTCACATTTCATGTCTCTTTTCTGACAGGTTAACTATTTTTTGCATTGTTTTGCTCCAATACATGGTAACTCTAGTATAACTTCCTTGGTAACTTTATAAGTAGTGTCCTGATAAGTTTTGTTTTTGCTTTCTTGTTAATATCAGTTTTTTTACCCTGGTAATTTTGTTCTTTCTTTCATGATAACCTCTTTGTGCACACTGGTAACCTAGACCTTTAATGCCCTGATAATTTTTTAGTTGCTCCCTTGTGAAATTCAGTATATTTTTTACCTTGGTAGTTTTGTTCTTTCTACCCTGCCAAGCTTACTACCTTTAAATTGCAGCTGTTATTCCCTGCTTTGCAAAAGTTGGGTCCCGGTCCAAATGATGGGCATTGGTATGTGTTATCACTAAATCTCTGGGCGAAACGGTTCAAAGTTCTAGATTCATTGCGCGAACAAGATAGTCCTTCCCTTCTCGAGCATGCAACAAGATACATGAGCACTATAAAGAAGGCTTGGTTGATTGGTTACAAGGACTCGCATAAGCAAATCCAGGACTATGAACTTGTGTACATTGATGTGCTCAAACTTGATAATGGGTTAGTTGTGGCTTATTCACTCTCTTTTACACCTCCCTATATATTCTGATCACTGTTTTTGACCGTTCGCAACCTCAATGAAGCTGATTGTGGCTTATTTTTTATCACAAATGTTTCAGCACTGATTGTGGATTTTCCGACTGCATGTATCTTGCGGCATGGGATGGGAAAGATATTCCAGCTTTAACTCAAGAACAAATTCCAGCTCTCAGGAAAATTATGACATTGAGGTGGTTAGATCATGATCAAAACAAATGCATGCAGTGGCGTTATCATCTGTTTGGCAGCGAATCATGAGGTGAGAATTGTTACGACTGTGGTGTTATACTTTGTTTAGTTGCATTAGAGGCACATCATCACAAGTATATCTTCATGTGAGGATTGGTAAATGATGCTGTCACATTGTGATAACTTATAACAAATTGTCCTAATAACTTTACATGAATCTATCATGATAATGTCATAGAGCAAATTGTTAACATGCTGTTTATTATAGTATACAAATTCATTTGACCATATGATAAATTCATTGCCATTCATTATAAATTGGATCAAATTTTATTTGATAACTATGAGCATCTTGGTCGATGACCGGGATTACTTGCTTATAAATTTTATAAGTCCAAGCAGGCGTAATTTTTGTTCATAACTAATACAATGCAGTGCCGGTAGCTTACAAAAATGTAGATATAAAATCTTTTGGATTACAAATCCATGACAACTTCGTCATACAGTGCTGGTAACTTGCATAGCAGCGTGCTGATAGTTTACAAAAATATAGATATAAAAATGTTGTATTACAAAGCCATGAGAACTTCATCATACAATGTTGGTAACTGGCATAACAGGATGCTAATAGCTTGCACATATGGTCCATGAAGATAACGTAGCCACCATCTTCCGTTTTAAAAGCACCTTCTTCATTTATCTTGCTCGCGAAGATTTGCATTTGCGTTTTTTGTGGTCGACACTCCCGTACACACCACATTTCCTTTGTGACTTTGGCTTCGCAATGTCAAAAACTGACTGCTTCCTTTTTACTTTGGCCGCCCCTTCGTTGTAGTCTTGGGTGGGTCTAGGATCAACTTTGTGTTCGAGGACTGAGCTGCATCAGGGTGTGGGGGCTGGAAAACAAAAGCATGCTTGTTTTTGCTAGCATGTATCGTCACAGGCACGCTTGTTTGTTGTGTCTCGGGGTTCTCCTATCACTGCGCATTAGGGGCGCTTGTTTGTTGTGTGTGTGTGTGGGGGGGGGGGTTATCCTATTGCTGCACATCGTGGGCGCTTGTTTGCTGTGTAGTGGGGTTCTCCTGTTGCTGCGCATTGGGGGCGCTTGTTTTTTGTGTGGCAAATTTTTCTTCATTCACCCGACCCACGGGAATTGAGCAGGGATCCGGTTGTCCTTGAAACAATCCTTTTGCTTCTTTCTTTTTCTGTCTTGCTTTTTTAAGTTGACTATTCTTCAGGGTTTCAAGCTCCTCCTTGAAATTATACATGTGTATTGTTGCCAATCTGGTTCCATCATCTGTTAGGCAAGCGTCTTAGGTTGATGCCTTAAATTCTTTTAGTATTGATGTATATCACATGATGCTTTTCCCCTCTTCTGGCATCGACTTCTTAATTATTGGCTATTCAAAATCAGGTTGTATAAGATCTTCCTCTGGATCCCAAGTCCACCTTTGTAGGATGTACTTTTTAGGTATCTCATACACCCCAATCTAGTCCATCACTCATAGTATGTGTGTGCACATTAGTCCATCTCGATCAAACTTGCAGCAAGAACACGAGTATGTCCCTTCGTCCATGTTTGCTACACTGTTTCCAACTGCTCTTTCGACATGCTAGCCATCACTTTATCCTGGATCGCAGTGTACTGCTTTTCGAATTCGACCAGTGAGTTGTTTGGGTTGACATACTCCTTGAGCATAGAGTTAAACCCCTCACTTCTTGCCGTGGTCTGCAAGAAGGAAAAAATCGTGCATATAGTATGCCGGCACCGAACATTCCATGTTTTCCCACATCCAATGGAAATTCTCGTTGTCGGTCTGGCCATACGTTTCCATCATCACCCACCATTTGTGTTCAAACTCTTCTACTGCATTCAAAAACAGAAACATGGTAACCTTAGTTCAGATACATTGGTTATTTTAGTTCAAGCAACATGGTAACAATGCACATAGGATGATATTTTCCATGACGAATACCCCTCGGTGTTTGTAGTTAAAGCATCATTTTAACTAGCAAACAAAAAATTATCTTTCAATCACAACTAGTGGGGGGGTGCAAAGTTATCTTGTGTGTGTAAGAAACAAAATGCATGCGACAAACATAATAGGTTCAGTACATAAAAATATGCAGGTAACTTGGTTATACTTCTCTGATAACTTATAACTTTCTCACATGGTAACTGCTGATCCCATGCATGCAAACTCATTTGTGTTTAAGGTAGTTTGGGTGGGAAGTAAAATACCAGTCAAGCTATTGTCACACAATCCTTGAATGCCTTGTTTAGTGGCTCATCGTCATCCATCAGCTTCCCTAGCTTCTCCTGGGCCTTTTTCATTATATGCCAGTGGCAATTCTTGTCTACTATCCTAATGAACACCTCATCAATAGCACTCCTCATTGCAAAATCTTGATATATTATATGTTCTTTGGTGCAATTCCACCCATTGCATGCGAGAATGCATTAAACAGCCACACAAAGTTACTCAGTAGTTTGTTTCAAACAAATCCACAACCAAACTGGATTGACTGCCCATGGTTATTAATGCCAATGAAGGGCGCACATGGCATCTTCTACATGTTTGTCATGTATGTTGTGTCAAATGACAAGACATCATTGTATCTAGCATATGCCATGCATGACACACCATCTATCCAGAACAAATTTTCCACTCTGTCCTCGTTATCAAGTTTTATTATCCAATAGAAATCAGGATCTTGTGCCTTCATATCTTGGAAGTATGAGATTGTGCTTGTTGGGCAACGCAGTATTTCAAAAAAATTACATACGATCACGCAAGATCTATCTAGGAGATGCATAGCAACGAGCGGGGAGAGCGTGTCCACGTACCCTCGTAGACTGAAAGCGGAATCATTTAGTAACGCGGTTGATGTAGTCTCGCGATCCAACCGATCCAAGTACCTAACATACGGCACCTCCACGTTCAGCACACGTTCAGCTCGATGACGTCCCTCGATCTCTTGATCCAGTTGAGGGCGAAGGAGAGATCCGTCAGCACGACGGCGTGGTGACGGTGACGATGAAGTTACCAGCGCAGGCCTTCACCTAAGCACTACGACGATATGACCGATGTGTGTAATTGTGGAGGGGGGCACCACACATGGTTAAGAGAAACTTGTGTGTTCTAGGGTGCCCCCTGCCCCCATATATAAAGGAGGGGAGGGGAGGCGCGGCCAGCCCCATTGCGGCCCTTCTCTCTCCCCACTAAGGCACATCATGGCCCATTAGTTCCCCCGGGGGGTTCCGATAACCCTCCGGCACTCCTATAATTATCCGGTACCTCTCAGAACTCATCCAGTGTCCGAATAATATCGTCCAATATATCAATCATTATGTATCGACCATTTTGAGACTCCTCGTGATGTCCGTGATCTCATCCAGGACTCCGAACAAACTTCGGTCATCAAATCACATAACTCATAATACAAATCATCATCGAACGTTAAGCGTGCGGACCCTACGGGTTCGAGAACTATGTAGACATGACCGAGACACATCTTCGGTCAATAACCAATAGCGGAACCTGGATGCACATATTGGCTCCTACATATTCTACGAAGATCTTTATTGGTCAAACCGCATAACAACATATGTTGTTCCCTTTGTCATCGGTATGTTACTTGCCTGAGATTCGATCGTCGGTATCCTCATACCTAGTTCAATCTTGCTACCGACAAGTCTCTTTACTCGTTTCATAATGCATCATCCCACAACTAACTCATTAGTCACATTGCTTGCAACGCTTATAGCGATGAGCATTACCGAGAGGGCCCAGAGATACCTCTCCGATACTCGGAGTGACAGATCCTAATCTTGATCTATGCCAACCCAACAAACACCATTGTAGACACCTGTAGAGCATCTTTATAATCACCCAGTTACGTTGTGACGTTTGATAGCACACAAGGTGTTCCTTCAGTATTCGGGAGTTGCATAATCCCATAGTTAGAGGATCATGTATAAGTCATGATGAAAGCAATAGCAATAAAACTAAACGATCATTATGCTAAGCTAACGGGTGGGTCTTGTCCATCACATCATTCTCTAATGATGTGATCCCGTTCATCAAATGACAACACATGTCTATGGTCAGGAAACTTAATGATTACTGAGCTAGACAAGTAGAGGCATACTAGGGACACTTTGTTTTGTCTATGTATTCACACATGTACTAAGTTTCCGGTTAATACAATTCTAGCATGAATAATAAACATTTATCATAATATAAGGAAATATAAATAACAACTTTATTATTGCCTCTAGGGCATATTTTCTTTAGTCTCCCACTTGCACTAGAGTCAATAATCTAGTTCACATCGCCATGTGATTTAACACCAATAGTTCACATCTTTATGTGATTAACACCCATAGTTCACATCGCCATGTGACCAACGCCCAGAGGGTTCACTAGAGTCAACAATCTAGTTCACATCGCTATGTAATTAACACCCAAGGAGTACTAAGGTATGATCATGTTTTGCTTGTGAGAGAAGTTTAGTCAACGGGTCTACCACATTCAGAACCGTATGTATTTTGCAAATTTCTATGTCTATAATGCTCTGCACGGAGTTGCTCTTGCTAATTGCTCCCACTTTCAATATGCATCCATATTGAGACACCGAGTAATCCATATTAGTGCCAATGCTTGCATCAACGTAACCCTTTACGACAAACTCTTTGTCACCTCCATAACTGACAAACATGTCCTTATTCTACTAAGGATAATTTTGACCGTTGTCCAGTGATCCACTCCTGATCACTATTGTACCCTCTTGCCAAACTCATGGTGAGGTACACAATAGGTCTGGTACACAGCATAGCATACTTTATAGAACCTATGACTGAGGCATAGGGAATGACTTTTCATTCTCTTTCTATTTTCTGCCGTGGTTGGGTTTTGAGTCTTTACTCTTCACACCTTGTAACATAGGCAAAAACTCCTTCTTTGACTGTTCCATTTTGAACTACTTCAAAAACTTTTCAAGGTATGTACTCATTGAAAAAACTTATCAAGCGTCTTGATCTATATCTATAGATCTTGATGCTCAATATGTAAGCAGCTTCGCCGAGGTCTTCCTTTGAAAAAAACTCCTTTCAAACACTCCTTTATGCTTTCTAGAAAATTCTACATCATTTCTGATCAACAATATGTCATTCACATATATTTATCAGAAAGGCTGTAGTGCTCCCACTCACTTTTTTGTAAATACAGGCTTGCACCAGTCCATAGATGGATCGCTGGAGCTTGCACACTTCTTAGCACCTTTAGGATTGACAAAACCTTCTTGTTCCATCATATACAACTCTTATTTAAGAAATCCATTAAGGAATATAGTTTTGACATCCATTTGCCAGATTTCATAAAATGTGGCAATTGCTAACATGATTCAGACAGACATAAGCATCGCTACGAGTGAGAAAATCTTATCATAGTCAACACCTTGAACTTGTCGAAAACTTTTTTGCGACAATTCGAGCTTTGTAGATAGTAACACTACTATCAGCGTTTGTCTTCCTCTTCAAGATCCATTTATTCTCAATGAATCGCCGATCATCGGGCAAGTCAATCAAAGTCCATACTTAGTTCTCATACATGGATCCCATCTCAGATTTCATGGCCTCAAGTCATTTCGCGGAATCTGGGCTCATCATTGCTTCCTCATAGTTTGTAGGTTCGTCATGGTCTAGTAACACGACTTCCAGGATTACCGTACCACTCTGGTGCAGATTGTACTCTGGTTGACCTACGAGGTTTGGCAGTAACTTGATCTGAAGTTTTATGATCATCATCATTAGCTTTCTCACTGATTGGCGTAGGAATCACTAGAACTGATTTCTGTGATGAACTACTTTCCGATTCAGGAGAAATACAATTACCTCATCAAGTTCTACTTTTCTCCCACTCACTTCTTTCGAGAGAAACTCCTTCTCTAGAAAGGATCCATTCTTAGCAACAAAGATCTTGCCTTTGGATCTGTGATAGAGGGTGTACCCAACAGTCTCCTTTGGGTATCCTATGAAGACACATTTCTCCAATTTGGGTTCGAGCTTATCAGGTTGAAGTTTTTTCACATAAGCATCGCAGCCCCAAATTTTAAGAAACGACAACTTGGGTTTCTTGCCAAACCACAGTTCATATGGTGTCGTCTCAACGGATTTAGATGGTGCCCTATTTAACGTGAATGCAGTTGTCTCTAATGCATAACCCCAAAATGATAATGGTAAATCGGCAAGAGACATCATAGATCGCACCATATCTGATAAAGTACGGTTACGATGTTCGGACACACCATTACGCTGTGGTGTTCCAGGTGGCGCGAGTTGTGAAACTATTTCACATTATTTTAAATGAACGCCAAACTCGTGACTCAAATATTCGCCTCCGCGATCAAATCGTAGAACCTTTATTTTCTTGTTATGATGATTTTCTACTTCACTCCGAAATTCTTTGAACTTTTCAAATGTTTTAGACTTATGTTTCATCAAGTACATTTACCCATATCTGCTCAAATCATCTGTGAAGGGCAGAAAAAAGATACCCGCTGCGAGCCTCAACACTCATCGGACCGCATACATCAGTATGTATTATTTCCAACAAGTCAGTTTGCTCGCTCCATTGTTCTGGAGAACGGAGTCTTAGTCATCTTGCCCATGGGGCATGGTTCGCAAGCATCAAATGATTCATAATCAAGTGATTCCAAAAGTCCATCCGCATGGAGTTTCTTCAAGCGCTTTACACCAATGTGACCTAAACGGCAGTGCCACTAGTATGTTGCACTATCATTATCAACTTTTCATCTTTTGGCATCAATATTATGAATATGTGTATCACTACAATCAAGATTCAATAAACTATTCACCTTGGGTGTATGACCACAGAAGGTTTTATTCATGTAAACAGAATAACAATTATTCTTTGACTTAAATGAATAATCGTATTACAATAAACATGATCCAATCATATTATGCTCAACGCAAACACCAAATAACGTTTATTGTAGGTTCAACACTAATCCCGAAGGTAAAGGGAGTGTGCGATGGTGATCTTATCAACCTTGGAATCACTTCCAACACACATCATCACCTCGCCCTCAACTAGTCTATGTTCATTTTGTAACTCCTGTTTCAAGTTACTGATCATAGCAACTGAACCAGTATCAAATACCCAGGGGCTACTATGAACACTAGTAAAGTACACATCAATAACATGTATATCATATATACTTTTGTTCACTTTGCCAGCCTTCTTATCCGCCAAGTATTTGGGGCAGTTCCTCTTCCAGTGAGCATTTCCTTTGCAGTAGAAGCACTCAGTTTTAGGCTTGGGTCTAGCTTTGGGCTTCCTCATGGGAGTGGCAACTTGCTTTCCATTCTTGATGAAGTTCCCTTTATTTCCCTTGCCCTTTTACTTGAAACTAGTGGTCTTGTCAACGATCAACAGTTGATGCTTTTCTTGATTTCTACCTTCGCCGATTTCAGCATCGCGAACAGCTCGGGGAATCGTTTCCGTCATCCCTTGCATATTATAGTTCATCATGACGTTCCAGTAACTTGGTGATAGTGACTAGAGAATTCTGTCAATCACTATATTATCTGGAAGATTAACTCCCACTTGATTCAAGCGATTGTAGTACTCAGACATCCTGAGCACATGCTCACTGGTTGAGCTATTATCCTCCATCTTGTAGGCAAAATACTAGTCAGAGGTCTCATACCTCTTGACTCGGACATGAGTCTGAAATACCAATTTCATCTCTTGAAACATCTTATATGCTCCTTGGCGTTCAAAATGTTTTGAAGTCCCGGTTCTAAGCCTTAAAGCATGGTGCACTAAACTATCAAGTAGTCATCATACCGAGCTTGCCAAACGTTCATAACGTCTGCGTCTGCTCCTGCAATAGGTCCGTCACCTAGCGGTGAATCAAGGACATAATTCTTCTATGCAGCAATGAGGATAATCCTCAGATCACGGACCCAGTCCGTATCATTGCTACTATCATCTTTCAACTTATTTTTCTCTAGGAACATAACAAAAATAAAACAGGGGATCTATGCGCGAGCTATTGATCTACAACATAGATATGCAAAAACTGTCAGGACTAAGTTCATGATAAATTAAAGTTCAATTAATCATATTACTTAAGAACTCCCACTTAGATAGACATCCCTCTAGTCATCTAAATGATCACGTGATCCATATCAATTAAACCATGTCCGATCATCATGTGAGATGGAGTAGTTTTCAATGGTGAACATCACTATGTTGATCATATGTACTATATGATTCACGTTCGACCTTTCGGTCTCAGTGTTCCGAGGCCATATCTGCATATGATAGGCTCATCAAGTTTAACCCGAGTATTCTGCGTGTGCAAAACTGGCTAGCACCCGTTGTTTGTGAACTTAGAGCTTATCACACCCGATCATCACGTGGTGTCTCGGCACGACGAACTGTAGCAACGGTGCATACTCAAGGAGAACACTTATACCTTGAAATTTAGTGAGGGATCATCTTATAATGCTACTGCCATACTAAGAAAAATAAGATGCATAAAGGATAATCATCACATGCAATCAAAATATGTCACATGATATGGCCATCATCATCTTGTGCCTTTGATCTCCATCTCCAAAGCACCCTCATGATCTCCATCGTCACCGGCTTGACACCTTGATCTCCATCGCCAACTATTGCTCCCACGATTATCGCTACCGCTTATTGATAAAGTAAAGCAATTACATGGCGATTGGATTTCATACAATAAAGCGACAACCATAAGGCTCCTGCCAGTTGCCGATAACTTTTACAAAAGATGATCATCTCATACAAAAATTTATATATCATCATGTCTTGACCATATCACATCACAACAAGCCCTGTAAAAACAAGTTAGACGTCTTATACTTTGTTGTTGCAAGTTTTACGTGGCTGCTACGGGCTTCTAGCAAAAACTGTTTTTACCTATGCATCAAAACTAAAACGATTTTTCGTCAAGTGTGATGTTTTAACCTTCAACAAGGACCGGGCGTAGTCAAACTCGATTCAACTAAAGTTGAAGAAACAGACACCCGCTAGCCACCTGTGTGCGAAGCACGTTGGTAGAACCAGTGTCATGAACGCGGTCATGTAATGTCGGTCCGGGCCGCTTCATCCAACAATACCGCCGAATAAAGTAAGACGTTGCTAGTAAGTAGTGATAACCCATAAGTATAGGGGATCGCAACAGTTTTTGAGGGTAGAGTATTCAACCCAAATTTATTGATTCGACACAAGGGGAGCCAAAGAATATTCTCAAGTATTACCAGTTGAGTTGTCAATTCAACCACACCTGGAAAACTTAATATCTGCAGCAAAGTATTTAGTAGCAAAGTAGTATGGAACTAACGGTAACAGTGGCAAAAGTAACAATAGTATTTTTGTAGTAATTATAATAGTGGCAACGGTAAAGTAACTAAGCAAAGATCAATATGTGAAAAGCTCGTAGGCATTGGATCAATGATGGATAATTATGTCGGATGTGATTCCTCATGCAACAGTTATAACATAGGGTGACGCAGAACTAGCTCTAGTTCATCAATGTAATGTAGGCATGTATTCCGAATATAGTCATACGTGCTTATGGAAAAGAACTTGCATGACATCTTTTGTCCTACCCTCCCATGGCAGCGGGGTCCTATTGAAAACTAAGGGATATTAAGGCCTCCTTTTAATAGAGTACCGGACCAAAGCATTAACAGTTAGTGAATACATGAACTCCTCAAACTACGGTCATCACCGGGAGTGGTCCCGCTTATTGTCACTTCGGGGTTACTGGATCATAACACATAGTAGGTGACTATTGACTTGCAAGATAGGATCAAGAACTCACATATATTCATGAAAACATAATAGGTTCAGATCTGAAATCATGACACTCGGGCCATAGTGACAAGCATTAAGCATAGCAAAGTCATAGCAATATCAATCTTAGAACATAATGGATACTAGGGATCAAAACCTAATAAAACTAACTCGATTACATGGTAAATCTCATCCAACCCATCATCGCGCGGCAAGCCTACGATGGAATTACTCACGCACGACGATGAGCATCATGAAATTAGTGATGGAGGAAGGTTGATGATGATGATGGCGATGGATTCCCCTCTCCGGAGCCCCGAACGGACTCTAGATCAGCCCTCCCGAGAGAGATTAGGGCTTGGCGGCGGTTCCGTATCGTAAAACACGATGAATCCTTCTCTCTGATTTTTTTCTCCCCGAACGTGAATATATAGAGTTGGACTTGAGGTCGGTGGAGCCTCAGGGGGGCCACGAGACAGGGGGCGTGCCCAGGGGGGTAGGCGCGCCCCCCACCCTCGTGGACAGGGTGCGGGCCCCTTGGTCTTAATTCTTTCGCCAGTATTTCTTGTATATTCCAAAAATATTCTTCGTGAAGTTTCAGGTCATTCTAAGAACTTTTATTTCTGCACAAAAACAACACCATGGTAATTCTGGTAGAAACAGCGTCAGTCCGGGTTAGTTCCATTCACATCATGCAAGTTAGAGTCCAAAACAAGGGCAAAAGTGTTTGGAAAAGTCGATACGATGGAGACGTATCAACTCCCCCAAGCTTAAACCTTTGCTTGTCCTCAAGCAATTCAGTTGATAAACTGAAAGTGATAACGAAAAACTTCTACAAACTCGGTTTGCTCTTGTTGTTGTAAATATGTAAAGCCAGCATTCAAGATTTCAACAAAGATTATGAACTAACCATATTCACAATAACCTTTAGGTCTCATATTTACTCTATCAATGACATAATCACCTAGCGAGCAATAATAATAAATCTCAGATGACGACACTTTCTCAAAATAATCATAATATGATATAACAAGATGGTATCTCGCTAGCCCTTTCTGAGACCGCAAAACATAAATGCAAAGTTATAGCGACCCGGCCTCAAACGGTCAAGTCTCTATGCTTCCGTGTCATCCCTGGATCTGTAATGCCGACACACACCATACTTGAAGGATTTATAACAGACTAGCAATCACACACTTATTACATTGAATGTCTCAAAAGAGAACTTATTACGATAAATATGGCTTAAGGCCATCTAATACGATAACAGCGGAAGGCTTGGAGGATAAAGTGAGTCCATCAACTCCAACGGCATAGCTCAGATGCACGACAATGACCTAACGAACCTTACTCCTCGTCTGAAAAAATTGCAACATAATACGTTGCAGCCCAAAAACGGGTCAGCACATGGAATATGTTGGCAATATAACACAGTAGAGCAAGAACCTAATAATGCTATCACTACATGCATATTTGGCTGGTGGAAAGCTCTATGGTTATAGTTTTTGCGAAAAGCCATTTTTTTCCTACAATAAAGGAATATATTTTAATTTTAACTATCATGGTAGTTGAAAATTCATTGAGAAGGTTCCTCCAACTCAATCCCAATTAAAGTAATTATCAACCCAACAATATTAATTTAGAGTGATGAAATACTAGGATACTCCAAGTACTAGATACTCAAGATTGTCCATAACCGGGGACACGACTAACCATGATTAGATTATACACTCTGCAGAGGTTTGCGTACTTTTCCCCACAAGACTCGATCGCCTCCGTTGAATTTCTCGCACTACATGGTGTTTGAGAAACGGATGACCGGAACACAGTCTTTCAGAAACATTAACTCTCTACTCCGGGCAGACCATACCAAACCTACAACACTCTACCTGCTGATCCACCTATTCAAGAGCTTCACGTAACTTACTCAACTATGCTAGAGTCCATAATAGCTTGTTGTTGCACACGGAAGTTTCTAGACTGAAAATATCTCAGTTCCCTTTGAGCCTGGGTGGCGTCCATAGGAAAATCACACGGAACCCCGAGATTTCCAGAAATATAGGCAACACTGGATTCTCTAGGTGCCTCAATCCACCCAGATGTGTATTTAAGTTGTCACCTTAAGTTGAACCATTAATTAACAATCTCTCATCTGTCATGGATTTCACTCACCCAAACCACGTCTACGAGCATAGAGTAGCAATATAAGCAATACGTAGAACTAACTCCCAAGGGCTTGAATATAACAGGGCAATAGGTTCTACCTCATCAACTACTTCCCATCCCACATGTTAATGACATCCTAATCATGCAATGTTTGGGGATTGAACTAATGCATAAAACTGGGTATGGAAAAAGTATGATCAATGTGTTACTTGCCTTGCTGACGATCCACGAAACCTAGGGACTCGTAGTAGCACGCTTCGCACTCCGGAATTCTATCGCAAACAAACAATAGCATACATAAGCAATCAAGCAAAAGATGCACAGGAAAAAATCAAATAAGAAGAATTGACCAGAAAGTTCAACTTAAGAACTCCGGTTTGCGAAAAGAATCAAACAAAACGAAGCAACGAAACTCAAACAGCGAAAGAAACAAGATCCGTTTACTAATCTGAACTAAAGTCAAATTCTATAGTACCAAAATCTTGTTCAAGTTGATTAAACAGAAAGAGGGTTTCGAGACGAAGATCAAGGTGCTTGAATCGCCTGATTCCGATAAACGGGCGAAAAGATAAACTGAAACGAAAATCGGATCAAAAATCGCGATAAAAAATAATCATGGGAAAATCCGAGAAAAAGAAAACTAAAGAATAGGCTAGCGAACGAACGTTCTTTGTCCGTAACTATCGAGCAAAAACCGTTCGTTAAAATGAACGTACGGACGAACGTCCACTAAGTAACTAAACCGAGAAAAATCGGCGAACCGATCTAAAAAAATGAACTAGGGTTTCTTAAAAAACCGAATTGGTTTTCTTAAAAAAAACAGCGTCGGCAACGGCGGCATTACCTCCGGTGAGGCTCCGGTGACGCGGGGCTACGGCGGCGGGGCGGCGGGCTGCTGCGGCGGGGCTGCAGCGACGGTGGCGCGGCGCGGCTGCGGTGGCGGGGTTGGGTGGTGGTGGCGGCGGGGTTGGGGGTATTTAAGGAGGGGAGGCGGCGGCTTGGAGGAGGGGGCAAGGTGGCGGGGAAACGGAGTCCCGGCCGGATTCCTCATCCGAGGCGGCGGTGGCGCGGTCTCCAGGAGGTAGACGGCGGCGCGGGGGAGCGGGTCGGCTCGGCTGGGCTTCGGCCCAGTCGGGCGCTGAACAATTTTTTAAAAACAATTCCGCCGAACCAAAAATAAATCCTAGAAAATAAAATAAAAATCTAAAAATTCCAAAACAAATTTTCACCGTCTAATTAAATATTTAGGATGAGATGAACATTTTCTTGGCCCTAAAATGCAATTTTGAAAGAAAAAACATGCAATTTTTCTAAAGCAAATAAAATTGCGATAAAATCCGAATAAAATGAAATATTTGATTTTAATATTTTTCCTCCAATATTTCAAGTATTTTGGAGAAGTCATATTATCTCCTCTCATATATTTTAATATGAAATATTTTCAGAGAGAAATAATTAAAATCAATGATCCTCGTTCTAATATTTGATAAATTCAAATATGAAAGCCGGGAAATCCCCAACTCTCTCTGAGGGTCCTTGAATTGCTTAGGATTTCGAGGATCGCGAAACGAAATGCAATAAAATATGATATGCATGAATGATCTACGTATAACATTCCAAATTGAAAATTTGGGATGTTACAAACCTACCCCCCTTAAGATGAATCTCGCCCTCGAGATTTGGGTTGGCTAGAAAATAGGTGTGGGTGGTCTTTGCGAAGATCATCCTCTCGTTCCCAGGTGGCTTCATCCTCAGTATGGTGGCTCCACTGAACTTTGCAAAACTTGATAACCTTGCTGCGGATGACTCGACTGGCAAATTCAAGAATTTTGAGTGGCTTCTCCTCATAAGTCAAATCACTGTCCAACTGAATCGCCTCCAAGGGTACTGTATCTCTTAACGGTATATCGGCCATCTCAGCATGACACTTCTTCAACTGTGAAACGTGAAACACATCATGAACTCCTGACAGTCCTTTAGGTAAATCCAACTTGTAGGCAACTTCTCCCATACGTTCCAAAACACGATACGGTCCTACAAATCTCGGGGCTAACTTTCCCTTAACTCCAAAACGTTTCACTCCTCACAAGGGCGATACTCGCAAATATGCTCTGTCTCCAATTTCGTAGGTTACCTCCTTGCGTTTCGAATCTGCATAACTCTTCTGCATGGACTGAGCTACCTTCAGTCTATCTCGGATTAACTTAACTTTCTCTTCAGACTCCTTGATCAAGTCTGGTCCAAACAACTGTCGGTCTCCGACTTCATCCCACATCAGCGGTGTTCTGCACCTTCGTCCATACAGGGCTTCGAACGGTGCCATCTTCAAACTAGCTTGGTAACTATTGTTGTATGAGAACTCCGCGTAGGGCAAATTGTCATCCCAACTAGATCCATAATCTAGCGCACAGGCCCTCAGCATGTCCTCCAGAATCTGGTTGACTCTCTCGGTCTGTCCATCCATCTATGGGTGAAATGCTGTACTGAACTCCAATCTCGTTCCCAAAGTCTGGTGCAGCTGATGCCAAAACTTTGGGGTAAACTGTGTTCCTCTATCTGATACGATGGTCCTCGGAACTCCATGCATACATACGATCCTGGTCATATATATCTTGGCCAACTTCGCACTTGTATAAGTTGTTTTCACTAGGATAAAGTGAGCTACTTTGGTCAAGCGATCAACTACTACCCATATAGAATCATATCCTGATTGGGTCCTGGGTAATCCGGTGATAAAATTCATGCCAAGTTTATCCCACTTCCATTCGGGTATCGGCATAGGCTGTAACAATCCTGCTGGCTTTTGATTCTCTGCCTTCACTCTCTGACATACATCACATACGGCTACATACTCCGCAATATCCTTCTTCATACCCGTCCACCAGAAACATTCCTTCAAATCCAAATACATCTTGGTGTTTCTGGGGTGTATCGAGTATGGTGAGTCATGAGCCTCCTAAAGTATTAAATTCCCGATCTCTGTGTTATTGGGCACATAAACACGGTCCTCAAACCATAAGGTATCGTGCTCATCCTCACGAAAACCATTGGCCTTTCATTTGCTCATTCTCTCTTTTATCTCGGCAATCTCTTTGTCATCCTTCTGAGCTTCTCGAATCTTTCCTAACAATTTAGACTGAACCTCCATTGTTGCAACAAAACCTCTAGGAACAATCTCCAATCAAAGTTCCCTGAGATCCTCTGCTAACTCCTTTGCTAATCCTGTACCCACCAGGGTATTAGCATAACTCTTTCGGCTCAAAGCGTGTGCTACGACATTGGCCTTGCCTGGATGATAGTGTAGCTTCATGTCATAATCCTTTATAAGCTCCAACCATCTCATTTGCCTAAGGTTTAGCTCCTTCTGTGTGAAGATGTACTTCAAACTCTTATGATCCGTGTACACATCACAACGGTTTCCAATAAGGTAATGTCTCCAAGTCTTGAGCGCATGCACTACGGCTGCTAGCTCCAAATCATGCGTGGCATAATTCATTTCGTGCGGTTTTAGTTGTCATGAGGCGTACGAAATAACTCTTCCGTCCTGCATAAGCACACTTCCAAGTCCTAAGCGAGAGGCGTCGCAATACACTTGGAAATCCGTACGTATATATGGCAGTGTCAGCACTGGGGCTGTAGTCAAACGTTTCTTTAACTCCTGAAAACTTGCCTCACAATCTTCCGTTCATTTAAACTTGGTATCCTTCTTCAATAACTCCGTCATTGGCTTCACAATCTTGGAAAAATTCTCAATGAATCTCTGGTAGTATCCTGCGAGTCCTAGAAAACTACGGATCTCGCTAACTGAAGTGGGTGCCAACCATTCAGTGACTGACTGAACCTTGGTGGGATCTACTCATATACCTTCTCCCGATATAACATGTCCAAGGAATCCGACTTTGTAACGCCCTCGATGCGGCTATATCTCCCACGTGTCGAAGCACGACTTAGAGTCATAACCGCATTGAAAGCAATGTCGCAAGTGAGGTAATCTTCACACAACCCATGTAATACATAAGGGAAAGAGATACATAGTTGTCTTACAGTCGCCACTTCACACAATACATAAATAAACATTCATCAGCCAGATTACACTCAAGGTCCGACTATGGAACCAAAATGAAAGAAGACTACCCCAAATGCTACACAGATCCCCGATCGTCCCAACTGGGCTCCACTACTGATCATCAGGAAAAGACACATAGTAACCACCACGTTCCTCGTCGAACTCCCACTTGAGCTCGGTTGAATCATCTGCACTGGCATCGTCGGCACCTGCAACTGTTTTGGTAGAATCTGTGAGTCACGGGGACTCAGCAATCTCACACCCGCGAGATCAAGACTATTTAAGCTTAAAGGTAGGATAGGGTTGTGAGGTGGAGCTGCAGCAAGCGACTAGCATATATGGTGGCTAACAACGCAGAAGAGAGCGAGAAGAGAAGCAAAGCACGGTCGTGAAGCTAGAAGTGATCCTAGAACAACCTACGTCAAACATAACTCCAACACCGTGTTCACTTCCCGGACTCCACCGAGAAGAGACCATCATGGTTACGCACGCGGTTGATGTGTTTTAATTAAGGTCAACTTCGGGTTTTCTACAATCGGACATTAACAAATTCCCATCTGCCACATAACCGCGGGCACGGCTTTCGAAAGTTCAAACCCTGCCGGGGTGTCCCAACTTAGCCCATTATAAGCTCTCACGGTCAACGAAGGATATTCCTTCTACCAGGAAGACCCGATCAGTCTCGGAATCCCGGACTACAAGACATTTCGACAGTAATAAAACAAGACCAGCAAAGCCGCCCGATTGTGCCGACAAATCCTGATAGGAGCTGCACATATCTCGGTCTCAGGGCACATCCGGATAAGTCAAGCTACGAGTAAAACCAGGCCTCGAGTTTCCCCGCGGTGGCCCCGCAGGTTGCTCGGTTCGGGCCAACACTCGAAGGAGCACTGGCCCGGGGGGGTTAAAATAAAGATGACCCTCGGCCTCGCGAAAACCCGGGGGGAAAAAGGCTTAGATGGCAAATGGTAAAACCAATGTTGGGCCTTGCTGGAGGAGTCTTATTCAAAGCAAACTGTCAAGGGGGTCCCATTAATCACCCAACCGTGTAAGGAACGCAAAATCAAGGAACATAACACCGGTATGACGAAAACTAGGGTGGCAAGAGTGGAACAAAACACCAGGCATAAGGCCGAGCCTTCCACCCTTTACCAAGTATATAGATGCATTAATTAAAATAAGAGATATTGTGATAACCCAAAGTAATCATGTTCCATCATGGAACAAACTTCATCTTCACCTGCAACTAGCAACGCTATAAGAGGGGCTGAGCAAAGCGGTAACATAGCCAATCAACGGTTTGCTAGGAAAGGATGGTTAGAGGTTTGACATGGCAATATGGGTGGCACGATATAGCAAGTGGTAGGTATCGCAGCATAGGCATAGCAAAAGAGCGAGCATCTAGCAAGCAAAGATAGAAGTGATTTCGAGGGTATGGTCATCTTGCCTGCAAGGTTCTCAAAGTTGTCGAAAGCTTGATCCTCGTAAGTGTTCTCAACAGATTCCTCGTTCACGTACTCGTCTCCCGGCTCTACCCAAGGCAAGAACACAAGCAAAGGGTACAAACATCAATCACGATGCAATGCGCAAGCAACATGATGCAAAACATGGCATGATATGCGAGATGGGTATGCAATGCATATGCGTGCTCCGGAAGGAAAAGATGAACAAGTCATAATCTTGGCAAACCAAGTATGCCACTGGAAAGGTGAGGTGATTTCGGTTGAAATCGATATAAAGATCACTGGAATCGGACGCACGGTTTGCAAATGACAAGCAAAACAAGAATGACAAGATTCTGCCATTAACAGCATGATGCCACTTAGCATGCAACAAGAAATTAAGCTACTGCGCCCAAACATATCAGCAAAGCACATGACAGTAATCTACTCAAGATTCTTGACAAAAGATGAACACTGAGGTACGGCTAAATCACACCACAATAGGTTCAAACAAGCATGGCAAAAGTGCTAAAGATAACAGGTTCACAGAATTGGTGAAAATACTATCATGCCAGAAATTAACATCAGGATGACATGATTAGAGCAAGGAAACAACATGCTACAGGAACACAATATAGCAAAACAAGGCATGGCATGAATCTACTCAAAGCATTTAACAAAAGTCCCTTACTGACCATGAGCCAAAAAGGACCAGAAAATATAATAGCACCCATGTCAATTAAGCAAGTTTCGTTACAGGTTTTCAGACTTAGCAGAAAACTGGGCATGTCAAAACCAGATAACAAGTAGGCATGTTTACGAGCTCGATGCACTCACTACAGAGAATTTCATGATAAACTAAGCATACATCCATCAATAAGACATGGCATACAAGCTAGACATGGCAAGAATAACATCATATCATGCAAGGATCAACTACAACAAGCTTGGCAAAATCGAATGACATGTAAACAATCTGCCAGTAACATTTTATAGCAAAAGTAGAGCTCGATTGACTCAAGCTATGGCACTCCATAATTACAAACAAAGGCATGGACGGATAGAGAAAATCCATATGCTCAAAAAACCATTACTGATCATGCTCAAAAGAGGCATAGATCTCTCTGAAACAACATGAACACATGGCATAAAAATAACAGCAGAAATAACTGTGAAATTACTAAGTCTCTGAAATCAGCAACATTATGATCCCTAGTTTGCATGCTTGTGCTAGTCACCACAAAGATCACAAAAATACATGGCATACACCCCCGTAAAGATGGCATGGCATATTACAAAACACATGTAGGACTCAACTTCATAGGGTGCACACATCAATCATGACAAAAAATGACAAAAGTGCATGTACTGAAACAGATCTGAAACTAACATCACATAGCCCTCTTCCAACAGCATTTCTGGCATCAAGATGATCTCAAATGGAAATTATGCAATGAGATGAAATGATTTACTCATCGAGGCGAACAATTTGACATATTACACGAACGAAACTGAGCAGTATGCAGAGAGTTATGATGCGATGAACATGCAACAAAATAACCGCAGAAAAGACAGATGATTTCGGGGCTCGGGGGAAAGTCAACCTTCGAGATCGGATCTGGGATCCGACGGGCCGAGCCCTCGCCGGAGCTCGCGCCAGAGAGGAGGGAGAGATGGGGGCACGGCGGAGGAGGCGGCGGTGCCGGGATCCGGCGACGGAGGCGGCGAGCGGGGCGGGAGGAACGGGCGGCGGCGGGCGCGGCGAGCGGGGCGCGGCGGCGGCGGATGCGGCGAGCGGGAGGCGGGGACGCGCGTGCGGGGCGCGGGGCCGGTCGGCGGCGCGGGCGGGCCGGCTGCGGGCTCGCCGGGCCGCGGCGGCGGGTGGCGGCGCGCCACTGGCTGCGGGCGGATCCAGACGTTGTCCGGCTCCGTCCGGACACGTCCGGCGGCGGCGGAAAGGGGATTTTGCTAGGGTTAGGGGGGAGTGATCCGAAAATTTCGGGAGAGGGGTGTATTTATAGTTAGGAGGGGCTAGGAGGCTCCAAATTGAGCACGGTTTTCGGCCACGCGATCGTGATCGAACGACGATGGACATGGGAGTGACTTAGATGGATTATTGGGCAGATTTGGAGGGGTTTTGGGCTGCAACCCAAAAGAGGCTTTCGCGGTTATCCGGTTAACCGTTGGAGTATCAAACGACCTCCGAATGACCCGAAATTTGAAAGGCGGTCTACCGGTGCTATACCAAGGCCGCTTGACAAACCTCGGTCCATTCCGAGAAAGTTGAATACCCGCTCACGGAGAAATGTAAAAGGGGACGCCGGGGAACATAGGAGCGCCGGATTGCAAAATGGACAACGGGGAAAATGCTCGGATTCATGAAACGAACACGTTTGCGAATGCGATGCACATGATGACATGATATGAAATGCATGACAGGGACAAAATGCAAAAGAAGGAAAACCCAACCACGGAGGGAATATCATATCACATTGCCGAAAATGGCAAGAGTTGGAGTTACAAATATGGCAAGTTACATCCGGGGTGTTACAGACTTCCTTCAACCAAAACTCGCATTTGCTGAACTTGGCATACAACTGATGTTCCCTGAGTTTCTCGAGAACTAAACGCAAATGCTCCTTGTGCTCCTCCTCATTCTTCGAGTATACCATTATATCATCAATAAACACCACAACAAACTTGTCCAAATATTCCATGAACACCTTGTTCATCGTGCTCATGAAATAGGCAGGGGCGTTAGTCAGTCCAAATGACATGACCGTATATTCATACAACCCATACCGTGTGGTGAATGCTGTCTTTGGTATATCCTTCTCTCGAATCTTCAACTGGTGGTATCCTGATCGCAGATCGATCTTCGAAAACACCTTAGCTCCTTGCAGTTGGTCAAACAAATCATTGATCATCGGCAGTGGGTATTTGTTCTTGATCGTCACCTCATTCAACGCGCGATAATCAACAACCATTCTTAGAGATTTATCCTTCTTATCAACCAAAAGCACTGGGGCTCCCCATGGTGATGAACTCCGTCGAATGTAACCTTTCTCCAATAACTCCTTGATCTGTTTCTTAATCTCCTCCAGATCATTCGCGGGCATCCGATAGGGTCTCTTTGATATTGGCCTTGTACCTGGCAATAGCTCTATCAAAAACTCGATGGCACGATCCGGTGGCATGCCTGGTAACTCCTCTGGGAAAACATCTGGGTAATCCTTCACTACAGGCACTTCCTCAGGAACAACTCCCGTGAGGGTATTTACTTGGCTCCTCCTAGGCACATGCCTAGATACATACTTGATCCTTTTTCCCATCGGGGTGGTGAGATAAATCGACTTACTAGCACAGTCAATGCTACCTCCATACTTTGACACCCAGTCCATGCCTAATATCACATCCAATCCTTGTGACTCCAAGATTATTAGGTCGGACGGAAAAACATGGCTACCAATGGTTAGGGGTATCTGGTCGCACCATCGACTAGCCATATACTCTGCTCCAGGTGAACTCACTAACAGAGGGGTTCTAAGGGTTTGGGTTGGTAGTCTAAACTTATCCACGAATCCCCTTGATATGTATGAATGTGATGCACCAGTATCAAGAAGAACAAGGGCGGTAAATGACTTAACCAAAAACTTCCGTATAACTGCGTCTGGCTGCTCTTCAACCTCCTCCACGTTAACGTGGTTCACTTGTCCTTTGTTGAATGGATTGGGCTTCTTCCCAACGCTCCCATTTCGGTTTCCATTCTTCCCTTCAGGGCACTCCATGGCATAGTGTCCAGTCTTCCCGCACTCATAGCAAGTAATGTGACTTAGATCTCTTTTGGCGGGTGTGGCTGGATTGGGGCGGTTCTTATTGTTGTTTGTTCTGTTCCCATTTCCATTCTTAGAACCATTGTGGTTATGCTAACCTCCTCCGATGTGGTTATGACCTCCATGGTTATGAACAAGTCCTCCCGAGTTCGGGGTTAGGCTGGGCTTCTGCTGAGCTCCTGAGTTATACCTCCCTTGCCCATACTTCCTCTTACGGCTCTCAATCTGCTGCTGCTTCCCTTCAATCATAAGAGCCTTATCTACCAACTCATGATAGTTGTTGAATGTTGCCACCATCAACTGCATACTCATCTCATCATTCAACCCTTCCATAAACTTCTCCTGCTTCACGGCATCTGTGGCCACATCATCAGGGGCATAGCGAGATAACTTGCTAAACTCATCCACGTACTGAGCCACGGTACGGTTCCCCTAGCGTAAGTTGCGAAACTCACGCTTCTTCATATTCATAGCTCCAGTTGAGACATGGGTTGTACGGAAAGCTTGCTGAAACTGATCCCAAGTGACGTTGGCTATGGGGAAAGTGGCCATGTAATTCTTCCACCATGAGGCTGTTGGTCCATCCAATTGATGTGCGGCAAAACGCACCTTCTCAGCATATGTGCAAGCTGCGGTGGTCAACTCCCTTCCAATACAACGTAGCCAATCATCAGCAACTATAGGCTCGGTGCTACTGGAAAACACCGGCGTCTGTAACCTTAGAAAGAGAGCTAAGTTGTCAATTGGAGGCGGGTTGTTGTTGTTGTTGTTGTTGTTGTTGTTGTTGTTGTTGTTGTTGTTGTTGTTGTTGTTGTTGTTGTTGTTGTTGTTGTTGTTGTTGTTGTTGTTGTTGTTGTTGTTGTTGTTGTTGTTGTTGTTGTTGTTGTTGTTGTTGTTGTTGTTGTTGTTGTTGTTGTTGTTGTTGTTGTTGTTGTTGTTGTGTTGTTGTTGTTGTTGTTGTTGTTGTTGTTGTTGTTGTTGTTGTTGTTGTTGTTGTTGTTGTTGTTGTTGTTGTTGTTGTTGTTGTTGTTGTTGTTGTTGTTGTTGTTGTTGTTGTTGTTGTTGTTGTTGTTGTTGTTGTTGTTGTTGTTGTTGTTGTTGTTGTTGTTGTTGTTGTTGTTGTTGTTGTTGTTGTTGTTGTTGTTGTTGTTGTTGTTGTTGTTGTTGTTGTTGTTGTTGTTGTTGTTGTTGTTGTTGTTGTTGTTGTTGTTGTTGTTGTTGTTGTTGTTGTTGTTGTTGTTGTTGTTGTTGTTGTTGTTGTTGTTGTTGTTGTTGTTGTTGTTGTTGTTGTTGTTGTTGTTGTTGTTGTTGTTGTTGTTGTTGTTGTTGTTGTTGTTGTTGTTGTTGTTGTTGTTGTTGTTGTTGTTGTTGTTGTTGTTGTTGTTGTTGTTGTTGTTGTTGTTGTTGTTGTTGTTGTTGGATTAACTGAGTGAGCTCTGGCGGGAAAATCCAGTGTCATGTCTTGGAGGCATCTGGCGGGTTTAGAGGGAAGAGATCAGAATAGAAAAGGGGTCTAGTGAGAAAGCACTACCCATATGCACATGAGACAAACACAAACATTTCACTCACTCAATCAAGCAAGGGCATACAAGCGGTCTAGAACTATCGCAAAAGTGCTCAACTACTACTATATACATGGGGGAACACTACTAATTATTTGGTGGTCATCTAGAAATTTTGATCGGTGGAAGACTCCATGATGTCTGCTCCAGCTTCGTCTTCAAAGTCATCATCACTGGGGTCGGATTCGGTGTCGTCGATGATGATGTAGTTCTCCGGTCAAGTGGAATCGTCATCCTATCCTCCCGGCGCTGGATCTCCCATGAATACTCCGATCTTCTTTATCAGGTCGCCATTCTTCTCCAATAGTGTCGCAATTTCCTCCTCATATCCATCGCGTGTAAACTTGAGTTCTTCTTCCAGCTCGATGATCCTAGTCTTCGCCTTCTTCAAATCTATCATGTCTGCGCACATCTGATTCTCTTGGCGTCGAATGTGCTGGTTTAACTCCTGGATGAAAGCTGCAATGGATTTGTCCTTCTTGGTGCTGATCATCTCCCATTGTTCGTCTCAGCGCCCACATATCTGATAGATAGTGTCCTTAAGATCCTTGTTGTAGACTTCTCCAATGCTTCCCATAGTAATGTGGACTGCCATGCTCTTACCTAGACTCCAGGTGGGTGCTTCAAAAGAAAATTCTATGGGCTTAGTGGTTGGCGAGAACGTCCTTCCTGGAACATGTACTTGAATCATCCAGCGCTCCTCTTCTGGCAAGGTGGTGTTGTACGTCCCGGTGAAGCTTGGTATTCCAATGTTCAAGTACCTAGTGACTTCCTTCAAGTGGCGTCCAAAGGGTGTGTCTTCATCCGACTGTGCAAACTTGTTCTTCAACTCCGCCATCCTAAGGAGTAGAAAACGGAGAGGAGTCTGAAATGAGTAGAGAAGAGTGACCTATGGCTTATCTTAGTGGTTGTGTCCTACACTCAGCATGTGCTCTGATACCATCTTGTAGCGACCCGACCTCAAATGGTCAAGTCTCTGTGCTTCCGTGTCATCCCTAGATCGGTAATGCTGACACACACAGTACTCAAAAGATTTATAACATAGTAGCAATCACACACTTATTACATCGAATGTCTCAAAAGAGAACTCATTACGATAAATATGGCTTAAGGCCATCTAATACGATAACATCGGAAGGCTTGGAAGATAAAGTGAGTCCATCAACTCCAACGGCATAGCTGAGCTGCACGACAATGACCTAACGAACCTTACTCCTCGTCTGAAAAATCTGCAACATAATACGTTGCAGCCCAAAAACGGTTCAGCACATGGAATATGCTGGCAATATAACACAGTAGAGCAAGAACAGAATAATGCTATCACTACATGCATATTTGGCTGGTGGAAAGCTCTATGGTTATAGTTTTTGCGAAAAGCCAACTTTTTCCTACAACAAAGCAATATATTTTAATTTTAACTATCATGGTAGTTGAAACATCATTGAGAAGGTTCCTCCAACTCAATCCCAATTAAAGTAATTATCAGCCCAACAATATTAATTTAGAGTGATGAGACACTTAGGATACTCCAAGTACTAGATACTCAAGATTGTCCATAACCGGGGACACGGCTAACCATGATTATATTATACACTCTGTAGAGGTTTGCAAACTTTTCCCCACAAGACTCGATCGCCTCCGTTGAATTTCTCGCACTACATGGTGTTTGAGAAACGGATGACCGGGACACAGTATTTCAGAAACATTAACTCTCTACTCCGGGCAGACCATACCAAACCTACAACCCTCTACCTGTTGATCCACCTCTTCAAGAGCTTCACGTAACTTACTCAACTATGCTAGAGCCCATAGTAGCTTGTGGCTACACACGTAAGTTTCTAGCATGAAAATATCTCAGTTCCCTTTGAGCCTGGGTGGCGGTCCATAGGAAAATCACACGGAACCCCGGGATTTCCAGAAATACAAGCAACACTGGATTCTCCAGGTGCCTCAATCCACACAGATGTGTATTTAAGTTGCCACCTTAAGTTGAACCATTAATTAACAACCTCACATCTATCATGGATTTCACTCACCCAAACCACGCCTACGAGCATAGCGTCGCACTATAAGCAATACGTAGAAGTAATTCCCAAGGGCTTGAATATAACAGGGCAATAGGTTCTACCTCATCAACTACTTCCCATCCCGCATGTTAATGACATCCTAATCATGCAATGTTTGGGGATTGAACTAATGCATAAAAACTGGGTATGGAAAAAGTATGATCAATGTGTTACTTGCCTTGCTGACGATCCGCGAAACCTAGGGACTCGTAGTAGCACGCTTCACACTTCGGGAATTCTATCGCAAAAAAACAATAGCATACATAAGCAATCAAGAAAAAGATGCATAGGAAAAACTCAAATAAGAAGAATTGACTAGAAAGTTCAACTTAAGAACTCCGGTTTGCGAAAAGAATCAAGCCAAACGAAGCAACGAAACTCAAACGGTGAAAGAAACAAGATCCGTTTACTAATCTGAACTTAAGTCAAATTTTACAGTACCAAAATCTGTTCAAGTTGATTAAACAGAAAGAGGGTTTTGAGATGAAGATCTAGGCGCTTGAATCGCCTGATTTCAATAAACGGGCGAAAAGATAAACTGAAACGAAAATCGGATCAAAAATCGCGATCAAAATTAATTGCAGGAAAATCCGAGAAAAAGAAAACTGACGAACAGGCTAACGAACGAACGTCCGTTGTCTGTAACTATCGAGTGAAAACCGTTCCTTAAAATGAACGTACGGACAAACGTCCGCTAAGTAGATAAATCGAGAAAAACTGGCGAACCGATCTAAAAATCCGAATTGGTTTTCTTAAAAAAACACGACGGCGGCAACGACGGCGTTACCTCCGGCGAGGCGGGGCTGCGGCGGCGGCGTGGCGACGAGTGGCGGCAGTGGGGCTGCAGTGGCGGCGGCGCGACGCGGTGAAGGCGGCGGGGCGGCGCTGCTGTCGGGACGGCTGCGGCGTCGGGGTTGGGTTGTGGTGGCGGCGGGGTTGGAAGTATTTAAGGAGGGGGGCGGCGGCTTGGAGGAGGGGGCAAGGCGGCGGGGAAACGGAGTCCCGGCCGGACTCCTCGTCCGAGGCAGCGGCGGTGCGGTCTCCAGGAGGGAGACGGCGGCGCGGGGGAGTGGGCCGGCTCAACTGGGCTTCGGCCCAGTCGGGCGCTGAACTTTTTTTAAAACAATTCCGTCGAACTAAAAATAAATCCTAGAAAATAAAATAAAAAACTAAAAATGCCAAAACAAATTTTCACCGTCTAAATAAAATATTTAGGACGAGATTAACATTTTCTTGGCCCTAAAATGCAATTTTGAAAAAAAAACGTGCAATTTTTCTAATGCAAATAAAATTGCGATAAAATCCGAATAATATCAAATATTTTATTTTAATATTTTTCCTCCAAAATTTCAAGTATTTTGGAGAAGTCATATTATCTCCTCTAATATATTTTAATATGAAATATTTTCGGAGAGAAATAATTAAAATCAATTATCCTCGTTCCAATATTTGATAAATTCAAATATGAAAACCGGGAAATCCCCAACTCTCTCCGAGGGTCCTTGAGTTGCTTAGGATTTCGAGGATCGCGAAATGAAATGCAATAAAATATGATATGCATGAGTGATCTATGTATAACATTACAAATTGAAAATTTGGGGTGTTACAAGAGCACCTCTGAAGATCAAGGGACTGACTAAACACTGTAATTCATGGTAAAATAGATCCAGTCATACTCAATGTAAACTAATAGTAATGCACGCAAATGAAAGCGGTGCTCTCCAGCTGGTGTTTTTTAATAATAGGCTGATGACTCAACATAAAAGTAAATAGATAGGCCCTTCGCAGATCTCGATATCTTCCATGCTACACACATTATAGGCGGTTCCCAAACAGAATGTTAAAGTTTATACTCCCCCACCACCAACAAGCATCAATCCATGGCTGGTCTGAAACAACGGGTGCTTCCAACTTAAAACAGTCCTGGGGGAGTTTTGTTTGCAATTATTTTGATTTAAGCATGGGACTGGGCATCCCGGTACTAGCCATTTTCTCATGAATGAGGAGCGGAGTCCACTCCTCGTGAGAATAACCCGCCTAGCATGGAAGATACAGATAACCCTAGTTGATACATGAGCTATTCGGGCATACAAAACAGATTTTCATTTGAAGGTTTGGAGTTTGGCACATACAAATTTACTTGGAACGACGGGTAGATACCGCATATAGGAAGGTATAGTGGACTCATATGGAATAACTTTGGGGTTTATGGAAGTGGATGCACAAGCAGTATTCCCGCTTAGTACAAGTGAAGGCTAGAAAGAGACTGGAAAGCTACCAACTAGAGAGCGACAACAGTCATGAATATGCATTAAAATTACTAAACATTGAGTGCAAGCATGAGTAGGATATAATCCACCATGAACATAAATATCGTGGAGGCTATGTTGATTTTGTTTCAACTACATGCGTGAACATGTGCCAAGTTGAGCCACTCGAATCGTTCAAAGGAGGATACCACCCTATCATATCACATCACAACCATTTTAATAGCATGTTGGCACGCAAGGTAGACCATTATAAACTCCTAGCTAATTAAGCATGGCATGAGCAACTATAATCTCTAATTGTCATTGCAAACATGTTTCATTCATAATAGGTTGAGTCAGGAACGATGAACTAATCATATATACAAAAACAAGAGAGGTGGAGTTCATACCAGCTTCTCTCGTCTCAATCATTCCATCATATATCGTCATTATTTCCTTTCACTTGCACAACCGAACGGTGTGGATAAAAATAATAGTGCACGTGCATTGGACTAAGCTAGAATCTGCAAGCATTTAATACAAGGGAGAAGACAAGGTAATATAGGCTCTTGGTTAATTCAACAATAATGCATATAAGATCCACTCAACATTTTCATTATGGTCTTCTCCTCTCGACCCCCAAAGAAAAGAAATAAAACTATTTACACAGGAAAGCTCCCAACAAACAAAAGAAGAATGAGAAATCTTTTTGGGTTTTCTTTTTAGTTACTACTACTACAGGCATGGAAAATAAACTAGCTAAAAGCTACAGCTATTTTCTTGGTTTTTCTTAAGGTTTTTCAAACACACAAGAAGAAGACTAGAAACAGAAAATAAACTAGCATGGATAGTACAATGAAAAAGTATGAGCACCAACAACTAGAATGAGTGTGTGAACATGAATGTAATGTCGGTGGGAAATACGTACTCCCCCAAGCTTAGGCTTTTGGCCTAAGTTGTTCTATGCCCATGGATGGCCTGGTGGATATCCGAAGTTGTAACTGGGGTCGTACTGAGATGCAGCAGCTACTGCCTGGTGAGCTGCAGCTTGGAGGCGAGCTGCCTCCATCCTCCTCTCATACTCATTCGCCTTCTCCCTGGTTATAACATATCTCCCTTTTGCCTGAAAGTCAAAGAAAGCAGGAGCAGGGAGAGCAACATGGATAGTGTGGCGTCTGTCAAAGATTAGTCAGTATTGGAGGAACTATTCATTCCTCTCAACAAACTGATGACGAACCATAGCATGATAATCTAAATAAGCAGGAGGCAATTCCATATCATTTTCATGTATGGGTATCTCAAGATAATTAGCTACACGGGTTGCATAAATTCCACCAAATAAATCTCCACTAATACTGTTATGATGCAACCTTCGTGCAACAATAGCCCCCAAGTTGTATTGTTTATCTCCTAATATAGCACTCTTGAGAACACTAAGATCGGGAACACACATGTGACATGCCTCATCCTTAAAGTTAATGCATCTACCTATAAAGAGAGCAAAACAATGTATGGCAGGAAAATGAATTCCCCGTATGGTAGCTTGTGTGATTTCTCTAGATTCCCCCACAGTGATACTCGCAAGAAAATCTTTATATTCAGATTTGCGAGGTTCACTAACATTACCCCACTGCGGGAGTTTACAAGCATTAGTAAAATCTTCTAAGTCCATGGTATAAGATTTATCATAAAGATCAAATAGAATAGTGTGAGAATTGCGCGAGGATGTAAATTTAAACCTTCTCACAAAGGAATAAGTTAGCTAGTAATATTTGGGGCACTTATCTGACACGAGGCCCTCAAGTTCAGCATTACGCGCATAGGCGTCAAAGTCCTCCTTAATGCCTGCTTGGACCATAAAATCTTCTGATGGCCATTCACAAGGCCGCACTTGAGCTTCTCTTGGTAGTTCATAGTTCGGCTCACATATCGCGAGCCTGGGTCCTTGCTTCTTTGAGGAACCACCTTGGTACATTTTCCTAAACATATTTCTTCCTCTGAAAAATTTCTGAAATTTTTAGTAACTCAAAATAGAAGTGAACCAAACTCAACAAGATTGATAGCAACTACTTCCCCAAGTGCCTAGAGGCTATATCATGCATTAAAACCACTTGGGACCATATAAATTTGACATGCAAACTCAAGAACAGGGTCACCTTAGCAGCAAAAATTTGCAATAAATAAAGCACTATAACAAAAACTATTTGGACCATTGGAGGAGTCACATACCGAAGAACAATCCCCCCAAACAGTTTTGTGAATGGAGCTTTGAGCAAGGAGATCGAAAATGGCAGCAAGATGAGCTAGAACTCGGGTTTGAGCTGGTGGATGATTTTTTATGGAGGAAGGCGGAGTGTGTGGGTGCAAGAATAAGTGGAGGGGGCCCACGTGGGGTCCACGAGGCAGGGGGCGCGCCCCAGGGGGTGGGCGCGCCCTGGACCCTCGTGGCCAGGTGGTGGCTCCCTCTGGTGTGTTCTCAGTGCCAAATATTCTTAAATATGCTACAAAAAATCATATTTCATTTTCAGGACATTTGGAGAACTTTTATTTTCGGGGTATTTTTTTATTGCAAGGATAATCCAGAAAATAGGCAGGGAATACTATTTTTGCTTTAATTAATCTAAATAACAGAAAGTAAAAGAAGGGTACAGAGAGTTGTGCTTTCTAACTTCATCCATCTCATGCTCATCAAAAGGAATCCATTAACAAGGTTGATCAAGTCTTGTTAACAAACTCTTTCCGAATTGCATGAAACCGGAGAATTTTTGAATAACACTAAGTTACCTCAACGGGGATATGCACGTCCCCAATAATAAGAATACCATATTTCTTCTTGACAGTAGGAAGAGGAAATTCAAAACCTCCAATAGTAATCGTTGGAATTTTTCCAATAGAATTGATACTGTGGACTTGAGGTTGTTTCCTCGGAAAGTGTACCGTATGCTCATTACCATTAACATGAAGAGTGGCATTGCCTTTGTTGCAATCGATAACAGCCCCTGCAGTATTCAAAAAGGGTCAACCAAGGATAATCGACATACTGTCGCCCTCGGGAATATCAAGAATAACAAAGTCCATTAAAATAGTAACATTTGCAACCACAACAGACACATCCTCACAAATACCGACAGGTATAGCAGTTGATTTATCGGCCATTTGCAAATATATTTAAGTAGGTGTCAACTTATTCAAATCAAGTCTACGATATAAAGAGAGAGGCCGAACACTAACACCGGCTCCAAGATCACATAAAGCAGTTTTAACATAGTTTATTTTAATGGAGCATGGTATAGTTGGTACTCCTGGATCTCCAAGTTTCTTTGGTATTCCACCTTTAAAAGCATAATTAGCAAGCATGGTGGAAATTTCAGCTTCCGGTATCTTTTTTTTATTTGTAACAATATCTTTCATATACTTAGCATAAGGATTCATTTTAAGCATATCAGTCAAACGCATACGTAAAAAGGTAGGTCTAATCATTTCAGCAAAGCACTCAAAATCCTCATCATCCTTTTTCTTGGATGGTTTAGGAGGAAAAGGCATGGGTTTTTGAACCCATGGTTCTCTTTCTTTACCATGCTTCCTAGCAACGAAGTCTCTCTTATCATAATGTCGATTCTTTGATTGTGGGTTATCAAGATCAACAACAGGTTCAATCTCTACATCATTGTTATTGCTAGGTTGAGCATCAACATGAACATCATCATTAACATTATCGCTAGGTTCATGTTCATCACCTGATTGTGTTTCAGCATCAGAAATATAAATATCACTGGGATTCTTAGGTCTGTCTACAACAGGTTCACTAGAAGCATGCAAAGTCCTATAATTTTTCTTTTTCTTCTTCTTAAAAGGACTAGATGCACCAACATTAGTTCTCTGAGAATCTTGCTCAATTATCTTGGGGTGGCCCTTAGGATACAAGGGTTCCTGAGTCATTTTACCCCCTCTAGTCATAACTCTAACAATATTATCATTTTTCTTATTATTTAATTCATTAAGCAAATCATTTTCAGCTTTAAGTGTTGGGGATCGTAGCAGAAATTAAAATTTTCCTACGCATCACCAAGATCTATCCATGGAGTATTCTAGCAACGAGGGGATAGGAGATCATCTACATACCACTTGCAGATCGCAATGGAAGCGTTCAAGAAGAACGTGGCTGATGGAGTCGTACTCGTCGTGATCCAAATCACCGATGACCAACGCCGAACGGACGGCACCTCCGCGTTCAACACACGTACGGTCGGGATGACATCTCCTCCTTCTTGATCCAGCAAGGGGGAAGGAGAGGTTGAAGAAGATCCAGCAGCACGACGGCGTGGTGGTGGATGCAGCAGAGTTCCAGCAGGGCTTCGCCAAGCAACTACGTAGAGAGGAAGAGATGTAACAGGGGAGAGGGAGGCGCCAAGGCTGCAGGGTGCGGCTGCCCTCCCTCCCCCCCTTTATATAGGCCCCCTAGGGGGGCGCCGGCCCTGGAGATCCATCTCCAGGGGGGCGGCGGCCAGGGGGGGTGCTTGCCCCCCAAGCCATGTGGGGCGCCCCCTGCCCTAGGGTTTCCAACCCTAGGCGCAGGGGGGAGGCCCATGGGGGGCGCACCAGCCCACTATGGGCTGGTTCCCTCCCCACTTCAGCCCACGGGGCCCTCCGGGATGGGTGGCCCCACCCGGTGGACCCCCGAGACCTATCTGGTGGTCCCGGTACAATACCGGTGACCCCCAGATCACTCCCGATGGCCGAAACGACACTTCCTATATATAATTCTTTACCTCCGGACCAATCCGGAACCTCTCGTGACGTCCGGGATCTCATCCGGGACTCCGAGCAACCTTCGGTTTGCTGCATACTAATATCTTTAACAACCCTAGTGTCACCGAACCTTAAGTGTGTAGACCCTACGGGTTCGGGAGACATGCAGACATGACCGAGACGATCTCCTGTCAATAACCAACAGCGGGATCTGGATACCCATGTTGGCTCCCACATGCTCTTCGATGATCTCATCGGATGAACCACGATGTCGAGGACTTAATCAATCCCGTACTCAATTCCCTTTGTCTATCGGTACGATACTTGCCCGAGATTCGATCGTCGGTATACCGATACCTTGTTCAATATCGTTATCAACAAGTCTCTTTACTCGTTCCCGTAACACACCATCCCGTGAACAACACCTTGATCACATTGAGCTCATTATGATGATGTCTTACCGAGTGGGCCCAGAGATACCTCTCCGTCATACGGAGTGACAAATCCCAGTCTCGATTCATGCCAACCCAACAGATACTTTCGGAGATACCTGTAGTGAACCTTTATAGTCACCCAGTTACGTTGTGACGTTTGATACACCCAAAGCACTCCTACGGTATCCGGGAGTTGCATAATCTCATGGTCTAAGGAATGATACTTGACATTCAGAAAAGCTCTAGAAAACGAACTACACGATCTTTGTGCTATGCTTTGGTTTGGGTCTTGTCCATCACATCATTCTCCTAATGATGTGATCCCATTACCAATGACATCCCCATGTCCATAGTCAGGAAACCATGACTATTTATTGATCAACGAGCTAGTCAACTAGAGGCTTACTAGGGACACATTGTGGTCTATGTATTCACACATGTATTATGATTTCCGGACAATACAATTATAGCATGAACAACAGACAATTATCATGAACAAGGAAATATAATAATCCTTTTATTATTGCCTCTAGGGCATATTTCCAACAGTCTCCCACTTGCACTAGAGACAATATTCTAGTTACATTGTGATGAATCGCACACCCATGGAATTTTGGTGTTGATCATGTTTTGCTCTAGGGAGAGGTTTAGTCAACGGATCTGCCACATTCAGGTCCGTATGTACTTTACAAATCTCTATGTCTCCATTTTGAACACTTTCACGAATGGAGTTGAAGCGACGCTTGATATGCCCGGTCTTCCTGTGAAACCTAGGCTCCGTCGCAAGGGCAATTGCTCCAGTGTTGTCACAGAAGAGAGTCATCGGGTCCGGCGCATTGGGTATGACTCCTAGGTTGGTAATGAACTCCTTCACCCAGACTGCTTCTTGTGCTGCCTCCGAGGCTGCCATATACTCTACTTCACATGTAGATCCCGCCACGACGCTTTGCTTGCAACTGCACCAGCTTACTGCCCCTCCATTCAAAATATACACGTATCCGGTTTGTGACTTGGAGTCATCCAGATCTGTGTCGAAGCTGGCGTCGATGTAACCCTTTACGACGAGCTCTTCGGCACCTCCATAAACGAGAAACATATCCTTAGTCCTTTTCAGGTACTTCAGGATGTTTTTGACCGCTGTCCAGTGTTCCTTGCCGGGATTACTTTGGTACCTACCTACCAAACTTACGGCAAGGTTTACATCGGGTCTGGTACACAGCATGGCATACATAATAGACCCTATGGCTGAGGCATAGGGGATGACACTCATCTCTTCTATATCTTTTGTCGTGGTCGGGCATTGAGCCGTGCTCAATCGCACACCTTGCAATACAGGCAAGAACCCCTTCTTGGACTGATCCATTTTGAACTTCTTCAAAATCTTGTCAAGGTACGTACTTTGTGAAAGACCGATGAGGCGTCTCGATCTATCTCTATAGATCTTGATGCCTAATATATAAGCAGCTTCTCCAAGGTCCTTCATTGAAAAACATTTGTTCAAATAGGCCTTTATGCTTTCCAAGAATTCTATATCATTTCCCATCAATAGTATGCCATCCACATATAATATGAGAAATGCTACGGAGCTCCCACTCACTTTCTTGTAAACGCAGGCTTCTCCATAAGTCTGCATAAACCCAAATGCTTTGATCATCTCATCAAAGCAAATGTTCCAACTCCGAGATGCTTGCACCAACCCATAGATAGAGCGCTGGAGCTTGCATACTTTGTTAGCATTCTTAGGATCGACAAAACCTTCCGGCTGCATCATATACAATTCTTCTTTAAGAAAGCCGTTAAGGAATGCCGTTTTGACGTCCATTTGCCATATCTCATAATCATAGTATGCGGCAATTGCTAACATGATTCGGACGGACTTCAGCTTCGCTACGGGAGAGAAAGTCTCATTGTAGTCAACCCCTTGAACTTGCCGATAACCCTTAGCGACAAGTCGAGCTTTATAGATGGTCACATTACCATCCGCGTCTGTCTTCTTCTTAAAGATCCATTTATTTTCTATGGCTCGCCGATCATCTGGCAAGTCATTCAAAGTCCATACTTTGTTTTCATACATGGATTCTATCTCGGATTTCATGGCTTCTAGCCATTTGTCGGAATCTGAGCCCGCCATTGCTTCTTCATAGTTCGAAGGTTCACCGTTGTCCAACAACATGATTTCCAGGACAGGGTTGCCGTACCACTCTGGTGCGGAACGCGTCCTTGTGGACCTACGATGTTCAGTAGGAGCTTGATCAGAAGTATCTTGATCATCATCATTAACCTCCTCTCTAATCGGTGCAGGCACCACAGGAACATTTTCCTGAGCTGCGCTACTCTGATTTTCAAGAGGTAGTACTTCATCAAGCTCTACTTTCCTCCCACTTACTTCTTTCGCGAGAAAATCTTTCTCTAGAAAGGACCCGTTCTTGGCAACAAAGATCTTGCCTTCGGATCTGAGGTAGAAGGTATACCCAACTATTTCCTTGGGATATCCTATGAAGACGCATTTTTCCGATTTGGTTTCGAGTTTTTCAGGTTGAAGTTTCTTGACATAAACATCACAACCCCAAACTTTCAGAAATGACAGCTTAGGTTTCTTCCCAAACCATAATTCATACGGTGTCGTCTCAACGGATTTTGACGGAGCCCTATTTAAAGTGAATGCGGCTGTGTCTAGAGCGTATCCCCAAAATGATAGCGGTAGATCTGTAAGAGACATCATAGACCGCACCATATCCAATAGAGTGCGATTACGACGTTCGGACACACCGTTACGCTGAGGTGTTCCAGGCGGCGTGAGTTGTGAAACGATTCCACATTTTCTTAAGTGTGTGCCAAATTCGTGACTTAAATATTCTCCCCCACGATCTGATCGTAAGAACTTTATTTTTCTGTCACGTTGATTCTCAACCTCACTCTGAAACTCCTTGAACTTTTCAAAGGTCTCAGACTTGTGTTTCATCAAGTAGACATACCCATATCTACTCAAATCATCAGTGAGAGTGAGAACATAACGATAGCCTCCGCGAGCCTCAACGCTCATTGGACCACACACATCTGTATGTATGATTTCCAACAAGTTGGTTGATCGCTCCATTGTCCCTGAGAATGGAGTCTTGGTCATTTTGCCCATGAGGCATGGTTCTCATGTGTCAAATGATTCATAATCGAGAGACTCCAAAAGTCCATCAGCATGGAGCTTCTTCATGCGCTTGACACCAATGTGACCAAGGCGGCAGTGCCACAAGTATGTGGGACTATCGTTATCTACTTTACATCTTTTGGTATTCACACTATGAATATGTGTATTATCACGCACGAGATTCATTAAGAATAAACCATTGACCATCGGAGCATGACAATAAAACATATCACTCATATAAATAGAACAACCATTATTCTCGGATTTAAATGAGTAGCCATCTCGCATTAAACGAGATCCAGATACAATGTTCATGCTCAAACTTGGCACTAAATAACAATTATTGAGGTTCAAAACTAATCCCGTAGGTAAATGTAGAGCTAGCGTGCCGACGGCGATCACATCGACCCTGGAACCATTCCCGATGCGCATCGTCACCTCGTCCTTCGCCAGTCTCCGTTTATTCCGCAGCTCCTGTTTTGAGTTACAAATATGAGCAACGGCACCGGTATCAAATACCCAGGAGCTACTACGAGCACTGGTAAGGTACACATCAATTACATGTATATCACATATACCTTTAGTGTTGTCGGCCTTCTTATCCGCTAAGTACTTGGGGCAATTCCGCTTCCAGTGACCAGTTCCCTTGCAATAAAAGCACTCAGTTTCAGGTTTGGGTCCATTCTTTGACTTCTTCCTGGCAACTGATTTACCAGGCGCCGCAACCTCCTTGCCGTCCTTCTTGAAGTTCTTCTTACCCTTGCCTTTCTTGAACTTAGTGGTTTTATTCACCATCAACACTTGATGTTCCTTTTTGATCTCCACCTCCGCAGATTTCAGCATTGAATACAACTCGGGAATGGTCTTTTCCATCCCCTGCATATTGTAGTTCATCACATAGCTCTTGTAACTAGGTGGGAGCGACTGAAGGATTCTATCAATGACCGCCTCATCCGGGAGATTAACTTCCAGCTGAGTCAAGCGATTGTGCAACCCAGACATCTTGAGTATGTGTTCACTGACAGAGCTATTTTCCTCCATCTTGCAGCTAAAGAACTTGTCGGAGACATCATATCTCTCGACCCGGGCATGAGCTTGGAAAATCAATTTCAGCTCCTCGAACATCACATATGCTCCGTGTTGCTCAAAACGCTTTTGGAGCCCCGGTTCTAAGCTGTAAAGCATGCCGCACTGAACGAGGGAGTAATCATCAGTACGTGACTGATGGGCGTTCATAACGTCCTGGTTTTCTGGGAATGGTGCTTCACCTAGCGGTGCTTCTAGGACATAATCTTTCCTGGCTGCTATGAGGATGATCCTCAGGTTCCGGACCCAGTCCGAATAGTTGCTTCCATAATCTTTCAGCTTGGTTTTCTCTAGGAACGCGTTGAAGTTGAGGGTGACATTACCGTGGGCCATTTGATCTACAAGACATATTGTAAAGATTTATACTAAGTTCATGATAATTAAGTTCATCTAATCAAATTAATGAATGAACTCCCACTCAGATTTGACATCCCTCTAGTCATCTAAGTGATACATGATCCGAGTCAACTAGGCCGTGTCCGATCATCACGTGAGACGGACTAGTTATCATCGGTGAACATCTCCATGTTGATCGTATCTTCTATACGACTCATGTTTGACCTTTCGGTCCTCCGTGTTCCGAGGCCATGTCTGTACATGCTAGGCTCGTCAATCCAACCTAAGTGTATTGCGTGTGTAAATCTGGCTTACACCCGTTGTATGCGAACGTAAGAACCTATCACACCCGATCATCACGTGGTGCTTCGGAACGACGAACCTTAGCAACGGTGCACAGTTAGGGAGAACACATTTTTGATATTTTAATGAGGGATCATCTTATTTATGCTACCGTCGTTCTAAGCAAATAAGATGTAAAAACATGATAAACATCACATGCAATCAAATAGTGACATGATATGGCCAATATCATTTCGCTCCTTTGATCTCCATCTTCGGGGCACCATGTTCATCGTCGTCACCGGCATGACACCATGATCTCCATCATCATGATCTCCATCATCGTGTCTTCGTGAAGTTGTTGTTGGAAATATGCCCTAGAGGCAATAATAAAAGCATTATTATTATTTCCTTATTCATGATAATCGTCTTTATTCGTGCTATAATTGTGTTATCCGGAAATCGTAATACATGTGTGAATAACAGACAACAAACATGTCCCTAGTGAGCCTCTAGTTGACTAGCTCGTTGATCGACAGATAGTCATGGTTTCCTGACTATGGACATTGGATGTCATCGATAACGGGATCACATCATTAGGAGAATGATGTGATGGACAAGACCCAATCTTAACATAGCATAAGATCGCATAGTTCGTTTGCTAGAGTTTTCCAATGTCAAGTATCCTTTCCTTAGACCATGAGATCATGTAACTCCCGGATACCGTAGGAGTGCTTTGGGTGTGCCAAACGTCACAACGTAACTGGGTGACTATAAAGGTATACTATGGGTATCTCTGAAAGTGTCCGTTGGGTTGACATGGATCGAGACTGGGAGTTGTCACTCCGCTTGACGGAGAGGTATCACCGGGCCCTCTCGGTAATGCATCATCATAATGAGCTCAGTGTGATTAAAGTGTTTGATCATGGGATCATGCATTACGGTACGAGAAAAGTGACTTGCCGGTAACGAGATTGAACGAGGTATTGGGATAGCGACGATCGAATCTCGGGCAAGTAAAATACCGATTGACAAAGGGAATCGTATACGGGATTAATTGAATCCTTGACATCGTGGTTCATCCGATGAGATCATCATGGAGCATGTGGGAGCCAACATGGGTATCCAGATCCCGCTGTTGGTTATTGCCCGAGATCCGTCTCGGTCATGTCTACATGTCTCCCGAACCCGTAGGGTCTACACACTTAAGGTTCGGTGACGCTAGGGTTGTGAAGGTATGTATGTGCAGTAACCCGAATGTTGTTCGGAGTCTCGGATGAGATCCCGGACGTCACGATGAGTTCCGGAATGGTCCGGAGGTAAATAATTATATATAGGAAGTGCTATTTTGGCCATCGGGACAAGTTTCGGTGTTATCGATATTGTATCGGGACCACCGGAGGGGTCCCGGGGGTCCACCGGGGGGGTCCACCGGGGGGGTCCACCTGCCCCGGGGGGCCACATGGGCTATAGGGGTGCGCCCTGGCCAATATGGGCCAAGGGCACCAGCCCCAAGGGCCCATGCGCCAAGAAGACTTGGAGAGGGAAGAGTCCAAAGAGGGGAAGGCACCTCCGAGGTGCCTTGGGGAGGATGGACTCCTCCCCCCCTTTGGCCACACCCCTTCCTTGGAGGAAGGGGCAAGGCTGCGCCCTCCCCCCCTCTCATGCGCCTATATAAAGGGAGGGGAGGGAGGGGTGGCCGCACCCATAAGCCCTGGCGCCCCCCTCCTCCCTGCAACACCTGCTCCTCCTCCCGTAGTTGCTTAGCGAAGCCCTGCCGGAGTTCTGCTGCATCCACCACCACGCCGTCGTGCTGCTGGATCTTCATCAACCTCTCCTTCCCCCTTGCTGGATCAAGAAGAAGGAGACGTTACGCTGACCGTACGTGTGTTGAACGCGGAGGTGCCGTGCTTTCGGTGCTAGGATCTACGGTGAATTGGATCACGGCGAGTACGACTACCTCTTCCACGTTCACTCGAACGCTTCCGTTGCAATCTGCAAAGTGGTATGTAGATGCTATCTAATCTGAATACTCGTTGCTAGATGAACTCATAGATGGATCTTGGTGAAACCGTAGGAAAAATTTTAATTTTCTGCAACGTTCCCCAATAGTGGTATTAGAGCCAGGTTTATGCGTAGTTCTTCTTGCGCGAGTAGAACACAATTTGTTGTGGGCGTAGATGTTGTCAACTTTTCTTGCCGCTACTAGTCCTATCTTGCTTCAGCGGTATTGTGGGATGAAGCGGCCCGGACCAACCTTACACGTACGCTTACGAGAGACCGGTTCCACCGACTAACATGCACTAGTTGCATAAGGTGGCTGGCGGGTGTCTGTCTCTCCTACTTTAGTTGGAGCGGATTCGATGAAAAGGGTCCTTATGAAGGGTAAATAGAAGTTGACAAATCACGTTGTGGTTTTAACGTAGGTAAGAAAACGTTCTTGCTAGAACCCTAATTCAGCCACGTAAAACTTGCAACAACAATTAGAGGACGTCTAACTTGTTTTTGCAGCAAGTGCTTTCTGATATGATATGGCAAAAGTTGTGATGAATGATGAATGATCTATATGTGATGTATGAGATGTTCATGCTATTGTAATAGGAATCACGACTTGCATGTCGATGAGTATGACAACCGGCAGGAGCCATAGGAGTTGTCTTTATTTTTTTGTATGACCTGCGTGTCATTGAGAAA
Source organism: Aegilops umbellulata (assembly GCA_032464435.1). Lineage (NCBI taxonomy): Eukaryota > Viridiplantae > Streptophyta > Magnoliopsida > Poales > Poaceae > Aegilops > Aegilops umbellulata. The sequence continues at coordinate 406,735,684 of CP136054.1, read as the reverse complement.
CGCCATGTAAATTACTTTACTTTATTGCTAAACGTGTTAGCCATAGTAGTAGAAGTAATAGTTGGCGAGCAACTTCATGGAGACACGATGATGAAGATCATGATGATGAAGATCATGATGATGAAGATCATGGTGTCAAGCCGGTGACAAGATGATCATGGAGCCCCAAGATGGAGATCGAAGGAGCTATGTGATATTGGCCATATCATGTCACGTTTATTATTTGATTGCATGTGATGTTTATCATGTTTTGCATCTTGTTTACTTAGAATGACGGTAGTAAATAAGATGATCCCTCATAATAATTTCAAGAAAGTGTTCTCCCTAACTGTGCACCGTTGCGACAGTTTGTTGTTTCGAAGCACCACGTGATGATCGGGTGTGATAGATTCTAACGTTCACATACAACGGGTGTAAGACAGATTTACACACGCGAAACACTTAGGTTGACTTGACGAGCCTAGCATGTACAGACATGGCCTCGGAACACAGAAGACTGAAAGGTCGAGCATGAGTCGTATAGAAGATACGATCAACATGAAGATGTTCACCGATGTTGACTAGTCCGTCTCACGTGATGATCGGACACGGCCTAGTTGACTCGGATCATGTAATACTTAGATGACTAGAAGAGGGATTTCTATCTAAGTGGGAGTTCATTAATAATTTGATTAAATGAACTTTATTATCATGAACTTAGTCTAAATATTTACAATATGTCTTGTAGATCAAATGGCCAACGTAGTCCTCAACTTCAACGCGTTCCTAGAGAAAACCAAGCTGAAAGACGATGGTAGCAACTATACGGACTGGGTCCGGAACCTGAGGATCATCCTCATAGCTGCCAAGAAAGATTATGTCCTAAGAGCACCGCTGGGTGACGCAGCTATTCTCCCTGCAGAACAAGACGTTATGAACGCTTGGCAGTCACGCTGCGATGATTACTCCCTCGTTCAGTGCGGCATGCTTTACAGCTTAGAGACGGGGCTCCAAAAGCGTTTTGAGAGACATGGAGCATATGAGATGTTCGAAGAGCTGAAAATGGTTTTCCAAGCTCATGCCCGGGTCGAGAGATATGAAGTCTCCGACAAATTCTTTAGCTGTAAGATGGAGGAAAATGGCTCTGTCAGTGAACACATACTCAAAATGTCTGGGTTGCACAACCGCATGACTCAACTGGAAGTTAATCTCCCGGAAGAAGCGGTCATTGACAGAATCCTCCAGTTGCTTCCACCTAGCTACAAGAGCTTTGTGATGAACTACAATATGCAGGGGATGGTAAAGACCATTCCTGAGGTATATGCTATGCTGAAATCAGCAGAGGTAGAAATCAAGAAGGAGCATCAAGTGTTGATGGTGAATAAAACCACTAAGTTCAAGAAGGGCAAGGGTAAAAAGAACTTCAAGAAGGACGGCAAGGAAGTTGCCGCGCCCGGTAAGCAAGTTGCCGGGAAGAAGCCAAAGAATGGACCCAAGCCCGAAACTGAGTGCTTTTATTGCAAGGGAAGTGGTCACTGGAAGCGAAACTGCCCCAAATACTTAGCGGACAAGAAGGCCGGCAAAACCAAAGGTATATGTGATATACATGTAATTGATGTGTACCTTACCAGTACTCATAGTAGCTCTTGGGTATTTGATACCGGTGCAGTTGCTCACATTTGTAACTCAAAGCAGGAGCTGCGGAATAAACGGAGACTGGCGAAGGACGAGGTGACGATGCGCGTCGGGAATGGTTCCAAGGTCGATGTGATCGCCGTCGGCACGCTGCCTCTACATTTACCTATGGGATTAGTTTTAAACCTCAATAATTGTTATTTAGTGCCAAGTTTGAGCATGAACATTGTATCTGGATCTCGCTTAATTCGAGATGGCTACTCATTTAAATCAGAGAATAATGGTTGTTCCATTTATATGAGAGATATGTTTTATGGTCATGCTCCGATGGTTAATGGTTTATTCTTAATGAATCTCGTACGTGATGATACACATATTCATAGTGTGAATACCAAAAGAGTGAAAGTTGATAACAATAGTCTCACATATTTGTGGCACTGCCGCCTTGGTCACATAGGTGTCAAACGCATGAAGAAGCTCCATGCAGATGGACTTTTAGAGTCTCTTGATTATGAATCATTTGACACGTGCGAACCATGCCTCATGGGTAAAATGACCAAGACTCCGTTCTCAGGAACAATGGAGCGAGCAACCAACTTATTGGAAATCATACATACCGATGTGTGTGGTCCAATGAGTGTTGAGGCTCGCGGTGGCTATCGTTATGTTCTCACCCTCACTGATGACTTGAGTAGATATGGGTATATCTACTTAATGAAACACAAGTCTGAGACCTTTGAAAAGTTCAAGGAATTTCAGAGTGAGGTTGAAAATCAACGTGATAGAAAGATCAAGTTTCTACGATCAGATCGTGGAGGAGAATACTTGAGTCACGAATTTGGCACACACTTAAGAAAATGTGGAATAGTTTCACAACTCACGCCGCCTGGAACACCTCAGCGTAATGGTGTGTCCGAACATCGTAATCGCACTCTATTAGATATGGTGCGATCTATGATGTCTCTTACCGACTTACCGCTATCTTTTTGGGGCTATGCTTTAGAGACTGCCGCATTCACTTTAAATAGGGCTCCGTCGAAATCCGTTGAGACGACACCGTATGAATTATGGTTTGGGAAGAAACCTAAGCTGTCGTTTCTAAAAGTTTGGGGATGCGATGCTTATGTCAAGAAACTTCAACCTGAAAAGCTCGAACCCAAGTCGGAAAAATGCGTCTTCATAGGATACCCTAAAGAAATTGTTGGGTATACCTTCTACCTCAGATCCGAAGGCAAGATCTTTGTTGCCAAGAATGGATCCTTTCTAGAGAAAGAGTTTCTCTCGAAAGAAGTAAGTGGGAGGAAAGTAGAACTTGATGAAGTGTTACCTCTTGAACCGGAAAATGGCGAAGCTCAAGAAAACGTTTCTGAGGTGCCTGCACCGACTGGAGAGGAAATTAATGATGATGATCAAGATGCTTCTAATCAAGCTCCTACTGAAATTCGAAGGTCCACAAGGACACGTTCCGCACCAGAGTGGTACTGCAACCCTCTCTTGGAAATCATGTTGTTAGACAATGGTGAACCTTCGAACTATGAGGAAGCAATGGCGGGCCCGGATTCCGACAAATGGCTGGAAGCCATGAAATCCGAGATAGGATCCATGTATGAAAACGAAGTATGGACTTTGACTGACTTGCCCGTTGAATGGCGAGCGATAGAAATAAATGGATCTTTAAGAAGAAGACAGACGCGGATGGTAATGTGACCATCTATAAAGCTCGGCTTGTCGCTAAGGGTTATCGACAAGTTCAAGGAATTGACTACGATGAGACTTTCTCACCGGTAGCGAAGCTGAAGTCCGTCAGAATCATGTTAGCAATTGCCGCATACTATGATTATGAGATATGGCAAATGGACGTCAAAACGGCATTCCTTAATGGTTTCCTTAAGGAAGAATTGTATATGATGCAGCCGGAAGGTTTTGTCGATCCTAAGAATGCTGACAAGGTGTGCAAGCTCCAACGCTCGATTTATGGGCTGGTGCAAGCATCTCGGAGTTGGAACATTCGCTTTGATGAGATGATCAAAGCGTTTGGGTTTACACAGACTTATGGAGAAGCCTGTGTTTACAAGAAAGTGAGTGGGAGCTCTGTAGCATTTCTCATATTATATGTAGACGACATACTTTTGATGGGAAATGATATAGAACTCTTGGACAGCATTAAGGCCTACTTGAATAAAAGTTTTTCAATGAAGGACCTTGGAGAAGCTGCTTATATATTAGGCATCAAAATCTATAGAGATAGATCAAGACGCCTCATAGGTCTTTCACAAAGCACATACCTTGATAAGATATTGAAGAAGTTCAATATGGATCAATCTAAGAAGGGGTTCTTACCTGTGTTACAAGGTGTGAAATTGAGCTCAGCTCAATGTCCGACCACGGCAGAAGATATAGAAGAGATGAGCGTCATCCCCTATGCCTCAGCCATAGGTTCTATTATGTATGCCATGCTGTGTACCAGACCTGATGTAAACCTTGCCGTAAGTTTGGTAGGAAGGTACCAAAGTAATCCCGGCAAGGAACACTGGACAGCGGTCAAGAATATCCTGAAGTACCTGAAAAGGACTAAGGAAATGTTTCTCGTTTATGGAGGTGATGAAGAGCTCGTCGTAAAAGGTTACATCGACGCTAGCTTCGACACAGATCTGGATGACTCTAAGTCACAAACCGGATACGTGTATATTTTGAATGGTGGGGCAGTAAGCTGATGCAGTTGCAAGCAAAGTGTCGTGGCGGGATCTACATGTGAAGCGGAGTACATGGCAGCCTCAGAGGCAGCACATGAAGCAATTTGGGTGAAGGAGTTCATCACCGACCTCGGAGTCATACCCAATGCGTTGGGGCCAATCAAGCTCTTCTGTGACAACACTGGAGCTATTGCACTTGCAAATGAGCCCAGGTTTCACAAAAAGACTAGGCACATCAAGCGTCGCTTCAACTCCATTCGTGAAAATGTTCAAGATGGAGACATAGAAATTTGTAAAGTGCACACGGATCTGAATGTCGCAGACCCGTTGACTAAACCTCTCCCTAAGGCAAAACATGATCAGCACCAGAACTCTATGGGTGTTCGATTCATCACAATGTAACTAGATTATTGACTCTAGTGCAAGTGGGAGACTGTTGGAAATATGCCCTAGAGGCAATAATAAAAGCATTATTATTATTTCCTTATTCATGATAATCGTCTTTATTCGTGCTATAATTGTGTTATCCGGAAATCGTAATACATGTGTGAATAACAGACAACAAACATGTCCCTAGTGAGCCTCTAGTTGACTAGCTCGTTGATCGACAGATAGTCATGGTTTCATGACTATGTACATTGGATGTCATCGATAACGGGATCACATCATTAGGAGAATGATGTGATGGACAAGACCCAATCTTAACATAGCATAAGATCGCATAGTTCGTTTGCTAGAGTTTTCCAATGTCAAGTATCCTTTCCTTAGACCATGAGATCGTGTAACTCCCGGATACCGTAGGAGTGCTTTGGGTGTGCCAAACGTCACAACGTAACTGGGTGACTATAAAGGTATACTACGGGTATCTCTGAAAGTGTCTGTTGGGTTGACATGGATCGAGACTGGGATTTGTCACTCCGCTTGACGAAGAGGTATCACCGGGCCCTCTCGGTAATGCATCATCATAATGATCTCAGTGTGATTAAAGTGTTTGATCACGGGATCATGCATTACGGTACGAGAAAAGTGACTTGCCGGTAACGAGATTGAACGAGGTATTGGGATAGCGACGATCGAATCTCGGGCAAGTAAAATACCGATTGACAAAGGGAATCGTATACGGGATTAATTGAATCCTTGACATCGTGGTTCATCCGATGAGATCATCGTGGAGCATGTGTGAGCCAACATGGGTATCCAGATCCCGCTGTTGGTTATTGCCCGAGATCCGTCTCGGTCATGTCTGCATGTCTCCCGAACCCGTAGGGTCTACACGCTTAAGGTTCGGTGACGCTAGGGTTGTGAAGATATGTATGTGCAGTAACCCGAATGTTGTTCGGAGTCCCGGATGAGATCCCGGACGTCACGAGGAGTTCCGGAATGGTCCGGAGGTAAAGAATTATATATAGGAAGTGCTATTTTGGCCATCGGGACAAGTTTCGGTGTTATCGGTATTGTACCGGGACCACCGGAGGGGTCCCGGGGGTCCACCGGGGGGGTCCACCTGCCCCGGGGGGCCACATGGGCTATAGGGGGTGCGCCCTGGCCTATATGGGCCAAGGGCACCAGCCCCAAGGGCCCATGCGCCAAGAAGACTTGGAGAGGGAAGAGTCCAAAGAGGGGAAGGCACCTCCGAGGTGCCTTGGGGAGGATGGACTCCTCCCCCCTTTGGCCGCACCCCTTCCTTGGAGGAAGGGGCAAGGCTGCGCCCTCCCCCCCTCTCATGCGCCTATATAAAGGGAGGGGAGGGAGGGGTGGCCGCACCCATAAGCCCTGGCGCCCCCCTCCTCCCTGCAACACCTCCTCCTCCTCCCGTAGTTGCTTAGCGAAGCCCTGCCGGAGTTCTGCTGCATCCACCACCACGCCGTCGTGCTGCTGGATCTTCATCAACCTCTCCTTCCCCCTTGCTGGATCAAGAATAAGGAGACGTTACGCTGACCGTACGTGTGTTGAACGCGGAGGTGACGTGCTTTCGGTGCTAGGATCTCCGGTGAATTGGATCACGGCGAGTACGACTACCTCATCCACACTCACTCGAACGCTTCCGTTGCAATCTACAAAGTGGTATGTAGATGCTATCTAATCTGAATACTCGTTGCTAGATGAACTCATAGATGGATCTTGGTGAAACCGTAGGAAAAATTTTAATTTTCTGCAACGTTCCCCAATAGTTGTCACGTCAACTATTACTTCTACTACTATGGCTAACGCTTTAGCAATAAAGTAAAGTAATTACATGATGATTTAAGTTGACACGCAGGTCATAAATAAATAAAGACAACTCCTATGGCTCCTGCCGGTTGTCATACTCATCGACATGCAAGTCGTGATTCCTATTACAATAACAAGATCATCTCATACATCACATACATGATTCATCACAACTTCTGGCCATATCACATCACAAAGCACTTGCTGCAAAAACAAGTTAGACGTCCTCTAATTGTTGTTGCAAGTTTTTACGTGGCTGTTATAGGTTGCTAGCAAGAACGTTTCTTACCTACGTTAAAACCACAACATGAATTGTCAATCTCTATTTACCCTTCATAAGGACCCTGTTCATCAAATCCGATCCAACTAAAGTGGGAGAGACAGACACCCGCCAGCCACCTTATGCAACTAGTGCATGTTAGTCGGTGGAACCGGTCTCACGTAAGCGTACGTGTAAGGTTGGTCCGGGCTGCTTCATCCCACAATACCGCTGAACCAAGATAGGAGTAGTAACGGCAAGAAGAATTGACAATTCGACGCCCACAACTACTTTGTGTTCTACTCGTGCATAGAAACTACGCATAGACCTAGCTCTGATACCACTGTTGGGGATCGTAGCAGAAATTAAAAATTTTCTACGCATCACCAAGATCTATCCATGGAGTATTCTAGCAACGAGGGGATAGGAGATCATCTACATACCACTTGTAGATCGCAATGGAAGCGTTCAAGAAGAACGTGGCTGATGGAGTCGTACTCGTCGTGATCCAAATCACCGATGACCAGCGCCGAACGGACGGCACCTCCGCGTTCAACACACGTACGGTCGGGATGACGTCTCCTCCTTCTTGATCCAGCAAGGGGGAAGGAGAGGTTGAAGAAGATCCAGCAGCACGACGGCGTGGTGGTGGATGCAGCAGAGTTCCAGCAGGGCTTCGCCAAGCAACTACGTAGAGAGGAAGAGATGTAACAGGGGAGAGGGAGGCGCCAAGGCTGCAGGGTGCGGCTGCCCTCCCTCCCCCCCTTTATATAGGCCCCCTAGGGGGGCGCCGGCCCTGGAGATCCATCTCCAGGGGGGGATGCTTGCCCCCCAAGCCATGTGGGGCGCCCCCTGCCCTAGGGTTTCCAACCCTAGGCGCAGGGGGGAGGCCCATGGGGGGTGCACCAGCCCACTATGGGCTGGTTCCCTCCCCACTTCAGCCCACGGGGCCCTCCGGGATGGGTGGCCCCACCCGGTGGACCCCCGGGACCTATCTGGTGGTCCCGGTACAATACCGGTGACCCCCAGATCACTCCCGATGGCCGAAACGACACTTCCTATATATAATTCTTTACCTCCGGACCAATCCGAAACCTCTCGTGACGTCCGGGATCTCATCCGGGACTCCGAACAACCTTCGGTTTGCTGCATACTAATATCTTTAACAACCCTAGCGTCACCGAACCTTAAGTGTGTAGACCCTACGGGTTCGGGAGACATGCAGACATGGCCGAGACGATCTCCTGTCAATAACCAACAGCGGGATCTGGATACCCATGTTGGCTCCCACATGCTCCTCGATGATCTCATCGGATGAACCACGATGTCGAGGACTTAATCAATCCCGTACTCAATTCCCTTTGTCTATCGGTACGATACTTGCCCGAGATTCGATCGTCGGTATACCGATACCTTGTTCAATCTCGTTACCGGCAAGTCTCTTTACTTGTTCCCGTAACACACCATCCCGTGAACAACACCTTGATCACATTGAGCTCATTATGATGATGTCTTACCGAGTGGGCCCAGAGATACCTCTCCGTCATACGGAGTGACAAATCCCAGTCTCGATTCATGCCAACCCAACAGATACTTTCGGAGATACCTGTAGTGCACCTTTATAGTCACCCAGTTACGTTGTGACGTTTGATACACCCAAAGCACTCCTACGGTATCCGGGAGTTGCATAATCTCATGGTCTAAGGAATGATACTTGACATTCAGAAAAGCTCTAGCAAACAAACTACACGATCTTTGTGCTATGCTTAGGTTTGGGTATTGTCCATCACATCATTCTCCTAATGATGTGATCCCGTTACCAATGACATCCCCTTGTCCATAGTCAGGAAACCATGACTATCTATTGATCAACGAGCTAGTCAACTAGAGGTTTACTAGGGACACATTGTGGTCTATGTATTCACACATGTATTATGATTTCCGGACAATACAATTATAGCATGAACAACAGACAATTATCATGAACAAGGAAATATAATAATCCTTTTATTATTGCCTCTAGGGCATATTTCCAACATTAAGCACTTGTTCTACTTGAGCGGTAACCATAGAAGCATGTTTACTAATGAGTTTAAGTTCACCCTTAACTCTAGACATATAATCACTCAAGTGTTCAATCATATACGCATTTCGTTTCAAATGTCTACCAACATAAGCATTGAAGTTTTCTTGTTTAATAATAAAATCATCAAACTCATCCAATCATTGGCTAGCAGACTTATAACAAGGAATATCACCTTCATCAAATCTATAGAGAGAATTTACCTTTACTACCTGTGTCGGGTTATCAAGACCATGTATTTCTTCAATAGGTGGTAAATTCTTAACATCTTCGACTTTAATACCTTTTTCTTTCATATATTTCTTTGCCTCTTGCATATCTTCAGGACTGAGAAATAGAATACCCCTTTTCTTCGGAGATGGCTTAGGAGTTGGTTCAGGAAGTGTCCAATCATTTTCATTACTCAACATATTATTCAATAGCAATTCAGCTTGATCAACAGTTCTTTCCCTGGAAACACAACCAACACAACTATGCATGTGGTCTCTGGAAGCATCATATAGTCCTTTATAAAAGATATCAAGTATTTCATTTTTCTTGAGAGGATGATCAGGAAAAGCATTAAGTAATTGGAGAAGCCTCCCCCAAGCTTGTGGGAGACTCTCTTCTTCAATTTGCACAAAATTATATATTTCCCTTAAGGCAGCTTGTTTCTTATGAGCGGGGAAATATTTAGCAGAGAAGTAATAAATCATATCCTGGGGACTACGCACACAACCAGGATCAAGAGAATTAAACCATGTTTTAGCATCACCCTTTAATGAGAACAGAAATAATTTAAGGATATAGTAGTAGCAGGTTTTCTCATCATTAGTGAATAGGGTGGCTATATCATTTAACTTAGTAAGATGTGCCACAATAGTTTCAGATTCATAGCAATAAAAAGGACCTGATTCGACCAAAGTAATTTTCTCGGGGTCGACAGAGAAACCATAGTCCTTATCGGAAATACAGATAGGTGAAGTAGCAAAAGCAGGGTCATATTTCATTCTAGCATTCAAGGACTTTTCTTTTAGCTTAGCTAACAGTTTATTAAGATCATATCTGTCATTGCAAGCAAGAAAATCTCTAGCAGTTTCTTCATCCATAACATAACCCTCAGGCACAACAGGAAATTCATATCTAGGGGGAGAATCTTCATTATCACTTTCATCAATATTATCAGTTTAAATAAGTTCATTCTGTCTAGCCCTACCAAGTTGTTCATCAAGAAATTCACCTAATGGCAAAGTAGTATCAAGCATAGAAGTAGTTTCATCATAAGTATCATGCAAAGCAGAAGTGGCATCATCAATAACATGCGACATATCAGAATCAATAGTAGGAGTAGGTTTAGGTGTCGCAAGTTTACTCAAAACAGAAGGTGAATCAAGTGCAGAGCTAGATGGCAGTTCCTTACCTCCCCTCGTAGTTGAGGGAAAAATCTTAGTTCTTTCGTCTTTCAAGTTCCTCATAGTGATCAACAGATGTAAATCCCAAGTGACTCGGAGAATAGAGCTATGCTCCCCGGCAACGGCGCCATAAAATAGTCTTGATAACCCACAAGTATAGGGGATCGCAATAGCTTTGGAGGGTAGAGTATTCAACCCAAATTTATTGATTCGACACAAGGGAAGCCAAAGAATATTCTCAAGTATTAGCAGTTGAGTTCTCAATTCAACCACACCTGGAAAACTTAATATCTGCAGCAAAGTATTTAGTAGCAAAGTAGTATGGAAGTAACGATAATAGTGGCAAAAGTAATAATAGTATTTTTTTAGTAATTGTAACAGTGGCAACGGTAAAGTAACTAAGCAAAGATCAATATGTGAAAAGCTCATAGGCATTGGATCAATGATGGGTAATTATGTCGGATGTGTTTCCTCATGCAACAGTTATAACATAGGGTGACACAGAACTAGCTCCAGTTCATCAATGTAATGTAGGCATGTATTCCGAATATAGTCATACGTGCTTATGGAAAAGAACTTGCATGACATCTTTTGTCCTACCCTCCCGTGGCAGCGGGGTCCTATTGGAAACTAAGGGATATTAAGGCCTCCTTTTAATAGAGTACCGGACCAAAGCATTAACACTTAGTGAATACATGAACTCCTCAAACTACGGTCATCACCGGGAGTGGTCCAGATTATTGTCACTTCGGTGTTACCGGATCATAACACATAGTAGGTGACTATTGACTTGCAAGATAGGATCAAGAACTCACATATATTCATGAAAACATAATAGGTTCAGATCTGAAATCATGGCACTCGGGCCCTAGTGACAAGCATTAAGCACAGCAAAGTCATAGCAACATCAATCTTAAAACATAATGGATACTAGGGATCAAACCCTAACAAAACTAACTCGATTACATGGTAAATCTCATCCAACCCATCACCGTGTAGCAAGCCTAAGATGGAATTACTCACGCACGGCGGTGAGCATCATGAAATTGGTGATGGAGGAAGGTTGATGATGACGATGGCGAGGGATTCCCCTCTCCGGAGCCCCGAACGGACTCGAGATCAGCCCTCCCGAGAGACATTAGGGCTTAGCGGCGGCACGTATTGTAAAACGCGATGAATCCTTCTCTTTGATTTTTTTTCTTCCCGAACGTGAATATATAGAGTTGGAGTTGAGGTCGGTGGAGCCTCAGGGGGCCCATGTCAGGACCCCGATCCTAAGCCACATCGATCCAGCATGTAACACATCATATCACTTTGCGGCCTCACGCACGGTACTCCCACGGGTGCCACCTTACCTGGCCCGGGACCGTTTGCGCCTTTTGGATCACGTATATGATAGTGTCCCTAGCATCCATATGACAGAGAACCCGGGCCGACATGGCTAGTCGTGGACCCAAGGCGGCACTAACCCATGAGGACAGGCATACATGAATCACATTTAGCATGTCGGTCAACAACGTATAAATCCGGGTTGTAGCACTGGGCTAACAGGACTCCGGTAACCCGGGCTGTAGCAGGCTAGGCAGGACTCCGGATAACACCGCGTGAAATTTCCCCGAAGGGACAGACACAGGAACGAAGTGAAACACATGCCGGCCAGTCATGTGTTCCGAGCAGTAGTGCTGGGCTAGCAGGACTCCGGTGAACCGGGTTGTAGCGGACTACTATCGCTCAGAAGCACTAGACTACATTTCCTCATATGATAGACTGCCAAGGATAAACAACTAGATAGTCGGATCCCACTCATACCAAGCATTCCAATCATACACACAATATGCCCGATATGAGTAAATACAACATTGCATCACAACAAAACTCTACAACTCAAGTACTTTATTTAAGAGGCTCCGAAGAGCCATACATATCATCCATACAGGTAGGGGTCACATGACCCGACACTCAAGTCATACAATCATACAAGCACATGCGGAAGCAAAGTAGTCTGAGTACAGACACTAGAAAGAAAGAAGGCTTGACGAAGCCTGTCTATCTACATCGATCCTTCACAAGTCTTGGATCACCACCTGGGTGATAAGTCACTCGTCAACGTCGAGGTCTACGTAGAACCCATCAGAGGGGTTGGCGTAGTCGTCTGAAAACATTAATTAAAGCAACATGAGTACGAAGGTACTCAGCAAGCCTTACAACAGAATCCTACTATACATGCTCATTCTCAAGAAGGTAGTGGAGTTATTGCAGCAAGCCAGCTTTGACTCTTGGCTAAGCTATCCTACGACAGACACAACTTGTAAAGCATTTGTCGCACACGAGTCCACTATCACCAACACAATACTCCACCGTGGATCCTCTCTCGCCAACCTACGAGAGGGCCATCCGCGGTACTCACACTTATCTTGAGATTTTTAGTAGTATCCATTTAATTGTCTATGAACTGTATAGGTGACCAAGTAGTCCTTTACCGCGGACGCGGCTATTCGAATAGTTTTATACGCTGTAGGGGTGTACTTCTTCACACATGTTTCCACCACTTAGCGTCTGCACACGTCATGTGCTCGGCAGACTTCAAGCGAAAGGCGACGTGGGTGTAGACCACGACCTAACCAACCACACTAGTCTCTAGTCCAGGTTTATCGCCTATTCGGGTTCCATCCGCAAGGAGATCCGGCCGGGGTGTCCTCAACGGCCCCAAACGATGTATGCAGGGTTCTCGAGACACCAAACGGGTGAATCGGTACACCGTGCCACATGCCTACTGCAACACAGCCCACCCCTATGGTCAGCACTGCGTGCGGCCCCCAGCAACTACAAACACCAGAAACTACTTGCAACTCCTGGACAGAGGACGAGAGGGGTCGGTAAGTCGAGCGGGGTCATATTTCAGGGCCCAATGTGTGGTAGTAGCTGAGCCTTAAATCACACACATAGATCTCAGTTCTTAAGGACGGCCCCAATGAAACAACCCACCATGTACTCCTACATGGCCTTCCATCGATTCCTTTACCAAATCGTGTTCAACACTTTCACACTCTTGACAACGTCACAACCTTTCACTCTAGTTCATCATCCCGATGAGCCAGACCTGACACAACTCTAAGCATAGCAAGCATAGCATGGTAGGAACACACACACATATGGCTTAATCAACTCCTACACATGCTAGTGGGTTTCATCTAGTTACTGTGGCAATGACAGGTCATGCAAAGGAAGTGGGTTCAACTACCGAGACACATAGTAGTTTGAATCACGTTGTCTTAGTGCAGTAAACGAGAGCAGAAGCGAGAACATGGATTTTTATCGGAATGATCAATGGGTTGCTTGCCTAATGGAGTGGTAGTGGGATACTGCCCTTCAGTTGCATACTCTTGAATATCCTCAGAGGCAGAACTTACCACGAAGAACACATCGGAACACAATCAATACATGACGATATGCAACAATATGATGCATGCTATGACATGGCAATATGAATGTGTCCTGGCCTAATGCAAGCTAAAATACAAAGGGATGAACTCATTTGAATCAAAGATTCAAATATTAGCTCATTAGACATGGCCTTAATGGTGCATTTCCTTATTCTGCTTAAACAGCAAGGTAAACTTGTTTTGTCATGCATGAAACCATTACAGATGGATAGATTGAATTTTTCTGATAATTTTTCATATATAAATTATTTCATTTGGAGTTACAGATTAATTTCTATGATTTTTTGAAGTTTGAAACATTTTCTGGATTTTCCTGAATAAGATTAAATCCAGAAAATCAGTTACGGCGTCAGCATTGCGTCATGCTGACCTCAGCAGGTCAACAGACCCAGTCCAGGTCAAACCTGACGCGTGGGTCCCGCGTGTCAGTGTGATTTAGTTTAACTAAAATCAATTAGTAGTAATCCTAACTAATTAACAGGCTGGGCCCCACCTGTCATTGACCCAGGGGGTCAAACTGGGCCCACCCGAGGTCAAACGGGGTCAGCGGGGTCAACTCGCCGGCGTTGAGCCGCCGGCGACGACCAGACACGGCGGGGCAGCGCGGGATTCGCGCTCCGGCGACCAAATCGACGGCCGAGGCCATCTACGGGAAGCTGGGGCTCGTGCGCATCCAGCGCGGCATGCGGCGGCAGCGGGGACGGCCGGAGCTCGCCGGGAACGAGCTCGGGGCGGTGCCGGAGTTCGGACGGGGTCGGGTTTGGCGCTACGATGCACCGGAGGAGGATCTGGTGGTGGCTACGGGTTCCTGGTGCTGCACTGAGCACAACAGTGAGGTTGGCTTCGAGCCATTGTGGCTCTAGCCACGACGGCGCCATGGCCGGCGGCGAGGAGCTATCGGCTCTGGTGAAGCTAGGGCTACGCGGCGCAAAAGAGGCGGGGAAGAGAGGGGTTCGGGGCGGGAGCTCACAGGGAGGTCGATGAGCAGCTCAGCGGGCTCGGGGGCGAACGGGGCTAGGCGAATCGACGAACGGCGGCGGGCGGGCACCGAGGTCGAAGACGAACTGATGGCGGCAATGCAGGGCCTCCGGCGAGGCATGGCTCGGTGGGGAGGGTGAGGGTGTCGCGGCGGAGCTTGTGGACAGGTCAGAGGGGCGACGGGGGTGACGGAGGGCGCGTCTACGGCGGTGAGACGGCGACGGGTGCATCGGCCATCGCGGGAGAGGGGGAGGGAGACGAGGGGGAGAGTGAGAGAGGACGAGAGGGGGACGTGGGGGGTCACGTGGCAGCCCAGGACGTCTCCTGGCGTCGGCGGAAGCAGGAGGTGCCCGGCGTGTGGCCGCGGGCGCCGGCCACGCGCTCCGCGTCCTTCTGGCACGAGGAGGACGACGACTGGCATCGCCAGTAGGCTGGGCCGAGCCAGGTGGGCTGGCCAGCATAGGTAAGGCCCAGGTAGGCTTCTCCCTCTCCTTTTTTTAATTTGTTTCTGTTTTCTAATTAGCTGTAACTGTTGGGCTTTATTTAAAATACTAAAACATTTCCAAAAATCCTGAAAATAATTATGGGCTCTATTTGGATTATTTCCAACAGCAAACATTTATTTCTAGAATTATTTGAGCATTTAAATTATTTATAGCATTTAAATGCCCAAATTCAAATACTTATTATTTAAATCAATGACCTTCTGTTGACCTAGAAAATTGTGCACCTATTTTGTCAGAGGTTCTATCCCAAGACAAAGAGGGTGAACATTTTAGAAGGGCATTTCAGGTTCATTGAAAATGCTTTTAGTAAACCCTAGTTGATTTCAGAAGGGGTGCTGGGGGTTCTGCCTTCCCCATTTCAAGTTTCTGATGAAAAGTAAACATGATGCAACACTCTAATGCATGACTAGCTAGGGTGTGACAACTCACCCCCACTCAAAAGAATCTCGTCCCGGGATTTAGGATCCGTCGGATAGAAGGTGGGGTACTCGAGTCGAAGACGATCCTCCCTTTCCCAAGTAGCTTCTTGCTCGGAATGGTGTGACCATTGAACTTTGAGAAACTTGATATTCTGGCGTCGAGTGGTACGCTCGGCTTGATCAAGGATACGAATCGGGTGTTCTCGATAGGTGAGGTTATCTTGGAGATCAAGCGTTTCGTGGTCCACTCCACGGATAGGATCCGAGAAGCAACGCCTGAGTTGAGAAACGTGGAAGACATCATGAACTCTGGAGAGATGCGAAGGTAGTTCCAGTTGGTAGGCAACTTCCCCTCGTTTGGCAAGAATGCGAAAGGGTCCAATGTAACAAGGAGCCAATTTGCCTTTGATAACGAATCGATGGGTTCCCTTTAAGGGGGTAACCCAAAGTAAGCCATCTCGCCAACTTCATAAGCCATCGGCTTATGCTTGCGGTCATACTGACTCTTTTGTCGAGATTGGGCGGTTTTCAACTTCTCACGAATAATGCGAACCTGCTCTTCTGCTTCCTGGATCATATCTGGGCCAAAGAGTTGTCTCTCGCCGGTTTCTGACCAGTTAAGGGGCGTTCGACATTTTCGTCCATAGAGAACTTCGAAAGGAGCTTTGCCCAAGCTAGCTTGATAACTGTTGTTATAAGCGAACTCGGCGAATGGAAGGCACTTCTCCCAATTCATACCGAAAGAGATGACAGAAGCTCGGAGCATATCCTCCAGAATTTGATTGACTCGTTCTACTTGACCACTTGACTGAGGATGGAAGGCGGTGCTAAAGGAGAGACGAGTTCCCATAGCATTTTGGAAACTTTCCCAAAATCGGGAGGTGAAAAGACTTCCACGATCTGAATTAATTTCTAATGGAACACCATGGAGAGACACTATTCGAGAGATGTACAAATCAGCTAGCTGGCTAGCGGTTATACTCTCGCGAACAGGTAAGAAGTGGGCTACTTTGGAAAGACGATCAACAACAACGAAGATAGAATTATTCCCTCTTTTGGTTCTGGGAAACCCGGTAATTAAATCCATATCGATTTTATCCCATTTCCATTCAGGAATTTCCAATGGTTGAAGGGTGCCAGCAGGCCGTTGATGCTCTGCTTTAACGCGACGACAGACGTCGCAATTTGCAATGTATTGAGCGATTTCTCTCTTCATCCTAGTCCACCAAAACATCTAGCATAGGTCTTGATACATTTTAGTACTACCGGGATGAATAGTGAGAGGGGATTCATGAGCTTCCTTAAGGATCAGTTGCCGTAGATGTTGTTTCTTGGGGACCACCAAACTGTTCTCGAAGAAGACAACATCTCGCTCGTCCATGGAAAAACATTTAGCAACTCTGCTAGAAATGTTTTCCTTGATGCGGGATATGCCCTTATCGCGCTTCTGGGCAGCTATGATTTGATCCGTAAGGTTAGGTTTCGCCACCAGGGTGGAAAGGAATCCTCGAGGAACAATGTGAAGGTTAAGCTTACGAAATTCCTCGTGGAGAAATGTTTGACTTTGTTGTAAGATTAGATTGTTACAATAAGACTTACGACTTAGTGCATCAGCCATGACATTGGCCTTGCCTGGGGTGTAAGTTATTCCTAAGTCGTAATCTGTGATCAACTCGACCCAACGTCTTTGCCTGAGATTCAAATCCGGTTGGGTGAGATGTATTTCAAACTTTGGTGATCAGTGTAGATTTCGCAACGATTACCAAGAAGGTAATGTCGCCAGGTTTTGAGTGCATGGACTACCGCTGCAAGCTCTAGATCATGTGTGGGATAGTTATCCTCATGTGGACGCAACTGTCGAGAAGCGTAGGCAATCACATGGCGATCTTGCATGAGAATGCAACCTAGTCCTTGTCGTGAGGCGTCGCAATAGATAACAAAGTCCTTAGAAAAATCTGGTGGTACCAGTACGGGAGCAGATGTCAGGCGTCTTTTCAGTTCCTGGAAGCTGAACTCGCACTGTGGGGTCCACTCAAACTTTTTATCTTTCTTGAGGAGTTCAGTTAGAGGCTTAGCAACTTTGGAGAAGTTCTCGACGAAGCGGCGGCAATAGCTCGCTAAACCAAGAAAACTCCGAACTTGCTTGACCGTTTCAGGTGGAGTCCAATCAAGGACGGCTTGAACTCGCTCGGGATTGACAGCAATGCCCTTACCAGAGATTACATGGCCCAGATAGGTCACTTCTGGCAACCAGAATTCACACTTGGAGAATTTGGCATAAAGGCGATGCTCTCGAAGTTTCATCAATACTAGCCTTAGATGTTTGGCATGTTCCTCCTCATTCTTGGAGTAGATGAGTATATCATCGAGGTAAACCACGGCGAATTTATCCAAATACTCCATGAAGATAGAGTTCATTAACCGAGAGAAGGTAGCTGGAGCATTGGTTAAACCGAAGGACATGACGGTGTACTCGTATTGGCCATAACGAGTAACAAAAGCCGTCTTGGGAATGTCCCCGTTCTTGATTTTGATTTGATGGTAGCACAACCTCAAATCCATCTTGGAAAAGACTGAGGATCCAACGAGCTGGTCATACAGGTCGTTGATCCTGGGGAGCGGATACTTGTTCTTGATAGTGACCAAATTGACAGGTCGGTAATCTACAACCATCCGATCCGTTCCATCCTTCTTCTTGACGAAGAGGACGGGGCAAGCCCATGGAGAAGAACTAGGACGGATGAAACCCTTTTGCAAGGACTCATCGAGTTGTTTCTTGAGCTCGGCTAGTTCTAGGGGTGCCATCTTATAAGGTCTCCTAGAGATTGGGACGGTTCCTGGAACAAGGTCTATCACGAACTCGACATCTCTGTCAGGTGGAACACCTGGCAGTTCCTCTGGAAAGACATCCGGGAAGTCATGAACTACCGGAATATCTTCAAGGTCTGGAAGGGGGTTGGCATTTAGAGAGTAGAGCTGACGCTCTGACACTCGGGTCAAAACATGGACTGTCTTGCCCGATGGATGGGTGAGTTGAACGGTTCTGGTAGAGTAATCAATCTTAGCGTAATGGGCTGACATCCAGTCCATACCCAAGATGATGTTTATGTCCGAGGACTTGAGAGCTATTAGAGACGCGAGGAAGACCAATCTGTCGACGAGAATTTCATTTCCATGGCTGATTCTAGAGGTTTGCCACTTAGAACCGGGGGTTTGAATTACCATGGAGGTGGGCATGTCACAAAATGTGGTGTTGTGCAAACGAGCATAGCTCTCAGAAATAAATGAATGAGATGCTCCAGTATCAAAGAGAACAGTTGCCGGATGGCAATTAACAAGGAGCGTACCAAGAACGACGTTGGGGTCCTCCTGAGTCTCCTCAGCTGAGACGTAGTTGACATGGCCACGAGCAGTGGTGGCCGGCTTGGCGACGAGCACTTTTGCTGTTGGCTTACCACGGCCAACAGACTTTCCGAACTGGTTGGGGTTGTTCTGGGGACACTCGCGGATGTAGTGACCTGGCTCTCCACACTTGAAGCAAGTTATCATATTGGGGCGTGGAGCAGCATTAGCAGCGGGACCACCATAAGTCTTGGGCGGTACATACTGCTGGTTGGGGCGAGGCGCCTCAAAGGATGGCCTCGGAGTGAACCTGGATGGCACAACAGTGTTTGGGATCCAGACCCGGCGCTTGTGAGATCCAGAGCCGGATGAAGATCCAAAGTCACGGGAGTGCTTGCGTGAAGCTTCAAAGTCATTCTGCCCTGTCTCGGCACTGATGGCCTTGTTGACCAACTTCGGAAAAGAGGTGCATTCGTGCAGACGAAGATCACGGTGAAGCTCGGGGCTAAGTCCCTTGCGGAACCTTGCCTGCTTCTTGGCGTCGGTAGATACCTCTTCGGGGGCATAACGTGCTAACTTCCCAAACTCTCGACTGTATGCATCCACAGTCAGCCTACCTTGGGTGAAGTTACAGAACTCCTCCCTCTTGTGATCCATGAGACCTTCCGGACTGTGATGCTCACGGAAAGCAGCACTGAAGTCAGCCCAAGTAGTGATTTGGCCGACTGGGCGCATAGCCTCATAATTTTCCCACCAAAGGCTAGCAGGTCCTTCGAGGTGATAAGCAGCAAAGGTAACTTTATCATCTTCGGCTACGTTGGCAGAATGTAGCTTGTGAGCGATGCTGCGATGCCAGTCATCCGCATCGAGAGGTTCGATGGAATGGTTAAACTTTGGTGGATACAGCTTGACAAAGTCATTGATTGACACTGGAATGATTCTCTGCTGGCGTGCAGTATTCTGCTCAATCCGCTCCAGCAAGCGGTTAGTCTCACGCTTGTTTCGTTCTGCCTCCAGCATCACTTCAGCCAGAGATGGCGGTTGAGGCAGATTCTCATCCCTAGCTGCGCTAGCTTCACCCTGCTCCGGAGCAGCAGGGTTGCTGCGGGTGTTGACCATCCTAGGAAAAACAAAACAACGATTTAGACCAGGATGGCAAAAACTGGGCAAGGAAGTGCGGAATGTAATGGATAACAAGGAATGTAGAGATGTTCATCCGTATGACATGGTAATACAGAAACTGCCATACATTAACCAATAGTCATACACACCATACATAGTTTAGTACAAGCCCAAGCTAAGGTACAACTATGATGAAAGACGTTACATCTCTTCGGAGGCATTCCAAGCTCCTATACATTATTTTTCTACACCTCCGGAATGGATACACACTAAGTCATATTCCACAAGTCACGCAGGACGGTGGACATACAACTGTTACAATACCAACGAAACTACTACTAGCTCAGACAGCTCTGTATTAATCCTCGTAGAAGTCACCACCCAAGCCTGGAAGCGGAACATGATCATCTGGGAACAGGCGGTCCTGAGGATCTTGCGGACCATAGGGACTAGGGTGTGGCCTTGGTCCAACAAACGGCGGCAGACGAGGTCCACGAGGAGGAGTGATGCCTCCCACCTCACGCCACTCCATGAAATCTGGCAGGCTGGCACGCACAGGATACAAGTCCCTCATGTCCATGTATCCGGCTTGCACCGCAGGGGCAAACCGAGTCAAAGTGGCCCAGTGATCAGAACAAGCATTAAAGAGCTCCATACGCAAGGCCCGGTTTTCACGGTCCTTGTCTTCCAACATCTTGGTAGTGGTGCGGAGAAGTGAGTTCTCATGGGATGCATCGCTATACATACCCTGAAGGTAACCATGCGCCCCAGGGAGGGATGCTGGCATGTAGCGGAAATCAGTGTTGCTCAGCAAGGCAGTTCTGGCTTGAATAATAGTCATCATCGAGTAGGCTGCATCCTGCACGGACATCCTAATAGTGATCCCAAGTCCATAAGAACAGTGGAGCGGTTCAGTAGCTCTGGGATAAGATGGATATATCCTGACCGTGCACAGATATTGGCTTTGATTAAAGTCTCTAAACTGCTCCTCGACTGTATATTCAGGATACCATCGGTAACCTGTCTCGACCATCACTCGAACCAACATAGCTGTGTGACCACATATATCGATGCAACGGGTCAGACGAACCACTTGGTTCTGGGAACGGGTGGCCATCTGAAAGCACAAAATAATGCAAAGGCATTAGAATTTTCTAGGAGAATTTGGACAGCATAACGGCTGTAAATGCTCAGAAAAAGAGATGAGACATGCACAACAGTTTGCAAAACCACTCAACAACATCATATCAAGGTTCTGGTTCAACTGGCAACATACTAAAAATTTAGTAGGAACTGAACTGGGTTGTGACCAACAATCCTATAAGTTACTACGGATTAGTAACACGTGAACCTGATAGAGAGAAGAGAGCCTAGTCCTCAACCCACGTAGAATGAGAAGAGAATGACCCAAGATAGAGGGCATAAGGTAAAGGAGTAAAAGAGCCTTACGTTCCCTCCCACAATCAATTCCCCTACATATAACTAAAGCATTTCTAGACTCGACATCGACCAGTTTGGCTTAGCGAACCTACAGGCAGTCCGGCTCTGATGCCAACGCTGTCAGGACCCTGATCCTAAGCCACATCGATCTAGCATGTAACACATCATATCACTTTGCGGCCCCATGCACGGTACTCCCACGGGTGCCACCTTACCTGGCCCGGGACCGTTTGCGCCTTTTGGCTCACGTATATGATAGTGTTGCTAGCATCCATATGACAGAGAACCCAGGCCGACATGGCTAGTCGTGGACCCAAGGCGGCACTAACCCATGAGGACAGGCATACATGAATCACATCGAGCATGTCAGTCAACAACGTATAAATCCGGGCTGTAGCACTGGGCTAACAGGACTCCGGTAACCTGGGCTGTAGCAGGCTAGGCAGGACTCCGGATAACACCGCGTGACATTTCCCCGAAGGGACAGACACAGGAACGAAGTGAAACACATGCCGGCCAGTCATGTGTTCCGAGCAGTAGTGCTGGGCTAGCAGGACTCCGGTGAACCGGGTTGTAGCGGACTACTATCGCTCAGAAGCACTAGACTACATTTCCTCATATGATAGACTGCCAAGGATAAACAACTAGATAGTCGGATCCCACTCATACCAAGCATTCCAATCATACACACAATATGCCCGATATGAGTAAATACAACATTGCATCACAACAAAACTCTACAACTCAAGTACTTTATTTAAGAGGCTCCGAAGAGCCATACATATCATCCATACAGGTAGGGGTCACATGACCCGACACTCAAGTCATACAATCATTCAAGCACATGCGAAAGCAAAGTAGTCTGAGTACAGACACTAGAAAGAAAGAAGGCTTGACGAAGCCTGTCTATCTACATCGACCCTTCACAAGTCTTGGATCACCACCTGGGTGATAAGTCACTCGTCAACGTCGAGGTCTACGTAGAACCCATCAGAGGGGTTGGCGTAGTCGTCTAAAAACATTAATTAAAGCAACATGAGTACGAAGGTACTCAGCAAGTCTTACAACAGAATCCTACTATACATGCTCATTCTCAAGAAGGTAGTGGAGTTATTGCAGCAAGCCAGCTTTGACTCTTGTCTAAGCTATCCTACGACAGACACAACTTGTAAAGCATTTGTCGCACACGAGTCCACTATCTGTTGGAAATATGCCCTAGAGGCAATAATAAATAGGTTATTATTATATTTCCTTGTTCATGATAATCGTTTATTATCCATGCTAGAATTGTATTGATAGGAAACTCAGATACATGTGTGGGTACATAGACAACACCATGTCCCTAGTAAGCCTCTAGTTGACTAGCTCGTTGATCAATAGATGGTTACGGTTTCCTGACCATGGACATTGGATGTCATTGATAACGGGATCACATCATTAGGAGAATGATGTGATGGACAAGACCCAATCCTAAGCCTAGCACAAGATCATGTAGTTCGTATGCTAAAGCTTTTCTAATGTCAAGTATCATTTCCTTAGACCATGAGATTGTGCAACTCCCGGATACCGTAGGAATACTTTGGGTGTGCCAAACGTCACAACGTAACTGGGTGGCTATAAAGGTACACTACAGGTATCTCCGAAAGTGTCTGTTGGGTTGGCACGAATCGAGACTGGGATTTGTCACTCCGTGTGACGGAGAGGTATCTCTGGGCCCACTCGGTAGGACATCATCATGATGTGCACAATGTGATCAAGGAGTTGATCACGGGATGATGTGTTGCGGAACGAGTAAAAGAGACTTGCCGGTAACGAGATTGAACGAGGTATTGGGATACCGATGATCGAATCTCGGGCAAGTATCGTACCGATAGACAAGGGAATTGAATACGGGATTGATTAAGTCCTTGACATCGTGGTTCATCCGATGAGATCATCGTGGAACATGTGGGAGCCAACATGGGTATCCAGATCCCGCTGTTGGTTATTGACCGGAGAACGTCTCGGTCATGTCTGCATGGTTCCCGAACCCGTAGGGTCTACACACTTAAGGTTCGATGACGCTAGGGTTATAAAGGAAGTTTGTATGTGGTTACCGAATGTTGTTCGGAGTCCCGGATGAGATCCCGGACGTCACGAGGAGTTCCGGAATGGTCCGGAGGTAAAGATTTATATATGGGAAGTCCTGTTTTGGTCACCGGAAGAGTTTCGGGGTTTATCGGTAATGTACCGGGACCACCGGGAGGGTCCCCGGGGTCCACCAAGTGGGGCCACCAACCCCAGAAGGTTGCGTGGGCCAAGGGTGGTGAGGGACCAGCCCCTTAGTGGGCTGGTGCGCCTCCCACCAAGGCCCAAGGCGCAGGGGAAGTGGGAGGAGGCAAACCCTAGGTCCAGATGGGCCTTGAGGCCCACCCTAGGGGCGCCTCCCCCTTCTCCCCTCCCTTGGCCGCCACCCCTTGGCCATCTAGGGCTGCCGCCCCCCCTAGGGGTGGGAAACCCTAGAGGGGGCGCAGCCCTCCCCTTCCCCTATATATATGAGGCCTAGGGGGCTGCCCACCACACGCGATTCAATCTCTCTTGGTGCAGCCCTGCGTCTCTTCTTCCTCCTCTTCTGTGGTGCTTGGCGAAGCCCTGCAGGATAGCCACGCTCCTCCACCACCACCACGCCGTTGTGCTGCTGTTGGATGAAGTCTTCCTCAACCTCTCCCTCTCTCCTTGCTGGATCAAGGCGTGGGAGACGTCACCGGGCTGTACGTGTGTTGAACGCGGAGGTGCCGTCCGTTCGGCACTTGGTCATCGGTGATTTGGATCACGACGAGTACGACTCCATCAACCCCGTTCACTTGAACGCTTCCGCTTAGCGATCTACAAGGCTATGTAGATGCAACTCTCCTTCCCCTCGTTGCTAGTTTCTCCATAGATAGATCTTGGTGATACGTAGGAAAATTTTGAATTTCTGCTACGTTCCCCAACAGTGGCATCATGAGCTAGGTCTATTGCGTAGATTCTATGCACGAGTAGAACACAAAGTAGTTGTGGGCGTTGATTTTGTTCAATATGCTTGCCGTTACTAGTCTTATCTTGATTCGGCGGCATCGTGGGATGAAGCGGCCTGGACCAACCTTACACGTACTCTTACGTGAGACCGGTTCCACCGACAAACATGCACTAGTTGCATAAGGTGGCTGGCGGGTGTCTGTCTCTCCCACTTTAGTCGGATCGGATTCGATGAAAAGGGTCCTTATGAAGGGTAAATAGCAATTGGCATATCACGTTGTGGTTTTGCGTAGGTAAGAAACGTTCTTGCTAGAAACCCATAGCAGCCACGTAAAACATGCAACAACAATTAGAGGACGTCTAACTTGTTTTTGCAGGGTATGCTATGTGATGTGATATGGCCAAAGGATGTGATGAATGATATATGTGATGTATGAGATTGATCATGTTCTTGTAATAGGAATCACGACTTGCATGTCGATGAGTATGACAACCGGCAGGAGCCATAGGAGTTGTCTTTATTTATTCATGACCTGCGTGTCAACATAAACGTCATGTAATTACTTTACTTTATTGCTAACCGTTAGCTGTAGTAGTAGAAGTAATAGATGACGTGACAACTTCAAGTAGACACGATGATGGAGATCATGATGATGGAGATCATGGTGTCATGCCGGTGACGATGATGATCATGGAGCCCCGAAGATGGAGATCAAAAGGAGCAAAGTGATGATGGCCATATCATGTCACTATTTGATTGCATGTGATGTTTATCATGTTTATACATCTTATTTGCTTAGAACGACGGTAGTAAATAAGATGATCCCTTACAACAATTTCAAGAAGTGTTCTTCCCTAACTGTGCACCGTTGCTACAGTTCGTCGTTTCGAAGCACCACGTGATGATCGGGTGTGATAGATCCTTACGTTCACATACAACGGGTGTAAGACAGTTTTACACATGCAAAACACTTAGGGTTAACTTGACGAGCCTAGCATGTACAGACATGGCCTCGGAACACAGAAGACCGAAAGGTCGAGCATGAGTCGTATGGAAGATACGATCAACATGAAGATGTTCACCGACGTTGACTAGTCCGTCTCACGTGATGATCGGACACGGCCTAGTTGATTCGGATCATGTAATCACTTAGATTACTAGAGGGATGTCTATCTGAGTGGGAGTTCATAAGATGAACTTAATTATCCTGAACATAGTCAAAAAGATTTTGCAAATTATGTCGTAGCTCGCGCTTTAGTTCTACTGTTTTAGATATGTTCCTAGAGAAAATATAGTTGAAAGTTGATAGTAGCAATTTTGCGAACAGAAGAAGGCTTGTGTCCTTAATGCACCACTCGGTGTGCTGGACCTCGAACGTGGTCTGTGGATGTTGCGAACATATGACATACACGTTTTGATGACTACATGATAGTTCGGTAGTGACAAATGGTTTAGAATTGAGGCACCGAAGACATTTTTGAAATGTCGCGGAACATATGAGATGTTTCGAGGGCTGAAATTGGGATTTCAGGCTCGTGCCCACGTCAAGAGGTATAAGACCTCCGACGATTTTCTTAGCCTGCAAACTAAGGAAGAAAAGCTCAATCGTTGAGCTTGTGCTCAAATTGTCTGAGTACAACAATCACTTGAATCGAGTGGGAGTTTGATCTTCCAGATAAGATAGTGATGTTTCTCCAAAGTCATTGCCACCAAGCTGCTAGAGCTTCGTGATGAACTATAATATATCAGGGATAGATATGATGATCCTTGAAATATTCGCGATGTTTGACACCGCGAAAGTAGAAATCAAGAAGGAGCATCAATTGTTGATGGTTAGTGAAACCACTAGTTTCAATAAGGGCAAGGGCAAGAAGGGATACTTCATGAAACGGCAAATCAGCTGCTGCTCTAGTGAAGAAACCCAAGGTTAAACCCAAACCCGAGACTGAGTGCTTCTGTAATAAGGGGAACAACCACCGGAGCAGAATTACCCTAGATACTTGGTAGATGAGAAGGCTGTCGGTAGAAGTATATTGGATATACATTATGTGAATGTGTACTTTACTAGTACTCCTAGTAGCATCAGGGTATTAGATACCGGTTCGGTTGCTAAGTGTTAGTAACTCGAAATAAAAGCTACGGAATAAACGGAGACTAGCAAAAGGTGAGCTGACGAGATGTGTTGGAAGTGCTTCCAAGGTTGATATGATCAAGCATCGCACGCTCCCTCTACCATCGAGATTGGTATTAAACCTAAATAATTGTTATTTGGTGTTTGCGTTGAGCATAGACATGATTGGATTATGTCTATCGCAATACGGTTATTCATTTAAGGAGAATAATGGTTACTCTATTTATTTGAATAATACCTTCAATGGTCTTGCACCTAGAATGAATGGTTTATTGAATCTCGATCATAGTGATACACATGTTCATGCCAAAAGATATAAGATAGTAATGATAGTACCACCTACTTGTGGCACTGCCATGTAAGTCATATTGGTATAAAACGCATGAAGAAGCTCCATGTTGATGGATCTTTGAACTCACTCATTTCTGAAAAGATTGAGACATGTGAACCATGTCTATTGGTATATACGCATGAAGAAACTCCATGCAGATGGACCGTTTGGACTCACTTGATTTTGAATCGCTTGAGACATGCAGATCATACCATATGGGCAAGATGACTGAAAGATTCGGTTTCAGTAAAATGGAACAAGAAAGCAACTTGTTGGAAGTAACACATTATGATGTGTGCAGTCCAATGAGTGCTGAGGCACGCAGTGGATATCGTTATGCTCTAACTTCACAGATGATTTGAGTAGATACTGAGCATATTTACTTAATTATTGAATGGTTCAAGTAATTTCAGAATGAAGTTGAATATCGTCGTGACAAGAGGATAAAATATCTATGATATGATCATAGAGATGAATATCTGAGTTGCGAGTTTGGTACACAATTGAGACATTGTGGAAATTGTTTCACAACTAATACCACCTGGAACACCATAGTGTGATGGTGTGTCCGAACATCATAGTTGCACCCTATTGGATATAATGCATACCATGATGTCTCTTATCGAATTACCACTATCGTTCATGGGTTAAGCATTAGAGACAACTTCATTCACTTTAAATAGGGAACCACACAAATCCGTTGAGACGACACCGTATGAACTATGGTTTAGTGAAACCTAAGTTGTTGTTTCTTAAAAGTTTGGGGCTACGACGCTTATATGAAAAGGTTTCAGGCTGATAAGCTCGAACCCAAAGCGGATAACTGCATCTTCATAGGACACCCAAAACAGTTGGGTATACCTCCTCCTGTCTCAGATCCGAAAGCAATAGGGATTGTTTCTCAATCGGGTCCTTTCTCGAGGAAAAGTTTCTCTCGAAAGAATTGAGTGGGAGGATGGTGGAGACTTGATGAGGTTGTTGAACTGTCACTTCAACTAGTGTGTAGCAAGGCAAATGAATTGTTCCTATGGCACCTACACCAATTGAAGTGGAAGCTTATGATAGTGATCATGAGACTTCGGATCAAGTCACTCCCAAACCTCGTAGGACGACAAGGATGTGTACTACTTCAGAGTGGTACGTAATCCTGTCTTGGAAGTCATGTTGCTAGACAACAATGAACCTACGAGCTATGGAGAAGCGATGGTGGGCACGGATTCCAATGAATGGCTCGAGGCCATAAAATCCGAGAAAGGATCCATGTATGAAAACAAAGTGTAGACTTTGGCAGAACGGCTCGATGGTCGTGAGGCTGTTGAGTACAGATGGATTTTAAAAGGAAGACGGACAATGATGGTAAATGTCACCATTAAGAAAGCTCGACTTGTCATTAAGATGTTTTCCGACAAGTTCAAGGAGTTGACTGCGATGAGACTTTCTCACTCGTAGCGATGCTAAGAGTCTGTTGGAATTATGTTAGCGATTACTGCATTATTTATGAAATTGTGCAGATAGGATGTCAAAACATTGCTTCCTCGACGATTTTCTTGAGGAAAGGTTGTATGTGATACAGCCAGAAGGTTTTGTCAATCCTGAAAGATGCTAATAAGTATGCAAAGCACCAGCATCCTCCTGAGGACTGGAGTAAGCATCTCGGAGTTGGAATGTACACTTTGATGAGTTGACCAAAGATTTTAGGTTTATACAAAGTTTATGAGAAACTTGTATTTCCAAAGAAGTGAGTGGGAGCACTATAGAATTTCTGATGAGTATATGTTATTGATCAGAAATGATGTAGAATTTCTGGAAAGCATATAGGGTTATTTGAAGAGTGTTTTCAATGGAAAACCTGGATTAAGCTACTTAAAACATTGAGCATCAAGATCTATAAGGATAGATCAAAATCGCTTAATAGTACTTTCAAATGAATACATACCGTGACAAGATTTTGAAGGAATTCAAAAATAGATCAGCGAAGAAGGAGTTCTTGGCTGTATTACACGTGTGAGTATTGAGTAAGACTCAAGACCTGACCACGGCAGAATAGAGAGAAAGGACGAAGGTCGTCCCCTATGCTTAGACATAGGCTCTAAAGTATGTACCGCACCTGAAGTGTGCCAAGCCATGAGTCAGTCAAGGGGTACAAGTGTGATCCAGGAATGGATCACAGGACAACGGTCAAGGTTATCCTTAGTAACTAGTGGACTAAGGAATTTTCTCGATTATGGAGGTGGAAAAGAGTTCGTCGTAAAGGGTTACGCCGATGCAAACTTTGACACTGATCCAGATTATACTAAGTAGTAAATTGGATTCGTATAGTAGAACAGTTATTTGGAATAGTTCCAAATAGAGCGTGGTAACTGCATCTAGGAGATGACATAGAGATTTGTAAAGGACACACGGATCTGAAAGGTTCAGACCCGTTGACTATAACATCTCTCACAAGCATAACATGATCAAACCCAGAACTCATTGAGTGTTAATCACATGGTAATGTGAACTAGATTATTGACTCTAGTGAACTCTTTGGGTGTTAGTCACATGGGGATGTGACCTTGGGTGTTGGAATCATTGCAATCACATATCGATGTGAGCTGGATTATTGACTCTAGTGCAAGTGGGAGACTGTTGGAAATATGCCCAAGAGGCAATAATAAATAGGTTATTATTATATTTCCTTGTTCATGATAATCGTTTATTATCCATGCTAGAATTGTATTGATAGGAAACTCAGATACATGCGTGGGTACATAGACAACACCATGTCCCTAGTAAGCCTCTAGTTGACTAGCTCGTTGATCAATAGATGGTTACGGTTTCCTGACCATGGACATTGGATGTCATTGATAACGGGATCACATCATTAGGAGAATGATGTGATGGACAAGACCCAATCCTAAGCCTAGCACAAGATCATGTAGTTCGTATGCTAAAGCTTTTCTAATGTCAAGTATCATTTCCTTAGACATGAGATTGTGCAACTCCCAGATACCGTAGGAATACTTTGGGTGTGCCAAACGTCACAACGTAACTGGGTGGCTATAAAGGTACACTACAGGTATCTCCGAAAGTGTCTGTTGGGTTGGCACGAATCGAGACTGGGATTTGTCACTCCGTGTGACGGAGAGGTATCTCTGGGCCCACTCGGTAGGACATCATCATGATGTGCACAATGTGATCAAGGAGTTGATCACGGGATGATGTGTTGCGGAACGAGTAAAAGAGACTTGCCGGTAACGAGATTGAACGAGGTATTGGGATACCGATGATCGAATCTCGGGCAAGTATCGTACCGATAGACAAGGGAATTGAATACGGGATTGATTAAGTCCTTGACATCGTGGTTCATCCGATGAGATCATCATGGAACATGTGGGAGCCAACATGGGTATCCAGATCCCGCTGTTGGTTATTGACCGGAGAACGTCTCGGTCATGTCTGCATGGTTCCCGAACCCGTAGGGTCTACACACTTAAGGTTCGATGACGCTAGGGTTATAAAGGAAGTTTGTATGTGGTTACCGAATGTTGTTCGGAGTCCCGGATGAGATCCCGGACGTCACGAGGAGTTCCGGAATGGTCCGGAGGTAAAGATTTATATATGGGAAGTCCTGTTTTGGTCACCGGAAGAGTTTCGGGGTTTATCGGTAATGTACCGGGACCACCGGGAGGGTCCCCGGGGTCCACCAAGTGGGGCCACCAACCCCAGAAGGTTGCGTGGGCCAAGGGTGGTGAGGGACCAGCCCCTTAGTGGGCTGGTGCGCCTCCCACCAAGGCCCAAGGCGCAGGGGAAGTGGGAGGAGGCAAACCCTAGGTCCAGATGGGCCTTGAGGCCCACCCTAGGGGCGCCTCCCCCTTCTCCCCTCCCTTGGCCGCCACCCCTTGGCCATCTAGGGCTGCCGCCCCCCCCCTAGGGGTGGGAAACCCTAGAGGGGGCGCAGCCCTCCCCTTCCCCTATATATATGAGGCCTAGGGGGCTGCCCACCACACGCGATTCAATCTCTCTTGGTGCAGCCCTGCGTCTCTTCTTCCTCCTCTTCTGTGGTGCTTGGCGAAGCCCTGCAGGATAGCCACGCTCCTCCACCACCACCACGCCGTTGTGCTGCTGTTGGATGAAGTCTTCCTCAACCTCTCCCTCTCTCCTTGCTGGATCAAGGCGTGGGAGACGTCACCGGGCTGTACGTGTGTTGAACGCGGAGGTGCCGTCCGTTCGGCACTTGGTCATCGGTGATTTGGATCACGACGAGTACGACTCCATCAACCCCGTTCACTTGAACGCTTCCGCTTAGCGATCTACAAGGCTATGTAGATGCAACTCTCCTTCCCCTCGTTGCTAGTTTCTCCATAGATAGATCTTGGTGATACGTAGGAAAATTTTGAATTTCTGCTACGTTCCCCAACACTATCACCAACACAATACTCCACCGTGGATCCTCTCTCGCCAACCTACGAGAGGGCCATCCGCGTTACTCACACTTATCTTGAGATTTTTAGTAGTATCCATTTAATTGTCTATGAACTGTATAGGTGACCAAGTAGTCCTTTACCGCGGACGCGGCTATTCGAATAGTTTTATACCCTGCAGGGGTGTACTTCTTCGCACATGTTTCCACCACTTAGCGTCTGCACACGTCATGTGCTCGGCAGACTTCAAGCGAAAGCCGACATGGGTGTAGACCATGACCTAACCAACCACACTAGTCTCTAGTCCAGGTTTATCGCCTATTCGGGTTCCATCCGCAAGGAGATCCGGCCGGGGTGTCCTCAACGGCCCCAAACGATGTGTGCAGGGTTCCCGAGACACCAAATGGGTGAATCGATACACCGTGCCACGTGCCTACCGCAACACAGCCCACCCCTATGGTCAACACTGCGTGCGGCCCCCAGCAACTACAAACACCAGAAACTACTTGCAACTCCTGGACAGAGGACGAGAGGGGTCGGTAAGTCGAGCGGGGTCATATTTCAGGGCCCAATGTGTGGTAGTAGCTGAGCCTTAAATCACACACACAGATCTCAGTTCTTAAGGACGGCCCCAATGAAACAACCCACCATGTACTCCTACATGGCCTTCCATCGATTCCTTTACCAAATCGTGTTCAACACTTTCACACTCTCGACAATGTCACAACCTTTCACTCTAGTTCATCATCCCGATGAGCCAGACCTGACACAACTCTAAGCATAGCAAGCATAGCATGGTAGGAACACACACACATATAGCTCAATCAACTCCTACACATGCTAGTGGGTTTCATCTAGTTACTGTGGCAATGAAAGGTCATGCAAAGGAAGTGGGTTCAACTACCGAGACACACAGCAGTTTGAATCGCGTTGTCTTAGTGCAGTAAACGAGAGCAGAAGCGAGAACATGGCTTTGTATCGGAATGATCAATGGGTTGCTTTCCTGATGGAGTGGTAGTGGGATACTGCCCTTCAGTTGGATACTCTTGAATATCCTCAGAGGCAGAACCTACCACGAAGAACACATCGGAACACAATCAATACATGACAATATGCAACAATATGATGCATGCTACGACATGGCAATATGAATGTGTCCTGGCCTAATGCAAGCTAAAATAGAAAGGGATGAACTCATTTGAATCAAAGATTCAAATATTAGCTCATTAGACATGGCCTTAATGGTGCATTTCCTTATTCTGCTTAAACAGCAAGGTAAACTTGTTTTGTCATGCATGAAACCATTACAGATGGATAGATTGAATTTTTCTGATAATTTTTCATATATAAATTATTTCATTTGGAGTTACAGATTAATTTCTATGATTTTTTGAAGTTTGAAACATTTTCTGGATTTTCCTGAATAAGATTAAATCCAGAAAATCAATTACGGCGTCATCATTGCGTCATGCTGACCTCAGCAGGTCAACAGACCCGGTCCAGGTCAAACCTGACGCGTGGGTCCCGCGTGTCAGTGTGATTTAGTTGAACTAAAATCAATTAGTACTAATCTTAACTAATTAACAGGCTGGGCCCCACCTGTCATTGACCCAGGGGGTCAAACTGGGCCCACCCGTGGTCAAACGGGGTCAGCGAGGTCAACTCGCCGGCGTTGAGCCGTCGGCGACGACCAGACGCGGCGGGGCAGCGCGGGATTTGCGCTCCAGCGACCAAATCAACGGCCGAGGCCATCTACGGGAAGCTGGGGCTCGTGCGCATCCAGCGCGGCATGCGGCGGCAGCGGGGACGGCCGGAGCTCACCGGAAACGAGCTCGGGGCGGCGCCGGAGTTCGGGCGGGGTCGGGTTTGGCGCTACGGTGCACGGGAGGAGGATCCGGTGGTGGCTACGGGTTCCTGGTGCTGCACTGAGCACAACAGTGAGGTTGGCTTCGAGCCATTGTGGTTCTAGCCACGACAGCGCCATGGCCGGCGGCGAGGAGCTATCGGCTCCGGTGAAGCTAGGGCTACACGGCGCAAAAGAGGCGGGGAAGAGAGGGGTTCGGGGCGGGAGCTCATAGGGAGGTCGATGAGCAGCTCAGCGGGCTCGGGGGCGAACGGGGCAAGGCGAATCGACGAACGGCGGCCGGCGGGCACCGAGGTCGAAGACGAACTGATGGCGGCGATGCAGGGCCTCCGGCGAGGCGTGGCTTAGTGGGAAGGGTGAGGGTGTCGTGGCGGAGCTTCTGGACAGGTCAGAGGGGCGAGGGGGGTGACGGAGGGCGCGGCTACGGCGGTGAGACGGCGACGGGTGCGTCGGCCATCGCGGGAGAGGGGGAGGGAGGCGAGGGGGAGAGTGAGAGAGGACGAGAGGGGGACGTGGGGGGTCACGTGGCATCCCAGGACGTCTCCTGGCGTCGGCGGAAGCAGGAGGTGGCCGGCGTGTGGCCGCGGGCGCCGGCCACGCGCTCCGCGTCCTTCTGGCACGAGGAGGACGACGACTGGCATCGCCAGTAGGCTGGGCCGAGCCAGGTGGGCTGGCCAGCATAGGTAAGGCCCAGGTGGGCTTCTCCCTCTCCTTTTTTTTAATTTGTTTCTGTTTTCTAATTAGCTGTAACTATTGGGCTTTATTTGAAATACTAAAACATTTCCAAAAATCCTGAAAATAATTATGGGCGCTGTTTGGATTATTTCCAACAGCATACATTTATTTCCAGAATTATTTGAGCATTTAAATTATTTAATAGCATTTAAATACCCAAATTCAAATACTTATGATTTAAATCAATGACCTTCTGTTGACCTAGAAAATTGTGCACCTATTTTGTCAGAGGTTTATCCCAAGACAAAGAGGGTGAACATTTTAGAAGGGCATTTCAGGTTCATTGAAAATGCTTTTAGTAAACCCTAGTTGATTTCAGAAGGGGTGCTGGGGGTTCTGCCTTCCCCATTTCAAGTTTCTGATGAAAAGTAAACATGATGCAACACTCTAATGCATGACTAGCTAGGGTGTGACAGCCCATGAGACAGGGGGCGCGCCCATGGGCGGTAGGAACGCCCCCCTACCCTCGTCGACAGGCTGTGGGCCCCTGGTCTTGATTCTTTCGCCAGTATTTTTTATATATTTCAAAAATATTCTCCATGAAGTTTTAGGTCATTCCGAGAA
This sequence comes from Aegilops umbellulata, assembly GCA_032464435.1. NCBI lineage: Eukaryota > Viridiplantae > Streptophyta > Magnoliopsida > Poales > Poaceae > Aegilops > Aegilops umbellulata. The sequence continues at coordinate 406,701,157 of CP136054.1, read as the reverse complement.
TTTTTATTCTCCACAAAAATAACACCGTGGCAATTCTGCTGAAAATAGCGTCAGTCCGGGTAAGTTCCATTCAAATCATGCAAGTTAGAGTCCAAAACAAGGGGAAAAGTGTTTGGAAAAGTATATACGATGGAGTCATATCAAGCAGTATGACTATTATCGCCCACAACTCATTTTGTTCTACTCGTGCATATAACATCTACGCTTAGACCTGGCAATGATACCACTGTTGGGGAACGCAGTATTTCAAAAAAATTATCTACGATCACACAAGATCTATCTAGGAGATGCATAGCAACAAGCGGAGAGAGTGTTTGCACGTACCCTCATAGACCGAAAGCGTAAGCGTTTAGTAACGCGGTTGATGTAGTCGAACGTCTTCGCGATCCAACCGATTGAAGTACCGAATGTACGACACCTCCGCGTTCAGCACATGTTCAGCTCGATGACGTCCCTCGATCTCTTGATCCAGTTGAGGATGAAGGAGAGTTCCGTCAGCACAGCGGCGTGGTGACAGTGACGATGAAGTTACCGGCGCAGGGCTTCGCCTAAGCACTACGATGATATGACCGAGGTGTGTAACTATGGAGGGGGGCACCGCACACAGTTAAGAGAAACTTGCATGTTCTAGGGTGCCCCCTGACCCCGTATATAAAGGAGGGGAGGGTGAGGCCTGCCGGTCCTGTACGGCGTGCCAGGAGAGAGGAGTCCTACTAGGACTCCAAGTCCTAGTAGGATTCCACCTGAGGAAGAGGGGGAAGAAGGAAGGGAGAGGGAGAAGGAAAGGAAAGGGGGGCGCCGCCCCCTTCCCCTAGTACAATTCGGACCCAAAGGGGGGGCGGCCAGCCCCCTTTCAGCCCTTTTCTCTCTCCCCACTAAGGCCCATCATGGCCCATTAGTTCCCCCGGGGGGTTCCGATAACCCTCCAACACTCTGATAATTATCCGATACCTCTCGGAACTCATCCGGTGTCCGAATAATATCGTCCAATATATCAATATTTATGTATCGACCATTTTGAGACTCCTCGTCATGTCCATGATCTCATCTGGGACTCCGAACAAACTTCGGTCATCAAATCACATAAGTCATAACACAAATCGTCATCGAACGTTAAGCATGCGGACCCTACGGGTTCGAGAACTATGTGGACATGACCGAGACACATCTCCGCTCAATAACCAATAGCGTAACTTGGATGCTCATATTGGATCCTACATATTATACGAAGATCTTTATCGGTTAAACCGCATAACAACATACATTATTCCCTTTGTCATCGGTATGTTACTTGCCTGAGATTTGATCGTCGGTATTCTCATACCTAGTTCAATCTCGTTACCAGCAAGTCTCTTTACTCGTTCCGTAATGCATCATCCCGCAACTAACTCATTAGTCATATTGCTTGCAAGGCTTATAGTGATGAGCATTACCAAGAGGGCCCAGAGATACCTCTCCGATACTCGGAGTGACAAATCCTAATCTCGATCTATGCCAACCCAACAAACACCATTGGAGACACCTGTAGAGCATATTTATAATCACCCAGTTATGTTATGACGTTTGATAGCACACAAGGTGTTCCTACAGTATTCGGGAGTTGCATAATCTCATAGTCAGAGGAACATGTATAAGTCATGATGAAAGCAATAGCAATAAAGCTAAACGATCATTATGCTAAGCTAATGGATGGGTCTTGTCCATCACATCATTCTCTAATGATGTGATCCCTTTCATCAAATGACAACACATGTCCATGGTCAGGAAACTTAACCATCTTTGATTAACGAGCTAGTCAAGTAGAGGCATACTAGGGACACTCTGTTTTGTCTATGTATTCACACATGTACTAAGTTTCTAGTTGATACAATTCTAGCATGAATAATAAACATTTATCATAATATAAGGAAACATAAATAACAACTTTATTGTTGCCTCTAGGGCATATTTCCTTCAGTGCTTCCCACATCAGCGTGGAGGTACTCCATGCGGAATTTAGCTCTCTGGTTTGCGATGTCCTTTGTTGTGTATGGTACATCATTAGGAGACCCGTAGAACCATGACATTAGTTGCATATGTCTTGATGTCTCTATGTTGCATCCATGCAGTATCTTCAAGAAGTCTTACTCATCCTTGGAAATGTTCCCATGTGATGGTAGGAACTTTGTCAGGGACGACTTTCTATTGAAGCGTTTTACTCTCCACCACGCATCCGTGTGCATAATGTAAAGGTGGGTCGGACATTCTGTCTTCACAACCTTCCCTCTTTTCCTCTTCTTCATGATGCCTTTTGGGTTCTGCACATCCTGTGTCTCCTCCTTGTTTTTTTTGCTTGCCGCTTTTCCCACAAGAGGACTCTGCTTACAGTATCGTCCTTTATTGTTTTCCTGTATTCCTACCTTTTCCCAAACCCATGCCTGAGCGCATATTGCTTGTAGTGATCATAAGCTTCCTCATAAGTGTCAAACTTCATCGTTTCATTAGGAGGCTTCGGTGTGGAGTAGGCCTCAGTGTTATGTCTCCCTGATCAGCATTCACCCCTACTGTTTCTGGACTCGTTGGCTCATTGATTGACTGATCAAAATTTAGCTTTCTCTCCCCCCCTATGCTACTCGTAGTCGGTTCTTTGCTTGGCTCTCGGACCATTGGCTTGCTTCTAGTTGTAGCACCTACAATATTTTTGAAGATGTTAGTTTGTGTGTAATTTGCACACACCAAAATGTGTGGTAACTTGCACCCCATTAGCTTGGTAAATTTTGCATGTAGTAAGATGTTGGTAGTTGTAAACTGAACGCATGGTAATTGTAACGCAGATTGCATGATAATTTTATGCAGCGAGTGTGGTAGTTGTACCAAATCTGGTGATAACTTGTATGTATTTGAGTTTGCTTGGTATTTTTTATGTGAACTGATGCATGGTAACTTGCTAGTAGTAATTGTGGTAGTTGTAAACATCATGGCTGGTAATTGCAATTCAATTTGGATGGTAACTTTTTGTGTATAAATATGTGGTAGTTGTAGACCGTTGCATGGTAAATGTTACCTCCGCGTGCTTTGTTGATGTTGTCAGAACCAAAGCTTGCCGTACGTGCATCCTCACACTGTTGGTTTGTCCCCACACCACTCGTCATGATATCCATATTACCCTCGTTGTCCTGCATAATTTTTGTGTTGCAGCACCTGCTAGCACATATAATTGCATTCATCATCCACACTTCCAAGCAATATTAATTATTTTTTCACAACATTTATTGTTTTCTCTTTTGCACTGATTACCTTATTTTTATAATAGGTAACATTTGGAAGTAACCAGCATATGAGCGTATGATAGCGATAGTATATCTACAACCTCATTTCATCAACACCCTTTCTTATCAATCAGTCCTGATTGCAATAATGTAAATCAACACATGGTATTATTGTAGTGTTAGCACCTTGGTTCTGTGTGCATCCATGGGCTGAAAAGTCTTGGCATAGAGTTTCTCTGGTAAATTCTTCTGAATTAGCATGATAACTTTTTCTTTCCTGGGTTGTTGTGCCCTATTTGTTGTTCACATACACTAATGGTTCTTCAATAAAAGAATGAGGATGCTTTTTTCAATTTTTATTCTTTTTCTATACTGAGAACTTAGTGCATACACTTTGGTAATCTACATTGATTTGAAATAGTAACTCAATTATTAATGAGAAATTTCATACATGTAGTTTTAACAGGCTACAAAAAAGATAGCTTAATACAATCATGATGGTAACCTATTTGGATTTGAATGGTAACTCAATTATGAGGGAGGAATTCCACACATTTAGGATTTGTAGGCTAGCAAAATGTCTATCTTTTCCCCCAATTTTTTGGCTTGTTCTTATCCCATCGGTTTCCCTTAACTTTTTTGGCATGAAATAAAAATGCAGAATGTGTATGGAGCTTGAATCACTTACCTCCTTGATTTCTTGCTTGATTCTGGCGAAATTCAGATGAATATGGTAATTGGTGTCATAGTACGTGGTAACCCTAGTATTGATGATGTGGTAAACCAGGCCCTCTCTCAAATCCTTGTGTTTGGGAGTGTTTTTGGTGGTTGATGCGTTTTTGGTGGATCAGATCAAGGGTGTAGCTCGTCGGCGATGGAGGCGCGTCGGGGAGAGAGGAGGAGAACATATCGGGGTCATGTGGCTGTTTCTTGCGATGGAGGTAAGAAAATAGGGTTTTGGGTGGTAAGTCACATGCGATGTAAGGTGGGCAGGAGGGGCTGTATTGGCCTTGGGCCTCATGCGCTGCGCGCATAGTTTCAAATAGCAGAGATAACGTCCGCTATTGCTCAAATTAAATGGCAATACTTTTTCTTTATGATTTACAAATATAAACCATAATCTGGTGTTTCTACAAATCCTCTACGCGGACATAGCAGCCGCAATATCTACAGCTATCCGCATTCCTCTACGAGGTCCCCTATCCGCTACCAGCCCGCTATCCGCTATTTAAAACCATGTCGCGCGTGCTCGGCCTTACGAAGCAAGGCTGGGTCATCATGGGTGGGCCTCGCGAAGCGGGTCGCGCGAGGGAGGTGGGCTACGATCGTACGCATTTTGTCACGATCGGTTTTCCAATAAAAATATTTATTGAGAAAACAATCTTTAGAATCCAGTTTGAGATAAAACCTCTTCACTGGTAGACAAACTTTTGATACAATAAGCCAGTAGCATCAAATATATTATAGGGTTGAGCTGTTGATGCTCAACAATTTATTACAAGCGTGCCAATAATTATACATAAAGGCGATTATGACACAAGGGAGTGGTGGCATACTACTGACTCGCAAATATGGTAGTGGTGGAGTAACACAGTGGGGAGTGGATATGTGACTCTCAAACTATCATCCCATCGAGCGTCGAGGTAAGGCTCGATGAATTTATTTGGGCTGCGGAAGCGAGTATAAAACAGTGACCAAGTCCAGGGTCGCACGAGACTGACTGGGACTCCTCTAGGCGTCGGACTCGCTATCGAACTCCTCATCCATGAGATCACCTTCGTCAGCATCTGGCCAAATCAACAAGCCAGTGAGTACTTTGAAGTACTCGCAAGACAGTTCGGACGTAAGATATAACAAATGCATGCATGAGTGCGTCACGATTTAATTACCAATGCACATGCAAAGTAATATTAGGCAGGGTAAGTAAAAAGGGGAACGGCGGTAGTCCGCCTGGAATCCCAACAGTAAAGTAATGGAAACCAAACGAGTGTCTAGAGCGACGCCACGAAGGTAAATTAATAAGTGAAAGAAAAACCATGCCACAGTCGGGCGTCTTAGTGACACCACATAAAGGGCTTTAAAAGAAATGCCGCAGTCGGGCGTCTGAGCGACACCACATAAAGGGCTTTAAAAGAAATGCAACAGTCCGGCGTCTGAGCGACACCACATAAAGGGCTTTAAAAGAAATGCCACAGTCGGGCGTCTGAGCGACACCACATAAAGGGCTTTAAGAGAAATGCCACAGTCGGGCGTCTGAGCGACAACACATAAAGGGCTTTAAAAGAAATGCCACAGCCGGGCGTCTGAGCGACACCACATAAAGGGCTTTAAAAGAAATGCCACAGTCGGGCGTCTGAGCGACACCACATAAAGGGCTTTAAAAGAAATGCCACAGTCGGGCGTCTGAGCGACACCACATAAAGGGCTTTAACTGATAAAGAAATAATATTCATAGTAAATATATTCAACTCATGAAATTAAACGGGTTAGTCCATCCTCAAGAACAAACATTTAACTGATCTTAGTGCTCATGGTCCCACCGGATGATCTGTCACCAAAACTGGCACATGTCAGTTAGCACGAAACTTGGATATAGATAAGATGATTTGAGGATATATGACTCTGCAGAGTTTGTACAAAATTTCTCTCAGTTAACGGATTTCCGTAGTCACAAGGACTAGTTCCGTTTACGGTATTTCAGAAGGAAACACAGCTAACCAGTACACACCCATCCAACCTCTCGATGCCAGAAATCACCCTCGACATCGTCCAAGAAAAACTTTTGAGACGGGGAGATCACAATCTCGAATAGCATGGGATCAAATTTATATACGCGCGCTCTAAGGGGTGCCCCCCTCTCGGTCCCAACCAGAAACACCCATGCCCCCTGACCGGATGACTGGCTTTAATCCAGGGCCCTGGAACCATCACCCCGGCCTCTCCTTTTGTGTGTACCGAGAAAGCGGTTTGCGACTTACTAAACCATATCCCTTTCGGGAAACATGTGGTAGTACAGGGAGGGGAAATGGATACGAGCCCAACCGATACGGGTTGGTACTGAAGTAAACCTGCATGGCATAAGACTGGCATGCTACCACACTGCCATCTTACCCACCTTCATGCCAACACATGGCCTTGCATACTCACATCCAACAGGGTATGGATCATCGAACTTACTTGTCTCAACAATGCATAATATACAGTTCATCGGTATGCTCCACAAGATGCCATGAAACTAACTAAATGCAAAACATGCCAAGACACTCATCATATCAAAAGTTCAAACATGCTTGCCTGGTTCAGAGTAGTCGGAGTCTAGCTCGGTGAAGTTTGCGGTCCCGTCACCTCCTTCGGTATCTACGGTATAAAGAGAATATACGCGCTATCGTGAATACCGAGAGGTGCACAAAAATTATTACAAATAATCTTCAAATAAATCTGATAAAAAACTAGACAAAATTTTGAAGAGAACAGAAAAAGAATCACTCAAAAATATGTTTCTATTAAAAAATTATAAAGGTATTTGCCCAGGGACCCATCTGTAATGAAACAGAAACTTCCCAGGGTCTTATTTATAAAAACAGAAAACGTTTCAGTCTCAAATACGCCGGCTCAGAAGAGAAGACGTATTTTGCCTGAATACGCTTTCAGAAAACGATTCAAAAAAAGAGAGGAACCTGACGGGGCGGTCCCACCCGTCGGGTTTGAAAACCGAAGCGGGGCTTTTGGCGCCAGAGGGCCGCGGCGATCGCCGGCGGCGATCCACGGGGAGGCAAAGGGATCGGAGGTTACCTCCGTGCTCACGGTGCTGTTCCGCGTCGGGTGGTGGTCGAGGTGGTCGCCGGCGTGCACCGTGTCGGCGGTGGCCCTTGCTCCGGCGGACGGCGTTTCGGACGAGGGTGAAGCTCGCCGGAGAGGGCTGCAAAGATCAAATTGAGGAGGTGGTCAAGTATCTGGTAGCTAGAGGAGGTGCTTGACGGAGTTTGGGCACCGGAGATGACCTCACTGCAGTGAATCGAGCTGGAGCCCGAGGCGGACGGAGGTGGCCGGAGTCGAGGAAGAAGGGCTCCTCGAGGCCCCTCCAGTGGCCAGGCGGGGTGTGGTGAGGTGGTGGAGCCGTTCCGGAGTGAGAGCGGGCTCGGGGGCGCTATATATAGCCACCCCGAGGCGGTTGCCGAGAACGGGGTTCTCCGGCAAGAGATTACGGCGGCGCAGGGCTTGGTCGGGAGGGTTTAGGAGTTGAGCGCCGTCGTGGAGGTCCACTGAGTCTGTTTAGGTGCCAACGGCGTCGGGTTTTACTGGCTGAGGTGGAGTTCAACGGAACGGAGCGGCGCGGACCCGTCGGCGGCAGAGAGCGTGCGCTGTGCATGCCGCGCCACGGCGACCATGCTGCATGCATGCGCTGGCATGGAGAGGGTCACGCGGAGCCACCAGGGAGCTTGGGCGGCGCTGAACGACGTTGCGCCGCCGTTCTGCTTCCTGCCAGCCGTTACGGCGGTTCAGCCGCCGCAACACACGCCGGCACAGGCGGGCCAGGGCGCCACCGACGCCGGGAAGCTGCCAAGCGCGCGTGCGGGGCTTCAGACAAGCGAGGCAAGCGGCGAGCAATGTGCCAAAGGCACTGTGACCTCGTGACTGCACTTAACTGACGAAGATCGTCACTAAAACTCTGAATTTGTCTGAAAGTGTCTGAAACAATGCATGCAAGGTGTTCGACAGAATGTTTCTGGCTTGCAGGAATTTTTTCTTGGGATGATTTTTGGTAGAGTGACTTCTCATTGCTCCAGTAGGCTGCCTGATTTTTGGTGGAATTATTGGAGAAGTGTAGGTATGAATTTCACCAAATTTGGAAAATCTGGTCCAAACTTGCAGGGAGTGTAAGTTGAAAATTTTGAAAAGAAGATGAGTGGATCAAGATGGTTCTGTGTTGTGGGTACAAAGACTAGCCAGTAGAGTTGGCTTTACATCCAAACACAAATTCTACAAGGTACTTGCTTTGTAAATGGGTCAGGCTCAAATTAGAGATCAGAAAAGATTTGAGAGGTGAAATAATTAAAATAGAATCCAAAACTTGTTTGGATGAGTTGGGACAGGGAATTGAGTTGTTAACAAGGAGGAGAGGAGGTTTTGGATTGGTTTCACTGCATGGGCAAAAATACAAGGTCATGGGTGGCTATCAAAAGAATGAAGATCCCAAATTTTCATAGAGTTTTCTTTTCAAAAAGAAAAGATTGAACTCCCAAAAATAATTTGAGAAGAGAACCAATCAGAGGAGAAGTTTTAAAAAGGTTAAACCCAAAGTTTGAAGAAGATAACAGAAATAACAATCCTAGCCAAAGAAAAAGATTTTTATGAGGATTGTTTTCCTGAAAATTTTAAAAGGCCTCATTTCACAAAAGAAAAAAAAACAGCAAGGTTTTTGCTAAAACCAAATAAATTTTTTGGAGTGTCACAACACCTACCCCCTTAGGAAAAATCTCGTCCCCGAGATTTCAGTTGTCCCTCAAATAAGTGTGGATGCTCTGCTTGAAGAAAATCCTCTCTTTCCCAAGTTGCTTCGTTGTCAGTGTGATTGCTCCACTGAACTCTGAAAAATTTAATGGTCTTTTGTCGGGTCCTCCTTTCAGACTCCTCTAATATTTTCACTGGACGTTCCCGATAAGTGAGGTCTTGTTGCACGTCAATGTTCTCATGGGATACTTGTTTCTCTGGGTTGCTTATGCACTTCCTTAACTGCGAAACGTGGAACACGTTGTGGATATCTGACAGTTCCTTAGGTAAGTCTAGTTGGTAGGCCATTGTGCCTCTCCGTGCCAATATACAGAATGGTCCGATAAATCTTGGTGCTAGCTTTCCTTTTATCTTGAATCGTTGTAATCCCCTCATAGGGGATACTCGTAGGTGTACGAACTCACCGGGTTCGAAGCTGACCCCACGATGCTTCTGATCGTAATAACTCTTCTGTCGGCTTTGAGCGGTCTTGAGCCTATCCCTGATTAGCTTGACTTTCTCCTCGGCTTCTTTGAGCATGTCTGGTCCGAAGATGCGGCTGTCTCCGGTCTCTGACCAATTCAACGGGGTACGACATCTTCGTCCATACAAAGCCTCAAATGGTGCCATTTGCAGGCTGGCCTGGTAACTGTTGTTGTATGCGAACTCGGCATATGGCAGGCTTTCTTCCCAACTGGTTCCATAGGTGAGGACACATGCCCTCAGCATGTCCTCTAAAATCTGGTTTACGCGTTCTGTCTGTCCATCTGTCTAGGGGTGGTAAGCCGTACTGAAAGCTAATTGAGTTCCCAGAGCCTGTTGTAAATGATCCCAAAATCTCGAGATGAATTGAGTGCCTCTGTCAGATATTATAGTCTTTGGAACACCGTGCAGACAGACTATGCGGGAGAGGTAAATCTTAGCAAGCTTCTGAGTGGTGTGGGTTGTTCTTACTGGAATAAAGTGTGCCACCTTGGTTAACCTATCGGTGATGACCCATATAGCATCATTCCTGTGTCGTGACTGAGGTAGTCTGACAATGAAGTCCATCCCTATTTCATCCCATTTCCACTCGGGTATTTTGTTTGGTTGCAGTAATCCGGCTGGTCTCTGATGTTCAGCTTTTATGCGTTGACATGAGTCGCAACATGCAATGAAGGTAGCGATGTCCCTCTTCATACCGTGCCACCAAAATCTTTCTTGAATATCTTTATACATTTTGGTCCCTCCAGGGTGAATTGAATATGGGGCGGTGTGGGCTTCAGCCAAAATTTGTTGTTTAAGATCTTCTATGTTTGGTACGCAGAGTCTTTCCCCGTACCATAGTATTCCTCCATTGTCTATGACGAATTCTGAGGCTTTGCCCTTACTCACCTTTCTTTTTATACCTTCTATACTGGGGTGACCCGGCTGAGCTTCTTTAATTTTCTCCACAAGGTCGGGTTGTATCTCCAAATTTGATATGGTGCCTTCTGCTACCATCAATAAGTTAAGTCTGGCAAATTCTTGTTGGAATTCGGGTCTCAAGCCGTGCAGACTGCTTTCGTTGGAGCTGGGGTTCCGACTAAGAGCATCGGCCACCACATTTGCTTTACCTGGATGGTAGTGGATACCGACACCATAATCCTTTACTAATTCCAACCAGCGCCTTTGCCGTAAATTTAATTCTGGCTGCGTGAAAATGTATTTGAGACTTTTGTGGTCTGTATATATTTCACATCGATTTCCAAGTAAGAAATGCCTCCACTCCTTAAGTGCATGAATGACTGCTGCCATCTCCAAGTCATGAGTGGGATAGTTTTCCTCATGCTTGCGAAGCTGCCTTGACGCGTAGGCGACAACCTTGCCTTCTTGCATCAATACACATCCAAGACCTTTCCTGGACGCGTCACAATATACTTCAAAATTCTTGTGTATGTCTGGCACAACTAATACTGGTGCTGTTGTTAACTTCCTCTTTAGCTCTTGGAAACTTTTCTCGCAGGCTTCTATCCATTCAAACTTCTTTTCCTTCTTGAGTAACTGGGTCATAGGTTTGGCTATGGTGGAGAATCCTTCAATAAATCTGCGGTAATATCCTGCCATTCCCAAGAAACTTCGTATGTCCGTTACACTGGCTGGTGACTTCCAGCCAAGTACGGCCTTTACTTTCTCCGGGTCCACGGCGATACCGTCTTGGGTTAGCACGTGGCCTAGAAAGCCTACTTGCCTTAACCAAAATTCACACTTGCTGAACTTGGCGTACAATTGGTGTTTCCTGAGTTCTCCTAGTACAATTCTGAGATGTTCAGCGTGCTCTTCTGGTGTTTTGGAGTATACTAGAATATCGTCGATGAATACCACAACGAACTTGTCCATAAACTTCATAAATACTTTGTTCATGAGGTGAACAAAATATGCAGGAGCATTTGTTAATCCAAAAGGCATTACTGTGAACTCATATAGTCCATATCTGGAGGTGAATGTTGTCTTGGGGATATCTTTTGTTCGTACCTTTAATTGATGGTATCCTGACCTTAGGTCAATTTTTGAGAATACCTTGGCCTTAGCGAGCTGATCGAATAAATCATTTATTCTTGGCATCGGGTATTTGTTCTTGACCGTGACCATGTTAAGTGCTCGGTAGTCAATACACAATCGCAGTGTTCCATCTTTCTTTTTGGCAAATAAAATTGGTGATCCCCATGGTGAGGAACTGGCTCGAATGTATCCTTTGTCAAGCAATTCCTTTATTTGTTTCTTCAGTTCAACCAACTCGGATGGTGCCATTCTGTATGGTTTCTTGTATATGGGGGTGGTTCCTGGTGCAAGCTCAATGCTGAATTCTGTCTCTCGGTCTGGTGGCATGCCTGGTAGCTCATCGGGGAATACGTCTGGAAATTCACATACTACTGGAACCTTGCTTAGCTCAGAAACATCTACCTTATTCAGTCTTGGTTGCCTGGGTATTTCCCTTTCCTTGGCGGATACCCTTATTGTCTTCCCGAGGTGATGCGTGAGTATTACGGTCCGGTTGAAACAGTCAATGAAACCTTTATTTGTGGTTAGCCAATCCATCCCAAGGATGACGTCTAGTCCCTTATTTTCCAACACAATAAGATTTGTGTGAAACTTCAGTCCTTCGAACTCAATAATCACATCCTGACAGTAACTCTGAGTAACTTGCTGAATCCCAGGGGACTTGATGATCATGGATTTCTCCAAAGGAAGCATCGAAAAATTATATTGCAAAGCAAAACTTTTCGAAACAAAAGAGTGAGAAGCTCCAGAATCAAACAAAACCATTGCAGGTATTGTGTTGACAGGAAACATACCGAGTACGATATCCGGAGCATTTTGTGCCTCCTCTTTGGTTACGTGGTTCAGATGACCCTTCCTGTGGTTGTTGTTGGGATTGAAATTGCTTCGCTTGGGCGCTGAATTGTTGTTGCCGTTGTTCGGCTTTGGTGCTGAGTTCCTAGGCTTGGGACACTGCTTGGCATAGTGTCCTTCCTCTCCACAGGCGTAACAAGTAACGCCGGGGCGATATGTGAACTCCTTGTCCCTTGCATGAAAATTCTTGATTGGGCGTGAGACGTTGGACGGGGATTTGTGTGTCCCACCCTTTTTGAAATCTGTCTTGCTTCGGTGATTGCGAGCCTGGTTAGTCTGGTCCCTTTTTCGCTTGCGGATATCTTCCAAACTGCATCTCTCATTTTCCAGAGTAATGGCTTTATCCACCAGCGTCTTAAAATCTGGGAAAGTGTGTATGACCAGTTGGCATTTAAGCACGGGTGCTAGGCCGTCAAGAAATTTCTCCATTTTCTTGCTTTCAGTCATACGCTCTTCGTTTGCGTAGCGAGACAATAGAGTAAACTCATTGTTGTAATCAGATACTGTCATGTTCCGTTGTTTGAGGTCATCGAACTCCCTCTTCTTGATTTTCATAATACTTTTAGGAATATGTGCGCCACGGAAGCCTTCCTTGAAATCATCCCAGGTTATATCATTTTCGTTGGGATGCATATGCAGGAAATTCTCCCACCAGGATGCGGCTGCTCCCGTGAGATAATGTGGTGCGTACAGTACTTTTTCTGGGTCTGAGCATTTTGCAATAATTAATTTTCTCTCCATATCACGAAGCCAGTCTTCGGCCTCAAGCGGCTTGTCAGTGTGAGAAAATGTCTGGGGACGTGTCTTCTGTAGTTCGGATAATTTAGAATGTTGTTGATACTGTCCATGGTGATTTCCCATGTTGATGACTTGGTTTATCATTTCACGATGTTGTTGCTGACTTTGTTCATAAAGGCGGCACATTTGAGATAGTGCCGTCTCACTACCCTGTTGACTTGATTGACCTTGAGTGAAATTGTTGCCTGGTTGATTGTCATAAAATTGGTTCGACTGCCCTTGTGCAAAATTGTTGTCTGCTTGAGTGCCATCATTTTCCTCTGGCGGAGCTGGCATGGAGCGAGTCCAAGGACGAGACATTTTTCACTCTGGGGATATATATTGCGAAGCCCATAAGTAAACGAAAATAAATCCATAAAAGCACAAGGTTGGCAGAGAAACCAAATAGCCAAGATTACTAGGGAAAACCATTTAATTTGCGCACGGAGAAAGACTGCTCATTACGTATCTTACACGCGGGCGATAATTATACAATACGTCACTCAGGATATGCGTACATCATCCTGACATGTTATTTAGGCTAGTGCACTTCTCCAGATCCTACATGATGCGCAAACAGGCTACTTCCCATATCTTACATGGCGGTACAACACGCGACGGCTAAGCGTACTTAGTCGGAGATGTTGATGATGTCCTTGGCCCTGCCAAGGGTGAGGCGTAGCGAGGCTGGAGACTCAACTTCCTCCTTGCTAATGGGCTCCATACGAGTAGTGCTGCGTCGAGAAGATGGAGCGGGTACCAGGGGCGGAATAACACGAATAGGAGCCGGTGTGAGGGGCGGTGCAGTGCGCGCTGGAGTGGGCGCCATGACCTGGTTGAACTCCTCAGTAGAAGGCAGGCGACGAGCAGGTGCATAAGATGCTGATGATGAGGCATAAGTCAGTGGCGGTGCTGTGGGCAGGAGCTCCCTCCTGTTGGCAGCACAGCCATGGACTGAGTCCATGCGGGCGGCCACAAAGTCGTCACCAAGTTGTCGAAGGCGGCCTCCAGAGCCCGAAGATACTCAATAAGCATCTCAAAGGCCTCGTCTCGTTCTCCTCTGGGGCAGGAGTATGCGTAGTGACAGGTGTAAGGCACGTGGCATGGAAGATAGCGGTAACGACGAGCCTTCATCACGGGAAGGACATCCCTGAGGCGAGCTATCGACTCGCGGGCTGCCATCTGGATGGCATGCTTCTCCGTGGGCATGGCTCTTCCCACGAACCGGAAGCGGCGTAACTCACCACGCCCTCCCCTGAATTGCACCGAGGCCTGGTGCATAGTCAGACTGTCGTTGACTTTGTGCTGGCAGAGTGAGACGACCGGGCGCACAGATGGCCCCATCGCGACCTGAAAGACGAAGGATAGAAGCTTGACAAACCCATCGGGCACGTTGGCGAAGGTCTAAGACTCGCAGCTGTTGTCGGCCATCTACAAAAAGTAGGCAAAAATTCTGAAGAGTCAGATCATAAATATATGCTGACTGTCAGAAAAAAGTGTCTACAATTGTAAAAACATAAATGGGCTCTAATATGCTAATAACCGGTTAGCGATCGCACCTAGTGGCTTCCTACAGTCAGCCTGGCTCTGGTACCAAGCTTGTCACGACCGGTTTTCCAATAAAAATATTTATTGAGAAACCAATCTTTAGAATCCAGTTTGAGATAAAACCTTCTCACTGGTAGACAAACTTTTGATACAATAAGCCAGTAGCATCAAATATATTACAGGGTTGAGCTGTTGATGCTCAACAATTTATTACAAGCGTGCCAATAATTATACATAAAGGCGATTATGACACAAGGGAGTGGTGGCATACTACTGACTCGCAAATATGGTAGTGGTGGAGTAACACAGTGGGGAGTGGATATGTGACTCTCAAACTATCATCCCATCGAGCGTCGAGGTGAGGCTCGATGAATTTATTTGGGTTGCGGAAGCGAGTATAAAACAGTGACCAAGTCCAGGGTCGCACAAGACTGACTGGGACTCCTCTAGGCGTCGGACTCGCTATCGAACTCCTCATCCATGAGATCACCTTCGTCAGCATCTGGCCAAATCAACAAGCCAGTGAGTACTTTGAAGTACTCGCAAGATAGTTCGGACGTAAGATATAACAAATGCATGCATGAGTGCGTCACGATTTAATTACCAATGCACATTCAAAGTAATATTAGGCAGGGTAAGTAAAAAGGGAAACGGCGGTAGTCCGCCTGGAATCCCAACAGTAAAGTAATGGAAACCAAACGAGTGTCTAGAGAGACGCCACGAAGGTAAATTAATAAGTGAAAGAAAAACCATGCCACAGTCGGGCGTCTTAGTGACACCACATAAAGGGCTTTAAAAGAAATGCCACAGTCGGGCGTCTGAGCGACACCACATAAAGGGCTTTAAAAGAAATGCCACAGTCGGGCGTCTGAGCGACACCACATTAAGGGCTTTAAAAGAAATGCCACAGTCGGGCGTCTGAGCAACACCACATAAAGGGCTTTAAGAGAAATGCCACAGTCGGGCATCTGAGCGACACCACATAAAGGGCTTTAAAAGAAATGCCACAGTCGGGCGTCTGAGCGACACCACATATAGGGCTTTAAAAGAAATGCCACAGTCGGGCGTCTGAGCGACACCACATAAAGGGCTTTAAAAGAAATGCCACAGTCGGGCGTCTGAGCGACACCACATAAAGGGCTTTAACTGATAAAGAAATAATATTCATAATAAATATATTCAACTCATGAAATTAAACGGGTTAGTCCATCCTCAAGAACAAACATTTAACTGATCTTAGTGCTCATGGTCCCACCGGATGATCTGTCACCAAAACTGGCACATGTCAGTTAGCACGGAAATTGGATATAGATAAGATGATTTGAGGATATATGACTCTGCAGAGTTTGTACAAAATTTCTCACAGTTAACGGATTTCCGTAGTCACAAGGACTAGTTCCGTTTACGGTATTTCAGAAGGAAACACAGCTAACCAGTACACACCCATCCAACCTCTCGACGCCAGGAATCACCCTCGACATCGTCCAAGAAAAACTTTTGAGACGGGGAGATCACAATCTCGAATAGCATGGGATCAAATTTATATACGCGCGCTCTAAGGGGTGCCCCCCTCTTGGTCCCAACCGGAAACACCCATGCCCCCTGACCGGATGACTGGCTTTAATCCAGGGCCATGGAACCATCATCCCGGCCTCTCCTTTTTGGTACCGAGAAAGCGGTTTGCGACTTACTAAACCATATCCCTTTCGGGAAACATGTGGTAGTACAGGGAGGGGAAATGGATACGAGCCCAACCGATACGGGTTGGTACTGAAGTAAACCTGCATGGCATAAGACTGGCATGCTACCACACTGCCATCTTACCCACCTTCATGCCAACACATGGCCTTGCATACTCACATCCAACAGGGTATGGATCATCGAACTTACTTGTCTCAACAATGCATAATATACAGTTCATCGTTATGCTCCACAACATGCCATGAAACTAACTAAATGCAAAACATGCCAAGACACTCATCATATCAAAAGTTCAAACATGCTTGCCTGGTTCAGAGTAGTCGGAGTCTAGCTCGGTGAAGTTTGCGGTCCCGTCACCTCCTTCGGTATCTACGGTATAAAGAGAATATACGCTCTATCGTGAATACCGAGAGGTGCACAAAAAATATTCCAAATAATCTTCAAATAAATCTGATAAAAAACTAGACAAAATTTTGAAGAGAACAGAAAAAGAATCACTCAAAAATATGTTTCTGTTAAAAAGTTATAAAGGTATTTGCCCAGGGACCCATATGTAATGAAACAGAAACTTCCCAGGGTCTTATTTATAAAAACAGAAAACGTTTCAGTCTCAAATACGCCGGCTCAGAAGAGAAGACGTATTTTGCCCGAATACGCTTTCAGAAAACGATTCGGAAAAAGAGAGGAACCTGACGGGGCGGTCCCACCCGTCGGGTTTGAAAACCGAAGCGGGGCTTTTGGCGCCCGAGGGCCGCGGCGATCGCCGGCGGCGATCCATGGCGAGGCATAGGGATCGGAGGTTACCTCCGTGCTCACGGTGCTGTTCCGCGTCGGGTGGTGGTCGAGGTGGTCGCCGGCGTGCACCGTGTCGACGGTGGCCCTTGCTCCGGCGGACGGCGTTTCGGACGAGGGTGAAGCTCGCCGGAGAGGGCTGCAAAGATCAAATTGAGGAGGTGGTCAATTATCTGGTAGCTAGAGGAGGTGCTTGACGGAGTTTGGGCACCGGAGATGACCTCACCACAGTGAATCAAGCTGGAGCCCGAGGCGGACGGAGGTGGCCGGAGTCGAGGAAGAAGGGCTCCTCGAGGCCCCTCCAGTGGCCAGGCTGGGTGTGGTGAGGTGGTGGAGCCGTGCGGGAGTGAGAGCGGGCTCGGGGGCGCTATATATAGCCACCCCGAGGCGGTTGCCGAGAACGGGGTTCTCCGGCAAGAGATTACGGCGGCGCAGGGCTTGGTCGGGAGGGTTTAGGAGTTGAGCGTCGTCGTGGAGGTCCACTGAGTCTGTTTAGGTGCCAACGACGTCGGGTTTTGCTGGCTGAGGTGGAGTTCAACGGAACGGAGCGGCGCGGACCCGTCGGCGGCAGAGAGCGTGTGTTGTGCATGCCGCGCCACGGTGACCATGCTGCATGCGTGCGCTGGCGTGGAGAGGGCCACGCGGAGCCACCAGGGAGCTTGGGCGGCGCTGAACGGCGTTGCGCCGCCGTTCTGCTTCCTGCCAGCCGTTACGGCGGTTCAGCCGCCGCAAGACACGCCGGCGCAGGCGGGCCAGGGCGCCACCGACGTCGGGAAGCTGCCAAGCGCGCGTGCGGGGCTTCGGACAAGCGAGCCAGGCGGCGAGCAACGTGTCAAAGGCACTGTAACCTCGTGACTTCACTTAACTAACGAAGATCGTCACTGAAACTCTGAATTTGTTTGAAAGTGTCTGAAACAGTGCATGCAAGGTGTTCGACAGAATGTTTCTGGCTTGCAGGAATTTTTCCTTGGGATGATTTTTGGTAGAGTGACTTCTCATTTCTCCAGTAGGCTGCCTGATTTTTGGTGGAATTATTGGATAAGTGTAGATATGAATTTCACCAAATTTGGCAAATCTGGTCCAAACTTGCAGGGAGAGTAAGTTGAAAAATTTGAAAAGAAGATGAGTGGATCAAGATGGTTCTGTGTTGTGGGTACAAAGGACTAGCCTGTAGAGTTGGCTTTACATCCAAACACAAATTCTACAAGGTACTTGCTTTGTAAATGGGTCAGGCTCAAATTAGAGGTCAGAAAAGATTTGAGAGGTGAAATAATTAAAATAAAATCCAAAACTTGTTTGGATGAGTTGGGACAGGGAATTTGAGTTGTTAACAAGGAGGAGAGGAGGTTTTGGAGTGGTTTCACTGCATGGGCAAAAATACAAGGTCATGGGTGGCTATCAAAAGAATGAAGATCCCAAATTTTCATAGAGTTTTCTTTTCAAAAAGAAAAGATTGAACTCCCAAAAATAATTTGAGAAGAGAACCAATCAGAGGAGAAGTTTTAAAAAGGTTAAACCCAAAGTTTGAAGAAGATAACAGAAATAACAATCCTAGCCAAAGAAAAAGATTTTTAAGAGGATTGTTTTCCTGAAAATTTTAAAAGGCCTCATTTCACAAAAGAAAAAAAAACCAGCAAGGTTTTTGCTAAAACCAAATAAAATTTTTGGAGTGTCACACATTTGTTGCTTAACGTGCGACTGGTTGGACGTTAGTCGCGTCCATAATATTTTCTAAATTACAAACAAAAGAAAAGATACAAACCATTTAAAATCTAGTGAAGTAAACCAAACTAACATGCATGAAGCTACTTGGGCCCGCCCGGTATTAGCGATAGGAAACGTTCCCATGAGGCATGGCCTCCTGGGGGAGACTATGTCTCGCCTTCAGTGAGAGGGTAGGAACCCTCGCTGAAGGTTGGACTATATGGGCCGGTCCTGGAGCGCGACAGGCCACAGCGTCCTTTTCTCTATTTTTTATCTTTTCTATTGCACTTATGCTTTATTTTTCGTTTGTATACTTTAAAATATTATATATATATATATATATATATATATATATATAAAACAAAAAACACTCTATAAAAATATTTGCAAAAAAGTTGACCAAGCATTTGAAAAATATAGAGAAAGTTTTTATCACGTGTACAAAAAATGAATAAAAAATATGTATAAATCATGGGTCATGATTTTAAAATATAATCCAGCACTAGAAAAAAAATTGAACAAATATTTGAAAAATGTTGATCAAGCATTTGAATTTGTTTAAATGTGTATAGAAAAAATGTTGACCATGTATTAAAAATCATGATTTTTTATCATGTATATAAAAATGTTAGTCAATCATTTGAAAAATGTTGATAAAGATTTTGAAAACTGTTAAAATGTGTATAGAAAAAGTGTTGGCCATGTGTTAATAAAACGATGAATTATTATTATCATTTATATAATTATGTTAATCAGGAATTTCATAAAATGTTGAGAAATTATTCAGAAAATGTTGATTAAGCATATGAAAAATGTTAAATGTCAATAGAGAAAATGTTGGTGAGGTATTAAAAAATGATATTTTTTTTATCATGTATATAAAAATGTTAATCAAGCATTTGGGGAAAATGTTGAACAACTATTTGAAAAATCTTGATCAAGCATTTTAAAAAATTTAAATGTGTATATAAATGTTGACCATGTATTCAAAAATGATGAATTTTTTTATCATGCATATAAAAATGTTAGTCAATCATTTGAAAAAAATGTTGATCAAGTGTTTGAAAAATGTTAAATGTGTATACAAAATATGTTGCCCATGTGTTAATAAAATGATGAATTATTATTATCATTTCTCTAAATATGTTAATCAAGCATTTGATAAAATGTTGATCAAGTATTTGAAAAATATTGATCAAGCATTTGAAAAAATTTAAATGTCTATAGAAAAATGTTGACAGAGTATTAAAATATGATGAATTTTTTACCATGCATATAAAACTGTTAATCAAGCATTTGAATTTTTTTAAGTGTGTATATAAAAGATGTTGATTATGTATTAAAAAATGATGAATTTTGTTATAATGTATATCAAAATGTTGGTCAACCATTTGAAAAAATGTTGATCAAGAATGTTAAATGTGTATATAAAAAATGTTGAACATGTATTAATAAAATGATGAATTAGTTTTATCATTTATATAAACATGTTAATCAAGAATTTGAAAAAATGTTGAACAAGTATTTGAAAAATGTTGATCAAACATTTGAAAAAAAGTAAATGTCTATAGAAAAAATGTTAACAAGGTATTAAAAAAATGATGAAATTTTTTTATCATGTATATAAATATGTTAATCAAGCAATTGGGAAAAATGTTGATCAAGCATTTGAAATTTTTTAAGTGTGTATAGAAAAACTGTTGACCATGTAAAAAAATGATGATTTTTTTATGATGTATATGAAAGTGTTAGTCAATCATTTGAATAAATGTTGATCGAGTTTTTGAAAAATGTTAAATGTGTATAAAAAATGTTGACCATGTAATAATAGAATGATGAATTATTTTTATCATTTATATAAACATGTTAATCAAGCATTTGAATTTTTTTTGAAAAAGTATTTGAAAAATGTTGATCAAGCATTTGAAAATGTTAAATGTCTATAGAAAAAATGTTGACTAGCTATTAAAAAAATTGAATTTTTTTATCATTTATATATAAAATTGTTAATCAATAATTTGAGAAAAATGTTGAACAAGTATTTGAAAATTGTTGGTCAAGCATTTGAACAATGTTTAATGTGTCTAGAATTTTTTTGACTATGTATTGAAAAATGATGATTTTTTTGATCATGTATATACAAAATGTGAAAGGATCGGAAAGAGGTGTCTAGAGGGGGGGGTGATTAGACCCTCAATAAAGAAAAGTAGCAGTTTTTAAGTTCTTCAAGTTCAGGTGGAGTTTTAGCACAAGTTTAAACATTCACAATACATTTCAAGCAAGCATTCAAGAGTATATGAGCAGCGGAAAATAAAGCATGCAAGTTGCAAGAAAATAAAGGGATGGGATTGGAGTGTGCAAACGCAATAGGAGACACGGAGATTTTTGGCGTGGTTTCGATAGGTGGTGCTATCGTACATCCATGTTGATGGAGACTTCAACCCACGAAGGGTAATGGTTGCGTGAGTCCACGGAGGACTCCACCCATGAAGGGTCCACGAAGAAGCAACCTTGTCTATCCCACCATGGCCATCGCCCACGAAGGACTTGCCTCACTTGGGTAGATCTTCACGAAGTAGGCAATCTCCTTGCCCTTACAAGCTCCTTGGTTCAACTCCACAATATTGACGGAGCCTCCCAAGTGACACCTAACTAATCTAGGAGACACCACTTTCCAAAAGGTAATAGATGGTGTGTTGATGATGAACTCCTTGCTCTTGAGCTTCAAACGATAGTCTCCCCAACACTCAACCCTCCTTGAAAGATTTAGATATGGTGGAAAGATGATTTGAATGGAACGCAACTTGGGGAAGGCTAGAGATCAAGATTCTTGTGGTTGGATTGGAATGTCTTTGTCTCAACACATGAGTAGGTGGTTCTCTCTCAGAAAATGAGTAGTGGAAGTGTAGGCACGTTCTGATGGCTCTCTCACAAATGGAGAGGGGGTGGAGGGGTATTTATAGCCTCCACACAAAATCTAGCCGTTACACACAATTTACCAAACTCTGTGGGACCGAATAGTGAAACTCGGTGAGACCGACCTGGTTCAAAATGTGAACGTTAGGCTTTTTGGTGGGACCGACAAGGTCAACTCGATGGGACTGATGTGCTAGGTTAGGGCAAACCTCATATTGGTGAGACCGATTGCATGAACTCAGTGAGACCGATTCCATGAACTCGGTGGGACTGATTTCAGTAACAAGCAAACAGAGACTTGCTCAAGCAAACTCGGCGGTACCAATTGCGTATCTCGGTGAGACCGAAGTAACTACAATGGGTAACAAAGAGTTTGCAGGGCCATCTCGGTGAGACTGAGATCCCATCGGTGAGGCCGAACTGATTAGGGTTTCTGGCAGTGGCTATGTCAAGTGAACTCAGTGGCGCCGGATAGATCAAATCGGTGGGGCTGAGTTTGACTTTAGGTTTAGGACATATTTGGAATTGAGAAAGTGGTTGAGGGCTTTGGAGCATATCACTAAGCACTTTGAGCAAGTAGACCATTAAGCAACACCTCATCCCCTTTTAATGGTATTGGCTTTTCCTATGGACTCAATGTGATCTTGGATCACTAAAATGAAAAATGTAGAGTCTTGAGCTTTTGCCAATATGTGTCCTTAGCATCTTGAAGGGGTTCCACATCCTCCTGTCCTGCCACGCCACTGTTGAACTCATCTGAAATATACTAGATGAAAATATTAGTCCAACAAGAGATATGTTGACATTAATTACCAAAAATCACCCAGGAAACACTTGTGCTTTCAAAATGTTAATCAACCATTTGAAAAATGTGGAACAAGTATTTTAAAAATGTTAATCAAGCATTTAAATTTTTTAAATGTGTATAGAAAAACTGTTGACAATGTGTTAAGAAAATGTTAATATTGCATTTAGAAAAATACAAGAAAGAAAAAAACCGAAGAAAAATAAAATAAAAGAAAAAACGCATGAAAAGCGAGAAATATATGAACAAAACCAAAGAAAGAAATGAAAAAATAAAGAAAAAAAACCCAATAAAAATAGAGAAAAAGGGGGGAAAACAAAAACATAAAAAAAAACCAAAAAATCCAGTGAAAACCAGATCTTTTCGCCTCAAGTATGGTTGTGCCAAGCTCCCTAAACCAGAACTCGATGCTGGCCTAGTGACAGGTATGGTTTCCTCCTCCAACGTCTTAATCGTGTGGGGTTTTCAGATTTGGAGTTTGATGACGTGTCTGGGGTGTTTCCCAGTCTGATTCGTTCAACGATAATGGTTTTGCCTTTGGCGAGCCACCTTGGAGGTCTGCAAAGCTGAATATTAGCGATGGAACCGCGTCGAGCTCAGGTGTGGAGGTGATCCGTCATTTTTTCCTTTGGTGGATGTTGTTGTGCCAAAGGCAGATGACGGGCGTTGGTGTCAAGCTCAAAGGTTTCTTTAGTCTTGTTTGTAGTTTTACTACTTGGCTGGTGTTCCTTTGCGCAAAGGCTAGCGTTCTTCTGTTTGTTCAGTTTTGCCAGGTCGGTATGTACTTGACTCGTACAATGTTCCTTATGATATAAATGAGACACGTATTATCATGCAGAAAAAAATGTGCATCATCTGAGAGACTAGGGTCCGATCCATGAGTTCTCGTCCTTTCTTTGTTGTTTTTAAGTCTGCATGAGCGAGGGAGAAGAAGAAAATGGGCTGGCCCGATTCGTACGCGAGAGCAAAAATCCTTCAACGAGAGCAAGCTATCGTCTCGTTTAAAGCGAGAAATACCTCTCGCGAGGCCTCCTTCGGTCTCGCTACAAGCGAGACATATTCCCTCCCATGTTCGTTAGTATTTTTAATGTTCGTTAGTGAGCGTTCATCAATTTTTTTCTATGTTTCTCGATTTATTCGATATTTAGTAATTTTTTATTTCGTGAAAAATCTTCTTTCAATTTTATTTATTTTTAAAATGAAATTAATCTATTATTAAATTGAGTGCCCTTTTAAAAATTAAATAAATATTTTAAAATTTGCATGATTTTTTAAAAAAGCAGTGAACACTTTTGTAGAATACACGAAGATTTAAAAAATAATACATGACAACTGGTTTCAAATCTTTGAATACTTTTTAAATGCATGTTTAAAAAAATAGATGAACACTTTAAAAATTATGAATGTACAAACCGTAAAACATTATGCATTTCAAGAAAAAGTTGTGACAAGCATAGAACATTTTCTCGGATAAAAAACCAGAGCATTAATGCATTGAAAAGTACATGGATAAAATTGATTATGCAAGAAGTAAATCAACGAGCAGTGCTACCCGTGTTGGAAATATGCAAGTATTATTTATTTCCAAATTTATGATTAATATTTATGGTCTATACTATAACTACTGTGGTTTTCGTGTCTACAACAACCACAAGGCTCAGAGGAGAACTGGTAAAACGTTAAAATGGATTCCTAGTCTTGTCACTAGAACTCATGGTGGTTCTATTTTCTAGCCATGGGCATGAGTTAAGTGTAACGATGACGTTGGCAACATTGAGGGCATGATGTTAGAAGAACATTTATATTGAATTGACCCAAGTTGTATGTTATTATGAGGATATGATTTCGTCACATGGCTACAATATATAACACCGTATGCATAATTCCTTAGACCATGAGAGTATCGAGTCACTTCCTACTGGACGATACACTTTGGGATTGTTCTAACGTCAACCATAATAGAGTGAACATAATGACAATTTACATGTTCATCAAAAATGTATAATAAAGGACTAGATACTCGAGACTTGGATTTGCTCCTCCGACGATGGAGAGATATTCTTAAGGCCCTCTCGGTGTGACAGTATCCATCATTGTCTAGGCCAGACACATCGTGACTTGATCATAGGGATGTCGAAACACGAAAACGAGGAAATGGGACAAAACCGGTAATGAGGACTGACATAGTGATCATGTGTTGACTCATAGGGATGCCGATATATCTCACCTAGGGTTTTGTAAAGTATCGCAACGCAAAAAGAATAACATTCTATTACTGCAAGTTCATTCAATAATCATTCAATGAGTATAGCGGTCAATGTGGATGTCCATGGTTCCGCTCTTGATCATGGAACAAAATATGTTTTGGTCATGTCTATATTACACCAAGCCTGTAGGGTCACACGCTTAAGGCTCTTCGATCTGTTGAGTGCTAGTTGAGTTAGGATCTTAGGACAATATCGCCGAAAAGGTTTTGAAGATAACAAAAATTATTTTGAGAGACAACCAGAAGTGTTTCAGAGAAACTAGAAGCCTTTCAGAGAAAACTAGATAAAATCGGGAAGGAGGAAAAGTTCTGGTAGGTGTATAATTACGTAGGAGGGCTCAGTGAATTGCCTATAGGGGTAGGCCTCGAGCACATCTTTAATCCTAGGGAACGGACCCCTTAGCCTTGGTGCCCCAGCTAGCTTGGTGCGGCTAGGGTTTGGGGGTGGGCCCCACCCCTTAGTGCCGCTAGGGTTTGGGGGAGGACCGTCCTCCAAGTTGCCCCTTCCCTTGTACCTATATATACCCAAGGGGAGTGCCCCTCTTTTGCACACAAGTTCCCACGCAAAAAGATCGCTCCCTCTTTCCCTCTAGTTCTCCAGAAAAGTTGTTCCGCCGAAAGGCTGCTCCTCCCTCCTCTAGCACTGGATGGTGAAGCGTTGCTGGATTGTTGAGCTCGTACGCGTGCAATCGATGGAGTGATCGTGCTTTTAATCTTCATTCCAATAATTGTTCGACAGATTCTTCATGGGACGATTCTAGGGATTTCAAGAACTATCTACACTAAATCTTTTTGTGTTGCAACTCTGAGTTGGTAAAGATCAGATCTAACCTTGTATGCATCTTCATAGTTATCCTGATTCTTGATTCGTATGACAATTTTTTTGTTTTCTACTACAATTCCTAACAACCCCACAAGAGTACTGTCGGGGATATAACTATTATGTAAGCCGCCTAGGAGGGGCCGGGTTACGCAAAGGGAAGCCCATCTGAAGCCCAAGACCAAGACATGAAGATGGCGGTTCAATAAAGGGTTTAAAGGCCCACAGGCGACTTGAAACCCGTAAAGATAAACCGCCGTGATGGCATAACTTGTAACATAAGGTAGAAGTAACTAATCACCAAGCCGGACACTGTTTATGAGCCGGTCGGGACTCTGTAGGCCACAGGGCGTCAACCCGTGTATATAAGGGGACGACCCGCCGACGGCTTAGGGCAAGAAACAACCCATCGAGAGCCGGGCATAGCGTGTCTCGCTCCCCGGTCATCGAAACATCAAGCAATACCAACCCAACTAGACGTAGGCCTTACCTTCACCGTAAGGGGCCGAACTAGTATAAACCTCTCATGTCCTTTGTCCCGATTAACCCCTTAAAGCTTCCTAGTTGCGATGGCTCCACGACTAAGTCCTTCCAAGAGGACATCTGCCGTGACAATTCCACGACAGTTGGCGCCCACCATGGGGCCAGCGCACGGTGGATTTGAGTTCTTGAAGGGCAGCTTCGAAGGGCTCAAGGGATACGCAGTCGGCCGGATGACCAAGAGTCGTCGCAGCAAGATCTACATCGACGACGAAGGCTGGGGCCCCGACGCCGGCTCAATTGAGTACGGGTACCGGGTCCCCTTTGGTGGAATTCATGTCTTCATCGGCCGGATGGGTGAGCCGGGCACTGAGCCGGACAACTGCACCGACCTCATCGAGATGGCTCAATGTGCGAGACCCGCCCGAGCTCAACCCGTCATGAAGCGTGCCTTCGTGGGTTGCGTCCACGGAGGTGAACTTCCTGAAGGATCTGAAGGTGATGATGAGCCGGCCGTCCTCTCTGACGGCGACTCATCCGCCGGCTCAACGGATTCACTGTACCAAGTTCAAGATGGTGTGCTTGGGGGCTGTTCCGATGGCTGCACTATTCCGGACCCTTCAGAGTCGCCAAACTGGGCAGGAGTCTTGATGGCTGGCACTCAACCCGGCCAAAACTCTACGGCATCAGCAGCGATAACATCCGGGTTAGGAGCAGCTGGGGCAGGAGGCCCTGTGCGCTCACCAGCTCAGGTGCTGATGGATCTCATGGATAAACTTACGGCCCTGTTAACCGCTACAGTCATCCCTGCGAACCAATCTGAGCATGAGGCAGAGGTGGCACAGGTTCGTGAGGAGATCGCCAAGGCCAAGGAAGCCTTAGCAGCGGAAGATACTAGACTGGCAACAGAGCGGGCGGCTTTGGATGTACGGGCACAACAACTTCAGGCAGAGGCTTTTCAGCTCACGATGAGTCTGAACGCATCTAATGAGGTAATGAGGAGGAGACATCAGAAAACTCAGTCCCGTTTACCTCCGACTTATGACCCTCGGAATCTCTTCGCTACACCCGGAGCTGGCCCAAGTAACCCACCAGGTGCAAATCAGTTTATGACATCCGGAGCAGTGGGCCCGGTTCAGCCTCAGGTGACGGCGCCTCTTCACGGCAATATGGCACCGCCCGTTACGTACCAATACCACCGGGTCACTTCTCCAACCCCATGGAGAATTTAATCGCAGCATCAGCATGTCTGGCGGCTCTTCCAGTGGACGGTGATGATCCGACAGCAGTGGAGACCCGGAGGATAAGAGAACTTGTCCAGACGGCTCTGGCCCAGCAAGAGACTTATTCTTACAGCCGGGACATGATTCATTCAACTCCTCCACCCTCGTTAGCTCCACCTCGTCCAAACCAGAGCCCGAGTTACAGCAGACACATGGAGTCAGAGGCCCTGTCAAGCAACGCTCAGCGCCGGAACCAGCCCGGTGGATATAACCCGGTACAGGATCGGATACGTCAGGAGGACGAGCGGGCGGCTCAGCTAGCAGCCCAGCAGGACTTACCGGCTTATCTGACGACTTCCGTGGAGGCGGGAGTTGCTACTAGAACCGGAGGAGTTCCTTGTCTAGTATCGGCTCTACGTAATGTACGTCTACCCAAGGATTTCAAGGGGCCTCAAAAGGTGCCGAATTATACAGCGGACTTACAGCCTGGGGCGTGGATCGAGAGTTATGAGATGGCCATGGAGTTGCTAGAGGTTAGTGAAGCAGCGATTGTGACGCCTGGATAATTAGGCTACAGTAATCACATACTAATGATGCCAAGTCACCGTTGTCACTGTTGATAATCTCGCGGTGAATCATATCCTGTTCGAATTCAAAAGAAAAAAAAGTCAAACGGTAAAGATTTTCAAATATTAAAACTAAAATGTTCTAGTTGTGACAAATAATTCATAAGAGATATTGGTGGAGAAACCAAGTCTTTATAAAATGCTTAAATGCACTAAACTAATTAAATCAGTAGCTAAAACCATTAATTAAATTCCTTTTATATTTTGCAAAATACTAAACTATATTATTTTGGGATGAAACTTTTTTGTGGTTGTGACATAATTTGTAACATCAATTTAGGTGCCACTTTGGTATTTTGTTAAAACTAAAGTAATTAGGAACTAAAAGAAAACAGAAAAGAAAAAAAAATAAAAAAAAAGGAAAAGAAAAGAAAGAAACAACTACGGTGCGCTGGGCCCTAGTGGCCACAGCACACGACCCACCACACAGAGTGCCAGGCCCAACCCACACCCCCACTCATCACCAATCTCCTGCTACAGGGAGGTAGGGGATCGTGGCGGGCATCCGACCGGCCATGGCCGCGCCATCGCGCGTGCTGGCCATCCCCCGGTCCCCTTAGAGTATAAGGTCGAGCCCCCGACCCCCCTTGGCGAACCCTAGTCCTTCCTCTCTTCCTCCCCATGCTGCTATCTTCCCTGTTATCCGCTGCCGCCGTTGCCATGAACCAGCTCTCCTGCGTAGCCACTGTCCAACCGGGCTCGTGATTTTGTCTCCACCCGCTCCGCCATGGCCGCCTTTGTCGCCTACACCAGCAGATCGAGGCGGGGGATCCCCGTAGATGCCGTCCACGCATGACGCGTCGTCTTCAACCTCGGGCACCCGAGGACGCCATCATCAAATACGTCGCCGCCAAGCCTCCCCGGCCTTCACCGAGCCTGCCACGAGCTTTGGGGTGAGCCTCGCTCCCGTTCCCCTTGTTTCCCCTTGATTCGTTTGCCATAGTCATCGCACGTACTAGCCGAAGCCGCCGTGGTCGCACTTGAGCTTCTACGCGCTCGTGTCCACATGCCCCTGTGTGCGCCACCCTGTACGCTTCGGCCGCGCCCGCCGGCAACTATCCACGCCTTCCAGGACTACCGCCCGCAACCGCCCGCTGCCTTGGCCCGCTCCTACTTTCTGCTGCTGCTCTCCTAAGTTGCTGCTCCTGCCGAGGCGCTCCGCCCGCGATGCCTTGTCGTTGTTGTCTTGTCGCTGGTAGGCCGCTCCTGCTCTTGCTGCATGTGGCTGCGCTGTTGCTGGACGCTGCTAGCCCTGCCGCTGCTCTTGCTTCTACTACTACTCGCTGCTTCTCCGTGGCCGTATGTGTGTGCGGCCATGTGTGTGTGTGTGGCCGGCTGGGTCTCTGGATGAGATTGGGCCCTGTTTAGCTAATTAGTAGTTAGGCTAATGAGTGGTTATGTGTAGTGTATATGACATGTGGGACCCCTTGTTAAATAACCTTTGATATAACTTGTTCCTATTACATGCCGGCCCCACCAATATATAAACCCATTTAAATAAATCTGTCAACTTCAGTCAATGACAGGTGGGCCCCCACGTGCCAAGTTGACTGGTCAACATTTACTTTGACTACTGACTCAGCACACCCCTGGGTCCCATTGTCAACCTCACAAGCTCACTGTTGTGTATATTTTCTGTGTACACTTAGCATTTAACATTAAATGATTTTCAAATTAATTTATATCCAGGAAATTTAGAAATTCATTTAAACTTTAAAAATTCATATAAAATAAATTGTAACTCGGATGAAAATAATTTATATATGAAAGTTGCTCAGAACGACGAGACGAACCCGGATACGCAGCCCGTTCGTCCGCCACACATTCCTAACATATCAAACTCGCAACTTTTCCCCCTCTGGCTCCTCTGCTCGAAAACACGAAACCCCGGGAAAGCTTTCCCGGATGTTTCCCCCCTTCACCGGTATCATCCCATACCGCGTCAGGGCACCACTAGCACCATTACTTGTCATCTCATGCATCGCTATGCATCTGCTTGCTTAAATATTTATTGTCCCCCCCCTCTTCTCTCGATAGACACCGAGACCGACGCCGCTGCTACCCAGTACGACTACGGAGTTGACGACCCCTCTCTCTTGCCAGAGCAACCAGGCAAGCCCCCCCTGATCACCAGATATCGCCTACTCTCCTCTATACTGCTTGCATTAGAGTAGTGTAGCATGTTACTGCTTTCGTTATTCCTATCCTGATGCATAGCCTGTCTTTGATACTACTGTTGA
Organism: Aegilops umbellulata; assembly: GCA_032464435.1. Taxonomy (NCBI): domain Eukaryota; kingdom Viridiplantae; phylum Streptophyta; class Magnoliopsida; order Poales; family Poaceae; genus Aegilops; species Aegilops umbellulata. Next base: position 406,671,149 of record CP136054.1, on the reverse strand, counting down.
TACCTTTACCTGCAATCCTACTTGCTTAGTTTAGGATGCTAGTTTACCATCAGTGGCCCTACATTCTTGTCCGTCTGTTGTGCTATACTATCGGGCCGTGATCACTCGAGAGGTGGTCACGGGTATATACTATATACATGATACATGTGGATACCAAAGACGGGTCGGCTCGTAGGAGTACCTGCGAGTGGATCTTTGAGGCGAAGCGACAGGGCAGGTTGAGACTACCTGGGTGAGAGCTGGGCCTGGCCCTGTCGGCGTTCGCGGATACTTAACACGCTTAACGAGATCTGGGTATTTGATCTGAGTCTGGCTACTGGCCTATACGCACTAACCAACTACGCGGGAAAGATATGGGCACTCGGCGTCGTTGTATCAGCCGAAGCCTTCGTGACGTCAGCGACTGAGTGGCGCGTGCCGGATTGGACTGGAACGCCACTAGGCTAGGTCTGCTTCCGGCCACGTATGCAACGTGCAGGTGTGCTCAGGGCGATTGGCCCAGACCCCTGCGCGCTTAGGTTTAGACCGGCGTGCTGACCGCTCTGTTGTGCCTAGGTGGGGTTGCGACGTGTTGATCTTCCGAGGCCGGGCATGACCCAGGAAAGTGTGTCCGGCCAAATGGGATCAAGCGTGTTGGGTTATGTGGTGCACCCCTGCAGGGAAGTTAATCTATTCGAATAGCCGTGTCCCTCGATAAAAGGACGACCCGGAGTTGTACCTTGACCTTATGACAACTAGAACGGATACTTAATAAAACACACCCTTCCAAGTGCTAGATACAACCCGGTGATCGCTCTCTAATAGGGCATCAAGGAGGGGATCGCCGGGTAGGTTTATGCTATGCGATGCTACTTGGAGGACTTCAGTCTACTCTCATCTATATGCTGCAAGACAGAGGCTGCCAGAAGCGTAGTCTTCGATAGGATTAGATATCCCCCTCTCATTCTGGCATTCTGCAGTTCAGTCCACTGATATGGCCCCTTACACATATATCCATGCATATGTAGTGTAGTTCCTTGCTTGCGAGTACTTTGGATGAGTACTCACGGTTGCATTGTTTCCCCTTTTCCCCCATACCTCTATCCGATTGTTGCGACCAGACGATGGTGTTGGGGAACGTAGTAATTTCAAAAAAATTCCTACGCACACGCAAGATCATGGTGATGCATAGCAACGAGAGGAGAGTATGATCTACGTACCCTTGTAGATCGCAACGGAAGCGTTTGACACAACGTAGAGGAAGTAGTCGTACGTCTTCTTCCCGATCCGACCGATCCAAGCACCGTTACTCCGGCACCTCCGAGTTCTTAGCACACGTTCAGCTCGATGACGATCCCCGGGCTCCGATCCAGCAAAGCATCGGGGAAGAGTTCCATCAGCACGACAGCGTGGTGATGATCTTGATGTACTACTGACGCAGGGCTTCGCCTAAGCACTGCGACAATATGACCGAGGTGGAATATGGTGGAGGGGGGCATCGCACACGGCTAAGGAACGATCACGAAGATCAACTTGTGTGTCCATGGGGTGCCCCCTGCCCCCGTATATAAAGGAGCAAGGGAGGGAGGAGGCCGACCCTAGGTTTGGGCGCGCCAGGGGAGTCCTACTCCCACTGGGAGTAGGATTCCACCTTTCCTAGTCCAACTAGGTCAAGGGGGGAAAGAGGGGAATAGGGGAAGGAAGGGAGAGAGGGGCCGCGCCCCAAACCCCTTGTCCAATTCGGACTGGGCTTGGGAGGGGCGCGCACCACCTCCTGGTCCTTCCCACTAAGGCCCATCAAGGCCCATTGCTTCTTCCTCGTATTCCCGTAACTCCCCGGTACCTCCGAAAATACCCGAACCACTCAGAACCCTTTCGATATCCGAATATAGTCGTCCAATATATCGATCTTTACGTCTCGACCATTTCAAGACTCCTCGTCATGTCCCCGATCTCATCCGGGACTCCGAACTCCTTCGGTACATCAAAACTCATAAACTCATTATATATCTGTCATCGAAACCTTAAGCGTGCGGACCCTACGGTTCGAGAACAATGTAGACATGACCGAGACACGTCTCCGGTCAATAACCAATAGCGGGACCTGGATGCCCATATTGGCTCCTACATATTCTACGAAGATCTTTATCGGTCAGACTGCATAACAACATACGTTGTTCCCTTTGTCATCGGTATGTTACTTACCCGAGATTCGATCGTCGGTATCCAATACCTAGTTCAATCTCGTTACCGGTAAGTCTCTTTACTCGTTCCGTAATACATCATCTCACAACTAACGCATTAGTTGCAATGCTTGCAAGGCTTATGTGATGAGCATTACCGAGAGGGCCCAGAGATACCTCTCCGACAATCGGAGTGACAAATCCTAATCTCAAAATACGCCAACCCAACATCTACCTTTGGAGACACCTGTAGTACTCCTTTATAATCACCCAGTTACGTTGTGACGTTTGGTAGTACCCAAAGTGTTCCTCCGGTAAACGGGAGTTGCATAATCTCATAGTCAAAGGAACATGTATAAGTCATGAAGAAAGCAATAGCAACATACTAAACGATCGGGTGCTAAGCTAATGGAATGGGTCATGTCAATCAGATCATTCAACTAATGATGTGATCCCGTTAATCAAATAACAACTCTTTGTTCATGGTTAGGAAACATAACCATCTTTGATTAACGAGCTTGTCAAGTAGAGGCATACTAGTGACAATATGTTTGTCTATGTATTCACACAAGTATTATGTTTCCGGTCAATACAATTCTAGCATGAATAATAAACATTTATCATGAAATAAGGAAATAAATAATAACTTTATTATTGCCTCTAGGGCATATTTCCTTCAGTCTCCCACTTGCACTAGAGTCAATAATCTAGTTCACATCGCCATGTGATTTAACAGCAATAGTTCACATCACCATGTGATTAACACCCATAGTTCACATCGATATGTGAGCAACACCCAAAGGGTTTACTAGAGTCAGTAATCTAGTTCACATTGCTTATGTGATTAACACCCAAAGAGTACTAAGGTGTGATCATGTTTTGCTTGTGAGATAATTTTAGTCCACGGGTCTGTCACATTCAGATCCGTAAGTATTTTGCAAATTTCTATGTCAACAATACTCTGCGCGGAGCTACTCTAGCTAATTGCTCCCACTTTCAATATGTATCCAGATTGAGACTTAGAGTCATCTAGATCAGTGTCAAAACTTGCATCGACGTAACCCTTTACGACGAATCTTTTGTCACCTCCATAATCGAGAAACATATCCTTATTCCACTAAGGATAATTTTGACCGCTGTCCAGTGATCTACTCCTAGATCACTATTGTACTCCCTTGCCAAACTCAGTGGTAGGGTATGCAATAGATCTGGTACACAGCATGGCATACTTTATAGAACCTATGGCTGAGGCATAGGGAATGACTTTTATTCTCTTTCTATCTTCTGCCGTGGTCGGGCTTTGAGTCTTACTCAATTTCACACCTTGTAACACATGCAAGAACTCTTTCTTTGACTGTTCCGTTTTGAACTATTTCAAAATCTTGTCAAGGTATGTACTCATTGAAAAACTTATCAAGCGTCTTGATCTATCTCTATAGATTTTGATGCTCAATATGTAAGCAGCTTCATCGAGGTCTTTCTTTGAAAAACTCCTTTCAAACACTCCTTTATGCTTTGCAGAATAATTCTACATTATTTCTGATCAACAATATGTCATTCACATATACTTATCAGAAATGCTGTAGTGCTCCCACTCACTTTCTTGTAAATACATGCTTCACCGCAAGTCTGTATAGAACTATATGCTTTGATCAACTTATCAAAGTGTATATTCCAACTCCGAGATGCTTGCACCAGTCCATAGATGGATCGCTGGAGCTTGCATATTTTGTTAGCATTTTTAGGATTGACAAAACCTTCTGGTTGCATCATATACAACTCTTCTTTAATAAATCTATTAAGGAATGCAGTTTTGTTTATCCATTTGCCAGATTTCATAAAATGCGGCAATTGCTAATATGATTCGGACAGACTTAAGCATAGATACGAGTGAGAAACTCTCATCGTAGTCAACACTTTGAACTTGTCGAAAACCTTTTGCGACAATTCTAGCTTTGTAGATAGTAACACTACTATCAGCGTCCGTCTTCCTCTTGAAGATCCATTTATATTCTATGGCTTGCCGATCACCGGGCAAATCCATCAAAGTCCATACTTTTGTTCTCATACATGGATCATATCTCAGATTTCATGGTCTCAAACCATTTCGCGGAATTTGGGCTCATCATCGCTTCCTCATAGTTCGCAAGTTCATCATGGTCTAGTAACATGACTTCCAGAACAGGATTACCGTACTACTATGGTGCGGATCTCACTCTGGTTTACCTACGAGATTCGGTAGTAACTTGATCTAAAGTTACATGATCATCATCATTATCTTCCTCACTAATTGGTGTAGAAGTCACAAGAACAGATTTCTGTGATGAACTACTTTCCAATAAGGGAGATGGTACAATTACCTTATCAAGTCTTTCTACTTTCCTCCCACTCACTTCTTTCGAGAGAAACTCCTTCTCTAGAAAGGATCCATTATAAGCAACGAATGTCTTTCCTTAGGATCTGTGATAGAAGGTGTACCCAACAGTCTCCGTTGGGTATCCTATGAAGACATAGTTCTCCGATTTGGGTTTGAGCTTATCAGGATGAAACTTTTTCATATAAGCATCATAATCCCAAACTTTAAGAAACGACAACTTTGGTTTCTTGCTAAACCACAGTTCAGATTGTGTCATCTCAACGGACTTAGATGGTGCCCTTTTAAACGTGAATGCAGCTGTCTCTAATGCATGATCCCAAAACGATATTGGTAAATTGGTAAGAAACATCATAGATTGTACTATATCCAATAAAGTACGGTTATAACGTTCGGACACACCATTATGCTGTGGTGTTCCAGGTGGCATGAGTTTGTGAAACTATTCCACATTGTTTTAATTGAAGACCAAACTCGTAACTCAAATATTCGTCTCCGCGATCAGATCGTAGAAACTTTATTTTCTTGTCACGATGATTTTCCACTTCACTCTGAAATTCTTTGAACTTTTCAAACATTTCAGACTTATGTTTCATCAAGTAGATATACCCATATCTGCTCAAAACATCTGTGAAGGTCAGAAAATAATGATACTTGTCGCGAGCCTTAATTTTCATCGAACCACATACATCGGTATGTATGATTTCCAACAAGTCAGTTGCTCGCTCCATTGTTCCGTAGAACGGAGTCTTAGTCATCTTGCCCATGAGGCATGGTTCGCAAGCATCAAGTGATTCATAATCAAGTGATTCCAAAATCCCATCAGCATGGAGTTTCTTCATGCGCTTTACACCAATATGACCTAAACTGCAGTGCCACAAATAAGTTGCACTATCATTATTAACATTGCATCTTTTGGTTTCAATATTATGAATATGTGTATCACTACGATCGAGATCCAACGAACCATTTCGTTGGTGTGTATAACCATAGAAGGTTTTATTCATGTAAACAGAACAACAATTTATTCTCTTACTTAAATGAATAGCCGTATTGCAATAAACATGATCAAATCATATTTATGCTCAACGCAAATACCAAATAACACTTATTTAGGTTCAACACTAACCCCGAAAGTATAGTGAGTGTGCGATGATGATCATATAAATCTTGGAACCACTTCCAATACACATCGTCACTTTACCCTTAACTAGTCTCTGTTTATTCTACAACTCCTATTTTGAGTTACTAATCTTAGCAACTGAACCAGTATCAAATACCGAGGGGTTGCTATAAACACTAGTAAAGTACACATCAATAACATGTATATCCAATATACCTTTGTTCACTTTGCCATCCTTTTTATCCACCAATCACTTGGGGTAGCTCCGTTTCCAGTGACCAGTCCCTTTGCAGTAGAAGCACTCAGTCTCAGGCTTAGGTCCAGACTTGGGTTTCTTCACTTGAGCAGCAACTTGCTTGCCGTTCTTCTCGAAGTTCCCCTTCTTCCCTTTGCCCTTTACTTGAAACTAGTGGTCTTGTTAACCATCAACACTTGATGTTTTTCTTGATTTCTACCTTCATCAATTTCATCATCATGAAAAACTCGGGAGTCGTTTTCGTCATCCCTTGCATACTATAGTTCATCACGAAGTTCTACTAACTTGGTGATGGTGACTAGAGAATTCTGTCAATCACTATCTTATCTGGAAGATTAAATCCCACTTGATTCAAGCGATTGTAGTACCCAGACAATCTGAGCACATGCTCACTAGTTGAGCGATTCTCCTCCATCTTATAGCTATAGAACTTGTTGGAGACTTCATATCTCTCAACTCGGGTATTTGCTTGAAATATTAACTTCAACTCCTGGAACATCTTGTATGGTCCATGACGTTCAAAACGTCTTTGAAGTCCCGATTCTAAGCCGTTAAGCATGGTGCACTAAACTATTAAGTAGTCATCATATTGAGCTAGCAAAATGTTCATAACGCCTGCATCTGCTCCTGCAATAGGTCCGTCACCTAGCGGTGCATCAAGGACATAATTATTCTGTGCAGCAATGAGGATAAACCTCAGATCACGTATCCAATCCGCATCATTGCTACTAACATTTTTCAACACAATTTTCTCTAGGAACATATCAAAATAAACATAGGGAAGCAACAACGCGAGCTATTGATCTACAACATAGATATGCTAATACTACCAGGACTAAGTTCATGATAAATTTAAGTTCAATTAATCATATTACTTAAGAACTCCCACTTAGATAGACATCTCTCTAATCCTCTAAGTGATCACGTGATCCAAATCAACTAAACCATGTCCGATCATCACGTGAGATGGAGTAGTTTCAATGGTGAACATCATTATGTTGATCATATCTATTATATGATTCACGCTCGACCTTTCGGTCTCCGTGTTCTGAGGTCATATCTTATATGCATAGCTCGTCAAGTATAACCTGAGTATTCCGCGTGTGCAACTGTTTTGCACCCGTTGTATTTGAACGTAGAGCCTATCACACCCGATCATCACGTGGTGTCTCAGCACGAAGAACTTTTGCAACGGTGCATACTCAGGGAGAACACTTCTTGATAATTCAGTGAGAGATCATCTTATAATGCTACCGTCAATCAAAGCAAGATAAGATGCATAAAAAGATAAACATCACATGCAATCAATATAAGTGATATGATATGGTCATCATCATCTTGTGCTTGTGATCTCCATCTCTGAAGCACCGTCATGATCACCATCGTCACCGGCGCGACACCTTGATCTCCATCATAGCATCGTTGTCGTCTCGCCAATCTTATGCTTCCACGACTATCACTACCGCTTAGTAATAAAGTAAAGCATTACATCGCGATTGCATTGCATACAATAAAGCGACAACCATATGGCTCCTGCCAGTTGCCGATAACTCGGTTACAAAACATGATCATCTCATACAATAAAATTTAGCATCATGTCTTGACCATATCACATCACAACATGCCCAGCAAAAACAAGTTAGACGTCCTCTACTTTGTTGTTGCAAGTTTTACGTGGCTGCTACGGGCTTAAGCAAGAACTCATCTTACCTACGCATCAAAACCACAACGATAGTTTGTCAAATAGACTCCGTTTTAACCTTCTCAAGGACCGGGCGTAGCCACACTCGGTTCAACTAAAGTTGGAGAGACAGTCTTCCGCAAGCCATCTATGTGCAAAGCACGTCGAGGGAACCGGTCTCGCGTAAGAGTACGCGTAAGGTTGGTCCGGATCGTCTCGTCCAACAATACCGCCGAACCAAAGTATGACATGCTGGTAGGCAGTATGACTTATATCGCTCACAACTCACTTGTGTTCTACTCGTGCAAATAACATCAAACCATAAAACCAGGCTCTGATACCACTGTTGGGGAACGTAGTAATTTCAAAAAAATTCCTACGCACACGCAAGATCATGGTGATGCATAGCAACGAGAGGAGAGTATGATCTACGTACCCTTGTAGATTGCAACGGAAGCGTTTGACACAATGTAGAGGAAGTAGTCGTACGTCTTCTTCCCGATCCGACCGATCCAAGCACCGTTACTCCGGCACCTCCGAGTTCTTAGCACACGTTCAGCTCGATGACGATCCCCGGGCTCCAATCCAGCAAAGCGTCGGGGAAGAGTTCCGTCAGCACGACGGCGTGGTGACGATCTTGATGTACTACTGACGCAGGGCTTCGCCTAAGCACTGCGACAATATGACCGAGGTGGAATATGATGGAGGGGGGCACCGCACACGGCTAAGGAACGATCACGAAGATCAACTTGTATGTCCATGGGGTGCCCCCTGCCCCCGTATATAAAGGAGCAAGGGAGGGAGGAGGCCGGCCCTAGGTTTGGGCGCGCCAGGGGAGTCCTACTCTCACCGGGAGTAGGATTCCACCTTTCCTAGTCCAACTAGGTCAAGGGGGGAAAGAGGGGAAGAGGGGAAGGAAGGGAGAGAGGGGCCGCGCCCCAAACCCCTTGTCCAATTCGGACTGGGCTTGGGAGGGGCGCGCACCACCTCCTGGTCCTTCCCACTAAGGCCCATCAAGGCCCATTGCTTCTTCCTCGTATTCCCGTAACTCCCCGGTACCTCCGAAAATACCCGAACCACTCAGAACCCTTCCGATGTCCGAATATAGTCGTCCAATATATCGATCTTTACGTCTCGACCATTTCGAGACTCCTCGTCATGTCCCCGATCTCATCCGGGACTCCGAACTCCTTCGGTACATCAAAACTCATAAACTCATTATATATCTGTCATCGAAACCTTAAGCGTGCGGACCCTACGGTTCGAGAACAATGTAGACATGACCGAGACACGTCTCCGGTCAATAACCAATAGCGGGACCTGGATGCCCATATTGGCTCCTACATATTCTATGAAGATCTTTATCGGTCAGACCGCATAACAACATACGTTGTTCCCTTTGTCATCGGTATGTTACTTACCCGAGATTCGATCGTCGGTATCCAATACCTAGTTCAATCTCGTTACCGGTAAGTCTCTTTACTCATTCCGTAATACATCATCTCACAACTAACGCATTAGTTGCAATGCTTGCAAGGCTTATGTGATGAGCATTACCGAGAGGGCCCAGAGATACCTCTCCGACAATCGGAGTGACAAATCCTAATCTCGAAATACGCCAACCCAACATCTACCTTTGGAGACACCTGTAGTACTCCTTTATAATCACCCAGTTACGTTGTGACGTTTGGTAGTACCCAAAGTGTTCCTCCGGTAAACGGGAGTTGCATAATCTCATAGTCAAAGGAACATGTATAAGTCATGAAGAAAGCAATAGCAACATAATAAACGATCGGGTGCTAAGCTAATAGAATGGGTCATGTCAATCAGATCATTCAACTAATGATGTGATCCCATTAATCAAATAACAACTCTTTGTTCATGGTTAGGAAACATAACCATCTTTGATTAACGAGCTAGTCAAGTAGAGGCATACTAGTGACACTCTGTTTGTCTATGTATTCACACATGTATTATGTTTCCGGTTAATACAATTCTAGCATGAATAATAAACATTTATCATGAAATAAGGAAATAAATAATAACATTATTATTGCCTCTAGGGCATATTTCCTTCAGATGGAGCCCAGGATCCAGACGCCACCGTCGACGACGACTCCTACTACTCTATGTTGGGGAACGTAGCAGAAATTCAAAATTTTCATACGTGTCACCAAGATCTATCTATGGAGAAACCAGCAACGAGGGGAAGGAGAGTGCATCTACATACCCTTGTAGATCGCTAAGCGGAAGCATTCAAGTGAACGGGGTTGATGGAGTCGTACTCGTCGTGATCCAAATCATCGATGATCCTAGTGCCGAACGGACGGCACCTCCGTGTTCAACACACGTACAGCCCGGGGACGTCTCCCATGCCTTGATCCAGCAAGGAGAGAGGGAGAGGTTGAGGAAGACTCCGTCCAGCAGTAGCACAACGGCGTGGTGGTGGTGGAGGAGCGTGGAACTATAGCAGGGCTTCGCCAAGCACTACGAGAGGCGAGGAGAAGAGAGGCAGGGCTGCACCAACAGGGAGAGATCAAATCGTGTGTTTTGGGCAGCCCCTAGGCCTCATATATATAGGGGGAGGGGAGGAGGGTGCGCCCCCTCTAGGGTTCCCACCCCTAGAGGGGCGGCAGCCCTAGATGGGTCTTGGGGTGGCGGCCAAGAGGGGAAGGGGAGAGGGAGGCGCACCAGTATGGGCCTTAGGGCCCATCTGCCCTAGGGTTTGCCCCTTCTCCTCTCCCTTGCGCCTTGGGCCCTTGTGGGGGGGCGCACCAGCCCACCTGGGGCTGGTCCCCTCCCACACTTGGCCCATGCAGCCCTCCGGGGCTTGTGGCCCCACTTGGTGGACCCCCGGACACCTTTGGTGGTCCCGGTACACTACCGGTGATGCCCAGAACACTTCCGGTGGCCAAAACCATACTTCCTAAATATAAATCTTTACCTCCGGACCATTCCGGAACTCCTCGTGACGTCCAGGATCTCATCCGGGACTTCGAACAACATTCGGTAACCACATACAAACTTCCTTTATAACCCTAGCATCATCGAATCTTAAGTGTGTAGACCCTACGGGTTCGGGAAGCATGCAGACATGACCGAGACGTTCTCCAGTCAATAACCAACAGCGGGATCTGGATACCCATGTTGGTTCCCACATGTTCCACGATGATCTCATCGGATGAACCACGATGTCAAGGACTTAATCAATCCCGTATACAATTCCCTTTGTCTAGCGGTATTGTACTTGCCCGAGATTCGATCGTCGGTATCCTGATACCTTGTTCAATCTCGTTACCGGCAAGTCTCTTTACTCGTTCCGTAACACATCATCCCGTGATCAACTCCTTGATCACATTGTGCACATTATGATGATGTCCTACCGAGTGGGCCCAGAGATACCTCTCCATCACACGGAGTGACAAATCCCAGTCTCGATTCGTGCCAACCCAACAGACACTTTCGGAGATACCTGTAGTGTACCTTTATAGTCACCCAGTTACGTTGTGACGTTTGGCACACCCAAAGTATTCCTACGGTATCCGGGAGTTGCACAATCTCATGGTCTAAGGAAATGATACTTGACATTAGAAAAGCTTTAGCATACGAACTACACGATCTTTGTGCTAGGCTTAGGATTGGGTCTTGTCCATCACATGATTCTCCTAATGATGTGATCCTGTTATCAACGACATCCAATGTCCATGGTCAGGAAACCGTAACCATCTATTGATCAACGAGCTAGTCAACTAGAGGCTTACTAGGGACATGGTGTTGTCTATGTATCCACACATGTATCTGAGTTTCCTATCAATACAATTATAGCATGGATAATAAACGATTATCATGAACAAGGAAATATAATAATAACTTATTTATTATTGGCTCTAGGGCATATTTCCAACAGTCTCCCACTTGCACTAGAGTCAATAATCTAGTTCACATTGCCATGTGATTAACATTCACAGGTCACATCGCCATGTGACCAACATCCAAAGAGTTTACTAGAGTTCATAATCTAGTTCACATCACTATGTGATTAACACTCAATGAGTTCTGGGTTTGATCATGTTGCTTGTGAGAGAGGTTTTAGTCAACGGGTCTGCAACATTCAGATCCGTATGTACTTCGCAAATCTCTACGCTATATTTGGAGCCATTTCAAATAATTGTTCTACTTGGAGCTATTCCAAATTGTTGCTCCATTATACGTATCCGGCATCTCTACTCAAAGCTATCCGGATAGGTGTTAAGCTTGCATCGACGTAACTCTTTACGTCGAACTCTTTATCACCTCCATAACCGAGAAACATATCCTTATTACTCTAAGGATAATCTTGACCGCTATCTGGTGATCTACTCCCAGATCACCTTTGTACCCTCTAGCCAGACATGTGGCAAGGCACATGTCAGGTGCGGTACACAGCATAGCATACTATGGAGCCTATATCTAAGCATAGGGGACGACCTTCGTCCTTTCTCTCTGTTCTGCAGTGGTCGAGCTTTAAGTCTTAACTTCGTACCTTACAACTCAGGCAAGAACTTCCTTCTTTGACTGATCCATCTTGAACACCTTCAAGATCATGTCAAGGTATGTGCTCATTTGAAAGTACCATTAAGCGTTTTGATCTATCCCTATAGATCTTGATGCTCAATGTTTAAGCAGCCTAATCCAGGTTTTCCATTGAAAAACACTTTTCAAATAACCCTATATGCTTTCCAGAAATTCTACATTATTTCTGATTATCAATATGTCAACAACATATACTCATCAGAAATTCTATAGTGCTCCCACTCACTTCTTTGGAAATACAAGTTTCTCATAAACTTTGTATAAGCCCAAAATCTTTGATCATCTCACCAAAGTGTACATTCCAACTCCAAGATGCTTACTCCAGTCCTTAGAAAGATAGCTGGAGCTTTGCATACTTGTTAGCATCTTTTAGGATCGACAAAATCTTCTGGTTGTATCACATACAACCTTTCCTCAAGAACAAGGAAACAATATTTTGACATCCCATCTGCAAGATTTCATAAATAATGCAGTACCTGCTAATTCCAACAGACTCTTAGCATCGCTACGAGTGAGAAAGTCTCATCGTAGTCAACTCCTTGAACTTGTTGGGAAACACCTTAACGACAAGTCGAGCTTTCTCAATGGTGACACTTACCATCATTGTCTGTCTTCCTTTTAAAATCCATATGTACTCAACAGCCTTACGACCATCAAGTAGTTCTTTCAAAGTCTACACTTTGTTTTCATACATGGATCCTCTCTCGGATTTTATGGCCTGGAGCCATTTTTCGGAATCCGGGCCCACCATCGCTTCTCCATAGCTCATAGGTTCATCGTTGTCCAACAACGTGACCTTTTAAGACAGGGTTACCACTTAGAAGTTGTACACACCCTTGTCAACCTATGAGGTTCGATAGTAACTTGATCTGAAGCTCCATGATCATCATCATTAGCTTTCTCTTCAACTGAGGCAGGGGCCACAGAAACATTTTTCCTATGCTTGCGCTACTCTCTGCCTGAAGTAAAGGTTCAACAGCCTTATCAAGTTCTATATTCCTCCCACTCAATTCTTTCGAGAGAAACTTTTCCTCGAGAAAGGACCCGATTCTAGAAACAATCCCTATTGCTTTCGGATCTGAATTAGGAGGTATACCCAACTGTTTTGGGTGTCCTATGAAGATGCATTTTATCCGCTTTGGGTTCGAGCTTATCAACCTGAAACTTTTTCACATAAGCGTCGCAGCCCCAAACTTTTAAGAAACGACAACTCAGGTTTCTCCAAACCATAGTTCAAACGGTTTCGTCTCAACGGAATTACGTGGTGCCCTATTAAAGTGAGTGCGGTTGTCTCTAATGCCTAACCCATGAACGATAGTGGTAATTCGATAAGAGACATCATGGTACGCACCATATCCAATAGGGTGCAACTATGATGTTCGGACACACCATCACACTATGGTGTTCCAGGCGGTATTAATTGTGAAACAATTTCCATAGTGCCAAACTCGTAACTCAGATATTCATTTCTATGATCATATCATAGACATTTTATCCTCTTATCACAAAGATCTTCAACTTCACTCTGAAATTACTTGAACCATTCAATAATTCAGACTTGTGTTTCATCAAGTAAATATACTCAGTATCTACTTAAATCATCTGTGAAGTAAGAATATAACGATGTCCAGTGCGTAACTCAGCACTCATTGGACTGCACACATCAAAATGTGTTACTTCCAACAAGTTGATATCTTGTTCCATCTTACTGAATAAGGCTTTTCAGTCATCTTGCCCATGTGGTAAGATTTGCATATCTCAAGTGATTCAAAATCAAGTGAGTCCAAACGGTCCATCTGCATGGAGTTTCTTCATGCATATATACCAATAGACATGGTTCACATTACTCAATCCTTTTCAAAAATGAGTGAGTCCAAAGATCCATCAACATGGAGCTTCTTCATGCGTTTTATACCAATATGACTTACACGGCAGTGCCACAAGTAGGTGGTACTATCATTACTATCTTATATCTTTTGGCATGAACATGTGTATCACTATGATCGAGATTCAATAAACCATTCATTTTAGGTGCAAGACCATTGAAGGTATTATTCAAATAAACAGAGTAACTATTATTCTCTTTAAATGAACAACCGTATTGTGATAGACATAATCCAATCATGTCTATGCTCAACGCAAACACCAAATAACAATTATTTAGGTTTAACACCAATCTCGATGGTAGAGGGAGCGAGCGATGCTTGATCATATCAACTTTGGAAACACTTCCAACACATATCGCCAGCTCACCTTTAGCTAGTCTCCGTTTATTCCGTAGCTTTTATTTCGAGTTACTAACACTTAGCAACCGAACCGACATCTAATACCCTGGTGCTACTAGGAGTACTAGTAAAGTACACATTCACATAATGTATATTCAATATACTTCTATCGACAGCCTTCTCATCTACCAAGTATCTAGGGTAATTCTGCTCCAGTGGCTGTTCCCCTTATTATAGAAGCACTCAGTCTCGGGTTTGGGTTTAACCTTGGGTTTCTCCACTAGAGCAGCAGCTGATTTGCCGTTTCATGAAGTATCCCTTCTTGCCCTTGCCCTTCTTGAAACTAGTGGTTTCACTAACCATCAACAATTGATGCTCCTTCTTGATTTCTACTTTCGCGGTGTCAAACATCGTGAATATTTCAAGGATCATCATATCTATCCCTGATATGTTATATTTCATCACGAAGCTCTAGCAGCTTGGTAGCAATGACTTTGGAGAAACATCACTATCTTATCTGGAAGATCAACTCCCACTCGATTCAAGTGATTGTTGTACTCAGACAATTTGAGCACAAGCTCAACGATTGAGCTTTTATCCCTTAGTTTGCAGGCTAAGAAAATCGTCGGAGGTCTTATACCTCTTGACGTGGGCACGAGCCTGAAATCCCAATTTCAGCCCTCGAAACATCTCATATGTTCCGCGACATTTCAAAAATGTCTTCGGCGCCTCAATTCTAAACCATTTATCATTACTGAACTATCATGTAGTCATCAAAACATGTATGTCAGATGTTCGCAACATCCACAGACCACGTTCGAGGTCCAGCACACCGAGCGATGCATTAAAGACATAAGCCTTGTACTGTCCGCATAATTGCTACTGTCAACTTTCAACTATATTTTCTCTAGGAACGTATCTAACTCAGTAGAACTAAAGCGCGAGCTTATGCCATAATTTGCAAAGATCTTTTGACTATGTTCAGGATAATTAAGTTTGTCTTATGAACTCCCACTCAGATAGACATCCCTCTAGTCATCTAAGTGATTACATGATCCGAGTCAACTAGGCCGTGTCCGATCATCACGTGAGACGGACTAGTCATCATCGGTGAACATCTTCATGTTGATCGTATCTACCATACGACTCATGCTCGACCTTTCGGTCTCTTGTGTTCCGAGGCCATGTCTGTACATGCTAGGCTCGTCAAGTCAACCTAAGTGTTTCGCGTGTGTAAATCTGTCTTACACCCGTTGTATGTGAACGTAAGAATCTTTCACACCCGATCATCACGTGGTGCTTCGAAACGACGAACTTTCGCAACGGTGCACAGTTAGGGGGAACACTTTCTTGAAATTTTAATGAGGGATCATCTTATTTACTACCGTCGTTCTAAGAAAATAAGATGTATAAACATGATAAACATCACATGCAATCAAATAGTGACATGATATGGCCAATATCATATTGCTCCTTTTGATCTCCATCTTCGGGGCTCCATGATCATCATCGTCACCGGCATGACACCCTGATCTCCATCATCATGATCTCCATCATCGTGTCTTCGTGAAGTTGTCTCGCCAACTATTACTTCTACTACTATGGCTAACGCTTTAGCAATAAAGTAAAGTAATTACATGACGATTTAAGTTGACACGCAGGTCATAAATAAATTAAGACAACTCCTATGGCTCCTGCCGGTTGTCATACTCATCGACATGCAAGTCGTGATTCCTATTACAAGAATATGATCATCTCATACATCACATATATCATACATCACATCCTTTGGCCATATCACATCACATGGCATACCCTGCAAAAACAAGTTAGACGTCCTCTAATTGTTGTTTGCATGTTTTACGTGGCTGCTATGGGTTTCTAGCAAGAACGTTTCTTACCTACGCAAAACCACAACGTGATATGTCAATTGCTATTTACCCTTCATAAGGACCCTTTTCATCGAATCTGATCCGACTAAAGTGGGAGAGACTGGCACCCGCTAGCCACCTTATGCAACTAGTGCATGTCAGTCGGTGGAACCTGTCTCACGTAAGCGTACGTGTAAGGTTGGTCCGGGCCGCTTCATCCCACAATGCCGTCGAAACAAGATTGGACTAGTAACGGTAAGCATATTGAACAAAATCAACGCCCACAACTACTTTGTGTTCTACTCGTGCATAGAATCTACGCAATAGACCTAGCTCATGATGCCACTGTTGGGGAACGTAGCAGAAATTCAAAATTTTCCTACGTGTCACCAAGATCTATCTATGGAGAACCCAACAACGAGGGGAAGGAGAGTGCATCTACATACCCTTGTAGATCGCTAAGCGGAAGCATTCAAGTGAACGGGGTTGATGGAGTCGTACTCGCCGTGATCCAAATCACCGATGATCCTAGTGCCGAACGGACGGCACCTCCGTGTTCAACACACGTACAGCCCGGGGACGTCTCCCATGCCTTGATCCAGCAAGGAGAGAGGGAGAGGTTGAGGAAGACTCCGTCCAGCAGCAGCACAACGGCGTGGTGGTGGTGGAGGAGCGTGGAACTATAGCAGGGCTTCGCCAAGCACTACGAGAGACGAGGAGAAGAGAGGCAGGGCTGCACCAACAGGGAGAGATCAAATCGTGTGTTTTGGGCAGCCCCTAGGCCTCATATATATAGGGGAAGGGGAGGAGGGTGCGCCCCCTCTAGGGTTCCCACCCCTAGAGGGGCGGCAGCCCTAGATGGGTCTTGGGGTGGCGGCCAAGAGGGGAAGGGGAGAGGGAGGCGCACCAGTATGGGCCTTAGGACCCATCTGCCCTAGGGTTTGCCCCCTTCTCCTCGACCTTGCGCCTTGGGCCCTTGTGGGGGGGCGCACCAGCCCACCTGGGGCTGGTCCCCTCCCACACTTGGCCCATGCAGCCCTCCGGGGCTTGTGGCCCCACTTGGTGGACCCCCGGACACCTCCGGTGGTCCCGGTACACTACCGGTGATGCCCAGAACACTTCCGGTGGCCAAAACCATACTTCCTATATATAAATCTTTACCTCCGGACCATTCCGGAACTCCTCGTGACGTCCGGTATCTCATCCGGGACTCCGAACAACATTCGGTAACCACATACAAACTTCCTTTATAACCCTAGCGTCATCGAACCTTAAGTGTGTAGACCCTACGGGTTCGGGAAGCATGCAGACATGACCGAGACGTTCTCCAGTCAATAACCAACAGCGGGATCTGGATACCCATGTTGGTTCCCACATGTTCCACAATGATCTCATCGGATGAACCACGATGTCAAGGACTTAATCAATCCCGTATATAATTCCCTTTGTCTAGCGGTATTGTACTTGCCCGAGATTCGATCGTCGGTATCCCGATACCTTGTTCAATCTCATTACCGGCAAGTCTCTTTACTCATTCCGTAACACATCATCCCGTGATAAACTCCTTGATCACATTGTGCACATTATGATGATGTCCTACCGAGTGGGCCCAGAGATACCTCTCCGTCACACGGAGTGACAAATCCCAGTCTCGATTCGTGCCAACCCAACAGACACTTTCGGAGATACCTGTAGTGTACCTTTATAGTCACCCAGTTACGTTGTGACGTTTGGCACACCCAAAGTATTCCTACGGTATCCGGGAGTTGCACAATCTCATGGTCTAAAGAAAGGATACTTGACATTAGAAAAGCTTTAGCATACGAACTACACGATCTTTGTGCTAGGCTTAGGATTGGGTCTTGTCCATCACATGATTCTCCTAATGATGTGATCCCGTTATCAACGACATCCAATGTCCATGGTCAGGAAACCGTAACCATCTAATGATCAACGAGCTAGTCAACTAGAGGCTTACTAGGGACATGGTGTTGTCTATGTATCCACACATGTATCTGAGTTTCCTATCAATACAATTATAGCATGGATAATAAACGATTATCATGAACAAGGAAATATAATAATAACTTATTTATTATTGCCTCTAGGGCATATTTCCAACACTCTAGAGGTGCCTACTACTACGTGCAGCCCGCTGACGATGACCAGGAGTAGTTAGGAGGATCCCAGGCAGGAGGCCTGTGCCTCGTTCGATCTGTATCCCCGTTTGTGCTAGCCTTCTTAAGGCAAACTTGTTTAACTTATGTGTGTACTCGGATGTTGTTGCTTCCGCTGACTCGTCTATGATCGAGTACTTGTATTCGAGCCCTCGAGGCCCCTGGCTTGTATTATGATGCTTGTATGACTTATTTTATGTTTTAGAGTTGTGTTGTGATATCTTCCCGTGAGTCCCTGATCTTGATCGTACACGTTTGCGTGCATGATTTGTGTACGGTCAAATCGGGGGCGTCACAAGTTGGTATAAGAGCCGACTGCCTGTAGGAATCCCCCTTCCACATTCCTTGGCCGAAGTCAAGTCTAGACATTGCAAAAAATTTACTAACATGGCTGTGCGGCCCATAGGCCCACGTCGCCATTGGGTGGTATTAGGATCTTTTACTCCTCGTCTATACTCTTGGATTCTGATCTCTCTTCTATTAGGGTTAAATGATTTTGCTAAAATCTAACTTTAGGTTCTCGTTACCACTTCCTGCCGGAGAGCCCCTTCATTACAGATGATCGACTGCTCCAACAGAAGATTCTGACAATACTCTCCGATGTTCTCTTGAGACTTTGTGCCGTTGCTTTTGCAATTCCCTACCACCGAACTATCCCTATGGATAAGTATTTACACCTGTCGTGCTTACTTTTATTCCCAGTCGATCTTGTTATTATAAGATACCCCAAGAATACCTTGTGCCTATTGCCTTGCAGTTCTTTGCTACATGAATACCCCTACGGATAATTTCTCGCATTTATCGAGTATCCGCTCATCCCCAGATGATTCATGTATTTCACAAACTTCTTCGAAATACCATTCGGTCTTCCAAAAATCCTGAGCAACCTATCGCTCCTGAATTTCTTGCTTGCTTGCATTATGGTTAATCCCATAAGTATAGTAATCTTATTGGCAACCTTTGTCAATATCATTTGAGTCATTGATTCAATATGTTGCGAATGCTCGCAATTCTCACTCAGATCATAGAATTCATCCTTCTGGCTCAGATGTCATTTAAAACATGAGCTGGTTCTCGACCAATCAAATTGACGTCGATTGTACCCGTAAGTCTGTTCAACTTATCCATTCTTAATCAAAGCGTTTGCTATTGATCCTTCATTTTGGAAATCATAATTCCTTTGTTATCTAAGCATCGAATTATTTAGATGTTCTATAATCAGATGCCTTTGCATTGTTTCCTTATCTGATTGTGTACCGATGCCTACATTAGATCCCTTGTGTACTATCGGTCCCTTTGTTGGATTTCATCCGATAGTGTCCTTCATATTGAATAACCTTGTGATCCTTTCCATGGGTATATAATGCCTTTGGTAAATTGTATCATCTACTTTCTCAACCTTGCTCTACTTTCGAGCTTGTGATATTTACTCTTGAAACTTGTGGTATATGTTTCTAAGAATCCCCTATGGGTTGAACATATGCCTTTTATAAACCGTGTGAACTCGAAAGTTTTCACGAGTCATACACTTCTGGTATTTTGCCAAATAAAATTTCAACACTACAACTTCTTCAAAAGTGAGAAGTGAATGAAAGGCTATGCGTTGAACAAGTGGGAGTTGACCTTGAACCCTGTGTTCATGCCCATGGACACGATGTATACCTGATCATGGAAGCTTCTCTTAAAAAAATTATCCCCTTGTTATAAGATCATCTTGTATTTGTGGACGTGGTTCCGACCATGTTCTTCCTTAAATATCATTTCTCGTGCAAGATTAAGCACTTGTCTTCTACAGAGCATTACCCTAGTCCAACCTTTACTTTGATCTACCATCGAGTATTACACTTTGATATCTCGAGAATATCAGGGAACTGCATAACTTCTTATAGGTTCTTCATCAACTGTTATTTCTCACCGACTACAGTTTTCCTTGGTTCTGGGTTGTCGTCAACCGAGAACGCCGAATAGTGAATCAAGTCCGCACTCCGATTCCATAACTCAAAGTAATTTTCATTGCTTACAAGTTGAATAATCCTTCAAGTCATTCCTAGCCTGATCGGCTATATCATTATCATGCCAAATTTTTAATTGTGCTACCTGGTCCTTCCCGAAGCACAATTTCCGACGAAGCTAAGCTTACGCCGATCTTTCCTCGTCTTACCGTTTCGCCTTGAACAACAAGCTTGATTTCGAATTTGTGTTGTATCCGTGGTTCCAAAAACCTTTCGCTTTCATCATTCCTTTAACTTTATGACATCGTAGATCGATTACATCTTCTTGAAACCTCTTGACAAATTTGTCGTGATCATTGTCAACAATTTGACTTCTTCCAAGATGTTGTCGAATTCAGGATGAGAAATACCATACTTGCCCCTCGATGAATTGTGTTATCATCGACCACATCCTTGCCTTCCCCCAACACAAACGTGTTCATGTTTTGTGTTGTATCTTGATTTCCTTGCTATCTTGCTTATGATATGTTCTATCTTGGAGTATTACCATCTGTTATGTCGAGAATGTCATGGGAATGCCCCACCTCTTAAGGATTCTTTCTATAGTGTTACTTCTCGCCATCTCCGTTCATTCTTAGACTATTGATTGTTGAATCACCATTCTGACATTGGTCGTGCAACCCAGCCCGTATTTCGGGTGCACCTATCAACCATTGTTTAAATTGGGTATGTTTCCTTCGAGCATATCCCCTTATATCATTTCACCTGACAAATGTTATCTCTTGTTCACATTATTGTGGAAAGCCCTCCGTTTGGAATTCTCGATGAATTGTTGCTGAGCCCATCAGCCACCTTCTCATCCCCTCCTTGGTTTAATGATGAACTATTATTCTAGGAACCCGCTCCCATAGCTCATTTCCCGAGAATCTTGCAATGTCATTTCGTCTATTTGTGTTGCACCTTTTCTTCTCGGACATCCTGAGTCTGAGGTATCATGACACCAATAACATCTGAACCTCGGTCAGCAATGATGGTGGGAACATATTTTCAAGAGTTATAACATTGGTCGTTATATGGCCCGGTAAGGTGGTGTCATGCCGAGTACACCTGGACGGAGGGCCTATTGTTACAGTTTTCTTTTTAACAAGGCTAACCATTTTTCCATGAGGAAATTGAATGCCATGTTTAATAAGCTTATCCTAATGGATCCTTCGTGTATCCGAAGTCCGACCTTTGCTTGATGACCATGTCAGTGCTATCTCGAAGCATGTATGTGGTACTCCTATCATCGATAAGAACACTTGAAGCACAATGCAAAATTTTCTTAAATCAAATTATCCAAACATCGGTGTATGGATAATGTCATGAAATTTCTCTCCCCTACCTAAAAGGTTTTCTACATTATATCCTGTCATGGATATCATGCTCTGCTTGTTCTTGGGAAGGGTATACCCCTGGTATATGTGTCAAACACATTATCCTTTCCATTGTTCTGTTTGATCTGATGATCACATTTTCCTTCCATTGATTTGTTTAACCTTCCTTGTGATCCACATGATCTAAGCAGTAATATTCTTCTGCTTATGTAAACACCTAGGTGTACAATCGTGTCCGTAAGACCCTGTTACTATTGTTGATGACATTCCGGTAACCACTGATAGACAAGAACTTTGCCTATTGGTCCGCCTCGTTCAAAGAGCAGGAAATGGTTCTCTTCGTCCCTCGCCCTTGGTACCGACGTTGTTGCCGACATAATCGACAGGTTACCCTCTGACGTGCCTTCCTATCATGGCCATGCAAGATGTCACCACTCCTCCTACTTTTATCCCACATGGTGGGCCCATAACCCACAGTTCCATAGGATCGAAACCTGACTCTCCTGTACACCATGTTGTCAAAGTTATTCCTCGCGCTTGACTTTGTATGTTATTCACGGGCCACCTGCCTGTTGATCTATTCAGGTATCAGATGCAATGCTTATTCACATTGCTCTAAGCCCCTTCAACAATTCGTTTCAGGCATCAAACGATTGCCTACCCGCTCGAAACTTCTCATGGTTCCTTCTTACTTTGCTCTCGATAACTTCCTAAGTTTCAATTCGAGAGATACTTATGCTTCTCCCCCTGAGTTAACCGTTCGATGATCAATTTTGTTAGAATCCGGCCTTATAGAGTTTTACCTTCTTACCCTTTCATAAGTACGATGGAGTTTCCGAAGAAAGGATGCCGACTTCAACTTAATGACCTGAAGCAGAAAAATAAAGACATCAACGAAAGGGATCAACTTCTTCGAGAAGAGCAACCAGAACCGAGAAGATCCGTTAGATTTTTCGTAACCCAATCCCTTTCCCCTTACTCCCCTCCTAAATCTCGGGACGAGATTTCTTGTAGTGGAGGAGAATTGTGACGCCCGGATAATTAGGCCACAGTAATCACATACTAATGATGCCAAGTCACCATTGTCACTGTTGATAATCTCGCGGTGAATCATATCCTGTTCGAATTCAAAAGAAAAAAAAAAGTCAAACGGTAAAGATTTTCAAATATTAAAACTAAAATGTTCTAGTGGTGACAAATAATTCATAAGAGATATTGGTGGAGAAACCAAGTCTTTATAAAATGCTTAAATGCACTAAACCAATTAAATCAGTAGCTAAAACCATTAATTAAATTCCTTTTATATTTTGCAAAATACTAAACTATATTATTTTGGGATGAAACTTTTTTGTGGTTGTGACATAATTTGTAACATCAATTTAGGTGCCACTTTGGTATTTTGTTAAAACTAAAGTAATTAGGAACTAAAAGAAAACAGAAAAGAAAAATAAAATAAACAAAAAAAGGAAAAGAAAAGAAAGAAACAACTACAGTGCGCTGGGCCCTAGTGGCCACAGCACACGGCCCACCACACAAAGTGCCAGGCCCAACCCACACCCCCACTCATCCCCAATCTCCTGCTACAGGGAGGTAGGGGATCGTGGCGGGCATCCGACCGGCCATGGCCGCGCCATCGCGCGTGCCAGCCATCCCCCGGTCCCCTTAGAGTATAAGGTCGAGCCCCCGACCCCCCTTGGCGAACCCTAGTCCTCCATCTCTTCCTCCCCGTGCTGCTATCTTCCCTGCTATCCGCTGCCGCCGTTGCCATGAACCAGCTTTCCTGCGTAGCCACTATCCAACCGGGCTCGTGATTTCGTCCCCACCCGCTCCGCCATGGCCGCCTTCGTCGCCTACACCAGCAGATCGAGGCGGGGGATCCCCGTAGATGCCGTCCACGCATGACGCGTCGTCTTCAACCTTGGGCACCCGAGGACGCCGTCATCAAATATGTCGTCGCCAAGCCTCCCTGGCCTTCACCGAGCCTGCCACGAGCTCTGGGGTGAGCCTCGCTCCCCGTTCCCCTTGTTTCTCCTTGATTCGTTCGCCATAGTCGTCGCACGTACTAGCCGAAGCCGCCATGGTCGCACTTGAGCTTCTACGCGCTTGCGTCCACATGCCCCTGTCTGCGCCACCCTGTACGCTTCGGCCGCGCCCGCCAGCAACTACCCACGCCTTCCAGGACTGCCGCCGCCCGCTGCCGTGGCCCGCTCCTACTTTCTGCTGCTGCTCTCCTAAGCTGCTGCTCCTGCCGAGGCGCTCCGCCCGCGATGCCTTGCCGTTGTTGTCTTGCCGCTGCTAGGCCGCTCCTGCTCTTGCTGCATGTGGTTGCGCTGTTGCTGGCCGCTGCTAGCCCTGCCGCTGCTCTTGCTTCTACTACTACTCGCTGCTTCTCCATGGCCGTATGTGTGTGCGGCCATGTGTGTGTGTGGCCGGCTGGGTCTCTGGATGAGATTGGGCCCTGTTTAGCTAATTAGTAGTTAGACTAATGAGTGGTTATGTGTAGTGTATATGACATGTGGGACCCCTTGTTAAATAACCTTTGATATAACTTGTTCCTATTACATGCCGGCCCCACCAATATATAAACCCATTTAAATAAATCTGTCAACTTCAGTCAATGACAGGTGGGCCCCCACGTGCCAAGTTGACTGGTCAACATTGACTTTGACTGCTGACTCAGCACACCCCTGGGTCCCATTGTCAACCTCACAAGCTCACTGTTGTGTACATTTTCTATGTACAATTAGCATTTAACATTAAATGATTTTCAAATTAATTTATATCCAGGAAATTTAGAAATTCATTTAAATTTAGAAATTCATATAAAATAAACTGTAACTCGGATGAAAATAATTTATATATGAAAGTTGCTCAGAACGATGAGACGAACCCGGATACGCAGCCCGTTCATCCGCCACACATTCCTAACATATCAAACTCGCAACTTTTCCCCCTCCGGCTCCTCTGCTTGAAAACACGAAACCCCGGGAAAACTTTCCCGGATGTTTCCCCCCTTCACCGGTATCATCCCATACCGCGTTAGCGCACCACTAGCACCATTACTTGTCATGTCATGCATCGCTATGCATCTGCTTGCTTAAATATTTATTGTTTCCCCCCCTCTTCTCTCGATAGACACCGAGACCGACGCCGCTGCTACCCAGTACGACTACGGAGTTAACGACCCCTCTCTCTTGCCAGAGCAACCAGGCAAGCCCCCCCCCCCTTGATCACCAGATATCGCCTACTCTCCTCTATACTGCTTGCATTAGAGTAGTGTAGCATGTTAGTGCTTTCGTTATTCCTATCCTGATGCATAGCCTGTCTTTGATACTACTGTTGATACCTTTACCTGCAATCCTACTTGCTTAGTTTAGGATGCTAGTTTACCATCAGTGGCCCTACATTCTTGTCCGTCTGCTGTGCTATACTATCGGGCCATGATCACTCGAGAGGTGGTCACGGGTATATACTATATACATGATACATGTGGATACAAAAGACGGGTCGGCTTGTAGGAGTACCCGCGAGTGGATCTTTGAGGCGAAGCGACAGGGCAGGTTGAGACTACCTGGGTGAGAGGTGGGCCTGGCCCTGTCGGCGTTCGCGGATACTTAACACGCTTAACGAGATCTGGGTATTTGATCTGAGTCTGGCTACTGGCCTATACGCACTAACCAACTATGAGGGAAAGATATGGGCACTCGGCGTCGTGGTATCAGCCGAAGCCTTCGTGACGTCAGCGACTGAGTGGCGCGCGCCGGATTGGACTGGAACGCCACTAGGCTAGGTCTGCTTCCGGCCGCGTACACAACGTGCAGGTGTGCTCAGGGCGATGGGCCCAGACCCCTGCGCGCTTAGGTTTAGACCGGCGTGCTGATCGCTCTGTTGTGCCTAGGTGGGGCTGCGACGTGTTGATCTTTCGAGGCCGGGCATGACCCAGGAAAGTGTGTCCGGCCAAATGGGATCAAGCGTGTTGGGTTATGTGGTGCACCCCTGCAGGGAAGTTAATCTATTCGAATAGCCGTGTCCCTCGGTAAAAGGACGACCCGGAGTTATACCTTGACCTTATGACAACTAGAACCGGATACTTAATAAAACACACCCTTCCAAGTGCCAGATACAACCCGGTGATCGCTCTCTAACAGGGCATCGAGGAGGGGATCGCCGGGTAGGTTTATGCTATGCGATGCTACTTGGAGGACTTCAGTCTACTCTCTTCTATATGCTGCAAGACGGAGGCTGCCAGAAGCGTAGTCTTCGACAGGATTAGATATCCCCCTCTCATTCTGGCATTCTGCAGTTCAGTCCACTGATATGGCCCCTTACACATATATCCATGCATATGTAGTGTAGTTCCTTGCTTGCGAGTACTTTGGATGAGTACTCACGGTTGCATTGTTTCCCCTTTTCCCCCATACCTCTATCGGATTGCTGCGACCAGACGATGGAGCCCAGGATCCAGACGCCACCGTCGACGACGACTCCTACTACTCTGGAGGTGCCTACTACTATGTGCAGCCCGCTGACGACGACCAGGAGTAGTTAGGAGGATCCCAGGCAGGAGTCCTGTGCCTCGTTCGATCTGTATCCCCGTTTGTGCTAGCCTTCTTAAGGCAAACTTGTTTAACTTATGTCTGTACTCAGATGTTGTTGCTTCCGCTGACTCGTCTATGATCGAGCACTTGTATTCGAGCCCTCGAGGCCCCTGGCTTGTATTATGATGCTTGTATGACTTATTTTATGTTTTAGAGTTGTGTTGTGATATCTTCCCGTGAGTCCCTGATCTTGATCGTACACGTTTGTGTGCATGATTAGTGTACGGTCAAATCGGGGGCGTCACAACGATGGCTAAATACTTCACCATGATTTTGGACGGAACGGCCAGGTCTTGGTTAAAGGGTTTGCCACCTAATTCCATTAGTTCATGGGCAGAGCTAAAAGCCCGTTTCATCCAGAACTTCAAGGACACTAGCAAGCAGTCTATGTCGATTGTGGACTTGACAAATTGTAAGCAGGAGGAAGGTGAATCCACGACTCATTGGGTGCGTCGGGTCAAAGATATAATACATTCATCTGACAAGATGGATGCCGGCTCAGCAGTTCTCATGCTAGAAAAGAATTGCCGCTTTGAACCTCTAAGACAGAAGCTGGGGCACCTTAAGCGTGATTGCGATGATATGGGTACGCTGATGGCGGCTTTAGTCAAATATGCCGATTCTGATAGTACCAAGGATCCCGCGTCTGATGACGAAAAGACAGGTAAGGGAAAGAAGAACGGTAACGGAAAGGGCTAGCAGCATAACCCGACGAATCAAGGAGGCAATAAGCGTAAGGCGGACGGTAACCCGGAGTTTGTGGCCAATGCACAGGGTAACAATCAGAAACGCAAGGGAAAACCACCTCGGTTTGGCGGGTCAGGTCCATCTCTCGAACAGCTACTCAACGAGCCTTGTCCAAAACACGGCACCCGGGAATGGCCAGCGACTCACTTATGGAAGGATTGCGCAATCATGAAGGCATTCAAGAACTCTAGTACGTTTGATGGCAATCAAGGCCCAGGCGGCGGCTCAGGAGCTGGCGGCTTTCATGGCCCGGGCGGTGGTTCAGGATCCGGTTTTCACGGAAACCAGGGTGGTTATAACCAGCAGCAGTCCGGTCAAGGAGGTCAGCAGCAGCAGTCGGGTTATCAGAGCCATCCAAAGCAGCTAAATAGTGGGCAGTATCACGTGTTCACCACCAGTTTGTGTAAACGTGATTAGAAAATTCATAAGAGGGCCGTGAACTCTGTTGAGCCGGCAGTCCCTCGTTAATTAAGGTGGTCAAAATAGCCCATTATCTGGAGTAGGGAGGATCACCCTCCCCGGGTTGATAATCCGGGTCAACTGGCACTAGTGGTGGCACCGCAGGTCGGTGGTTATAAATTCACTAAGGTTCTCATGGATGGAGGTAGCAGCATCAACATCCTCTATTACGAGACCTTTCGGCGCATGGGCTTAACTGACAAGAATTTAAAGACATCCAATACCGTGTTCCATGGAGTGGTGCCTGGTAAGTCGGCTTACCCCTTCGGTAAGATTGAGCTGGAGGTGGCCTTTGGAGACGAGCATGATTCTAGGGCTGAGAAGTTAACCTTTGAGGTGGTCAAAATCAAGATCCCGTATCACGCTTTGTTTGGACGGTCGGCTTATGCCAAGTTTATGGCGCGGCCGTGTTATGTTTACTTGCAGCTCAAGATGCCGGGTTACAAAGGCACCATCACTGTGCATGGAAGTCGAAAGGTGCCCCTGTAATGCGAAGAAGGCGATGCAGCTTATGCTGAGTGTCGGGGGTTGGATGCGACATATGCCAAAGGACGGCTTATCATGGTGGGGGCGAGTAGAACGTCGCCGGTGCCCGGAAGCGAGATGAGGCGTAGACATGCACGCTGGTGAATCTTACCCAGCTTCGGGGCTCTCCGAGGAGATAATACCCCTACTGCTGCTCTGCGGGGTCTCCGCATGATCACTATGGCGAAGTGTATACAAAGTTGCTCCTTGAGCTGTTTCCTGGAGGTAGGAGAGGGCAAGGCTAGCTCTCTCCCTCTTGTGTTCTCTGGTCTAGTGTCTAAAGAATCGAACCCTTTGCACGGGTGCTCCGGGGGGTTTATATAGGCCTACCCCCCGGGGGTACAATGGTAATCCGGCTGGGCGCGGGTTCGAGCCGTCTGTCTCTCAGGCCGCCGTCTTCTCCGCCGACTCTGGGGCCCGCCGCCTGGTGGGCCCCGCCGACTGACCCGGCCACTATAGTCGTGCTTCTGGTGACGTTGGCTTGGTCGTGGGGTCGTGGCAACAGTGCCGCTGCCTGACGGGCGATCACTGTCGCCACTCTCCATCTTGTCTGGTTAATGGCGTGCGGGGCCCGTGGGAGGAGCCGAGCGACTCTCGGAGGCCAACTCCCACGGGATCCGTCCTATGGTGCTCTCGCCGTCTTCGGTCCCCCCACTGACTAGCGGGTCCCGCCGTCTCCAGGCCGTACAGGCAGGCCAACGTGGGAACAGGGTTCCGCCACTGGGGCGGACGTCAGGGCTGGCATGGCAACAGTGTCGCGCCGGACGGAGATCTCCTTTAGTACGGCGCACTGTAGCCATACCCGCCCTTGGTAATCGGGGTGGGGGGCATACTGTGGCCATCCCCCGTCCCGTCTTTCTTCTCGAAGGCAGAGGGTGGTGAAGTCGCGGGCTGACTCCCCATAGTCGGCTTCTCTGGAAGTCGCCAGCTGGGAGTCGCCTCATTTCGTAGCCATCTCTGGGATTCGGCCGTGAGTGGGTAGTCGGCGGTGCTGCAGCCGACTCCCAGAGGCGGCCCTCCGTCTTGGGATTCTTGAGGGGCGAAGCCTGCCTCGATGTCTTGAAAGGTTCTGGGTCTCAGGTTTGCCTACCCGCGGCCCATTACTCCGACAGTAGTCCCCGAAGCTGGTGAGGCACCAAGGGAGATACGTCGAGGAGCCTCAATAGTTTCTTCCTTCCAGCGGTTGGATCCGGGACTCGCCCGCCGCCCTCCTTCGAACCGACTATTCGCGAGGCGAACTTGCTCGGGCCGGCTCCACCAAGCCGACTACAGAGAGCCGGACTTGTCGAAGGTCGTCTTGCTCCTTAAAGAGTTTGAAAGTCGTGGTGGGATTCAGACGGCGTGCTCGATAAGCTGCGCGGCCGCCACCCGCCGGGGGGCGCCACGTGGCCGGGCCAGTCTGCCAGCCCACGCGCGCGATGGGACAGGCCCGCAGGTGGGACCCGCCATTACCGCGCCTCGGCCTTTGAACGGATCTGTTGCGGCCGTGCGGCCGGTTGGGATTCCAGCGCAGTAACTGCGCGCAGTAACTCGTGTGGTAAATCATGGGGGTCGTGGGGGCGGGGGCGCAGTTAATCCCATGACACCCCATCGGCTTCTGAGCTTGTAGGCCTATAAGTAGGCGGAGGGAGCGGGGCGGCGAAGCACGTGCGCCCGCTCTCCCTCGTTTCCCTTTTCTTCTTCCACTTTCTTCTTCCTCCAGCCACTTTTGTGCCGAACCACGTCCTGCTTGCAGCGATGAGCTCATCCTTCGCTGCCGCGCCCACCGTCGTGCGCTCCGGAGTGTGGGACGGCTCTGAGATCGATGACGACATCATCAAATTCCTCCGCAAGACGCGTCGCCTCCCCGGCGCGAACCTCGTGCGGGCCCGTGCCCCGCCGGCAAAGGAGGTGACGCCGGCGCCGGAGGAGGGCGAGCAGCTCGTATTCCGCTCGCACCTCATGCGCGGCCTGGGGCTGTCGGCGAGCGGATTCTTCCGCTCGTTTCTGGAGTTCCACGGCCTCCAGCCGCACCACCTCACCCCGAACACGGTGGTGCTGCTGGCGGCCTTCACCACTTCGTGCGAGGGTTTCCTCGGTGTTCTCCCCACCATCGAGCTATGGGGGGAGTTCTTTCAGTCCAAGCTCGGCACGCACGTCGTCGGCGTGCCAGCCCAGTGCGGCGCCTTCATCGCGATGCGGAGAACGGTGGCCGACAACCCATTCCCCGCCATCCAGCTAATCAAGTCGGTGAAGATGTGGCAGCGCTCTTACTTCTACGTGAAGAACGTCGCCCCAGAAGGCGACTGGGTCAATCTGCCGGCTGACGAAGCCGGCGCGCCGGCTGGGAGGCTCCCTAGCTGGTCCTACGGCACCAAGACGCTGACTCCGGCTGGTGCCACCGCCGTCGCGCGACTCCGAGTGCTGACGCAGTCGGAGGGTCTAACTAGGGCCGACTTGCTGGCCGCCTTCGTGGCGCGCCGAGTCCTCCCGCTCCAAGGCCGGCCTCATCTGATCTGTCAGATGAGCGGCCACCGGGACCCAAGTCGGATGTGCACCAAGGACATGCCCACGCGGAGGTGGCGGACATAGTGAATTTCATCGCGAACTGCGGCCTCTCGGAGGATTGGCAGTTCGGCATGGAGCTGTACTCGCGCGCCAACCCCCCGCCGGTTGTAAGTTGTCTTTCTTCTTCTTCTTTTCCTTTTTGCAGCCGAATCCGACTCCTTATCTTTTTATCCTTCGAATCAGAATCCTCTCGTCCATCCCTCGGCCGGCTCCGCGGGGCCGGCGCGCCAGTTCGCCCCCGACCGAGCGGAGAGTGACGTCGACGACCCCGACCTGGGGGCGGCGGCGATGGAGGCCGACGCCGACGGAGGCGGCGGAGGAGAGGAAGGCGGCCTCAGGCCCTCGGCCACCTTTGCCGACTGGCCCGTCGGTGACGATGGAGAATTCGCCCCGCGCCACCAAGCAAGAGCCGGCCACCACGGCGCGAGCTCGTCCGCCGCCTTGGGCGGTCTAGGCGGCGCGAGGAAACGCCGGGCCGGGCCAAGCTCCACTGGCGGCCGGGAGAAGAAGTTCAAGGGGGCGGCCGCCGCGACCAAGCGGGAAGAGGCGGTCGCGAGGGCCCAACGCTTCCGCAAGGAAGTGAAGAAGCCGCCGCTGACCTCTGCGTAAGTGCTTCCGTCTTTTGTCTTGTTTTATCTTCTGGTGGATTTTGTCCAGGTCTTTTATATGCTTCCCCTGTTCCAGGGCTCCCCTCGCCCTCGGGAGGGTTACTGCCGCCTCCATCAGGGGGTCGGCAGAGTCGTCTGCCGCCACTCGGCGCATTGACCCCGTCGTCGACCTCCGGGAGGCGACGGAGCAGAACGCGCAGGAGAAGCGCGACGAGGACGAAGCCACCCGCCGAGAGAAGGCGGCCGCCTCCGCTCAGAAGAAGCTGGAGGAAGCCGAAGCCGCCGTCGCGGCAAAACAGCAGGCCGAAGAAGCCGTGTGCCGCCAGTCGGCGTTGTACGTCATCTCGCTGAACTCGGCGCGGCCGCCTCAGGATTTCATGGAGCAGACCGGGGAAGCCGGCGGCGATCATTCCATCATGGAGAGGGAAGGCGGCGAGGCCTCCGAGTCGGACAGGGTCGTGCCGCCACCGCCGCCTCCACCGCCGTCTGGGAGCGCGCGGGGTGAACAGCCGGCGGACCTTCCGGTGCCGCCGACTAGCGACGAAGCCGTGGCGCAGCTGCTCCTCCAAGTCGCCTCGCCAACGCGCCGCCATCTTGAAAAGGCGACTTCGGCGCCACGCCCCCTGGAGGCCGGCGCCGCCAGCTCGGCCATCCCAGACGTCGAGGCAACGAGCGCCGCGCCCATCGGGTGGGTGTGAGGAGGCAGCACGGGTCCGCTGAACAAGGCGCTCCTGGACGTTCAGGCAAAGTTGCGAGCTGAGGGCGACGCCATCCAGAGCTGCACCAAGGCATATCTGGCGTCGCGAGCAGCCGTCCGGGTATCTTTCTTCTGACTTTGTTTTTTTCTTGCTCTTCTCTGTGGGGGCGCGCCAGCGCACCCACTGGGTGTAGTCCCCGAGTTCCGGGCCGGCTGCTGAGCAGGCGGGTCGGAACTCCACTGGCGAGTTCCAAATGCTTACTCTTGTTTGAAATGTTTATCATAGGATTATCACAACCTCCGGGTCACCACCTTCAACCGCAACGTTGAAGAGTTGGGCAAGCGGACCGCTGATTTATCGGAGAGCCGAAGTAAGTTTCCTTCTTCGCAGGGGCGCGCTGGCGCACCCGCGGGCTGTAGTTCCTGAGATTCGGGCCGACTGCTGCGCAGTAGGGCCGGATCTTCCTGGCGACCTTCTTGTTTGACGACTTACGTCATTCTTCTTTTTTCCTCTGAGTCCAACGCCGCTCTTCAGGAGCAGCTGGGCGCAGCCAACACCGCCTTGCGCGCCAAGGAGGTGGAATGCGGCAAGCTCGTCACGGAGCGCGACCTGCTGTCCGCGCAGCTGGCGGAGCAGAAGGAGCTGCTCAAGAAGGCATAGGAGGAGGCAGAGAAGAAAGAGACTGAACTCCTGGCTGAGTTCGAGACCGAGCGCTCCTCCTGGACCGACAAGGAGGCGATGCTGACCTCCGGCTTCCACGAGAGTGAGGATATCGTCGATGGTGAGTTTTCTTTTACTCTCTTTCTTTGAACAGCCGACTGCAGGTCGGGCCGACTCTTACTTTTGGGCCAATTCCAGTTCTGCCCCTAACTCAAACCCACTACTCAGTTTTGTCCCTAATTTTCAGGTATGCTCAGTTTTGCCCCAACGCCGTTAGTATCACTTATAGAAATGCCCTTTTGCGCTGTTACCGTCCGGTCAAAGTACTTTGACCATCCAGAAAGAAATAGCAAAAAAATCAAAAAAATATGAAATTTGGTGGGATCGAAGATAGTCATGTCCGCAAGGCGCGTGCACATTTTTGTGTTGGTTGGACACTCCGGGAGCTCGTGGCAAAGGAAAACAAAAATAATTTATGCCTATGAACAGTAAATTCAAAAAAATAGCAAAAAAGTTCAAAAAAAATTGAATTTATTTGGCGTCAAAGAGGCTTGAGTGCAAAAGGTGCTTGCAAGTTTTGGTGATCAAATGACGTACGAGGCGCTCTAGAGAAATAAAACAAAATAGTGCATTTTTTCAAAGTTTTTTTGAGCTAAAATTTGTTTTTTTTTCTCCACGAGCTCCTACGATGTCCAAACACAACAAAAACATGCACACATCTTGCGCACCTGAATATCTTCAGTCCCACAAAATTTCATATTTTTTTGATTTTTTTTCTATTTTTTTTGAATTTACTGCTCGCACGCGTACAAAATTTATGTTTTCCTTTGACACGAGCTCCCGGAGTGTCCGAACGGCATGAAAATGTGCACGCGCCTTGCGGACATGACTATCTTCGATCCCACCAAATTTCATATTTTTTCGATTTTTTTTTTGCTATTTTTTCAGGACGGTCAAAGTCCTTTGACCGGACGGTAACGGCAGAGAAGGGCATTTCTATAAGTGAAACTAACGGCGGAGGGGCAAAACTGAGCATACCTAAAAATTAGGG
This sequence comes from Aegilops umbellulata, assembly GCA_032464435.1. NCBI lineage: Eukaryota > Viridiplantae > Streptophyta > Magnoliopsida > Poales > Poaceae > Aegilops > Aegilops umbellulata. The sequence goes on along the minus strand of CP136054.1, from coordinate 406,637,487 downwards.
GTAAAACTGAGTAGTGGGTTCGAGTTAAGGGCATAGATGTAAATGTCCCCTTACTTTTTATAACTTGCTTCTTCTTCGTCTCGGCAGACTTCTTCTCGGGCCACACGCAAGCTGCCACTCAGGCCATCGAGGCCGATCGCGAGGCGCGGAGGGCAGCTGGCGAGGAGGTTGCTGCCAATGCCCCCCGGACCCTTGATGAGCAGCTTCTGAGCATCGATGCTCGCCTGCGGCCGGCTCACCGGATGCTGCGCCGGCTTCAACGTGTCGGCGCCCAGACGATTGCTGCCTTGTGGCCAGACATGCCGATTCTGCGCACTCCCAGCCGGACTGCCGACTGCCCGGAGGTCGCAGCAGGCCGTCTGGAGGCTTGGAAAGGCTCCTCGGCACGGGCTGGAGCGCGTCAGGCCTTGGAGTTTGTCAAGGCGTGGTATCCAGACCTGGACCTGGACCAGCTGGCCACGCTCCGGGCCGAGGCCCGGCCGGAGCTGGCAGCCTTGGAGGACGCCCTTGTCAAGCGCGCCGCGGCGATCGCCGAGTACGCCGACACCAACGTCTTCATTCCTGAGCGAGCTGACAACGGCAAGGAGGCACCGCCGGAGTGGTTTGGGATGAACCCGGACTACGACAAGGACTCGGCGGAGGTGATCGGCTCCAGTGCCGACGAGGGAGGCGAGGCGGAGGTCGGAGGCGAGATGGAGGCGCCAGAAGACGAAGCGGGCGATCATCCTCAGCTCGACCGCGCCTCCAGCAACGAGCCGCGCCCAACCGAGCCGACTGCCGCTGGAGGCGGTCAAGCCGAGACTGCTCAGCCGGCCGCCCCAACGTCCGACACCGCCATCTCCTCCGAGCCTCCAAACCCGTCTGCTGCTTCGTAGGCCGCCGCCTTGTCTTTATTTATCTGCTTTAGTAGTTTCTCGAAGAACTTTGTTAATTCGCACAATTCCACCCGCGGGGTGTATTTTGAACTTCCGTTCGAGCATTTAGCCAAGGGCCTATGTTATGTAAATATTTATCTAGGTTCTATCATTTCTTGCTTATTGCTCTTTTGGCTTTTTTCCTTTGCCGCCTTCCCTTAGATGTCGTCTTCGCCAGTCGGACAGCCGCTCTGCGGACTGCCGCTGGATCAAATACTTGGCTACTTTGGGAAGGAAAGTACTTAGCCATTCTAGAGTTTTCTTAGCAAGTCGGATAGAAAACGGCAAGCCGACTACTCAAGAGTCGGTTTTGCGAGGAACGACTGGAAAGCCGGCTTAAGCTATGTTTATGCTTTGAGTCCTTAGCCATTTTTCATGTGGGCGCCCCTTCTTCCTTACTCCTTCCCACCAGACAGTCGCTCTACGAGCTGTGGCTTCTGACAGGAGACGGCTTAGGCGCCACACACTACTTGTCCGACTGCAGGAAGCGTTTTTCATAGCGCAAGACGGCGAGTCCCCGGGCCGACTAGTCGAGCCCGGTGCCAAGCGGCATAACAAAGAGTAGCATACTCGGAGGCATAACACTTATCATACAGATAACAAAAAGGGCAGTCCCCGAGCTCGTCTCGGGGGGCCCGAAGTCTTGGTACTTCAATACAAAAGGGTAGCGTGGTACATATTGCATCAACTGTAAAATCTTCGAAGAAGATTTGCGTTCCATGGTCGTTCCGTCTCTTTGCCGGAGTCGTCCCTCTTGCGTGCTCGGGGCTTCTGAGCGTCGATCAGGTAGTAGGAGTCGTTGCCCAGCACTTTGATGATGATGAAGGGGCCTTCCCAAGGCGCCGACAACTTGTGTTGGCCGGCTGTTCGCTGGATCAGTCGGAGCACAAGTGTAACGCCCCAAGACCGTCGCTCCAGATGCCTTCCTTGTTTTGCGAGTCAGTTGTGTTTTTTTATTTGTTTGTTGCATTCATCATTGCATCTGCATGTTTTCATAAAACTTGCATTCGCTCATAGTTGCCGCTTCTTCCTCGTCTTTGTTGACCTTTCTCAACACCGACCATTCTTTTGTTGCCCGGCCGGTTGACCCTCTCTACACAATACTCAGACCCCTCGCTTGCTCGTCCGAAACTTGCCCGAACCCGAACCGCTCAGTCATCACCGATGGGTCCAGATCATCCCCTAACATCTACTAAACATCTCCATTTTCTCTTTTGGACTCCCAGGCTATTTTTTTTGACCGTCCGATTTTAATCGGAGGGACGAGATAATCCCTAACCTAACCCTCTCGCATATATATATATATATATATATATATATATATATATATATATATATATATATATATATATATATATATATATATATATATATATATATATATATATATATATATATATATATATTAGACTATCCAAAGACCGAATCCCTAATTTCTAGGGTTCCCCCTAGCCGCCACCGCCACTCCTCCTGTCTCGTCTTCCTCGGGATCCTCCCGATCCAAAATCCACCAACCAGGTCCACCTTCCCTTCTTGCTGAATCACTCAACTCCTCTCGATCCATCCATCCAACCGCATCTCCCAGCGCCCACCTCCTCATCCCCGAGCAGCTCGCGAGGCACCGGCCTCCTCATCTCCACCGGCCCTGCAGCAACCTCGCCGGAGCCGCACCCGCGTCACCGTCGACGACCACCTCCATCAGCCGGACCCCGCACCCCTCGTTGCTTCTCCTTTTCCCGTTCCATCTAGTTCCCTCTCTCACTTGCTCTCTGTCTTCTCCATGGAGACCCGCAGGAACATCGCTACCATGGTCGACCTTGGTTTTGCCTCCCCGCCTCCTTCGATGCACCACCGGGAGCCCTTGAAGCCTCGCGCTGCCCCGTCTTGCGAGCACACCGGTGCCTTGGACCGATGCCACCAAGAGCCCCGGCGACCCCTCCTGGACCTGCTGCCGCCAAGTTCCCCGCCGCCGTCGCGAGTCCCATGCCGTCGGCCTTCCCTGCGACCTCGCCTCCTCTACTTCGCTCGAGGAGGACGACCTCAACATCAAGTTCCCCTGCCACATCGCCTGAAGCCGTCGCCCCGCCGCCAAGTCACAGCACGCGCCCGCGAAGGCTCTGCTTCGCCTCACCGCCGCACGCAGGCCCCTCTGCTCTCCCGCGCCTCCGCCTCAACTTCCGCCGCGCCAAGTCCAACGCCGCGCCGTTCTGCTCTGTTCCCGGCGGCCTCCAGGTCCTCGTCTGCCCCGCCGCGTCGCCGAATCCGGCCGCCAGGACCCTCCAGCGTCGGCGCTTCCTTCCTCCTGCTGCTCGATCCCCTGTGTCACGAACGAGGAGACGAGCACCTCGCTCGCGTTGACCGCGTCCACAGCGCGTCGCTTCCGCGTGGCCTCGGGAGCGCCAAGTCCCGCAACAGCCCGCAAGGCCCAACCGGCCTGCCCAGCGCCCTCTCCACTGATCTGGCCTTTGGCCCATGGTGAGCAGCACGCCAGCCCAAAACACTCTAGATTCGGCCTGATTGTTTTTTTTCCTGGTCGAGACGATTTTGTCTATTAATCCTGAGACAGCAGTTTTGCAGAAAAACCTTCAAACATCATGCATATAATAACTCATTAACAGTGCATCATATGTAAAAACCTCTTATATGTAAAATGCTTAGTTTTTCATCTAGCTTCATAATATGCTATTTTCACCCATGTTCAAAATGTTTAAAATGTTGTTTGTTTAATTTTGCTTAAATAGCATGCTAAAATGCTTTATTTCATAACTAAATAACCGTAACCCGGAATTTAATAAATTATATATGTAAATGGGGTAGAAAAATGCCTAGTTTAACTTGGTGCACTTAATTTTGCTGTTTAACAACATTAAAATTGTGTTTAGGACAGTACAGTACCAAACCTAATATATGCATATGAGGAGTTTCTGGACTTGTTGTTTGTTGTTCCGGCCTCATTTAAACTTGCCTAGTTAAGTAGTTTTATTATGCTTCACCTCTTGCCATGTTTAATAACATTTAATATTGTTGGGTACATGACCGGGAGAGAACTAAATAAATTAATGTGGTGTTTCGTCAATATGCAACTCGTTGCATATTGAGCTCCACTTAACTTGTAGTATTGTTTGTGCATTTTGCCATGCCATGCATATTTAAAACGGACATGCCTCATTCTTGTTTGTGCATCATGCCATGTTTATGTGATGGTTGTTTACTATGTTGTTTGTTTGTTTCCGGGTTGCTTCTCTCGTTAGCTTCGGTTTTCGTTCCGCAGTTGTGAGGATTCGTTCGACTACGTCCGCTTGTCTTCTTCATGGACTCGTTCTTCTTCCTAGCGGGATTTCAGGCAAGATGACCATACCCTCGAAATCACTTCTATCTTTGCTTGCTAGTTGCTCGCTCTTTTGCTATGCCTATGCTGCGATACCTACCACTTGCTTATCATGCCCCCCATATTGTTAAACCAAGCCTCTAATCCACCTTGTCCTAGCAAACCGTTGTTTGGCTATGTTACCGCTTTGCTCAGCCCCTCTTATCGCGTTGTTAGTTGCAGGTGAAGATGAAGTTTGTTCCTTGCTGGAACATGGAGATGTTGTTCCTTGATTGGAACATGTTTAGTTGTTGGGATATCACAATACCTTTTATATTATTAATGCATCTATATACTTGGTAAAGGGTGGAAGGCTCGGCCTTATGCCTGGTGTTTTGTTCCACTCTTGCCGCCCTAGTTTCCGTCATATCGGTATTATGTTCCCGGATTTTGCGTCCCTAACGCGGTTGGGTGATTTATTGGACCCCCTTGACAGTTCGCTTTGAATAAAGCTTTTCCAGCAAGGCCCAACTTTGGTTTTACATTTGCCTCACCACCACCTACTTTTCCCTTGGGAGTCGCTCTCTCGAGGGTCATCTTTATTTAGCCCCCCCGGGCCAATTCTTGTCTAAGTGTTGGTCCAAACTAGAGCCACTTGCGGCGTCACCCCTAGGCAACTTGGGGTATCTTCGGTTGCCGTACGTAGTGTTCATCCGGTGTTGCCCTGAGAACGAGATATGTGCAGCTCCTATCAGGATGTCGGCGCATCGGGAGGCTTTGCTGGTCTTGTTTTATTACTGTCGAAATGTCTTGTAGCCGGGATTCCGAGACTGATCGGGTCTTCCCGGGGAGAAGGAATATCCTTCGTTGATCGCGAGAGCTTATCATGGGCTAAGTTGGGACAACCCTGCAGGGTTGGAACTTTCGAAAGCCGTGCCCGCGGTTATGTGGCAGATGGGAATTTGTTAATGTCCGGTTGTAGAAAACCTGAAGTTGATCTTAATTAAAATACATCAACCGCATGTGTAACCGTGATGGTCTCTTCTCGGCGGAGTCCGGGAAGTGAACACGGTGTTGGAGTTATGCTTGACGTAGGTAGTTTCAGGATCACTTCTTGATCATAGTCGTTCAACCATGCTTTTGCCTTCTCTTCTCGCTCTCTTTTGTGTATGGTAGCCACCATATATGCTAGTCGCTTGCTGCAGCTCCACCTCACTACCCTGTCCTACCTTTAAGCTTAAATAGTCTTGATCTCGCGGGTGTGAAGTTGCTGAGTCCCCGTGACTCACAGATACTTCCAAAACCAGTTTGCAGGTGCCGATGAGACCGTGCAGGTGACGCACCCGAGCTCAAGGAGGAGCTCGATGAAGATCTTGTTTGTTGTGTTGTTTCATTTCAGCTGATCAGTAGTGGAGCCCAGTTGGGGTCGATCAGGGATTTGTGTAGCATTTGGGGTAGTCTTCTTTCATTTTGGTTCTGTAGTCGGACCTTCAGTGTAATTTGGATGATGGATGTTTATTTATGTATTGTGTGAAGTGGCGACTGTAAGCCAACTATGTATCTCTTTCCCTTATGTATTACATGGGTTGTGTGAAGATTACCTCACTTGCGACATTGCTTTCAATGCGGTTATGCCTCTAAGTCGTGCTTCGATACGTAGGAGATATAGCCGCATCGAGGGCGTTACAAGTTGGTATCAGAGCCTTCCCCGACCTTAGGAGCCCCCACTGATTGATCGTTTTTAGCAGCCGAGTTGTGTCTAGAAAAATGTTTTGAGTCATTTAGGAATTATATATCGGAGAGTAGGATTCTTTTTACTTCCCAGTCTCCTCATCGCTTTGGTAAGGCATCCTGACGTAGAGTTTTAACTCTTCTCTTCTCAAATTTCACTAAAAAAATTTAGGATCACGCGGGTATCTTAGAATCGTTCCGATGGTTTTGTGATGACAACATTGTCTTGGTGCCTCCTGTCAGCAGGGGTTTAGTGGAGGTGTCCCGGGGAGTTGAGCTCCGAGGTGTTGTCGTCATAATTTTATCGTTGCAGTTCTGGAATACCTGAGTTTAGTACGCCGACATCAAAAATCTCTTTTGTACAGTTGTTGGTGAGATAACCCTGATAGCCCAGTACTGAGGCGAGTGCGGGAGTATTGCCATAACTCGTATAACGGATGCTTTTCGAAGGTTGAGGTAGACGATTTCCGAAGGTTTCTTGGTTATGTGTTGAAGGATGGATACAGCTGGATCTAGGTATTGTTAGTTTGGGTGATATATTTTGTGTCCCCTGTATCCCCAACACCTGATTGCATAACCAGAAAGTTTCGGGAGTTTATAAGTGGGAATTCAAGTATCTCGTAGGATATCTTTCCAACAGACACATGATACGATATGGGATCTATCATATGTTTGTTTCCGGCTTATTTCCTGAGCAAATCCTTTGTTTTTGTTCTGTTTTGTGGTATTCGAGTTGCTTCAATGCCAAGTGTTGATTCCATACCTTATTCTAAACGGTGTTCTCATACTTCCATGTGAATAACAATCCTTCGTGATAATCGAGATTGTCATGTCAATCCTTTTCAACCGGAGTGTTTCTCTTCAAGTGGATCCGATCATTTCAACATCCGCAAGATCACCTCTTGGTTTTTCCCAATATTGTTCGTTCCATCCGTCCTAAGTTGTCTTTGTTTTCCCGCCCTCCCACCCTTTTGGGACTCATATTTCTCGATCAAGTATTCTTTTATTTGTGAGAAGTCTCTCCATTCTTTTCCGTCAATGTTCTTATCCGGTGATTTCCCATGAAGATACTAAGGAAGCTTCAAGTTTACCATTCTTCATTCTTTTTCTTCTCCGGTGGATTCAATTCAAGCTTTCGGTGTCGATCATACCTTTTTTCCTATTTTCAAATGTTTTCTCATGCCGGTGCACCTCTTAATCATCCACGTCTCGCTATTCATTTGTTCCGGAGTGATGAAGATATCTCAGAAGATTCAAGTTTCCATTCTCAATTCACTCAAGTTCTTTTGAGGATGTTATCTCATTCAAGACATTTAAATCAACCGGTGTGTTCTCCCTTTCAAGCAATTGTTCAACGGTGTTCCTTTTCAGTGGGCCCTAACCCACAGGTCTTTTCCCAGGATCTTACCTGACTCTTCTAATTATCCCGAAGTTATTCTCAAATTCTTTTCAAAGTTTGATGTAAGAATGAATTTTCATCAGTTATGTCTTTCTCCAAGTACTTTCAAATTCTTTTCATTGTTGGTTCAACCTTTCTAATTTTCATCCCGGAGTATCTCAAAAATTCATGGTGGTGTTTATCGTCATCATTCTCAACATTGGAAGACCGAAGAAGAGTTTCTCTTAAATCTTGCCTCATTCTCTTCAAGATTCATTGTTCTAGCTTGTTGCCATCCTCTCGTAATTGTTTTCGATTGCGAGAATTCTTTTCACTCATCCGGAGCATTTCAGGAGTCTTTTCAGTTTGATTCTTCGGAACCCATCATCTCAGAATTACTCATTCCAGCTTTCAGCTCTCGTCTCCAAATCTTACCGGTGCATCGTTCAAGTAGCCTCTAATAAGCTCATGATCTCTTCGTTCTCATGTATCTAAATTCTGTCAAGTATCTTCATTCATTTTCTAATTCTTCCCGGTGTATTGTGCCTTTACTACTTTCATTTTCAATTTTTACGGTGGTTCGTTCAAGAGTTCCCTTCCTTGGTTATCATGTCAATTCATTCGTTCTTTCCAATCCTACCGGTGGTTCGTTGAAGACCTTCTCCCAGTTTACGCTATATCTCTCTTAATCCTTTCTACGGGAATAAGTAGTATGCCAAATCCGTTGCTTGTCATCAATTTAAATTGGTGAAGGATGTGCATAACATAATTCTTGTTCTTGTTTCATCCAAGTGATTAATTCCTTCTTTCGGAGTTTGTTCATGATGAATAAATTCTCGGTTTCAATTGTTTCATCTTTCTTGCCGGAGTTCAAAGTTTTCTCGGTTATATCATTTCTAAGCCCCATCTAAATCATTGCAAGGTTTCACTTTGTGTTTTCAACTTCTCTTTCTTTTTATCATCCTTTCATTACCGGAGTTCTTCATGGAGGCTCTACATGGTGGTTCGTTAAGGATTCTTTTCATTCTTCAAGTGTTCTTCAAGAATTCTCTCGAAACTAAGATCTGCCAAGCTATACTCTAAAATAAACATGGTGTTCAACACATGTTTTGTTTTGAAGAGCTCAAATATTCTTCTTCCTGCATTCCAAAAAGCAATTCATTCTACCTTATCATTTGAGGTGGTGATATGTCATTCTCGACAATTTGAGTTCGTGTTTCATGGTTCACATGTTGTCAAGAAGGAGATTTTTTAAATCCACAAATCTCTTCATTGGAGTTATCTTGGGTTATATTTCACCTAAAGCTTTCCCTAAGTTCTTCAACCCAAGTTCTTCGTTTGTTCTCCCGGTGAAATAGTTTCTAGTCTCCTTGTTATTATCAACCCAATCTCTTCCGTGAGTGGCAGGTTGTCACCTCATAATTTTGGGATGTCTTCCATAAGTCCACATCAAGTTTAAGCTTTTGTTGTTGATAATCCAACAACTCCGTTCAACCTTTTCTTCGTAAGCTTTCTCTTTCAATTTTATTTGTGAGAGTTATCATTTCCTTCTCCGTTCTCTTATTCCGATGATCTATCTTCTATTCATCCATCCCGGAGGCATTGTGATGTTTTCTTCAACCCATCATCTCATTTTGGAGATCATGCTCTTTTCCTTGCTTATCCATTTAACCGGAGTGTCGTGTTTTCATTCGAGCTCTCTCATCTTATCAAGTCTTGCATCTCTTCTCAACCAGAGTGCTGTCTGAAATCTTTCTTACCCCTTGTGCCATTCTTTTTAATAGTTTCGTAGGCAGTGTGTTGTTGATCTCTTCAAGTATCCTCTCATCTTGTCAAGTTCATGTTCAGTTCCTTTCATTTTTAGTCGAAGTGCTGCCCAAGTTATGCCATTCTTATTCCTTCTCTATCTTGTTAACCGAAGTGGTGTCAATATCTATCTTGTCACTTAACCTCTTGGTTCTTGTCGTATCCCATGTTCCTCTTATCTAACGGAGTGTTTTCAAGTTCGTTCAACTCTGTTGTGTTCTTTCTTTCAACTTTTCAACCTCTCAAGGTTCATGGTTTCACTCTTTTGTCAAAGAAGCAACTTAGTGTTACCTCTTTTCTTCCTCTTCCGTTTCTCTCCGGTGCCATCCTAGATCTCGGGATGAGATCCTCTCGTAGTGGTGGAGTGTTGTAACGCCCCAAGACCGTCGCTCCAGATGCCTTCCTTGTTTTGCGAGTCAGTTGTGTTTTTTTTATTTGTTTGTTGCATTCATCATTGCATCATTCGCATTGCATCTGCATGTTTTCATAAAACTTGCATTCGCTCATAGTTGCTGCTTCTTCCTCGTCTCTGTTGACCTTTCTCAACACCGACCATTCTTTTGTTGCCCGGCCGGTTGACCCTCTCTACACAATACTCAGACCCCTCGCTTGCTCGTCCGAAACTTGCCCGAACCCGAACCGCTCAGTCATCACCGATGGGTCCGGATCATCCCCTAACATCTACTAAACATCTCCGTTTTCTCTTTTGGACTCCCAGGCTATTTTTTCTGACCGTCCGATTTTAATCGGAGGGACGAGATAATCCCTAACCTAACCCTCTCGCATATATATATATATTAGACTATCCTAAGACCGAATCCCTAATTTCTAGGGTTCCCCCTAGCCACCCGCCACTTCTCCTGTCTCGTCTTCCTCGGGATCCTCCCGATCCAAAATCCACCAACCAGGTCCACCTTCCCTTCCTGCTGAATCACTCAACTCCTCTCGATCCATCCATCCAACCGCATCTCCCAGCGCCCACCTCCTCATCCCCGAGCAGCTCGCGAGGCACCAGCCTCCTCAGCTCCTCCGGCCCTGCAGCAACCTCGCCGGAGCCGCACCCGCGTCACCGTCGACGACCACCTCCATCAGGCCGGACCCCGCACCCCTCGTTGCTTCTCCTTTTCCCGTTCCATCTGGTTCCCTCTCTCACTTGCTCTCTGTCTTCTCCATGGAGACCCGCACGAACATCGCTACCATGGTCGACCTCGGTTTTGCCTCCCCGCCTCCTTCGATGCACCACCGGGAGCCCTTGAAGCCTCGCGCCGCCCCGTATTGCAAGCACACCGGCGCCTTGGACCGATGCCACCAAGAGCCCCGGCGACCCCTCCTGGACCTGCTGCCGCCAAGTTCCCGGCCGCCGTCGCGAGTCCCATGCCGTCGGCCTTCCCTGCGACCTCGCCTCCTTTGCTTCGCTCGAGGAGGACGACCTCAACATCAAGTTCCCCTGCCACATCGCCTGAAGCCATCGCCCCGCCGCCAAGTCACAGCACGCGCCCGCGAAGGCTCTGCTTCGCCTCGCCGCCGCACGCAGGCCCCTCTGCTCTCCCACGCCTCCGCCTCGACTTCCGCCGCGCCAAGTCCAACGCCGCGCCGTTCTTCTCTGTTCCCGGCGGCCTCCAGGTCCTCGTCTGCCCCGCCGCGTCGCCAAATCCGGCCGCCAGGACCCTCCAGCGCCGGCGCTTCCTTCCTCCTACTGCTCGATCCCCTGTGTCACGAACGAGGAGATGAGCGCCTCGCTCGCGTTGACCGCCTCCGCAGCGTGTCGCTTCCGCGTGGCCTCGAGAGCGCCAAGTCCCGCAACAGCCCGCAAGGCCCAGCCGGCCTGCCCCAGCGCCCTCTCCACTGATCTGGCCTTTGGCCCATGGTGAGCAGCACGCCAGCCCAAAACACTCCAGATTCGGCCCGATTTTTTTTTTCCTGGTCGAGACGATTTTGTCTATTAATCCTGAGATAGCAGTTTTGCAGAAAAACCCTCAAACATCATGCATATAATAACTCATTAACAATGCATCATATGTAAAAACTTCTTATATGTAAAATGCTTAGTTTTTCATCTAGTTTCAAAATATGCTGTTTTCACCCATGTTCAAAATGTTTAAAATGATGTTTGTTTAATTCTGCTTAAATAGCATGCTAAAATGCTTTATTTCATAACTAAATAACCGTAACCCGGAATTTAATAAATTATATATGTAAATGGGGTAGAAAAATGCCTAGTTTAACTTGGTGCACTTAATTTTGCTGTTTAACAACATTAAAATTGTGTTTAGGACAGTACAATACCAAACCTAATATATGCATATGAGGAGTTTCTGGACTTGTTGTTTGTTGTTCCGGCCTCATTTAAACTTGCCTAGTTAAGTAGTTTTATTATGCTTCACCTGTTGCCATGTTTAATAACATTTAATATTGTTGGGTACATGACCGGGAGAGAACTAAATAAATTAATGTGGTGTTTCGTCAATATGCAACTCGTTGCATATTGAGCTCCACTTAACTTGTAGTATTGTTTGTGCATTTTGCCATGCCATGCATATTTAAAACGGACATGCCTCATTCTTGTTTGTGCATCATGCCATGTTTATGTGATGGTTGTTTACTATGTTGTTTGTTTGTTTCCGGGTTGCTTCTCTCATTAGCTTCGGTTTTCGTTCCGGAGTTGTGAGGATTCGTTCGACTACGTCCGCTTGTCTTCTTCATGGACTCGTTCTTCTTCCTAGCGGGATTTCAGGCAAGATAACCATACCCTCGAAATCACTTCTATCTTTGCTTGCTAGTTGCTCGCTCTTTTGCTATGCCTATGCTGCGATACCTACCACTTGCTTATCATGCCTCCCATATTGTTAAACCAAGCCTCTAACCCACCTTGTCCTAGCAAACCGTTGTTTGGCTATGTTACCGCTTTGCTCAACCCCTCTTATAGCGTTGTTAGTTGCGGGTGAAGATGAAGTTTGTTCCTTGTTGGAACATGGAGATGTTGTTCCTTGATTGGAACATGTTTACTTGTTGGGATATCACAATACCTTTTATATTATTAATGCATCTATATACTTGGTAAAGGGTGGAAGGCTCGGCCTTATGCCTGGTGTTTTGTTCCACTCTTGCCGCCCTAGTTTCCGTCATATCGGTATTATGTTCCCGGATTTTGCGTCCCTAACGCGGTTGGGTGATTTATGGGACCCCCTTGACAGTTCGCTATGAATAAAGCTTTTCCAGCAAGGCCCAACTTTGGTTTTACATTTGCCTCACCACCACCTACTTTCCCTTGGGAGTCGCTCTCTCGAGGGTCATCTTTATTTAGCCCCCCCGGGGCCAATGCTTGTCTAAGTGTTGGTCCAAACTAGAGCCACTTGCGGTGCCACCCCTAGGCAACTTGGGGTATCTTCGGTTGCCGTACGTAGTGTTCATCCGGTGTTGCCCTGAGAACGAGATATATGCAGCTCCTATCAGGATGTCGGCGCATCGGGAGGCTTTGCTAGTCTTGTTTTATTACTGTCGAAATGTCTTGTAGCCGGGATTCCGAGACTGATCGTGTCTTCCCGGGGAGAAGGAATATCCTTCGTTGATCACGAGAGCTTATCATGGGCTAAGTTGGGACACCCCTGCAGGGTTTGAACTTTTGAAAGCCGTGCCCGCGGTTATGTGGCAGATGGGAATTTGTTAATGTCCGGTTGTAGAAAACCTGAAGTTGATCTTAATTAAAATACATCAACTGCGTGTGTAACCGTGATGGTCTCTTCTCGGCGGAGTCCGGGAAGTGAACACGGTGTTGGAGTTATGCTTGACGTAGGTAGTTTCAGGATCACTTCTTGATCATAGTTGTTCGACTGTGCTTTTGCCTTCTCTTCTCGCTCTCTTTTGCGTATGGTAGCCACCATATATGCTAGTCGCTTGCTGCAGCTCCACCTCACTACCCTGTCCTACCTTTAAGCTTAAATAGTCTTGATCTCGCAGGTGTGAGATTGCTGAGTCCCCGTGACTCACAGATACTTCCAAAACCAGTTTGCAGGTGCCGATGAGACCGTGCAGGTGACGCACCCAAGCTCAAGGAGGAGCTCGATGAAGATCTTGTTCGTTGTGTTGTTTCGTTTCAGCTGATCAGTAGTGGAGCCCAGTTGGGGTCGATCAGGGATCTGTGTAGCATTTGGGGAAGTCTTCTTTCATTTTGGTTCCATAGTCGGACCTTGAGTGTAATCTGGATGATTGATGTTTATTTATGTATTGTGTGAAGTGGCGACTGTAAGCCAACTATGTATCTCTTTCCCTTATGTATTACATGGGTTGTGTGAAGATTACCTCACTTGCGACATTGCTTTCAATGCGGTTATGCCTCTAAGTCGTGCTTCGACACGTAGGAGATATAGCCGCATCGAGGGCGTTACAACAAGGTCGCCCTCTTGGAAAGATCTCGGCCTGACCTTCCTGTTGTAGTAGCGGCGTAGGCTCTTCTGGTAGATGCTGGACCGGCTGAGTGCCAACAGCCGGCCCTCTTCCAGCAGATCGACGCCATCTTGCCGTGCTTCTTCTGCTTCCTCCTTGGTGTACATCATGACTCGCGGGGAGTCGAACTCTATATCCATTGGGATGACGGCTTCAGCACCGTAGACGAGGAAGAAGGGTGTGAAGCCGGTCGACTTGTTTGGAGTCGTGCGCAGACTCCAGAGGACGGCTGGCAACTCGTCAAGCCAACAACCGGCCGAACGCTCCAGCGGTTCGATCAGCCGTGGCTTGATGCCGGACAGGATGAGGCCATTCACCCGCTCCACCTGGCCGTTTGACTGCGGATGGGCAACGGACACTAAGTCCAGTCGGATGCCCTGCGTCGCGCAGAAATGGGCCAAAGCGCCTTTGGCAAAGTTGGTGCCGTTGTCGGTGATGATATTGTGCGGTATGCCATACCGAATTGTGATGACGGAGATGAAGGTCACGGCAGTCGGACCATTCAACTTCTTGATGGGCTTCACTTCTATCCACTTGGCAAACTTGTCCACTGCGACAAGTAGGTGAGTTAGGCCACCTCGTGCCGTCTTGAATGGTCCCACCATATCCAGGCCCCAAACTCCAAAGGGCCAGGCGATTGGGATAGTCTTGAGCGCAGAAGCCGGCTGATGCGGCTTGGAGTGGAACTTCTGGCACCCCTTGCATTTCTGGACCAACTCTTTGGCCTCTTCTAGGGCAGTTGGCCAGAAGAAACCGTGCCGGAAAGCTTTGGCGACGAGTTCTCTTGAGGCCGCATGGTGGCCGCACTCGCCTTGATGGATGTCTCTGAGAATTGATTGGCCTTGCTCCGGCTCGACGCACCGCTGGTAAACACCAGTGACGCTGCGCCTGACTAGCTCTCTGTTGACTATGGTGTATGCTGCCGCCCGGCGTTGTACTTGCCGAGCCAAGGTTTCATCAGTTGGCAGCTCCTTGTTCACCAAGAATTTATGGATGGGTTGTGCCCATGAGGGTGCTGCTATTTCTTCAACTGCCAGAACTGCGACTTGGACGAGGGCGGCTGGGCTAGGAGGCGGCGGGCTGGAGTCTGCGGCCGCTTGTCAACGAAGTCCCCGGGCTGACTGGTGCAGTCCCCGGGCCGACTGGTGCAGTCCCCGGGCCGACTGGTGCAGTCCCCGGGCCGAGCTCTGGAGTCTTTTGTCTGGTCGCCGCAGTCCCCGAGCCGGGTTCGGAAGTCCCCGGGCCGGCTTTGACTGCTGCATTCTTGAAGTCGTTTGCAAGGGTTTTTGTGTCGTCTGCTGGGGCTCTTGAGCCGGATCCGACTTCTTCAGGAGGAGCCGGCACAAAAATGGAATCTGACTCTGGTGAAGGCTTGATGGATGGCTTGAGGAGGCGCTGAAGAGCGACGCCAGATGGTATTGCTTGGCGGGTGAAGCCGATTCGTGCCAGAGTATCTGCTTGGTCGTTGTCGTTTCTTGGCACGTGGAGGAACTCGCACCCTTCGAAATATCCGATGAGTTGCTGCACGAGGAAGCGGTAGCTTGCCATGTTTGCGTCCTTGGCGTCCCAGTCGCCAGATGACTGCTGGACCACCAAGTCGGAGTCGCCATAACACAGGATCCGGCGAATGCCAAGCTCTTTGGCAAGCCGGAGCCCGTGAATGAGCGCCTCATACTCAGCGACGTTGTTGGAGGCGGCGAAATGGATCTGCAGTGCATACTTGAGCTTGTCGCCTTTAGGAGAAGTGAGAACAACACCGGCTCCCAAGCCAGTGCGCATCTTGGAGCCATCAAAATGCATCCGCCAATGGGTGGAGTCGGGCGCTGGCAGCAGGTACTGGGCATCGGCCCAGTCGACGAGGAAGTCGGCCAGCGCTTGTGACTTGATGGCGGTGCGGGGTTGATAGTAGATCGTGTAGGGGGCCAACTCTATGGCCCATTTGGCCACTCGGCCAGATGCATCTCGGCTTCCGATGATCTCGGCTAGTGGGGCTGTGCAGACCACAGTGATTGGATGCTCTTGGAAATAAGGCTTCAGCTTCTTGGCGGCAAAGTGCACACCGTAACACATCTTCTGGTAGTGGGGGTAGTTCTGCTTGGAGGTCGACAGTACTTCGCTCAGGTAATATACCGGTCTCTGGACAGGTAGTGCCTTGCCTTCCTCCTTGCGCTCAACTACGATGACCATGCTGACTACCCGGCTGGTGGCGGCGATGTACAGGAGCATGGGCTCTTTGGGAGTCGGAGCCGCCAACACAGGGGGAGTAACCAACATCTTCTTCAGCTGGAGAAAGGCCTCGTCCGCCTTGTGGTTCCACTCAAAAAAATTGGTCTTCTTCATGAGCTGGTACAAGGGGAGAGCCTTCTCGCCCAGCCGACTGATGAACCGGCTGATGGATGCCAGACAGCCAGTGAATTTTTGCACATCCAATAGTCGGCTGCGTACCTCCATCCTCTCAATGGCCTTGATCTTCACAGGGTTGCACTCTATGCCGCGTTCGGAGACCAGGAAGCCAAGGAGTTGGCCGGCTGGTACTCCGAAGACGCACTTTTCAGGGTTGAGCTTGATCTGGAATCGGCGCAGGTTCTCAAAAGTCTCCTTGAGGTCTTCCAGCAGAGTCTCGCGCTTTTCCGTCTTCACCACCACATCATCCACGTAGACGTGGGCATTCTGCCGAGTTGCTTGAGGAGGCACTTCTGCATGCAACGCTGAAAGGTGGCACCGGCATTCCTCAAGCCGAACGTCATGGTCAGGTAGCAGAAGGCTCCAAACGGCGTGATGAATGCGGTTTTCAGTCTGTCTGCCGGGTTCAGCTTGATCTGGTGATATCCTAAATAGGCATCTAAGAAGCTCAACAGCTCGCATCCGTCTGTGGAGTCTATCACCTGATCGATTCTCGGCAAAGCAAACGGGTCCTTGGGGCAAGCTTTGTTGAGGCTTGTGTAGTCAATACACATCCGCCACTGCTTGTTCTTCTTCAGCACCAAGACTGGGTTTGCTAGCCACTCTGGAAAAAACACTTCCATGATAAAGCCGGCTGCAAGGAGCCGGGCTATCTCTTCTCCAACAACTCTACTTTTCTCCTCTGACAGGCGGCGCAAGGGCTGCCTGACGGGCTTCACATCAGACCGAACATGTAACTTGTGCTCGGCGAATTCCGTCGGTACACCCGGCATGTCTTTGGGGGACCATGCAAAGATGTCCCGATTCTCACGTAGGAAATCGATGAGCTCGCCTTCCTATTTGCTTACAAGGTTTGCACCTATGATAGCGTACCTCTCCGGGTGCTCTGGGTCCAAGGGTATCTTCTTCGTCTCCTTTGCTGGCTTGAACGAGCCCTCAGCTTCCGACTCCTTGGGGTTGGGCGACATCTCTGGCTGCTTGCCGGCCATCGCCACAACCCGATCAAGAAGCCGCTTCTCTGCTGCAATAACCAGGGACTCGGCCAGTCGGCTGCTCTCGGCCGCGCAAGCGGACGACTTTCTGTAGTCGCCGGCTATAGTCAGAATCCCCTTGGAACTCGGCATCTTCATCTTGAGGTAGGCGTAGTGAGGGACCGCCATGAACTTGGCCAAAGCAGGTCGGCCAAGCAGCACATGGTATGGGCTCTTAAGGTCCACCACTTCAAACCAGACTGGCTCTCGGCGGAAATGATCCTTGTCTCCAAAGAGGACATCTATCAGGATCTTGCCGATTGGTGAGTAGGAAAGGCCGAGCACGATGCCGTGGAACACAGTCCGGCTGCTCTGAAGCTGCCTTTGCTTGATTTCTAACTTCTCCATGGTATCCTTGTACAGGATGTTGATGTTGCTGCCTCCGTCTATCAGCACTCGTGAGAAACGAGCGGCTCTTTTATCCGTGGCAAAGGTGGCCTCCAGGACCAGGGCGTAGGAGCCCGGACTCGGCATCACCTCTGGGTGATCAGCTCTGCTCCAGCTGATAGGCTTCTCGGACCAGTGCATGAACTCTGGGGTGTCCGACGCCACTGCGTTCACTTCTTGCCGCTGCAGCTGCTTGCTGCATTTGTCGTCTGCCACACTGGTGAACACCACATAGGCCCCATGCTCTTCTGGGTACTCGTCTTGTACTGCGCCGACTAGCCTGACAGCCGGCTGCTGGGGTGGAGGCGGAGGCGACTGCCCAGCAGGCGGAGGAGGCATCAGGCCGTCTCCCTTGGCAATCCTGGTAAGCCAGTGACACTTTCGGGTGGTGTGATTTGACGGCTTCGCGCCGCTGTGAAACTTGCATGGTCCATCTAGAGTCTGCTCGTAGGAGAAAGCCGGCAACCAGTTGGACTTGCCGCCCTTCTGCCGCTTGGGCGGAGGCTGCCCCTCCGGCTGCTGGTCTTCGACTGTCGCCACCTGCCGGCTGCCGGAAGCCGGCTGCGGGGCCTTGCGCTTGAGGTCGCTCTGCTGCTGTCGCCGACTGGCGTCTCCGGCCAGAGTTCTGGGAGCCTGAGGGGCCACTTTGCCAGCTGTGCTAACTTGGATCTCCGTCTTCATGGAGGAGTCGGCTGTGGCGTACTTGTCTGCTATGATCAGCAGCTCATCCAGGGTCTCTGGCTCATCACAGAGGAGCTTGTGCTTGAGTAGGGTGCCTTCTCTGCACCCGGTGGTGAAGTACTCGATGGCCTGCACCTCGTGCACGCCCTCGCAGGAGTTTCGGAGCTCGGCCCAACGCGTGAGGTAGTCGCGAGTCAACTCGTTGGGGCCCTGCACGCACAAGGAGAGCTGGCGAGGCTTGGGAGGCCGCTTGTACATGCTTGTAAAGTTGCGGACGAAAGGTTTTGTGAAGTCGACCCAGCTGTTGATGTTGCGGGGCTTCAGGCTGTTCAACCATGTCCGGGCCATACCCTGGAGCATGAGTGGAACGTACTTCACGGCAACACGCTTGTTGCCGCTTGCTATGTCGACGGCCGTGGCGTAATCAACCAGCCAATCTTCCGGCTTCACGGAGCCGGTGTACTTGGGAGTATCTCTAGGGAGAGTGAACCCTTTAGGAAAGGGCTCATCTCGGATGCGGGGGACGAAACACGGCGGACCCAACTCGTCTTCGTCTTCCAGTGCCAGGGATCGGTGGAGTCGGTCGATCCGGTGGCGGGCATCATTCTCTCCGACTCCTTCTCGGCGGCCGAGGCGACCTCCGAGAGTCGGATGCTCAACGGGTGGCGGGGAGACTCGCCTTTCTCTGCGAGGTGGAGGTGGTAGATAGTCGTCCCGCCGCTCCACTGCTCTCGGGCGACCGTCTTGGTCGCGCTCGATGGTGATGTGGGTCCGACTGCGGCTAGCAGCCGGATCCTTGTCTTTCCTTCCGCGGACGCCGCCAGTCGGCGTCCGAGACGTCGCGCCTTGGTCTCGGCGGGGTGGTAGGTCGTCGTTCTGTCATTGCGGCGCCTCGGTGCGGCAGCCGGCCACGTTCTGCGTGGCAGCCGCATCGAGGAGTCGCTGGACTCGCTCCGTCATCAGTCGGCGCTCTTCGCCTTCGAGGTTGTCCAGCTCGTCTGCCGCCTCCTGGGCGGCTCGGATGTTCTCTGCGGGCGTGGCGTATACGGGGCGATTGGCCCCGAACATGCTGGCGATGTCCGCGCCGCGTTGCCAGACCGCGCCTAGGCGGCTAGGCCCCGCTGGGGCTGGCGAGCCGCCCACAGCGCGATCCATCTCACGCTGGTAGGCTTCTGACAAGCGTCTCATGCTTGCCAACTTCTTCGCGCCTTCGACGAGCTGGAGGCGGCGTGCCTCCAGCATCTTGGTGTCAGCGTCCTCTGGAATGGGCGCATCCAGGTCTTGCAGTGCCGCATCGAGCGGGTCACGAGCCCCGTCGTCGGAGTGCTCGCCATGGCCGATGACGAGCACTTCTGTGACAGTGCTTCCGCCGCTCTCCGCGCGAGGGAGCGGCTCGTCGTAGACTACCACGTTGGTAGGGAACGCGTCGAGCAACGCGGTGTCGGAATCGACCAGCATCAGGTCGGTGGAGCCTACGGACTCCAGGTCAGCGGCAGGCTCGCCAACAACGTGGAGTCCGTCGAGGAGGCCTGCGAGAAGGCTCTCGGGGCCGCCGGTGCCTGCATCGGATGCAAGCTCGTCGGAGAGGCGAACCTCGCCGACAAGTTTGGCAAGGCAGCTGGCTGCGCAGGCGATCTCGGCGCCGTTCAGCGCGTCGGCGCAAACTCCCTCCGGCGTGACGGGCTGGCTGCGCTCACCAGGGGGGAAAAGGGTTCCCGTCCAGAACAGGTCTCCGAACGACGGTGCACCTCGCCCGACGGTGGGCGCCAAATGTCGGGGGTTGGATGCGACATATGCCAAAGGATGGCTTATCATGGTGGGGGCGAGTAGAACGTCGCCGGTGCCCGAAAGCGGGATGAGGCGTAGGCATGCACACCGGCGAATCTTACCCAGCTTCGGGGCTCTCCGAGGAGATAATACCCCTACTGCTGCTCTGCGGGGTCTCCGCATGATCACTATGGCGAAGTGTATACAAAGTTGCTCCTTGAGCTGTTTCCTGGAGGTAGGAGAGGGCAAGGCTAGCTCTCTTCCTCTTGTGTTCTCTGGTCTAGTGTCTAAAGAATCGAACCCTTTGCATGAGTGCTCTGGGGGGTTTATATAGGCCTACCCCCCGGGGGTACAATGGTAATCCGGCTGGGTGCGGGTCCCAGCCGTCTGTCTCTCAGGCCGCCGTCTTCTCCGCCGACTCTGGGGCCCGCCGCCTGGTGGGCCCCGCCGACTGACCCGGCCACTGTAGTCGTGATTCTGGTGACATTGGCTTGGTCGTGGGGTCGTGGCAACAGTGCCGCCGCCTGACGGGCGATCACTGTCGCCACTCTCCATCTTGTCTGGTTAATGGCGTGCGGGGCCCGTGGGAGGAGCCGGCCGACTCTCGGAGGCCGACTCCCACAGGATCCGTCCTATGGTGCTCTCGCCGTCTTCGGTCCCCCCGCTGACTAGCGGGACCCGCCGTCTCTAGGCCGTACAGGCGGGCCAACATGGGAACAGGGTTCCGCCACTGGTTCGGACGTCAGGGCTGGCATGGCAACAGTGTCGCGCCGGACGGAGATCTCCTTCGGTACGGCGCACTGTAGCCATACCCGCCCTTGGTAATCGGGGTGGGGGGCGTACTGTGGCCATCCCCCGTCCCGTCTTTCTTCTTGGAGGCAGAGGGTGGTAAAGTCGTGGGCCGACTCCCCATAGTCGGCTTCTCTGGAAGTCGTCAGCTGGGAGTCGGCTCATTTCGTAGCCGTCTCTAGGATTCGTCCGTGAGTGGGTAGTCGGCGGTGCTGCAGCCGACTCCTAGAGGTGGCCCTCCATCTTGGGATTCTTGAGGAGCGAAGCCTGCCCCGATGTCTTGAATGGTTCTGGGTCTCGGGTTTGCCTACCCGCGGCCCATTACTCTGACACTGAGTCTGTCTGTGCAGCAGAGGAGCTCAAGTTTTATCAAGATAACATTGACCCGGCGGATATGACCTCCCTCAAGAGGCCGACTACGGAACATGACCCGGTCATGAAGTTTAAGTCGGCTGTAGAGACTAAGCTTGTTGATTTTACTCCAGGCGATTCATCTAAGCAATTCAGCATCAGTGCCAACTTGGATCCTAAATAGGAAAGCGCGCTCATCGAGTTCATCCGTGAGAACCGGGACATCTTTGCATGGAAGCCTTCTGACATGCCGGGTGTACCGAGAGGACTCGCTGAGCACACTCTTAATATTGATCCGAAGTATAAGCCGGTCAGGCAGTTTCTGCGGCGATTCAATGAGGAACAACGAAAAGCTATAGGAGAGGAGGTCGCCCGGCTCTTGGCAGCTGGGTTCATTGTTGAAGTTTTTCACCCGGAGTGGTTGGCTAACCCGGTGCTCGTGCTCAAGAAAAACGGCACATGGCGGATGTGTGTGGATTACACAGACTTAAATAAGGCTTGTCCGGCTGATCCTTTCGCTCTCTCCCGCATTGATCAAATCATTGATGCTACAGCGGGTTGTGCGCGTTTGAGCTTTTTGGATGCTTACTCTGGTTATCATCATATCAAGATGGCAGTTAAGGACCAGGAGAAGACGGTTTTCATCACTCCGTTTGGATCCTTCTGCTATGTGCCTATGCCTTTTGGGCTCAAGAGTGCCCAGGCGACTTATCAGCGGTGTGTACAGAATTGTCTCCACAATCAGATTGGGCGTAATGTGCATGCCTATGTGGATGACATAGTGGTGAAGTCTAGAGAGACGGAAACCTTGATATCTGATTTCAGAGAAACCTTTGATAACCTCCGGGTTTACAAAATGATGATTAACCCGGAGAAGTGTGTATTTGGTGTGCCTACAGGCAAGCTTTTGGGATTCTTGGTCTCAAACGGGGGCATTGAAGCTAAACCGGAGAAGATCAAAGCAATCACTTCTTTGGCTAAACCGGCTTGTATCAATGATGTTCAGTGACTGGCGGGTCGTGTTGCTGCTTTAAGCCGGTTCATAAGCCGGCTAGGTGAGAAGGCCCTACCGTTGTACCAGCTGATGAAGAAGGCGGACACCTTTGTCTGGAGTAATGCTGCTAATGCCGCTTTTGAGGATTTGAAGAGGCAGTTATCTGAGCCGCCGGTTCTTGCAGCTCCCATTGACAAAGAGCCTTTGCTGTTAAATGTGGCTGCTAATTCATGAGCCGTCAGTGTTGCAATTGTGGTGGAGTGCAAGGAGGCTGGTAAGGAACATCCGGTTCAACGGCCGGTTTATTATGTCAGTGAGGTGCTCATCGAGTCAAAGCAAAGATATCCTCATTGGCAGAAACTTGTTTACGGGGTGTTCATGGCAAGCCGGAAGCTGAAGCAATACTTCCAAGGTCATCCTATCACTGTGGTGAGTTCTGCCCCCTTGGGAGACATTATTCAGAACAGAGAGGCTACAGGACGAGTCGCCAAGTGGGCTATCGAGCTCGGGCCTCATGGTCTGAATACGTACCACGCACTACCATTAAGTCTCAAGCCTTGGTGGATTTCATCAATGATTGGACAGAGCTACACGCACCTGAGGAGAAACCCGATAACACATATTGGACTATTCACTTTGACGGGTCCAGACAATTGGAAGGCTCGGGGGCTGGAGTCGTGTTAACTTCCCCTCGAGGTGACAAATTCTGTTATGTGCTCCGGCTTATGTTTCCTTGTACTAACAATGCAGCTGAGTACGAGGCCTTACTCCATGGTCTCCGGATGGCCAAAGAGATGAACTTGAGCCGGGTGAGATGCTTAGGAGACTCAGACCTTGTGGCTCAACAGGTGTCAGGCAAGTGGGACTCTAAAGATCCCCTTATGGCGGCTTACCGTCGTGAAGTTGATGCTGTGGCTGGACACTTCAGGGGTTATGTGGTGGAACACATTGATCGAAGGAAGAATGAGGCGGCTGATGCCTTAAGCCGTCTGGGATCTCAGTGTAAGCCGGTGCCGCCTAACACCTTTCTTGATGTTTTGCATAATCCTTCTATTAAGTTACCTACAGAGGAAGATCTGGCAATACCAGACCCGGAGGCACAGTTGGTGGCGGCTCTCCATGTTATCCCGGATTGGATAGTGCCTTATTTGGCTTACATGACCCGGGGAGAGTTGCCAGAAGATGAGACATTGGCAAGACAAATCGTCCGGCGGTCCAAGTCCATGACAATTGTTAATGGCGGGTTACGTCACTGTAGCGTCACTGGAGCGTTTCAACATTGTGTGTCACCTGCGGAGGATCAGGAGATCCTTTGTGAGATTCATGAAGGCGATTGTGGTCATCATGTCGGTTCAAAGTCTCTGGTGGCCAAAGCTTTCCGTCATGGGTTTTATTGGCTGACGGCTCATGCTGATGCAGAAGACCTAGTCAGTAAATGTGACGGATGTCAGAAGTTCTCACGACGAGCCCATGTGCCGGCTCAAGAATTGCGGATGATCCCAATTACTTGGCCGTTTGCAGTCTGGGGGCTTGATATGGTCGGGCCTTTCAAAAGGTCTAAGGACAAAAGACGCACCTCTTGGTGGCGGTTGACAAGTTTACAAAATGGGTTGAGGCGGAGCTAGTCAGTAAGTGTGATGCAGCCACAGCGGTCCAGTTTATGAAAAGGGTGATTTTTCGCTTTGGTTTTCCACACAGCATCATAACTGATAATGGCACTAACCTTTCTAAAGGAGCTATGGAAGAGTTCTGTCAACGAGAACATATCCGGCTTGACGTTTTGGCTATGGCTCATCCTCAATCCAATGGTCAAGCAGAACGAGCTAACCAAGAAATCTTGAAGGGCATCAAGCCCCGGCTCTTGGTCCCTTTGCAGCGGACGCCGAGTTGCTGGGTGGAGGAGTTACCTTCTGTACTTTGGAGCATCAATACTACACCTAACAGATCTACGGGTCACACACCTTTCTTTATGGTGTATGGAGCAGAGGCGGTCCTACCAAGTGACATCCATCATGACTCACCCCGTGTGGCGGCTTATGTTGAGGCGGACAATGAAAAGGTTCGTCAAGATGCACTTGACCTGTTGGATGAAGAGTGAGACTTGGCAATAGCCAGCTCGGCGATTTATCAGCAAGACCTGCACCACTACCACAGCCGCCGGGTTAGGTCCAGGACCTTTCAAGAAGGCGACTTAGTGCTCCGACTCATCCAGGATCAGTCTGACATGCACAAGCTATCCCCCCCTTGGGAAGGACCCTTTGTGGTCAGTAAGAATCTGAACAACGGGTCATATTACCTTATCGATGTTCGAGAGCACAAAGACTCACGTAAGTCGGAGGAGGAGACCCGTCGGCCGTGGAATATCGCTCATCTTCGGCCTTACTATACTTGAGCCACCGGCTCTGTCCTTTTTTCCACCCCAAAAAAGGTTTTATGTGTTTTCTTTGCCAGGTGGTGGAAATAACCAAGAGGGAGCGGGTCACATCTGATTCCGGCTTTCCTTTGGTCTGGCTTATGATCATATCTGAATCTAGCTATGATCACTTGGGGGCTTCCTGTTCAAACATAGGTCGTATACGAACCAAAGAGAACATAGCTGTCGATACCCACTTGATCGGCATACTGCCAAACCCACTTGGGGGCTTCTTGATCATATTTGAATCATAGCTTAACCTCCTTGGGTCTGACGTGGATCGTATTCAAATCAGCATCATTAAACAACTCTTATGGTCACTTGGGGGCTTCCTGTTAAACATAGGTAATATTCGAACCAAAGAGAACATAGCTGCCGATACCCACTTGATCGGCATCGCCACAGCCACTGGGGGCTATATGATTGCATCCGAATCTTAGCTTAACCCCTTTGGAACGGTTCACTGGTCGTATTCGAATCAGAAGCCTTTGAAATTTTGTTTATTATTCATCATATTTTATAAGTATCAATATTTGGTTATATTGAGATCCTCTTCAAAATACCATAGTGTGGATCACAACCCTCCGGGTGAATATTGGTTCCTCTGGGTTACTAAGTACTGGGTGAACCTTTATATGTCAATTTTCAGGAGTTAAATTTACTCTCAGAAGTAACCATAAGCATCACAGGCATATCATTATGGTTATCAGAAGCTTATGTGACTCTCAATGCGATAAGTCGCCAAGGGGTTTCTGTTTGTCTTATGTGCAGGGCAATG
The DNA here is from genome assembly GCA_032464435.1 of Aegilops umbellulata. Classification (NCBI taxonomy): domain Eukaryota; kingdom Viridiplantae; phylum Streptophyta; class Magnoliopsida; order Poales; family Poaceae; genus Aegilops; species Aegilops umbellulata. The sequence goes on along the minus strand of CP136054.1, from coordinate 406,612,314 downwards.
CAAGACATTTCTGCAAGGACATAACAGATTCATGTGAACTACGAAATGCATAGTGACGGCAGCTTATGCAAGTATTAAGGGCCATAAGCATGGGCGAAGGCATGACAAAATTCAAAGTATTTTATGCTCTATTACAAGACTCCCCGAGTCTGAATGATGAGGCATTGTTTTGTCTACAAGACATAAGCGGGTGACGCCTTGCAATTTACTCTTGGGGTTGTCCTGAAGCTTCCAGGTTACCCTTCTCCGCCTCTCCGCCAGCTGCCTTGTCCTGGAATGATGATGATGCCCAGTCAATGCCACTCAAGGCTTCAAACTTAGCTTCGTCATCTATTAAACCGGTTGGGTCGACTTCAGGGGCAAAGGTGTGCTTATGAATTGGAGGGATCAGGCTGACATCATCATAATGCGGCGTGGGGATTCTCAGATTCTCCTTATCATAACCCGGCTAATACTTGGCGAGGTCAGTGTCGTTCCCAATTTGAGTGGCCACAGGGCATATATCCCTCACGCATGTGGTGAAGTCTTTTTCATTAAATGGAGTGCCATCCTCCTTTAAACTTGGATACCCAAGAGCGATGTCGGCCGGGTCTAGCTCTGGTAACCAGGCTTTCGCCTGGCTCAAAGCGGCTATTGCTCCGGCTCTTGCTTGGGCCCGTCTCAACTCTTGAATCCGCTGAGGAAGTACAGCAAGACATTGTAATACATCTTTCAAGAGGTGAGGCACATCATTTGATAAGGCCACAATGGCCAAAACACGTTGTGACCCAGTGTACAATTGCTCCACCAGAGTATAGACTGCTTTTAGTTTGACCACCATGTCCTGCTTGAGGGTTGTGCTCCTGGGGCCTGTGTTGTTAAACAAAGGGTAAGCCGGAGGCAATAATTAGCCTAGTCATCAACGGAAGGATGGCAATATTTGAGGTTCATATAAAGTAACTTACCGAAGATTGCTGAGACCATTCGAGATATCTGACGCTTCAAGCCGGACAGCTTGGTGTTTGCTTTTGCAAGGGATGCTTCGGCTGTCTCGGCCCGAGTCACCAGAGAGGCCTTCCCATCAGTCCAGGTTTTCTTCTCCGACTCAAAACTCTTCTTCAACTTCTCTTGTTCAGAGACGCTGAGTTCAAACTTGGAGTTGGCCTTTTGTATTTCAAGTTCCTGGGCTGCCAGGCGGCTCTTCAGGTCTGCAATTTCCGACTCAAATTGACTTACGGTGGCCTGCATTGCACCGGATAAAAGTCAAGATTATGGTAAATAATGTTAAGTCCCAAGCACTTTGCAAGCAAAGATACTTGACACTTGGGGACTAATGTATACCGAAGCTTTCTAGATTATTAAGCCGGTCCTGGATATTAAGTCCCAAATACTTTGCAAGCAAAGATACTTGGCACTTGGGGGCTAATGTGTATCGCAAGTTAAAGGTATTGTGTTACATCCCGTTTAAATATTTTACTCTTTAAGCCGGGCAAGTGGCTCTAACAATGTTTCTAAAGTCTACAGCATATTCATTCATAGGCAATAGACTTGGGGGATGGTACAGTAAGTATGATTGAAAATAAGAAAGCATAAGTCATACCTCAGATTTTTGCTGTATTTGCTTTACCATGTCAATTTCCAGGTCATAGTTGCTTTGCACCTGGTTGATGTAGCCCGAAACAATTTCTCCTATACTCAAATGAGTATAGTCGGTGATATCCATCTTGGCCTTACGGCGTTCTAGCAGCTCCTCTTTAGCCGAACATTTGGCAAGAACGATGGGCCGGGCCGGCTCAACGAATTGGGCCTTGAGAAATTCCACTTCTGGATCAGCCGCCTTGACCGGGCTAGGCACCTCCGGATTAGCAGAACTATCAGGAATATCTTCAGAAGGTGGATCGGAAGTTGGTGCTGCAATATCTTGAGCCGGTTCAAGTGGTGGCTGATGTATGGAAGAGTCGGGAGCGGTTACACCCTGTTCCGGTTCAATCATCACAGGGTTTTGAGCCGGCTCCGCCTTCTTGGTTTTCTTCCTGGGCTTAACTTGCATGCTATGGGCAAAACAGAGAAATGAGTAAAGGAACATGAAGAAGGAAAAACATAAGGTGAATAAATTGATATTACCCAGGGGCAGTCTTAAAAGCCGGCATGTTTGACTGCATAGACTCGCCGGATGAACGAGATGTATCCTGATAAGTGGAGTCAGATGAATTGAGAGGTTGACGGGTTAGACCCGCCAAAGGTAAAAAAGGGGATAAGTCGGAGATAACCTCAGTCCGACGCTTCCGGGTTACGTCAGGCAAACCGGAGGAGAGCTCTGCGTCCTTGCTGGTCCGGGTCTGCCTTCGGCTTTCAAATTTCTGTTGGTTCAAAAGAAAGTCAGGGTCTTGGTAAGCCAAAGGATGTGAAAATCTTGCTTTCCGGGTTACTCTTCGAGTTTTCTGACGCGGCAGAGACTCAGAGTCGGAGGAGATTATAGTTACCTCTTCTTCGACGGGTTGGCTGTTTCCCGTGTCTTCCTGAAAAAGAAATCATGTCAGTGAAATGATGATAAATAGTCAGGGAAGTCTAAAAGTTATCTCCTCTTCATTGTCATCAGAAACATCAAGTTGAAGCATCTCCGAGGCGCTTGTTTTTCTTTTCCTGGAGGTGGTAGGCTTGGCGGCTTTCCTATCGGCTTTCTTAGCAGGCCTGGCTTGTTTGGCCGCCTCATGGTCATAATGAACCTTCCAGAAGCTGTCTTTCGCCTGAAGAGAAATTGTGAAAGGTTGTAAGTAAAAGCAAGGTATAAGCATAGTAAAAGGTAATAACTGGGACTTACTGCAGGGGTCGGGTTTTGTTTGCAGAAAGGCAGTAACCCAAAGGCGTTACTGGTCACTGTACCCTCCTTTAACAAAGACTGAGTGGTAGTCTCCACTACATCATCTAGTAAGTCTTCAGGGCTATGACGTTGAGGGTCATCTTTCTCGCCTGAGTAATTACACATTAACCCGGGGCGGCGGCTTACGGGAATTATTCTCCAAGCAACCCAGACTCGGACCAGGTCAATGCCATCCAAGCCGTTCCCTAAGTGAGCTTTAATCTTCTTGATCTTGGGGGTGAGTGGCAGACGTTCAACAGCAGTCAACTTATCCGGCAGCGGGTGAGTAGATTCAAGGCGTAATGCACGGAAGCCGGGCAGTGGGTTTTCACCAGCCGGAGAAGAATCCTGGCAGTAGAACCATGTCTGGTTCCAGTGGATGACTCAGCAATTCAGCATAAGGTAACAGGCAGTCTCTCCACCTTTGAATCGATATGCTACCAAGTTCCAAACTGGGCCCGTTGGCGCGCTCATTCTGCCGGTTCAGATAGAACAATTCCCTGAACAAAAGTAGGCTGGCTCTTCTCCAAGGTAGACCTCACAGAAAACTTGGAAGTTGCAGATGTTTGACACGGAATTGGGCCCGATGTCTTGAGGTCTTAAGTCAAAGAAATGCAAAACGTCTCTAAAGAATTTTGAACCGGGTGGAGCAAAACCCCGGCTCATATGATCTGTAAAGACTACTACCTCCCCTTCTTTGGGATGAGGTTTTTCCTCGGACGGGTCAGGAGCACGATAAGACATGACCTCCTTCTTGGGCTGATAGCCAGACTTCGCAAATTCGGACAATTTGCTTTCCGTGACAATGGACGGGACCCAATTACAGGTCACCGGAGGTTTGGGGGCCTTGAGTGCCATTGTGTAAATCAAAGCCTACAGCAAGATAAAGAAATTTTCCGGTTCAACTATAACCCGGAGGAAAGCATTATTGAGTTACTCAGAATGGCGATTTAAGAAGGGGCCTAATGACACATAGGTAATCATGCAAACAGGTTTTGTTAAGTCATTACGAGTATGAAAGGCAATTTAAGTTTTCTTAAGTCGCCAGAGGCAATCGGTGTTAACAGCCGGTATTATTTTGAATCGGTCATATGAACTGCTATGGCTGAAACAGAGTCAACAGACGCAATTTTTGGCTAAGTGTGGAACAAACATGTTTCACAAGTTGAAATTATTATTTTGGATCAAACGATGCTCTGGAAAGGAAAATTTCTAGACCTAAAAACAGTACAGGGAAGTTCATGTGCTCAAGGAGGGCTTCCAAAACAAGGAAATGAGATCTATTTTCATACAGAATATGCACAAAACATCCTCCGCGGCAGTTCTATGTTGTTTTTACAATCTGAGCAAAGCATTTGAGGTAAGAACTAATGGAGGTTTGCTCGGGCGGCGAGGAACACTGATGAACTCGGAGGATGTAATGCAGGTCTAGAAGAAGGGAAGGAAAAGGACTTACGGATGCAGAGTTGTTGCAGGGTTCCGTTGCGTTTTTCTGGTCAAGTCAGGTTGATGCAGCGGCCTGAGTTGAAGAAGACGAGGAGATTTGCGGCGGCGGCAGCAGAGCTCGAGCGGCAGAGAGGAAAGTTTGAGGAAGAACATGACTGAAGGAAATGAAAAAGACCTAAGTCACATCTATTTATAAGGAGGGGCCAACCGAGACGGCGCAAGAAACGAGGAGACCAAAGCGTCATTATCCAGCGGCCCCGGCGCCTCGATTCTTGGGATGGGTAGTAAGGGCAAAGATACGTTGGAGGATATGCTGGAATAAAATACGAGTTAATTAAGGATGACATCACAAAGATTTAACCCGGAGTCAGATGATGACGTCACGGCGGGTTAAAAGTTTCCGCACAAAACAAAAGACTGGAGGCCAGTTCATAAGGTTTTTTAAGATTGACATGAACCAGTTCAAATCAATCAGGGGGCTAATGTCGGGGATATAACTATTATGTAAGCCGCCCAGGAGGGGCCGGGTTACGCAAAGGGAAGCCCATCTGAAGCCCAAGACCAAGACATGAAGATGGCGGTTCAATAAAGGGTTTAAAGGCCCACAGGCGACTTGAAACCCGTAAATATAAACCGCCATGATGGCATAACTTGTAACATAAGGTAGAAGTAACTAATCACCGAGCCGGACACTGTTTATGAGCCGGTCGGGACTCCATAGGCCGCAGGGCGTCAACCCGTGTATATAAGGGGACGACCCGCCGACGGCTTAGGGCAAGAAACAACCCATCAAGAGCCGGGCATAGCGTGTCTCGCTCCCCGGTCATCGAAACATCAAGCAATACCAACCCAACTAGACGTAGGCCTTACCTTCACCGTAAGGGGCCGAACTAGTATAAACCTCTCGTGTCCTTTGTCCCGATTAACCCCTTTAAGCTTCCTAGTTTCGATGGCTCCACGACTAAGTCCTTCCAAGAGGACATCTGCCGTGACAATTCCACGACAAGTACAGAAACTAATAAAGAGTAACAAAGGATAAACAGATAGAAAAATATGACAATACAATTCTATGCAAGAAAGAATTCCTGAAGTAGAGTTACCGTGGATGAAATAAAATAAAAACAAGGCATCTGCAGTCACGAGTATTAGAGAAGATAAATTATTAAACTGAGACAAGAATTACATGATTTTTTTTCTTTCGAAAGGAGGCAAAAGATTTGTCTCGTCATATTAATTAGGGAAGAGAAGGTTAGAGAAAGTAAAAAAAATTGATGATATATCACATGCATCATGCGACTACTCTAGCGGCATCAATGACCTCAAGGGCTTGGCGCCCACAAGCCCCCAAAGATTGGCCTCTAATCTAATCTTATCAAATATTACATTTGTGAAGGAAATATGCCCTAAAGGCAATAATAAAATTGTTATTTATATTTCCTTATATCATGATAAATGTTTATTATTCATGCTAGAATTGTATTAACCGGAAACTTAGTACATGTGTGAATACATAGACAAACAGAGTGTCACTAGTATGCCTCTACTTGACTAGCTCGTTAATCAAAGATGGTTAAGTTTCCTAGCCATAGACATGAGTTGTCATTTGATGAACGGGATCACATCATTAGAGAATGATGTGATTGACTTGACCCATCCGTTAGCTTAGCACTATCATCATTTAGTTTATTGCTATTGCTTTCTTCATAACTTATACATGTTCCTATGACTATGAGATTATGCAACTCCCGAATACCGGAGGAACACTTAGTGTGCTATCAAATGTCACAAAGTAACTGGGTGATTATAAACATGCTCTAAAGGTGTTTCCAATGGTGTTTCTTGAGTTGGCATAGATCGAGATTAGGATTTGTCACCCCGATTGTTGGAGAGGTATCTCTGGGCCTTCTCGGTAATGCACATCACTATAAGCCTTGCAAGCAATGTGACTAATGAGTTAGTTACGGGATGATGCATTATAGAACGAGTAAAGAGACTTGCCGGTAACGAGATTGAACTAGGTATGATGATACCAACGATCGAATCTTGGGCAAGTAACATACTAATGACAAAGGGAACAACGTATGTTGTTATGCGATTTGACCGATAAAGATCTTCATAGAATATGTGGGAGCCAATATGAGCATCCAGGTTCCGCTATTGGTTATTAACCGGAGATGAGTCTCGGTCATGTCTACATAGTTCTCGAACCCGTAGGGTCCGCACGCTTAACATTCGATGACGATCGGTATTATGAGTTTATGTGTTTTGATGTACCGAAGGTTGTTTGGAGTCCCAGATGTGGTCACGGACATGACGATGAGTCTCAAATTGGTCGAGACATAAAGATTGATATATTGGATGACTATATTCGGACACTGGACGAGTTCCGGGGGTCACCGAATATATATCGGAGTGCCGAAAGGGTTTTCGGAACCACCGGAGAAGTAATGGGCCTTATTGGGCCTAGGGTAGATAGAGGGGCTGCCAAGGGCTGGCCGCCCCCCCCCCCCTCGTGGGCGTAGTCCGGATTGGGCTAGGGGGAGGGGCGGCACCCCTTCCTTCCTTCTCTTCCCCCTCCTTCCTTCTTCTCCTAGCAGAACTAGGAAAGGGGGGGTCCTACTCCTACTAGGAGGAGGATTCCTCCCCCCTTGGCGTGCCTATGAGGGCCGGTCGGCCTCCCCCTTGCTCCTTTATATACGGGGGCAGGGGGCACCCTAGAACACACAAGTTGACAGTTTTCTTAGCCGTGTGTGATGCCCCCCTCCATAGATTTCCACCTAGGTCATGTCGTTATAGAGCTTAGGCGAAGCCCTGCGTCGGTAACTTCATCATCATCGTCACCACGCCGTCGGGCTGACGAAACTCTCCCTCGGCCTTAGCTGGATCAAGAGTACAAGGGACGTCACCGAGCTGAATGTGTGCAGATCGCGAGGTGCTGTGCGTTCGGTACTTGGATCGGTTGGATCGTGAAGACGTTTGACTACATCGACCGCGTTACTAAACGCTTCCGCTTTCGGTGTACGAGGGTACGTGGACACACTCTCCCCGCTCGTTGCTATGCATCACCTAGATGGATCTTGCATGTGCGTAGGAATTTTTTTGAAATTACTGTGTTCCCCAACAGTGGCATCCGAGCCAGGTCTATGCGTAGATGTTATATGCACGAGTAGAACACAAAGAGTTGTGGGCGATAATAGTCATACTGCTTACCAGCCTGTCATACTTTGATTCGGTGGTATTGTTGGATGAAGCGGCTCAGACCGACATTATGCGTACTTACGCGAGACTGGTTCTACCGACGTGCTTCGCACACAGGTGACTAGTGGGTGTGTGATGCCCCCGATTCAATCGTACACTAATCATGCACGCAAACGTGTACGATCAAGATCAGGGGCTCACGGGAAGTTATCACAACACAACTCTAAAACATAAATAAGTCATACAAGCATCATAATACAAGCCAGGGGGCTCAAGGGCTCGAATACAAGTGCTCGATCATAGACGAGTCAGCGGAAGCAACAATATCTGAGTAAAGACATAAGTTAAACAAGTTTGCCTTAAGAAGGCTAGCACAAACTGGGATACAGATCGAAAGAGGCGCATGCCTCCTGCCTGGGATCCTCCTAACTACTCCTGGTCGTCGTCAGCGGGCTGCACGTAGCAGTAGGCACCTCCAGTGTAGTAGGAGTCGTCGTCGACGGTGGCGTCTGGATCCTGAGCTCCAACATCTGGTTGTGACAACCAGGTAGAAGGGATAGGGGGAAAAGAAGGAGAAAGCAACCGTGAGTACTCATCCAAAGTACTCGCAAGCAAGGATCTACACTACATATGCATGGGTATATGTGTAAAGGGCCATATCAGTGGACTGAACTACAGAATGCCAGAATAAGAGGGGGATATCTAATCCTGTCAAAGACTACGCTTCTGGCAGCCTCCGTCTTGCAGCATATAGAAGAGAGTAGACTGAAGTCCTCCAAGTAGCATCGCATAGCATAATCCTACCCGGCGATCCCCTCCTCGATGCCCTGTTAGAGAGCGATCACCGGGTTGTATCTGGCACTTGGAAGGGTGTGTTTTATTAAGTATCCGGTTCTAGTTGTCATAAGGTCAAGGTACAACTCCGGGTCATCCTTTTACCGAGGGACACGGCTATTCGAATAGATAAACTTCCCTGCAGGGGTGCACCACATAACCCAACACGCTTGATCCCATTTGGCCGGACACACTTTTCTGGGTCATGCCCGGCCGCGCAAGATCAACACGTCGCAGCCCCACCTAGGCACAACAGAGAGGTCAGCACGCCGGTCTAAACCAAAGCGCACAGGGGTCTGGGCCCATCGCCCATAGCACACTTGCACGTCGCGAACGCGGCCGGAAGCAGACCTAGCCTAGTGGCTTTCCAGTCCAATCCGGCGTGCGCCGCTCAGTCGCTGACGTCACGAAGTGCTTCGGCTGATACCACAACGTCGAGTGCCCATAACTTTCCCACGTAGTTGGTTAGTGCGTATAGACCAAATGGCCAGACTCAGATCAAATACCGATATCTCGTTAAGCGTGTTAAGTATCCGCGAACGCCGGCCAGGGCCAGGCCACCTCTCTCCTAGGTGGTCTCAACCTTCCCTGTCGCTCCGCCACAAAGTAACAGTTGGGGGCCGTCGGGAACCCAGGCCCACCACTACCTGGGTGGAACCACCTGCCCCTTCAGCCCCCATCTCCGAACAGTATCATAAGTAATGTAACAGTATAAGTATATATCATATGCCCATGATCACCTCCCGAAGTGATCACGGCCCAGTAGTATAGCATGGCAGACGGACAAGAGTGTAGGGCCACTGATGTAACACTAGCATCCTATACTAAGCAGTAGGATAGCAGGTAAAGGTAACAACAGTAGTAGCAAGGACAGGCTATGCAGCAGTATAGGATTAACTGAAAGCAGTAACATGCTAGACTACTCTAATGCAAGCAGTATAGGGAAGAATAGGCGATATCTGGTGATCAAAGGGGGGGCTTGCCTGGTTGCTCAGACAAGAAGGAGGGGTCGTCAACTCCGTAGTCGTACTGGGTAGCAGCGGCGTCGGTCTCGGTGTCTAGCGAGAGAAGAGGGGGAAGAAACAATAAATAATTAAGCAAACAGATGCATAGCGATGCATGGCATGACAAGTATCGGTGCTAGGGGTGCCCTAACGCGGTATGAGGTGATACCGGTGAAGGGGGAAACATTCGGGAAAGAATCCCCGGTGTTTCGCGTTTTCGGGCAGAGGAGCCGGAGGGGGAAAGTTGCCAGTTCGATGTGTTAGGGGTGTGTGGCGGACGAACTGGCTGCGTATCCGGATTCGCCTCGTCGTTCTGAGCAACTTTCATGTTGAAAATATTTTAATCCGAGTTACGGATTAAAAGATATGATTTTCTAAAGATTTTATTAATTTCTGGAATTTAATTAATTATTTAAATTAATTAAAAAATGAATTAATGACATCAGCATGATGTCATGCTGACGTCAGCAGTCACGTCAGCAGTCAACAGAGTTGACTGTTCAACCTGACGTGTGGGTCCCAGCTGTCATTGATTGTTTAGTTAATTAGGACTTAGCTAATCTAATTATTGTTTAAGTAACTAACTAGTTAATTAGATTAATTTAAACAGGATTAATTAACTTAATTAATTCACTAATTAATTATTAATTTATTAATTCATTTTTATTTTATTTTATTTTATTTTATAAAATGTTCTGGGGCTGGGCCCCGGTGTCCAGTGGCCCAGGGCCTTAACGGGCACAGGGGAAGCGGGCGCTGGGCGTTGCGGTTACGGGCGCATGGGCGATCTGGGCATCGGGCCAGCTCGCCCGGCAGGCCACTGCGGGGCTTGTGCGCGCGGGAAGCCGAGGCGGCAGCAGCGGGTGGTGCGCGGCGCAACAGACGGTGAGGGTGAGCCGCGGCAGTGGTGGGCGAAGTTGGCGCGGCTCGGCGGACATGGTCGGCCGGAGCAGGCGCAGCGGGGCGAAGGGGAGCCGTGCGGGCGGCCAGGGGAGGCGCCGCAGCAGAGGCCCGAGGCGAGCAGTTGGGGAAAGCCCGAGCGCAGGAGCAGTTGAGGCGGGGGTCGCGGGCGCTGGCAGCGGTGCGCGAAGTGGCGCGCGAGGTTCTGCGCAGCCGGAGTTGGTCTGGTGGAGGCCGGCAGGGGGATGGCGGTGACAACGGCGGTGCTCGCAGGGGACGGTCGTAGCGGCGAGCAGCTCGGGCAGGGGCGATGCAAGCAGGCGCGTGTGGCGCAAGGCGACGGGCGCGGGTGTCGTGTGCATGCGAACGGCGCATGCACGGGACGAGGGAGCAGCGGGGGAGAGGGCACGGCCACGGCAGAGCGGGCGCGCGCCACAGCAAAGAGAGGAGGGAGGGGAAGCTCACAGGGCCGGTAGGGAAAAGGGCAGCGGGGGTCGGGGTAGTCGATGGGGACGACGGCGTTGTGGAGGAGGCATGCCGGCGGGGATGAGTCGAGGAGGCAGGCCGGCGAGGACGCGGCACGAGCTCCGGTGCGCCGTGAATCGAGGACGTGGCGGCGGCGTACGGCGGGTCGGGCGCGGCGTAGGAGCTCCCAGATCGAGAGAGGTGGGAGGCGAGGAGGACGGCGGTGGGGCGGCGTCGGCGGTGTTCGATGGGGGTGTGCGACAGAGGGGTGGGAATGGGCCGCTCGTTGATGGGGGGAGGGGGCGCTCGTCCCTGATCCAGATCGGGACGAGGAGAGGAGAGACGTGGGGAGTGGGAGGAGTGGGTTAGGGTTCGGTGTCCCCTGGGGGGGTTAGTAGGTGAGGTGGGGTGGGCCGGTCCGGCCGGGCCGGCCTGTAGCTAGCTGGGCCGAATGGCCCGGGGGAGGTTCGGTTTCCTCGTTTTTATTTATTTGTTTTCTTTTTATTAGTTTTCTATTTTATTTTCTAGATATTTTTGTTTTATAAAATATACAAGTAGTACCTAAATTAGTGTTACAAAATACCCCAATGCCACAAAAAGTTTGGTGAAAAAATAAAATAGTTTAGTAATTTATTAGCTGTAAAATGCATTTAATTAATTGTTTTTGCTACTGTTTAAATCCTTATAGTTCATTTAAGCATTTTATAAAAGCTTGGTTTCTCCACCATAATTGCTTACGATTTATTTGAAACAACCCGAACATTTTAGTTTTATTTTTTTGAAAACTTTTGTTGTTTGCTTTTCTTTTGAATTTGAATGTGAATCATTTTCGAACTAACGCGAGATTAGCAACCGTAATCGAGGTGACGTGGCATTATTAGCATAGGTTACTGTAGCTTGATTATCCGGGCGTCAAAGGGTGTCTGTTTCTCCAACTTTAGTTGAATCGAGTGTGACTACGCCTGGTCCTTGTTGAAGGTTAAAACAACAAACTTGACGAAAAATCATTGTGGTTTTGATGCGTAGGTAAGAACGGTTCTTGCTAAGCCCAGAGCAGCCACGTAAAACTTGCAACAACAAAGTAGAGGACGTCTAACTTGTTTTTGCAGGGCATGTTGTGATGTGATATGGACAAGACGTGATCATATAAATTGTTGTATGAGATGATCATGTTTTATAACACAGTTATCGGCAACTAGGGCTGCAAGAAAAGCTCGAGGCTCATGAGCCGCTCAAGATCGACTCGTTTTTTGACTCGACTCGAGATCGACTCGAAAAGAGACAAGCTGAGTTTGAACACTTTATATAGCTCGACCGAGAAACGAGCCGATCTTGAGCCAACGTTGGCTCGCCCGATAGCTCGACAGAATATCATTATGTTAAATAATCGTGCCTTATATTAAATGGAAATATGATAATTTATTACCATCTATGTTGTCCATAATTTTTTTTCATTTTATTTGCCAACGAACATGGAAACTTAACTAAGTGCAGACAAGATTTAGGCCTCATTATGGCACGTGGTCGACTATGTGTTAAATAACCTATATTTTTGACAGAGTTCCCAGCATATTCACCTTAATTTTTTAGTTTTTCATCCATAGATTCATATTTTTTTACCATCTCATTTAGCTCGAAACTAGCTCGAGATCGTTACAAGCTGAGCACGAGTCATGTTCTACAGCTCGATCATGAGTTTCACTCAGTTTCAGCTCGCTCGAATTTTCATATGAGTTGAGCTGAGCCAACCCCAACTCGCTCAAGCTCGACTCGTTTGCAGCCCTATCGGCAACTGGCAGGAGCCATATGGTTGTTGCTTTATTGTATGAAATGCAATCGCCATGTAATTGCTTTACTTTATCACTAAGCGGTAGCAATAGTCATAGAAAATAGTTGACGAGATGACAACGATGCTTCGATGGAGATCGAGGTGTCAAGCCGATGACGATGGTGATCATGATGGTGCTTTGGAGATGGAGATCAAAGGCACAAGATGATGATGGCCATATCATATCACTTATATTGATTGCATGTGATGTTTATCCTTTATGCATCTTATTTTTCTTAGTACGGCGGTAGCATTATAAGATGATCTCTCACTAAATTTCAAGGTATAAGTGTTCTCCCTAAGTATGCACCGTTGCTACAGTTCATCATGCCGAGACACCACATGATGATCGGGTGTGATAAGCTCTACATTCACATACAACGGGTGCAATCTAGTTTTGCACACGCATAATACTAGGGTTAAACTTGACGAGCCTAGCATATGCGGATATTGCCTCGGAACACTGAGACCGAAAGGTCGAGCATGAATCATATAGTAGATATGATCAACATAGTGATGTTCACCATTGAAAACTACTCCATCTCACATGATGATCGGACATGGTTTAGTTGATGTGGATCACGTGATCACTTAGATAATTAGAGGGATGTCTATCTAAGTGGGAGTTCTTAAGTAATATGATTAATTGAACTTTAATTTATCATAAACTTAGTACCTGATAGTACTTTGCATGTCTATGTTGTTGTAGATAAATGGCCCGTGTTGTTGTTCCGTTGAATTTTAATGCGTTCCTAGAGAAAGCTAAGTTAAAAGATGATGGTAGCAATTGCATGGACTGGGTCCGTAACTTGAGGATCATCCTCATTGCTACACAGAAGAATTATGCCCTGGAAGCATCGTTGGGTGCCAAACCCGCTGCAGGAGCAACGCCAGATGTTGTGAACACCTGGCAGAGCAAAGCTGATGACTACTCGATAGTTCAGGGTGCCATGATTTACGGCTTAGAACCAGGACTTCAACGACATTTTGAACGTCCTAGAGCATATGAGATGTTCCAGGAGTTGAAGTTAATATTTCAAGCAAATGCCCGGATTGAGAGATATGAAGTCTCCAATAAGTTCTACAGCTGCAAAATGGAGGAGAATAGTTCTGTCAGTGAGCATATACTCAGAATGTCTGGGTACCACAATCACTTGACTCAGTTGGGAGTTAATCTTCCAGTTGATAGTGTCATTGATAGAGTTCTTCAATCACTACCACCAAGCTACAAAAGCTTCATGATGAACTATAATATGCAAGGGATGGATAAGACGATCCCCGAGCTCTTCGCAATGCTAAAGGCTGCGGAGGTAGAAATCAAGAAGGAGCATCAAGTGTTGATGGTCAATAAGACCACCAGTTTCAAGAATAAGGGCAAAGGGAAGAAGGGGAACTTCAAGAAGAACGGCAAACAAGTTGCGGCTCAAGTGAAGAAGCCAAAGTCTGGACCTAAGCCTAAGACTGAGTGCTTCTACTAGAAAGGGATTGGTCACTGGAAGCGAAACTGCCCCAAGTATTTGGCGGAGAAGAAGGATGGCAAAGTAGAAGGTATATTTGATAAACATGTTATTGATGTGTACCTTACTAATGCTCACAGTAGCGCCTAGGTATTTGATATGGTTTTGTTGCTAATATTTGCAACTCGAAATAGGGGCTATGGATTAAGCGAAGATTGGCTAAGGACGAGGTGACGATGCGCGTGGGAAATGGTTCCAAAGTCGATGTGATCGCCGTCGGCACGCTACCTCTACATCTACCTTCGGGATTAGTTTTAGACCTGAATAATTGTTATTTGGTGCCAGTGTTAAGCATGAACATTATATCTGGATCTTGTTTGATGCGAGACGGTTATTCATTTAAATCAGAGAATAATGGTTGTTCTATTTATATGAATAATATCTTTTATGGTCATGCACCCTTGATGAGTGGTCTGTTTTTACTAAATCTTGATAGTAGTAATACACATGTTCATAGTATTGAAGCCAAAAGATATAAGTTTAATAATGATAGTGCAACTTATTTTTGGGACCGCCGTTTAGGTTATATTGGTTTAAAGCGCATGAAGAAACTCCATGCTGATGGGCTTTTGGAATCACTTGATGCTTGCGAACCATGCCTCATGGGCAAGATGACTAAGACTCCGTTCTCTGGAACAATGGAGCGAGCAACAGACTTGTTGGAAATAAAACATACTGATGTATGCGGTTCGATGAGTGTTGATGCTCGCCGTGGGTATCATTATTTTCTTACCTTCACAGATGATTTGGGCAGATATGGGTATATCTACTTGACGAAACATAAGTCTGAAACATTTGAAAAGTTCAAAGAGTTTCTACAATCTGATCGTGGAGGAGAATATTTGAGTTACGAGTTTGGTCTTCATTGGAAACAATGCGGAATAGTTTCGCAACTCACGCCACCCGAAACACCACAGCGTAATCGTGTGTCCGAGCGTCGTAATCATACTTTATTAGATATGGTGCGATCTATGATGTATCTTACCGATTTACCGCTATCGTTTTGGGGTTATGCTTTAGAGACGGCTGCATTCACGTTAAATAGGGCACCATCTAAATCCGTTGAGACAACACCATATCAACTGTGGTTTGGCAAGAAACCCAAGTTGTCATTTCTTAAAGTTTGGGGTTGCGATGCTTATGTAAAAAAGCTTCAACCTAATAAGCTCGAACCCAAATCGGAGAAATGTGTCTTCATAGGATACCCAAAGGAGACTATTGGGTACACCTTCTATCACAGATCCGAAGGCAAGATATTCGTTGCTAAGAATGGATCCTTTTGTGACGCCCCCGATTCAATCGTACACTAATCATGCACGCAAAACTGTACGATCAAGATCAGGGACTCACGGGAAGATATCACAACAGAACTCTACAAATAAAATAAGTCATACAAGCATCATAATACAAGCCAGGGGCCTCGAGGGGTCGAATACAAGTGCTCGATCATAGACGAGTCAGCGGAAGCAACAATATCTGAGTACAGACATAAGTTAAACAAAGTTGCCATAAGGCGCAGGCCTCCTGCCTGGGATCCTCCTAACTACTCCTGGTCATCGTCAGCGGGCTGCACGTAGTAGTAGGCACCTCCAGTGTAGAAGGAGTCATCGTCGATGGTGGCATCTGGATCCTGGGCTCCAACATCTGGTTGCGACAACCAAAAGAAAGGAAAGGGGGGAAAAGGGGGGAGAAAGCAACCGTGAGTACTCATCCAAAGTAGTCGCAAGCAAGGAGCTACACTACATATGCATGGATATATGTGTAAGGGGCCATATCAGTGGACTGAACTGTAGAATGCCAGAATAAGAGGGAGATATCTAAACCTGTCGAAGACTACGCTTCTGGCAGCCCCCGTCTTGCAGCATATAGGAGAGAGTAGAGTGAAGTCCTCCAAGTAGCATCGCATAGCATAATCCTACCCGGCGACCCCCTCCTCGATGCCCTGTTAGAGAGCGATCACCGGGTTGTATCTGGCACTTGGAAGGGTGTGTTTTATTAAGTATCCGGTTCTAGTTGTCATAAGGTCAAGGTACAACTCCGGGTCGTCCTTTTACCGAGGGACACGGCTATTCGAATAGATAAACTTCCCTGCAGGGGTGCACCACATAACCCAACACGCTTGATCCCATTTGGCCGGACACACTTTCCTAGGTCATGCCCGGCCTTGGAAGATCAACACGTCGCAGCCCCACCTAGGCACAACAGAGAGGTCAGCACGCCGGTCTAAACCTAAGCGCGCAGGGGTCTGGGCCCATCGCCCTGAGCACACCTGCACGTTGCGAACGCGGCCGGAAGCAGACCTAGCCTAGTGGCGTTCCAGTCCAATCCGGCGCACGCCACTCAGTCACTGACGTCACGAAGGCTTCGGCTGATACCACGATGCCGAGTGCCCATATCTTTCCCACGTAGTTGGTTAGTGCGTATAGACCAAATGGCCAGACTCAGATCAAATACCCAGATCTCGTTAAGCGTGTTAAGTATCCGCGAACGCCGACAGGGCCAGGCCCACCTCTCACCCAGGTAGCCTCGACCTGCCCTGTCGCTCCACCACAAAGGTCCACACAGAGGGCCGTCGGGACAAAGGTCCTTTCAGCCCCCAATCCGTGAATCACTCGCGGGTACTCCTCGAGCCAACCCGACTTTGGTCACCACATGTATCATGATTAAAGTATAGTATATACCCGTGATCACCTCCCAAGTGATCACGGCCCGATAGTATAGCACAGCAGACGGACAAGAATGTAGGGCCACTGATGGTAAACTAGCATCCTAAACTAAGCAGGTAGGATTGCAGGTAAAGGTATCAACAGTAGTAACAAGGACAGGCTATGCATCAGGATAGGAATAACGGAAGCAGTAACATGCTACACTACTCTAATGCAAGCAGTATAGAGGAGAGTAGGCGATATCTGGTGATCACGGGGGGGGGGGGGGGGCTTGCCTGGTTGCTCTGGCAAGAGAGAGGGGTCGTCAACTCCGTAGTCGTACTGGGTAGCAGCGGCGTCGGTCTCGGTGTCTAGCGAGAGAAGAGGGGGAAGAAACAATAAATATTTAAGCAAGCAGATGCATAGCGATGCATGACATGACAAGTATGGGTGCTAGAGGTGCCCTAACGCGGTATGAGGTGATACCGGTGAAGGGGGGAAACATCCGGGAAAGTATCCCCGGTGTTTCGCGTTTTCGGGCAGAGGAGCCGGAGGGGGAAAGTTGCGAGTTTGCTATGCTAGGGATGCGTGGCGGATGAACAGGCTACGTATCTAGGCTCGTCTTGTCGTTCTGAGCAACTTTCATGTACAAAGTATTTTCATCTGACTTGCGGATTGTTTTATATGATTTTTCAAAGTTTTAATGATATTCTGAAATTATTATTAATTCAAAATTAATTGAATAAATGCTATGTGCACCAGCACAGGGTACACAGAAGTGTGCCCAGGGGATGACAAGTGGGCCAAGGGGGACCCAGTTGACCAGTCAAGGTTTGACTGGTCAACAGGGGGTGGGCCCCCTGTCATTGACTGACTAGTAACTAACAATTTTAGTTAGACTAATTAGTAGTTAACAGGTTAATTACCAGGATTAATTAGGTTAATTAATCTACTAACTATTTTATTTATTATATCTTTTCATTTATTTGTTTTTCGTTTTCGGGTGGACCCCGTGTGTCATTGGCCAGGGGCCTTAGCGGGTGCCTGGAGAGTAACCCGAACGGGCGACGGCGTGCGGCGCCACGCGCCATGGGGCGGACCCGTGCACGCTGGCAACGGCCGCCGGGGCGCGGCGGGGTGCCGGGGTTGGCCGCCGGCGCGGCGGAGGCGGGGCACGGGAC
This sequence comes from Aegilops umbellulata, assembly GCA_032464435.1. NCBI lineage: Eukaryota > Viridiplantae > Streptophyta > Magnoliopsida > Poales > Poaceae > Aegilops > Aegilops umbellulata. The sequence goes on along the minus strand of CP136054.1, from coordinate 406,594,457 downwards.
GAGCAGAGGCGGCGCGGTTCAGGTGACGGCGCGGCCAAGCCGATGGAGAAGCAGGGGAGGTGCGCACCGAGGCGAGCAGCGGCGCTGGAGAAACGCAGGCGCGGCCCGGCGCGGTTGGCGAGGGAGGCCGAACCCGGGGCGAGGCGGGCGTGGCCAATGCTGGCGGCAGCGGCAGCGAGGCGCGCGCGGCTGGGCACACAGCGGTGGGTGGGGCGATGCGGAGTGGTGCAGGCGCGCGCGGGCGCGGGCGTGCGTGAACGGCGGACGAGGCCATGGCCGATGCAGGAACGGCGAAAACGGCAAGGGCGAGCGCGCGCGGAGGACGGGGACCGGCTGGTGGGCGCAATGCGCGGGCGTGAGGGAAGAGGGCGCGGCAATGGCAGAGATAGGAGGGAGGGGGCTCACAGAGGGGGAGTAGGGCACGGGCAGTGGGCGCGGGGAGGAGGACGGGGACGACGGCGTCGTGGTCCGGCGCGTCGAGGCGGGGGGGCGTCCAGCGAGGCGACACCGTGGAGGAGGACGAAGGCGCGGCGAGGCGGCGGCGAGCACTGGGCGTCGGGGTCGACGGGATCGGGGCCGATCCCGATCCAGATCGGGGGGGAGAAGGGGATCGCGGTGGGAGTGGGGATCGGGGTAGTTGGTAGTGGGATAGGGTTTGCCCCGGGTGGGAGGGAGTGGGTGGGCCGGCTGGGCCGCGTGGGTGGCCAGCTGGGCCAAGGGGCCCAGCGGGGGGGAAGGGGGCCTTTTGATTTTTGTTTGTTTGTTTGTTTTGTTTTCTGTTTTTGTTCTTTTTCCTTTTTAGTTATTTATTTATTTTTACTGTTTTCTTTTATTTTTACTTTTGTTAGTTTAGTTTCTTTAAGAATTACCAAGTTAGCACCTAAATTAGCACTATCAAAATAGGCCACTGCCAAACCTAGTTTGGACCCAAAATTATTTAGATTAATATTTTTATATTTTCAAAAGCAAATAAATTATTATTTTAGCCATTGTTTTTAATTAGTTCAGGGCATTTGAACACTTTCTAAAAGGTTGATTCCACCATCAAAACTAGTTAGGGATTATTGGCCACATGATGAACATTTTAGTTTTAATGTTTTAAAACTTTTGTTGTTTGCCTTTAATTCAATTTTGAATCTGAATCGGTTTTGAACTAACCCGAGATTAACTACAGTGATAGAGGTGACGTGGCATCATTAGCAGGGAATTACTGTAGCTTAATTATCCGGGCGTCACAATTCTCCTCCACTACAAGAAATCTCGTCCCGAGATTTAAGAGGTAGTGAAAGGGGGAAAGGTTTGGTAACGAATCTAGCGGGTCTTCTCATTCTGGCTTGCTCTTCTCGAAGAGACCGGTCCAGTACATTGATGTCTTCATTTCTCCGCTTCAGGTCATCATGATGAAGTCGGCGTCCTTTCCTCCGGAACTCCATCGTACTTACGAAAGAATAAAGGGTGGGCATACAGGGAGAACAGACCTCTACAAGGTCGACTATCTGGTCGATAACATCGAGGAGGGTGGCGAAAGTAACTCTCAAATTGAAACTTACAAAAATAACGAGTGCAAAGTAAGGAGGTATCAGGGGAAGTTTCGAGCGGGCAGGCAATCAATCGCTGCCTGAAACAAGGTGTGAAAGGGGTCCAGAGCAACGAGAATAGGTATTGCGTCTGATACCGGAATGGATCACTAGGAAGTTGGCTCGCGAATTACATACGAAGCCAAACGCGAGATATGACCTTAGCAACAGGGGTGTACAGGAGATCCAGGTTTCGATCCTGTGGAACTGTGGGTTATGGACCCACCATGTGGGTTAAGTAAAAAGGGGTTGACATCTTGCACGGTCACGATAGCAAGGCATGTCAGAGGGTAGCCTGTCAGTTATGTCGGCAACAACATCGATACCAAGGGCGAGGGATGAAGAGAACCATGTTCCCGCTTGTTGAACGAGGCGGACCAATAGGCAAAGTTCTCATCCATCGGTGGTTACCGGAACGTTACCAACAATATTAACAGGGTCTTACTGACGGAGTGGTTCAACGAGATGCTTACCTAAGCAGTAGAATATTACTGCTTAGATCATATAGATCACTAGTAAGGTTAATCAAAACAATGGAAAGGAAAAGGTGATCATCAGAATAAACAGAACAATGGAGAGGAAAATGTGTTTAAACACATGTTTCAGGGGTATATCCTTCCCAAGGACAAGTAGAGCAAGATATCCACGATGGGATAGAAGGTAGGTAAGGGGAGAGAATTTTCAAGACATTACCCATACAACGGGGTTTCGCTAATTGAGCAAGAAACATTTAGCATTGGGCTTCAAATGCTCTTATTGAAAATCGGAGTACCACAGACATGCTTCGAGATAGCATTGACATGGTCTTCAAGCAAAGATCGGACTTTGGATACAAGAAGGCTTCATCAGGAACAACTTGCAGAACAAGTCTTACAGTTTTCCCATGGAGGAATGGGTAACCTTGCTGAAAGGGGAACTATAACAATAGGGCCTCCGACCAGGTGTGCTAGGCACGACATCACCTTACCGGGTCATATTAAGACCAATGTTATAACTCTTGGAAATATGTTCCCACATCATATCTGACCGAGATTCAGATCTGATTGGTGTCAGGATACCTCAGACTTAGGGTGCCTGAGAAGAAAAGGTGAGACACAACTTGGCGAGATGATTTGCAAGATTCTCGGGAAATGAACTATGGAAGCAAGTTCCGAATCATGAGGTCATCATTTAAACCAAGGAGAGGATGAGGAGGTGGCTGATGGATTCAGCGATAATTCAACGATGGTATCCCAAAAGATGGATCTCCACAGTTATGTGGATAAGGAGATAACATTTGTCAGATCAAATGATATAGTGAAATATGCTCGAGGAGAACATACACAATTAAACATTGGTTGAAAGGTCCACCCAAAATATGGGTTTAGGTAGCATGATCAAAGTTAGAATGGTGATTCGACAACCAATGGTCTAAGAATGAAATATCGACCATTAACTTCAAAGCAAAAGGGTTGCTAGAACTTTTGAACCCGCGACCAAGGAATGAACGGATATGGGAAGAAGTATCACCTATATCAAGAATTCTTAAGAGGTGGTGAAATTCTCACAACATCCTTGACAAAAAGGCAGTAATACTTCAAGGTAGATCATAATACGAGCTGGATAGCAAGTTGCATCCATAACATGAACAAGTTTGTGTTGGGGGAAGGCAATAATGTTGTCGATGATAACACAATCATCGAGGGGCAAGGATGGTATTTCCCATCATGAATTTGATTGATATCCTGGAAGAAGTCAAATTGTTGACAATGATCACGACAAATTTGTCGAGAGGTTCCAAGAAGATGTAATCGATCGACGATGACATCAAGTCAAAGGAATGATGAAAGCGAAAGGTTTTTGGAACCACGGATACAACACAAACTTGAAATCAAGCTTGTTGTTCAAGGCGAAATGGTAAGACGAGGAAGATCGGCGTAAGCTTAGCTCATCGTCAGAAACTGTGCTCCGGGAAGGACCAGGTAGCACAGTTAAAAATTGGCATGATAATGATATAGCCGATCAGGCTAGGAATGACTTGAAGGATTATTCAACTCGTAAGCAATGAAAATTACTTTGAGTTATTGAATCAGAGTGCGGACTTGATTCACTATTCGGCGTTCTCGGTTGACGACAACCCAGAACCAAGGAAAACTGTAGTCGGTGAGAAATAACAGTTGATGAAGAACACATAAGAAGTTATGCAGTTCCCTGATTTTCTTGAGATACCAAAGTGTAATACTCGACGGTAGATCAAAGTAAAGGTTGGACTAGGGTAATGCTCTGCAGAAGACAAGTGCTTAAACTTGCACGAGAAATGGTATTTAAGGAAGAACATGGTCGGAACCACGTCCACAGATACAAGATGAGCTTATAACAAGGGGATAATTTTTTTAAGAGAAGCTTCTATGATCAGGTATACATCGTGTCCATGGGCATGAACACAGGGTTCAAGGTCGACTCCCACTTGTTCAACGCATAACCTTTCATTCACTTCTCACTTTCGAAGAAGTTGTAGTGTTGAAATTTTATCTAGCAAAATACCAGAAGTGTATGACTCGTGAAAACTTTCGAGTTCACACGGGTTATAGAAGGCATATGTTCAAACCATAGGGGCTTCTTAGAAACATATACCACAAGTTTCAAGAGTAAATATCACAAGCTCGAAAGTAGAGCAAGGTTGAGAAAGTAGATGATACAATTTAGCAAAGGCATTATGTATCCGAGGGAAGGCTCACAAGGTTGTTGAATATGAAGGACGTTGTCGGATAAAATCCATTAAAGGATCTGTCGGCCCATAACAGAGCTGATGCGAGCGTCGGCACACCACCAGAGGAAGTAACAATGCAAAGGCATTGGATTATGGAAACAACGGACTAATCCAGAGCTCAAATGCAAAGGAATTATGATTTTCAAATCAAGGGATCAGAAGCAATGTTCTGCTTAGGGATGGATAAGTTGAATAGCCTTAGGGGTACAATCGACGGCAATTGGATTTGTTGAGAACCAGCTCATGTTTAAAATGACGTCTGAGCCGGAAAGATAATTTAAAAGGATCAACTGATGATTGCGTGCATTCGCACTCATGTTGAATCAAAAGGATCAAATTGACGGTGCCTAAGGATACTAACGAATATTGCCAGACATATGGAAAGCATCCATTATGCAAGCAAACAAGTATTGCAGAGCAATAAGCTACTAAGAGTTTTCGGAGGAACGGATAGTATTTCGATGACCATTGTGAAACACATGAACAACTGGGGGATGAGCGAATACTCGATAAGTGCGAGAATTATCCGTAGGGGTATTCATGTGACAAAGAATAGCAAGGCACTAAGCTCAATGGACTATCGAAACAACGACGAGTATTTCGGGGTATCTTGTAATAACAAGACCAATTGGGGATGAATGTAAGAATAACAACTGCAAGTAGTTATCCATAAGGGTTGACAGTGGAAGGGGAATTGCAAACGCGATGAACACAAGTTCTCGGGTTAACAGCGGAGGGTATCTTCAGGGTCTTCACATGCAGTAGACGATCATCGGTACTAAAGTGATCTCTGGGTGAAAGTGATAACGAGATCCTAATGTTAGATTTAGCAAAATTTATTTTAACCCGAATAGAAGAGAGATCAGAGTCCCAGAGTATAGACGAGGAATAAAAGATCCTACTACCACCTAATGGCGACGTGTGCCCGTAAGACACACAGCCATGTTAGTAAAAGTTTGGTATTGACTAGACTCGACTTCAGCCAAGGAGTATGGAAGGGGGGTTCCTACAAGCAGTCGGCTCTGATACCAACTTGTGACGCCCCCGATTCAATCGTACACTAATCATGCACGCAAATGTGTACGATCAAGATCAGGGACTCACGGGAAGATATCACAACACAACTCTACAAATAAAATAAGTCATACAAGCATCATAATACAAGCCAGGGGCCTCGAGGGCTCGAATACAAGTGCTCGATCATAGACGAGTCAGCGGAAGCAACAATATCTGAGTACAGACATAAGTTAAACAAGGTTGCCATAAGATGGCTAGCACAAACTGGGATACAGATCGAACGAGGCACAGGCCTCCTGCCTGGGATCCTCCTAACTACTCCTGGTCGTCGTCAGCGGGCTGCACGTAGTAGTAGGCACCTCTAGTGTAGAAGGAGTCGTCGTCGACGGTGGCGTCTGGATCCTGGGCTCCAACATCTGGTTGCGACAACCAGAAGAAAGGAAAGGGGGGAAAGGGGGGGAGAAAGCAACCGTGAGTACTCATCCAAAGTGGACTGAACTGCAGAATGCCAGAATAAGAGGGGGATATCTAATCCTGTCAAAGACTACGCTTCTGGCAGCCCCCGTCTTGCAGCATATAGGAGAGAGTAGACTGAAGTCCTCCAAGTAGCATCGCATAGCATAATCCTACCCGGCGATCCCCTCCTCGATGCCCTGTTAGAGAGCGATCACCGGGTTGTATCTGGCACTTGGAAGGGTGTGTTTTATTAAGTATCCGGTTCTAGTTGTCATAAGGTCAAGGTACAACTCCGGGTCGTCCTTTTATCGAGGGACATGGCTATTCGAATAGATAAACTTCCCTGCAGGGGTGCACCACATAACCCAACACGCTTGATCCCATTTGGCCGGACACACTTTCCTGTGTCATGCCCGGCCTCGGAAGATCAACACGTCACAGCCCCACCTAGGCACAACAGAGAGGTCAGCACGCCGGTCTAAACCTAAGCGCGCAGGGATCTGGGCCCATCGCCCTGAGCACACCTGCACGTTGCGAACGCGGCCGGAAGCAGACCTAGCCTAGTGGCGTTCTAGTCCAATCCAGCGCGCGCCACTCAGTCGCTGACGTCACGAAGGCTTCGGCTGATACTACGACGCCGAGTGCCCATATCTTTCCCACGTAGTTGGTTAGTGCGTATAGACCAAATGGCCAGACTCAGATCAAATACCCAGATCTCATTAAGCATGTTAAGTATCCGCGAACGCCGACAGGGCCAGGCCCACCTCTCACCCAGGTAGCCTCGACCTGCCCTGCTGCTCCGCCACAAAGATCCAGACAGAGGGCCGTCAGGACAAAGGTCCTTTCAGCCCCCAATCCGTGAATCACTCGCGGGTACTCCTCGAGCCAACCCGACTTTGGTCACCACATGTATCATGTTTAAAGTATAGTATATACCCGTGATCACCTCCCAAGTGATCACGGCCCGATAGTATAGCACAGCAGACGGACAAGAATGTAGGGCCACTGATGGTAAACTAGCATCCTAAACTAAGCAGGTAGGATTGCAGGTAAAGGTATCAACAGTAGTAACAAGGACAGGCTATGCATCAGGATGGGAATAACGAAAGCAGTAACATGATACACTACTCTAATGCAAGCAGTATAGAGGAGAGTAGGCGATATCTGGTGATCAAGGGGGGGGCTTGCCTGGTTGCTCTGGCAAGAGAGAGGGGTCGTCAACTCCGTAGTCGTACTGGGTAGCAGCGGCGTCGGTCTCGGTGTCTAGCGAGAGAAGAGGGGGAAGAAACAATAAATATTTAAGCAAGCAGATGCATAGCGATGCATGACATGACAAGTATGGGTGCTAGAGGTGCCCTAACGCGGTATGAGGTGATACCGGTGAAGGGGCGAAACATCCGGGAAAGTATCCCCGGTGTTTCGCATTTTCGGGCAGAGGAGCCGGAGGGGGAAAGTTGCGAGTTTGCTATTCTAGGGATGTGTGGCGGATGAACGGGCTGCGTATCTGGGCTCGTCTCGTCGTTCTGAGCAACTTTCATGTACAAAGTATTTTCATCTGACTTACGGATTATTTTATATGATTTTTCAAAGTTTTAATGATATTCTGAAATTATTATTAATTCAAAATTAATTGAATAAATGCTATGTGCACCCAGCACAGGGTACACAGAAATGTGCCCAGGGGATGACAAGTGGGCCAAGGGGGGCCCAGTTGACCAGTCAAGGTTTGACTGGTCAACAGGGGGTGGGCCCCCTGTCATTGACTGACTAGTAACTAACAATTTTAGTTAGACTAATTAGCAGTTAACAGGTTAATTAACAGGATTAATTAGGTTAATTAATCAACTAACTATTTTATTTATTATATCTTTTCATTTACTTATTTTTTGTTTTCGGGTGAACCCCGTGTGTCATTGGCCAGGGGCCTTAGCGGGTGCCTAGAGAGTAACCCGAACGGGCGACGGCGTGCGGCACCAGGCGCCATGGGGCGGACCCGTGCACGCTGGCAACGGCCGCCGGGGCGCGGCGGGGTGCCGGGGTTGGCCGCCGGCGCGGCGGAGGCGGGGCACGGGACGAGCAGAGGCGGCGCGGTTCAGGTGACGGCGCGGCCAAGCCGATGGAGAAGCAGGGGAGGTGCGCACCGGGGCGAGCAGCGGCGCTGGAGAAGCGCAGGCGCGGCCCGGCGCGGCAGCGGCAGCGAGGCGCGCGCGGCTGGGCACGAAGCGGTGGGTGGGGCGATGCGGAGTGGTGCAGGCGCGCGCGGGCGCGTGCGTGCGTGAACGGCGGACGAGGCCATGGCCGATGCAGCAACGGCGAAAACGGCAAGGGCGGGCTCGCGCGGAGGACGGGGACCGGCTGGTGGGCGCAACGCGCGGGCGTGAGGGGAGACGGCACGGCAATGGCAAAGATAGGAGGGAGGGGGCTCCCAGAGGGGGAGTAGGGCACGGGCAGTGGGCACGGGGAGGAGGACGGGGACGATGGCGTCTTGGTCCGGCGCGTCGAGGCGGGGGGGCGTCCAGCGAGGCGACACCATGGAGGAGGACGAAGGCGCTGCGGGGCGGCGTCGGGCGGCGGCGAGCACTGGGCGTCGGGGTCGACGGGATCGGGGCCGATCCCGATCCAGATCGGGGGGGAGAAGGGGATCGCGGTGGGAGTGGGGATTGGGGTAGTTGGTAGTGGGCTAGGGTTTGCCCCGGGTGGGGGGTTAGCAGGAGGGAGTGGGTGGGCCGGCTGGGCCGCGTGGGTGGCCAGCTGGGCCAAGAGGCCCAGCGGGGGGGAAGGGGGGCTTTTGATTTTTGTTTGTTTGTTTGTTTTGTTTTCTGTTTTTGTTCTTTTTCCTTTTTAGTTATTTATTTATTTTTACTGTTTTCTTTTATTTTTACTTTTGTTAGTTTAGTTTCTTTAAGAATTACCAAGTTAGCACCTAAATTAGCACTATCAAAATAGTCCACTGCCAAACCTAGTTTGGACCCAAAATTATTTAGTTTAATATTTTTATATTTTCAAAAGCAAATAAATTATTATTTTAGCCATTGTTTTTAATTAGTTCAGGGCATTTGAACACTTTCTAAAAGGTTGATTCCACCGTCAAAACTAGTTAGGGATTATTGGCCACATGATGAACATTTTAGTTTCAATGTTTTAAAACTTTTGTTGTTTGCCTTTAATTCAATTTTGAATCTGTATCGGTTTTGAACTAACCCGAGATTAACTACAGTGATAGAGGTGACGTGGCATCATTAGCAGGGAATTACTGTAGCTTAATTATTCGGGCGTCACACCTTTCTAGAGAAGGAGTTTCTCTCGAAAGAAATGAGTGGGAGGAAAGTAGAACTTGACGAGGTAATTGTACCTACTCCCTTATTGGAAAGTAGTTCATCACAGAAATCAGTTCGAGTGATTCCTACACCAGTAAGTGAGGAAGCTAATGATGATGATCATGAAACTTCTGATCAAGTTACTACCGAACCTCGTAGGTCAACCAGAGTAAGATCTGCACCAGAGTGGTACGGTAATCATGTTCTGGAGGTCATGTTACTTGACCATGACGAACCTACGAACTATGAGGAAGCGATGATGAGCCAAGATTCCGCAAAATGGCTTGTGGCTATGAAATCTGAGATGGGATCCATGTATGAGAACAAAGTGTGGACTTTGGTTGACTTTCCCAATGATCGGCAAGCAATAGAGAATAAATGGATCTTCAAGAAGAAGACTGACGCTATCGGTAATGTTACTGTCTACAAAGCTCGACTTGTTGCGAAAGGTTTTCGACAAGTTCAAGGATTTGACTACGATGAGACCTTCTCACCCGTAGCAATGCTTAAGTCCGTCCGAATCATGTTAGCAATTGGTGCATTTAAATTTGGCAAATGGATGTCAAAACTGCATTCCTTAATGGATATCTTAAAGAAGAGTTGTATATGATGCAACCAGAAGGTTTTGTCGATCCAAAAGGTGCTAACAAAGTGTGGAAGCTCCAGCGATCCATTTATGGACTGGTGCAGGCATCTCGGAGTTGGAATATACGCTTTGATAGTGTGATCAAAGCATATGGTTTTATATAGACTTTTGGAGAAGCCTGTATTTACAAGAAAGTGAGTGGGAGCTCTGTAGCATTTCTGATATTATATGTGGATGACATATTGTTGATCGGAAATGATACTGAATTTCTGAATAGCATAAAAGGATACTTGAATAAGAAATTTTCAATGAAAGACCTCGGTGAAGCTGCATATATATTGGGCATCAAGATCTATGGAGATAGATCAAGACGCTTAATTGGCTTTCACAAAGCACATAACTTGATAAAGTTTTGAAGAAGTTCAAAATGGATGAAACAAAGAAAGGGTTCTTGCCTGTGTTACAAGGTGTGAAGTTGAGTCAGACTCAATGCCCGACCATTGCAGAAGACAGAGAGAAAATGAAAGTCATTCCCTATGCTTCAGCCATTGGTTCTATCATGTATGCAAAAAGAATCAAATTAAAATACTAAAAATCCCAATTGATATGAATTTTCTAAAACAGTAGAGCCGGTGTTGGCCGAAAAGGGACTCTTTGGCCAACTGTTGGCCGAAAAGTCCTTTTTGGCCAATGGTAGGCCGAAAAGTCCCTCTTCGGCCAATGATAGGCCGAAAAGTCCCTCTTCGGCCAACAGGAGGTCGACAGGGTGATACTTTTGATTTTTCTGCATTAGGGTGTATAGTTTCCGAATTTGATATAAAAATCATCATAGTTTCAAAAAAAAAGTCCGCTCGATCCCAGTGACAGAAAGGGAACCAACACGTATTGTATTGTTGATATCGAGGATAAAAAGATGGGGTTTATATCATATTGCTTGAGTTTATGCCTCTACATCATGTCATCTTGCCTAATGTGTTACTCAGTTCTTATGAACTTAATAGTCTAGATGCATGATGGATAGCGGTCGATGTGTTGAGTAATAGTAGTAGATGCAGAATCGTTTCGGTCTACTTGTCACGGACGTGATGCCTATGTTCATGATCATGCCTAGATATTCTCATAACTATGCGCTTTTCTATGAATTTCTCAGCAGTAATTTGTTCACCCACCGTAATACATGCTATCTTGAGAGAAGCCACTAGTGAAACCTATGGCTCTCGGGTCTACTTTACATCATATAATTCTCCAATCTACAATTCTAGTTTACTATTTACTTTGCAATCTTTACTTTTCAATCTACACAACAAAAATACCAAAAATATTTATCTTATTATCTTTATCAGATCTCACTTTTGCAAGTGGCCTTGAAGGGATTGACAACCCCTTTATCGCATTGGTTGCAAGGTTCTTGATTGTTTGTGCAGGTACTAGGCGACTTGCGTGTAGTCTCCTACTGGATTGATACCTTGGTTCTCAAAAACAGAGGGAAATACTTACGCTACTTTGCTGCATCACCCTTTCCTCTTCAAGGGAAAACCAACGCATGCTCAAGAGGTAGCAGATACCACTATCAGACAGAATCGATGCAAGATGTGTATCCATAAAAGCATTAAGAAATTTGAAGAAGGGTGGGGCGTTACCTGAAGATTCCAGATTCTTGTCGGCGAGCCTTAGTTGAGCGCTTTCCAAGGACGAGATATCGCCCAGCGCCGCCTTGGATCACGCGCTGGGGGCTCGTTGAGGAACTGGAGTCGCCTTGTGATGTCGCTTGAAGCTACGTCGATATTTCCCCAAAGAGGAAGGGATGATGAAGCACAGCGGCGGTAGGTATTTCCCTCAGATATGAAACCAAGGTTATCGAACCAGTAGGAGAACCAAGAAACACAACGTAAACAGCTCCTGCACGTCGATAACAAATCCTGGCAACCCGACGTGTTAAAGGGGTTGCCAATCCCTTCCGGGGTACGGCGCCTCAAGATAGGCAAACAGACGTGAGATAAATTTGTAGTAAATTGATAGATCGAACGCCAAATAAAATAAATAAGGAAAATTTGCAGCAAGGTATTTTTGTATTTTTGGTTTAACAGATCTGAAAATAAATGCAAGGAAAAAGTAGATCGCAAAGGCAAATATATAAAAAAGAGACTCGGGGCCGTAGGTTTCACTAGTGGCTTCTCTCAAGAAAAATAGCAAACGGTGGGTGAACAAATTACTATTGGGCAATTGATAGAACTTCAAATACGCATGACGATATCCAGGCAATGATCATTATATAGGCATCACGTACAAGATTAGCAGACTGACTCCTGCCTGCATCTACTACTATTACTCCACACATCGACCGCTATCCGGCATGCATCTAGTGTATTAAGTTCATGGAAAAGCGGAGTAATGCAATAAGAATGATGACATGATGTAGACAAGATCTATCTATGTAGAGATAGACCCCATCATTTTATCCTTAGTAGAAACGATACATATGTGTCAGTTCCCTTTCTGTCACTGGGATCAAGCACCGTAAGATTGAACCCACTACAAAGCACCTCTTCCCATTGCAAGATAAATATATCAAGTTGGCCAAACAAAACCCAAATATCAGAGAAGAAATATGAGGTTATAAGAGATCATGCATAAAAGAGATCAAATAAACTCAAATACTTTCATGGATATAAAAAGATAGATCTAATCATAAACTCAAAGTTCATCGATCCCAACAAACACACCGCAAAAGAGTTACATCATATGGATCTCCAAGAGACCATTGTATCGAGAATTCAGAGAGGGAGATGAAGCCATCTAGTTAATAACTACGGACCCAAAGGTTTACAAAGAACTACTCATGCATCATCGGAGAGGCACCAATGGAGGTGGTGAACCCCATCCGAGATGGTGTCTAGATTGGATCTGGTGGTTCTGGACTCTGCGGCGGCTGGATGAATATTTCGTCGATGCCTTTAGGGTTTCTGGAATATTGGGGTATTTATAGAGCAAAGAGGCAGTCCGGGGGCACCCGAGGTGGGCACAACCCACTAGGGCGCGCCTGGGCCTCCTGGCTCTCCCTGTGAGTTGTGCCTCCCTCGAGGCACCCCCAGGCATAGCCAGGGCCCATTACGTTCCTTCTGGTCCAAAAAAATCTCCGTAAAGTTTCGTTGCGTTTGGACTCCGTCTGATATTGATTTCCTGTGATGTAAAAAAACATGCAAAAAACAGCAACTGGCACTTGGCATTATGTCAATAGGTTAGTACCAAAAAATGATATAAAATGACTATAAAATGATTATAAAACATCCAAGATTGATAATATAATAGCATGGAGCAAGCAAAAATTATAGATACGTTGGAGACGTATCACCTTGGAGCGCCGCACCTTGGCAGAGCCACCAGCCACATCAAGGACCGCCTGCAGCGAGCCCATCGCTGGGCCAGCCAGAGATGGGAGCGCCATCACCGCGGGGTTGTTCGCCATCTTCCGGCCCGCCATCTTCTTAGGAGCACGCCCCGACCCGCCAGAGGTGCGTCGTACCGATTGTGGCGAGCGCAAGGGGCTCATTGTGCACGCAGCCCGAATCGATACCTCGCAGCCTGGGTGAGGCCGAGGCCGAGGACACCACCATACCCACTGGCAGCGACGAACCAGCAGAGGCAGAGGGTGCAGGGAGATCCTTGAGGTTGGAACCGTATTGATCAAAGGCTTTCTCCAAGGAACGGGCGATGGGAGGGCTGCAAACAGGACCGGCCGCCTCTGAGGCCATTGTCTGCCCTACCTCCTGCATGTCCTTGTCTGCCGGAATCTCGTCCTCCTTTGCTCCCAGCAAATCCTAGGTCTCGGTATCGATCGAAGTGTCCGGCATGCTTTCCTCACGCTCATCGTCTTGACAGGTCATCTCCATGTCCTGCTGCTGGCCTCCGTCCTAGCCTCCCTGGCTACCGTTGGCCTTGTTGCTAGGCCCCGGACGCCCACCTGGCCCTGAGTTGGCCGCGCCTCCAGGGGGAGGGAGTCGTGCTTGTCGGAGGGCCGAGGTGGACCATCGTTTGAACCAGGAGCCGTCGGCCCGTCCCTTGGGCGCTTTGGCAGGCGCTCCACTTCCACCCTTATGTCGTATCCTTCCTGATTGAATCAAACCTGCACAAATCCGTTCAATTTCTCTAGCACTTTGCAGCAAAGCTTCATCCTCACTGGTCCCATCCGGATGAGGGAGAGCTCGTCAACCACAATTGGGCGGCCCAGCATCTTCAGGCCCTCCATCAGACATTGTGTGCGCCGGTGCTTCTTGGGGATGCCATGGAGGCGAACCCACACTTCTGGCATGGACATGGGGATCACCTCCTCGTAGATGGAGTCGTGCACCCAAACTGTGATGTCCGTGCGAGGCAGGAAAAGTTTGTCGCTGGATTTGGCCATGTGGAGCAGATCCGCCGAGGGAAAGACAACAGCAAAATCATCATCGCCTACTTGAGAGATCTGCCAGTCACAATCCCCGGCCACGATGTGCTTCAGCTCCTGCTTGAGGGTGCGGAAGTTGAGCTTGCCCGGCTCCACGGACAGGACCGTGCCATTGCTCGCCTTCAGATCTGAGCCCACCTCCGCCTCCTCCTCTTCGAACTCCAGGTAGAAAAATCCCTCGCCCGGAATCGCGTTGCCCATGATTTGGAGATGCAGGTGCTTGCCACGCGAGGGGCAGTAGGCCGAGGCATGACCTTCCTACTTGCATAGCACACAGAGGGGGAGGAACATGCATTGGGCTTGGAAGTGGCCTGTCCTGCCGCACTTGAAGCACTCGGAGCCATTCCCGTCCTCCACAGGGATGGGCTCTGCCGCAGATCCCGTGGGGCCGTCCGGCAGTGCCAACGCCAGGGCCCCAGCCGCCGCGCGCGGCTTCTTGGCCAGCGGGTCACCGTGGCCACCACCGCACAGTGGATGCTCAGGGGACTTCCGCTCGAGCTGACGACACCGTTGATTCTGCTTCCTCTTCTTCTTGCATTCTTGCTGCTGCTGCCACCAAGACAGCGGTGGACCCCAATTCGCCTCCCACCCGACCGCAGCAGGATCCTGGCCGTATCCACTGCCCTCGCCGTGGCTCGCCTGACCGAAGCCACAGCCCTGCTCGTAGCCACTGCCCTTGCCACGGCCAGCCGACCGAGCCCGCTGGTCCCGCTTGGCCTTCTCACATAGCTCACGCTCCCGGCGCCGCTCCGCCTCCGGGATCGGAGGCTCCATGGGGCGCTTCTCGGCGCGGCGGTCGCCCATCGCTGTCACCACTGCAAAGGAGAGGGAGAGAGGTGGGTGATGTCTACTACACAACTTTATTCTTGTAGACACGTGTTGGGCCTCCAAGCGCAGAGTTTTGTAGGACAGTAGCAATTTTTCCTCAAGTGGATGACCTAAGGTTTATCAATCTGTGAGAGATGTAGGATGAAGATGGTCTCTCTCAAGCGACCCTGCAACCAAATACAAGAAATCTCTTATGTCCCCAACACACCTAATACAATGGCAAATTGTATAGGTGCACTAGTTCGGCGAAGAGATGGTGATAAAAGTGTAATATTGATGGTAGAAATATATTTTTATAATCTAAATAAATAAAAACAGCAAGGTAGCAAATAGTAAACAAGCACAAAAACGATATTGCAATACTTGAGAATGAGGCCCAGGGTCGTACTTTCACTAGTGCAATCTCCCAACAGTGCTAATATAATTGGGTCGTATAACCACCCCTCAAAGTGCGATGAAGAATCACTCCAAAGTTCCTATCTAGCGGAGAACATAATAATAAATTGTTTCTAGGGTATGAAACCACCTCAAAGCTATTCTTTCCGTTCGATCTACTCAAGTGTTCGTACTAAAATAACACAAATCTATTCTTTCCGTTCGATCTATCCTAGAGTTCGTACTAAAATAACACCAAAGCAAATTCATATTCATAATACTCAATCCAACACAAAGAACTTCAAAGAGTGCCCCGAGATTTCTACCGGAGAAACAAAGACAAGAACGTGCATCAACCCCCATGCATAGATTACCCTGGTGCTGGATTGAAACGCTTGTAGGTTTTAAACTTTGCACACGTTGTAGAGTACATAGCAGTATAAGCTTTCAACACTAATATAATGAAACAGAACAATAATGTTGGAGATGAACCATCGAGCTACATTGAATCATGTTGTGCTTCCCCACAAAAAAATCATGTTGAGTTACCTTTATAAAACAGGACACACAAACAAGAGTGACCACCTGCAGAAGTCGCTAATGCAAAAAAATAAATAAATCCACGAGTTGGCAACCAAGACTATAAATTGTTCAGGAGCAAAAATGGAGTAAACCATATCCAAAATTTGTGAAGGTGAATATGGACGCGGCGTTCTTTTTTTTTCTTTTGAGGAACCGGCAGGAGCGTTGTCTTTTCAATTAGAAGGGGGAGATATGTACAAATTGGCATGTTTTAGGGGGGCGTGCCGAAAACCCCAAGACTCCATGGATCACATATAGAGCCTCATGCTAACTACTCAGGAATATGGATCACTCTAGGCCAAAAGGCCAAATCACGCTCCATAATCTCCTCGAAGGTGAGGTGGGCCACCTCGATGTAAGTTACTCTTGTGCCTTCGAAGATTCTTCGACTCCTCTCTTTCCAGGCATTCCACATTATATAAATGAGTAAGCTGCAACGTCATCTTCTCAGGCAGTTGTCTGTATTCTTGAGGCTATCATCCCACCAGGCGCCAATCGATGGGGGAGCGGCATTCATGGCGAATGCCAACGGCTCACCCACCCAAGTGAGAACAAGGCTGCGACTAACAGATGTGAACAGACCGGTCTTGCATAGGTGCTCAGCAGTCTCCCGGGCGCGGAGGCAAAGCTGGCAGACAGGTTCATGTGGCCAGCCGGTTAGCTGTGAGGATTCTGTTGTGTAGGACCAGCCAGTAGAAAAGCTTGCATTTTGGCTCGGCATGTGCCTTCCAGATTTTGTCACTCGAGAACCTTCCGTAAGAGCCAAGGAATTGTGCCTGGTAGGCCGAGCCAGCCGAATATACGCCATAGGGGTTCCAGTTCCAAGAGTTGTCGTCATGAGTGTGGGGGGCGAGTGTGGTCGAGGTAACGGTAGAGGCCATCTCAATGAATTCCCGTAGCTGGTCCACGCTGTTTATCTTGGCCACGGCCCGGATCCAGGCCGCATTTCGGAGCTCATCATGCACTTATTTGTTCTTCCTAGTTGCGATGGAAATCAACCCAGGGCACCGTTGACGTAGTGCCCCCTTTCCCAGCCAGTTGTCGTGCCAGAAAGAGGCCTTCTGCCCATCCCCAACGGTGATTGTCGTGGAAGCTCTAAATAGGGTGAGGTCGGAAGCATCGCAGGGTAGTGGTGATCCGGCCCATGGTCGTTCAGGGTCGTTCCACTAAAGCCAAATCCCGTGTAGTCTAAGCGCTCTTCCAAAGCATTCCAGGTCCGCAATACCGAGCCCACCAGGGACTTCAGGGCGGCAGACCGTCTTCCAGTTTACTAGAGAGTGCCCGCCACTGACAGTGTCGATGTCATCCCCTGCCCAGATGAAATTGCGAGTGATCTTATCCACATTGGTGCTGGCCACTTTGATAGAGGGATGACCGTCATGTGAAAGGTAGCAATGAACATGGTAATGGGAGCAGTATCAGCGGTCCTAAGAGATGAACATGGTAATTTTATTGCTGCTACATGCAAATTTATTCCTTTTGCCAGTGATCTAGTCACAAATGAAGGTATGGCCATGAGAGATGGTCTTGAGCTAGCTAATTGTCTTGGGTTTAACCATCTAGAAGCGGATCTGACTCTATTCTCTATACAAGTGACAAATTTCTGTACCGAACAGTCTAGATGGTGGGATGCAGGCATGGAGCGGCAACATTTTTTGCTGAATGTGTGGACATAACTACGGCAATAGGGGAAAAAACTACAGCAGTAGGGAACGTCATCTATAAACATTGCTATCGACCATCTAATCAAGCAGCGCATGTGTTAGCGAATTATAGTTATTTATTGTAATAAGCTTTTTCTGTTTGGATGAACGTAGACTCCTGATCATTTGGTTAGCAAGCACATAGACGATGTATTTACCAATTATTTGATTTTAATAAAACTAGCTATGATGGAGTGAGGCGTTTTGGCTCCCAGGCTCATCTGCACCCATGCTGAATAAAAAATTCAAAACAAATACTAGAAAAATTCAAAAAAAATTAATTTTTTGGCATGGTAGATAATTTCGTACGTGATATCCGCTCCAAATTTCAAATCATTTCAACATTTGAGTAGCTCTTGGCAAAAAAGACAAATCTGGGGTCTGTTAAAAAGTGTACTGTTCATATATTGTTTTCACCTAATTTGTCTTTTTTGCTGAGAGCTACTCAGATGTCCAAATGCTCTGAAATTTTGAGCAAACCTCACGCATTAAATTATCTACCTTGCACAAAGAATTTAGATTTTTTTGAATTTTCTATGAATTGTCTGTTGACCGGGTGCAGATGAGCCCGGGCTCAGAATTGGATATTCGGCTATGATGACTTTTCCTCAACAAGAAAAAAACTATAAATTGTATCCGTGCACTGCACAAGAGATATACATATAGCTTACATCAAGAGAAAGTTAGAGGGGAGTATGTGCAATACACCAGCAGAACCTGAACCAGCTATTTTGAGATCCTACAAAGCAGTAGAGGAAAGGGACGCATGGCGCTTAAACATGCTGAAGACTAGACGCACAACAAGCAGCAGAAGTTGAAGAACAGGTCCAAGCAGAAAGAGGGTCTAACACAATGTAAAGAAAATTCAGGCAAATGACAAAACGTGCATATAATATCACTAGTACTGATAATGAATTGACGATACATTTCTTTTACTACTGGTGTGGCCGTCGGCTGCAGTTGTCTACCTTTGATCAAGAATACACATAGCCCCTGTCAATGTTTTTGCCTATGGTTTCTGCTGCTCCTGTGCCTAGGATTTCTTGACTCGAGCTCAGTCAATCATTTTGTGGTCAGACAAAAGCGCTGGAATGTTCAGTCCTACCTCTGCCGTCGAAGAGACCCGTACATCACACATCCACGCACAGAACTTTCAACTTCGCCACCAACCTCACTCCATGCCCCCGCCGCCCCGTCCTGAATTCCTCAGGTCGACGCCGAATTCTCTTCGCCGGTCAATTCCGCGACTCGTTCCTCCTCTAGAAACAACATAACCTGCAACAGTTTCTGTGGTTGACAGCTTCACTGATGTGGACGCACGGCCGTGCCGCCCAGGACGGGATAGACTACTGCGTGGCTGCGGTCGATCAAGTACGTGTTCGTCTTCCGCCGCCCACGAACACTCTGCAAGACTGCAAGTACAAATAGCCGGTGCCATTGCACCGAAACGAGGGGAGGCACGGAGGGCACAGGTTGTAGACGAGAATACGATGGCAGCTGGCGCGCTTCCTATGGGCGTGTTCGTCGTGCTGCTCTGCATGGGCGTCGTGCGCGCGGCGGACGCGGACATCATCACGGCCGGCCGGCCGCTCTCCGGCGACCAGAAGCTGGTCTCTCCCGGCGGCAAGTTCGCCTTGGGACTCTTCCATCCAGGTGAGTGCACGCTGCATGCGCGCATGGCTTGACGGCCAGTGTAAGTTCATGGTGGCCAGTGGTGTGAGATATTTCTGCTCTGTTTTTCTTCTGGCAGACGGAGCAGCAGACGGCAGCTGGTACGTCGGCATCTGGTACCACAAGATCCCGGTGCACACGCCGGTCTGGGTGGCCAACCGCGAGACGCCGGTCTCCAACACGTCGCGGCTCGCCATCGCGCCCGACGGCAACCTCGCACTGTTCGACGGCTCCGGCTCGGTCGTCTGGTCCACGAACGCAAGCACCAGCGGCGTCGCCAATGCCAGTGACACGGTCGCCGTTCTCCTCGACTCTGGGAACCTCGTGCTCACGCCCGCGTCCAACGCCTCCACGGTGCTGTGGCAGAGCTTCGACCACATCACGGACACGTGGCTTCCAGGCGGGAAGCTCAGGCGCGACAAGCGCACCGGCCTCGTCCAGGCCATGGCCTCGTGGAGGGCGCGCGGCGACCCGGCGCCGGGGATGTACGCCCTCCAGCTCGACCCGTCCGGGGCGAAGCAGTACTTGCTGCTGTCCAATGGCACCCGTGTGTACTGGGCCACCGGCAACTGGACAGGCAAGTACTTTACCGGCGCGCCGGAGGTCGCCGCGTCGAGCGGCGGCTCCGGGTATAGCTTCAACTTCGTGGACAACGACGACGAGAGCTACTTCACGTATAACTTCGCCGTGAACACGACGGTGTACCGGTTCGTCATGGACGTGTCGGGGCAGGTCAAGGGGTGGTTCTGGGTGGAGGCCACGCAGGGATGGAACCTCGTCTACGCCGAGCCCAAGGCACGGTGCGCCGTGCCTCGCGGCTGCGGCGCGTTCGGCGTGTGTACCGAGGGCTCGTCCACGGCGTGCGACTGCGCCCGGGGCTTCAGCCCGCAAAGTCCGGCGAGCTGGAGCCTCGGCGACTACATCGGCGGTTGCGTCAGGAACACCCAGCTTCAGTGCGGTAAGAACAGCAGTGGCCCGTCGGACGGCTTGAAGAAGGTGGGACAGGACAAGTTCCTCCGCATCGACGGCGTGAGGCTCCCTGACGATGGCCGGATGGCCGGAGCCGCGAGCTCCGGCGACTGCCAACGCGCGTGTCTAGGGGACTGCACGTGCTCCGCCTACGCGTACAACGGCAGCTGCTTCTTGTGGCACAACGATCTGTTCAACCTACAAAACGGTGTTCTCGACGACCAGGCCGTCGCGGGAAGACTGTACCTCCGACTCGCCGCGTCGGAGCTCCCAGGAGCGCGAAGCCACGTATGGAGGGACATCAAGGTCGCCGCCGTGGCACTCGGCGTCACGTGCTTCGTGATCGGCGCCGCCATTCTTCTGGTTCGGACGATAAGAGGTACAATGAAGAGGAGAAGAGCAACGAGACTCGGCGGTCTCGCCGTCGGCGATGGCTGCGTGAGCTACAAGTACAGTGACCTGCAGTCCCTGACCAAAAACTTCACCGACAAGATCGGCGCCGGCGCCTTCGGATCGGTGTTCAAGGGCCAGTTCTCCGACAACACCGTCGTGGCCGTCAAGAAGCTGGAGGGGCTCCGGCAAGGTGAGAAGCAGTTCCGCGCGGAGGTGAGCACGCTGGGCACCATCCAGCACGTCAACCTGATCCGCATGCTCGGCTTCTGCTCCCACGGCGGCGACCGGAAGCTGCTGGTCTACGAGTACATGCCCAACGGCTCGCTCGACCGGCACCTCTTCCGCAAGACCTTCTACGTCCTCAGCTGGCAGGTGCGGTACCAGGTCGCGCTCGGCGTCGCCAAGGGGCTCGCCTACCTCCACGACAAGTGCCGGGACTGCATCATCCACTGCGACGTCAAGCCTGAGAACATCCTCCTCGACGCCTCCTTCGGCGCCAAGGTGGCCGACTTCGGGCTCGCCAAGCTCGTCGGCCGGGACTTCAGCCGGGTGCTCACCACCATGCGCGGCACCGTGGGGTACCTGGCGCCGGAGTGGATCAGCGGCGAGGCGATCACGGCCAAGGCGGACGTGTTCAGCTACGGGATGATGCTCTTCGAGATCGTGTCCGGGAGGCGGAACATCGAGCAAGGGGAGAGGCGGTCCGTGGTGTCGTCGGCGACAGACGCGGACGGTGAGGAGGCAGAGGAACACCCGACGACGACCTTCTTCCCGTTGCTGGTCGCGAGGAAGCTAGCAGAGGGGGACGACGTGATGACGTTGCTCGATCCCGAGCTGGAAGGCGACGCGAACGCCGAGGAGACGAGGAGGGTGTGCAAGGTCGCCTGCTGGTGCATCCAGCGCGACGTCGAAACGCGGCCGACGATGGGGGAAGTGGTGCAGGTGCTAGAGGGGCTGATGGACTTGGAGATGCCACCGGTGCCTCAGTACCTTGAAGTGCTCGTGGGACGGCCGGCACACGGGACGGCGTACCAGAGCGATAGCGCGGAGCAGCTTGAGGCGCCCGCGGGACCGCTGGCACACGGAACAGTGTACCATAGCACAGAGCAGTTTTTCCGCTCATAGTACTAGAGCGTATCCCGTACATACTCCGCGCCATGGAGCAATTTTTCTTTTATAAAGTTGTCTAATGAGTCTATTAGGCCTTTGGACTGTATAAATGTGTGTCATGGTTAATTGATATTGTGTTATTCTTATTGAGGAAGGAAACATCATGCATAACATTTGAACGAACATGCATTTCAAACTGGTTTTGCCATTACTTGAACAAACATGCATAACATGAAAAAGATGGATCAAGTGTTGTCCAACATCACGCACGCACACACAATCGGGTTGTGCATACATATTAATTTATGAACTACTTCCTCCGTTTCAAAATAGATGACTCAATAGTCCCGGTTCAAACCAGAACCGGGACTAAAGGCCCTCCACGTGGCCGCTGCCTGGAGGCCCACCTTTAGTCCCGGTTGGTAACACCAACCGGTACTAAAGGAAATTTTCTAAAAAAAAAATTGAATTTTTTTTATTTTCAAATTTTAACCTCTAATGTCTAATCACCACCCCCTCATCACTATTCAATTTATCCTCTAATCACCCCTCATCATTCGAAATCATCTAAATTCCCGACCGGTCACCCATCCCTCTCACTACTCTAACCCAAGCACGCTTAACTTTCGGGTTCTATTCTCCTTCGCTTCCGAGTCTGCACACGTTGTTTTCCTGACAATAGTAAGATGTCAATCCTATTAACCCTCAGGAATTTTGCTTGAGCAAGAAGTGACACATTTCACTGTTTGAGTTTGAAACTATTGTTTTAAAAAACATAATTATTTAGTAACACTAATATTTCTTGAATAATTAGTTTGACCATTGTTTGACCACAGTTTGACCAGATTTGACCAAAATTCAAAATAACTAAAATAATTATTTAGTAACACTAATATTGTAGAATAATTAGTTTGACCATTGTTTGACCAGAGTTTGACCATAGTTTGAATTTTTTTGAATTTTTTTGCCTCTCCAGATCTTAAAAGCCCCGTAACTTTTTTTCTGTTAGGTTTTTGAGGATTTTGAAAATGTTTAACGGGGTTCCCCCGGTTAAATTTGGATGTAACTTTTCGAGTAGATGATTTTTCATATAAAAAAAATTTCATCCGAGTTCGTATGCAAAAGTTACGCCCATTTTTACAAATTCTCGAGAGATTTTGCAAAAAAGTCGAAAATTCATGTTTGTAAATTTTCCCAACAACTAGACCATATATCACATGGGAAACTTATTTTATTTTATTTTTTTGACATTTCCATCATTTTCTTTTATTTTTTTTTAAACTGAAAAGGCGATCAGGGGGGGTAGAGTTTGGAAATGGGACCTTTAGTACCAGTTCGTGGCACGAACCGGGACTAAAGGTCTCAACCCCATTAGTCCCGGTTCGTGCCTCAAACCGGGACTAAAGGTCTAATCTTTAGTTCCGGTTTGAGGCACGAACCGGGACTAAAGGTCATCGCACCCTTTAGTCCCGGTTTGTAACACGAACCGGGACTAAAGGGCCCAGGTGAACCGGGACTAATGCCTTAGCCGCACGAACCGGGATAAATGCTCACATTAGTCCCGGTTCTAGACTGAACCGGGACTAATGCTCAATCCGGCCTGGACCATTGCCCCTTTTTCTACTAGTGATTATCTATTTTGGAACGGAGGGAGTAGGTACCAAGCAACTGACGCCTCTTATAACTTACCATTACTTCTCCTTTTGGCTCTAGCCCGAACTTGCTCCACTCTGTCTTTGGGAAATGAGATATCAGTTTAAGCTCGAAGTTCCCAATTAAATGGCTTCATATTACTTTAATTTGCATGTAAGCAAGGCCTCGCCGGGGCAAGCATGTTTAGGTCTAGTTTTTCTTTTATAAAGTTGTCAATGAAAAATCTATTAGGCCTTTGGACTGTAGTTGTGTCCTGATTAATTGTTGAGGGAAAAAAAGCATGCATAACATTTGAACGAACATGCATTTCAAACCGGTTTGCCATTATTTGAACAAACATGCATAACATGAACAAAGATGGATCAAGTGTTGTCCAACATCGCACACGCATGCACAAATGGGTTGTGCATACATATTAGTAATTTAGACAAATTATAAGTGAGAAAATAAACATATCCTAAAGTGTTAAGTAATCGAGCATCACCGAAGACTTGAGCGAAGCTCGACTTGGGCTTGTTACTCTTGAGGATTGTGCAGCCTCTAAACGGTTAGGAGTCATTCAAGAGCATCCAAAGTGTGATACGCAATGAATATTTTCAAGTAATGAACATTTATTAATACATGATGGAACAATTTTTACATTCATGGCGGACATTTTTCAAACTCACGATGAATAATCTTTAAATACACAACAATTTTTTTCTTAATATGGGACAAATATTTATACCGATGGGCATAATTTTTTATGTAATATTTTATCTCTGTTTTAAACCTTTTTATGTTTTTAAAATGTATGAAATAACAAATATTGGGAGAAACCGACAACCTGTACTTGGGCCGCAGCCCACTGTTTGCCTAGGTGAGCGTCACCCTCCTATTCCGCGCCCTACGCGCGGGTCTGCCTTGTTTTGGCGCCCGCGAGGTGCCCGGTACGGCTGAAATCTGTGCCCCTATTGGCATCATCTAACTGGAAACCCTCGCGGTGCGGTGAGGCGGCCGCGGCGGAAGCAGAGCTAGCGTCGGATCTCCTGCTCGACGGGTCGGGCCGCGGCGGCCGTGCCCGTCTAGCAGTAGATCCAGTGCGCGCTCCCCTTCGCGTAGCCGTGTGAACTGCTTCCAAGGATCTACTTTATTTCGTTGTGAGTCTGACCAAGGAACCTCCATCTGAATGTCGTGGGCAATTATTTATCCAGGCAGTTATCCGGGTGTGTATTTTCTCACCCGACTAAGGATTTCCGCACACCAAAAGTAAAACAGGAGCGCATATTGCAAACATGATATCATTGAAACATCCCCTTGCATACATGATGGAACACTTTTTACATTCATGGCGGACGTTTTTCAAACACTCGATGAATAATTTTCAAATACACGACAAAATTTTTCTAAATACGGGAAAAATATTTATATGGACGGGCATAATTTTTATGTAATATTTTATCTCTGTTTTAAACCTTTTATGTTTTTAAGATGTATGAAATAACAAAAATTGGGAGAAACCGGCAACATGTAATTGGGCCGCGGCCCACTATTTGCCTGGGTGCGTGACCCTCCTATTCCACGCCCTACGCGCGGGTCTGCTGTGTTTTGGCGCCCGCGAGGTGCCCGGTCCGACTGAAATTTGTGCCTCTGTTGGCATCATCTAACTGGAAACCCTCGCGGCGCCGTGAGGCGGCCGCGGCAGAAGCAGAGCTAGCGCCGGATCTTCTGCTCGACGGGTCGGGCCGCGACAGCCGTGCCCGTCTAGCAGTAGATCCGGTGCGCGCTCCCCTTCGCGTAGCCGCATGAACTGCTTCCAAGGATCTACTTTATTTCGTTGTGAGTCTGACCAAGGAACCTTCATCTGAATGTCGTGGGCAATTATTATCCGGGTGTGTATTTTCTCACCTGACTAAGAATTTCCGCACACTAAAAGTAAAACAGGATCGCATATGGGGCGGAGCTACAGGGTGGCCAGGGTGGTCCACGGCCCACCCTGGGATTTTTGGTCAGCCCATGTACCTATGGATCGCTGGCTGGGCCAGATAAAAAAATAAGCCATAGCCCACAGCCACTTCGTCATCATCTACATTGAGGCAATGGACTGCATCGAGTAGCAGAACCAGCCGTGGAGCCGCCTCGTCCCTAGCCCTGATGCCCTCGCAGTCGCAGAGCCCCTCCCGCCTCGCCAGTGGCGGTCGCCAGCGCCCAGCTGCTTTGGAGGTTCCGCCTGCCTCCTCTCCTCCCCCCTGCGAGCTGAGTGTGCCCCTGCTCTGCGCGGATGCACCCCTACCCCGGCCGCCTGATGCCCGTGCAAAGCCTGCAGCGGCTGCCCATTGCCGCAGTCCGGCGGCAGCACCTCAGCAAGT
Source organism: Aegilops umbellulata (assembly GCA_032464435.1). NCBI lineage: Eukaryota > Viridiplantae > Streptophyta > Magnoliopsida > Poales > Poaceae > Aegilops > Aegilops umbellulata. The sequence continues at coordinate 406,568,679 of CP136054.1, read as the reverse complement.
GAGCCTGATTTAAGGTCTCAAATACCCAATTTCCCCCAATTTTTTATTTAGTTTTTTTTGCTGTGCTATCTATCCTGTAGATGAACCGACCAACAACATAATTCTGTGCATCATTTCTGCCCCAAATAGCTTTATTGATAAAAAAATTCTTATTGCAAAATTGTTCGAAGAATGAAGAGGACCGAAGACATTGTTTCTCTTTCTCAGAGAGAAGCTGTGAAGAAAGGGAAGAAACACAATCTTTTTGAACTTAAGCTATGTACTTACAATGGTCCACGTAGTATGTACTATGTAGGCTTATTTATGTTAAACTTTGCAAACAGGATATCATTGAAACATCCCCTTGCATACATGATGGAACACTTTTTACATTCATGGCGGACGTTTTTCAAACACACGATGAATAATTTTCAAATACACGACAATTTTTTTTCTAAATACGGGACAAAAATTTATACGGATGGACATAATTTTTTACGTAATATTTTATCTCTGTTTTAAACCTTTTTATGTTTTTAAAATGTATGAAATAACAAAAATTGGGAGAAACCGGCAACCTGTAATTGGGCCGTGGCCCACTGTTTACCTGGGTGCGCGTCACCCTCCTATTCCGCGCCCTACGCGCAGGTCTGCCGTGTTTTGGCGCCCGCGAGGTGCCCGGTCCGGCTGAAATCCGTGCCCCTGTTGGCATCATCTAACTGGAAACCCTCGCGGCGCGGTGAGGCGGCCGCGACGGAAGCAGAGCTAGCGCCGGATCTCCTGCTCAACGGGCCGGGCCGCGGCGGCCGTGCCCGTCTAGCAGTAGATCCGGTGCGCCCTCCCCTTCGCGTAGCCGCGTGAACTGCTTCCAAGGATCTACTTTATTCCGTGGTGAGTCTGACCAAGGATCCTCCATCTGAATGCCGTGGGCAATTACTTATCCAGGCAGTTATCCGGGTGTGTATTTTCTCACCCGACTAAGGATTTCCGCACACCAAAAGTAAAATAGGAGCGCATATTGCAAACAAGATATCATTGAAACATCCCCTTGCATCACAGATTTTCCTGAATCAGTACATTTGTCCGGGCTTCATTGCCCGGAACGGTGAAAAAAGGGATGCCTCGGCTAATGTTTATTCCTGTATAATTGGTATTTACCCCCATTATGAATATCCTACTGGCTACTGCCTTACACAGGATCCTGGTTCTGATGGAGCTGTGCGGCCATATCCAGCTAGTGGTGCCGCAGCGACCCCTCTCTCATTCAGCAGACACCTGAAGTGCGCCAATCTTGCAGTGACCGCCGTTGTGTCCTTTGCGAGCTTCTCAACCGGAGTCCACAGCCGCTCTTCAAAACAATAAGATAACTGGTGAGTCAAAGCAACATGATGGAGAGGTAGCTTCGCGCGTTTTATGCTACATGTTGACAATATTAAGTAGCATGCTTTAACATAATATCTTCAGAATTAATAAGATCAGGCACCTGCTCTGTTCCTTTGATTACTTATAAAGCGATACACAGCAAGTAACCAAAACTAAAATTTATTCATCTATGTTGCAAGCGTTTAACTCAAAAGCGAGCATATTAACAGACTTCCATATTCATGATGCATATGTGAGAAGAGATGCTTTAACTGTATGCTCTCATGGGCTTTTACTTCATTAAACTCTGTATGAAACATTTGCTCACGGTGTGAGCTGTACCTCCACATCATCTCAATACCATGCAGCATGGGTTTATGTAAAAGATTCATTGCAACTCAGTTAACATCAGGTCTGCTACATGTACAGAGGCCAATCTGTCACTCTGTCTATTCACTGTATAGATGTTCTATCAATTCAAGAAAAAACGTTTCAAAAATGTGTAGATGCTATTGCCCTAGTTTTAGATGATCAACCATAACACTACTTCAAGTTGTACTGTGTTTTTTTTTGTGGGAAAGTTGTACTGTGTTGTGTTGTGACATATAGATGTCAAAAATATTGTAACTATAACCTCGGTATGGCACAACTGTATGTCAAAGATCCGCTAAATATGTAATATTTTCATACAATTAGAAGGTCAAGAGAATATTCTGCTTATTATACCTGCAGCTGCTGCAGCACGAGGCCAAATGGTTTGTTGAATGTCGGATGCATCTATGTGTTCGCCCCACATGCATACTTCTCCGCCAAGAATCAACTTCTGTTGTTCTGGATTGTTGATATTTGTCAATGGCTCATTCATATAGAATCCTTCCCATGTAGCATCCAGGTGATCTAGGTACCACTTATCCTGGTTGCTGACAATGCATCTCAGACCAGCAGAAACCACTTTCTCTGCAACTCCACCTCCAAGCCTGATAGTCACGACAACAGAATATCAGTTTTCTGATGAACAAATGCTGGTTGTACCTCTTAATTTTATATATAACTGAAGCCAATAGGCGAAGAAATACCAGTTATGCACCACAGTTTTGCGGTCCAACTTGTCTCCAAAGTTGTTAAATGTTTCTTCCCTGCAAGCATGATAAAGTGTTTGTGAACAGCCAGTAGAAAGATCAGAATATGCAGAAACTAGCTATACCAGTCGCCCTACCAGTTAATAATCTCGTAGCCATGTGAAATTGCAATCTTTTGAGCCTTTAGGACAAAATATCTGTAGGCATCAGACTCATTCATACCATGTTGAACCAACCTGCACATCAGGAAAAAGACTTCCAAATGGATTAGATGACTGTAAATATTACCAAGGGTTATCACATCTTATTTTCCCAAAAACTCTCTAAAGCACATACCATGATTTAATGCGTGGTGTGGTAGTCCAGCAACCTGGAATCCGTGGTAAAGAGTGAATAGGCTATTAATTAAACACATGTAGATTTTCTGCACTACTGCGAGACATCTACAAACTTACTTGTATCGACTTCATCACCTCCCAAATGGACAAACTTGAACTTAAAAACCTTGCTAAAATCTGAATGGACAACAAAAAACAATATTACCACCGTATTATGTTCTGTTTTGCAAAATGCCCTATATTTATTCAGGCGATTCAACCATCTTTTGTTGTTTGCCAAGTTTAATATAAAATGTTGATTTTTCTTCCTTTTTGCGATAACGAATTGAGATGGTGTAAGTTTAGAATTTGTGTATCACCTGAAAGAATTCCGTCGATCACTTTAAATGTAAAGTCGTTGCTGACATCAAGTGGTTGTTGACAGGTAGCTGATGGCCACAACGACGGATATCCAACACCCCTGAAGCAACAGAAATGTACCAAATGTTGAATTTTAGGCAGGGTTGATGTTATATATAAGTTAAATTCTTCTATGTGGTTTTAAACAATAATAGTGTGAGTATCCAGTACAACAAGAACAACTCTATTTTGCATCAGTAAAACTTGTAGGCCACGGAGCATTACAGTTGCTGATGGCACAAATGCACAGGGGGCAGAAGTAGATCTCTTACCACGAACCAGCATGGCCAGGGACATCAATCTCAGCCAAGACATTCACACCTCTTTTTTCAGCATATCTGCAAATTGTTGATAAACCATCTTAACGTGGAATGTCAGACAGCATAGTGAAGTGATATCTACTCTGGACCGCATCAATCGCAGCTTTCTCAGGGAAAGTTAGCTGGTAGAAAATTATTGCTTATTTCTGATTCCCTTCGCAATCTTATGTGGAAACTATTTTTTCTACACAAGAGAAAACTCACTGCACAATGTCGATCGCATCATTGATTGTATATTTTTCTGAATAAGAGTATGCACCATTCGATAATTTTGGGTATGAAGGTATTTCAAGAGGAAATGACTGCTCATCCACAATGTGCCAATGAAGAACATTCTGCATGGGAATGAGTAAACATATCATATGATGCAACTACTAACTTAAGGAGCATACATAGAAGTCCATTATGATGGAGGAAAGAAGTACTCCCTCTGTCCCAAGATAAGTGTCTCAACTCTAGTACAAATTTGTATAAAAGTTAGTACAAAGTTAAGACACTTATTTTGGGACGGAGGGAGTAGCAGTTAGGATTAAAGAAATGTTTTTGTGCAAAAAGGTCAAACATACCAACTTACTGTACACCATTGAATCGATTACACTTTTGATTACCGGGACTGGAAGATAATGCCTTGCGGTATCTGCAACATACATTGCAGAAGTAAATATCCAGAACTCTACTAATAGTGCAAGGGAAGAAATAAGGTATTTGTTCCCTTAACATGAAAATCAAGGTTTACTTGTAATATGCATCTATGGAGCATATCACATATTGGAAGTGTAACACATGTGCTAACCAAACTTGATATTACTTGGGATGTTGGTTGACTGGAAAAATGAATTATAGACTGAAAAGTTGTGCACAAGCAGAAACAGATTGAGAAATTTCAAGAGGTGTAAAAACAAGAGGACTACACTATGAAGGCACCTACTGTTGGACAATACATAGGTGATTATAGGAACAAAAGGGCACTTGGAACCCATGGAAGTGGAGCTAAATTGACGAGTCTAATTTATAAGCTGTGTTACTCAACAAGTCTGAACTGTGAAGACACTCTTTATAAAATGATAGTAAAATGCAGATTACATCTTACCAATAAGAAGCCATTGACGAGTCTAATTTATAAGCTGTGTTACTCAACAAGTCTGAATTGTGAAGACACTCTTTCTAAAATGATAGTAAAATTCAGATTACATCTTACCAATAAGAAGCCCTCGATAAGGAAATCTGGGCTTATCCACGATAGTCCAAGGAGCCCAATGTAGTCCAGTTACACTCAAAACAAAATCGAAGTAACACAATTGACTGAATGTCTGCAACAATACAAACGTATTGTCAGGTTATCTGAAATTAATATTGTGTCCACCTTTATCTAATGGTCCTGCCTGATATCATAAATAATTTGAAGTTACCTCTAAAGCATGAAGCGCTCCATAAACTGTTTGGGCCTGCAAAATGCAGAAAACTGGTATGAACTGCGTGTCACAATTTGTATTGCGGATAGTGTTTTGTGGTGGCCTGCACCTTTGTGACAAGAATGAGGTACTGTTATTGTTGCCCAACCTTCTTCAGACAGGTGGTGCAAAGTAAAAGAATATATATTGCAAGTCTTATTTTTCAGGTATGTACGCCGTTGCAAGAAACACAAGATGCTATTCTTATTCAGAAGAAAAGCCAATGCTTAAGTAGTAATTTTGTATATGATGGATCCATCTGTGTGATGCTTAAAAACTTTTTATGTATGAGCCCGCAAAACGTCAGTGTCGGTGAGGCAATGTCGGTGCCATATCATCTGGATAAATACAGTCTTAAATAAATTTTGTGTGGCCCATACATTTTTGGCTCTGGTTCTCGCTAAAAATAGGATTTTACCTCTCCCCTTTTTTCATGCATTCACAAAAGTAGAACATCCGCAGTCAAAAGAGTTGGTAGGCAGTGATTGAGCACAGCATTTTTTTTTTTTTTGACTAACCTCAATTCGGGCATATAGCGGACTCCCGGTTGCAGGCACGGTCAGCTTGTACGATTCATCCACCCCGAACTTGAGCTGCAGCAGAGCAAAATGCAGAGCATGTATAAAAACAAGGAGGCATCAAGAGCAATCGACCCTGCAGCACCGCCGCCGCTCAACAAACAACACATAGTGTGCATACATACCTCGTCGTCCGGGGAACGGACGGCCACATTGACGCCGGCGAGCACGGGCAGGCCGTGGTAGCTGCCATTGATGGCGTGGTCGAGCTGGATGACGGCCACCATCCTCCTGAAGGCGTCGGCCAGGATGGCCTTCCCGTCCTTGTACCCGGTCCCGGCCGTCGACAGCTTGAGGTCCCTGGCGACGTAGAGCGTCCTGGCCCCGCGGGCCACGGACGCGGGCATTGGCCACAGGTCGACGCGGCCGCCGGGCTGCCGGGCGGCGCAGCAGCCGACCACCGCCAGCGCCAGCGCCAGCACCAGCCTCATCAGCGCCGGCGCCATCGTCTCCGCGGCGAAGCTGGTGGCGCTACCTGCACAGCGCAGCCGGGTGTTCCGGGGTGTGTCAGTCAGTCACCCCCGGTACAGAAGTAGACGGGTAGAATGGGACGGCGGAATGCATGCAGATGGAGTTGCGGAGCGGGCGAGGGTGACGGGGATCCGGCACCTACCGGACGCAAGCCGTCGGCGCTAAATCCACCGGCGCCGGCCGCGCCGGAGCACGGAGCGCGTCCTTTTGCGTGGTGTGGACAGGAAGTGGAGGAGAAACTAACAATAATGCGCGTACCAACCACTCGTAATAACAAGGTAGAGTAGTAATGATAAAGGATTGGCTCCACTTCACTGCCAACTTTTGCAGGAGAAGAAGCGATGGGTGATTCCTCTGCGTGCCTTTATGTGGTAGGAGGAGTAGGGCGAACGGGAGTGCGGAGGTTGACGAGCAGCACCAGCGCAGCGCACAAAGGCAGTTTTAGATGCGGTTCTCGGAGAGACGAGAGATCTGATCCGGGCCGGTGCAACTGCACGGAGATGGTGGTACCTTGTCTTGTCTGGTGAGTGGTGACTCGGGCAGAAGAGGATGCTGGCGTGCCTCACTTTTGGAGTTCCCAGTTCGGGATGGCCAAATGCCAGGGGACGATTGATATATCCTGGAATCTGTGGTACCTTGCGCGCTCGGCACACGCACCTGCTCCAGGGGATGGTATAAGATCTACCAAAACTCTGACGTATCATATGATTCTTGGCCGTGCGGTTATCGCCCACGCTTTGTCGTGCGTGGAGCGGTTCCGATCTGCTGCTACTACAAGAAGCAACGTCCGAAGAGGGGCACCCATTCCAAGGAGGAGGATCGGTCGCACCGATGCGAAAAGGAATAGTAGGTCACTGCAGTGCAGTGCAGGAGCATTTTGCCTTGGTTTGGTGGCTCGCCGCTCACATGTACTCGTCCTTTTCCCCCTGGTCCAGTGTTCTACCGTCACGTGCGATGGCCCGGGGGTCGGCATTCGCTGCTCTGCCCCCCTCGGATTATCTTGTTTCGGGTTGCCCAACTCTCGCTCGAGAACAAAGTGGCAAAGGATTTTAAAAAAACTTTGTTTAGCCTACCCATCCATGTGCAGCGCCGACTATGTTTTCCGCTTTCCTGCTGCAACTACCACTGTAATTTTCTGCTAATGCACACATGATTATGCTGGATTGGATCCATCGTAAAAAAAAAAAAGGTCGAGCCTACGGCTTGGCAGGTCGCCTCTGTTTCTTGCTGACGCAGAGCCTTGCAAGGATAACACGGGGGTGGATCCTGGGAATCCTTTAATTAACAGCACGCCCTAAGCGCGGCCATTAGAGAATTCCGGGATGCCAGATCTGGACGCCAAATTGGGTCCTGTGGCGCACTGCCTGCGGCCGCGAGGGCATTCATTGGAGTAGAAAGAATGCAAAGCGGGGTTGCTCCCGAGCCATGGAGATCCTGGCCGAGATCCTGACTCCTGAGCATCAATTCGTGGTCTCACGGTGGGGCCAAGCTTGTGAACTGTGATGGTGTCTGGCTATCTGCATGTGCAGCTGCATCATGTGTAGGCCCAACGGGCTACACATGGGCTCCTTGTGCTTATCTTCTGCAGGGCCATCGGGGGTACTACGGCGCCACAACGCAACAGCTTTTCCACAAAACAAAAATAATGTTGATCTACTGTATTTGTGTTAAAAAAAGAAGCTATCAGCCGTAATAAAGTTTAAATTCATCATCCATAAAATTCCGAACAATAACGAAAAAATGGAATGATAAAAGGTTTTCTAAGAAACAACGCAAGAATACGCCAAAGCGAGCCACAGATGTACTGTAAGAACAAACGAGGCGCGTATATGGTCTATCAGCACAATTCGATTTATATTTAACTACAACAAGGTTAATTTCCGTACCTTTCTATGCTTCTTTGATCCGTCCACAGGCGCCGCGTAAAATTCAGTCTGGTACTCTGGTGTGCACTACTCTGTGTGGTCTGGTTCTCCCAGCCTCTACTCTGTGACCCCTTTTATATCGGCCGTGCGAGACGCTCTGCAAGAATTCGAAAGTGATGCGCGCAGGTAGTGCACGCAAGATATCGGTTTCCAAATCTTTAGTGCTTAATTACTTCATCCTTTACTTCTCGGGTACTCCTTTAATACGGTAAATATTCCAGGCATTATCTTAACTTGCTGTTTAATGCGCGATATTAAATACCGACCTCCAAAACAGATACTGCCAGGAAAAATGAACTTCAAATAGTGCCATCCAATCTACTACTGTATTACTAAAAGCATATTTCGCAGCAAAAAAAAAAACAAAACTAAAAGCATAATACCAAGAAAAAAAAGGTTGTGCTTGAGATGCGAATAAGTAAGGCATCCGTCTCTTTATCATGTGGATCTCGATATTAAAGAAACATATCACAACTATTAGATCTTTGTAATTGTAAAGATCTGCATATTAGATCTAGTATACACAGACCTCTCTGTGTCGATACAGATTATTATTCTGAAGTTGGAGGCAGTGGGGCGGCCACTAAACGCTTCGAGGCGCGATGGTTGAGAGAACATGCCTTCTCAGATGTTGTACAGGAAGCGTGGGTTTCAGTGGGATCTGACCCGGGCCTAACTACTATTCATGAGAAACTGAATCGCATGCATAATGCCTTCCATGACTGGGATCAGAGAGTGCTTAAGAAGCCTAAGAAAAGGCTGCGGAAGGCACAGAAAGAGTTGGAGAAAATTATGACTGGACCTATCAATGATGAAAGTGAAGAGAAGAGAAAAGAGTTGTCGGAACTGATTGAGTACTTATTGGAACTCGAGGAGATTTATTATATGCAGCGATCTAGAGCGGGCTGGCTTAAAAATGGAGGCCGTAATACGGGATTTTTCCAAGCTTATGCTTCTGCTAGGCGAAAGAGGAATCTTATAAAAAAACTGGAAGATGATCAGGGTAATATGATAGAAGGTATGGCCGCCCTTAACCCGCATATACAAAGTTATTTTGATAACTTATTTACTTCTGAAGTTCATCATGTGGATCCTTCTATTTTGGATAAAGTCCAAACTAAAGTCACTGTACAGATGAATGACATGCTAATGGCTCCTTATACCCATGACGATGTGCGTAAGGCTGTGTTCAGTATAGGTGATCTTAAAGCGCCTGGCCTGATGGACTCCATGCAATTTTCTTCAAAAAATTTTGGCATATTCTAGGTGATGAGATTTCTCGAGAAGTATTATTTGCAATAAACTCAAGGCAAATACCAGCAGAATGGAATGATACCTCCATTGTTCTAATTCCCAAAGTGGATTCACCTGAACTAATTACACAGTATAGACCTATCAGCTTATGCAATGTGCTTTACAAGATAATTTCCAAGATGTTGGCTGCTAGGTTGAAAGGAATTCTGTCTGATATTATTTCTCCTACCCAGAGCGCGATTGTTCATGGACGGTTGATCACTGATAATGTTCTCATTGCATATGAATGTATTCATAAGATAAAAAATACAAGAGCAGCGCAAGCGGGCCTGTGTGCAGTGAAATTGGACATGCACAAGGCGTATGACCGTGTTGAGTGGATATTTTTGAGAGGCATGATGGAAAAACTTGGATTCCATGCTCTCTGGATTGACATGATTATGGCTTGTGTATCCTCTGTTAGATACAAGGTGAGGTTCAACTCTCAGGAAACAGAGATGTTTACCCCTACTAGGGGAATTCGACAAGGGGACCCCCTCTCCCCGTACTTGTTCCTTCTTTGTGCAGAAGGGATGTCCAGTATGTTGCAGTATGAAGAAGAAGTTGGTGGCCTGGATGGGATTAGAGTGTGTAGAAATGCACCGTCAGTATCACACCTTTTATTTGCTGATGATTCCCTAATTCTCATGAGAGCAGATGTGTTGAATGCAACTTCCTTACAGCATGTACTAGATACCTATTGTGCAAGTTCAGGACAAATGGTGAGTCTGGCTAAGTCTAGCATATTCTTTAGTCCCAATACCAGTGTTGTTACAAAAGCAGAAATTAGTCAAATTCTTCATATTGACACAGAAGCATTATCAGATCAATATCTTGGGCTACCAGCTATTGTTGGAGCTGATAAAAGTGATTGTTTTAGGCATTTCATTGACAGAATTAAAACACGATTGATAGGATGGATGGAAAAACAACTTTCCCTTGGGGGTAAAGAGATATTATTAAAAACTGTGGCACAGGCTATCCCGGTTTTTGCTATGTCGGTATTCAGTCTTCCCAAGGGGATTTGCAAAGAGATCACAGATATTATTGCTCAATTCTGGTGGGGTGATGACGAAGAGCATAGGAAGATGCACTGGATGGCGTGGTGGAAATTATGCATCCCAAAGTGTGAAGGAGGCATGGGTTTTCGTGATCTATACTCATTTAATTTAGCTATGTTAGCTAAACAATGCTGGAGACTCATTACTGACCCAGATTCTTTAGTTGCAAGAGTTTTGAAGGCCAAATATTACCCCAATGGAAGTATATTGGATGCTACCCCAAAAAATGGATCATCTTTTACATGGCAAAGTATACTAAAGGGTCTTGATACGTTTAAGAGAGGCTATATTTGGAGGATTGGTACAGGTGAAGAGGTAAATATATGGAGGGACCCTTGGATCCCTTCGAGTTCTGACATGAAGGTCATCACACCGAAAGGCCAACCAATCCTTACTAGAGTTTGCGAGCTTGTTGATCCAGTGATCGGTGAATGGGACGAAGAGCTTCTTGAAAATATCTTTTACCCCGTAGATGTCAGAAGGATTCTCCAAATCCCTATTAACTTCCAAGCTTTTGACGATTTCATTGCATGGCAGCCAAACAGAACAGGTACCTTTTCTGTGAAAACTGCTTATCATTTGCAATGGATGCACACTTATAGGGCGCATGCAAATATGATGGAACAACCGGGTGGTTCCACGCCTCTGGCAGTTTGGAATACTCTTTGGAAATTACCGGTTCCACGTAAAATCCAGATTTTCTGTTGGAGAGTTTTATGAGGGATTATTCCTCTTAAAGCTATCCTGACCAATAGGCATGTTGGCTCTAATGGCGCATGTCCGATCTACCACCAGGGCGCGGAAGATATTCGGCACCTCCTGTTCCAGTGTGTGAACGCGAGGGACTTGTGGAGGCGTCTAGGAATGTCGGACCTCATAGATAAATCCTTGCCGGTGGACAGATCGAGATCTATTATTTTTGAGCATCTGCTATCACTACCGGATGATCATCTAAGTATACACCCAAGTGTGAACTTTAAACAAGCATTAGCAGTAGGAGGATGGTATCTTTGGTGGGTTCGGAGACAACTGACGCATAATGAACCTGTACCGCCGAGTTGGAGATGGCCAATATCTATTCTATCTATTACAAGAAACTTCCAGAATGCCTCGACAAAATCATATGAAATGCCTGAAACACGATGGTGCAAGCCAGAACCAAGATTCACAAAATTAAACGTCGATGCATCTTTCTTTGCAAATGATGGCAGTGGTGCGACGGTTGCCATTCTCAGAGATGACAGGGGAAACTTCATCGCCGCGCAATGTAAGTTCATCCCAGTGGCAGCTGATGCAATTACCACGGAGGCGATGGCTATGAGAGATGGACTATCATTTGCCAATTCTCTGGGATTTAACCGAATAGAAGCGGAGTCAGATTCTCTCCAAGTAATTAACTTTTGTACCGGTCATACACGATGGTGGGATGAAGCCGCAACATTATTTGCGGAGTGCGTGGATATAAGCACTACAATTGGGAAGGTCATATTTAAACATTGTCTTCGTTCTTGTAATCAAGCATCTCATGTGCTAGCTAACTACAGTTATTGTAATAAGTCTACTTTAAATTGGTTAGACGAGCCACCTGACTTTGTGGTTGGAAAGCTCATAGACGATGTAACTGTCTTTTAATTTAATAAAGCTAGCCATGATGGCCTTCCCTAAAAAAAAAGATCTACTATATAAATGTACAAAGAGGATCATAACTACCTCGTTTAAAAGATAGATTTGCGTAGTTACACCTAAAACATATCACAACCTTAAGATCTAGGGCAACACTAGGCATTTTCGTAAGATCAACATACATTTCTAAACAAATCATAACTATTATATCTAAAAAATCGTACGTAAGCCGAGCATAACCATTCGATCTTTAATCGTACCTAAAAATCACAATCAAAGATCTTTAGTCATGCTCATATTCTTTCTAAGCACAAAACAATTTGCCAAACTTAGCTAACGTTAAATTATTCAACTTTTCTATCCAAACATTAATTATACGGAATAGTATACTATCTACATAAAACCGCAACCCATGTAATGCCACTTTAAGCGAAAAATCAGCTCACGGGCTTGAACTTTAGTTTCACGTATTGACCTAAAAGAACTATGTTTACGGATTTTAAGATAAATGATTTTATTTAATAAATACTTATTTGATAAGCATTTATTGGTTTACCAAAGAAATATTTCTGGTAGTATCTTGACGTGTTGCTTCAATGTGTGATATGTTTAAAGGGAAAGAAACTTCTAATAGATATTCTCATCCAATCTACTAGTACTAAACTCCTAATATAAAGTTTGTGCTAGAGAACCTAAAGGGAAAGTAAGGCATCCGTCACTTCACCCCATGGATCGATATTTTTCTTTGATTTTTTTGTGTTGCTTACCACATGTGTCGCGTGGTCCCTCGTGGATCGATATTAATTAAACATATCACAACTATTATATCTTCGTAATTATAAAGATCTACATAATGTACCTTTTTTGCATGGGAATACGTGTCCCATCTTAAAATAAAACACAAGGTACTAGCCACGTAGACACCGACTTCACGAAACTGAAAAGATAATAGAATGCTAGCCTCTACACAAAGAACCATCCGCCATGCATAGGCACGGGGTAGGCAGACCAATGGCACTAAAGAGGTGAGCTTTATGGCTTGAAACAATGGTAGGTATAGGATGGATAGTGTACATGTTTTGCACGATCTCACTCCTTATCCAAGCACCGACCCTTCTTAATAATCCAGTTGTCTTATGACTCTATAGAAAACAAAAATGAAAACTCTTGAGTCTTTGGATGACCACGCCTTTTTCCTTTTTGAAGCGGGGGGTCAACCATCTCCATAAGATAATCCTCGAGAGACCAATGAACTGAGATAAACTTAGTAACCATCATTAGTCTCACTAACTGCATTGTCATCACATCAAAATATCATCACAGACTTCTCCCCTTCATGTGGTATTAGGCAAGGGGATCATTTATCTCCGTATTTATTCTTGTTTGTGGCGGAGGCGCTATCTTTGTTGCTTCAGAATGCGTGTACTAAAGGAGCTCTTCTGGATTTCAAGGTTAATAGGCATGCTCCGGGTGTTTCCCACCTTATGTTTGCCGATGATTGCCTATTATTTTCAAGGGGACCATTAAACAAGCGCGGGCAATTAAAAGTATTCTTTCCACTTATGAGAAGGGGTCAATTATTGAGCCCAGATAAGTGCTGTATTATGTTTGGGAAGAATTGCAGTATGGAAAGTCAGGTGGCCGTTATAGTAATCATGTGCATTGCTGCTGAGGGGTTTGAGGACAAATATCTTGGTCTGCTAGTGCCTCAAGGTAGAATGAAGGCTGGTAAATTTCAATCTACCAAATAAAAAGCTCTCAAAATTATGTCGGATTGGATAGAAAAATATGCGCCCTGTGGGGCGAAGGAAACTTTGATTAAATCTGTCTTGCATGCCCTTCCGGTGTATGCTATGGGCATCTTTAAATTCCCGGCATCGCTTTGTGAGGAACTTCCGCATATTATAAGGATTTTTTGGTGGGGTGATGAGGAGGATAGGAGGAGAACTCGTTGGCTAGCTTGGGATAAATTGACTAGGTCTAAGGGTGAGGGAGGCATGGGATTTCGTGATCTCAGATTATTCCCAAAATCTAAAAAGTGGCCGCGCGCTATCTAGACGGAACGAGCGGCCGACTCCTGGCCGCTTGATCCTGCCCTGATTTGCCGCACGCGTGGACCAGGTGTTATCAGTCGGGCGCTCTCAACCACAAAACAGCTGTCGCTATCTACCCCTTTCAACCCTTTTTCCCCATCTCTCTCGCGTCTGCCGCCATCACAACTCGCGCCGGCCACCTCCGCCCCTCTCGCGGCACAGCCTCCACTCCTCTCACGTCGGCCGCCGCAAGTTGGGAATGGGCATCACGCCCCTCGGCTGGATCCAGGCGCCGTCGTTCCCACATGTATCAGATCTGTTGAAGCTGGGTGACGGTCGAAGGAAGCTCTGGACGGAGCGGGGGAGGGAAGCAGCGGACGGCATGAGGTCTAGGCGTGGCTGCAGCGACTGGGAGAGGAGGAAGCACATGCTTGGATGAAGTGTAGCGGCCTGATGAAGAACGGTCACGGGAGGGGAAATGAGCTCGTCCTCGATCTGGAGCAAGATGAAGACGAGGACTGCTGGGGAATGGAGACAGAGATATGTACGTCCGTCAATGTATTACCCACTTCGACGATGGCTGTGATTTGACCCCGGTGGTCAATCACTTTTTTGCTATCGACTTCATCTTGTTGGCAATGTAAATGCCCAGATGATGATTCCAACAATTTGTGCTAGTACAATCTAACTTTAATTCTGGATGATATCAGCTCGTAAGATCTTTTATACAAAACCAATCAATGAAAATGATGGCCTCTTGATTTTGGTCAACCAACACTATTTCAATATCGGAGCACACGCTTGACCGTGGAGTTGCACACTTCCTCATCTATATAGTTGCACACATATAACTGGAAACATGCACACTCTTCCTGCTTCCTCACACGGCCGCGGAGTTGCACATGCATGGTCATCGAGTTGCACACTCTCGTCGGTGTAGTCGCACACGCACGGCCGCGGAGTTTCACACCCTCGTCGCCGTAGTCGCACAAGCACGGCCGTCAAGTTGCACACTCTCCTCGATGTAGCCGCACACGCACGGCCGCACAATTGCACGCTCTCACCGGCATAGTCGCACACGCACGGCCGCCAAGTTGCACACTCTTGTCGGCGTAGTTGCACAGGCACGACCGTGGAGTTGCACACATACGGTCGCCGAGTTGCACACTCTCGTCGGCGTAGTCACACATGCACGGCCGCGGAATTGCACACTCTTGTCGGTATAGCCGCGCACGCACGGCCGCGCAGTTGCACGCTCTCTTCGGCATAGTCGCACAAGCACGACCGCCGAGTTGCACACTCTTGTCGGCGTAGTCGCACACGCACGGCACGGCCGTCTTGTAATGTAGTCTAGTTGCACACACATTGATATTTAGTTGAAAGGAAGACTAGTTGCACACACATATGCTCAATTTGGCTTGTAATTTAGTCTAGTTGCACACATATTGATGTTTAGTTGGCAGGACACTAGTTGCACACATGTATGTGCAATTGACGCGACAATGTAGTCTAGTTGCACATATATTGATATTTAGTTGGCAGGACTAGTTACATACACATTTGCTCAGTTGGCACGGCAATGTAGTCTAGTTGCACACATATTGATGTTTACTTGGCAGGACTATTGGCGCACAACTATGCTCAGTTGGCACGGCAATATAGTCTAGTTGCATACATACTGATGTTTAGTTGACAGGACTAGTTACATACACATATGCTCAGTTGGTGCGGCAATGTAATCTAATTGCACACACATTGATGTTTAGTTGGCAGGAAGACTAGTTCGTCGAAACATCCCCATGCGGGGTCTACTTTTAAAGAGCACGTCGCGAGGGTTTCAACGATGAAAATGGATCAAAATTTTGACACGCGATTTAAAAGATATGTCTTTTAAAATTTTAAAAACCAAAAATTAATGCACAAAGGACAAACATGAGGAATATTAATACAGTGGCGTACATGCATCCATCACGTGTTAAGAGACCACATAGGTTGAATAATTAGTAGTGTTTTTCTAGTACTTTTAGATTACAACAATTTTGTCTTTTTAGTATGCGGGTAGGGACTAGACGTGCTGCCTGGGACCAGGGGTCGGCCGCTCGCGAGCGCTAACAAGCCCCTGGCCGCCGGCTAGCCACGCCCCAGATTATTTAATCAAGCTCTTCTTACTAAGCAGGCATGGAGATTGGTGGTTAATCCCGAATCCTTGTGCGTCAAGGTGATCAAGGCAAAATATTATCCTCAACGACATATCCTTGATACCGCTTTTCCACAGGCGTCATCACTCTCTTGGCAAGGTATTTTACATGGATTGGATCTGCTAAAATCCGGAGTAATTTGGAGAGTGTGTGATGGGTCTAATATTAATATTTGAAGATATAACTGGCTACCTAGAAACGCTAGCCTTAAAGTTACTGGTAGGAGGAATAGGACCACAAGTAAATGGGTGTCGGATTTGATCTTTAGTGGTACTAGGAGTTGGGATGAGGATTTGGTTAGGCATCTGTTTTACCCGCATGATGCGGAGGATATCCTTAGTTTACGCATTCAGTCAGTAGGGGATGGTGATTTTGTTGCTTGGCATTTTGAGAAGAATGGGCTGTTCTTGGTTAAAAGTGTGTATAAGCTTGCGCTCACGCTAAAGGAAAAAGTAGAAGATGAGGGGCAATATAGTGGGACTGTGTTGGGGGGAGGAAAATTTAGGATTTGATCTGGAAGGCTAATGTTCCTCAGAAGATTCGTATTTTTGCGTGGCGGGCTGCTACCAATAGCTTGGCTATCCAGGTTAATAGAGTGGTGCATCACCAAGCCACTATTAGTACTTGCTCAATTTGCGAAGTGGAGGATGAAAGTACGTTTCATGCGCTTGTACAGTGTCCGAGGGCTTATGCTTTGCGTATGGCTATGAGGGACACTTGGGATTTACCGGCGGAGGAGGTGTTCTGGTACACTGGGAGTGATTGGTTTCTTATTCTTCTAAATCATTTGAGTCCTATGATGCGTGACCGAATTATCTTCATTTTCTGGAGAGCCTGGTATTTGAGAAATGATTTGATTTTTGATAAGGGGAAGGAATCCGTCTCAAGCTCCACTAGTTTTGTGCTGAATTACTGGACGTCTTTTGTTGCTTGCCACTCCTATCCAATGGTGGATTCTAAGAATAAAGGTAAAAGCCCCGTTCATGGACTAAGAACTGCTCCTAAAACCTTGGGAACTCAGGTGGCCTGGCAACCCCCTCCTTCGGAATACATCAAGATAAATGTCGACGCAAGTTTGTGGAGAACATTAGCGCTGCAAGTGTGGGTGTGGTGGTCAGGGATTCCTCTGGCAATGTCATAGTTTCTTCTTGGGATTTCATTGGGCTTTGTAAAAGCATGGAGGAAGCGGAACTCCGGGCATGTATTGTTGGTCTTTATATAGGTATTACTGTTGGGAAACGTAGCATGCAATTTCAAAAAATTTCTATGCTCACGCAAGATCTATCTAGGAGATGCATAGCAACGAGAGGCGGCGAGTGTGTCTACGTACCCTCGTAGACCGAAACCGGAAGCGTTTGACAACGTGGTTGATCTAGTCGAACTTCTTCTAGATCCGACCGATCAAGCACCGAACATACGACACCTCCGAGTTCTGCACACGTTCAGCTCGATGACGTCCCTCGTCCTCTTGATTCAGCAAAGGTGTCAAAGAAAAAGACGAGTTCCGTCAGCACGACGGCGTGGTGACGATGATGGTGAAGTGATCCGCGCAGGGCTTCGCCCAAGCACTACGAAGATATGACCGGAGGCATAAACTATGGAGGGGGCAACGCACACAGCTAACGATTGTTGGTGTGTGTTCTAGGCGCCCCCTCCCCATGTATATATAGGTGGGAGGGGAGGGGAACAGCCATGGGGCGCCCCAAGTAGGAGGAATCCTACTTCGGGTCCTACTCCAATTTGCCCTCCTCCCCTTCCTTATTTCACCGGAGAGGAAAAAGGAAGAGGGAAGGAGGAAGGAAAGGGGGCCGAACCCCCTCTTCCTTCTCCAATTCGGCCTCCTGCCTAAAGGGGGGCGCCACCCCTTGTGGGCTGGTGTGCTACCCTCTTATGGCCCATAAGGCCCATTATCCCCCCCGGGGGTTCCGGTAACCACCCCCCGGTACTGAGAGCGTATCCTGTGAAACGGAGGCACTCGTGCACCAGGTGCTCCGCCAGGTTATGGGCCATCAGATTTGAAATCAAGGGACAAGATCCATCTGCAAGGGGAGCTGCTGGTACATTTGCAAAAACAGACCTTCAAATCTTGATAAATAGATCAGATAGACCCCCCAAGCCCAGTTCCTGTACCTACCTTTTTCAATGTTCTTAGCACTGCTCCAGGTGGCCCTGCTGGGGTTAACAAAAATTTGGGCGAATCACCTCTCTCCCTCGCCCTCTCCCTCTCCGGCTTCCGGCGTTGAAACACCAGCGCCCAGATCCAAATCATGATGTCCAGCGGCGGCTTACTCTGATTGCATCTCTGTAGCGGCACGAGTCTGCAGCTCTCTGGACACAATATATTTAGCTGGTCCCATGCAAACGAAAGCACATAATTTGTTCAGCAGCCGCCCATCTTAAGTACAAAGTAGAATAAAACGCGTCTATTGTTAGTTTCACAAGTTTACATTCTTGATGAATACATGGTTCTAGAAAAGCCTGAGCCTGGGACAACTAGACACAATCAGGAAGAGTACAAGTCAGGGGAGTAAATTTAGCAGTTTGATATCTATTTACAAAACCCACTAAGCTCCTGAATTTGCCTAAGAAATGGAATATTGCAGCATTGTCTGTCGACGAGTCCACAATGATGTTCTCTGCTTGTGTAAGTGCATCTAGTGCCCCTTAGTGATTTTGGTGTATTGAAGACTTATAGGTTAAGTATCTGATGTGTTTATGAGTGTACACAGGTCTATAAGTCTATAAGGAGTTTGAAATTTACAGTAAAAGTCGACCCCTAAAAATGAAGTTCTTCGACTGAAGACTTTGATATTTTGAAGACTTTCTGAAGACTTTCTGAAGACTTTGAATGTGAAGAAATTGGTGTGACCTTGAAGACATGGTATTCGTTCGAGGAACGTGAAGCGTGAAGACTTTTGTTTTCGTAGTTTCATTTTTCTCTTTCCTGAGTCATAGGAAACACCGTACTGTTAAAGGGGGTCGAGGAAATACTAAGGAGAAAATTTCCATGTGATGCTCAACTCAAATCCTACACCTACCAATCCCTTCGAGTGAAGCCATTGGAAATCTCATACAGTTCAGTCAATTTCTTCAGTGACAGAGACGCAGTTCTTCTGGTCACTGAGGACTTTGCTCTGACTAAGGAGTTAGGAATTCGCCAGTGCGAATTGCCTACACAGTGAGGAACATGATAGCCCTGAGGAATTTGTACTCCAAATTTCCGACCGTTGTTGCGCCACGCGCCAGCTGTCCTAAAATATCTTGTCCACCTAACGGTCATATCATTGAAGGGCATTTATGTCTTATCATGTCGGGCTGCTCCCTAGGCTATAAATAGCCGCCCCCTTCAACCGCTAGCTGGTTGGCTGCTCCGCGTGAACTTGACACTTGTCATTTGAGAGCAACCCATCCTCCGAGGACTTTGAGCGAAAATCATCAAGTGAGGAAAATCCAAACCCAAACCCAAAACACCTAAAAACCCAAAGTGATTGAGCATCACTGAAGAAATTGATCCTGCGTGGATCCGACGCTTGTTACCTTTGAAGACTGTGCTTCTTCCAGACGGTTAGGCGTCAAGGTCTAGAGCATCCAAGAGGAATTGTGGATCGCCGAGTGACCAAGTCTGTGAAGGTTTGGAAGTCACCTGAAGACTTACCACGAGTGATTGGACGAGGACTGTGTGTCCTTAGTTCAAGGAGAATACGGTGAGGACTTGGTGTCCCGAGCTGCGTGCTCAGGACTGGGTGTCCGGGACTGTGTGTCCTCGAGTTTAAATACTCAGCCGCTCCAACCAGACGTACAACTGAGACAGCAGTTGGAACTGGTCTACCAAATCATTGTCTTCACCAAGCTTACTGGTTCCATTTCCTCAACACCTTCATTTCCTCATTACTGTGTTGTCTGTTTGTTCATATCTGTGTTTGAAGACTTTGACTGAAGACTTTCACAAATTCCTCAGTTCAATTTCTTCAGTCTGTTTGTCTTCATCTAGAGTTATCCTGTGCCTACGCTTTCTGTACTCTGTGTTTGTCTTCATTTCATCATGATGACCATGCATGTAATCTGTTATGTTTACTTCTGAGTACTTATTCCGCTGCTAGTATTTCTTCGCTAAGGAATTTCCTCACGAGCAAATTCCTCAGTGAAGAATTTCATAAAAATCGCCTATTCACCCCCCCTCTAGTCGATATAATGCACTTTCAATTGGTATCAGAGCAAGGTACTCCCTTGTTCTGTGTGATTTTGGTTTAACCGCCTAGAGTTTTAGTTATGTCGACCGCAGATATGAAGAAAGTACCGTGCCCCATCTTTGACGGTCACGAGTATCCCAAATGGAAGGCTATGATGAAGAAGCGTCTCATGGTGATGGACAGCAAGCTATGGACCGTCACTGGGATTGGTCTGACCGATCTGTGCAAGATGGCGGAAGCTGATGACATTCGCAAGTACACTCAACTCAACCTCACAGCGAAGGCCGTCATCTGCTCCAGTCTGTCTCGAAACCAGTTCAGAAACATCATGCATCTCGATCAGGCGAAGCTTGTCTGGGACCGTCTCTCTGATGTCTATGAAGGCCATCGAACCCGTCATGATCCTTGGTTTGAGGATTTCAAGGAATCGCTCAAATCGATGACATTCGAACCAGAATCATCATCCTCTACTTCATGCCTTATGGCAAAAAGTGCTGAGGTAACTGAATGCTACCTATCTGAGTCTAGTGATGAAGAATCTGGTGATGAATTTGGACCCAGTTATGTCAAACTTGCTTCCCTTGCTGCTAAACAACAAAGAGCTTTGAAAAATGCTAATGATATGCTTAGTAAGAGCAATGATATGTTGGGTGAAGAAATGGATCAGTCACAAGCCTTGGCTGAAAGTCTTCAGAGACTGCATTCTAAGTATGACTCCCTTCAAGATCAGCATAACTCTCTCTTGTCTGACTTGAGTGAGTTATGAAGATCTTCAGAAGGAGCGCGATTCATTACTTGCTCAACAAATCAGCGCTGCTCAGGAAGAATTTGTTCCTCCATGTTTAAAATGCATTGAACGAGAATCTGCTAATTCTTCACCTGAATGTTCAAATTCTTCAAATGTTACAAATTCTTCACCTGTCTCTGCTATCACTAATTCCTCATCTGAGGACATTGCAAGTATCACTGACGATGCAGGACTGAAGGAATTGTACATGACAGGCATGTACAAAAGCCTCAAAGGGCATCAGGCTCTTTGTGATGTGCTTAAAAAGCAGATCCTCAACAGGAACCCTAGGAAAGAGGGTATTGCCTTTGAGAGGAAACTCAATGCGGATGGTACTTATTGGAAGCCTGAGCAGTACCCCAAAACCTCATGGGTTGCTGCAAAGGGACCTCCAGTTGATCCATCTGATTTATCTGGCTATACATGTGCATCTTCTCATTCTTCTGATGAGTCATTTGACTCCAACTAGAAACTGTTCAAAAATCAGAATGGTGAAGTATTTGCTAGATATGTTGGCACTAACTGCAGGAACGGTTCCCCTATGAAGAAAATCTGGGTTCCCAAAAGCTGCCTTGAAAGTCTTCAGGTGAATGTCCTCATGACACCACCTGTGAAGAAAAGGAACCCCAGATCTAATTCTTCATATGGACCAAATTCTTCATATGGATCCAAGTCCTCATACAGACCAAATTCCTCAAGAGGATCAAATTCCTCACATGGATCAAAGTCCTCATATGAACATCATCGTGCTAACAACTCTGTTTCGCAGGGAAGAGCCAAGGGCTATGAATATGAGCATGATTCTTCAAATTATTATGTTCATAAGTCCTCAAAGAATTTCTCTGCTTATTCATATGCTTACCCTAACCCCTCTTATGTGAAACGAAATGGTTTGGCTGCTTTGCCACCATTCTCATATGGAGCTCGCAGAGTGATGAACTCTTTGCCACCCCTTCAGATGTGGGTGGTGAAGAAAAAGAACTAATCTCTTCTGCAGGGTCAGGTCTCCAGACGTGCTGTAACGTCTGAAGAATTTGCTGGGGACCTGACAAAAATGCCTGAAAGCACGCAGGCTAACCATGATGAAATGAACTTTCATTTCACACGTCTTCCCTCTGTTTTATCGGTTCTATTGCTTGATGAAATTGATCTGATGAATTGTGATGTCATATTCTTCACTACTGAAGTATATGAGGTTCGTAAGTTGCACTAATTCATCTGCAGGATGATCAACCCAAAGCCACTGAATGGGTACTTGATAGTGGATGTACAAATCACATGACCGGTGACAAGAATCTGTTGATGGATGCTCCCTTATCAGCATCACACATGAAGCATATCATCTTCGCTGATAAAAGCAAAAGTCAGGTATTGGGTCTAGGTAAGGTTGCTATCACAAAGGATCGACACATGGATAAAGTCATGCTTGTTGAGTCCTTAGGATACAATCTTATGTCTGTCTCAATGCTTTGTGATCTAGATATGGTTGTTGTCTTCGGCAAGTATCGTTGTGTTGTGATTATGGAATCTGACAAATCCAAAGTCTTCGAAGGCTTTAGGAGAGGAGACTTGTATATTGTTGATTTCTCTGTAGATTCACAACCTGCCGTGTGCCTACTTGCAAAAACTTCAGAAGGATGGCTATGGCATCGACGACTTGGTCATGCAGGCATGAGGAATCTGCACACGCTTGCGAAGAAGAAGCATGTCATTGGCATTGAGAATGTCAAATTCCTCAAGGATCACTTATGCGGTGCCTGTGAAGCTGGAAAGATGACCAAGGCCAAGCATCCAGCGAAGACTATCATGACCGCTACTCGTCCATTCGAATTGCTTCACATGGATCTCTTCGGTCCTAACCATTATTCCTCTGTCTCTTATGAAGCATCTCAATATGGTTTTGTTATTGTTGATGATTACTCTCGTTACACATGGGTGCACCTTGTCTCTTACAAAACTGAAGTGCACGAAGTCTTCAAACGATTTTCCTTGAGGGCTTCAACTAACTTTGGTGTGAAGATCAAGCACATCAGAAGTGACAATGGCACTGAGTTCAAGAATTCGGGTCTCAATGACTATCTTGATGAACTTGGTATTACTCATGAATTATCTGCTCCTTATACTCCTCAACAGAATGGCGTCGTGGAGCGCAAGAACAGGACTCTTGCTGAGATGGCTCGCACTATGCTCGATGAGTACAAAACCCCTCGTCGTTTCTGGGTTGATGCAATTGATACTGCGTGCCATATCATCAACAGAGTATATCTTGAAAAATTCTTCAAGAAGACTGCCTATGAGCTCCTCACTGACAAGAAACCCAATAGAGCACCTACCTTCTGTGTTAGATGAACCAGCACCTGAGGAATCGATCAAGCACAAGGCTACTGAAGATATCATTCCTACTGAAGAATCTGCTGAAGAATTCGTTCCAGAACATGAAGAACGTCAAACTGATGCACCTGAAGAAAATGCCGAGGAAATTGATGCTGAAGAAAATGCTGATCAAATTCCTCAACGGCAACCAACTCACCCTCGCATTGCAAAAGAAGTGCAAGTGGAGAAGATCATCGATGACATTAGAGCACCAGGTCCTCTCACACGCTCAAAAGCTTCACATCTATCTAACTTTTGTGGGCACTTTGCTTTTGTCTCTATCATAGAGCCCACTAAGGTAGATGAAGCATTTCTGGAGCCTGAGTGGATTCAGGCCATGCAAGAAGAATTACATCAGTTCAAGCTCAACAATGTATGGGAACTGGTCAATCGTCCCGATCCTCGCAAGCATAACATCAATGGTACAAAGTGGATCTACCGCAACAAGCAAGATGAAAATGGTGTTGTGGTGAGGAATAAGGCACGACTAGTAGCTCAAGGCTACACACAGGTTGAAGGAATTGATTTCGATGAAACTTTTGCACCTGTTGCTAGACTTGAAGCTATTCGCATATTACTTGCTTATGCTAACCATCATGATATCATCTTATACCAAATGGATGTGAAAAGTGCATTCCTCAATGGTAAGATTGAGGAAGAAGTATATGTTGCTCAACCACCAGGTTTTGAAGATCCAAAACATCCTGACAAAGTCTTCAGACTTAACAAGGCCCTCTATGGCCTCAAGCAGGCCCCATGGGCGTGGTATGACACATTGAAGGAATTCTTCATGAAGAAAGGCTTCACACCCGGTTCACTCGATCCCACTCTTTTTACTAAATCATATGATGGTGAACTGTTTGTGTGCCAAATATATGTTGATGATATCATCTTTGGCTGTACTGACCAACGTTATAGTGATGAATTTGCCTATATGATGAGTGAATAATATCAAATGTCTATGATGGGAGAATTGAAATTCTTCTTAGGTCTACAAATTCGTCAACAACATAATGGGATATTCATATCTCAGGAGAAATACCTCAAGGATGTCCTGAAGAAATTCGGCATGCAAGATTGCAAAGGTCTCAAAATTCCTATGCCCACAAATGGTCATCTATGCACTGATGAAAATGGTACTGACTTCGATCACAAGGTATACCGCTCCATGATTGGCTCTTTATTGTACTTATGTGCATCTAGGTCAGATATAATGCTTAGTGTTTGCATGTGTGCACGATTTCAAGCTGCACCGAAGGAATCACACCATATGGCTGTGAAGCATATTCTTCGATATCTAGCTCACACACCAACACTAGGATTATGGTACCCCAAGGGCTCAGACTTTGACCTCATTGGATATTCTGATTCTGACTATGCTGGTGACCGTGTGGATCGCAAGTCAACATCTGGTACTTGTCATTTCCTCGGACGATCCTTGGTCTGTTGGTCCTCGAAGAAACAGAACTGCGTATCACTGTCTACTGCTGAAGCTGAGTACATTGCTGCTGGTTCTTGCTGTGCTCAACTACTATGGATGAAGCAAACACTCAAGGACTATGGAGTCAACGTGAATAATGTGCCTCTCCTCTGTGACAATGAGAGTGCCATCAAGATTGCTCACAACCCAGTTCAGCACTCGAAGACAAAGCACATTCAGATTCGTCATCATTTTCTTCGTGATCATGTGTTGAAGGGCGACATTTCTATTGAGCATGTGAAGACTGAAGAACAGCTAGCCGATATCTTCACTAAGCCCTTGGATGAGAAGAGATTTAGCAAGTTGCGGTGTGAGCTAAATATCTTAGAATCTTCGAATGTACTTTGAAAATGCACTCATCCTAACACCTATGCATAACTGATGACTTAGATGTGCAACACATGAAGAAACGTTTTTCTTCAATCAATGAAGAATAACACTCTAAGTGTGAAGAAATTAATGAAGAATTTGATTCTCAGAACCCTACGACAATTGTACGCGGTGTCTGAAATCATCATTCTTACACGGTGGGTCACGCCACCACAAAAGTTGAAAATCTTCAATTTGAGTTTGCCTCAACTTTTGAAATTCTTCAGTTTTTCAAATTCTTCAAACTTTACAAAGTCTTCACTTGTGCCGTCGTTTTTCTTCATTTGCTATATATATATATATATATATATATATATACGAGTTTATGTCCTCTACAACATTCACTTATAGCTATTTCTTCAAGTTGGATTTTTTTTTGCTAAGTGAATGTGATTGGACCCTTCCCCTCTATGCTATACTCAATCCAGTCCGTTCACAAATTCTTCATGTGCGTTCTATTTGAAACTCGTTCAAATTCTTCACTGTGTCCTGTCAGCTGAAGAAATTGCGAACGGAACGTTAAAACTAATCTTATCCAAACCTTCGTTTTGCCGCGCAATCCGTTCCACTTCCCACGATAGATTATTTTACTCACCCACGATCTTACACGATCTCCACTACACAGTACGTGGGTGACACATGTTAAGTGAAGGAGAATGGCCAGGGGCATGTTAGTCCTAAATCTTCGGACGAGCAGTTTTTTACTGCGGCTATAAAGACCCCTCCGTTGCCATCCTCACTTCCTTTACCTCGCTCGAGCTCTCCAAACCCTAGCGCCGTCGCTACTCCATCAACGTCGGTGAGGAAAAGCTTCACTGCCTCGACCTTATCACCGACGTACTCGCGCCGACAGCGGAAATCTTCACCTCCGCCGCCGCCGTAGACGTCTTCCTCCGCCAAGTTAGGGCGTGGAAGATCTGCATTGACAAACTTCACTTTTCCAACTCACAGTTCGTCGTGTTCTTCATTCAGGGTAATTAAAAGCTATTTTTACTGCCCTCTTTGATTCGAAGTTTTTCTACAAAATCTTCAAAGGTGTTTTTATTCTTCAAATCCTCACACACAAAACACCTCACTTATTCTCTGTTCTTGATTCATTTCCCTAAGTCTAAATTTCTTCAAGATTCCTCAATTGTGTGGATTCTCAATCTATACAACTCTGGAACCTAAGATATATATGGAGCTTAGTGAAATTCCTCAAGACGAATCTGGTCAAATTCCTCAAAACTTGTTCTTTATGAAAAACCCTCTGAGAACGCATATGACCTCTTCAAATTCCTCGCAACTATACTCTGTTCACAGGTACACATGTCCGCTGCTGAATCCTTAGGTTCTCATCAACTTAACTCATTTGCAGCGTTCCTCGAAGAAAAGTTGCATACTTCTTCAGAGAATTCCATTGTTCAAATTCCTCATCTGAAGAAAATGGCTGAAGGTAAAAGGCCGTAGAAAGGAGGAAAGAGACCAGAGGTCATGACTGCATTTGAAATCCCTGAGGACATTTATGCTGGGTACTGCACACCTCCTGAAGAAGATAGAAATCAACGCAAGGTGCGCGTACAGAGGATTGAAAGGAGATGGGCAAGAGAATGGAGGGAGTACAGATATGTTACTCCTAAGTACATGAAGAAATTCGCCGTAAACCCTCCATGTCAACGCCCTCCATTGGCACCTGGCCAAGTGGCTGATCCCTCTAGCATCAGAAGAGGTGAGGAATTTCCTCAAGAATGGGCCAAGCGCCAGCGTAAACTGCAAAAGCAAGCAAAAGAAGCAGTGAGGAAATTCAATGAAGAATCTGCTG
Source organism: Aegilops umbellulata (assembly GCA_032464435.1). NCBI lineage: Eukaryota > Viridiplantae > Streptophyta > Magnoliopsida > Poales > Poaceae > Aegilops > Aegilops umbellulata. Next base: position 406,541,569 of record CP136054.1, on the reverse strand, counting down.
CTGCTGCTGCCACTGAGGCTTCTGCCAAGCCGAGGAAATCAATGATGAAGAAGCCTGCTCATAAGCCAAGTGCTTCACCTTCAACGCCCTCACGGCCAGAATCTTCAAAATCTTCAAAGCAAATTCCTCATGCTGCTCCTGCTCCCACAAAGTCCTCAGCTCCTGTGCATCTGGCCTCATGCCAAAGGACAACTGGCATCTCTATTGCCTCTGGTGTCTCAGCTAGTTCCTCAGCTGCACCAAAATCCTCAGCTGGACCCTCGTTACTGAAGAAAAAGGCTACCGCTGGACGCGGCACTCGCCCAAGTCCAAAGAAGCAAGTGGTCTTCACTATGCCATCTGATGATGATGAAGCTGATGAAGAAGAACTCGCTGAAATCATCAGAGACCGCCAAGAAAGGGCTGCTAAAGCCAAAGGCACACCTGTGCCCCTGCTTTTGGATCCAAGGGCGATCCTAGACTATATTGATCTCTGGCACAAGGATCCCAACACTCCTATGCCTGATTTCAAGCTGACACCTGGCCAAAGTCACATGCTGACTCACTTCATCCAAGAGGAGAAGTGGAAATATGGTAGGGCCAGAGAGATCAAGAAATCCCAGTACCGCAAAGAGAAGCTGCTGAAGAAAAATGTTCTCAAAATGAAGCCTGAGGAACTTGTCAAGATGCAGGCTGAGATCAAAGCCCTCAGCGACAACTTTGACTCGTACTATGCTGATTGGCAAGGAGCCAAGGTCAGATTTGTGAGGCTGACTGATACCTTCACCAAGGGTACTGCCTCAAAGCAACAAATTCCTCAAGCTGAAGCATCTGTTCAGCAAACTGAAGAACATGCCAGCACCGCTGATGAAGTTCAGGCTGCTGAAGAAAATGCTAGTTCCAAGGCTGATGACTCTGCTCCAGCCGTTGATGAAATTGCCAGGGCATCCAGTAGTGGTGCGCTTGAAGAAAATGAAGAGACCAGGGCAACTGCATCAGTTGTGCCTGAAGAAAATGAACCAGATTCCTCAGCTCCACCTGCACCAACTCCAACTCCAATTCTTCCCTCTGCTTTAGATGTGAAGAAAACCAAGGCTGCAGAGCGAGCTGCAGTGAAGAAAAGGAAAGCATCAAGTGCTTCAGAATCTTCAGTCCCAAAGAAGATGAAGCCCATGACCAGCTCATTTGCCAATCCAATTGATGTTGTTCCTATCTCCTCCATGCCATCAAAGGACCTTGTTCCTTTTGGTGAAGATTATGAGATCCCAAGTGGATCAGATGAAGAAACTGAGTCTGCTGCTTCCTCATAGCAGATTGATGAAGAAATTGAAGTGGATACAATCCCTTCAACCCCAATAGTCTCATCACCAATGCCTCAGTTTGATGCTGAAGAGGCTGGTGTTGAAGAAATTGATGATGAAGATGTGGATATTGGAAGCACAACTCCAGTAATGAATGACAACTTTTGGGAAAGTCAGCATCCCAATTCCCCACTCTTCACTCCCTTGCAGCAAATCCCTCACTCTCCTTCACCAACCATAAAATTGGGCTCTGATGCAACTCATCCCACTGCTTCTGTGAATGAAGAAATTCCAGCCACTTGTGCTGAAGAAACTGCTGCTGAAACAGACAAGGTGACTGCACCTGAGGAAAATCCTGAAATTCCTCAGCTTGAAGAACCTGAGCTTGTGATTCCTGAGGTCGTGATGCAACTCACTGACACTCCTCTTCCAAGGCCAAAGGATCCATTCTCACGCAAACAGAAATTCAAGGCTGAAGACTTCTATGGCGAGCACGTATTCTTCACTGAATACAATCCTTATGACTCTGCTCGCATAAGGAAGAGGCGTTTCTGGACTGCCAACCAAGCAAACTTCTATTCCTCAGTGCTTTACAACAAAGACAAAGTCTTCGACCATGCACATATTCCTCACGTGGATATGGAATCAATGCCGTGCTTTACGCCAGTCCTCAGTGTTCTTCACGACACTGGGCTACTCAACTTCTGCACAGATATATGCGATTGAAATGAAGAACTTATTCTTCAGTTCTATGCTACACTGCACATCACTGGCAACTCTGAAAATGTCAATTCATGGGTTCTGGACTGGATGACTGAAAATACACATTACAAGGCCCCAGCAACTGAATTGCTTCGCTGCCTTTCTCTTAGTCCACCCACTGAAGATGCGCGTTGCGTGTATGATGAACCTGAACTGTCAAACCACTATATGCAAGTGCTCATGAAGCCTCTGAAGCCAGGGCAATCACCTCGTACCAAATTCCTCGTCAAGGAATTGTTGTATGTGCCTAGGAATGTCTATCGCATTCTGACGAAGACAATATGTCCCATCAAAGGACATGATTCTTCCGATGAAGAAATTGTTGGCATCATGAAGAATATGCTTTTCAATATCATACATGGCGTTCCCATAAACTTCCATGATTTCTTCATGAGGACTCTAGCCAACATTGTTATGTCACCATTTGAGCTGAAGCCTTATGCACCTTGGATTATGAGATTCATCAGGACAAGGTCTTCACTCAACTACAAGGCTGAAACTCTCAACCACTGCAGCTACTTGCCTCCTATTGAAGTCCTCAAAAGGACATTTTCCTCAGCTGATGAAAAGGGCAAGGCCACTGCTGTGATAGATGAAGGCATTCGTCCATTGGATGGTCAATTTCACAAGGTTGCTTCTTATTCCACCAATGATGACTCTGCCACACATGACTCTGCTGCTAATACTGCCAAGACAAATCCTCAAGCCACAGCACCCAGGGTGATGACTGATCGTGAGTTACTCCTCAGTCTTCATTAAAAGGTTGATCGCAATCACAAATGGGTCAAGCGTTAGTTTGGTTCAATTCTTCACAACATGACTGCCACATATAATGCAGTGAAGAAAAACCATTACTACCTTCATGAAACCTTCAACCGCACCTGGGCTGTTCTGTCTCAAGTATATAGTGCTGAAGATTTAGAGAACATGGGCCTCAAAGAAGAATTTGCCTGCTCGGCACCTCCGCCGAAGAAATTCAAGAAGGTCAAGGTTCCTTCTCTGGTGGCCAGTTCATATTCTTCATCACGCGACACTGATGAAAATGAAGACTTGGACGACACTGCAGCAGGCCCTACTTCAACAACCGACCCCAACAACACTGGCGCTCCTCCATCAACTTGAATATCTTCAGGGGCGTTAGTCCTCAGTTTCGATCCTTTTGGTCATTTGATGACAAAGGGGGAGAAATCTGAGTTAGTCTTCAAGCGGGTCTATAATAAGGGCATATTTTTTTAAGTTGCAACTCTCGTTCTTCCGAAACTTTTATTGGATCGAGTTGTAATCTTAAACCCTATGGTGCTCGGTGCTTTGATACTTTGATACATGCTTGAGCTCTGATACTTTTGATGCGCTATTCTGCATGCTTATTCCTCATTAATGTTATCGCACGCATGCTGAATTGCATCAGGCACCATATTTCATCATGCATTTCAAATTCTTCATATCATATATCAAATGCGTGTATGAATTACAAGATATAGGGGGAGATCTCCATGATTTAACTCTTCAAGTGTGCATTGCTTCAAAAGCAAATTCCTCACTGTGCACAACTTCAGGGGGAGTTCTTCTATATCTTGCAATCAAATTCCTCAATATTAGTTACTACACTTCATATATATATCCCCGTTGAAAACTTAACCTATATTGTCATCAATCACCAAAAAGGGGGAGATTGTAAGTGCATCTAGTGCCCCTTAGTGATTTTGGTGTATTGAAGACTTATAGGTTAAGCATCTGATGTGTTTATGAGTGTACACAGGTCTATAAGTCTATGAGGAGTTTGAAATTTACAGTAAAAGTCGACCCCTAAAAATGAAGTTCTTCGACTGAAGACTTTGATATTTTGAAGACTTTCTGAAGACTTTCTGAAGACTTTGAATGTGAAGAAATTGGTGTGACCTTGAAGACATGGTATTCATTCGAGGAACGTGAAGCGTGAAGACTTTTGTTTTCGTAGTTTCATTTTTCTCTTTCCTGAGTCATAGAAAACACCGTACTGTTAAAGGGGGTCGAGGAAATACTAAGGAGAAAATTTCCATGTGATGCTCAACTCAAATCCTACACCTACCAATCCCTTCGAGTGAAGCCATTGGAAATCTCATACAGTTCAGTCAATTTCTTCAGTGACAGAGACGCAGTTCTTCTGGTCACTGAGGACTTTGCTCTGACTAAGGAGTTAGGAATTCGCCAGTGCGAATTGCCTACACAGTGAGGAACATGATAGCCCTGAGGAATTTGTACTCCAAATTTCCGACCGTTGTTGCGCCACGCGCCAGCTGTCCTAAAATATCTTGTCCACCTAACGGTCATATCATTGAAGGGCATTTATGTCTTATCATGTCGGGCTGCTCCCTAGGCTATAAATAGCCGCCCCCTTCAACCGCTAGCTGGTTGGCTGCTCCGCGTGAACTTGACACTTGTCATTTGAGAGCAACCCATCCTCCGAGGACTTTGAGCGAAAATCATCAAGTGAGGAAAATCCAAACCCAAACCCAAAACACCTAAAAACCCAAAGTGATTGAGCATCACTGAAGAAATTGATCCTGCGTGGATCCGACGCTTGTTACCTTTGAAGACTGTGCTTCTTCCAGACGGTTAGGCGTCAAGGTCTAGAGCATCCAAGAGGAATTGTGGATCGCCGAGTGACCAAGTCTGTGAAGGTTTGGAAGTCACCTGAAGACTTACCACGAGTGATTGGACGAGGACTGTGTGTCCTTAGTTCAAGGAGAATACGGTGAGGACTTGGTGTCCCGAGCTGCGTGCTCAGGACTGGGTGTCCGGGACTGTGTGTCCTCGAGTTTAAATACTCAGCCGCTCCAACCAGACGTACAACTGAGACAGCAGTTGGAACTGGTCTACCAAATCATTGTCTTCACCAAGCTTACTGGTTCCATTTCCTCAACACCTTCATTTCCTCATTACTGTGTTGTCTGTTTGTTCATATCTGTGTTTGAAGACTTTGACTGAAGACTTTCACAAATTCCTCAGTTCAATTTCTTCAGTCTGTTTGTCTTCATCTAGAGTTATCCTGTGCCTACGCTTTCTGTACTCTGTGTTTGTCTTCATTTCATCATGATGACCATGCATGTAATCTGTTATGTTTACTTCTGAGTACTTATTCCGCTGCTAGTATTTCTTCGCTAAGGAATTTCCTCACGAGCAAATTCCTCAGTGAAGAATTTCATAAAAATCGCCTATTCACCCCCCCTCTAGTCGATATAATGCACTTTCAATTGGTATCAGAGCAAGGTACTCCCTTGTTCTGTGTGATTTTGGTTTAACCGCCTAGAGTTTTAGTTATGTCGACCGCAGATATGAAGAAAGTACCGTGCCCCATCTTTGACGGTCACGAGTATCCCAAATGGAAGGCTATGATGAAGAAGCGTCTCATGGTGATGGACAGCAAGCTATGGACCGTCACTGGGATTGGTCTGACCGATCTGTGCAAGATGGCGGAAGCTGATGACATTCGCAAGTACACTCAACTCAACCTCACAGCGAAGGCCGTCATCTGCTCCAGTCTGTCTCGAAACCAGTTCAGAAACATCATGCATCTCGATCAGGCGAAGCTTGTCTGGGACCGTCTCTCTGATGTCTATGAAGGCCATCGAACCCGTCATGATCCTTGGTTTGAGGATTTCAAGGAATCGCTCAAATCGATGACATTCGAACCAGAATCATCATCCTCTACTTCATGCCTTATGGCAAAAAGTGCTGAGGTAACTGAATGCTACCTATCTGAGTCTAGTGATGAAGAATCTGGTGATGAATTTGGACCCAGTTATGTCAAACTTGCTTCCCTTGCTGCTAAACAACAAAGAGCTTTGAAAAATGCTAATGATATGCTTAGTAAGAGCAATGATATGTTGGGTGAAGAAATGGATCAGTCACAAGCCTTGGCTGAAAGTCTTCAGAGACTGCATTCTAAGTATGACTCCCTTCAAGATCAGCATAACTCTCTCTTGTCTGACTTGAGTGAGTTATGAAGATCTTCAGAAGGAGCGCGATTCATTACTTGCTCAACAAATCAGCGCTGCTCAGGAAGAATTTGTTCCTCCATGTTTAAAATGCATTGAACGAGAATCTGCTAATTCTTCACCTGAATGTTCAAATTCTTCAAATGTTACAAATTCTTCACCTGTCTCTGCTATCACTAATTCCTCATCTGAGGACATTGCAAGTATCACTGACGATGCAGGACTGAAGGAATTGTACATGACAGGCATGTACAAAAGCCTCAAAGGGCATCAGGCTCTTTGTGATGTGCTTAAAAAGCAGATCCTCAACAGGAACCCTAGGAAAGAGGGTATTGCCTTTGAGAGGAAACTCAATGCGGATGGTACTTATTGGAAGCCTGAGCAGTACCCCAAAACCTCATGGGTTGCTGCAAAGGGACCTCCAGTTGATCCATCTGATTTATCTGGCTATACATGTGCATCTTCTCATTCTTCTGATGAGTCATTTGACTCCAACTAGAAACTGTTCAAAAATCAGAATGGTGAAGTATTTGCTAGATATGTTGGCACTAACTGCAGGAACGGTTCCCCTATGAAGAAAATCTGGGTTCCCAAAAGCTGCCTTGAAAGTCTTCAGGTGAATGTCCTCATGACACCACCTGTGAAGAAAAGGAACCCCAGATCTAATTCTTCATATGGACCAAATTCTTCATATGGATCCAAGTCCTCATACAGACCAAATTCCTCAAGAGGATCAAATTCCTCACATGGATCAAAGTCCTCATATGAACATCATCGTGCTAACAACTCTGTTTCGCAGGGAAGAGCCAAGGGCTATGAATATGAGCATGATTCTTCAAATTATTATGTTCATAAGTCCTCAAAGAATTTCTCTGCTTATTCATATGCTTACCCTAACCCCTCTTATGTGAAACGAAATGGTTTGGCTGCTTTGCCACCATTCTCATATGGAGCTCGCAGAGTGATGAACTCTTTGCCACCCCTTCAGATGTGGGTGGTGAAGAAAAAGAACTAATCTCTTCTGCAGGGTCAGGTCTCCAGACGTGCTGTAACGTCTGAAGAATTTGCTGGGGACCTGACAAAAATGCCTGAAAGCACGCAGGCTAACCATGATGAAATGAACTTTCATTTCACACGTCTTCCCTCTGTTTTATCGGTTCTATTGCTTGATGAAATTGATCTGATGAATTGTGATGTCATATTCTTCACTACTGAAGTATATGAGGTTCGTAAGTTGCACTAATTCATCTGCAGGATGATCAACCCAAAGCCACTGAATGGGTACTTGATAGTGGATGTACAAATCACATGACCGGTGACAAGAATCTGTTGATGGATGCTCCCTTATCAGCATCACACATGAAGCATATCATCTTCGCTGATAAAAGCAAAAGTCAGGTATTGGGTCTAGGTAAGGTTGCTATCACAAAGGATCGACACATGGATAAAGTCATGCTTGTTGAGTCCTTAGGATACAATCTTATGTCTGTCTCAATGCTTTGTGATCTAGATATGGTTGTTGTCTTCGGCAAGTATCGTTGTGTTGTGATTATGGAATCTGACAAATCCAAAGTCTTCGAAGGCTTTAGGAGAGGAGACTTGTATATTGTTGATTTCTCTGTAGATTCACAACCTGCCGTGTGCCTACTTGCAAAAACTTCAGAAGGATGGCTATGGCATCGACGACTTGGTCATGCAGGCATGAGGAATCTGCACACGCTTGCGAAGAAGAAGCATGTCATTGGCATTGAGAATGTCAAATTCCTCAAGGATCACTTATGCGGTGCCTGTGAAGCTGGAAAGATGACCAAGGCCAAGCATCCAGCGAAGACTATCATGACCGCTACTCGTCCATTCGAATTGCTTCACATGGATCTCTTCGGTCCTAACCATTATTCCTCTGTCTCTTATGAAGCATCTCAATATGGTTTTGTTATTGTTGATGATTACTCTCGTTACACATGGGTGCACCTTGTCTCTTACAAAACTGAAGTGCACGAAGTCTTCAAACGATTTTCCTTGAGGGCTTCAACTAACTTTGGTGTGAAGATCAAGCACATCAGAAGTGACAATGGCACTGAGTTCAAGAATTCGGGTCTCAATGACTATCTTGATGAACTTGGTATTACTCATGAATTATCTGCTCCTTATACTCCTCAACAGAATGGCGTCGTGGAGCGCAAGAACAGGACTCTTGCTGAGATGGCTCGCACTATGCTCGATGAGTACAAAACCCCTCGTCGTTTCTGGGTTGATGCAATTGATACTGCGTGCCATATCATCAACAGAGTATATCTTGAAAAATTCTTCAAGAAGACTGCCTATGAGCTCCTCACTGACAAGAAACCCAATAGAGCACCTACCTTCTGTGTTAGATGAACCAGCACCTGAGGAATCGATCAAGCACAAGGCTACTGAAGATATCATTCCTACTGAAGAATCTGCTGAAGAATTTGTTCCAGAACATGAAGAACGTCAAACTGATGCACCTGAAGAAAATGCCGAGGAAATTGATGCTGAAGAAAATGCTGATCAAATTCCTCAACGGCAACCAACTCACCCTCGCATTGCAAAAGAAGTGCAAGTGGAGAAGATCATCGATGACATTAGAGCACCAGGTCCTCTCACACGCTCAAAAGCTTCACATCTATCTAACTTTTGTGGGCACTTTGCTTTTGTCTCTATCATAGAGCCCACTAAGGTAGATGAAGCATTTCTGGAGCCTGAGTGGATTCAGGCCATGCAAGAAGAATTACATCAGTTCAAGCTCAACAATGTATGGGAACTGGTCAATCGTCCCGATCCTCGCAAGCATAACATCAATGGTACAAAGTGGATCTACCGCAACAAGCAAGATGAAAATGGTGTTGTGGTGAGGAATAAGGCACGACTAGTAGCTCAAGGCTACACACAGGTTGAAGGAATTGATTTCGATGAAACTTTTGCACCTGTTGCTAGACTTGAAGCTATTCGCATATTACTTGCTTATGCTAACCATCATGATATCATCTTATACCAAATGGATGTGAAAAGTGCATTCCTCAATGGTAAGATTGAGGAAGAAGTATATGTTGCTCAACCACCAGGTTTTGAAGATCCAAAACATCCTGACAAAGTCTTCAGACTTAACAAGGCCCTCTATGGCCTCAAGCAGGCCCCATGGGCGTGGTATGACACATTGAAGGAATTCTTCATGAAGAAAGGCTTCACACCCGGTTCACTCGATCCCACTCTTTTTACTAAATCATATGATGGTGAACTGTTTGTGTGCCAAATATATGTTGATGATATCATCTTTGGCTGTACTGACCAACGTTATAGTGATGAATTTGCCTATATGATGAGTGAATAATATCAAATGTCTATGATGGGAGAATTGAAATTCTTCTTAGGTCTACAAATTCGTCAACAACATAATGGGATATTCATATCTCAGGAGAAATACCTCAAGGATGTCCTGAAGAAATTCGGCATGCAAGATTGCAAAGGTCTCAAAATTCCTATGCCCACAAATGGTCATCTATGCACTGATGAAAATGGTACTGACTTCGATCACAAGGTATACCGCTCCATGATTGGCTCTTTATTGTACTTATGTGCATCTAGGTCAGATATAATGCTTAGTGTTTGCATGTGTGCACGATTTCAAGCTGCACCGAAGGAATCACACCATATGGCTGTGAAGCATATTCTTCGATATCTAGCTCACACACCAACACTAGGATTATGGTACCCCAAGGGCTCAGACTTTGACCTCATTGGATATTCTGATTCTGACTATGCTGGTGACCGTGTGGATCGCAAGTCAACATCTGGTACTTGTCATTTCCTCGGACGATCCTTGGTCTGTTGGTCCTCGAAGAAACAGAACTGCGTATCACTGTCTACTGCTGAAGCTGAGTACATTGCTGCTGGTTCTTGCTGTGCTCAACTACTATGGATGAAGCAAACACTCAAGGACTATGGAGTCAACGTGAATAATGTGCCTCTCCTCTGTGACAATGAGAGTGCCATCAAGATTGCTCACAACCCAGTTCAGCACTCGAAGACAAAGCACATTCAGATTCGTCATCATTTTCTTCGTGATCATGTGTTGAAGGGCGACATTTCTATTGAGCATGTGAAGACTGAAGAACAGCTAGCCGATATCTTCACTAAGCCCTTGGATGAGAAGAGATTTAGCAAGTTGCGGTGTGAGCTAAATATCTTAGAATCTTCGAATGTACTTTGAAAATGCACTCATCCTAACACCTATGCATAACTGATGACTTAGATGTGCAACACATGAAGAAACGTTTTTCTTCAATCAATGAAGAATAACACTCTAAGTGTGAAGAAATTAATGAAGAATTTGATTCTCAGAACCCTACGACAATTGTACGCGGTGTCTGAAATCATCATTCTTACACGGTGGGTCACGCCACCACAAAAGTTGAAAATCTTCAATTTGAGTTTGCCTCAACTTTTGAAATTCTTCAGTTTTTCAAATTCTTCAAACTTTACAAAGTCTTCACTTGTGCCGTCGTTTTTCTTCATTTGCTATATATATATATATATATACGAGTTTATGTCCTCTACAACATTCACTTATAGCTATTTCTTCAAGTTGGAATTTTTTTTGCTAAGTGAATGTGATTGGACCCTTCCCCTCTATGCTATACTCAATCCAGTCCGTTCACAAATTCTTCATGTGCGTTCTATTTGAAACTCGTTCAAATTCTTCACTGTGTCCTGTCAGCTGAAGAAATTGCGAACGGAACGTTAAAACTAATCTTATCCAAACCTTCGTTTTGCCGCGCAATCCGTTCCACTTCCCACGATAGATTATTTTACTCACCCACGATCTTACACGATCTCCACTACACAGTACGTGGGTGACACATGTTAAGTGAAGGAGAATGGCCAGGGGCATGTTAGTCCTAAATCTTCGGACGAGCAGTTTTTTACTGCGGCTATAAAGACCCCTCCGTTGCCATCCTCACTTCCTTTACCTCGCTCGAGCTCTCCAAACCCTAGCGCCGTCGCTACTCCATCAACGTCGGTGAGGAAAAGCTTCACTGCCTCGACCTTATCACCGACGTACTCGCGCCGACAGCGGAAATCTTCACCTCCGCCGCCGCCGTAGACGTCTTCCTCCGCCAAGTTAGGGCGTGGAAGATCTGCATTGACAAACTTCACTTTTCCAACTCACAGTTCGTCGTGTTCTTCATTCAGGGTAATTAAAAGCTATTTTTACTGCCCTCTTTGATTCGAAGTTTTTCTACAAAATCTTCAAAGGTGTTTTTATTCTTCAAATCCTCACACACAAAACACCTCACTTATTCTCTGTTCTTGATTCATTTCCCTAAGTCTAAATTTCTTCAAGATTCCTCAATTGTGTGGATTCTCAATCTATACAACTCTGGAACCTAAGATATATATGGAGCTTAGTGAAATTCCTCAAGACGAATCTGGTCAAATTCCTCAAAACTTGTTCTTTATGAAAAACCCTCTGAGAACGCATATGACCTCTTCAAATTCCTCGCAACTATACTCTGTTCACAGGTACACATGTCCGCTGCTGAATCCTTAGGTTCTCATCAACTTAACTCATTTGCAGCGTTCCTCGAAGAAAAGTTGCATACTTCTTCAGAGAATTCCATTGTTCAAATTCCTCATCTGAAGAAAATGGCTGAAGGTAAAAGGCCGTAGAAAGGAGGAAAGAGACCAGAGGTCATGACTGCATTTGAAATCCCTGAGGACATTTATGCTGGGTACTGCACACCTCCTGAAGAAGATAGAAATCAACGCAAGGTGCGCGTACAGAGGATTGAAAGGAGATGGGCAAGAGAATGGAGGGAGTACAGATATGTTACTCCTAAGTACATGAAGAAATTCGCCGTAAACCCTCCATGTCAACGCCCTCCATTGGCACCTGGCCAAGTGGCTGATCCCTCTAGCATCAGAAGAGGTGAGGAATTTCCTCAAGAATGGGCCAAGCGCCAGCGTAAACTGCAAAAGCAAGCAAAAGAAGCAGTGAGGAAATTCAATGAAGAATCTGCTGCTGCTGCTGCCACTGAGGCTTCTGCCAAGCCGAGGAAATCAATGATGAAGAAGCCTGCTCATAAGCCAAGTGCTTCACCTTCAACGCCCTCACGGCCAGAATCTTCAAAATCTTCAAAGCAAATTCCTCATGCTGCTCCTGCTCCCACAAAGTCCTCAGCTCCTGTGCATCTGGCCTCATGCCAAAGGACAACTGGCATCTCTATTGCCTCTGGTGTCTCAGCTAGTTCCTCAGCTGCACCAAAATCCTCAGCTGGACCCTCGTTACTGAAGAAAAAGGCTACCGCTGGACGCGGCACTCGCCCAAGTCCAAAGAAGCAAGTGGTCTTCACTATGCCATCTGATGATGATGAAGCTGATGAAGAAGAACTCGCTGAAATCATCAGAGACCGCCAAGAAAGGGCTGCTAAAGCCAAAGGCACACCTGTGCCCCTGCTTTTGGATCCAAGGGCGATCCTAGACTATATTGATCTCTGGCACAAGGATCCCAACACTCCTATGCCTGATTTCAAGCTGACACCTGGCCAAAGTCACATGCTGACTCACTTCATCCAAGAGGAGAAGTGGAAATATGGTAGGGCCAGAGAGATCAAGAAATCCCAGTACCGCAAAGAGAAGCTGCTGAAGAAAAATGTTCTCAAAATGAAGCCTGAGGAACTTGTCAAGATGCAGGCTGAGATCAAAGCCCTCAGCGACAACTTTGACTCGTACTATGCTGATTGGCAAGGAGCCAAGGTCAGATTTGTGAGGCTGACTGATACCTTCACCAAGGGTACTGCCTCAAAGCAACAAATTCCTCAAGCTGAAGCATCTGTTCAGCAAACTGAAGAACATGCCAGCACCGCTGATGAAGTTCAGGCTGCTGAAGAAAATGCTAGTTCCAAGGCTGATGACTCTGCTCCAGCCGTTGATGAAATTGCCAGGGCATCCAGTAGTGGTGCGCTTGAAGAAAATGAAGAGACCAGGGCAACTGCATCAGTTGTGCCTGAAGAAAATGAACCAGATTCCTCAGCTCCACCTGCACCAACTCCAACTCCAATTCTTCCCTCTGCTTTAGATGTGAAGAAAACCAAGGCTGCAGAGCGAGCTGCAGTGAAGAAAAGGAAAGCATCAAGTGCTTCAGAATCTTCAGTCCCAAAGAAGATGAAGCCCATGACCAGCTCATTTGCCAATCCAATTGATGTTGTTCCTATCTCCTCCATGCCATCAAAGGACCTTGTTCCTTTTGGTGAAGATTATGAGATCCCAAGTGGATCAGATGAAGAAACTGAGTCTGCTGCTTCCTCATAGCAGATTGATGAAGAAATTGAAGTGGATACAATCCCTTCAACCCCAATAGTCTCATCACCAATGCCTCAGTTTGATGCTGAAGAGGCTGGTGTTGAAGAAATTGATGATGAAGATGTGGATATTGGAAGCACAACTCCAGTAATGAATGACAACTTTTGGGAAAGTCAGCATCCCAATTCCCCACTCTTCACTCCCTTGCAGCAAATCCCTCACTCTCCTTCACCAACCATAAAATTGGGCTCTGATGCAACTCATCCCACTGCTTCTGTGAATGAAGAAATTCCAGCCACTTGTGCTGAAGAAACTGCTGCTGAAACAGACAAGGTGACTGCACCTGAGGAAAATCCTGAAATTCCTCAGCTTGAAGAACCTGAGCTTGTGATTCCTGAGGTCGTGATGCAACTCACTGACACTCCTCTTCCAAGGCCAAAGGATCCATTCTCACGCAAACAGAAATTCAAGGCTGAAGACTTCTATGGCGAGCACGTATTCTTCACTGAATACAATCCTTATGACTCTGCTCGCATAAGGAAGAGGCGTTTCTGGACTGCCAACCAAGCAAACTTCTATTCCTCAGTGCTTTACAACAAAGACAAAGTCTTCGACCATGCACATATTCCTCACGTGGATATGGAATCAATGCCGTGCTTTACGCCAGTCCTCAGTGTTCTTCACGACACTGGGCTACTCAACTTCTGCACAGATATATGCGATTGAAATGAAGAACTTATTCTTCAGTTCTATGCTACACTGCACATCACTGGCAACTCTGAAAATGTCAATTCATGGGTTCTGGACTGGATGACTGAAAATACACATTACAAGGCCCCAGCAACTGAATTGCTTCGCTGCCTTTCTCTTAGTCCACCCACTGAAGATGCGCGTTGCGTGTATGATGAACCTGAACTGTCAAACCACTATATGCAAGTGCTCATGAAGCCTCTGAAGCCAGGGCAATCACCTCGTACCAAATTCCTCGTCAAGGAATTGTTGTATGTGCCTAGGAATGTCTATCGCATTCTGACGAAGACAATATGTCCCATCAAAGGACATGATTCTTCCGATGAAGAAATTGTTGGCATCATGAAGAATATGCTTTTCAATATCATACATGGCGTTCCCATAAACTTCCATGATTTCTTCATGAGGACTCTAGCCAACATTGCTATGTCACCATTTGAGCTGAAGCCTTATGCACCTTGGATTATGAGATTCATCAGGACAAGGTCTTCACTCAACTACAAGGCTGAAACTCTCAACCACTGCAGCTACTTGCCTCCTATTGAAGTCCTCAAAAGGACATTTTCCTCAGCTGATGAAAAGGGCAAGGCCACTGCTGTGATAGATGAAGGCATTCGTCCATTGGATGGTCAATTTCACAAGGTTGCTTCTTATTCCACCAATGATGACTCTGCCACACATGACTCTGCTGCTAATACTGCCAAGACAAATCCTCAAGCCACAGCACCCAGGGTGATGACTGATCGTGAGTTACTCCTCAGTCTTCATTAAAAGGTTGATCGCAATCACAAATGGGTCAAGCGTTAGTTTGGTTCAATTCTTCACAACATGACTGCCACATATAATGCAGTGAAGAAAAACCATTACTACCTTCATGAAACCTTCAACCGCACCTGGGCTGTTCTGTCTCAAGTATATAGTGCTGAAGATTTAGAGAACATGGGCCTCAAAGAAGAATTTGCCTGCTCGGCACCTCCGCCGAAGAAATTCAAGAAGGTCAAGGTTCCTTCTCTGGTGGCCAGTTCATATTCTTCATCACGCGACACTGATGAAAATGAAGACTTGGACGACACTGCAGCAGGCCCTACTTCAACAACCGACCCCAACAACACTGGCGCTCCTCCATCAACTTGAATATCTTCAGGGGCGTTAGTCCTCAGTTTCGATCCTTTTGGTCATTTGATGACAAAGGGGGAGAAATCTGAGTTAGTCTTCAAGCGGGTCTATAATAAGGGCATATTTTTTTAAGTTGCAACTCTCGTTCTTCCGAAACTTTTATTGGATCGAGTTGTAATCTTAAACCCTATGGTGCTCGGTGCTTTGATACTTTGATACATGCTTGAGCTCTGATACTTTTGATGCGCTATTCTGCATGCTTATTCCTCATTAATGTTATCGCACGCATGCTGAATTGCATCAGGCACCATATTTCATCATGCATTTCAAATTCTTCATATCATATATCAAATGCGTGTATGAATTACAAGATATAGGGGGAGATCTCCATGATTTAACTCTTCAAGTGTGCATTGCTTCAAAAGCAAATTCCTCACTGTGCACAACTTCAGGGGGAGTTCTTCTATATCTTGCAATCAAATTCCTCAATATTAGTTACTACACTTCATATATATATCCCCGTTGAAAACTTAACCTATATTGTCATCAATCACCAAAAAGGGGGAGATTGTAAGTGCATCTAGTGCCCCTTAGTGATTTTGGTGTATTGAAGACTTATAGGTTAAGCATCTGATGTGTTTATGAGTGTACACAGGTCTATAAGTCTATGAGGAGTTTGAAATTTACAGTAAAAGTCGACCCCTAAAAATGAAGTTCTTCGACTGAAGACTTTGATATTTTGAAGACTTTCTGAAGACTTTCTGAAGACTTTGAATGTGAAGAAATTGGTGTGACCTTGAAGACATGGTATTCATTCGAGGAACGTGAAGCGTGAAGACTTTTGTTTTCGTAGTTTCATTTTTCTCTTTCCTGAGTCATAGAAAACACCGTACTGTTAAAGGGGGTCGAGGAAATACTAAGGAGAAAATTTCCATGTGATGCTCAACTCAAATCCTACACCTACCAATCCCTTCGAGTGAAGCCATTGGAAATCTCATACAGTTCAGTCAATTTCTTCAGTGACAGAGACGCAGTTCTTCTGGTCACTGAGGACTTTGCTCTGACTAAGGAGTTAGGAATTCGCCAGTGCGAATTGCCTACACAGTGAGGAACATGATAGCCCTGAGGAATTTGTACTCCAAATTTCCGACCGTTGTTGCGCCACGCGCCAGCTGTCCTAAAATATCTTGTCCACCTAACGGTCATATCATTGAAGGGCATTTATGTCTTATCATGTCGGGCTGCTCCCTAGGCTATAAATAGCCGCCCCCTTCAACCGCTAGCTGGTTGGCTGCTCCGCGTGAACTTGACACTTGTCATTTGAGAGCAACCCATCCTCCGAGGACTTTGAGCGAAAATCATCAAGTGAGGAAAATCCAAACCCAAACCCAAAACACCTAAAAACCCAAAGTGATTGAGCATCACTGAAGAAATTGATCCTGCGTGGATCCGACGCTTGTTACCTTTGAAGACTGTGCTTCTTCCAGACGGTTAGGCGTCAAGGTCTAGAGCATCCAAGAGGAATTGTGGATCGCCGAGTGACCAAGTCTGTGAAGGTTTGGAAGTCACCTGAAGACTTACCACGAGTGATTGGACGAGGACTGTGTGTCCTTAGTTCAAGGAGAATACGGTGAGGACTTGGTGTCCCGAGCTGCGTGCTCAGGACTGGGTGTCCGGGACTGTGTGTCCTCGAGTTTAAATACTCAGCCGCTCCAACCAGACGTACAACTGAGACAGCAGTTGGAACTGGTCTACCAAATCATTGTCTTCACCAAGCTTACTGGTTCCATTTCCTCAACACCTTCATTTCCTCATTACTGTGTTGTCTGTTTGTTCATATCTGTGTTTGAAGACTTTGACTGAAGACTTTCACAAATTCCTCAGTTCAATTTCTTCAGTCTGTTTGTCTTCATCTAGAGTTATCCTGTGCCTACGCTTTCTGTACTCTGTGTTTGTCTTCATTTCATCATGATGACCATGCATGTAATCTGTTATGTTTACTTCTGAGTACTTATTCCGCTGCTAGTATTTCTTCGCTAAGGAATTTCCTCACGAGCAAATTCCTCAGTGAAGAATTTCATAAAAATCGCCTATTCACCCCCCCTCTAGTCGATATAATGCACTTTCAATTGGTATCAGAGCAAGGTACTCCCTTGTTCTGTGTGATTTTGGTTTAACCGCCTAGAGTTTTAGTTATGTCGACCGCAGATATGAAGAAAGTACCGTGCCCCATCTTTGACGGTCACGAGTATCCCAAATGGAAGGCTATGATGAAGAAGCGTCTCATGGTGATGGACAGCAAGCTATGGACCGTCACTGGGATTGGTCTGACCGATCTGTGCAAGATGGCGGAAGCTGATGACATTCGCAAGTACACTCAACTCAACCTCACAGCGAAGGCCGTCATCTGCTCCAGTCTGTCTCGAAACCAGTTCAGAAACATCATGCATCTCGATCAGGCGAAGCTTGTCTGGGACCGTCTCTCTGATGTCTATGAAGGCCATCGAACCCGTCATGATCCTTGGTTTGAGGATTTCAAGGAATCGCTCAAATCGATGACATTCGAACCAGAATCATCATCCTCTACTTCATGCCTTATGGCAAAAAGTGCTGAGGTAACTGAATGCTACCTATCTGAGTCTAGTGATGAAGAATCTGGTGATGAATTTGGACCCAGTTATGTCAAACTTGCTTCCCTTGCTGCTAAACAACAAAGAGCTTTGAAAAATGCTAATGATATGCTTAGTAAGAGCAATGATATGTTGGGTGAAGAAATGGATCAGTCACAAGCCTTGGCTGAAAGTCTTCAGAGACTGCATTCTAAGTATGACTCCCTTCAAGATCAGCATAACTCTCTCTTGTCTGACTTGAGTGAGTTATGAAGATCTTCAGAAGGAGCGCGATTCATTACTTGCTCAACAAATCAGCGCTGCTCAGGAAGAATTTGTTCCTCCATGTTTAAAATGCATTGAACGAGAATCTGCTAATTCTTCACCTGAATGTTCAAATTCTTCAAATGTTACAAATTCTTCACCTGTCTCTGCTATCACTAATTCCTCATCTGAGGACATTGCAAGTATCACTGACGATGCAGGACTGAAGGAATTGTACATGACAGGCATGTACAAAAGCCTCAAAGGGCATCAGGCTCTTTGTGATGTGCTTAAAAAGCAGATCCTCAACAGGAACCCTAGGAAAGAGGGTATTGCCTTTGAGAGGAAACTCAATGCGGATGGTACTTATTGGAAGCCTGAGCAGTACCCCAAAACCTCATGGGTTGCTGCAAAGGGACCTCCAGTTGATCCATCTGATTTATCTGGCTATACATGTGCATCTTCTCATTCTTCTGATGAGTCATTTGACTCCAACTAGAAACTGTTCAAAAATCAGAATGGTGAAGTATTTGCTAGATATGTTGGCACTAACTGCAGGAACGGTTCCCCTATGAAGAAAATCTGGGTTCCCAAAAGCTGCCTTGAAAGTCTTCAGGTGAATGTCCTCATGACACCACCTGTGAAGAAAAGGAACCCCAGATCTAATTCTTCATATGGACCAAATTCTTCATATGGATCCAAGTCCTCATACAGACCAAATTCCTCAAGAGGATCAAATTCCTCACATGGATCAAAGTCCTCATATGAACATCATCGTGCTAACAACTCTGTTTCGCAGGGAAGAGCCAAGGGCTATGAATATGAGCATGATTCTTCAAATTATTATGTTCATAAGTCCTCAAAGAATTTCTCTGCTTATTCATATGCTTACCCTAACCCCTCTTATGTGAAACGAAATGGTTTGGCTGCTTTGCCACCATTCTCATATGGAGCTCGCAGAGTGATGAACTCTTTGCCACCCCTTCAGATGTGGGTGGTGAAGAAAAAGAACTAATCTCTTCTGCAGGGTCAGGTCTCCAGACGTGCTGTAACGTCTGAAGAATTTGCTGGGGACCTGACAAAAATGCCTGAAAGCACGCAGGCTAACCATGATGAAATGAACTTTCATTTCACACGTCTTCCCTCTGTTTTATCGGTTCTATTGCTTGATGAAATTGATCTGATGAATTGTGATGTCATATTCTTCACTACTGAAGTATATGAGGTTCGTAAGTTGCACTAATTCATCTGCAGGATGATCAACCCAAAGCCACTGAATGGGTACTTGATAGTGGATGTACAAATCACATGACCGGTGACAAGAATCTGTTGATGGATGCTCCCTTATCAGCATCACACATGAAGCATATCATCTTCGCTGATAAAAGCAAAAGTCAGGTATTGGGTCTAGGTAAGGTTGCTATCACAAAGGATCGACACATGGATAAAGTCATGCTTGTTGAGTCCTTAGGATACAATCTTATGTCTGTCTCAATGCTTTGTGATCTAGATATGGTTGTTGTCTTCGGCAAGTATCGTTGTGTTGTGATTATGGAATCTGACAAATCCAAAGTCTTCGAAGGCTTTAGGAGAGGAGACTTGTATATTGTTGATTTCTCTGTAGATTCACAACCTGCCGTGTGCCTACTTGCAAAAACTTCAGAAGGATGGCTATGGCATCGACGACTTGGTCATGCAGGCATGAGGAATCTGCACACGCTTGCGAAGAAGAAGCATGTCATTGGCATTGAGAATGTCAAATTCCTCAAGGATCACTTATGCGGTGCCTGTGAAGCTGGAAAGATGACCAAGGCCAAGCATCCAGCGAAGACTATCATGACCGCTACTCGTCCATTCGAATTGCTTCACATGGATCTCTTCGGTCCTAACCATTATTCCTCTGTCTCTTATGAAGCATCTCAATATGGTTTTGTTATTGTTGATGATTACTCTCGTTACACATGGGTGCACCTTGTCTCTTACAAAACTGAAGTGCACGAAGTCTTCAAACGATTTTCCTTGAGGGCTTCAACTAACTTTGGTGTGAAGATCAAGCACATCAGAAGTGACAATGGCACTGAGTTCAAGAATTCGGGTCTCAATGACTATCTTGATGAACTTGGTATTACTCATGAATTATCTGCTCCTTATACTCCTCAACAGAATGGCGTCGTGGAGCGCAAGAACAGGACTCTTGCTGAGATGGCTCGCACTATGCTCGATGAGTACAAAACCCCTCGTCGTTTCTGGGTTGATGCAATTGATACTGCGTGCCATATCATCAACAGAGTATATCTTGAAAAATTCTTCAAGAAGACTGCCTATGAGCTCCTCACTGACAAGAAACCCAATAGAGCACCTACCTTCTGTGTTAGATGAACCAGCACCTGAGGAATCGATCAAGCACAAGGCTACTGAAGATATCATTCCTACTGAAGAATCTGCTGAAGAATTCGTTCCAGAACATGAAGAACGTCAAACTGATGCACCTGAAGAAAATGCCGAGGAAATTGATGCTGAAGAAAATGCTGATCAAATTCCTCAACGGCAACCAACTCACCCTCGCATTGCAAAAGAAGTGCAAGTGGAGAAGATCATCGATGACATTAGAGCACCAGGTCCTCTCACACGCTCAAAAGCTTCACATCTATCTAACTTTTGTGGGCACTTTGCTTTTGTCTCTATCATAGAGCCCACTAAGGTAGATGAAGCATTTCTGGAGCCTGAGTGGATTCAGGCCATGCAAGAAGAATTACATCAGTTCAAGCTCAACAATGTATGGGAACTGGTCAATCGTCCCGATCCTCGCAAGCATAACATCAATGGTACAAAGTGGATCTACCGCAACAAGCAAGATGAAAATGGTGTTGTGGTGAGGAATAAGGCACGACTAGTAGCTCAAGGCTACACACAGGTTGAAGGAATTGATTTCGATGAAACTTTTGCACCTGTTGCTAGACTTGAAGCTATTCGCATATTACTTGCTTATGCTAACCATCATGATATCATCTTATACCAAATGGATGTGAAAAGTGCATTCCTCAATGGTAAGATTGAGGAAGAAGTATATGTTGCTCAACCACCAGGTTTTGAAGATCCAAAACATCCTGACAAAGTCTTCAGACTTAACAAGGCCCTCTATGGCCTCAAGCAGGCCCCATGGGCGTGGTATGACACATTGAAGGAATTCTTCATGAAGAAAGGCTTCACACCCGGTTCACTCGATCCCACTCTTTTTACTAAATCATATGATGGTGAACTGTTTGTGTGCCAAATATATGTTGATGATATCATCTTTGGCTGTACTGACCAACGTTATAGTGATGAATTTGCCTATATGATGAGTGAATAATATCAAATGTCTATGATGGGAGAATTGAAATTCTTCTTAGGTCTACAAATTCGTCAACAACATAATGGGATATTCATATCTCAGGAGAAATACCTCAAGGATGTCCTGAAGAAATTCGGCATGCAAGATTGCAAAGGTCTCAAAATTCCTATGCCCACAAATGGTCATCTATGCACTGATGAAAATGGTACTGACTTCGATCACAAGGTATACCGCTCCATGATTGGCTCTTTATTGTACTTATGTGCATCTAGGTCAGATATAATGCTTAGTGTTTGCATGTGTGCACGATTTCAAGCTGCACCGAAGGAATCACACCATATGGCTGTGAAGCATATTCTTCGATATCTAGCTCACACACCAACACTAGGATTATGGTACCCCAAGGGCTCAGACTTTGACCTCATTGGATATTCTGATTCTGACTATGCTGGTGACCGTGTGGATCGCAAGTCAACATCTGGTACTTGTCATTTCCTCGGACGATCCTTGGTCTGTTGGTCCTCGAAGAAACAGAACTGCGTATCACTGTCTACTGCTGAAGCTGAGTACATTGCTGCTGGTTCTTGCTGTGCTCAACTACTATGGATGAAGCAAACACTCAAGGACTATGGAGTCAACGTGAATAATGTGCCTCTCCTCTGTGACAATGAGAGTGCCATCAAGATTGCTCACAACCCAGTTCAGCACTCGAAGACAAAGCACATTCAGATTCGTCATCATTTTCTTCGTGATCATGTGTTGAAGGGCGACATTTCTATTGAGCATGTGAAGACTGAAGAACAGCTAGCCGATATCTTCACTAAGCCCTTGGATGAGAAGAGATTTAGCAAGTTGCGGTGTGAGCTAAATATCTTAGAATCTTCGAATGTACTTTGAAAATGCACTCATCCTAACACCTATGCATAACTGATGACTTAGATGTGCAACACATGAAGAAACGTTTTTCTTCAATCAATGAAGAATAACACTCTAAGTGTGAAGAAATTAATGAAGAATTTGATTCTCAGAACCCTACGACAATTGTACGCGGTGTCTGAAATCATCATTCTTACACGGTGGGTCACGCCACCACAAAAGTTGAAAATCTTCAATTTGAGTTTGCCTCAACTTTTGAAATTCTTCAGTTTTTCAAATTCTTCAAACTTTACAAAGTCTTCACTTGTGCCGTCGTTTTTCTTCATTTGCTATATATATATATATATATACGAGTTTATGTCCTCTACAACATTCACTTATAGCTATTTCTTCAAGTTGGAATTTTTTTTGCTAAGTGAATGTGATTGGACCCTTCCCCTCTATGCTATACTCAATCCAGTCCGTTCACAAATTCTTCATGTGCGTTCTATTTGAAACTCGTTCAAATTCTTCACTGTGTCCTGTCAGCTGAAGAAATTGCGAACGGAACGTTAAAACTAATCTTATCCAAACCTTCGTTTTGCCGCGCAATCCGTTCCACTTCCCACGATAGATTATTTTACTCACCCACGATCTTACACGATCTCCACTACACAGTACGTGGGTGACACATGTTAAGTGAAGGAGAATGGCCAGGGGCATGTTAGTCCTAAATCTTCGGACGAGCAGTTTTTTACTGCGGCTATAAAGACCCCTCCGTTGCCATCCTCACTTCCTTTACCTCGCTCGAGCTCTCCAAACCCTAGCGCCGTCGCTACTCCATCAACGTCGGTGAGGAAAAGCTTCACTGCCTCGACCTTATCACCGACGTACTCGCGCCGACAGCGGAAATCTTCACCTCCGCCGCCGCCGTAGACGTCTTCCTCCGCCAAGTTAGGGCGTGGAAGATCTGCATTGACAAACTTCACTTTTCCAACTCACAGTTCGTCGTGTTCTTCATTCAGGGTAATTAAAAGCTATTTTTACTGCCCTCTTTGATTCGAAGTTTTTCTACAAAATCTTCAAAGGTGTTTTTATTCTTCAAATCCTCACACACAAAACACCTCACTTATTCTCTGTTCTTGATTCATTTCCCTAAGTCTAAATTTCTTCAAGATTCCTCAATTGTGTGGATTCTCAATCTATACAACTCTGGAACCTAAGATATATATGGAGCTTAGTGAAATTCCTCAAGACGAATCTGGTCAAATTCCTCAAAACTTGTTCTTTATGAAAAACCCTCTGAGAACGCATATGACCTCTTCAAATTCCTCGCAACTATACTCTGTTCACAGGTACACATGTCCGCTGCTGAATCCTTAGGTTCTCATCAACTTAACTCATTTGCAGCGTTCCTCGAAGAAAAGTTGCATACTTCTTCAGAGAATTCCATTGTTCAAATTCCTCATCTGAAGAAAATGGCTGAAGGTAAAAGGCCGTAGAAAGGAGGAAAGAGACCAGAGGTCATGACTGCATTTGAAATCCCTGAGGACATTTATGCTGGGTACTGCACACCTCCTGAAGAAGATAGAAATCAACGCAAGGTGCGCGTACAGAGGATTGAAAGGAGATGGGCAAGAGAATGGAGGGAGTACAGATATGTTACTCCTAAGTACATGAAGAAATTCGCCGTAAACCCTCCATGTCAACGCCCTCCATTGGCACCTGGCCAAGTGGCTGATCCCTCTAGCATCAGAAGAGGTGAGGAATTTCCTCAAGAATGGGCCAAGCGCCAGCGTAAACTGCAAAAGCAAGCAAAAGAAGCAGTGAGGAAATTCAATGAAGAATCTGCTGCTGCTGCTGCCACTGAGGCTTCTGCCAAGCCGAGGAAATCAATGATGAAGAAGCCTGCTCATAAGCCAAGTGCTTCACCTTCAACGCCCTCACGGCCAGAATCTTCAAAATCTTCAAAGCAAATTCCTCATGCTGCTCCTGCTCCCACAAAGTCCTCAGCTCCTGTGCATCTGGCCTCATGCCAAAGGACAACTGGCATCTCTATTGCCTCTGGTGTCTCAGCTAGTTCCTCAGCTGCACCAAAATCCTCAGCTGGACCCTCGTTACTGAAGAAAAAGGCTACCGCTGGACGCGGCACTCGCCCAAGTCCAAAGAAGCAAGTGGTCTTCACTATGCCATCTGATGATGATGAAGCTGATGAAGAAGAACTCGCTGAAATCATCAGAGACCGCCAAGAAAGGGCTGCTAAAGCCAAAGGCACACCTGTGCCCCTGCTTTTGGATCCAAGGGCGATCCTAGACTATATTGATCTCTGGCACAAGGATCCCAACACTCCTATGCCTGATTTCAAGCTGACACCTGGCCAAAGTCACATGCTGACTCACTTCATCCAAGAGGAGAAGTGGAAATATGGTAGGGCCAGAGAGATCAAGAAATCCCAGTACCGCAAAGAGAAGCTGCTGAAGAAAAATGTTCTCAAAATGAAGCCTGAGGAACTTGTCAAGATGCAGGCTGAGATCAAAGCCCTCAGCGACAACTTTGACTCGTACTATGCTGATTGGCAAGGAGCCAAGGTCAGATTTGTGAGGCTGACTGATACCTTCACCAAGGGTACTGCCTCAAAGCAACAAATTCCTCAAGCTGAAGCATCTGTTCAGCAAACTGAAGAACATGCCAGCACCGCTGATGAAGTTCAGGCTGCTGAAGAAAATGCTAGTTCCAAGGCTGATGACTCTGCTCCAGCCGTTGATGAAATTGCCAGGGCATCCAGTAGTGGTGCGCTTGAAGAAAATGAAGAGACCAGGGCAACTGCATCAGTTGTGCCTGAAGAAAATGAACCAGATTCCTCAGCTCCACCTGCACCAACTCCAACTCCAATTCTTCCCTCTGCTTTAGATGTGAAGAAAACCAAGGCTGCAGAGCGAGCTGCAGTGAAGAAAAGGAAAGCATCAAGTGCTTCAGAATCTTCAGTCCCAAAGAAGATGAAGCCCATGACCAGCTCATTTGCCAATCCAATTGATGTTGTTCCTATCTCCTCCATGCCATCAAAGGACCTTGTTCCTTTTGGTGAAGATTATGAGATCCCAAGTGGATCAGATGAAGAAACTGAGTCTGCTGCTTCCTCATAGCAGATTGATGAAGAAATTGAAGTGGATACAATCCCTTCAACCCCAATAGTCTCATCACCAATGCCTCAGTTTGATGCTGAAGAGGCTGGTGTTGAAGAAATTGATGATGAAGATGTGGATATTGGAAGCACAACTCCAGTAATGAATGACAACTTTTGGGAAAGTCAGCATCCCAATTCCCCACTCTTCACTCCCTTGCAGCAAATCCCTCACTCTCCTTCACCAACCATAAAATTGGGCTCTGATGCAACTCATCCCACTGCTTCTGTGAATGAAGAAATTCCAGCCACTTGTGCTGAAGAAACTGCTGCTGAAACAGACAAGGTGACTGCACCTGAGGAAAATCCTGAAATTCCTCAGCTTGAAGAACCTGAGCTTGTGATTCCTGAGGTCGTGATGCAACTCACTGACACTCCTCTTCCAAGGCCAAAGGATCCATTCTCACGCAAACAGAAATTCAAGGCTGAAGACTTCTATGGCGAGCACGTATTCTTCACTGAATACAATCCTTATGACTCTGCTCGCATAAGGAAGAGGCGTTTCTGGACTGCCAACCAAGCAAACTTCTATTCCTCAGTGCTTTACAACAAAGACAAAGTCTTCGACCATGCACATATTCCTCACGTGGATATGGAATCAATGCCGTGCTTTACGCCAGTCCTCAGTGTTCTTCACGACACTGGGCTACTCAACTTCTGCACAGATATATGCGATTGAAATGAAGAACTTATTCTTCAGTTCTATGCTACACTGCACATCACTGGCAACTCTGAAAATGTCAATTCATGGGTTCTGGACTGGATGACTGAAAATACACATTACAAGGCCCCAGCAACTGAATTGCTTCGCTGCCTTTCTCTTAGTCCACCCACTGAAGATGCGCGTTGCGTGTATGATGAACCTGAACTGTCAAACCACTATATGCAAGTGCTCATGAAGCCTCTGAAGCCAGGGCAATCACCTCGTACCAAATTCCTCGTCAAGGAATTGTTGTATGTGCCTAGGAATGTCTATCGCATTCTGACGAAGACAATATGTCCCATCAAAGGACATGATTCTTCCGATGAAGAAATTGTTGGCATCATGAAGAATATGCTTTTCAATATCATACATGGCGTTCCCATAAACTTCCATGATTTCTTCATGAGGACTCTAGCCAACATTGCTATGTCACCATTTGAGCTGAAGCCTTATGCACCTTGGATTATGAGATTCATCAGGACAAGGTCTTCACTCAACTACAAGGCTGAAACTCTCAACCACTGCAGCTACTTGCCTCCTATTGAAGTCCTCAAAAGGACATTTTCCTCAGCTGATGAAAAGGGCAAGGCCACTGCTGTGATAGATGAAGGCATTCGTCCATTGGATGGTCAATTTCACAAGGTTGCTTCTTATTCCACCAATGATGACTCTGCCACACATGACTCTGCTGCTAATACTGCCAAGACAAATCCTCAAGCCACAGCACCCAGGGTGATGACTGATCGTGAGTTACTCCTCAGTCTTCATTAAAAGGTTGATCGCAATCACAAATGGGTCAAGCGTTAGTTTGGTTCAATTCTTCACAACATGACTGCCACATATAATGCAGTGAAGAAAAACCATTACTACCTTCATGAAACCTTCAACCGCACCTGGGCTGTTCTGTCTCAAGTATATAGTGCTGAAGATTTAGAGAACATGGGCCTCAAAGAAGAATTTGCCTGCTCGGCACCTCCGCCGAAGAAATTCAAGAAGGTCAAGGTTCCTTCTCTGGTGGCCAGTTCATATTCTTCATCACGCGACACTGATGAAAATGAAGACTTGGACGACACTGCAGCAGGCCCTACTTCAACAACCGACCCCAACAACACTGGCGCTCCTCCATCAACTTGAATATCTTCAGGGGCGTTAGTCCTCAGTTTCGATCCTTTTGGTCATTTGATGACAAAGGGGGAGAAATCTGAGTTAGTCTTCAAGCGGGTCTATAATAAGGGCATATTTTTTTAAGTTGCAACTCTCGTTCTTCCGAAACTTTTATTGGATCGAGTTGTAATCTTAAACCCTATGGTGCTCGGTGCTTTGATACTTTGATACATGCTTGAGCTCTGATACTTTTGATGCGCTATTCTGCATGCTTATTCCTCATTAATGTTATCGCACGCATGCTGAATTGCATCAGGCACCATATTTCATCATGCATTTCAAATTCTTCATATCATATATCAAATGCGTGTATGAATTACAAGATATAGGGGGAGATCTCCATGATTTAACTCTTCAAGTGTGCATTGCTTCAAAAGCAAATTCCTCACTGTGCACAACTTCAGGGGGAGTTCTTCTATATCTTGCAATCAAATTCCTCAATATTAGTTACTACACTTCATATATATATCCCCGTTGAAAACTTAACCTATATTGTCATCAATCACCAAAAAGGGGGAGATTGTAAGTGCATCTAGTGCCCCTTAGTGATTTTGGTGTATTGAAGACTTATAGGTTAAGCATCTGATGTGTTTATGAGTGTACACAGGTCTATAAGTCTATGAGGAGTTTGAAATTTACAGTAAAAGTCGACCCCTAAAAATGAAGTTCTTCGACTGAAGACTTTGATATTTTGAAGACTTTCTGAAGACTTTCTGAAGACTTTGAATGTGAAGAAATTGGTGTGACCTTGAAGACATGGTATTCATTCGAGGAACGTGAAGCGTGAAGACTTTTGTTTTCGTAGTTTCATTTTTCTCTTTCCTGAGTCATAGAAAACACCGTACTGTTAAAGGGGGTCGAGGAAATACTAAGGAGAAAATTTCCATGTGATGCTCAACTCAAATCCTACACCTACCAATCCCTTCGAGTGAAGCCATTGGAAATCTCATACAGTTCAGTCAATTTCTTCAGTGACAGAGACGCAGTTCTTCTGGTCACTGAGGACTTTGCTCTGACTAAGGAGTTAGGAATTCGCCAGTGCGAATTGCCTACACAGTGAGGAACATGATAGCCCTGAGGAATTTGTACTCCAAATTTCCGACCGTTGTTGCGCCACGCGCCAGCTGTCCTAAAATATCTTGTCCACCTAACGGTCATATCATTGAAGGGCATTTATGTCTTATCATGTCGGGCTGCTCCCTAGGCTATAAATAGCCGCCCCCTTCAACCGCTAGCTGGTTGGCTGCTCCGCGTGAACTTGACACTTGTCATTTGAGAGCAACCCATCCTCCGAGGACTTTGAGCGAAAATCATCAAGTGAGGAAAATCCAAACCCAAACCCAAAACACCTAAAAACCCAAAGTGATTGAGCATCACTGAAGAAATTGATCCTGCGTGGATCCGACGCTTGTTACCTTTGAAGACTGTGCTTCTTCCAGACGGTTAGGCGTCAAGGTCTAGAGCATCCAAGAGGAATTGTGGATCGCCGAGTGACCAAGTCTGTGAAGGTTTGGAAGTCACCTGAAGACTTACCACGAGTGATTGGACGAGGACTGTGTGTCCTTAGTTCAAGGAGAATACGGTGAGGACTTGGTGTCCCGAGCTGCGTGCT
Organism: Aegilops umbellulata; assembly: GCA_032464435.1. NCBI lineage: Eukaryota > Viridiplantae > Streptophyta > Magnoliopsida > Poales > Poaceae > Aegilops > Aegilops umbellulata. The sequence continues at coordinate 406,512,639 of CP136054.1, read as the reverse complement.
CAGGACTGGGTGTCCGGGACTGTGTGTCCTCGAGTTTAAATACTCAGCCGCTCCAACCAGACGTACAACTGAGACAGCAGTTGGAACTGGTCTACCAAATCATTGTCTTCACCAAGCTTACTGGTTCCATTTCCTCAACACCTTCATTTCCTCATTACTGTGTTGTCTGTTTGTTCATATCTGTGTTCGAAGACTTTGACTGAAGACTTTCACAAATTCCTCAGTTCAATTTCTTCAGTCTGTTTGTCTTCATCTAGAGTTATCCTGTGCCTACGCTTTCTGTACTCTGTGTTTGTCTTCATTTCATCATGATGACCATGCATGTAATCTGTTATGTTTACTTCTGAGTACTTATTCCGCTGCTAGTATTTCTTCGCTAAGGAATTTCCTCACGAGCAAATTCCTCAGTGAAGAATTTCATAAAAATCGCCTATTCACCCCCCCTCTAGTCGATATAATGCACTTTCAATTGGTATCAGAGCAAGGTACTCCCTTGTTCTGTGTGATTTTGGTTTAACCGCCTAGAGTTTTAGTTATGTCGACCGCAGATATGAAGAAAGTACCGTGCCCCATCTTTGACGGTCACGAGTATCCCAAATGGAAGGCTATGATGAAGAAGCGTCTCATGGTGATGGACAGCAAGCTATGGACCGTCACTGGGATTGGTCTGACCGATCTGTGCAAGATGGCGGAAGCTGATGACATTCGCAAGTACACTCAACTCAACCTCACAGCGAAGGCCGTCATCTGCTCCAGTCTGTCTCGAAACCAGTTCAGAAACATCATGCATCTCGATCAGGCGAAGCTTGTCTGGGACCGTCTCTCTGATGTCTATGAAGGCCATCGAACCCGTCATGATCCTTGGTTTGAGGATTTCAAGGAATCGCTCAAATCGATGACATTCAAACCAGAATCATCATCCTCTACTTCATGCCTTATGGCAAAAAGTGCTGAGGTAACTGAATGCTACCTATCTGAGTCTAGTGATGAAGAATCTGGTGATGAATTTGGACCCAGTTATGTCAAACTTGCTTCCCTTGCTGCTAAACAACAAAGAGCTTTGAAAAATGCTAATGATATGCTTAGTAAGAGCAATGATATGTTGGGTGAAGAAATGGATCAGTCACAAGCCTTGGCTGAAAGTCTTCAGAGACTGCATTCTAAGTATGACTCCCTTCAAGATCAGCATAACTCTCTCTTGTCTGACTTGAGTGAGTTATGAAGATCTTCAGAAGGAGCGCGATTCATTACTTGCTCAACAAATCAGCGCTGCTCAGGAAGAATTTGTTCCTCCATGTTTAAAATGCATTGAACGAGAATCTGCTAATTCTTCACCTGAATGTTCAAATTCTTCAAATGTTACAAATTCTTCACCTGTCTCTGCTATCACTAATTCCTCATCTGAGGACATTGCAAGTATCACTGACGATGCAGGACTGAAGGAATTGTACATGACAGGCATGTACAAAAGCCTCAAAGGGCATCAGGCTCTTTGTGATGTGCTTAAAAAGCAGATCCTCAACAGGAACCCTAGGAAAGAGGGTATTGCCTTTGAGAGGAAACTCAATGCGGATGGTACTTATTGGAAGCCTGAGCAGTACCCCAAAACCTCATGGGTTGCTGCAAAGGGACCTCCAGTTGATCCATCTGATTTATCTGGCTATACATGTGCATCTTCTCATTCTTCTGATGAGTCATTTGACTCCAACTAGAAACTGTTCAAAAATTAGAATGGTGAAGTATTTGCTAGATATGTTGGCACTAACTGCAGGAACGGTTCCCCTATGAAGAAAATCTGGGTTCCCAAAAGCTGCCTTGAAAGTCTTCAGGTGAATGTCCTCATGACACCACCTGTGAAGAAAAGGAACCCCAGATCTAATTCTTCATATGGACCAAATTCTTCATATGGATCCAAGTCCTCATACAGACCAAATTCCTCAAGAGGATCAAATTCCTCACATGGATCAAAGTCCTCATATGAACATCATCGTGCTAACAACTCTGTTTCGCAGGGAAGAGCCAAGGGCTATGAATATGAGCATGATTCTTCAAATTATTATGTTCATAAGTCCTCAAAGAATTTCTCTGCTTATTCATATGCTTACCCTAACCCCTCTTATGTGAAACGAAATGGTTTGGCTGCTTTGCCACCATTCTCATATGGAGCTCGCAGAGTGATGAACTCTTTGCCACCCCTTCAGATGTGGGTGGTGAAGAAAAAGAACTAATCTCTTCTGCAGGGTCAGGTCTCCAGACGTGCTGTAACGTCTGAAGAATTTGCTGGGGACCTGACAAAAATGCCTGAAAGGACGCAGGCTAACCATGATGAAATGAACTTTCATTTCACACGTCTTCCCTCTGTTTTATCGGTTCTACTGCTTGATGAAATTGATCTGATGAATTGTGATGTCATATTCTTCACTACTGAAGTATATGAGGTTCGTAAGTTGCACTAATTCATCTGCAGGATGATCAACCCAAAGCCACTGAATGGGTACTTGATAGTGGATGTACAAATCACATGACCGGTGACAAGAATCTGTTGATGGATGCTCCCTTATCAGCATCACACATGAAGCATATCATCTTCGCTGATAAAAGCAAAAGTCAGGTATTGGGTCTAGGTAAGGTTGCTATCACAAAGGATCGACACATGGATAAAGTCATGCTTGTTGAGTCCTTAGGATACAATCTTATGTCTGTCTCAATGCTTTGTGATCTAGATATGGTTGTTGTCTTCGGCAAGTATCGTTGTGTTGTGATTATGGAATCTGACAAATCCAAAGTCTTCGAAGGCTTTAGGAGAGGAGACTTGTATATTGTTGATTTCTCTGTAGATTCACAACCTGCCGTGTGCCTACTTGCAAAAACTTCAGAAGGATGGCTATGGCATCGACGACTTGGTCATGCAGGCATGAGGAATCTGCACACGCTTGCGAAGAAGAAGCATGTCATTGGCATTGAGAATGTCAAATTCCTCAAGGATCACTTATGCGGTGCCTGTGAAGCTGGAAAGATGACCAAGGCCAAGCATCCAGCGAAGACTATCATGACCGCTACTCGTCCATTCGAATTGCTTCACATGGATCTCTTCGGTCCTAACCATTATTCCTCTGTCTCTTATGAAGCATCTCAATATGGTTTTGTTATTGTTGATGATTACTCTCGTTACACATGGGTGCACCTTGTCTCTTACAAAACTGAAGTGCACGAAGTCTTCAAACGATTTTCCTTGAGGGCTTCAACTAACTTTGGTGTGAAGATCAAGCACATCAGAAGTGACAATGGCACTGAGTTCAAGAATTCGGGTCTCAATGACTATCTTGATGAACTTGGTATTACTCATGAATTATCTGCTCCTTATACTCCTCAACAGAATGGCGTCGTGGAGCGCAAGAACAGGACTCTTGCTGAGATGGCTCGCACTATGCTCGATGAGTACAAAACCCCTCGTCGTTTCTGGGTTGATGCAATTGATACTGCGTGCCATATCATCAACAGAGTATATCTTGAAAAATTCTTCAAGAAGACTGCCTATGAGCTCCTCACTGACAAGAAACCCAATAGAGCACCTACCTTCTGTGTTAGATGAACCAGCACCTGAGGAATCGATCAAGCACAAGGCTACTGAAGATATCATTCCTACTGAAGAATCTGCTGAAGAATTCGTTCCAGAACATGAAGAACGTCAAACTGATGCACCTGAAGAAAATGCCGAGGAAATTGATGCTGAAGAAAATGCTGATCAAATTCCTCAACGGCAACCAACTCACCCTCGCATTGCAAAAGAAGTGCAAGTGGAGAAGATCATCGATGACATTAGAGCACCAGGTCCTCTCACACGCTCAAAAGCTTCACATCTATCTAACTTTTGTGGGCACTTTGCTTTTGTCTCTATCATAGAGCCCACTAAGGTAGATGAAGCATTTCTGGAGCCTGAGTGGATTCAGGCCATGCAAGAAGAATTACATCAGTTCAAGCTCAACAATGTATGGGAACTGGTCAATCGTCCCGATCCTCGCAAGCATAACATCAATGGTACAAAGTGGATCTACCGCAACAAGCAAGATGAAAATGGTGTTGTGGTGAGGAATAAGGCACGACTAGTAGCTCAAGGCTACACACAGGTTGAAGGAATTGATTTCGATGAAACTTTTGCACCTGTTGCTAGACTTGAAGCTATTCGCATATTACTTGCTTATGCTAACCATCATGATATCATCTTATACCAAATGGATGTGAAAAGTGCATTCCTCAATGGTAAGATTGAGGAAGAAGTATATGTTGCTCAACCACCAGGTTTTGAAGATCCAAAACATCCTGACAAAGTCTTCAGACTTAACAAGGCCCTCTATGGCCTCAAGCAGGCCCCATGGGCGTGGTATGACACATTGAAGGAATTCTTCATGAAGAAAGGCTTCACACCCGGTTCACTCGATCCCACTCTTTTTACTAAATCATATGATGGTGAACTGTTTGTGTGCCAAATATATGTTGATGATATCATCTTTGGCTGTACTGACCAACGTTATAGTGATGAATTTGCCTATATGATGAGTGAATAATATCAAATGTCTATGATGGGAGAATTGAAATTCTTCTTAGGTCTACAAATTCGTCAACAACATAATGGGATATTCATATCTCAGGAGAAATACCTCAAGGATGTCCTGAAGAAATTCGGCATGCAAGATTGCAAAGGTCTCAAAATTCCTATGCCCACAAATGGTCATCTATGCACTGATGAAAATGGTACTGACTTCGATCACAAGGTATACCGCTCCATGATTGGCTCTTTATTGTACTTATGTGCATCTAGGTCAGATATAATGCTTAGTGTTTGCATGTGTGCACGATTTCAAGCTGCACCGAAGGAATCACACCATATGGCTGTGAAGCATATTCTTCGATATCTAGCTCACACACCAACACTAGGATTATGGTACCCCAAGGGCTCAGACTTTGACCTCATTGGATATTCTGATTCTGACTATGCTGGTGACCGTGTGGATCGCAAGTCAACATCTGGTACTTGTCATTTCCTCGGACGATCCTTGGTCTGTTGGTCCTCGAAGAAACAGAACTGCGTATCACTGTCTACTGCTGAAGCTGAGTACATTGCTGCTGGTTCTTGCTGTGCTCAACTACTATGGATGAAGCAAACACTCAAGGACTATGGAGTCAACGTGAATAATGTGCCTCTCCTCTGTGACAATGAGAGTGCCATCAAGATTGCTCACAACCCAGTTCAGCACTCGAAGACAAAGCACATTCAGATTCGTCATCATTTTCTTCGTGATCATGTGTTGAAGGGCGACATTTCTATTGAGCATGTGAAGACTGAAGAACAGCTAGCCGATATCTTCACTAAGCCCTTGGATGAGAAGAGATTTAGCAAGTTGCGGTGTGAGCTAAATATCTTAGAATCTTCGAATGTACTTTGAAAATGCACTCATCCTAACACCTATGCATAACTGATGACTTAGATGTGCAACACATGAAGAAACGTTTTTCTTCAATCAATGAAGAATAACACTCTAAGTGTGAAGAAATTAATGAAGAATTTGATTCTCAGAACCCTACGACAATTGTACGCGGTGTCTGAAATCATCATTCTTACACGGTGGGTCACGCCACCACAAAAGTTGAAAATCTTCAATTTGAGTTTGCCTCAACTTTTGAAATTCTTCAGTTTTTCAAATTCTTCAAACTTTACAAAGTCTTCACTTGTGCCGTCGTTTTTCTTCATTTGCTATATATATATATATATATATATATATATATATACGAGTTTATGTCCTCTACAACATTCACTTATAGCTATTTCTTCAAGTTGGAATTTTTTTTGCTAAGTGAATGTGATTGGACCCTTCCCCTCTATGCTATACTCAATCCAGTCCGTTCACAAATTCTTCATGTGCGTTCTATTTGAAACTCGTTCAAATTCTTCACTGTGTCCTGTCAGCTGAAGAAATTGCGAACGGAACGTTAAAACTAATCTTATCCAAACCTTCGTTTTGCCGCGCAATCCGTTCCACTTCCCACGATAGATTATTTTACTCACCCACGATCTTACACGATCTCCACTACACAGTACGTGGGTGACACATGTTAAGTGAAGGAGAATGGCCAGGGGCATGTTAGTCCTAAATCTTCGGACGAGCAGTTTTTTACTGCGGCTATAAAGACCCCTCCGTTGCCATCCTCACTTCCTTTACCTCGCTCGAGCTCTCCAAACCCTAGCGCCGTCGCTACTCCATCAACGTCGGTGAGGAAAAGCTTCACTGCCTCGACCTTATCACCGACGTACTCGCGCCGACAGCGGAAATCTTCACCTCCGCCGCCGCCGTAGACGTCTTCCTCCGCCAAGTTAGGGCGTGGAAGATCTGCATTGACAAACTTCACTTTTCCAACTCACAGTTCGTCGTGTTCTTCATTCAGGGTAATTAAAAGCTATTTTTACTGCCCTCTTTGATTCGAAGTTTTTCTACAAAATCTTCAAAGGTGTTTTTATTCTTCAAATCCTCACACACAAAACACCTCACTTATTCTCTGTTCTTGATTCATTTCCCTAAGTCTAAATTTCTTCAAGATTCCTCAATTGTGTGGATTCTCAATCTATACAACTCTGGAACCTAAGATATATATGGAGCTTAGTGAAATTCCTCAAGACGAATCTGGTCAAATTCCTCAAAACTTGTTCTTTATGAAAAACCCTCTGAGAACGCATATGACCTCTTCAAATTCCTCGCAACTATACTCTGTTCACAGGTACACATGTCCGCTGCTGAATCCTTAGGTTCTCATCAACTTAACTCATTTGCAGCGTTCCTCGAAGAAAAGTTGCATACTTCTTCAGAGAATTCCATTGTTCAAATTCCTCATCTGAAGAAAATGGCTGAAGGTAAAAGGCCGTAGAAAGGAGGAAAGAGACCAGAGGTCATGACTGCATTTGAAATCCCTGAGGACATTTATGCTGGGTACTGCACACCTCCTGAAGAAGATAGAAATCAACGCAAGGTGCGCGTACAGAGGATTGAAAGGAGATGGGCAAGAGAATGGAGGGAGTACAGATATGTTACTCCTAAGTACATGAAGAAATTCGCCGTAAACCCTCCATGTCAACGCCCTCCATTGGCACCTGGCCAAGTGGCTGATCCCTCTAGCATCAGAAGAGGTGAGGAATTTCCTCAAGAATGGGCCAAGCGCCAGCGTAAACTGCAAAAGCAAGCAAAAGAAGCAGTGAGGAAATTCAATGAAGAATCTGCTGCTGCTGCTGCCACTGAGGCTTCTGCCAAGCCGAGGAAATCAATGATGAAGAAGCCTGCTCATAAGCCAAGTGCTTCACCTTCAACGCCCTCACGGCCAGAATCTTCAAAATCTTCAAAGCAAATTCCTCATGCTGCTCCTGCTCCCACAAAGTCCTCAGCTCCTGTGCATCTGGCCTCATGCCAAAGGACAACTGGCATCTCTATTGCCTCTGGTGTCTCAGCTAGTTCCTCAGCTGCACCAAAATCCTCAGCTGGACCCTCGTTACTGAAGAAAAAGGCTACCGCTGGACGCGGCACTCGCCCAAGTCCAAAGAAGCAAGTGGTCTTCACTATGCCATCTGATGATGATGAAGCTGATGAAGAAGAACTCGCTGAAATCATCAGAGACCGCCAAGAAAGGGCTGCTAAAGCCAAAGGCACACCTGTGCCCCTGCTTTTGGATCCAAGGGCGATCCTAGACTATATTGATCTCTGGCACAAGGATCCCAACACTCCTATGCCTGATTTCAAGCTGACACCTGGCCAAAGTCACATGCTGACTCACTTCATCCAAGAGGAGAAGTGGAAATATGGTAGGGCCAGAGAGATCAAGAAATCCCAGTACCGCAAAGAGAAGCTGCTGAAGAAAAATGTTCTCAAAATGAAGCCTGAGGAACTTGTCAAGATGCAGGCTGAGATCAAAGCCCTCAGCGACAACTTTGACTCGTACTATGCTGATTGGCAAGGAGCCAAGGTCAGATTTGTGAGGCTGACTGATACCTTCACCAAGGGTACTGCCTCAAAGCAACAAATTCCTCAAGCTGAAGCATCTGTTCAGCAAACTGAAGAACATGCCAGCACCGCTGATGAAGTTCAGGCTGCTGAAGAAAATGCTAGTTCCAAGGCTGATGACTCTGCTCCAGCCGTTGATGAAATTGCCAGGGCATCCAGTAGTGGTGCGCTTGAAGAAAATGAAGAGACCAGGGCAACTGCATCAGTTGTGCCTGAAGAAAATGAACCAGATTCCTCAGCTCCACCTGCACCAACTCCAACTCCAATTCTTCCCTCTGCTTTAGATGTGAAGAAAACCAAGGCTACAGAGCGAGCTGCAGTGAAGAAAAGGAAAGCATCAAGTGCTTCAGAATCTTCAGTCCCAAAGAAGATGAAGCCCATGACCAGCTCATTTGCCAATCCAATTGATGTTGTTCCTATCTCCTCCATGCCATCAAAGGACCTTGTTCCTTTTGGTGAAGATTATGAGATCCCAAGTGGATCAGATGAAGAAACTGAGTCTGCTGCTTCCTCATAGCAGATTGATGAAGAAATTGAAGTGGATACAATCCCTTCAACCCCAATAGTCTCATCACCAATGCCTCAGTTTGATGCTGAAGAGGCTGGTGTTGAAGAAATTGATGATGAAGATGTGGATATTGGAAGCACAACTCCAGTAATGAATGACAACTTTTGGGAAAGTCAGCATCCCAATTCCCCACTCTTCACTCCCTTGCAGCAAATCCCTCACTCTCCTTCACCAACCATAAAATTGGGCTCTGATGCAACTCATCCCACTGCTTCTGTGAATGAAGAAATTCCAGCCACTTGTGCTGAAGAAACTGCTGCTGAAACAGACAAGGTGACTGCACCTGAGGAAAATCCTGAAATTCCTCAGCTTGAAGAACCTGAGCTTGTGATTCCTGAGGTCGTGATGCAACTCACTGACACTCCTCTTCCAAGGCCAAAGGATCCATTCTCACGCAAACAGAAATTCAAGGCTGAAGACTTCTATGGCGAGCACGTATTCTTCACTGAATACAATCCTTATGACTCTGCTCGCATAAGGAAGAGGCGTTTCTGGACTGCCAACCAAGCAAACTTCTATTCCTCAGTGCTTTACAACAAAGACAAAGTCTTCGACCATGCACATATTCCTCACGTGGATATGGAATCAATGCCGTGCTTTACGCCAGTCCTCAGTGTTCTTCACGACACTGGGCTACTCAACTTCTGCACAGATATATGCGATTGAAATGAAGAACTTATTCTTCAGTTCTATGCTACACTGCACATCACTGGCAACTCTGAAAATGTCAATTCATGGGTTCTGGACTGGATGACTGAAAATACACATTACAAGGCCCCAGCAACTGAATTGCTTCGCTGCCTTTCTCTTAGTCCACCCACTGAAGATGCGCGTTGCGTGTATGATGAACCTGAACTGTCAAACCACTATATGCAAGTGCTCATGAAGCCTCTGAAGCCAGGGCAATCACCTCGTACCAAATTCCTCGTCAAGGAATTGTTGTATGTGCCTAGGAATGTCTATCGCATTCTGACGAAGACAATATGTCCCATCAAAGGACATGATTCTTCCGATGAAGAAATTGTTGGCATCATGAAGAATATGCTTTTCAATATCATACATGGCGTTCCCATAAACTTCCATGATTTCTTCATGAGGACTCTAGCCAACATTGCTATGTCACCATTTGAGCTGAAGCCTTATGCACCTTGGATTATGAGATTCATCAGGACAAGGTCTTCACTCAACTACAAGGCTGAAACTCTCAACCACTGCAGCTACTTGCCTCCTATTGAAGTCCTCAAAAGGACATTTTCCTCAGCTGATGAAAAGGGCAAGGCCACTGCTGTGATAGATGAAGGCATTCGTCCATTGGATGGTCAATTTCACAAGGTTGCTTCTTATTCCACCAATGATGACTCTGCCACACATGACTCTGCTGCTAATACTGCCAAGACAAATCCTCAAGCCACAGCACCCAGGGTGATGACTGATCGTGAGTTACTCCTCAGTCTTCATTAAAAGGTTGATCGCAATCACAAATGGGTCAAGCGTTAGTTTGGTTCAATTCTTCACAACATGACTGCCACATATAATGCAGTGAAGAAAAACCATTACTACCTTCATGAAACCTTCAACCGCACCTGGGCTGTTCTGTCTCAAGTATATAGTGCTGAAGATTTAGAGAACATGGGCCTCAAAGAAGAATTTGCCTGCTCGGCACCTCCGCCGAAGAAATTCAAGAAGGTCAAGGTTCCTTCTCTGGTGGCCAGTTCATATTCTTCATCACGCGACACTGATGAAAATGAAGACTTGGACGACACTGCAGCAGGCCCTACTTCAACAACCGACCCCAACAACACTGGCGCTCCTCCATCAACTTGAATATCTTCAGGGGCGTTAGTCCTCAGTTTCGATCCTTTTGGTCATTTGATGACAAAGGGGGAGAAATCTGAGTTAGTCTTCAAGCGGGTCTATAATAAGGGCATATTTTTTTAAGTTGCAACTCTCGTTCTTCCGAAACTTTTATTGGATCGAGTTGTAATCTTAAACCCTATGGTGCTCGGTGCTTTGATACTTTGATACATGCTTGAGCTCTGATACTTTTGATGCGCTATTCTGCATGCTTATTCCTCATTAATGTTATCGCACGCATGCTGAATTGCATCAGGCACCATATTTCATCATGCATTTCAAATTCTTCATATCATATATCAAATGCGTGTATGAATTACAAGATATAGGGGGAGATCTCCATGATTTAACTCTTCAAGTGTGCATTGCTTCAAAAGCAAATTCCTCACTGTGCACAACTTCAGGGGGAGTTCTTCTATATCTTGCAATCAAATTCCTCAATATTAGTTACTACACTTCATATATATATCCCCGTTGAAAACTTAACCTATATTGTCATCAATCACCAAAAAGGGGGAGATTGTAAGTGCATCTAGTGCCCCTTAGTGATTTTGGTGTATTGAAGACTTATAGGTTAAGCATCTGATGTGTTTATGAGTGTACACAGGTCTATAAGTCTATGAGGAGTTTGAAATTTACAGTAAAAGTCGACCCCTAAAAATGAAGTTCTTCGACTGAAGACTTTGATATTTTGAAGACTTTCTGAAGACTTTCTGAAGACTTTGAATGTGAAGAAATTGGTGTGACCTTGAAGACATGGTATTCATTCGAGGAACGTGAAGCGTGAAGACTTTTGTTTTCGTAGTTTCATTTTTCTCTTTCCTGAGTCATAGAAAACACCGTACTGTTAAAGGGGGTCGAGGAAATACTAAGGAGAAAATTTCCATGTGATGCTCAACTCAAATCCTACACCTACCAATCCCTTCGAGTGAAGCCATTGGAAATCTCATACAGTTCAGTCAATTTCTTCAGTGACAGAGACGCAGTTCTTCTGGTCACTGAGGACTTTGCTCTGACTGAGGAGTTAGGAATTCGCCAGTGCGAATTGCCTACACAGTGAGGAACATGATAGCCCTGAGGAATTTGTACTCCAAATTTCCGACCGTTGTTGCGCCACGCGCCAGCTGTCCTAAAATATCTTGTCCACCTAACGGTCATATCATTGAAGGGCATTTATGTCTTATCATGTCGGGCTGCTCCCTAGGCTATAAATAGCCGCCCCCTTCAACCACTAGCTGGTTGGCTGCTCCGCGTGAACTTGACACTTGTCATTTGAGAGCAACCCATCCTCCGAGGACTTTGAGCGAAAATCATCAAGTGAGGAAAATCCAAACCCAAACCCAAAACACCTAAAAACCCAAAGTGATTGAGCATCACTGAAGAAATTGATCCTGCGTGGATCCGACGCTTGTTACCTTTGAAGACTGTGCTTCTTCCAGACGGTTAGGCGTCAAGGTCTAGAGCATCCAAGAGGAATTGTGGATCGCCGAGTGACCAAGTCTGTGAAGGTTTGGAAGTCACCTGAAGACTTACCACGAGTGATTGGACGAGGACTGTGTGTCCTTAGTTCAAGGAGAATACGGTGAGGACTTGGTGTCCCGAGCTGCGTGCTCAGGACTGGGTGTCCGGGACTGTGTGTCCTCGAGTTTAAATACTCAGCCGCTCCAACCAGACGTACAACTGAGACAGCAGTTGGAACTGGTCTACCAAATCATTGTCTTCACCAAGCTTACTGGTTCCATTTCCTCAACACCTTCATTTCCTCATTACTGTGTTGTCTGTTTGTTCATATCTGTGTTTGAAGACTTTGACTGAAGACTTTCACAAATTCCTCAGTTCAATTTCTTCAGTCTGTTTGTCTTCATCTAGAGTTATCCTGTGCCTACGCTTTCTGTACTCTGTGTTTGTCTTCATTTCATCATGATGACCATGCATGTAATCTGTTATGTTTACTTCTGAGTACTTATTCCGCTGCTAGTATTTCTTCGCTAAGGAATTTCCTCACGAGCAAATTCCTCAGTGAAGAATTTCATAAAAATCGCCTATTCACCCCCCCTCTAGTCGATATAACGCACTTTCAGCTTGAATCTCCCAGAAAACAAGTACACCATCCCATCAGGAAAAAAGCCTCTATGGCGAAGGCATTTGCCATTGTATCATACTCTTTTGATTTGAAAGCAAGAAGCAACCATCGGGATTAAAATAGCAATAAAATTTCCAAAGGGGAACATACATTTGTCAAGCAGATCCGACGCCCAAGTAGCATTGACTATATGGTTTATTTATGCGCGCGTAACCTAAGTACTACAATTGAAAGAATTTGTTGTAGCCTCATCCATGCTCATCTTCACCTGCCGAGGCACAAGAAAACTAGAGTTAATCCTCAATTGCCAACAAACCCGCACAAAAAGAATTTCTACACCATGGATTACAACAAAATATAATCACGAACAAGAACTGGTATTGCTTTCACAAAAGTTCAGTTATAAGTTGCAGACACACTTTCTATTTAAGTTCGTGTTTATTTATATTCTAACTGATGCAACCGGGGGATAAAAATTACCATCATACTTGCAGCTCCTGCATATAGACCACACTCACATCACGTTAATGTCATTCGCAATCAGCAACTTGTGTATGTTCCACCTTACATGCCTTTTGAGTTAACTGGTGAACTTTCATAACACTAATTTTGGTTGACTAACATGCTAACAAGCAACACACATTAAGGATATTACCTTCAGAGCATCGCTGCAATGTGGAACATAGCAAATCAAATCAGGAGCATGAACAACTAGTAATCATTTCATGAAGTTTACTTAGGACATTAAATATAGCACTTCTCATTTAAGATAAAAAAAGTGAATCACAAGAGTGTGTAGAAATAATGCACTGTCAATCTGCTCCACAACTCCCAAGTATTGATTCTTCATATACAAGTACTCACAAGTCACAATCGTGCATAGTGCTGCACATGAAAAATTGTTATAAATTGTGAAGGAATAGAACAGAAAGCATCTCTTTTCTCTTTTTGTAATCTTATTACTGTTGCAACTAAAACTAAAGAAACAATTTTTACCCTTCTAGCTGCATAGTACATCGGTTCGGTGCAGATAATACTCATTCCAAAACACATGGGCAAAGGAAGAAGACAAGACATCCTTGATCCTTGAAGTACAGCAGACCCTCAACTCTTGTGTCACTCTGTACCATCGACGTCCCAAAACTAGAACATGAGCCATCGCCACAATACAGTTCGACGCGCGCAGTTCCTTCACAGGAACGGGGTGAGGGGTGAGGTTTAGCTTCTATGGCGGAGATCCTGACTGTCTGCTGGAGAGGGAGGACAGGAAAAGAGACGGGATGGGCGATTTTTTTCAAACCCTAGCTCCGCTCCCATTGCAAGGTGGGCGGCGGCACTGGAGAGGGGACGGGGCAAAGACAAGACAGAGGAAAGGCGATAGACGAACTGGGCTTGGGGGGTCTATCTGATCTATTTAGCAAGATTTGAAGGTCTGTTTTTGCAAATGTACCAGCAGCTCCCCTTGCAGATGGATCTTGTCCCTTGATTTCAAATCTGATGGGCCATAACCTGGCGGAGCACCTGGTGCATGAGTGCCTCCGTTTCACATGATACGCTCTCCCCCGGTACTCGGATAAATACGTGATACTATCCGGAACACTTCCGGTGTCCGAATACTATCATCCTATATATCAATCTTTACCTCTCGACCATTTCGAGACTCTTTGTCATGTCCGTGATCTCATCCGGGACTCTGAACAACATTCGGTCACCAAATCACATAACTCATATAATACTAAATCGTCATCGAACGTTAAGCGTGCGGACCCTACGGGTTCGAGAACTATGTAGACATGACCGAGGCACCTCTCCGGTCAATAACCAATATCGGAACCTGGATGCCCATATTGGCTCCTACATATTCTACGAAGATCTTTATCGGTCGAATCGTAATGACAACATACGTTATTCCCTTTGCCATCGATATGTTACTTGCCCGAGATTCCATCGTCGGTATCCACATACCTAGTTCAATCTCGTTACCGGCAAGTCTCTTTACTCATTCCGTAATACATCATCTTGTAACTAACTCATTAGTCACTTTGCTTGCAAGACTTCTTATGATGTGCATTACCGAGAGGGCCCAAAGATACCTCTCTGATACTCGGAGTGACAAATCCTAATCTTGATCTATGCCAACCCAACAAACACCTTCGGAGATACCTTTAGAGCATCTTTATAATCACCCAGTTACGTTGTGATGTTTTATAACACACAAGGTATTCCTCCGGTATTCGGGAGTTGCATAATTTCATAGTCAAAGGAATATGTATATGACATGAAGAAAGCAATAGCAATAAAACTGGACGATCAATTGAAGGAAATATGCCCTAGAGGCAATAATAATAAAGTTATTATTTATTTCCTTATTACATGATAAATTTTTATTATTCATGCTAAAATTGTATTAACCGGAAACATAATACATGTGTGAATACATAGACAAACAAAGTGTCACTAGTATGCCTCTACTTGACTAGCTCGTTGAATCAAAGATGGTTAAGTTTCCTAACCATAGACATGAGTTGTCATTTGATTAACGGGATCACATCATTAGGAGAATGATGTGATTGACTTGACCCATTCCGTTAGCTTAGCACTTGATCGTCTAGTATGTCGCTATTTCTTTCTTCATGACTTATACATGTTCCTATGACTATGAGATTATGCAACTTCCGTTTACCGGAGGAACACTTTGTGCGCTACCAAACGTCACAACGTAACTGGGTGATTATAAAGGTGCTCTACAGGTGTCTCCGAAGGTACTTGTTGGGTTGGCGTATTTCGAGATTAGGATTTGTCACTCCGATTGTCGGAGAGGTATCTCTGGGCCCACTCAGTAATGCACATCACTTAAGCCTTGCAAGCATTGCAACTAATGAGTTAGTTGCGGGGTGATGTATTACGGAATGAGTAAAGAGACTTGCCGGTAACGAGATTGAACTAGGTATTGAGATACCGACGATTGAATCTCGGGCAAGTAACATACCGATGACAAAGGGAACAACGTATGTTGTTATGCGGTTTGACCGATAAAGATCTTCGTAGAATATGTAGGAGCCAATATGAGCATCCAGGTTTCGCTATTGGTTATTGATCGGAGACGTGTCTCGATCATGTCTACATAGTTCTTGAACCTGTAGGGTCCGCACGCTTAAAGTTCGATGACGGTTATATTATGAGTTTATGTGTTTTGATGTACCGAAAGTAGTTCGGAATCCCGGATGTGATCACGGACATAACGAGGAGTCTCGAAATGGTCGAGACATGAAGATTGGTATATTGGACGACTATATTCCGACACTGGAATGGTTCCGGGGGTTATCGGATATATCGGAGTACCGGGGGGTTACCGGAACCCCCCCGAAGGTTATTGGGCCTCATGGGCCCAAGTGGTGGAAGAGGAGAGGCGGCCAAGGGGCAGCCACGCGCCCCTCCCCCCCAAGTCCGAATTGGACAAGGAGGGGGGCGGCGCCCCCCTTTCCTTTCCCCCTCTCTCTCCTTCCTTCTCCTCTCCTACTCCAACATGGAAGGGGGGAGTCCTACTTTCCGGTGGGAGCAGGACTCCTCATGGGGCGCGCCAAGGGTGGCCGCCCCCCTCCCCCTCTTCCACTCCTTTATATATGGGGAGGGAGGCACCCCTAGAGACACAACAATTGATCCCTTGGATCTCTTAGCCGTGCGGTGCCCCCCTCCACCATAATCCACCTCGGTCATAACGTAGCGGTGCTTAGGCAAAGCCCTGCGTCGGTAGAACATCATCATCGTCACCACGCCGTCGTGCTGACGGAACTCTCCCTCAAATCTCGGCTGGATCGGAGTTCGAGGGACGTCATTGAGTTGAATGTGTGCTGAACTCGGAGGTGCCGTGCGTTCGGTACTTGATCGGTCGGATCATGAAGACGTACGAGTACATCAACCGCGTTTTGCTAATGCTTCCGCTTTCGGTCTACGAGGGTACGTGGACACACTCTCCCCTCTCGTTGCTATGCATCACCATGATCTTGCGTGTGCGTAGGAATTTTTTTGAAATTACTACGTTCCCCAACAGTGGCATTCGAGCCAGGTTTTATGCATTGATGTTATTTGCACGAGTAGAATACAAGTGAGTTGTGGGCGATACAAGTCATACTTCTTACCAGCATGTCATACTTTGGTTCGGCGTTATTGTTGGATGAAGCGGCCCGGACCGACATTACGCGTACGCTTACGCGAGACTGGTTCTACCGACGTGCTTTGCACATAGGTGGCTGGCGGGTGTCAGTTTCTCCAACTTTAGTTGAACCGAATGTGGCTACGCCCGTTCCTTGAGAAGGTTAAAACAACACTAACTTGACGAACTATCGTTGTGGTTTTGATGCGTAGGTAAGAACGGTTCTTGCTCAGCCCATAGCAGCCACGTAAAACTTGCAACAACAAAGTAGAGGACGTCTAACTTGTTTTTGCAGGGCTTGTTGTGATGTGATATGGTCAAGACGTGATGAGATATAAGTTGTTGTATGAGATGATCATGTTTTGTTGAAGTTATCGGCAACTGGACGAAGCCTTATGGTTGTCTCTTTATTGCATAAGATGCAAGTGCAAAATAATTGCTTTACTTTATCGCTATGTGATAGCAATAGTTGCAAGAGCATTAGTTGGCGAGACGACCATGTGACAACACGTTGATATAGATCAAGATGATGGAGATCATGGTTTCATGCCGGTGACGATGGAGATCATGACGATGCTTTGGAGATGGAGATGAAAGGCAAAAGATGATGATGGCCATATCATGTCACATATTTTGATTGCATGTGATGTTTATCTTTTATACATCTTATTTTGCTTAGTTCGGCGGTAGCTTTATAAGATGATCCCTTACTAAATTTGAAGGTATAAATGTTCTCCCTGAGACACCACGTGATGATCGGGTGTGATAGGCTCTATGTTCAAATACAACAGGTGCAAAACAGTTGCACACGCGGAATACTCAGGTTAAACTTGACGAGCCTAGCATATGCAGATATGGCCTCGGAACACTGAGACCGAAAGGTCGAGCGTGAATCATATAGTAGATATGATCAACATAGTGATGTTCACCATTGAAAACTACTCCATCTCACGTGATGATCGGACATGGTTTAGTTGATATGGATCACGTGATCACTTAGATGATTAGATGGATGTCTATCTAAGTGGGAGTTCTTAAGTAATATGATTAATTAAACTTTAATTTATCATGAACTTAGTCCTGGTAGTATTAGCATATCTATGTTATAGATCAATAGCTCGCGTTTAGCTCCCCGTTTATTTGGATATGTTCCTAGAGAAAAACTATGTTGAAAGATGTTAGTAGCAATGATGCGGACTTGGTCCGTGATCTGAGGTTTATCCTCATTGATGAAAGAAGAATTATGTCCTTGATGCACCGCTAGGTGACAGACCTATATATTTTAGGAGCAGATGCAGATGTTATGAACGTTTGGCTAGCTCAATATGGTGACTACTTGATAGTTTAGTGCACCATGCTTAATGGCTTAGAATCGGGACTTCAAAGATGTTTTGAACGTCATGGACCATATGAGACGTTCCAGGAGTTGAAGTTAATATTTCAAGCAAATACCCGAGTTGAGAGATATGAAGTCTCCAACAAGTTCTATAGCTAAAAGATGGAGGAGAATAGTTCAAGCAGTGAGCATGTGCTCAGATTGTCTGAGTACTACAATCGCTTGAATCAAGTGGGAGTTAATCTTCCAGATAAAATAGTGATCGACAGAATTCTCTAGTCACCATCACCAAGGTTAGTAGAACTTCGTGATGAACTATAGTATGCAAGGGATGACAAAAACGATTCCCGAGCTTTTCATGATGATGAAATCGATGAAGGTAGAAATCAAGAGAGAGCATCAAGTGTTGATGATTAACAAAACCACTAGTTTCAATAAAAGGGCAAAGGGAAAGAAAGAGAACTTCATATAGAATGGCAAGCAAGTTGTCACTTCAGTGAAGAAACCCAAAGCTAGACTAAAGCCAGAAACTGAGTGCTTCTACTTCAAAGGAAATGGTCACTGGAAGCGGAAATGCCCTGAATATTTGGTGGATAAGAAGGATGGCAAAGTGAACAAGGGTATATTTGATATACAAGTTATTGATGTGTACCTTACTAGTGTTTATAGTAGCCCCTGGGTATTTGATACTTGTTCGGTTGCTAAAAATTAGTAACTCAAAACAGGAGTTACAGAATAAACAGAGACTAGTTGAGGGTGAAGTGACGATATGTGTTGGAAGTGGTTCCAAGATTGATATGATCATCATCGCACACTCCCTATACTTTTGGGATTAGTGTTGAACCTAAATAAGTGTTATTTGGTGTTTGCCTGAGTATGAATATGATTTGATCATGTTTATTGCAATACAGTTATTCATTTAAGTTAGAGAATAATTGTTGTTCTGTTTACATGAATACAACCTTCTATGGTCATACACCCAATGAAAATGGTTTGTTGGATCTCGATCGTAGTGATACACATATTCATAATATTGAAGCCAAAAGATGCAAAGTTAATAATGATAGTGCAACTTATTTGTGGCACCGCCGTTTAGGTCATATTGGTGTAAAGCGCATGAAGAAACTCCATGCTGATGGGATTTTGAAATCACTTGATGCTTGCGAACCATGCCCTATGGGCAAGATGACTAAGACTCTGTTCTCCAGAACAATGGAGCGAGCAACTGAATTATTGGAAATAATACATACTGATGTATGCAGTCCGATGAGTGTTGAGGCTCGTGGCGGGTATCGTTATTTTCTGACCTTCACAGATGATTTGAGCAGATATGGGTATATCTACTTGATGAAACATTAAGTCTGAAACATTTGAAAAGTTCAAAGAATTTCAGAGTGAAGTAGAAAATCATCATGACAAGAAAATAAAGTTTCTACGATCTGATCGCGGAGACAAATATTTGAGTTACAAGTTTGGTCTTCAATTAAAACAATGTGGAATAGTTTCACAAATTCGCGCCACCTGGAACACCACAGCATAATGGTGTGTCCGAACGTCATAACCGTACTTTATTGGATATAGTGCAATCTATGATGTTTCTTACCGATTTACCACTATAGTTTTGGGGTTATGCATTAGAGACAGCTGCATTCACGTTAAAAAGGCACCATCTAAACCCATTGAGACGACACCGTATGAACTGTGGTTTGGCAAGAAACCAAAGTTGTCATTTCTTAAAGTTTGGGGTTGCGATGCTTATAAGAAAAAGTTTCATCCTGATAAGCTCAAACCCAAATAGGAGAAATGTGTCTTCATAGGATACCCAAAGGAGACAGTTGGGTACACCTTCTATCACAGATCTGAAGGCAAGATATTCGTTGCTAAGAATGGATCCTTTCTAGAGAAGGAGTTTCTCTTGAAAGAAGTGAGTGGGAGGAAAGTAGAACTTGATGAGGTAACTATACCTGCTCCCTCATTGGAAACTAGTTCATCACAGAAATCTTTTCCTGTGACTACTACACCAACTAGTGAGGAAGCTAATGATGATCATCATGTAACTTTAGATCAAGTTACTACCGAACCTCATAGGTAAACCAGAGTGAGATCCGCACCAGAGTGGTACGGTAATCCTGTTCTGGAGGTCATGTTACTTGACCATGACGAACCTACGAATTATGAGGAAGCGATGATGAGCCCAGATTCCGCAAAAATGGCTTGAGGCCATGAAATCTGAGATGGGATCCATGTATGAGAACAAAGTGTGGACTTTGGTTGACTTGCCCGATGATCGGTAAGCCATAGAAAATAAATGGATCTTCAAGAGAAAGACAGATGCTGATAGTAGTGTTACTATCTACAAAGCTAGACTTGTCGAAAAAAGGTTTTTGACAAAGTTCAAGGTGTTGACTACGATGACATTTTCTCACTCGTAGTGATGCTTAAGTCTTTCCGAATCATGTTAACAAATTGCCACATTTTATGAAATCTGGCAAATGGATGTCAAAACTACATTCCTTAATGGATTTCTTAAAGAAGAGTTGTATATGATGCAACCAGAAGGTTTTGTCGATCCTAAAGGTGCTAATAAAGTGTGTAAGCTCCAGCGATCCATCTATGGACTGGTGCAAGCATCTCGGAGTTGGAATATATGCTTTGATGAGTTGATCAAAGCATATAGTTTTATACAGACTTGAGGTGAAGCCTGTATTTACAAGAAAGTGAGTGGGAGCACTGCAACATTTCTGATAAATATATGTGAATGAAATATTGTTGATCGGAAATAATGTAGAATTTTCTGGAAAGCATAAAGGAGTATTTGAAAGGAGTTTTTCAAAGAAAGACCTCGGTGAAGCTGCTTACATATTGAGCATCAAGATCTATAAAGATAGATCAAGACGCTTGATAAGTTTTTTTTCAATGAGTACATACCTTGACAAGATTTTGAAATAGTTCAAAATAGAACAGTCAAAGAAAGAGTTCTTGCCTGTGTTACAAGGTGTGAAATTGAGTAAGACTCAAAGCCCGACCACGGCAGAAGATAGAAAGAGAATGAAAGTCATTCCCTATGCCTCAGCCATAGGTTCTATAAAGTATGCTATGTGTACCAGATCTATTGTATACCCTACCACTGAGTTTGGCAAGGGAGTACAATAGTGATCTAGGAGTAGATCACTGGACAATGGTCAAAATTATCCTTAGTGAATAAGGATATGTTTCTCGACTATGGAAGTGACAAAAGGTTCGTCGTAAAGGGTTACGTCGATGCAAGTTTTGACACTGATCTAGATGACTCTGAGTCTCAATATGGATACATATTGAAAGTGGGAGCTATTAGTTAGAGTAGCTCCATGCAGAGCATTGTAGACATAGAAATTTGCAAAATACTTACGGATCTGAATGTGACAGACCCGTTGACTAAAATTATCTCACAAGCAAAACATGATGACACATTAGTACTCTTTGGGTATTAATCACATAGCGATGTGAACTAGATTATTGACTCTAGTAAACCCTTTGGGTGTTGGTCACATGACGATGTGAACTATGGGTGTTAATCACATAGTGATGTGAACTTATGGTGTTAAATCACATGGCGATGTGAACTAGATTATTGACTCTAGTGCAAGTGGGAGACTGAAGGAAATATGCCCTAGAGGCAATAATAATAAAGTTATTATTTATTTCCTTATTTCATGATAAATGTTTATTATTCATGCTAGAATTGTATTAACCGGAAACATAATACATGTGTGAATACATAGACAAATAGTGTCACTAGTATGCCTCTACTTGACTAGCTCGTTGAATCAAAGAAGGTTAAGTTTACTAACCATAGACATGAGTTGTCATTTGATTAACAGGATCACATCATTAGGAGAATGATGTGATTGACTTGACCCATTCTGTTAGCTTAGCGCTTGACATTTAGTATGTTGCTATTGCTTTCTTCATGACTTATACATGTTCCTATGACTATGAGATTATGCAACTCCCGTTTACCGGAGGAACACTTTGTGTGCTACCAAATGTCACAACGTAACTGGGTGATTATAAAGGTGCTCTACAGGTGTCTCCGAAGGTACTTGTAGGGTTGGCGTATTTCGAGATTAGGATTTGTCACTCGGATTGTCGGAGAGGTATCTCTGGGCCCACTCGGTAATGCACATCACTTAAGCCTTGCAAGCAGTGCAACTAATGAGTTAGTTGCGGGATGATGTATTACGGAACGAGTAAAGAGACTTGCCGGTAACGAGCTTGAACTAGGTATTGAGATAACGACGATCGAATCTCGGGCAAGTAACATACCGATGACAAAGGGAACAACATATGTTGTTATGCGGTTTAACCGATAAAGATCTTCGTAGAATATGTAGGAGCCAATATGAGCATCCAGGTTCCGCTATTGGTTATTGACCGGAGACGTGTCTCGGTCATGTCTACATAGTTCTTAAACCCGTAGGGTCCGCATGCTTAAAGTTCAATGGCAGTTATATTATGAGTTTATGTGTTTTGATGTACCGAAGTTAGTTAGGAGTCCCGGATGTGATCATGTACATAACAAGGAGTCTCGAAATGGTCGAGACATGAAGATTGATATATTGGACGACTATATTCGGACACTGGAATGGTTCCGGGGGTTATCGGATATATATCGGAGTACCGGGGGGTTACCGGAACCCCCCGGAGGTTATTGGGCCTCATGGGCCCAAGTGGTGGAAGAGGAGAGGCGGCCAAGGGGCAGCCGCGCGCCCCTCCACCCCCAAGTCTGAATTGGACAAGGAGGGGGGCGGCGCCCCCCCTTTCCTTTCCCTTTCTCTCCTTCCCTCTCCTCTCCTACTCCAACATGGAAGGGGGGAGTCCTACTCCCGGTGGGAGTAGGACTCCTCACGGGGCGCGCCAAGGGTGGTCGGCCCCCTCCCCCTCCTCCACTCCTTTATATACGGGGAGGGAGGCACCCCCTAGAGACACAACAATTGATCCCTTGGATCTCTTAGCCGTGTGCGGTGCCCCCTCCACCATAATCCACCTCGGTCATATCATAGTGGTGCTTAGGCGAAGCCCTACGTCGGTAGAACATCATCATCGTCACCATGCCGTCGTGCTGACGGAACTCTCCCACAAAGCTCGGCTGGATCGGAGTTCGAGGGACGTCATCGAGTTGAACGTGTGCTGAACTCGGAGGTGCCGTGCGTTCGGTACTTGATCGGTCAGATCGTGAAGACGTACGAGTACATCAACCGCGTTGTGCTAACGCTTACGCTTTCGGTCTACGAGGGTACGTGGACACACTCTCCCCTATCGTTGCTATGCATCACCATGATCTTGCGTGTGCGTAGGAATTTTTTTGAAATTACTACGTTCCCCAAAAGTGGCATCCGAGCCAGGTTTTATGCGTTGATGTTATTTGCACGAGTAGAACACAAGTGAGTTGTGGGCGATACAAGTCATACTACTTACCAGCATGTCATACTTTGGTTCGGCATTACGCGTACGCTTACGCGAGACTGGTTCTACCGACGTGCTTTGCACACAAGTGGCTGGCGGGTGTCAGTTTCTCCAACTTTAGTTGAACCGAATGTGGCTACGCCCGGTCCTTGAGAAGGTTAAAACAACAATAACTTGACAAACTATCGTTGTGGTTTTGATGTGTAGGTAAGAACGGTTCTTGCTCAGCCCGTAGCAGCCACGTAAAACTTGCAACAACAAAGTAGAGGACGTCTAACTTGTTTTTGCAGGGCTTGTTGTGATATGATATGTTCAAGACGTGATGAGATATAAGTTGTTGTACGAGATGATCATGTTTTGTTGAAGTTATCGGCAACTGGCAGAAGCCTTATGGTTGTCTCTTTATCGATCATGGGGCAAGTCCACCAAAGTCATACTTTGTTCTCATACATGGATCCTATCTTAGATTTCATGGCCTCAAGCCATTTATCGGAATCTAGGCTTATCATAGCTTCTTCATAGTTCATAGGTTCGCCATGGTCTAGTAACATGACTTCCAGAATAGGATTACCACTCTGGTGCGGATCGTGCTCTAGTTGATCTATGAGGCTCAGTAGTAACTTGATCTGAAGTTTCATGATCATCATCATTAGCTTCCTCTCTAGTTGGTGTAGGCATCACGGGAACAGATTTCTCTGATGAGCTACTTTTCAAATTGAGAGAAGGTATAATTACCTCATCAAGTTCTATTTTCCTCCCACTCACTTCTTTTGAGAGAAACTCCTTCTCTAGAAAGTTTCCATTCTTGGCAACAAAGATCTTGTCTTCAGATCCGTGGTAGAAGGTGTATCCAATTGTTTCCTTAGGGTATCCTTTGATTACACACTTCTCTGATTTGGGTTCGAGCTTATCAGGCTGAAGCCTTTTGACATAAGTGTCGCAATCCCAAACTTTAAGAAACAACAACTTAGGTTTCTTTGCAAACCATAGTTCATACGGTGTCGTCTCAACAGATTTAGACGGTGCCCTATTTAACGTGAGTGCAGCAGTCTCTAATGCATAACCCGAAAACGATAGTGGTAAATCGGTAAGAGACATCATAGATCGTACCATATGTAATAAAGTACGGTTACAACGTTCAGACACACCATTACGCTGTGGTGTTCCAGGTGGCGTGGGTTGTGAAACTATTCCACATTGTTTTAAATGAAGGCCAAACTCGTAACTCAAATATTTGCCTCCGCGATCAGATCGTAGAAACTTTATTTTCTTGTTACGATGATTATCCACTTCACTCTGAAATTCTTTGAACTTTTCAAATGTTTCAGACTTGTGTTTCATTAAGTAGATATACCCATATCTACTCAAATCATCTATGAAGGTCAGAAAATAATGATACCCATCGCGTGCCTCAACACTCATTGGACCACATACATCAGTATGTATTATTTCCAATAATTCATTGGTTCTCTCCATTGTTCCGGAGAACGGAGTTTTAGTCATTTTGCCCATGAGGCATGGTTCACAAGTATCAAATGATTCATGATCAAGTGATTCCAAAAGTCCATCTGCATGGAGTTTCTTCATGCGCTTTACACCAATATGACCAAAACGTCAGTGCCACAAGTATGTTGCACTATCATTATCAACTTTGCATCTTTTGGCATCAATATTATAAATATGTGTATTACTATGATCGAGATTCCATAAAAATAGACCACTCTTCAAGGGTGCATGACCATAAAAGATATTATTCATATAAATATAACAACCATTATTCTCCGATTTAAATGAATAACCGTCTCACATAAAACAAGATCCAGATAGAATGTTCATGCTCTACGCTGGCACCAAATAACAATTATTCAGGTCTAAAACTAATCCCGGAGGTAGATGTAGAGGTAGCGTGCCGACGGTGATCACATCGACCTTGGAACCATTCCCTACGCGCATCGTCACCTCGTCTTTAGACAATCTTCATTTAATCCGTAGCCCCTGTTTCGAGTTACAAATATGAGCAACCGAACCAGTATCAAACACCCGGGCGCTACTACGAGCATTAGTAAGGTACACATCAATAACATGTATATCACATATACCTTTGTTCACTTTGCCATCATTCTTATCCGCCAAATACTTGGGGCAGTTTCGCTTCTAGTGATCAGTCCCTTTGCAGTAGAAGCACTCAGTTTTAGGCTTGGGTCCAGACTTAGGCTTCTTCACGGGAGTGGCAACTTGTTTGCCATTCTTCTTGAAATTCCCCTTCTTTCCCTTGCCTTTTTTCTTGAAACTAGTGGTCTTGTTAACCATCAACACGGGAGTGGCAACTTGTTTGCTCCTTCTTGATTTCTACCTCCGCAGCTTTGAGCATAGCGAAGAGCTTGGGAATTGTCTTATCCATCCCTTGCATATTATAGTTCATCACAAAGCCTTTGTAGCTTGGTGGCAGTGATCGAAGAACTCTGTCAATAACACTATCATCTGGAAGATTAACTCCCAGCTGAGTCAAGTGGTTATGATACCCAGACATTTTGAGTATGTGTTCACTGTCAGAACTGTTCTCCTCCATCTTGCAGCTATAGAACTTGTTGGAGACTTCATATCTCTCAACCTGGGCATTTGCTTAAAATATTAACTTCAACTCTTGGAACATCTCATATGGTCCATGACGTTCAAAACGTCTTTGAAGTCCCGATTCTATGCCATAAAGCATGGCACACTGAACTATCAAGTAGTCATCAGATCGAGCTTGCCAGACGTTCATAACATCAGCATCTGCTCCTACAATAGGCATTTCACCTAGCGGTGCATTAAGGACATAATTCTTCTGTACAGCAATGAGGATAATCCTCAAGTTACGGACCCAGTACGTGTAGTTGCTACCATCATATTTCAACTTGGCTTTTTCTAGGAACACATTAAAATTCAAGGGAACGGTAGCACGGGCCATTGATCTATAACATAGATATGAAAAAACTGCGAGGACTAAGTTCATGATAAATTAAGTTCAATTAATCATATTACTTAAGAACTCCCACTTAGATAGACATCCCTCGAGTCATCTAAATGATTACGTGATCCAAATCAAAACCATGTCCAATCATCACGTGAGATGGAGTAGTCATCAATGGTGAACGCCTTTATGTTGATAATATCTACTATATGATTCACGTTCGACCTTTCGGTCTCCAGTGTTTCGAGGCCATGTTTGTACATGCTAGGCTCGTCAAGTTTAACTCGAGTATTCCGCGTGTGCAAAACTGTCTTGCACCCGTTGTATGTGAACGTAGAGCCTATCACACCCGATCATCACGTGGTGTCTCAACACGATGAACTATCGCAATGGTGCACACTTAGGGAGAACACTTATACCTTGAAATTTTAGTGAGGGATCATCTTATAATGCTACCGCTGTACTAAGCAAAATAAGATGCATCAAAGATAAACATCACATGCAATCAAAATATGTGACATGACATGGCCATCATCATCTTGTGCCTTTGATCTCCATCTCTAAAGCACTGTCATGATCTCCATCGTCACCGACTTGACACCTTGATCTCCATCGTAGTGTCGTGATCGTCTCCTCAACTATTGCTTCTACAACTATCGCTACCGCATAGTGATAAAGTAAAGCAATTACATGGCGTTTGCATTTCATACAATAAAGCGACAACCATAAGGCTCCTGCCAGTTGCCGATAACTTTTACAAAACATGATCATCTCATACAATAACATATATCACATCATGTCTTGACCATATCACATCACAACATGCCCTGCAAAAACAAGTTAGACGTTCTCTACTTTGTTGTTGCAAGTTTTACGTGGCTGCTACGGGCTTCTAGCAAGAATCGTTCTTACCTACGCATCAAAACCACAATGGTGATTTATCAAGTTTGTTGTTTTAACCTTCAACAAGGACTGGCCGCAGTCAAATTCGATTCAACTAAACTTGGAGAAACAAACACCCGCCAGCCACCTTTATGCAAAACTACTTGCATGCCTGCCGGTGGAATCGGTCTCATGAACGTGGTCATGTAAGGTTGGTACGAGCCGCTTCATCCAACAATACTGCCGAATCAAAATAAGACATTGGTGTTAAGCAGTATGACGATCACCGCCCATAACTCCTTGTGTTCTACTGGTGCATATCATCTATGCATATACCTGGCTCTGATACCACTGTTGGGAAACGTAGCATGCAATTTCAAAAATTTCCTACGCTCACGCAAGATCTATCTAGAAGATGCATAGCAACGAGAGGGGGAGAGTGTGTCTACGTACCCTCGTAGACCGAAAGCGGAAGCGTTTGACAATGCGGTTGATATAGTTGAACTACTTCTAGATCCAACCAATCAAGCACCGAACGTACGGCACCTCCGAGTTCTGCACACGTTCAGCTCAATGACGTCCCTCGTCCTCTTGATCCAGCAAAGGTGTCGAAGAAGATGATGAATTATGCCAGCACGACGGTGTGGTGACGGTGATGGTGAAGTGATCCGCGCAAGGCTTCGCCTAAGCACTATGAAGATATGACCGGAGGCGTAAACTGTGGAGGGGGGTGCCGCACATGACTAACGATTGTTGGTGTGTGTTCTAGGCGCCCCCTCCCCGTGTATATATAGGTGGGAGGGGGAGGGAACAACCATTGGGCGCCCCAAGTAGGAGGAATCCTACTTGGGGTCCTATCCCAATTCGCCCCTTCCTTATTTCACCAGAGAGGAAAAGGGAAGAGGGAAGGGAGGAAGGAAAGGGGGGGGGCGGACCCCCTCTTCCTTCTCCAATTCGGCCTCCTGCCTAATGGGGGGCGGGCGCCACCCCTTGTGGGCTGGTGTGCTCCCCTCTTATGGCCCATAAGGCCCATTATCCCCCCGGGGTTCCGGTAAACCCTCGGGTACTTCGATAAATATCTGATACTATCCAGAACACTTCTGGTGTCCGAATACTACCATCCTATATATCAATCTTTACCTCTCAACCATTTCGAGACTACTCGTCATGTTGGTGATATCATCCGGGACTCCGAACAACATTCTGTCGCCAAATCACATAACTCATATAATACTAAATCATCATCGAACGTTAAGCGTGTGGATCCTACGGGTTCGAGAACTATGTAGACATGACCGAGACACCTCTCCGGTCAATAACCAATAGCGGAACCTGGATGCCCAATTTGGCTCCTGCATATTCTACGAAGATCTTTATCGGTCAAACCGCATAACAACATACGTTGTTCCCTTTGTCATCGGTATGTTACTTGCCCGAGATTCGATCGTCGGTATCTCAATACCTAGTTCAATCTCGTTACCGGCAAGTCTCTTTACTCATTCCGTAATACATCATATTGTAACTAACTCATTAGTCACTTTGCTTGCAAGGCTTCTTATGATGTGCATTATCGAGAGGGCCCAAAGATACCTCTTCGATATTCGGAGTGACAAATCCTAATCTTGATCCAAGCCAAACCAACAAACACCTTCGGAGATACCTGTAGAGCATCTTTATAATCACCCAATTAAGTTGTGACGTTTGATATCACACAAGGTATTCCTCCGATATTCGGGAGTTGCATAATCTCATAGTCAAAGGAATATGTATATGACATGAAGAAAGCAATAGCAATAAAACTGAGCGATCAATATGCTAAGCTAACGAATGGGTCTTGTCCATCACATCATTCATGAAGTGACAACACATGTCTATGGTTAGGAAACTTAACCATCTTCGATTAACGAGCTAGTCTAGTAGAGGCTTAATAGAGACACGGGGTTTTGTCTATGAATCCATACATGTATCAAGTTTCCGGTTAATACAATTCTAGCATGAATAATAAACATTTATCATGATATAAGGAAATATAAAATAACAACTTTATTATTGCCTCTAGGGCATATTTCCTTCAATTACTCTACACAATCATATAATTTTAGAGACTGACTGTGTGTTTGTTGCTGCATCTCTTGCAAAGGATAATTTTGACAGGTGGGTACTTTTTGATTTGAAGAAGGAAGCAATGAATATCTCCAAGATGCTAAATGGGTTTAAAATTTCAAAGATTAATCGTTCAGCCAATGTGGTGGCTCATCTCATTGCTAAGTATAGTCTTTAAAATAGATCAAATGGTATTCTTGTTAATGATGTTCCACTTTGTGTGGTGAATTTTGTAACGAGTGATTGTAATAACTATGTTGATTAATTAATAGATGTGGTGGTTTTAAAAAATACCATCACGGACTAAATGCACTTCTTCGTGGCAGCAGCACCATCGCCTGGGATCTACCATGGTCGAAGGAAGGGCGAAGCCACACGGTCCACCTCGATGGAGGAATTCACGGGATCGAACAAGGCTGGCCCTATCAAACCATGTGTCCAAAACGTCACTCTGGGTATTTTTTGGGCTTTTCAGACCAACAGGGAAAATCCCCTGGAAGCCCTCCCAAGTAGTGGTGGAGGTACCAAAATATTAATGGGCGGGCCAGATTGAAGAAAAGCACAGAAGTTTAACTTCCTAGAATCAATTTCACCTTATTCAATGATTTGGCCTAAGACTGGGCGGACCACAACCCACTTTTGTTTCAAATAAGCTCCATCCCTACTCCCAAGCCATGCGTACCAAGCAACACAGAGCTATATCTTGCTCTTTTCGAGGCGGTAGCTAGAAGATTCGTCTAGTTTCACCCTTGGCGCGAGCGCTAGCATGCCGACCCAGGTGTGTTCCTGTGGTTTTTGGGGGAGTGGTTTTACAAAGATTATATGGATTGGTTCAGAGTAGTTTTAGAAAATTTTGCATGTTTTTTTTCTATGTGTTTTATGTATCGGTTTTCTCTTTCATATGCTCATTTTTTCTTTTATTTTTTCCTTCATTTCTAAAATACATGCAGATTTTTTTCAAATGCACGTAGAACATTTTTTCGTATGCATGGTTTTTCTGAAATACATGTTGAACATTTTTTGATACACGATGGACATTTTTAACACACATTGAACATTATTCATAAATGCCAAGAACATGTTTTTTCAACATGCAAAACATTTTTTAACTTTTGGATTGTTTTAAAATACGACAACCATTTTTTGAATGGTACAAATTTTTTTAATAACCCAAATATATATTTTAACATTGTATAATCATTTTTTAAATGTCAAGCACATATTTTTGAATTTTGGTAACATTTTTCGAATGTCATAAAACATTTTTATTAGATCACGGATATATTTATTTACATTGTATAATTCTATTTAAATTTCTCAAAATGAAACTTGAAATGCACAAACATTTTTTAAATGTCACAAATATTTTTTGAAACTCATGTCAATTTTTGTTGCGTGACGAAATATTTTGAGATTTTGAACAATTCATTTTGGTATTTAAAATATTTCAAAAACATAAAGAAAAGTAAAAAAGAAGAAAAAATGAGAGAAAAAAACGAAAGATACACCGGGTAGCGAACCCACGCGATCCTATTGAACCGGCCTCGCTTGAGGCGCTCCGACGCGCGCCCCGGCCCCGCGCGGACGAGTCGAGCGAGATCCCAACAAATGATAAGCTTCAGGAGTGAAGCATTCGAGGATAAGAGGAGGAAGAGCCGTTGAAGGAAAGAAGAGATGACGATGTCGTCGCCGGCCTCCACCCACCTCCTCCGCTCCGCGCCCGCGGCACCCCTGCTGCCTCGCCGCGCCTCCCTGCAGCTCTCCTGCGTCGCCAGCGGAGCTGCGCCAAGGAGTAGGAGACGGAGCGGCCGCCTGGTGGTGGTCCGCGCGGCCACCGTGGAGGTGGCCGAGGCCGCCGGCGCCCCCGCCTACACCAGCGAATCCCTCATCCTCTACTTCAAGGCGGAGGGCACCATGGAGGAGAGGGCTATTCCCAAGATCACCCAGGCTCTCGAGGTGCATTCACTGATTGATTTATTGCTGACTGGGATGGACGATGAACGTCGGCCGGTAAATCCACCATCGATTGAGGTAAACATGTGCGTGTGTGTTGTAGGGGATGGATGGCGTCAGTGACCTGGAGGTGCTCATCGAAGAAGGCATCGGAAGTGTTGTGGTAAATTTGCCCCCCCCCCCCCCCTCTGCTTGCTCCTAGTATTCAGTGTGCACGTATATATGTGCATTTCTTTTGCGTGGAATATATCTGTCTGCGGTCATATGCTCAAACCATTATCCCAATTTCGTAAACACATTAGATTCTGTGAAGTGTACTATCTGCAAACACAAGAGACTGCCTTGCAAGCAGAGAGGGCGTTATCGTCAGAAAGTAGCCTTTTAGTAGTAACCCTGAACGATTAATTTTCGTACAGATTTTGTCAAAAGGAAAACCCACAAATGTTTAAATTTCCTTTTTCTCTGGTACTCGGTTATCTGAAAGAATCAACAAAGAAAGCAAAACACAATTAGCTACACAGAGATCTCTGCAAGCCAGTTCTGTAATCCTGTCTATATTGCTGACAGATTAACCATGGATATATGATCATGGGAGATGAAAGCAGCGCTATAGATTCTTATATCCATTACTTATAGAGTGATTTGTGGTCACAACACTTAACAAACAAAAACGCTGTTATGGACAATGTGGTGAGGACAAGGAAAGCTCCTTGCAGATTTGCAGTGTCTCTATGCTCAGGGCACCTGGAGAGCACAGCAAACAATTATCAGTTTGGTGACTATAACTTTTTTACCACATTGGAAAACAATGTGCAGGGACTAATTAATTTCTTAAACACTTATCTGGTTTTTCACTTAAGCATTTGCAGGGCAGATATGTCCTCGTGTTACATAACTAGTAAAAATACCACTTAAGTTGAAACTTGAAAGCCATTTGTTTTGAAAACCAGATAAAGATCGAAACTCCAAATGGTTAAGATGTACGTAGAACAGTTCGCACTGCTTTGTTGACGAACTTCTATTTTCACCAAGAAGTCAAATCTATTTTCAAGTTTTCTCAGACTTCTAAACTTAATTTTCCTTATAGTGTGAGGAAATGAAATACGGCATTACCTTTAGTTTCGTGAAACACCCAAGGCCTAGCATAAACTGCAGTGTTTTGTTAACCCAAAAAGTACAAAACAAAAAAGAAGTGTTAAACTTCAAATGCAGAGTGATCGCAAAGCAGCTGGTGACTTCTTCTCTTCGTCTTCTTGGTGGCGGATCTCCTTTCGACTGATCCGACGAAGCTAGCTCTCGCTCTTCTCGGTCTATCTAGTGCTGATGGGTGCTAAGTTCTTGGTGTTGGCTGTTTGTCACGACTCACTCCTAGTTCTATTTCTGTCGTCTTTGTTGTTCTCTGTATCTTCTTGTGTGAGTTGGGTGCTATCTTTGTACCCGATGTGTTGTATCTCTTTCTTATTTATAATGAAAATGGTTCAGGCCGGCGTAAGCCCGCCGTAGCACCGTCAAAAAATTAAACTTAGTTGCCAGTAACAACCAAAACATTGCAGTTGTGGAACAATTAAGATGCATGTGCTCATGTTTAAGAGAGTCTCTACTCTGTAATATCTGCTTTTTGTGT
This sequence comes from Aegilops umbellulata, assembly GCA_032464435.1. NCBI lineage: Eukaryota > Viridiplantae > Streptophyta > Magnoliopsida > Poales > Poaceae > Aegilops > Aegilops umbellulata. Next base: position 406,479,643 of record CP136054.1, on the reverse strand, counting down.
ACAACAGATAATTCATTCCATTTCAGCTTCAAGAGCCTCGATGGCTACAGAAGCGAATTTTATTAAAAGCTCTATCTATGTTCTAATCATGCCATTTTATTTCTTAACACGATGCGATACATTATCACCGTTGATGTATGTTTTTGCTGGAGCAACTGCAGTTAACGAAGGCTACAACAGTCCAAGCTACTGGGGTCGCCTCAAACCTAGTGGAAGCCATCCAGGGAGTTGGCTTCAAGCTGCAAACTCTTAGCCTCAGCTTCGAGGACTTTGACAAGGCAGATGCTGCTGCTGCTGCTGTCACAGGAGAAGGAGCAGAAGTCCAAGCCAGCGAGTGAGCTAAACAACTTCGTGCCTGCGCTGAGTGCACACGATGTGCTCTGATCGTTGGGGTTCAATCTTTCTTCAGACATTTTTTTCTTTAGTTGTCATACACTCGCTTCTAGCAATTTTTCAAGCTGCACGTTTTACCTTCTGGCATGACTACGTACCCTATGTGGGCTTTTAGAAATGCTTCATCTTCCCATCAAAGAAAAAGAAAAAGAAAAAGAAAAAGAAATTCTGCGTCTTGGGAGTTTCCCGGTTCCTTCGCATGGTGTGTGTTCTTGGCCCGTTCTATCTGAAGTAGGAGGACAAACCGTCTGGTCCGCCATATTACGCGCTGGTTGACCACGCTGCGTCAGCAAACTCACTCAATACGCTTCCCTAGAAAAGAAGAGGATGCCAACCCGGGTCGGTCTTGTAGAAACCCAGTAGATATCACGCCTTGTGAATTCTGCTGCTCCCTTGGATCCATATTAATTGACACTACTTTAGTAGTACAACTTTATTAAAGGATCCTCAATTTAGATACATTAAAACCAAGCACTTTTCCAGCCCTTTCAGGTCATCAGCGCTCCCAACCGTCTGATCGTCAATTTTGAGCATTTTCGGTCGTTAGATTAGCTGTGAATCGCTTTTAATTTCGGATCGTTCGCTAATACAGATCACTGACATTATGGGCGCTACTCCATTAGCTTTTTTGGACGCTCCGGGTTAATTGGGCCCAATGGCCTGTGACAGTTTTCCCACGTGAAGCGGATGGACACGCCGAGTCTCGCACAATCCCCACGAACCCTTGCCGTGGCTTTCTAAAAAAATATCGCGTGGCGGCTCATCCACGACAGTTCCCCAACCTAGCGGACTAGCGGTGCGGCAGCGACGACTACGACGCTGGAGGTTCGACTGGTCCGACGTATGGCGCCTCGCCGGACAACTGGACGGGATCCGCTAGGCTGCGCATCCGGACGGTGCCACCGCCCGGACAACCCAACTCGATTCAACTTCTATCGCTAATTTAGACCTTAATTCTCATCAATAGCAGTTGATGGGGCCGCCGCCAAATATTATTGGGTCAGTTACAATTTTACATTCATGTTTTTCCTTCCTTCAATTTATGAGCATGTCATGAACACCTATATAACCACAATCTTACGCTGGTTCTTCCCAACTATCCCCACTTCTAGAAATCATTATCCAAGAGCGATGGCTAATATTTAGGTATGCAATTAGTCCAAATCCTCCCTCCTTTCTGCATCCCCTCTTCCCCCAGGTCTTCATTGTTTTTCTCTATTCATATTTTTTTATGCTCACCAAAAATGCGGGTCTTCATTTTTAAGGATTTGAGGCTGATTCTGCTGGATTAGAAGGTTTAGGCATTACTAGCACATATGCCCGGTTGCACCGGGGGAGAAAAATCTGTGTGTACTTAAATTAAATGTAATGGGAAGCGGAGTGGAGCTAGCAGCAACCGTATCTGAATTAAAAAGACTTCCTCTTTGCCGTTGTACTAAAAACCTTCAGGATACATGTCGCGCCCGTCCAAAGGCTTCGGAGGCTTCCTGCCGCTGCCATCCTCCTTGCCACTGGGCGAAGGAACTTACAATTCTCCTCTCTGGAAGCCATATGTAGCTTCAAGTAGTTGATGGTATGTGGATGCAAAGGAAGATGAGTATATGCTGAATGTTAATGTAATCATAATCCAAAGATTATTACTAGCAGAATGGTACATTTGCTATGTTAAAATTGGTAAAAAAATGATTTAATGGTAGCCTGCTGTATCCCAGATCATAATATTGCTATAAATATTTGTAAGCAAAAAAGAAAAAGAAACATGAACTGCCATATTCAAATTCTATCAAACCAAGACAGTGTTATTCATAAATATCTAGTGTAGATAAAAATGCCCAATCTGCACGAATAGAATAGTAGTTAGGAGAACCAGTTAATTTTCTTGGAAAAACATACCCAAAAAATAGAAGTGATGGAGTGTAGCAGTAGCAGATAATCATTAATGCATTTTCCAAAAATGTTCTGGAATTTGAAAATTTGTTCGCATTTTACAAAAAAGGTTTCGATTTTTAATTTTTGTTCATGTGAACAAATAATCTTAAGGATTTTCAAATTTTTCTCAGATTGAAATTTTGTTCTGCATTTCAAAAGTTGTACTTGTTTTCAAACTTTGTTCACCATTTTAAAAAATGTTTGCATTTTCAAAGTATGTTCTGGGGTTGGAAAATTATTCACATTTTACAAAAAATTGGAACATTTCAGAAATGTTTGTGTTATAGAAAATTGTTCGGATTTTCAAAAGATGTAAAAAAATTCACCTTTTTTACAAATTCAAAAAATATTCAGGAATTTAAATTGTATTCGCAGTTTCAAAAGATGTTCCGAAATTTAAAATTTGGCCACGTTTGTCAAAAAGTATTCGTAATTGCAGAATAACTTTAACAATTTCTAAGTAATCCCCAATTTGGGCCGCGGTTTTCAGTACATTTATATTCGCCCCACAGATATGTCACAAAAGCTTTAGTGGGTGGGGTGGCTAGCTTGTCGGGTGCATAAAGTTGAGGTCGACGGTTTGAATCCCTGGTAGCTCGCTTTTTTGTTTTTAATTTGTCGCCTGACCTCTAGCACGAGGTCAATCCAAATGGGCCGGCCCAGTCACGCGATTCCTATGCGAACGGACGTCTTTTTGATGCAGACCCGAATTAGTACCACCTCGAGTATATGTTTTAAATTCAAACTGAAAGCGTAAATTCACAGAAAGAAAGCGTATTGTGACGATGAATTCAAAGAGTCAATCCGTGCTTTATTATTAAGGAGATATTGTATCCAATGGCTAACAGATAGGTTAGTACCAGTGTTCTTATTCTTATGCCTCATCTTACTATCTGTCTGAATGTACCTCTAATTCCTACTATACGATACCAATCTATATTTGTTCTGAATAATTGCATTACCATGTACCGATCTTGCTCTATGTATCATTTTATTAGCAAGTGAAAAATGCGGAAAAGAAAACCAAATGCATGCACGTGGTGATGCGTCGACGTCACACTCTGGATCAAAATCCAAATCAAAACGAGCAAAACATATAAATATCTTGCAAGGTGCTGATGAATCGACATCACAATCTGGTTATATCAAAAATATTGTGCCTCTCAAACCAAAACACCATGGTCCTCCTTTTAAAAAAATATCCTACATACAGCAGAGAGCAAGCAAATAAAAGCCAACTAGCACCCATTAGGTTCAGGAGAATGAGTAAAGGTTGTTAATTCTGGACCATTGTGTGATGTCTCAAGATGTAGTACACTAAACTATTAGTTTATCCCTTTGATAGGTAAAACACTAGCAGTAACGACAAACAAACCATGGACAAGGGCGGGAACAACACTAATGGAAGTGATAAAAATGAAGGGCAAATCCCTCCTACACTTGATGCAACACATATACAATTATTTCTCATTTTGCTATATCCTTGACTAATTTTTTTACTTCATTATCATCGTCATTTTTATTTGAATTATTAAAGGAAAAGATGGAACCATCTTCCGCCAAGGAACAAGAAGCACCATCTTTTTGAAATTGCTACTGCAAGCAAAAATGATTCACACAACACTAACAAGAAGCCATCAAAAAGGTCCAGACCAAAACTTGCAACCTGAAGTTTAGTACATATCCACTTACTATTTATTTACAAACTTTTCTATGGACATGACTGGAACCGAAGCCAGCACATCAACTTCCGCAAAGAAGAAGATGCACTTATCATAAAAGAGCTTCGATCAACTTATTTCAGAAGCAAATAAAGGAACGGCGATCTTCTGCATACGTTCACCTTTTAAAGTTATTTAGTTTCTGATTAATAAAATTTTTCGCCCGGGTGTGAATGGTACTGCATGATCAGGTGATCAACAATTTTGTCTTCACCAGTTATCATGTCTTGGTACTATGTTTTGCAAAAACTATTCCTCTTTTGTGCACTGAATAATGAAACAACTTATGCATTTCTATACATATGGTTATCGTACCTCTAAATAATGTTTTGTTTCCATAGCTCTGGTTTCTATTCCTATAGGAAAATGCACTTCTTCGATCTTCTACTATTCTACCAAGAATGTTTAAAATGCACTTCTTCGATCTTCTACTATTCTACTAAGAATGTTTAAATCCCAATGATATAATATCTCAATTCTATTAGCATAACAAAATGCATCTTTTTAGTTTTCAGTTGATCTATTAAAATGCAAAATAAGGATTACTACCCTAAATTCAGCATTTGAAGCAGGCCTTTCATGCCCACCCCTCAAAAAATTGTAGCATGGAGCTACTAATTCCTCTCGTGTATCATTGTTTCTCCTCATTTTTCTTCCCTACAAGGTTAACGCAGATACAACAGGAAATGCAAAAGACATTATTCATCGGTTACCAAAAAAAATAACCAGCTATCAGTTACAGATGCGCGGTGCCAAATGATAATTGAGTGCTTATAAATGCCTGAATATTACACACCCATTAAACCATATAATGATCATTAGCCTGACCTCTCACACACCATTCTACTATAAGTATAGAACATTTCCATATAACATGTTAAAGTATTAACCAATTTCTGCCAAAAGGTACCTATGTTCTCAGTTCATACAAGAATATCCAATATACTTCTAAATTCAGGGGATAGGTACTAAACAATAAAATTTTGTAGGAAATGAAATACACTATATGATGGTACCTATTCCCAGATATAAATTCAGCCAAACCAACACCAAGACAACCCGCTGAATCCATGAATATGAGATGAAAAGCAAACATGACCAATATACTCGATCTTATACATATAAATGAAAGTTTTAATATACTTCAGTTAAACCTCCAGAATCAGAACGGAAACCCAATTCTAATTTATTACACGACTATTTTTTTAGACAATATTACATGACTATTAAATGATAAACATTAAAATAACGTGACACAAGGCCCAGTCCAAGACCATACTTTCAATTAAATTAAAAAAGACAAGCCCAAGAATGAACCAATAGCTTATTTAATCCTCCCATTATTTCATGTACTACCTTTGGCTTTCAATATTCGATAAAGGAAGGTTAAAAAATTCAATAAAGGAAGGATCTGCTCAACTTATAACAAAATCTGAATAAAAAATAACAATACAAAATTACGGAACAACGTGTTTCTATATATTCGTATCTATGCCTAACATTGAATTGCATAAATCGTCGGGAGCAGCAACGCGCGCCGGCATGGTCTAGTAAAGGATGTAAAATAGCACGAGACCACTTTTGAATGATGTATATTTTACTTCAGTCGTAATTTGACGATGTAAAATACATCATCTATTGAAGATACTCTTAATATGAATCGGAGGGAGTATTACCTTTGTTCATTTAGTTGAATTAAAAAGGATCGGAGGATACCCTCAAGGTTTCATTTACATGCCTAATCATCACAAAAAATTGTAGAACTAGACTAACCCAAGGATAGACACATCAAACACTCTCTGAGATTCGCACACACATCTAATGGGTCGAAATTTGACCCAGCACGAATTGAAAATCAGTCGACTAGAACCGCTGGGAGGTTTTTTTAGAGAGGTTCCCTTAATGCATCTCCAATCGGAGTGGGCAAATTTGATTCCAGGAGCCTGTCACCCCTTATATATCCCCCCCCTACAATTACACCCCCTCCTCCATTTTCAAAACCTCAAACCCATTTTTGACCACTAAATGATGTGAATACACGTAACAGTGAATATAACACACAAATAAAACTTATTTTCAGCGTGGATTCACATATGATCCACAAGATCATTGAGTAGTTGCACATGCATCTTTGTATCTTGAAATTGTCGATGCATCTCTAGAAAGTTCACAACATGCTCTGCATCTTGTTCCAGGAGGCGGGCATGCACTTCGCCTTCTCAAAATCATGTGTGTGGGCTGCCACTTTCTCCCTCATCCTCCACAATCATGATGTGCAAGATTACAGAACATGTCATCACCTGCCGCAATGTCTCTGGATCCCACATCACTGCACCTCCAAGAACAATACCCCAACAAGCTTGGAGCACTTCAAATGGCATTTCCACATCCTTCCTCCCAACTTCTTGCATTTGTGCAAAAGAGGCATCGTTTTTTTATCTTTGGGATTGGGTATAGTCTTCACAAACGTCGCCCATTGAGGATAGAAACCATTGACAACTGGTGCATCAGCTAATCGAGTGGCTTTAGAAGCCTGTGTACAAGCTCATAACGAAGGGCGCAATCTTGCTCGCGAAGGTAATGAAATTATCCGAGCAGCTTGCAAATGGAGTCCTGAACTAGCCGCAACTTGTGAAGTATGGAAGGCGATCAAATTCGAGTTCGAGCCGGTACATTCTACTTGTTCACCTATGTCGGTTTGGGGTCTGGTCAGTTCACCGGGAGGATCGCCCTCCCAATTCGAAGTTTTTTCCTGGAAGTTTCAACCGTCGTTGACTATGACAGCTGGGAACTCAATAGTCTTACACGGAAAGCACTCAACCGGCCTTCCTCTTCTGAATTATATGCATGACAGAAATCATTCCTCACTTGTATTAACTTCATGAGCCCAAGCCTTTATTTGTTGAGGGGAAACGAGTCCAATTTGAAGTAGAAACAGGAGTTCATTTTGGTCATGGTATTAAGAAATGGAATCCTAAAATGGCCCCTTACATTTCGGCAAAGCGTAAAGGTACTCATATTATAAATCTCGCTAGAACAACTCGTTTTTTATCAGAAGCTTGTGATTTAGTTTTTGATGCAGCAAGTCAGGGGCAAAGTTTCTTAATTGTTGGTACCATGGAAAAACTCTGACTTCCTAGTTTTAGTTAGTAGAAACCTAATTGGTTAAAATTCTAGGCGGTACCCCCATGTTATAGTCATACATGTTGATGGTGTAGTTGCACGTAGGAGCATCCCCAATGCAAGGTCTATTGAGCAGCGGAGATTCATGAAGCACATTGATGTCGTTGTGAGAACATAGCATGCCAAAGAAAGCATGATAAATTCACAAGTTCTTTGACGCCACTACTTCAAGTATGACGGTGACTTCTTTGGTTTTCTCTTGGTACTGCCCGTGCAAACTGGTCTGACAATTTTTCCATCGCCAATACATACAATAGATTGAACTAAACATACCTAAAAGACCTCTTGCTACTCCAAATGTTAATAACGTTTATGTATCCTTGATATTTGGTTCTTTTGAGTACTTCGTGTAGGTAAATTGCTCCATGGCCTCAATGCATGTGCTCTTCACAGTCGGACGTACTCATCAACAACATTTATGGCTTTACCTTATGCAATATCCTCATACTAGTCGTTCATTTCTGCAACTGAGAGAATGGCAGTTGTCCGCAACAATGCTTCACCCCATTCACTATGGGCAAGAATAAATGAGTGCTCATCTCGAAGCGACGCCCAAAAAAACCCTCATAAAACATACCGGGTTGGGTTGGAAGTTGTGCGCCACTTATCATATCCCTAGAAACAACGGTCCTGCTCTTTGGTTGAACCCTTGAAGTTGCAAACATGTTCCTCTTACTTCTCCATTTCTTCCTGGATGCATCATCATCATGTCAACATCTTCGTCAGCGTCAATGTTTGAATTGAAAGAACCAATGAACCCTCTACATATGTACTCATCAAGCTCTTTGTAACCAAAATCATCATTCGACGAATCCATCACTTGCCTACAAATAAGTAAAGAATATCAAAAATAGCTTGGACATTTCTTCGAACACATGGCAGGCAAGGTGTATATCCGGCGGAGTAGGGCGTACTAGTGCGACGTTCGGGGTGGCTACCGTGTTTGAGGCGGAAATGACAGTCGTGAGGGGTTTGGGCCCCCTTGTGACGGCATCGCAGGATGGGGACATCGGCGAATTTAGGGTTGGAACGACACCAGAGCTAGGAAAGGGGCAATGAGAACAAGGACGAAGAGTGGAAGAGGGCAGGGCAGAGGAGGGTTGGGGAAATTTAGAGAGATTTGAGGTGGATCCGACGCAATTGGCGTGGCACGTCTGTACGAGCCTAAATCCACCCCACATATGAACTGGGTTTGAAAGATTTCGAACAACCCAGGCATATAGACCGTTGAGAGCCTAGTTGCAATGGCAGAGCTATGTTGAGGCCGGGGGAGGGGGACATTGCCTCCCAGCCTTGGGATTTTTTCTGAAGAATTTATTTCTGTAGCCGCATAGATTGAAGAAAATATAGACTTTTACCCCTCCAAGAGTTAATATTTTTTCATTAGTCTCCCTAGTCATCCCAAGCTAGCTCTGCCACTGCCCGATTGAGTGGCGTTTTATGACAAAGAAGATTTGCCATGATGATACGCCTGAACATATGGGGCAAAGTAGGGGGTCCAATTGAAGATTCTCGTATCTCGTATTATCCCGTGTAGAGAAGCGCTGGCTATAGCTAATGATCTCTCTATCACGAGTGAATAGCAAAAAACTACCACATTATGGGCCATCGTTGCAAAAAACTACCATTTTTTTGACTTTTCACAAAACTACAAAAAAGTGGTGGGCTGTTCCAAAAAACCCTAGTGGCCGAACGGTTAAAGTTTAAGTGTGTCTATGACACGTGGGGCCCGCCCGTCAGGTTTCTGTCGGCCATAGGCTGACGGCGCGCGGGCGGACGGTTGTTAGGGCGTGCTGTCCCGACCAGGTCAAGACGACTGCACCGTGTCCTCTGTTTCCCCTGTCTCTCACTCCGCCTCCCTCTCCGACCTAGGCGATGGTGTCGGCTGCGGCAAAACTAGTCGACGACAGCCACTAGACGTGTGGAGGTCGAACGGGGGATGGAGGCGGAGAGTACTCGGAGGTTGATAACTGGCTGGGGAGCGGTAGCTTCGCAACCCAGCCGGCGGCGCCGCTGTCGGCTTCCTGATACGTCTCCAACGTATCTATAATTTTTGATTGCTCCATGCTATATTATCTACTGTTTTGGGCAATATTGGGATTTATTATCCACTTTTATATTATTTTTGGAACTAATCTATTAACCAGAGGCCCAGCCGAGTTCTGCTGTTTTATGCCTATCTCAGTGTTTCGACGAAAAGGAATATCAGACGAAGTCGAAACGGAACGAAATCAACTAGAGAAGTTATTTTTGGAACGAAAGCCACCCGATGGACTTGGACCCCACGTCAAGGAAGGAACGAGGAAGCCACGAGGGTGGGGGGGCGCGCCCACCCCCTAGGGCGCCCCCTGCCTCGTGGGGCCCTCGTGGCTCCCCTGACGTACTTCTTCCGCCTATATAACTCTACGTACCCTAAAACTTCCTGAACGGAGATTAGATCAGGAGTTCCGCCGCTGCAAGCCTCTGTAGCCACCAAAAACCTCTCGGGACCCTGTTCCGGCACCCTGCCGGAGGGGGGGGGGAACCCTCACCGGTGGCCATCTTCATCATCCCGGCGCTCTCCATGACGAGGAGGGAGTAGTTCACCCTCGGGGCTGAGGGTATGTACCAGTAGCTATGTGTTTGATCTCTCTCTCTCTCTCTCTCTCTCGTGTTCTTGATTTGGCACGATCTTGATGTATCATGAGCTTTGCTATTATAGTTGGATCTTATGTTTCTTCTCCCCCTCTACTCTCTTGTAATGGATTAAGTTTTCCCTTTGAAGTAATCTTATCGGATTGAGTCTTTAAAGATTTGAGAACACTTGATGTATGTCTTGCGTGGGATAACCGTGGTGACAATGGGTTATTCTATTAATTCACTTGATGTATGTTCTGGTGATCAACTTGCGGGTTCCGCCCATGAACCTATGCATAGGGGTTGGCACACGTTTTCGTCGTGATTCTCCGGTAGAAACTTTGGGCACTCTTTGAAGTACTTTGTGTTGGATTGAATAGATGAATTTGAGATTGTGTGATGCATATCGTATAATCATACCCACGGATACTTGAGGTGACATTGGAGTATCTAGGTGACATTAGGGTTTTGGTTGATTTGTGTCTTAAGGTGTTATTCTAGTACGAACTCTAGGGCTGTTTGTGACACTTATAGGAATAGCCCAACGGATTGATTGGAAAGAATAACTTTGAGGTGGTTTCGTACCCTACCATAATCTCTTTGTTTGTTCTCCGCTATTAGTAACTTTGGAGTGACTCTTTGTTGCATGTTGAGGGATAGTTATATGATCCAACTATGTTATTATTGTTGAGAGAACTTGCACTAGTGAAAGTATGAACCCTAGGCCTTGTTTCCTATCATTGCAATATCGTTTGTGCTCACTTTTACCTCTTGTTACCTTGCTGTTTTTATATTTTCAGTTTACAGAAACCTATATCTACCATCCATATTGCACTTGTATCACCATCTCTTCGCCGAACTAGTGCACCTATACAATTTACCATTGTATTGGGTGTATTGGGGACACAAGAGACTCTTTGTTATTTGGTTGCAGGGTTGCTTGAGAGAGACCATCTTCATCCTACGCCTCCCACGGATTGATAAACCTTAGGTCATCCACTTGAGGGAAATTTGCTACTTTCCTACAAACCTCTGCACTTGGAGGCCCAACAACGTCTACAAGAAGAAGGTTGTGTAGTAGACATCAAGCTCTTTTCTGGCGCCGTTGCCGGGGAGGTTAGTGCTTGAAGGTATATCTTTAGATCTTGCAATCGAATCTTTTTGTTTCTTGTTTTAGCACTAGTTAGTTTATAAAAGAAAACTACAAAAAATATGGAATTGAGTTTGCCTCATACGCTTCATCTTTTTAATATCTTTCGTGAGTATGATGGAAAGGAAAATTGTGCCAACGTGTTAGAAGAAGAATGCATTAAATTGTTTGGCACTAAATCTTTGAATGATGAGCATGATTGCAATGTTGTTAGTATGAACTCCTTGAATATCCATAGTACTAATGATGATTGCACTAGTTATGATGAAAATGCCTCCTATAAACATGTCAATTTTTGTGGAGTGCATTGGGTTTGCAAGTACACACCAAATAGGGAAGATAGATATTGCAAGAGGCATAAGTATTTAGAAACTAAATTGTTGCAAGAAAGTCTTGATGTGAGTGCTGAAAATTTAAAATATCTTTACCGTACTTGTGAACTTTGCAATGAGCATGGTCATTTAAATATCAAATGCAAATTGTTTCATGACCGAATCTTGTCCAAAAATTGTGATGACTTGATTTCCCTTGCACATTATAATGAACTTTGTTTGCTTTTGGGTTATGAAGAAATGAAACGTCAAACTAAGCATATTCCAGAATATAACCTTGATAAATTCCTCGATATTGATCTAGAGAAGATTTATATGTATTGTGCGGTGAATTGCATTGAAAATCCTTATATTGCCAATTACATAAAGAAAAGAAAACAAATAGAGGATGAAGAGAATACTAATGAAAGGGAAGAGACTTCCCAATATCCTCCTATTATTTCTTATGATGAATCAGGTAACGAGGAGGAGCCTTCTATTCAACCAATATCATTAATAAGGAGCTCCAAAAAGGGGATTGAACCCACACATGATGTGGTGAAGAAGAAGAAGAAAAGAAAAAGGAAGAGAGGTAAAAAGGTATCTCTCCCAAATAAAGTTGCTCCTATTATTGTTGTGCCTCATGAAAATGATACACTTGATGATGATATCGTTATGCCTATTGCTTGTTGTGATGATTATGATTGGGAAGATAATGATACTTCTTATGATCTTGAAAATCTTTTTGGTACTTGCTTGGAAGAATATAATAATTGCTATACTATCGGTGCTATCTATACTATTAATGATGAGAGTGATTATGCTTATGATATGAAAAGGCTCAAGCTTGGGGAAGCTATGTTTGATGAGGATGACATATTTGAGAATATATTTGCTGTAATTAATGTTTGTCCCAAGCTTGGGGATGCTATGTTTAATAATGATGACATTTTTAGCCCCTCAAGTTTTGATATGCAAAGTTGTTATGATAATAGCATGCCTTCTACCTATGATGATTATATTGATGAAAGTGGGTTTGGAAGAGTGTCAACTTTAGGAAGTAATGATCCCACAATATTGGAGGATGTTGAATATTATAATATTTATGAAAGTGGATTTGGAGAGGTCATGACTTTATTTAGTGAACAAAGTTGCTACTTATGATGATTATTGTGATAAAACTTATGCTATAAAGAGTAGTGATGATTATATTTATAAAACTTGTCATGATTATGAGTACCCTTTCTTTGAACATTACTCCTTTAATGTGGAAACAATTTATTGTATTCAAGTCTCTTATGATACTCCCACTATTCTGAACGAGAAGAATTTTGCTTATGTGATGAGTAATAAAATTTCTATGCTAGTAGATCATGAAAAGAATGTTTTAGGTGCTGTTTATATTGTTGAATTCATTCATGATGCTAATGAAAATTATTATGAGGGAGGAACATATGCTTGTAGGAATTGCAATAATATCAAGTTTCCTCTCTATGTGCTTAAAGTTATGCTTGTTTTACCTTCCTATGCAAGTTGATTATTGTTCCCATAAGTTGTTTGCTCACAAAATCCCCAATGCATAGGAAGTGGGTTAGACTTAAATGTGCTAGTCATATTCTTCATGATGCTCTCTTTATGTTTCAATTCCTATCTTTTATGTGAGCATCATTGAAATCATCATGCCTAGCTAGGGGCATTAAACGATAGCGCTTGTTGGGAGGCAACCCAATTTTATTTTTGTTTCTTGCTTTTTGATTCTGTTTAGGAATAAATAATCCACCTAGATTCTGTTTAGATGTGGTTTTATGTATTAATTAGTGTTTGTGCCAAGTAGAACCTTTGGGAAGACTTGTGTGAAGTCTTTATGATCATGCTGTAAAACACAGAAACTTTAGCGCTCACGAGATTAGCTTCAACTCTTTACTGGAGAGTGATATTTAGTTGATTCTTTTTGCAGATGATTAATAGAAAAATTCCTCAGGTCCACCAATTTATTTTAGAATTTTTGGAGTTCCAGAAGTTTGCGTTAGTTACATATTACTACAGACTGTTCTGTTTTTGACAGATTCTGTTTTTCGTGTGTTGTTTGCTTATTTTGATGAATCTATGGCTAGTAAAATAGTTTATAAACCATAGAGAAGTTGGTATACAGTAGGTTTAACACCAATATAAATAAAGAATGAGTTCATTACAGTACCTTGAAGTGGTGTTTTGTTTTCTTTCGCTAACGGAGCTCACGAGTTTTCTGTTAAGTCTTGTGTTGTGAAGTTTTCAAGTTTTGGGTAAAGATTCGATGGACTATGGAATAAGGAGTGGAAAGAGCCTAAGCTTGGGGATGCCCAAGGAACCCCAAGGTAATATTCAAGGATAACCAAGCGTCTAAGCTTGGGGATGACCCGGAAGGCATCCCCTCTTTCGTCTTCGTTCATCGATAACTTTACTTGGAGCTATATTTTTATTCACCACATGATATGTGTTTTTCTTGGAGCATCATTTTATTTTCTTTAGCTTTGCTTGCTGTCATCTGAAATTCTTAAATAGAGAGTCTTCACATAGTTGCATAATTATTCACTACTCATTGATCTACACTTATATCTTTCGGAGTAGTTTGTTGTTTGCTCTAGTGCTTCACTTATATCTTTTAGAGCATGGTGGTATTTTTATTTTGAAGAAATATATGAACTCTCATGCTTCACTTATATTATTTTGAGAGTCTTAAATAGCATGGTAATTTGCTTAATAATCATAATATGCTTGGTGTTCAAGATTTGTAAAACTTTCTTTTGAGTGTGTTGAATACTAAGAAAAGTTTGATGCTTGATAATTGTTTTGAGATATGAAGATGGTGATATTAGAGTCATGCTAGTGAGTAGTTGTGAATTTGAGAAATACTTGTGTTAAACTTTGTGATTCCCGTAGCATGCACGTATGGTGAACTGTCATGTGATGAAGTCGGAGCATGATTTATTTATTGATTGTCTTCCTTATGAGTGGCGGTCGGGGACGAGCTATGGTCTTTTCCTACCAATCTATCCCCCCAGGAGCATGCGCGTAATACTTTGCTTGATAACTTGTAGATTTTTGCAATAAGTATATGAGTTCTTTATGACTAATGTTGAGTCCATGGATTATACGCAGTTTTCCCTTCCTTCCACCATTGCTAGCCTCTTTAATACCGCACACTTTTCGCCGGTATCATACACCCACCATATATCTTCCTCAAAACAGCCACCATACCTACCTATCATGGCATTTCCATAGCCATTCCGAGATATAATGCCATGCAACTTTCCACCGTTCCGTTTATTATGACACGCTCCATCATTGTCATATTGCTAGCATGATCATGTAGTTGACATCGTATTCGTGGCAAAGCCACCGTTCATAATTCTTTCATACATGTCACTCTTGATTCATTGCATATCCCGATACACCGCCGGAGGCATTCATATAGAGTCATATTTTGTTCTAAGTATCAAGTTGTAATTCTTGAGTTGTAAGTAAATAAAAGTGTGATGATCATCATTATTAGAGCATTGTCCAAGTGAGGAAAGGATGATGGAGACTATGATTCCCCCACAAGTCGGGATGAGACTCTGGATGAAAAAAAAGAGGCCATAAAAAAGAGAAAAGGCCCAAATAAAAAATAAAAAAATATAAAAAATGAGAGAAAAAGAGAGAAGGGACAATGCTACTATCCTTTTACCACACTTGTGCTTCAAAGTAGCACCATGATCTTCATAATAGAGAGCCTCTCATTTTGTCACTTTCATATACTAGTGGGAATTTTCATTATAGAATTTGGCTTGTATATTCCAATGACGGGCTTCCTCAAAATGCCCTAGGTCTTCGTGAGCAAGGGAGTTGTATGCACACCCACTTAGTTTCTTTTGTTGAGCTTTCATATACTTATAGCTCTAGTGCATCAGTTGCATGGCAATCCCTACTCACTCACATTGATATCTATTAATGGGCATCTCCATAGCCCGTTGATACGCCTAGTTGATGTGAGACTATCTTCCCCTCTTTTTGTCTTCTCCACAACCACCATTCTATTCCATATACAGTGCTATATCCATGGCTCACGCTCATGTATTGCGTGAAGATTGAAAAAGTTTTGAGAATGTCAATAGTATGAAACAATTGCTTGGCTTGTCATCGGGGTTGTGCATGATTTAAATATTTTGTGTAGTGAAGATAGAGCATAGCCAGACTATATGATTTTGTAGGGATAACTTTCTTTGGCCATGTTATTTTGAGAAGACATAATTGCTTTGTTAGTATGCTTGAAGTATTATTATTTTTATGTCAATATGAACTTTTGTCTTGAATCTTTCAGATCTGAATATTCATATCACAAGTAAGAAGAATTACATTGAAATTGTGCCAAGTAGCACTCGACATCAAAAATTCTTTTTTATCATTTACCTAGTCGAGGACGAGCAGGAATTAAGCTTGGGGATGCTTGATACGTCTCCAACGTATCTATAATTTTTGATTGCTCCATGCTATATTATCTACTGTTTTGGTCAATATTGGGCTTTATTATCCACTTTTATATTATTTTTGGAACTAACCTATTAACCGGAGGCCCAACCCAGTTCTGCTGTCTTATGCCTATTTCAGTGTTTCGACGAAAAGGAATATCAGACGGAGTCAAAACGGAACGAAATCAACTAGAGAAGTTATTTTTGGAACGAAAGCCACCCGATGGACTTGGACCCCACGTCAAGGAAGGAACGAGGAAGCCACGAAGGTGGGGGGCGCGCCCCCTGCCTCGTGGGGCCCTCGTGGCTCCCCTGACTTACTTCTTCCGCCTATATAACTCTACGTATCCTAAAACTTCCTGAACGGAGATTAGACCAGGAAGTTCCGCCGCCGCAAGCCTCTGTAGCCACCAAAAACCTCTCGGGACCCTGTTCCGGCACCCTGCCGGAGGGGGGAGAACCCTCACTGGTGGCCATCTTCATGATCCCGGTGCTCTCCATGACGAGGAGGGAGTAGTTCACCCTCGGGGCTGAGGGTATGTACCAGTAGCTATGTGTTTGATCTCTCTCTCGTGTTCTTGATTTGGCACGTTCTTGATGTATCGCGAGCTTTGCTATTATAGTTGGATCTTATGTTTCTTCTCCCCCTCTACTCTCTTGTAATGGATTGAGTTTTCCCTTTGAAGTAATCTTATCGGATTGAGTCTTTAAAGATTTGAGAACACTTGTTGTATGTCTTGCGTGGGATAACCGTGGTGACAATGGGTTATTCTATTGATTCACTTGATGTATGTTTTGGTGATCAACTTGTGGGTTCCGCCCATGAACCTATGCATAGGGGTTGGCACACGTTTTCGTCGTGATTCTCCGGTAGAAACTTTGGGCACTCTTTGAAGTACTTTGTGTTGGACTGAATAGATGAATTTGAGATTGTGTGATGCATATCGTATAATCATACCCACGGATACTTGAGGTGACATTGGAGTATCTAGGTGACATTAGGGTTTTGGTTGATTTGTGTCTTAAGGTGTTATTCTAGTACGAACTCTAGGGCTGTTTGTGACACTTATAGGAATAGCCCAATGGATTGATTGGAAAGAATAACTTTGAGGTGGTTTCGTACCCTACCATAATATCTTCGTTTGTTCTCCGCTATTAGTGACTTTGGAGTGACTCTTTGTTGCATGTTGAGGGATAATTATATGATCCAACTATGTTATTATTGTTGAGAGAACTTGCACTAGTGAAAGTATGAACCCTAGGCCTTGTTTCCTATCATTGCAATATCGTTTGTGCTCACTTTTACCGCTTGTTACCTTGCTGTTTTTATATTTTCAGTTTATAAAAACCTATATCTGCCATCCATATTGCACTTGTATCACCATCTCTTCGCCGAACTAGTGCACCTATACAATTTACCATTGTATTGGGTGTGTTGGGGACACAAGAGACACTTTGTTATTTGGTTGCAGGGTTGCTTGAGAGAGACCATCTTCATCCTACGCCTCCCACGGATTGATAAACCTTAGGTCATCCACTTGAGGGAAATTTGCTATTGTCCTACAAAATCTGCACTTGGAGGCCCAACAACGTCTACAAGAAGAAGGTTGTGTAGTAGACATCACGTCCTGGGAACGGGGGTCCCCAGACTTGCCTGCCTGCGGCCCACGGCGTGGCTATGCTAGCAGGCTATATGACCCATCTTCGTCGACAAGGCATCCAAGACCCTCGCGAGGGGCCAAGCCTCGCGGGGCGGACGACCCAAGACCTCCTCAGGAGCGGCCACACTCCGTAGGCTCGTGAGGAGCGGAGATATAAAGGCGGGGCAAAACCTCGCAAGTCTCTCATGACGTGAGCCATGACGATCAACACGAGGCGGGCGCCAGGCGGGTGCCAGCACGCGCAGCGTCCTTGTTTCCTCTTTGGTGCAAAGGAGGCAGGCGCAGGCGCGGAGTACCGAGGCATCAAGCAAAGGTTTCCATATCAGTGCAACGATACCAAGACCAGCAGGATGGCGAGACGGAGGTCACCATGGAGCCCAAGACGGCGTCACCACCAGAGCCTTTTGTAGGCGAAGACCACTTTTGTCAGGATAGCTTGTACTAGCCGTCCCCTTTCAAATTGCCCGCCATTGTTGTCTCCCTTCCCGCTCAATATTTGGGGATAGGATCAGGGCCTATATAAGTAGAACTAGCCACCATAGTAGGGGCAAGCAAGCGAAAGGCAAGCCAGAGGCATCTCATCAGATCGAGAGCCAATCCCTAGCCACACACCAAACACAAGAACACCTCAACCTCAGGAGGCAGTTCTTCCATTTGTACTGTTCATCATCAGCCCAAAAGGCAATCCACCACCACCACCACACTGGAGTAGGGTATTACACCACAACGATGGCCCGAACCAGTATAAATCTCGTGTCTTTCTCTGTTGCGAGTTCGTTGAGTTCATCCGCGAGATCTTAGCGAGCTAGGGCGTTGATCGGTAGGAGGGAAATAACTTCGCGCGCACCCCAGAGTTCGAACCTAAAGGGTTTTGCTGGAACCCCATATCCGACATTTGGCGCGCCAGGTAGGGGTGCCCCATTGCTTCCCTTCGGTTGATCGCCGCTCCATCGTCTCCATGGCGGACGCTCGCCGCGGTCGAGCTGATCGTCGGGCTGCCCTCACCGCCCGCGTTGCACAGACGGCTCCCGTCGGCGGGCCACCTCGTCGTTCTCCGTCTCCTGCCGCGAACGCGCCACCGGCCCAGCGGGGAACGAGCAGCACGCGTCCTAAATGCATCCATCGGCACGGCAGGACGGCCTCACCGCCACTCCATGACCCTGGCTGGTTCCTCGTCCCATGCACATCGCGCTCCCATGGACGTGCGGGCCGCGCTCCTCATGGCGAACGAGCTCCTGCGTTATCGCTCGGTCGACGACCTCTACGAGGACTGACTCGACCGCGTCGCCGAGCTCATCCGCGCCGCAGGGGGCTCCTCGGTGCCGTCCCTCTCTCTGCCTCACCCTCCTCCAGCCACGGGCGACGTGGCTCATAGAGCGCCTCCAACACCTCTACCCTACGACGGTGCCTTGGCGCCAAGGCGCGCGGCCCCACGGCGCGACCCACCACGCCCGGTGCCCGCGCGTGAAGAGAGAAGCTGCCAAGAAATTCCTCGGCCGCGAGGAGCTGCATGTGCGCTCCTCGCGCCGCCTCGCCAAGACCGCGCGCTACCAGCGGTGGTGGTGCGCGGACCTCGTCAAGACCAAGCTCCACCTCCGAGACGGGCCCCGGCGACCACGGCCGGCTGCCGCGCCTTCACCCCCGAGCTGCATAGCGTCGCCTGGTCGGGCAAGTTCAAGCCAGATCTGCCCCCTCGCTACGACGGTACCCCCGACCCCGCGGAGTTCCTGCAGCTCCACGATCTGAGCATCGAAGCAGCCAACGGTGATGAGAAAGTCTTGGCGAACTGGTTTCCCATGGCTCTCAAGGATGGTGCCCGCTCCTGGCTCCTGAACCTACCACCGGGCTCTATCTCCTCCTGGGACGAGATGCACGACCGCTTCGTCGCCAACTTCCAGGGCACCCGCGACCGCCCGCCGGCCGCGGGCGACCTGCGTCGCATCAAGCAACAACCATAGGAGACCCTCCAGAAGTACATCTAGCACTTCAACAACACTCGTCTCAAGATCCCCAAGGTCACGGACGAGGCCATCATCTCCGCGTTCTCCGACGGCGTCTGCGACGTCAAGATGAAGGAGGAGCTAGCTATCCACGAGGAGCTGTGCACATCTCAAGAGTTGTTCAACCTAGCGACCAAGTGCGCAAGAGCTGAGGAGGGCCGCCTCTCCCTCCTCGAGCTGCCAGCTGCGGGCGCAGAGGAGAAGAAGGCCAAGGCCAAGGACGTGAAGCGCAAGGAAGCAGTTGTGCTCGCAGTGGAGCCGGACACCAAGCAAGGCAGAGATCAGCCCGACTCATCCAAGAACAGCCGTCCGTTCTGCGCCTTCCACAACCTGAACACCCACAACACCAGTGACTGTCAAGAGCTCAGAGCCATTCACGAAGGACGCTTCGGTCGATGCCCCAAGCGCAGCAGCCGGGGCTACGGCTGAGGGGGAAGACGTGGTGGCGGACGCTGGGACGATCGTGGCCCACGCCAGGAGTGGCGCAACCGTCCTCGTGAGGACCGCTGGCAGGATCATCCTTGCGAGGGCGCCTGGAGAGACCAGCCTCGTGAGGATCGCCCTCAGGGCAATGCCGGTCTTCCCCCGCTGCCGCCACCACCAAGAAGGAACGACGACCACCATCAAGACGAGGGGGCTGACGGCTTCCAGGAGCCGCGCGCTATCGCCTGCATCTTGGGCAGAGCTCAATACCCAGCCTCGCAGCGTATCTTCAAGAAGTTTGCTCGTGAAGTGATTGCAGTCCTCCCCAATCTTGAGGCCACGCGCCCGCTCAGATGGTCCCAGTGCCCCATCACGTTCAACTCGGCAGATCAGCTCAAGTGCGCGGCTATCGCTGGCGCCCTCCCGATGTTGTGCTCCCCAGTCATCAGCAATGTGCAAGTTACCAAGACCCTCATCAACGGCGGCGCAGGGCTCAACGTCCTGTCGTCGATACGTTTGACAACCTCCAAGTCCCATATGACCAGCTTCAGCCTACCAAGACTTTCTCAGGAGTGACAGACGGTTCCACCACGCTGATAGGGCAGGTCCGCCTCCCTGTCACCTTCGGAGAACGCAAGAATTACCGCACTGAGCTCATCAACTTCGACGTCGCGCACATCCGTCTGCCATACAACGCCATCCTCGGGTATCCAGCCCTGGCCAAGTTTATGGCCGTCACCCACCACGGCTACAACATCCTCAAGATGACGGGAAGCGGCGGAATCATCATGGTCCCATGCGAAGAAAGAGACGCGGTGTGCTCCCTCGAGCGTGTCTTCCAAGCTGCAGCAATCGATGACCCCGACAGCAAGGGCGAGGGCCCTCCAGAGGCCATCCCCAAGAAGAAGCAGCTACGTCGTGCAGAATCTCAGGAGGGTGGCGTCGTAACTGGAACCTCGTCAGGATCAGTGCCCGCTCCAGGGGCGCCTCCCACCGTCGCATAGGAAGGCGCGCCCAGCGCCCTCCTCGGGCAGGGCTCGGGGGCTTTCTTCTGGAGGGCCTCAGACCTTGCCAACATCACGAGGGAGGCACTTGGCATGCTTCGCGGCATGTTTTCCTCAGGAGGGCACACGGCAAGGATCACCCACCGTACAGGAGTTCATCACCAAGACCACCCAGGAATTGCAAGACGCAAGGGCCATGCGCGGCGACCGCCGCTCACAAAGCGCAGCTCCCCATCCAGGCGAGGATGTCGGGTTGCGCGTCTGCATTGACGTCGCAGGGCTCAACAGGGCCGCTTCTCAGGAGCTCTTCTGGCCTTCGCGCGTAGGACGTTGCGAGGGTCCACCGCACAGCTACGTTCGCATGCCCTTCAGCCTACCAAGCGTGTCGTCAGCCTATCAGCACAACATGCGGCGTATCCTGGCGGCTCAGGAGGCCAGGCACCACGCCGTCTTGGCGGAGATGGAGACGTTCCTCCAGGAACTGCCCGAGCCCCCAAAGCCTCCCGAGGCTCAGGGCCCCGATGGCTCATGAGGAGCTACCCCTTCATTGCACGCCTTCAGCTGCCCCAACTCTCCTTCGTCGACAGAACCAGGTGACATTTTCCAAGTTCATTTAGCTGGGAGCGCCCCTCGGGCTGCATTATTCCCAAGCCGCGTGGGTCCGTCCCTGTGGCATGTATCCTTTTCTTATGTCTTTAGCTTACCTTGCTGGGGGCGCCCCTCGGGCTGCATTATCCCCAAGCCGCTTGGGCCTGACCCAGTGGCACGTATCTCCCATGCATTTGCTTAGGCCTGCTGCTCTCGTGTTCAATCTATCTGTGAGTACCACCTGCTCGATCGTCGCCTCCCACGAGGCCTCCTCACACCGGCACGGTGCTGGTGCATGGGTCCGTCCCTGCCACGCTGACAAACCTGAGCGGTCGAGCTCTGGCTCGCGGCACGCCCCACGCACGTCACCTCACCAGGCCCTCAGTGCCTTCACTTCCTCGCGGAGCAGCTAGGGGTAGGCTGGCAACCATAACGGCAAAACTGTGTTTCTCCTTGTGATGGATCGCAGGGATCTCATGAAGAGGATAGCAAGCGGCACCACGACCTTCCTTTCCTCTCGTACAATCCGCTCGTGCATTGAAAGGGGGGCTCCTGAGCATCGCGACTCAGGAGATCTTACTGGCTCTCCAGCCCTCACCCCCTGGCCTTGACCACGACATCGCGACCTGGCATACCAGCGGCGGCTGAGCTCACTCGAGGGCCGGGACCTAAGGATGTAGAGCACTAAGGAGAGCGTGGGGAGAGGGAGACTCGTACGTGCCTAACCTGGCTACGCTACGGGTGTTTGCGCATAGGCCTGGCGCATCGCGAAGAATCGACCCCGAACTGCTCAGATAAGTCTCGTGCTCAAATCGGCTAATCGTTGGAACCTAAGGGCCGCGCTCGTCGCAGCCCTGTCGCGGCCACGTCGCCTCCCTTTCTTATCTTGCCATGGCTGCTTGAGCGCTAAAGGGGACCCCTTGATCATTGCGCCTCAGGGGCTCTTATTGGACCTCGGGCCGCTCACCTCCTGGCGTTGACCACGGCACGCGACCTGGCATACCAGCGATGGTTGCAGCCTGCCTAGGGACCGGGACCTGTCAGCATAGAGCAACAAGCTATCGCGAGGTTGGAAAGGGCAGATCGAACCATAATAGGACATGCATTTCGGAGATTTTCATAATAAGGAAGATATACATGAAAAGGCATTGCAGATCCTTACACGCCCCCGCGGGGCATTTCTTGATTCCTCGCAGGGAACAAAAGACGAGAACCTAGTAGAATCCTATCTACACCCTCCAGCGGCTGACGCCATCATCAACAATGGCCCACGGGAGGCCGGCGCTAACCTCATCCAGGTCAGCGACGGCGGCGGCCAGACATTGCGGCCCTGCTCCGAGCCCGGCAAGAGTTTGGGGGCACGTAGTTGTCGTCGCTCGTCTCCGGAGTCTCGTAGAGCTCAGGAGAGCCACTGGACTCCCAAGATTCGCTGCTGCTGGAGCAGCCGCGAGCGGGGCACGCCTGAGTTTGGCGCTCCCCTTTGGGGCAGCACTCCAAGCGGCAACCCTCAGCGTCAAAGACCTTGAAGAATAGCATGGAGGCGTCGTCGTACTTGAAGTGGATTGCGAGGGCGCCATCCGTGCGGCAAACCCGCGCGACCTCACCCCAACCGTGGGTCATGAAGATCTTGCCGGTGGAGACTGCTTCAACCTTTGCTCCGGTCGCCGGAGCGTCGCAATCGGCATGCTGCAACCAGAGCTCGAGAGGCCCCCTCGGAGGCATCACATCGGAGAAGAAGCGCGGGAAACGGATCCAGGAACTTGGGGGCATCGCCGCCCATAGCACGAGCTCGCGCGAGGAGTCCGCGGCATGGACTCCGGGAGTGACAGCGCACGTCGCTGCAGCGCGTCCACCTCGGCCGTGGTGCGGGCGCTGACGCTCGTTGCTCCTTCCTCCCGAGCCCCCGGCTTGGGCGTACAAGGGCAGCGGGTACCCAGGAGGAGGCCGCTCGTACCAAGGCCTCGTCACCACCTGTAATGCCGCGGTGTCATGGCAGTGAGCTGAACTCTTCTTCGGCGGAAGCAGCGCTGACGCGTCAAGGGGAATCTTTCCCTTCTCGTCGGCTGAGAATCTCTGGATCGACGCCATTGAAGTTGTTACTAGCAGTGGAGCAGAAGAGGAATAAACAAGCGGGCAAGGAAGAGATGGGCGACGGGGGCTCTGCCCCGTTCCTCATTTATAGCGAGAGAAGGCTAACCAGCGCCCCCCACGATCACAGGTAATGATGGTTTTCCTTGCATGTTGCAGGGACTTGTCAAGTCGGGCAGTTACCGTGGCAGCGTGGGGAAGCGGAGACGCCCATGTCCAATCAACCGCCATGCGTCGACCAAGGCCGCAGGCCTTTAGGGCCCGTGATGCTCCATGCTTGACCCTTGGGTTCTCCTCGAAGCCAAGCCCGAGCGCGCCTTGGGCCCGGGGGCTACTGTCGGCGTCCTTGGAACGGGGGTCCCCAGACTTGCCTGCCTGCGGCCCATGGCGTGGCTATGCCAGCAGGCCGTACGGCCCATCTTCGTTGACAAGGCGTTCAAGACCCTCGCAAGGGGCCAAGCCTCGCGGGGCGGATGACCCAAGACCTCCTCAGGAGCGGCCACGCTCGGTAGGCTCGCGAGGAGCGAAGATATCAAGGCGGAGCAAAACCTCGCGAGGCTCTCGTGATGTGAGCCATGACGATCGACACCAGGCGGGCGCCAGCGCGCGTAGCGTCCTTGTTTCCTCTTTGGTGCAAAGGAGGCAGGCGCAGGCACGGAGTATCGAGGCGTCAAGCAAAGGTTTCCATATCAGTGCAACGAGACCAAGACCAGCAGGACGAAGAGATGGAGGTCACCATGGAGCCCAAGACGGCGTCACCACTAGAGCCTTTTGTAGGCGAAGACCACTTTTGTCAGGATAGCTTGTACTAGTTGTCCCCTTTCAAATTGCCCGCCGTTGTTGGCTCCCTTCCCGCTCAATTTTTGGGGAGAGGACCAGGGCCTATATAAGTAGAACTAGCCACCACAGTAGGGGCAGGCAAGCGAAAGGCAAGCCAGAGGCATCTCATCAGATCGAGAGCCAATCCCTAGCCACACACCAAACACAAGAACACCTCAACCTCAAGAGGCAGTTCTTCCATTTGTAATGTTCATCATCAGCCCAAGAGGCAATCCACCACCACCACACTTGAGTAGGTAATTACACCACAACAGTGGCCCGAACCAGTATAAATCTCGTGTCTTTCTGTGTTGCGAGTTCGCCGAGTTCATCCGCGAGATCTTAGCGAGCTAGGGCGTTGATCGGTAGGAGGGAAAGAACTTCGCACGCACCCCAGAGTTCGAACCTTAAGGGTTTTGCCGGAATCCCAAATCCGACAGACGCCGCCGCCGCCGCGGACACCACAGGCATCACCGCAGTCGCAGGCTGCGATGCCACAGACTGCACCGTCGTCGCCTGAGAATCGCCAGTTCTCGCTTGAGTACAGAGCGACGAGGTCTCTTGCTAGCGTTGTGCAAGCGGATCCGACCAACTCCCACCGCTGGGCCTCTGCATTTGGAGGGGTGGAGTAAGATTTTTCTTCTTCTGTTCATCAGCTCCTTCAACACACTCTGCATTAGTGCTAGTTTGAGTACTCTGCTAGTTTAGTTCAAAGTTTAGGCAATCTTTAGTTAGGTTTTTGACCAAACCCTAGGTTAATGCAGCTGTGATTCATCTTAGAACATGCACTGGTTCAGAGTAGTTCGTTGGATGCACCAGTTGCATTTTGCAGTGAAGGATTAGTTGGATGTGGTAGAAATGCATGGTGGATTCATAGAAGCATTTTTTGGATTCAGATTCCTTATTGTACTTTTTAGTTAGTGTTAACTGAATTGTGTAGCAAAAAACACTTATTTAGGCCTTTGAAATAACATATTATGTAATGCAGGTTGGATGATGAAATTTGGGAGGTGAGGCTGCATTTCCAGGGCAGAGATAACATGGAAAGAAGGATTTCTGTTTCAAACATTACTTTTCTTAACTTGATAGCACTTACTAAAACTGAAGGCTATGGGTCAGATGACTACATGTATTGGGTAAAGAAGAAGGAATTGGACATGAAGGTTTATTGCTTCTGGATAGTCAAGATGCAGTTGAAGAAATGTTAGACCACTTGATTTCATAGTGCTGAATATCATTGTGGCCAAGGCAAATGAAGATAGAGATGTTGAATTTAACAGGGGTCACAATGTTTGTGAAGAACAAGTTCCAATAGGCAGTCCATTGGGGGTCCTGGTTTTATGTTAAGTCTGTCACAAGATGGAGTGGTTCACCCTCTTGAAGTTAATGTGAACACACAGCAGAGCTGCAACTTGAACATTACAGATGCTCCTTATGGTGATGATGGACATGCTGGTGGTGAGGATGGATCTGGTGGTGTACCAGATGATGATATTGACAAATCATCCTCAGAATTTGAGATTGATAGGGGTGACTATAGAGGGATAAAGATGTCTTACAAGGCTTGGAAGAGAGGTGAAGAAAATATTGTAAATGAAGAAGAAACAAATGATGTATAAGAAATACCACACTTTGAAGGTGACAGTGACGTTTTGGAGTTTTAGCAGGAGGAGAAAGAGGCTGAAAGTGGAGAGCAAAGAGTTGTGGCAAACGACATGCCTGAGAAACTGAAGCCTGTGAGAAGAGCAGCAGTAAATCCAGGTCCTACTTCTAGAGCTCACAGTCAGCCAGAGATCCCCAAGTTTCAAGATTTTGTACCTGAAACTGATGAATATTGCTTCCGTGGTGATGTGGGCATTTCTGACTCAGATGGAGAGGCTCCAAGACTACCTTCTGGAAGGAAGAGAAGATTGAAGAAGAAGGAAGAGAAGATTGAAGAAGAAGAAAGAGAGGAAATGGTATGACCCAAATCTACCAGATGCACATAAGCAGTTGTGTAAGGACCTTTGCTTCACCAATGTGTATGAGTTTAGAAAGGCTTTGAGAAATTTTCATGTTAGACTTTGAGAAACTTTCAGTACCATAGGAATGAACCAACAAGGATTATTGTTTGGTGCCTACAGAGGAAGAATGGATGTGAATTTTTCATGACTGCCTCCAAAGTAGCCCATGTTGATACATTCACAATCAATAAGATTCACTTGGATCATAGTTGTGGAGCTTGCGAAGAGAGTACCAAGGTGACTACAGAGTGGGTGGCAGAAGCTGTGGAGGACACAGTTAGATCAAATGTAAAGGTTGATGTAGAGACAGTTCTGAAGCATACTAAGAAGAAGTTTGGGGTGCATGTACCTTGGAGTTTGGCATATAGGGCAATACTGATGGCTGTTGATGTTGTGCAAGGTGACAATAGAAAGCAGTATCTCAGGTTGAGGGACTACCTACAATGTGTGCTTGACACAAACCCTAGAAGCAGGTGCACAGTGACAACTTTTGAGGATCCTCTGAACCCAGCCCCCACACCAAGGTTCTAGTACATGTTTTACTGCCTCCAGGCATCAAATGATGGATTCCTTGCTGGTTGTAGGCCTTTCATAGGTAATTTTGAGTGATGTAATCCTGTTTGAAATGTAAGTATTTGACATAATTATTTAATTTGACCCTAAACATCACTGTTTATGTAGGACTTGATGGTTGCTTCATCAAGTTATTCACAGGCCAGCAGATATTGGCAGCAACAGGGAGAGATGGGAACAACAATCTCTTCCCAATTGCTTTTGGGGTGGTTGACAAAGAGGATGGTCGCAGCTAGACCTGGTTTCTAAACCAACTTAGAGTCTGCATTGGCATCAGTAACCACTTTGGGAACTACACCATCATGTCTGACAGGCAGAAGGTATTTTCACTGACTCTACCTTAATCTTATGCACATAGCCATGCTTCTATAGTTATCTTATTATTTGCTTATGTAATCAAACAATTGGGCCTTCTTAAAGAAATTAATGAAGTATTTCCTCATACCCACAAAGATATTGCCTTAGACACATATATGCCAACTTCCAGTCAGCTGGCTTTAGAGCAGAAGAACTTAAGAAATGGGTTGACAAAGCTAGCTATTCCTTCACTGAACATGGTCACAAAGAAGGAATGACTGGTTTGAAAGCAGCATGTTAACCAACCTACATGTGGTTGAATGGCATCCCTAAGGAGTGTTGGGCTAGATATGCAATGGATCATGTGTGCAAGACTGCCTTGGTTGTGAACAACCTTAGTGAGGTTTTCAACAAAATGATTCTAGATGTTAGGTCCAAACCAATTAAGACCATGTTTGAAGGGTTGAGGACCAAACTAATGGTTAAATACCAGGGCATCAGAGAGAAAACAAGGATCTGTAGGTGGGAAATAACCCCACATTACATGGAGAAGCTTGAAGAGAGCAAGAAGTGGGTTAAATACTGTGAAGCAAACATGGCTGGTCCCAACATCTGGCAAGTTACTAGTGGAGAGAACACTTATTGTGTGAAGCTGGATGAAGGGAGCCACTCTTGTAGGAGATGGGACATGAGTGGATCACCTTGCCACCATGCAATAGCTACAATGCTGAAGATAAAAGTTCACCCAGAAGATTATGTGCATCCATTCTTTAAGAAGGAAATGTATAAGGCGGCATACCAACACATCATCTACCATGTTCCTGGGCCCGAATTTTGGCCCAACACCAACACACCAAACATTGAACCACCAGTTTTTAGGGAGAAGAAAGGGAAGAAGCAGACAACTAGGATAAAGGGTGAATTTGAAGTGCCAGCTCCAAAGGATACATCAAGGATGGGCACAATAACATGCAGTAATTGTTGGAAGCAAGGCCACGGGTGGACACTCTATGAAGACAGGCTTAAAAGGCCAAGTTTATGACAAGGAAAAACAAGCACCAGGTAACTAAGCTAATGCACAATATTTCTTAAAATTCTATAGCAAATATCAATGCATCAATCTTTTCACCTGCTACTTGTTTTAGTTGTAGGAAAACAGAGCATCCTACCCAGCAGCTTCAGCACCACCAAGGCCACCTACAACAAGTTGCACCTCCAGTTGGGACCACATCATCTGTTGCTACCCAGGCTTCTGGTCCAGCTGCAGCTTCTGGTCCTGCTGCAGCTTCAACAAATGCATCTAGGGCCAGAAAACCAGCTGCAGCTTCAACAAGAGCAACCACTGCTGGTACTGCAGTCTCAACATAGCAGGTTCAAGAAAGAGAAAGTACCCAACAGCTTCAGGACTAGCCAACAACACCAGGTCAAGTGCATCATCTCCAGCAAAGAACACTAGATCAAGAGTTGCAAGAGGTTTCAATGCTCCAAGGGCAGCATCAACCTCAGGGCAAGCTGATGTTGGTTCAAAGAGGAAGAGGAAGGCCCCAAGCAAATGTGATTTGTATTTCACAGCTAGTGGCAACCATTGAATATGTTGCAATATGGTATTGAAACTTATATTTGTCATGCCCTGAACTATGTTTGCTAGGCATGCTTGGGACAATTAGTTTGCTATCTTTGTTTGTTGCCCTGAACTCTGTTGGTTGCCCTGAACAAGGTTTGTCTGAACTTCTTGTAACAATTAAGTAATGTGGTGTCATGCTGTTGTTTGAACTATTTTGATTTGATATGAGCCTCACTGTCGGTGTCAAAACCGGCGGATCTCGGGTAGGGGGTCCTGATCTGTGCGTCAAGGTCGGATGGTAACAGGAGACAAGGAACACTTTATTTTACCCAGGTTCGGGCCCTCTCGATGGAGGTAAAACCCTACTCCTGCTAGATTAATATTGATGATATGGGTAGTACAAGAGTAGATCTACCACGAGATCAAGGAGGCTAAACCCTAGAAGCTAGCCTATGGGTATGATGATGGTTATGATGTGTTTGTCCTACGGTCTACAACCCTCCGGTTTATATAGGCACCGGATAGGGTTAGGGTTACACAGAGTCGGTTACATTGGTAGGAGATGTTGAATATCCGCACGCCTAGCTTGCCTTCCACGCCAAGGAAAGAACCTTCCGGACACGGGACGAAGTCTTCAATCTTGTATCTTCATAGTCCTGGAGTCCGGCTGAAGATACAGTTCGGCTATCCGAACACCCCCTAATCCAGGACTCCCTCAGTAGCCCCTGAACCAGGCTTCAATGACGACGAGTCCGGCGCGCAAATTGTCTTCGGCATTGCAAGGCGGGTTCCTCCTCCAAATTATTCAAGAAGATAATAAACACCAAAAAATAGTGTCCGGCTCTGCAAAACAAGTTTCTACATATTGCCATATAGAGAATAATATTAACACAAATCAAATCTGCTGACGTATTCCGCAGTGCGTCATAACACTGCGGCCAAGCTCTTTATATAAATTGTTTTCATTGCTCCACCTCAGCGTGTTTTAGCGAGGCGATTTCCTTGGCACGTCTTGTCAAAGCAGAGATCGTGTGCCCCTTTTAACGGGATTCTCATCAATACGGACGTGGGTAACCCAACCGCGCCATTTACCACGGCGCTTGGGAGGCAAGTGAGTTTTACTAGGCCGGTGGGGACGCATAGCCGCGTCCGCCCATATAAGGGGATAAGGATCTACCTTTTTACCTACGCCTTCTTCCTCCTTTGCCTACCCATCTTCTTCGCACCCGAGCTCCAGCGCCCGAACGCTTCCCAGCTCTAACGCCGGAATGTATCCGAGCTCCAACGCCGGACTATGTATCCGAGCTCCAACACCGGACTGTAAATTCGAACTCCAACGCCGGACTATATCCGAGGTGTCGTAAATCACCTTGGTTCAAAGAAGTTTGAAGGAGTTTAGTCGAGCTTAATGCCGGAAATGCCCTCTATGGAGCCAGCCACTAGCGCCCGAGCTTTATGCTGGACTGCTTCCGAGGTGGTGCACCACCCCGAATGTGGGCCTATTTTGTCAATATTTTTGATTGGCGCAATTTATTGTCTGCCGAGATATATAGCTAGTAGCCCTCAAGGTGGGTATCGGTCGAAAACCCGAGATGCACATGAAGGATGACATAAGACCGCTGATCCCAGTAGCCGCTGAGACTCAGGTCGATTTGCAAAATCGGCCTGAGGATCAAGTCCTAGCTCGGAAGAATACTTCGGGACACTAAAAGTGGCGTGCTCAGTCCTCGAGACTCAGGTTGGGTGCGGCCGACCAACCTGAGGATCAAAATCTCCTCGGAAACTATATTGCACATAAAATTTTCTGCATTGGACAAGCAATGCAGTAGCCCCCGAGACACTGGTCGGGTGGCAACACCAGATCAGGGGATTGATATGCCCCTTTAATATGTTTAAATAATAAGCCTGAAGCCCAGTAGCCCCCGCGCCTTAAAGCGGGCACGGGTGGCCGAATTAAGGATCGATATCCATAGTAAAATCACAAATTGTGTGTAATGACTCTATGTATCCAAGTACTTTACGTCATTTAATGCTCGGATCCACATTGTACAATACTTTGTTGACCGACCATCGGCTTCCACCTCCCCGGCCAATAGCCGAGAAGGTTTGTCTTACTTTATAAAGCCTTTATGAGGGCAAAGATTTACGACAAACAAGGCAATCTGGCCATACGGTTTTATAAACAAAGGTACGCGGAGAGATATGTTATATCACTGTTTAATAGAAGAAATGTCTTCCAAAGAAAATAGTCCCGCTATCGGTTCCTTTCTTTGGGTTGTCATGCTAAGCATGATCATAAAACCTCAGCTCCAATGTAAGAGCAAAATATCGAGGATTTAGTTTGGGAGGCTAGTTAATAGCCCCCGGTAGTGTTCGGTGACAGACGAGGTCAAGCCGTAAACACTTCGGCCAATGTTATGAACGGCCCATAGTCATCGGATCGCTGAGCAGTTTACGCTTATTGTGACAGTCAGTTTTCGGCTTTCTCCACTGAGGTGCTTGACCATGCGAGCTGGAAGCACAATCGCAGTGGTTCTCCCTTTGCACGCCTAGCCGAACAAAACGGAACGTAGGAAGCAAGTGTAGGAGCCAGGCAACCCAACTATTGACCCAAGACACAATTCGAAACCGATGCATATATAGCAATATCCGAGAATGTTTTTGCCGAATCCCTAAAAGGTGTCCGGCGTTGCACTGCGAGACTAATGCTGGAAAAGCACAAATAGTTTAAAAGTGCCAAAAAGCTTGAAAAACCAAGAAACGTCAGTAAAAACATGACGTCCGAACAATATCAAGTGTTCGGTGCCAATCCAAAAATTGGTCTTACAAAAAAGAAGTGCCTCTGTCGTGCTTTAACATGACACATCCTCTCTCAAGACTTCGAGCGGGTCAGCCTACGGCTTCAACCTCCTATCCCGAGGGCGGAGTACTTATCATCAGGCCAGTTTAGCAAACTAAACTCTAGCGGCATTGAGAGAGAAATTAGGCTCCCTGGCTAGTGACCGCACACTCGTGTCGAAAAAAGTAGTGATAAAAAATAATAGTAAGAAAAACTTTGCAACGACTAAGAAGAAGAACACTTATTATAAAAACGGCTCACATAAATTTAAGATCCCCCAAGTGACTTGGGTAAAAGAATGATTGCATGTACCGAAGTACTTATATCATATCTATGTTCAACCGAACTTTAAACGCGTCTTAACCGACCGTCGGCTTCTCCCTCTTCGGTTAAGGACCGAAAAGTGTTATGTACTCCATCGGTCGAGAATATCGACGGTGTTTCCAATAACCAGGCAATCAGGCCATAAGGCTGTAACAGACAAAGCGCGCTCATGGAACTTATGCTATATTACTGCGAAGAGTAAGAAGCATCTTCGAAGAAAATAGTACCCCCACCGATACCTTTCTTCGGTGCTCATTGTTGTTATGAGACTTATGCAATAGATTTTTTGTACTCATGAGTTCCGTTGTGTGCCGACCATCATTGAAAACTATAAGAGCGCTAGCTTTCGGCTTCACCCAGTCTGAGGTCCGGCTCGGGCGACCCGATCGTGACAATCGCAGAGGTGCTCCCTTTACTCCCTAGCCGAACAATCGGGAACGTAGGGGTAAACACAGGAGCGAGGCAACCCAGCTTGCAAATCGCTTAAGTCAATATGGTGCATATTGTGGCATAATACACGAACAAGGAACGGAGCCGTACAAGTATAATCATATGCAACATGAAAAGCTTCATAAAGGAAGCCCCCAAGTAAACGGGGTATTCGAATTTATGCGTCACAAACAAAGTATTCCCAGTAGGACTGTAAATTAGACAGCCTGTTAGATGGTATTGAAGAGGAATACGAATAGTTAGAGTGACTATATAATTATAAGTGACATGTGTAATGCCTTCTACCCGGATTGTAGATCGTTTGTCGTTGCCGACCTTTTCGCTTCGACCTCGGGACCTGATGGTCCGGAGTGTGTCCGAATACCCTAATGGTTATATAAGAACCGAGGTATGCATGGAGACCAGGCGCAGGGGTCGTTAGTGCTTTATCAGACAAATGCCCAACTAGTTATGTTATATTACATGGTTAGTAAGAAACATCTTCCAGAGAGAATAGTTCCGTTAAGGGTTCCTTTCGCTGGGGTGGCGTGCCATGAAATGCACGTCCGGACTGCAAATGCAGGAAAACATCTGGGGGCATGTATAAGTAAAAAAGGTTCATCTTTAGTTCACCGACCGAATATTCCCTTAAGAACGCTAGCTTTCGGCTTCACCCAGTCTGAGGTACACATCCGGCTTATCCGGCAGTAGCAATCGCAGAGGTGCTCCCTTTACCGCCTAGCCGAACAATCGGGAATGTAGGGGTAAGCACAGGAGCCAGGCAACCCAGCTTGGCCAAAACTTAAGTCATATCGATGCATATAATGGTGAATAAAAGGTACATGTGGAAGTGTGACACATGTGTTGGGCATAAAGCCCGTATTAATAAGCTTCTGTTAAAGAAGCCCCCAGGTATAATGAGCGCGGTTAGCGCGTCAAGTATGTGTGAACAAAGTTTGGACAAGAAAAAAAATTTACAAGCAACTTTTTTTTCCAAAAAAGTATAACGCTTGGTCGAACCGAACACAAGTTAGAAATTAAAGCCTTGAGCATGAAAGCGACTTAGCTGGTTAATGTGTTCATAGTCCGAGCTTGATGCGGGACAAGGTTCTATCCCCCAAGCTGGTCCCGAGGTGGCAGAGCGGAGAGCTCGACACGCCAAAGTGGTGACATAGCACGGTCGATGCAGACCGGCAGAGTGACGCCGAAGTCCCCGGATCATTTTCCTGTGCACAAAAAATAGTGCAAACGGGAGATAATAGTAATAATGATAAATAAAAAAAATCGTTGCATAATGAATAATTTATGCAAAGTGAGTAATAAAAGAAATATGGCCTGGCGCCGAAGTCGATGTCGACGCAGGGCGTCGACATGATGCGGTAAAGGCGTGGCAAAGCCTGAATTCATAGGTCAGTCCGCGCTCCGGATGCGGCGTTCGCCGTACTATGTACGGAGACTGACCGAACCAGCATGCGACCGTCGTTAATGCGGCCACCATTTGATAGACCTGTGAACATATGATGGACAAACCAGAGTAATAATTCCTTGGAAAAAATGAACCCAAACATGCAAAAAATATTAGGATCAACAGCACCTGGTTTATTTGTTGTAGTAATCCAAAGGATGATGATGCTGGCAAAGGTTGGCTCGCCAAGGCAAAGCCCTCGGTCCAGCCAATCGTGACGAAGCTGGTCGGCTAGTGACGCCGAAGTGTCCGGAGTAGGTTGATAAAGAGATGATGAATCCTCCGGTCCAGCCGAGATGTCGAAGCCTCGAGGCCAGTCGATGAGTCGAAGTAGTCCGACGTGATGGACACCGGCTTGAAGGGGCAACAGTGCGGCCCTGCTGATGCAGGTCGTGACGTGGTTGATGCCGGCTTGATGAAGCGACCGTGCCGTGATGCCGGTATGCCCGCTCCGTGTAATCCGTGGGGCGGCGATGTTGGTGATGATTTGTCCTTCGCGATGCCGGACTCTTGTTCGGCTTGCTGAGATGATGATCCGAAGAAGTTGAGCTCGGCTCAACAAAGTGACGACGTGTCTAGCGCAGGTCGGCAGCCGTGGAACAATATTGCCGGACTGGTTTGACACCAGCATGATGCCGAAGATCATGTTCAAAAGATCTTAAAGTTAGTGGGATGTGTTCGGGAACAATACACAATATCCCATACAAAACTTCCTTCAAAAGGGATGTCCGAAATCCCGTTCATAAAAAAGAAGAATTCAGGTCGGATTCGTTCTCGCGCAGAAAACAGATTCGAAAAGTGATGCACTAATCGGAAGGTTCCCGGAGTTCGGACGGTCGGATCGAGCTGAAATTTGGAGGGGTGGTAGATATAGGAATTCCGCAGACGATCAACGGTTGGATCTTCCAAAGGACGTCCGAGTTAGAAGCTGGACACCACGCCCTAAACTCGTCCAGATCCCCGTCCAGATTTGACAGGGCTCCGGTATATCATGGATCGACAGAGATTCCTCCATCGGAACTCGACGAAATTTTCCAGGGTTGTTGTAGACTCAATTCCGCAAATTTCCACCAAAGCGATCATCAAAGCGATACTCGAGGAGGTGGTGGCAGCAGATACGTGTTCTCTGTCCAGAAAAATAGCACGGTCGCTTGAGGGCAATGTTGACGTTGAGCCCCCGAGCTCCATGGATGATTCCTCCGTGATCTTGATAGAGATCGGAGTTGATGTTTGATGAAGGCCCTCCTCCGAACATGATGATCCGAACACGGGGCGCAATTCTTGGTCGAACCAAGGTGACCAGTCGAGCTGGTGACGAAGATGCCGAAGTCGTAGTTGATCTACAGGCGAGCCATCGATCCTTTTGTCGATCACACAGCGGAACTCTCAATGAAAGCACCAATGTCGGTGTCAAAACCGGCGGATCTCGGGTAGGGGGTCCCGATCTGTGCGTCAAGGTTGGATGGTAACAGGAGACAAGAGACACTTTATTTTACCCAGGTTCGGGCCCTCTCGATGGAGGTAAAACCCTACTCCTGCTAGATTAATATTGATGATATGGGTAGTACAAGAGTAGATCTACCACGAGATCAAGGAGGCTAAACCCTAGAAGCTAGCCTATGGGTATGATGATGGTTATGATGTGTTTGTCCTACGGACTACAACCCTCCGGTTTATATAGGCACCGGATAGGGTTAGGGTTACACAGAGTCGGTTACATTGGTAGGAGATGTTGAATATCCGCACGCCTAGCTAGCCTTCCACGCCAAAAAAAGAACCTTTCGGACACGGGACGAAGTCTTCAATCTTGTATCTTCATAGTCCTGGAGTCCGGCTGAAGATATAGTTCGGCTATCCGAACACCCCCTAATCCAGGACTCCCTCACTCACTATGTTAGATGTTGGTCATTGTTTGATAAGAATTGATTTCGTATGTTGATCATTGTTTGATATGAATTGATTTCATATGTTGATGATTATTTGATATGAATTGATTTCTGTTGGGGAACGTAGTAATTTCAAAAAAAATCCTACGCACACGCAAGATCATGGTGATGCATAGCAACGAAAGGGGAGAGTGTTGTCCACGTACCCTCATAGACCGAAAGCGGAAGCGTTATGACAACGCGGTTGATCTAGTCGTACGTCTTCACGGCCCGACTGATCAAGCACCGAAACTACGACACCTCCGAGTTCTAGCACACGTTCAGCTCGATGACGATCCCCGGACTCCGATCCAGCAAAGTGTCAGGGATGAGTTCCGTCAGCACGACGGCGTGGTGACGATCTTGATGTTCTACCATCGCAGGGCTTCGCCTAAGCACCGCTACAATATTATCGAGGATTATGGTGGAGGGGGGCACCGCACACGGCTAAGAGATCTCAAGGATCAATTGTTGTGTCTTTGGGGTGCCCCCTGCCCCCGTATATAAAGGAGTGAAGGAGGGGAGGGCCGGCCCTCTCTATGGCGCGCCCTAGGGGAGTCCTACTCCCACCGGGAGTAGGATTCCCCCTTTTCTAGTACAACTAGGAGTCCTTCCAAGTAGTAGGAGTAGGAGACAAGGAAGGGGAAGAGGGAAGAGAAGGATGGAGGGGGCGCCGCCCCTCCCCCTAGTCCAATTCGGACTAGTCAATGGGGGGGGGCACGCGACCTGCCTCTTCCTCTCCCCTAAAGCCCAATAAGGCCCATATACTTCTTCCCCCGTATTCCCGTAACTCCCCGGTACTCCAAAAAATACCCGAACCACTCGGAACCTTTCCGATGTTCGAATATAGTCGTCCAATATATCGATCTTTAAATCTCGACCATTTCGAGACTCCTCGTCATGTCCCTGATCTCATCCGGGACTCCGAACTCCTTCGGTACATCAAAATGTTGGGGAACGTAGTAATTTAAAAAAATCCTACGCACACGCAAGATCATGGTGATGCATATCAACGAGAGGGGAGAGTGTTGTCCACGTACCCTCGTAGACCGAAAGCGGAATCGTTATAACAACACGGTTGATGTAGTCGTACGTCTTCACGGCCCGACCGTTCAAGCACCGAAACTACGGCACCTCCGAGTTCTAGCACACGTTTAGCTCGATGACGATCCCCGGACTCCGATCCAGCAAAGTGTCGGGGATGAGTTCCATCAGCACGACGGCGTGGTGACGATCTTGATGCTCTATCGTCGCAGGGCTTCGCCTAAGCACCGCTACAATATTATCGAGGATTATGGTGGAGGGGGGCACCGCACACGGCTAATAGATCTCAAGGATCAATTGTTGTCTTTGGGGTGCCCCCTGCCCCCGTATATAAAGGAGCAAGGGTGGAGGAGGCCGGCCCTACGAGGGTGCGCGCCAAGTGTGGAGTCCTACTAGGACTCCCTAGCCCTAGTAGGATTCCACCTCCCATATGGAATAGGAAAAGAGGAAGGGAAAAGGAGAAGGAAGGAAGGGGGCGCCCCCCTTCCCTAGTCCAATTCGGACCAGACCAAGGGGAGGGGTGCGGCCACCCTTGAGGCCCTTTTCCTTCTTTCCCGTATGGCCCAATAAGGCCCAATACGTATTCCCGCAACTCTCCCGTACTTCGAAAAATACCCGAATCACTCAGAACCTTTCCGATGTCCGAATATAGTCGTCCAATATATCGATCTTTACGTCTCGACCATTTCGAGACTCCTCGTCATGTCCCCGATCTCATCCGGGACTCCGAACTCCTTCGGTACATCAAAACTCATAAACTCATAATATAGCTGTCATCGAAACCTTAAGCGTGCGGACCCTACGGGTTCGAGAACAATGTAGACATGACCGAGACACGTCTCCGGTCAATAACCAATAGCGGAACCTGGATGCTCATATTGGCTCCTACATATTCTACGAAGATCTTTATCGGTCAAACCGCATAACAACATACGGTGTTCCCTTTGTCATCGGTATGTTACTTGCCCGAGATTCGATCGTCGGTATCTCAATACCTAGTTCAATCTCGTTACTGGCAAGTCTCTTTACTTGTTCAGTAATACATCATCTCGCAACTAACTCATTAGTTGCAATGCTTGCAAGGCTTATGTGATGTGCATTACCGAGAGGGCCCAGAGATACCTCTCCTACAATCGGAGTGACAAATACTAATCTCGAAATACGCCAACCCAACATGTACCATCGAAGACACCTGTAGAGCTCCTTTACAATCACCCAGTTACGTTGTGACGTTTGGTAGCACACAAAGTGTTCCTCCGGCAAACGGGAGTTGCATAATCTCATAGTCATAGGAACATGTATAAGTCATGAAGAAAGCAATAGCAATATACTAAACGACCGGGTGCTAAGCTAACGGAATGGGTCAAGTCAATCACATCATTCTCCTAATGATATGATCCCGTTAATCAAATGACAACCCA
Organism: Aegilops umbellulata; assembly: GCA_032464435.1. Taxonomy (NCBI): domain Eukaryota; kingdom Viridiplantae; phylum Streptophyta; class Magnoliopsida; order Poales; family Poaceae; genus Aegilops; species Aegilops umbellulata. The sequence continues at coordinate 406,441,386 of CP136054.1, read as the reverse complement.
TGTCTATGGCTAGGAAACATAACCATCTTTGATTAATGAGCTAGTCAAGTAGAGGCATACTAGTGACACTCTGTTTGTCTATGTATTCACACATGTATTATGTTTCCGGTTAATACAATTCTAGCATGAATAATAAACATTTATCATGATATAAGGAAATAAATAATAACTTTATTATTGCCTCTAGGGCATATTTCCTTCAGTCTCCCACTTGCACTAGAGTCAATAATCTAGTTCACATCGCCATATGATTTAACACCAATAGTTCACATCATCATGTGATTAACACCCATAGTTCACATCGTTATGTGACCAATACTCAAAGGGTTTACTAGAGTCAATAATCTAGTTCACATTGCTATGTGATTAACACCCAAAGAGTACTAAGTTGTGATCATGTTTTGCTTGTGAGAGAAGTTTAGTCAACGGGTCTGCCACATTTAGATCCGTATGTATTTTGCAAATTTCTATGTCAACAATACTCTGCTCGGAGCTACTCTAGCTAATTGCTCCCACTTTCAATATGTATCCAGATTGAGACTTAGAATCATCTGGATCAGTGTCAAAATTTGCATCGACATAACCCTTTACGATGAACCTTTTTGTCACGTCCATAATCGAGAAACATATCCTTATTCTACTAAGGATAATTTTGACCGCTGTCCATTGATCTACTCCTAGATCACTATTGTACTCCCTCGCTTAACACAGTGTAGGGTATACAATAGATTTGGTACACAGCATGGCATACTTTATAGAACCTATGGCTAAGGCATAGGGAATGACCTTCATTCTCTTTCTATCTTCTGCCGCGGTCGGGCTTTGAGTCTTACTCAACTTCACTCCTTGTAACACAGGCAAGAACTCTTTCTTTGACTGTTCCATTTTTAACTACTTCAAAATCTTGTCAAGGTATGTACTTGTTGAAAAAACTTATCAAGCGCCTTGATCTATGTCTATAGATCTTGATGCTCAATATGTAAGCAGCTTCACCAAGGTCTTTCTTTGATAAACTCCTTTCAAACACTCCTTTATGCTTTGCAGAATAATTCTACATTATTTCCGATCAACAATATGTCATTCACATATACTTATCAGAAATGTTGTAGTGCTCCCACTCACTTTCTTGTAAATACAGGCTTCACCGCAAGTCTGTATAAAACTATATGCTTTGATCATCAAAGCGCATATTCCAACTCCGGGATGCTTGCACCAGTCCGTAGATGGATCGCTGGAGCTTGCACATTTTGTTAGCACCTTCAGGATTGACAAAACCTTATGGTTGCATCATGTACAACTCTTCTTTAATAAATCCATTAAGGAATGCAGTTTTGTTTATCCATTTGCCAGATTTCATAAAATGCGGCAATTGCTAACATGATTCGGACAGATTTAAGCATAGATATGAGTGAGAAACTCCCATCATAATCAACACCTTGAACTTATCAAAAAACCTTTTGCGACAATTCTAGCTTTGTAGATAGTAACACTACTATCAGCGTCCGTCTTCCTCTTGAAGATCCATTTATTTCTATGGCTTGCCGATCATCGGGCATGTCAACCAAAGTCCATACTTTGTTCTCATACATGGATCCTATCTCAGATTTCATGGCCTCAAACCATTTTGCGGAATCTTGGCTCATTATCGCTTCCTCATAGTTCATAGATTCGTCATGGTCAAGTAACATGACCTCCAGAACAGTATTACCGTACCACTCTGGTGCGGATCTTACTCTGGTTGACCTACGAGGTTCGGTAGTAACTTTATCTGAAGTTACATGATCATCATCATTAGCTTCCTCTCTAATTGGTGTAGAAGTCACAGGAACAGATTTCTGTGATGAACTACTTTCCAATAAGGGAGCAGGTACAGTTACCTCATCAAGTTCTACTTTCCTCCCACTCACTTCTTTCGAGAGAAACCCCTTCTCTAGAAAGTATCCATTCTTAGCAACGAATGTCTTGCCTTCGGATCTGTGATAGAAGGTGTACCCAACTGTCTCCATTGGGTATCCTATGAAGACACATTTCTCTGATTTGGATTTGAGCTTATCATGATGAAACCTTTTCTTATAAGCATCACAACCCCAAACTTTAAGATACGACAACTTTGGTTTCTTGCCAAACCACAGTTCATATTGTGTCGTCTCAACGGACTTAAATGGTGCCCCTTTTTAACGTGAATGCAGCTGTCCCTAATGCATGACCCCAAAATGATAGTGGTAAATCGGTAAGAAACATCATAGATTGTACTATATCCAATAAAGTACGGTTATGACGTTCGGACACACCATTATGCTGTGGTGTTCCAGGTGGCACGAATTTGTGAAACTATTCCACATTGTTTTAATTGAAGACCAAACTCGTAACTCAAATATTTGTCTCCGCGATCAGATCGTAGAAACCTTATTTTCTTGTCACAATGATTTTCCACTTCACTCTGAAATTCTTTGAACTTTTCAAATGTTTCAGACTTATGTTTCATCAAGAAGATATACCCATATTTGCTCAAATCATCTGTGAAGGTTAGAAAATAACGATACCCGCCGCGAGTCGTAACACTCATCGGATCGCATACATCAGTATGTATTATTTCCAATAAGTCAGTTGCTCGCTCCATTGTTCCGGTAAACCGAGTCTTAGTCATCTTGCCCATGAGGCATGGTTCGCAAGCATCCAATGATTCATAATCAAGTGATTCCAAAACCCATCAGCATGGAGTTTCTTCATGTGCTTTACACCAATATGACCTAAACGGCAGTGCCACAAATAAGTTGCACTACCATTATTAACTTTGCATCTTTTGGTTTCAATATTATGAATATGTGTATCACTACGATCGAGATCCAACGAACCATTTTCATTGGGTGTGTAACCATATAAGGTTTTATTCATGTAAACAGAACAACAATTTATTCTCTTACTTGAATGAATAACCGTATTGCAATAAACATGATCAAATAATATTCATGCTCAACGCAAACACTAAATAACACTTATTTAGGTTCAACACTAATCCCGAAAGTATAGGGAGTGTGCGATGATGATCATATCAATCTTGGAACCACTTCCAACACACATCGTCACCTCACCCTTAACTAGTCTCTATTCATTCTACAACTCCCGTTTTGAGTTACTACTCTTAGCAACTGAACCAGTATCAAATACCGAGGGGTTGCTACAAACACTAGTAAAATACACATCAATAATCTTTATATCAAATATACCTTTGTTCACTTTGCCATCCTTCTTCTCCGCCAAATACTTGGGGCAGTTACGCTTCTAGTGACCAGTCCCTTTGCAGTAGAAGCACTTAGTCTCAGGCTTAGGACCAGACTTGGGCTTCTTCACTTGAGCAGCAACTTGCTTGCCGTTCTTCTTGAAGTTCCCCTTCTTCCCTTTGCCCTTTTCTTGAAACTAGTGGTCTTGTCTACCATCAACACTTGATGTTTTTCTTGATTTCTACCTTCGTCGATTTTAGCATCACGAAGAGCTTGGGAATCATTTCCGTTATCCCTTGCATATTATAGTTCATCACAAAGTTCTACTAACTTGGCGATGGTGACTAGAGAATTCTGTCAATCACTATTTTATCTGGAAGATTAACTCCCACTTGATTCAAGAGATTGTAGTACCCAAACAATCTGAGCACATGCTCACTGCTTGAGCTATTGTCCTCCATCTTTTAGATATAGAACTCGTTGGAGACTTCATATCTCTCAACTCGGGTATTTGCTTGAAATATTAACTTCAACTTCTGGAACATCTGATATGGTCCATGACATTCAAAACGTCTTTGAAGTCCCGATTCTAAGCCGTTAAGCTTGGTGCACTAAACTATCAAGTACTCATCATATTGAGCTAGCCAAACGTTCATAACATCTGCATCTGCTCCTGCAATAGGTCTGTCACCTAGCGGTGCATCAAGGACATAATTCTTCTGTGCAGCAATGAGGATAATCCTTAGATCACGGATCCAATCCGCATCATTGCTACTAACATTTTTCAACTTAGTTTTCTCTAGGAACATATCAAAAATAAAACAGGGGAGCTAAACGCGAGCTATTGATCAACAACATAGATATGCTAATATTATCAAGACTAAGTTCATGATAAATTAAAGTTCAATTAATCATATTACTTAAGAACTCCCACTTAGATAGACATCCCTCTAATCCTCTAAGTGATCACGTGATCCAAATCAACTAAACCATGTCCAATCATCACGTGAGGTGGAGTAGTTTCAATGGTGAACATCACTATATTGATCATATCTACTATATGATTCACGCTCGACCTTTCGGTCTCAGTGTTCCGAGGCCATTTCTGTTATATGCTAGGCTCATCAAGTTTAACGTGAGTATTCCGCGTGTGCAACTATTTTCCACCCGTTGTATTTGAACGTAGAGCCTATCACACCCGATCATCACGTGTTGTCTCAGCACGAAGAACTTTCGCAACGGTGCATACTCAGGGAGAACACTTATACCTTGATAATTTAGTGAGAGATAAACTTATAATGCTACCGTCAATCAATGCAAGATAAGATGCATAAAAGATAAACATCACATGCAATCAATATAAGTGATATGATATGGCCATCATCATCTTGTGCTTGTGATCTCCATCTCCGAAGCAACGTCATGATCACCATCGTCACCGGCGCGACACCTTGATCTCCATCGTAGCATCGTTGTCATCTCGCCAATCTTATGCCTCTACGACTATCGCTACCGCTTAGTGATAAAGTAAAGCATTACAGGGCGATTTCATTGCATACAATAAAGCGACAACCATATGGCTCCTGCCAGTTGCCGATAACTCGGTTACAAAACATGATCATCTCATACAATAAAATATAGCATCACGTCTTGACCATATCACATCACAACATGCCCTGCAAAAACAAGTTAGACGTCCTCTACTTTGTTGTTGCAAGTTTTACGTGGCTGCTACGGGCTTAGCAAGAACCGTTCTTACCTAAGCATCAAAACCACAATGATAGTTTGTCAAGTTGGTGCTGTTTTAACCTTCGCAAGGACCGGGCGTAGCCACACTCGGTTCAACTAAACTTGGAGAAACTGACACCCGCCAGCCACCTGTGTGCAAAGGACGTCGGTAGAACCAGTCTCGCGTAAGCGTACGCGTAATGTCGGTCCAGGCCGCTTCATCCAACAATACCGCCGAACCAAAGTATGACATGCTGGTAAGCAGTATGACTTATATCGCCCACAACTCACTTGTGTTCTACTCGTGCATATGACATCTACGCATAAAACCAAGCTCGGATGCCACTGTTGGGGAACGTAGTAATTAAAAAAAATCCTACGCACACGCAAGATCATGGTGATACATAGCAACGAGAGGGGTGAGTGTTGTCCACGTATCCTCGTAGACCGAAAGCGGAATCGTTATAACAACGCGGTTGATGTAGTCGTACGTCTTCACGACCCGACCGATCAAGCACCGAAACTACGACACCTCCGAGTTCTAGCACACGTTCAGCTTGATGACGATCCCCGAACTCCGATCCAGCAAATTGTCTGGGATGAGTTCCGTCAGTACGACGGCGTGGTGACGATCTTGATGCTCTATCGTCGCAGGGCTTCGCCTAAGCACCGCTATAATATTATCGAGGATTATGATGGAGGGGGGCACCGCACACGGCTAATAGATCTCAAGGATCAATTGTTGTCTTTGGGGTGCCCCCTGCCCCCGTATATAAAGGAGCAAGGGAAGAGGAGGCCGTCCCTAGGAGGGGGCGCGCCAAGTGTGGAGTCCTACTAGGACTCCCTAGTCCTAGTAGGATTCCACCTCCCATATGGAATAGGAAAACAGGAAGGGAAAAGGAGAAGGAAGGAAGGGGGCATCCCCCTTCCCTAGTCCAATTCGGACCAGACCAAGGGGAGGGGTGCGGCCACCCTTGAGGCCCTTTTCCTTCTTTCCCGTATGGTCCAATAAGGCCCAATACGTATTCCCGTAACTCTCCGGTACTCTGAAAAATACCCGAATCACTCAGAACCTTTCCGATGTCCAAATATAGTCGTCCAATATATCGATCTTTACGTCTCGACCATTTTGAGACTCCTCATCACGTCCCCGATCTCATCCGGGACTCCGAACACATTCGGTACATCAAAACTCATAAACTCATAATATAACTGTCATCGAAACCTTAAGCGTGCGGACCCTACGGGTTCGAGAACAATGTAGACATGACCGAGACACGTCTCCGGTCAATAACCAATAGCGCAACCTGGATGCTCATATTGGCTCCGACATATTCTACGAAGAACTTTATCGGTCAGACCGCATAACAATATACGGTGTTCCCTTTGTCATCGATATGTTACTTGCCCGAGATTCGATCGTCGGTATCTCAATACCTAGTTCAATCTCGTTACTGGCAAGTCTCTTTACTCGTTCCGTGATACATCATCTCGCAACTAACTCATTAGTTGCAATGCTTGCAAGGCTTATGTGATGTGCATTACCGAGAGGGCCCAGAGATACCTCTCCGACAATCGGAGTGACAAATCCTAATCTCGAAATACGCCAACCCAACATGTACCTTCGGAGACACCTGTAGAGCTCCTTTATAATCACCCAGTTACGTTGTGACGTTTGGTTGCACACAAAGTGTTCTTCCGGCAAACGGCAGTTGCATAATCTCATAGTCATAGGAATATGTGTAAGTCATGAAGAAAGCAATAGCAACATACTAAACGACCGGGTGCTAAGCTAATGGAATGGGTCAAGTCAATCACATCATTCTCCTAATGATGTGATCCCGTTAATCAAATGACAACCCATGTCTATGGCTAGGAAACATAACCATCTTTGATTAACGAGCTAGTCAAGTAGAGGCATACTAGTGACACTCTGTTTGTCTATGTATTCACACATGTATTATGTTTCCGGTTAATACAATTTTAGCAAGAATAATAAACATTTATCATGATATAAGGAAATAAATAATAACTTTATTATTGCCTCTAGGGCATATATCCTTCACAAAACTCATAAACTCATAATATAACTGTCATCGAAACCTTAAGCGTGCGGACCCTACGGGTTCGAGAACAATGTAGACATGACCGAGACACGTCTCCGGTCAATAACCAATAGCGGAACCTGGATGCTCATATTGGCTCCCACATATTCTACAAAGATCTTTATCGGTCAGACCGCATAACAACATACGTTCTTCCCTTTGTCATCGGTATGTTACTTGCCCGAGATTCGATCGTCGGTATCTCAATACCTAGTTCAATCTCGTTACCGGCAAGTCTCTTTACTTGTTATGTAATACATCATCTCGCAACTAACTCATTAGTTGCAATGCTTGCAAGGCTTAAGTGATGTGCATTACCAAGAGGGCCCAGAGATACCTCTCCGACAATCGGAGTGACAAATCCTAAACTTGAAATACGCCAACCCAACATGTACCTTTGGAGACACCTGTAGAGCTCCTTTATAATCACCCAGTTATGTTGTGACGTTTGGTAGCACACAAAGTGTTCCTCCGGCAAACGGGAGTTGCATAATCGCATAGTCATTGGAACATGTATAAGTCATGAAGAAAGCAATAGCAACATACTAAACGATTGAGTGCTAAGCTAATGGAATGGGTCACGTCAATCACATCATTCTCCTAATGATGTGATCCTGTTTAATCAAGTGACAACACATGTCTATGGTTAGGAAACATAACCATCTTTGATTAACGAGCTTGTCAAGTAGAGGCATACTAGTGACAATATGTTTGTCTATGTATTCAAACAAGTATTATGTTTCCGGTTAATACAATTCTAGCATGAATAATAAACATTTGTGATGATATAAGGAAATAAATAATAACTTTATTATTGCCTCTAGGGCATATTTCCTTCAGTCTCCCACTTGCACTAGAGTCAATAATCTAGTTCACATCGCCATGTGATTTAATACCAATAGTTGACATCACCATGTGATTAACACCCATAGTTCACATCGTCATGTGACCAACACCCAAAGGGTTTACTAGAGTCAATAATCTAGTTCACATCGCTATGTGATTAACACCCAAAGAGTACTAAGGTGTGATCATGTTTTGCTTGTGAGAGAATCTTAGTCAACAGGTCTTTCACATTTAGATCCGTTATGTATTTTGCAATTTTCTATGTCTACAATGCTCTGCACGGAGATACTCTAGCTAATTGCTCCCACTTTCAATATGTATCTATATCGAGACTGAGAGTCATCCAGATCGGTGTCAAAGCTTGCATCAACGTAACTCTTTAGGACGAACCTTTTGACACCTCCATATCGAGAAACATATCCTTATTCCACTAAGGATAATTTTGACCGTTGTCCAGTGATCTACTCATAGATCACTATTGTACTCCCTTGCCAAAATCAGTGTAGGGTATACAATAGATCTGGTATACAACATGGCATACTTTATAGAACCTATGGTCGAGGCATAAGAAATAACTTTCATTCTCTTTCTATCTTCTGCCGTGGTCGGGATTTGAGACTTACTCAATTTCGCACCTTGTAACACAGGAAAGAAACTCTTTCTTTGACTGTTCCATTTTGAACTACTTCGAAATCTTGTCAAGGTATGTACTCATTGAAAAAACTTATCAAGCGTCTTGATCTATCTCTACAGATCTTGATGCTTAATATGTAAGCAACTTCACAGAGGTCCTTCTTTGAAAAAATTCTTTCAAACACTCCTTTATGCTTTGCAGAATAATTCTACATTATTTCCGATCAAAAATATCTCATTCACATATACTTGTCAGAAATGCTGTAGTGCTCCCACTCACTTTCTTGTAAATACAGGCTTCACCACAAGTCTGTATAAAACTATATACTTCGATCATCTCATCAAAGTGCATATTCAAACTCCGAGATGCTTGCACCAGTCCATAGATGGATCGCTGGAGCTTGCATATTTTGTTAACACTTTTAGGATTGACAAAACCTTCTAGTTGCATCATATACAACTCTTCTTTAAGAAATCCATTAAGGAATGCAACTTTGTTTATCCATTTGCCAGATTTCATAAAATGCGGCAATTGGTAACATGATTCGGACGGACTTAAGTATAGATACGAGTGAGAAACTCTCTTCGTAGTCAACATCTTGAACTTGTCGAAAACCTTTTTGCGACAATTCTAGCTTTGTAGATAGTAACACTACTATCAGCGTCCGTCTTCCTCTTGAAGATCCATTTATTTTCAATTGCTTGTCGATCATCGGGCAAGTCAACCAAAGTCCATACTTTGTTTTCATACATGGATCCCATCTCAGATTTCATGGCTTCTAGCCATTTTGCGGAATCTGGGCTCACCATCGCTTATTCATAGTTCGTAGGTTCATCATGATCTAGTAGCATGATTTCCAGAACAGAATTACCGTACCACTCTGGTGCGGATCTTACTTTGATTGATCTACGAGGTTCAGTAATAACTTGATCTGAAGTTTCATGATCATCATCATTAACTTCCTCACTAATTGGTGTAGGTGTCACAGAAACCGTTTTCTGTGATGAACTACTTTCCAATAAGGGAGCAGGTACAGTTACCTCATCAAGTTCTACTTTCCTCCCACTCACTTCTTTCGAGAGAAACTCCTTCTCTAGAAAGGATCCATTCTAAGCAACGAATATCTTGCCTTCGGATCTGTGATAGAAGGTGTACCCAACTGTCTCCTTTGGGTATCCTATGAAGACACATTTCTCCGATTTGGGTTTGAGCTTATCAGGATGAAACTTTTTCACATAAGCATCACAACCCCAAACTTTAAGAAACAACAACTTTGGTTTCTTGTTAAACCACAGTTCATATAGTGTCGTCTCAACGGATTTAGATGGTGCCATAGTTAACGTGAATGCAGCTGTCTCTCATGCATAACCCCAAAATGATAGTGGTAAATCGGTAAGAAACATCATAGATTGCACTATATCCAATAAAGTACGGTTATGACATTCGAACACACCATTGTGCTATGGTGTTCCAGGTGGCATGAGTTTGTGAAACTATTCCACATTGTTTTAATTGAAGACCAAACTCGTAACTCAAATATTCGTCTCCGCGATTAGATCGTAGAAACTTTATTTTCTTGTCACGATGATTTTCCACTTCACTCTGAAATTCTTTGAACTTTTCAAATGTTTCAGACTTATGTTTCATCAAGTAGATATACCCATATCTGCTCAAATCATCTGTGAAGGTCAGAAAATAACGATACCCGCCGCGAGCCTTAACACTCATCGGATCACATACATTAGTATGTATTATTTCCAATAAGTCAGTTGCTCGCTCCATTGTTCCGGAGAACGGAGTCTTAGTCATCTTGCCCATGAGGCATGGTTCGCAAGCATCAAGTGATTCATAATCAAGTGATTCCAAAAGCCCATCAGCATGGAGTTTCTTCATGCGCTTTACACCAATATGACTTAAACGGCAGTGCCACAAATAAGTTGCACTATCATTATTAACTTTGCATCTTTTGGTTTCAATATTATGAATATGTGTATCACTACGATCGAGATCCAACGAACCATTTTCATTGGGTGTGTAACCATATAAGGTTTTATTCATGTAAATAGAACAACAATTTATTCTCTTACTTAAATGAATAATCGTATTGCAATAAACATGATCAAATCATATTCATGCTCAACGCAAACACCAAATAACACTTATTTAGGTTCAACACTAATCCCGAAAGTATAGGGAGTGTACGATGATGATCATGTCAATCTTGGAACTACTTCCAACACACATCGTCACTTCACCCTCAACTAGTCTCTGTTTATTCTGCAACTCCTGTTTCGAGTTACTACTCTTAGCAACTGAACCAGTACCAAATACCGAGGGGTTGCTATAAACACTAGTAAAGTACTCATCAATATGTATATCAAATATACCTTTGTTTATTTTGCCATCCTTCTTATCCGCTAAATACTTGGGGCAGTTCCGCTTCTAGTGGCCAGTTCCTTTGCAGTACAAGCACTTAGTCTCAGGCTTAGGTCCAGACTTGGGTTTCTTCACTTGAGCAGCAACTTGCTTGCCATTCTTCTTAAAGTTCCCCTTCTTCCCTTTGCCCTTTTCTTGAAACTAGTGGTCTTGTTAACCATCAACACTTGATGTTTTTCTTGATTTCTACCTTCGTCGATTTCAGCATCATGAAGAGCTTGGGAATCATTTCCGTTATCCCTTGCATATTATAGTTCATCACGAAGTTCTACTAACTTGGTGATGGTGACTAGAGAATTCTGTCAATCACTATTTTATCTGGAAGACTAACTCCCACTTGATTCAAGCGATTGTAGTACCCAGACAATCTGAGAACATGCTCACTTCTTGAGCTATTCTCCTCCATCTTTTAGCTATAGAACTTGTTGGAGACTTCATATCTCTCAAATCGGGTATTTGCTTGAAATATTAACTTCAACTCCTGAAACATCTCATATGGTCCATGACGTTCAAAACGTCTTTGAAGTCCCGATTCTAAGCCATTAAGCATGCTGCACTAAACTATCAAGTAGTCATCATATTGAGCTAGCCAAACGTTCATAACGTCTGCATCTGCTCCTGCAATAAGTCTGTCACCTAGCGGTGCATCAAGGACATAATTCTTCTATGCAGCAATGAGGATAAACCTCAGATCACGGATCCAATCCGCATCATTGCTACTAACATTTTCCAACTTAGTTTTCTCTAGGAACATATATAAAATATAGGGAAGCAACAACGCGATCTATTGATCTACAACATAGATATGCTAATACTAGCAGGACTAAGTTCATGATAAATTAAAGTTCAATTAATCATATTACTTAAGAACTCCCACTTAGATAGACATCCCTCTAATCTTCTAAGTGATCACATGATCCATATCAACTAAACCATGTCCGATCATCACGTGAGATGGAGTAGTTTTAATGGTGAACATCACTATGTTGATCATATCTACTATATGATTCACGCTCGACCTTTCGGTCTCCGTGTTCCGAGGCCATATCTGTATATGCTTGGCTCGTCAAGTATAACCTGAGTATTCCGCGTGTGCAACTGTTTTGGACCCGTTGTATTTGACCGTAGAGCCTATCACACCCGATCATCACGTGTTGTCTCAGCACGAAGAACTTTCACAACGGTGTATACTCAGGGAGAACACTTCTTGATAATTAGTGAGAGATCATCTTAAAATGCTACCGTCAATCAAAGCAAGATAAGATGCATAAAAGATAAACATCACATGCAATCAATATAAGTGATATGATATGGCCATCATCATCTTGTGCTTGTGATCTCCATCTTTGAAGCAACGTCATGATCACCATCGTCACCGACGCGACACCTTGATCTCCATCGTAGCATCATTGTCGTCTCGCCAATCTTATGCTTCTACGACTATCGCTACCGCTTAGTGATAAAGTAAAGCATTACAGGGCGATTGTATTGCATACAATAAAGCGACAACCATATGGCTCCTGCCAGTTGCCGATAACTCGGTTACAAAACATGATCATCTCATACAATAAAATTTAGCATCATGTCTTGACCATATCACATCACAACATGCCCTGCAAAAACAAGTTAGACGTCCTCTACTTTGTTGTTGCAAGTTTAACGTGGCTGCTACGGGCTTAGCAAGAACCAATCTTACCTACGCATCAAAACCACAACAATAGTTTGTCAAGTTGGTGCTATTTTAACCTTCGCAAGGACCGGGCGTAGCCACACTCGGTTCAACTAAACTTGGAGAAACTGACACCCGCCAGCCACCTGTGTGCAAAGCACGTCGGTAGAACCAGTCTCGCGTAAGCGTACGCGTAATGTCGGTCCGGGCCGCTTCATCCAACAATACCGCTGAACCAAAGTGTGACATGCTGGTAAGCAGTATGACTTATATCGCCCACAACTCACTTGTGTTCTACTCGTGCAAATAACATCAACACATAAAACCTAGGCTCGGATGCCACTGTTGGGGAACGTAGTAATTTCAAAAAAATTCCTACACACACGTAAGATCATGGTGATGGATGGCAACGAGAGGGGAGAGTGTTGTCCACGTACCCTCGTAGACCGAAAGCGGAAGCGTTATGACAACGCGGTTGATGTAGTCGTATGTCTCCACGGCCCGACTGATCAAGCACCGAAACTACGACACCTCCGAGTTCTAGCACACGTTCAGCTCGATGACGATCCCCGGACTCCGATCCAGCAAAGTGTCGGGGATGAGTTCCGTCAGCACGACGGTGTGGTGACGATCTTGATGTTCTACCGTCGCAGGGCTTCGCCTAAGCACCGCTACAATATTATCGAGGATTATGGTGGAGGGGGGCACCGCACACGGCTAAGAGATCTCAAGGATCAATTGTTGTGTCTTTGGGGTGCCCCCTGCCCCCGTATATAAAGGAGTGGAGGAGGGGAGGGCCGGCCCTCTCTATGGCGCGCCCTAGGGGAGTCCTACTCCCACCGAGAGTAGGATTCCCCCTTTCCTAGTACAACTAGGAAAATTCCAAGTAGTAGGAGTAGGAGACAAGGAAGGGGAAGAGGGAAGAGAAGGATGGAGGGGGCGCCGCCCCTCCCCCTAGTCCAATTCGGACTAGTTAATGGGGGGCACGCGGCCTGCCTCTTCCTCTCCCCTAAAGCCCAATAAGGCCCATTTACTTCTTCCCCGTATTCCCGTAACTCCCCGGTACTCCGAAAAATATCCGAACCACTCGAAACCTTTCCGATGTCCGAATATAATCGTCCAATATATCGATCTTTACGTCTCGACCATTTCGAGACTCCTCGTCATGTCCCCGATCTCATCCGGGACTCCGAACTCCTTCGGTACATCAAAACTCATAAACTCATAATATAACTGTCATCGAAACCTTAAGCGTGCGGACCCTACGGGTTCGAGAACAATGTAGACATGACCGAGACACGTCTCCGGTCAATAACCAATAGCGGAACCTGGATGCTCTTATTGGCTCCCACATATTCTACGAAGATCTTTATCGGTCAGACCGCATAACAATATACGTTGTTCGCTTTGTCATCGGTATGTTACTTGCCCGAGATTCGATCGTCGGTATCTCAATACCTAGTTCAATCTCGTTACCGGCAAGTCTCTTTACTTGTTCTGTCATACATCATCTCGCAACTAACTCATTAGTTGCAATGCTTGCAAGGCTTAAGTGATGTGCATTACCGAGAGGGCCCAGAGATACCTCTCCGACAATCGGAGTGACAAATCCTAATCTTGAAATACGCCAACCCAACATGTTCCTTTGGAGACACCTATAGAGCTCCTTTATAATCACCCAGTTACGTTGTGACGTTCGGTAGCACACAAAGTGTTCCTTCGGCAAACGGGAGTTGCATAATCTCATAGTCATAGGAACATGTATAAGTCATGAAGAAAGCAATAGCAACATACTAAACGATCGGGTGCTAAGCTAATGGAATGGGTCACGTCAATCACATCATTCTCCTAATGATGTGATCCCGTTTAATCAAATGACAACACATGTCTATGGTTAGGAAACATAACCATCTTTGATTTACGAGCTAGTCAAGTAGAGGCATACTATTGATAATATGTTTGTCTATGTATTCACACAAGTATTATGTTTCCGGTTAATACAATTATAGCATGAATAATAAACATTTATCATGATATAAGGAAATAAATAATAACTTTATTATTGCCTCTAGGGCATATTTCCTTCAATTTCATATGTTCTCATTAGGCCATCTAGGGGGGCTTGTTGTCGACCAAACCTAAAATGGCCTAATTAGGCCATCTAGGGGCCAAGTTGTCGGCCAACCCTAAAATAGCCTCATTAGGCCATCTAGGGGGGCTTGTTGTTGACCAACCCTAAAATGGCCTTATTAGGCCATCTAGGGGGGCTTGTTGTCGACCAACCCTAAAATGGCCTAATTAGGCCATCTAGGGGGCAAGTTCTCGACCAACCCTAAAATGGCCTAATTAGGCCATCCAGGGGGGCAAGTTGTCGACCAACCCTAAAATGCCCTCATTAGGCCATCTAGGGGGGCTTGTTGTCAACCAACCCTAAAATGGCCTAATTAGGCCATCTAGGGGGGCTTGTTGTCAACCAACCCTAGAATGGCCTAATTAGGCCATCTAGGTGGAAGTTGTCGACCAACCCTAAGATGGCCTAAATTAAGCCATCTTTGGGGGGCAAGTTGTTGACCAACCCTAAAATGGCCTAATTAGGCCATCTAGGGGGCAACTTGTCGACCAACCCTAAAATGGCCTAATTAGGCCATGGGGGGCAAATTGTCGACCAACCCTAAAATGGCCTAATTAGGCCATCTAGGGGGAAAAGTTGTTGACCAACCCTAAAATAGCCTCATTAGGCCATCTAGGGGGGCTTGTTGTCGACCAACCGTAAAATGGCCTCATTAGGCCATCTAGGGGCAACTTGTCGACCACATATAAATCATCCATCCACATAAAAATGCTTTCATTCATAAACTAGATATATCATTCATGAATTCATTCATACATACAAATAAGCCATCCTTTCATTCAAACACATAATACTAGATAGATCATTCATACATAGACATAAGCCATCTTTCCATTCAAACACATAATACTAGATAGATCATTCATACATAGATCAATACATATAGATAGATCCTTCAATACATATATCAGTTCAGTACATATAGATAGATCCTTCAACACATCAAGGAATGATTCATACATAGATCTAGGATTAATATAACATAACCAGAGCACTCCTCATGGGTACAGAATCCTGGTCCACCTCTGCCTAGTTACTTGAAATGGATGAAAGTTGGCCCTCCTTCTTGCCTAGTAGATGATATCATCATCTCTAGGGTTAGAGCCATTGGGGAATGCCTCCAGGAATTGCTCCTTGTCCTTGCAGTTGCGAGCTTCCAAGATCTGCTTAGCCAGACGACGGTGATACTCAAGCTTGTACCTTGTTGCCGCCGCTGGCCTCCCCCCTATGCTCTACTGCTCTTCTTCCCTCTCTCTACATCTCTCCGATGGCCACCTCCTCTTCTGCATCTACAACCTATCCAGGGTCCATGCCCACTGAGCTACGGATCTAGGGATTTCTCTGGCGGCTGTGGGAAGGAGAAGGTAGGGGTTTGGGTTACAATAGGGTTTCTGGCTTAGGGTGGTATTTATAGATGGACATTGGGTGCTGGTAGGTAGGCTGCAAGTTTGGATAACAGCCCAGTTCCAGGCCCACATTGGATAAGTGAGACATTTAGCCAAACTGTCAAATAAAATAGCAGAGCACTACAACACTTATTCACTGCAATAAAACAACTAGAACTAATAAAACAGTTCTTCACTGCATTATTAAGATAGGTTCTAAATACTGCATCATTTAACATAACCATAACTTAAACATTGGCACCTCCCTTCACTCCAGTTACCATAACTTATGCAGTTCATATAGTGCTGCACAAGATATACAACTACCACCATCAACTTGCAAGGCATGTTATATATAGTAGGCCAACTTACTTACTTATCAACCATAGTCTGATCTTCATGACTCTAGTATGGCCTTGATTTGCTCAAGTTTTTCCTTGCTCCCATGGCCAGCATTGAGCAGATTAGCTACAACTTTCTCCAGCTCTTTCTTCTCTTGTGCAAGAATATCCCTGTCCACCTTGATCTCTTTCATAGCCTTCCTAGTATTGTGAATTATGTCTGCCTGGGCCTGAAGGATACACCTCTGCTCCTTTGCTAGCCTAAGCTTCTCCATTTCCATCTTCATCTCCATCTCTAGCTCTTCCTTCTGCTTCTCAAATTTCTCAGCATCCATTGCTTTGTGGTAGTCCATCTTGCCAACACCATCCTGCCAGATAAACATCTTGGAAACATCATCAACCATTTTCTGAAACTCCTCACACAGATGATCCTTCTCCTTCTTCAACTTGGCTAACTCAGCATCATATGCATTTTTGTCTTGAATCCTGCCAAGGTTTTGCTCATGGAACAATTCCCATAGCTTGATGAGGCAGTTCTTTAGTATATCAGGGTGGATTGGATCAACCCACTTAACTACACCATAGTTCACACCTTCGAGCTAAGTCAAACAACAATATTAAATTCAGAAATAAATTAAGTTTGGTCAGACAACACATCATACTTAAGGAAATAAATTCAGTACTCATTCAGTTAAAACAGAGTTAATATACAAGGAGATGTACAAATTCAAAAATCTATGCAATTCAATACAATTAATATACAGAGGATATATATAGAGTTAAGCTAGAGAGGATACACATTCATAACTCAATCCAGTGCCACTATTTTATATTAGAGATATTAGGTAGCATTTCTGCACTCTACTCTAGCTACAAAGACAGAGCATTTCTGCACTCTACTTAACACAAACAGAAACCAACACTTAGCATAATTGAATCACTGACTATCTGCAATGTTCAAATCACTACACAATAACTGAATCCATCCAGCATAACTAAATCCACTAAGCATAATGATAACCACAAAAGCATAAATGAATCACTAACTTCATATATAAAGTAGAAAACTACTCTCTGCAAATAAGAATACTCACTTCAGATAACGATGAGCTACTGATTTACTGTATTACTCACCGGAACAGGGCATCCATAGAACCTCCTCCTAGTGTTGGCACCTTCAAAAGCAACACACTTCCTAGGTATCATCTGGTGCAGAGTGCACTTGGCAACCTCCTCCATGGGAGCACCATACCACAGTGGCTCAGGGATGGTGTCAGGTGTGTCCTACATGCAGTAGAAGGTAGATCAGACAACCAATGCACATCCAATAGTTGTAGATCCATCAAGCACTGGCTAAACCAAACCTTTAACCAAAGGAATCCATCCATACAAATATGCATATCATCAACCCTAATTCCCAAATCAATTGAACCCTAACCCTAACCCTAAATAATGGCAGAGGGAGGCGGGTGAGACTTACAAAGTACTCCATGTCCATCAGGTTGCCCCCCATGCTGCCGTCGTCGGAGCTCTCATCTCCATCATTCTAAGAAGGCATCCTGGCCGGCGACGAGGAAGGGAGGTGGTCGGCGACGATGGCGAGCTCTCGGGAAGGGGAGAACAGAGCGAGGGGGGAGAGTGGGAGTGGGTGAGCGAGAGTGGGAGTGGGTGACTAAGCACTTGGTCGGGACGGCGCCCTAACGCCCGTCATCTCGCGCCATCAGCCACAGCCGACAGAAACTTGACGAGCGGGCCCCACGTGTCATAACCGGGCTTAAACTGTAACCGTTTGGCCACTAGGTTTTCTTGGAACAACCCACCACTTTTCTGGTAGTTTTTTGAAAAATAAAAAAAACGGTAATTTTTTGCAACGATAGCCCGTAATGTGGTACTCCCTCCGTTCCAAAATAGATGACCCAACTTTGTGACCGAAATTGTACGGCTGTAGCTACGATCTCTATGATGATGTTGCCATGCATGCCTCTAGTACGATTGTTGATGTCATTCACAACCTCTTTGCAATTTGAAGCAATCGGCGATAGAGGAGGGAATAGCAAAAAACTACTCCCTCCGTTCCAAAATAGACCTAACTTTGTCACTGAAATTGTACGGCTGTAGCTACGATCTCTATGATGATGTTGCCATGCATGCCTCTAGTACGATTGTTGATGTCATTCACAACCTCTTTGCAATTTGAAGCAGTAGTTTTTTGCTATTGACTCCTCTATCGCCCATGTTTTGGGAGTAGTTTTTTGCTATTCACTCCTCTATCGCCCATGTTTTGATTGCTTCAAACTGCAAAGAGGTTGTGAATGACATCAACAATCGTACTAGAGGCATGCATGGCAACATCATCATAGAGATCGTAGCTACAGCCGTACAATTTCAGTTCTGCACCTTCATCATCGAAGGTAGAAGTTTGAACATCGAGACACATAGCCTCGGTACATATGCTATAGGTCTTTTCGAAGGACGCCATACGTGGCTTCTTCAACCTTCGATCTACTCCCTCTATCCCATAATTTAAGAGCATTTTTAACACTGGTGTAATGTCAAATTATGGGACGGAGGGAGTACTAAATTGTATCTGCATGAACATTATTATTTAATTAATAAAGTGGAACGTGTTTAGCGTGAAGAAACACCACGCCCCGGTCCAACCTTTCCCTCAGCATGTTGGCATGTCGCCGCGAACTTCTTCGGGTTTCTACCGCCCCTTCCCCACGTCGTAGGGCCTCGCCGGCATGCTGTCCCGCCCCCGCATCCCTGCGTCCTCGCCGCCGCCTGCGTCCGCGGAAATTTTCCATGGCACGAAGCGGAAACAGTCTCTGGTGAGAAAAATGAGTCTGAAACAGCTGCTCGGCGTGGAGTGTGAGCGCAGACCGGTGCACCACTCTTATCTGCTGTCATTTCCATCCTTTGTTGACTACTCTGGCCGCTGCCTCATTCCCAGTGGCATGCTTCCTTGACCAGGCAGGCACCAAAAACAAACCCCAAAGACGGGCTAGTGCTCCAGGAATCTCAAAACCTGAAGTCCTGAACACTCGGTAAAGGGTGATGGCCCGTTTACAAGTGAAACGGTTACTTATCAGGTTACCGTCACATCTTGTAAAAAACGGGACACCACAAAATCAAAAGATCACTAGATGGTGTGCTCAGAAGTCTCGAGAAATCTTGACGCAGACATCCGGCAACAAAGCCACGAATATTCGGCTCAGCAACTGCCGTGACACCGAGAGTTTGAGACAAATCCATTCGATGGCCGTGCCAGGGAAACCAGTCGTCGGACCATTCGGAGCACCACGTAAGCGCGGTTCAAGGCCTGCCATGGCATGGCAGACAGGGACGTGAGAAACCCACGAAATTTGACCCGGCCAGCCGCGCCGCGCCGCGCCTCCATCGGCGCGGCATCTCCGGCTCGCGGAGCTAGCCCAGATGCCGTGTGTGTGATCGACAAAAAGAGAGGAGTGCAACGAGAGTAGTAGGCCGTACAGAAGCATTGCTTATAGAAGTACATGTGGGTCATGGTCACTACGCCCGATGGCAATTGTAAATATGCCCCCCGAGAAGTTTTAGAAATGGAATACAAAATTAATCGGTCCTAGGTGACGTGGTTTGTGCAAAGCGGGGAACCAAATGGGAGCTCCGGCATCTGCCCCGCGCAAGAACCTCGATGATGGTGTTAAAGAACGGAATCGTACAGACGGATCAAGTTACAAGACAAAACCAGGTTGAAATATGGCCGTGAACTTTAAAGGACTGCTTCATGATTGCCGGCTGAAATGGCCTAGCCGGAAATTCACAGGTACGCACCTGCCCGGCTCTGCCTGGCCGCACGATTGCTTCGCTATCCACGCCGCACGAGGGCATGCCAAATTTTAAGTTTTAGTGTTTAAAGCTTGATGGTTTTGTTGTTCATTCGTATCACACTTGAAATTTAATGAAATTTTAAAAACTCATTAAAACCTACTCAAGCTTAATTTGAACTTTCGCTAAAAAGATGCAAATGACTCAAAATCAAAAGCCCAAAGAAAAATAGGGTTGGTGCCCCCGCACCTGCGTGCCACAAATCCCATCTTTCTGGCTACCTACTTGGTGTACAAAGACTTGCGAGAAAATGTAACAGAACATACAAAAAACTTGGAACATACTCCATGAGGCACTCAAGAGTAACATACTCCACATGCATATTAAACAAGTGTGGACCTATGAGCCACTCAAGAGTAACACAAGTATGCATTGCTCGGTGCCTCGGTCCACATCATGCACCAACGCGTGTATTTAGATACTTGCTTCCTCTATTAGATCGTAGCAACTGACATCACATCCATCAATTTGATGATAAAATGATAGAAATTTACATATATGTATGGATGTTTCATGTTCTAGATCCGGCAATGATGTCAAGTGACGATTACTTTGTTCGAAGGGAAATCGAGCGGTGGATGCAAAATATGGGCACCCGTGCCTTCTTCTCGACAGCGTGCACTCTCGTTGAAGATGCATCCACGTGTCTCTGTTGAGATAGGAATGCAAAATACACAAATTCGATTCTTAGATTAGTTAATCTCACTGAACAAGAAACTTGCTCGATACATACTCTCATGAGTAATATGGTGTCATGTTCATTCATAAGAGAGAATTCTCTCAAAAAGCAAAAAGAAAAAGACTCCAGTGAGTGTGATTCTGCCCTACACTTGCTTCTATAACATATCACGTTGATCTCACGTTCACTTTCTCGTCATAGTGGTAGAGGTATGGTCATCGATGGACGAGCATCGGTTTGAAAACCTCAACATGGCCCAATATGGATGTGTGGAGAAGATGTAGGGCGACCAACAGGTGGAGATTTCGATCCACGTGGACATTTTGAGATGATCATGGAGGGCAACGTTAGATCATGATTTCATGGGAAACAAGGACAGAGAGACTAAGCAATAACTACGTATGGGTTGCACCTGAAGGTAGGATGCATTCGTACATTGACGGTGAAATCATGTCGGTCATGTATGATGGGATCTAAATCAACAATGACGATGGAGTTCCTCAAGATCATTATGGCGACTAGTCGTTTTGTGTGGTATGAGTTGCTTGCTATGGATTTAGTGTTGGATCTTGGTTTCTTGTATTTCACTGTGGCCTCTAGCTTCTTAAATATATGCCTTGTGTTGGACGTGAAAGCTTGATCTTCTTTGAGTTTGCTTGTAGACGATTTAAACTACAGATTTCTTGTGATATCTTTCTTATTTCATGTGACCCTTGCCCTTTATCGTAGGGCACAAGTGCTCTAGAAAACCCTTATACCCACATACATTTTCGAAGCTTTTCAATTTCACGGTCCACATAGCATGTGGAACAACTCATATGCCTGCAGCATACCTAAGATCTACGATATTTGGTATACTAATATTCCAGATACATTTATACAAGCTTTTGTTTATATTTTTTTATTAGCAAAGTAAGAGATTAACTGAAAGTAAAGTTTACTATTTAATTGAGTTATGCTTCAAGAATGATGAGGGGGCATAACTAATAATTATCTATTTCAGCCCGGTTACTTCAGCCTCACACTCTAACGTTCAAAACAAACCCAACCGAGGAGACAGAACAACCTACTACAGCTAATATTTTTTGATTCAGTTGATATGAAACTATTATCAAAATATAGTGGCAACAATAAAATCCCCAATTTCGATGGGCCGGTTGGCTTAGAGCTACATTCAATTTAATAAAAGCTCAACTATATTTCGAGTTGCAAAACAAAATGTATTGCTACAATAATTGTTGATGCTATATTCAAATTTGATATATTATTGTGTCATGTCCTTGTGCGGTTTTTATCTTTTCCACCCCTCGTACTTAAATTCTAGCTTTGTCCTTGTATTGGTGGTCAGGTTTAGATGACATTGTCAGCATATCAAGTATTCTCTTTAAACCATATGGCATTGGTGGATGTTCCACCTAACCCTTAACCCTCACCTCGATCTCGCGTAGCTTGCTCCACCTTGCTTTGGGCCCCTCAAATCCAGGAGTGAGCTGCCTTCTATACGAGTTTGTTAGGTGTAGTGGCGGTGTAGGGGAACACAGTATTTCAGAAAATTACCTACGATCACGCAAGATCCATCTAGGAGATGCATAGCAACGAGCGGGGAGAGTGTGTCCACGTACCCTCGTAGACCGAAAGCGGAAGCTTTTAGTAACACGGTTGATGTAGTTGAACGTCTTTGCGATCCAACCGATCCAAGCACCGAACGTACGACACCTCTGTCGGTGTCAAAACCGGCGGATCTCGGGTAGGGGGTCCCGAACTGTGTGTCCAGGATCGATGGTAACAGGAGACGGGGGACACGATGTTTACCCAGGTTCGGGCCCTCTCTATGGAGGTAATACCCAACTTCCTGCTTGATTGATCTTGATGAATATGAGTATTACAAGAGTTGATCTAACACGAGATCGTAATGGCTAAACCCTAGAAGTCCAGCCTGTATGACTATGGTAATGTATGTATATCCTTTCCGGACTAACCCCTCCGATTTATATAGACACCGGGGGGGGGGGGATCTAAGATTACATAGAATCGGTTACATAAGAAGGAATCTTCAAAGTCGGCTGCCAAGATTTCCTTCCACGCCAAGGAGAGTCCAATCTGGACACGGGTACAATCTTCGGCCTTCATGTCTTCACAGCCCATAAGTCTGGCCCATGGATAACAGGTCGGACGCCCGAGGACCCCTTAGTCCAGGACTCCCTCAGTAGCCCTTGAACCTGGCTTCAATGACGAGGAGTCCGGCACGCAAATTGTCTTCGGCATTGCAAGGCGGGTTCCCCTTTTTCTGGACTCCAAGATAGTCTTCGGATGCAACGATAGTATCCGGACCTGTAACGCATACCACACACAACAGCGGAGAGGATATAATACTTGCACGAGTCTAATCTGCTAACAACTTTTTACAACATGACTCACGTCTGTACGGTCATAATTTCGAACCGTTTTCCATCCGCCGCTCCACGTTTTGAGACGCAGTTGCCATTGGCACGTCTTGTCAAAGCAGAGATCATGCCCCCTTATTGCGGGATTCTTATCAATGCGGGCATGGGTAACCCAACCATGTCGTTCATACAACCCTTGGGAATAGGCGAATCTTAAGGCGAGTGAGGAGGCGTTTAATATTTGTTGCCTTTATAAGAGGATAAGGATTCCCTATTCCTCTCTCACACCTTCTCTCTATCTCCGCCTTTCCAATCTCGAGCTCCAGCGCCCAAGTTCTCATCTCCTTTCCACTCAAGCAACCATGTACGGGTCCGGAGGTCGGGGCAAGTGGATGATCTCCTCCGTCAAGGAGGAGGACATTACTGAGCTTCGGGCGGTCGGATATGTGGCGAAGGAGATCGCCCACAGTCTGGCGGTCGAGGGACAAGTTGTCCCCACGCCGAAGCCCACTGAGAGGGTAGTATTCATCCCCCATTTCTTCTGCGGGCTAGGGTTTCCACTCCACCCTTTCGTCCGCGGGCTGATGTAATATTACGGGATAGATTTCCATGATCTGTCACCGAATTCCTTCCTCAACATCTCAACGTTTATCGTCGTGTGTGAGGCCTTCCTCCGCATCCAATCCCACTTCAAGCTGTGGCTCAAAGTCTTCAACGTGAAGCCGAAGGTGGTGGATGGCCAGCACGCAGAGTGCGGAGGAGCCATGGTGAGAAAGCTACCCAACGTCTCCTGGCCGAGAGGTACTTTCGTGGAGACTGTAAAGGAGTGGCAGAGGCAATGGTTCTACATCACAGAACCCCGCGGCACCACCTGGGCCGCGGCTGCCGAATTCCGCTCTGATGCTGCCATGCGACTCACCTCCTGGGTCGAGAAGAGTCCGGAGTGGTGTTCGCCCGATGAGCTGATAGCATTGCAGACGCTGATACGTCTCCGTCGTATCTACTTTTCCAAACACTTTTTCCCTTGTTTTGGACTCTAACTTGTATGATTTGAATGGAACTAACCTGGACTGACGCTGTTTTCAGCAGAATTGCTATGATGTTGTTTTATGTGCAGAAAACGAAAGTTCTCGGAATGACCTGAAACTCCACGGAGTATCTTATAAAAAATAATAAAAAATCCTCGCCAAAGATGAAGACCAGGGGGCCCACACCCTGTCCATGAGGGTGGGGGGCGCCCCCTAGGGCGCGCCCCCTACCTCGTGGGCCCCCTGGAGACCTTCCGAGGCCAACTTCAACTTTATATATTTGCTTTCGAGGAGAAAAAAATAGAGGAGAATAAATCATTGCGTTTTACGATACGGAGCCGCCGCCAAGCCCTAAAACCTCTCGGGAGGGCTGATCTAGAGTCCGTTCGGGGCTCTGGAGAGGGGGATTCGTCGCCGTCGTCATCATCAACCAGCCTCCATCACCAATTTCATGATGCTCACCGCCATGCGTGAGTACTTCAATCATAGGCTTGCTGGACGGTGATGGGTTGGATGAGATCTATCATGTAATCGAGTTAGTTTTGTTAGGGTTTGATCCCTAGTATCAATTATGTTCTGAGATTGATGTTGCTATGACTTTGCTATGCTTAATGCTTGTCACTAGGGCCCGAGTGCCATGATTTCAGATCTGAACCTATTATGTTTTCATGAATATATGTGAGTTCTTGATTGTCGGTGTCAAAACCGGCAGATCTCGGGTAGGGGGTCCCAAACTGTGCGTCTAGGCGGATGGTAACAGGAGACAAGGGACACAATGTTTTACCCATGTTCGGGCCCTCTTGATGGAGGTAAAACCCTACGTCATGCTTGATTAATATTGATGATATGGGTAGTACAAGAGTAGATCTACCACGAGATCAAGGAGGCTAAACCCTAGAAGCTAGCCTATGGTATGATTGTTGTATGTTGGGTCCGCCTACGGACTAAAACCCTCCAGTTTATATAGACACCGGAGAGGGTTAGGGTTACACAAAGTCGGTTACAATGGTAGGAGATCTGAATATCCGCATCGCCAAGCTTGCCTTCCACGCCAAGGAAAGTCCCATCCGGACACGGGACGAAGTCTTCAATCTTCTATCTTCATAGTCCAGGAGTCCGGCTGAAGATATAGTCCGGCCATCCGGACACCCCCTAATCCAGGACTCCCTTAGTAGCCCCCGAACCAGGCTTCAATGACGACGAGTCCGACGCGCAGATTGTCTTCGGCATTGCAAGGCGGGTTCCCCTCCCGGATTTCGTGCACCTATTGAATAATGTCCTATCCTTTATAAATGCGGCGCTCCTTGGCTCCTATGCCCAATAATGGTCATCTTCCACGTGTCAAACGAATACGAAAAGTCTGGGTGTTTTTACATTCACACCCCTAGCCGCGTAAATGAGCTGCCTATTTAAAGGAATGGGGACTCAGATCCAAACCACACCTTCTCCCCTCTGCGAGTAGTCATCAGAGCGCATCCATAAAAGGTCCATTCCACCATGGCCAGCCGTTGGAACTCCTCCTCTCGCCCTTCCAGTCCTAAGCCCGGAGACTGGGAGAGGTGCTCCATCCCGCATAGCGAGCTAGTATCGCTTCAGACCAAGGGATTCCTCCCTCCGGCCTACATGGTCCCAGTTCGAGCCGGACTCGCCGCCTATAATGGCAGACAGCAAGCGGAGAGCGCCCCCACTCCCTCCAAAGGAGAGTGGGTATGCCTTGTCGCTTATCTAATAAGGGGACTCGGATTTCCAATTCATCCGTTTCTCCGAGGGCTTCTGGAGTTCTATGGCCTCCAGCTGCACAACCTCACACCTGCCTCTATATTGCATATCGCGGGCTTCGTTGCCCTTTGCGAGCTGTTCTTGGGTGTTGAGGCTCATTTCGCGCTGTGGAAGAGGCTGTTCTGCCTGGTGTCCCGTTCTCAAGAGGGGTTAATATATGAAGTGGGCGGAGCCGAAGTGTGGCGCATCGCCGGGACCGGATATCTATCTGGAACCCCAAAGAAGGCGTCCGAGGACTGGCCTTCAGAATGGTTTTATATGGAGGATGTCCCACTGCCGGATCCTATCCGGATCGGCCTCCCCGAATTCAACAGTGCTCCCTTAAAGAAATGCTTAAGCTGGCGTCCACGGAGCTCTCAGAGAGAAAGTGACAGGGACGTCCTTTACCTGATGGGCCGGATAAGACTATTGGCTCATTCCAGACTAACCATGGTTGGAGTCATGGCCGTGCGCATCATGCGGGGGGTGCAGCCGCTTCAGTATAGAGGCCACCCCATGTGGGATTTTAACGGGGAGGATGACGCCACTCGTTACGGTCATAAGGGGCCGGACTCAGCTGCCGCTCTAGTAAAGATCTTGTCCTCTTTGTACAAGGGAGAAGAGGAGGAATTCCTCCGCGTCAACCCACAGGGTGGATTTACTATGTACAACCCTCCAAGTTGGGTAAGCAGACAATCTTGCTTGCCCATCCGTTTTATATTCCCATGATTAAATATATAGTCTAACGACTCCTATGTAGGAACTGCGCCAGGAAGTAAAGGATATAAACAGCCGTCCTCCACAGCCCGAGGATCCTGAATGGTCCCTCGATCCGGCCTCCAAAGAGGATCCGGACATATCGGTGGAGCTGATTGACGGGGTGTTTTATCAGCTGAGCAAGGACGATACCTTGGTGGCCATTACGGCCGATTACCCAGGGTTAATCCCGGCCTCTCAGGTAGCTGAGACCGGAGTCTCATCACCTTGGGAAGGGATCCATCCTCACGTGTTTTCAGTTTTCCTGACAACAACCGTGTTTTGCAGGGGAGGTTTCTGAGGCGGGAGGCCGAGCCTGCGGCGGCTAGCCAACGAGGGGCCGCAGGCCCCCGTGGGGTAAAAAGGAATGTAGTCCGGACTGAGGCGCTGGTGCAAAGGTATAGCGCGCCTGTTTAGTCCAGGTTTTATTCCTTTAAGGCATATTAACACTCATGCTCGGTGCAGGACAAAGAGGCCTCACCGGACTACATCCGGAGAGGCTGCCAATCACGCCTCGACCAGCCAGGCTCCACAGCCCGACCCGGAGGCGGAGGCAAAAACAAGGCACGCACCGGACGCTCCTCCGACAAAGGATGCAGACAGGCTGTCTGCCACCCCTTCCGAGGTGGAGAGTGCCATGAATCACCGGCGCCGCCGGACAGTTCTCCGTGACGCTTGTTTCTCCCAAGAGGCGTTGGATGCCTTTAATTCGGGAGATGCGTATCTCCGTGCCGCTCAAAGTGGTCTAGCCAGAGCCAAGGAGCAATATGTAAAAGACATACGGGTGAGAAAATTTGATTGTTATATGGATCAGTAGCCCCCGAGACTTGAAACAATTAGAATAACTGATTTAAGGATCATATGACATGCAGGCTCTTTCAGAGAAGAATACCCAACTGTCCCAGGAGCTGCAAGAGTGCAAAGCCCAACTTGAGGCCGCACTGGCCGCGACAGGGGAGCCCAAGGGCCCCCCCTCTGGTAATATATGCTTCAAAAAGATAAGTATTGTGTAAAAATGCGGCGTATGTGCTAGTCTGAGAAATGATATTGCAGATGGCGCCGGACTAGATCTGGACAAGCAACAACTCCTACGCCGGCTAAAGGCTGGCGAGAGCGTGCTGACAAAGGTGAGGCGGGAGAAGATTGATCTTCAAGATGCCAATACCAAGCTGGGTGTTGAACTGAAAGATGTTCGTGCCCAGCTGTCGGACTCCGTTAAGGAGAATCAGCGGCTTCGACGCGGCATATTTAGTAAGTGCTTGAACGAACTTTTTGAAAAAAAGGTTCGGCGAGGAAGTCGATTAACAGAGCGATGTCTGTAGGTATGCTAACAGGTCGTCCTGCAGAGGAGATGCCCGATTCTACGGGTGACCTTCTTCCCGAGCTCTCGCAACTGCACGAGCGAGTTCGGCAGGCGATGCAAGGCGTTGCCCAAGCCTTATGGCCATCCCTCCCCATGCTCGAGGGCCTTGGGGAGCTTGCAGAGAAGTTGAAGGGAGCGCGGCGGCGCTTCCGATTGTGGAAGATATCGGCCTGCCGTCAAGGCGCTAGGGAGGCCTGGGCCATGGTGAAGACACGGTACACAAAGGCTGACCCAAACCACATGGCCGAGGTCAGACCTATGGGGACCGATGGGAAGGAGATCCCTGTAAGCTTAGTATACAGCCAAGTAGAATTGGCCGCAAAGTATTCCCAGCAGGACTGTAAATTAGACAACCTGTTAGATGGTATTGAAGAGGAATACAATCAGTCAGAGTGACTATGTAATTTTAATTGACATGTATAATGCCTTCTAGCCGGATTGTAGATCGTTTGTCGTTGCCGACCTTTTCGCTTCGACCTCGGGACCTGACGGTTCGGAGTGTGTCCGGATACCCTTGTGGTTATATAAGAACCGGGGTATGCATGGAGACCAGGCGTAGGGGTCATTAGTGCTTTATCAGACAAGTGCCCAACTAGTTATGTTATATTACATGGTTAGTAAGAAACATCTTCCAGAGAGAATAGTTCCGTTAGGGGTTCCTTTCTCTAGGAGGCATGCCCTAAAGTGCATGTCCGGACTACGAACGCAGAAAAAGCATCTGGGGGCACATAAATAAGTAAAAAAGATCATCTTTAGTTCACCGACCGAATATTCCCTTAAGAACGCTAGCTTTCGGCTTCACCTAGTCTGAGGTACACATCCGGCTGACCCGGCAGTAACAATCGCAGAGGTGCTCCCTTTACCACCTAGCCGAACAATCGGGAACGTAGGGGTAAGCACAGGAGCGAGGCAACCCAGCTTGGCCAAAACTTAAGTCATATCGATGCATATAATGGTGAATAAAAGGTACATGCGGAAGTTTGACACATGTGTTGGGCATGAAGCCCGTATAAATAAGATTCTGTTTAAAGAAGCCCCCAGGTTTAGTGAGCGCGGGTAGCGCGTCTCTTGATGAGCCTTTAAGGGAAGGAGAGAAATGTAAGACAGAAAATATAAAAAATAGACAGAGGTAGGAGACGAACATAGAGTCCGGCGCTAGGCATAGAATCTTCGGAGACGGGCTGCGTTCCATGGGTTTGGCTCGAGTCGGTTGTCCGACGCATCTCGCAGGCGGTACGCTCCACCAGTCAGGACTTGGTTGATTATGAAGGGACCTTCCCACTTGGGCTTTAGTTTGTCGTTTTTCTTGTCCGGCAGGCGTAGAACTAGTTCACCAACGTTGTAATTTTTGGCCCGTACTTCTCTGTTTTGATATCTTCGAGCCTGCTGTTGATAGAATGCGGAACGGGCTTTTGCCACGTCACGCTCCTCCTCCAAGGCGTCCAAACTGTCCTGCCGATCAAGTTCGGCTTCTCTTTCTTCGTACATGCGCACTCGAGGTGAGTCATGAATGATGTCGCAAGGCAAAACAGCCTCTGCGCCGTACACCATGAAGAATGGTGTATATCCGGTGGTGCGATTTGGCGTGGTCCGCAGCCCCCAGAGTACGGAGTCGAGCTCCTCTACCCTGTGCGTGTTGGATTCCTTGAGGGACCGCACTAATCTAGGTTTGATGCCACTCATAATAAGACCGTTTGCACGTTCGACCTGGCCTTTAGTTTGTGGGTGATAGACGGATGCATAATCGAGCTTGATGCCCATGTTCTTGCACTAGAGTTTTACCTCGTCGGCCGTAAAGTTCGTGCCGTTATCAGTGATGATGCTGTGGGGGACACCGTAACGGTGTACGACCCCGGATATGAAGTCTATCACCGGTTCGGATTCGGCCGTCTTAACAGGCTTGGCTTCTATCCATTTGGTGAACTTGTCCACCATGACCAGTAAGTACTTTTCCTTGTGGGTTCCGCCTTTAAGGGGTCCAACCATGTCAAGCCCCCAGACCGCGAAAGGCCAAGTGATGGGGATAGTTTGGAGGGCGGTGGGTGGCATATGGCTTTGGTTTGTGAAAAGCTGGCAACCGACGCATCGTTGGACCAAGTCCTGAGCGTCTGCCCGGGCCGTCGGCCAATAAAAGCCTGCACGGAAAGCCTTGCTTACAAGGGACCGAGCTGCAGCATGATGACCACCAAGTCCGGCATATATTTCAGCCAGCAAGTTTTGCCCTTCCTCTTCGGAGATGCACCTTTGAAGGACTCCGGTAGTGCTTTTCTTATAAAGTTCTCCCTCATGGACTTTATAGGCCTTAGATCGCCGCACTATGCAGCGTGCCTCATTTTGGTCCTCTGGGAGCTCCTGCCTAGTAAGGTAGGCTAGGAATGGTTCTGTCCATGGAGCGATGAGGGCCATTATTACGTGGGCTGAAGTTGTAATTTCATTGGCAGAGCCTCCGATTATGTCAGATTGTTCGGTGCCGGACAGTGCGGTTGGGTCCGGGCTGTTATTACCAGGTTCCCCTTCCCATACTACAGATGGCTTGAACAGCCTTTCCAAGAAGATGTTGGGGGGGGGGGGACTGCATCGCGTTTTGCGCCGATGCGTGCCAGGGCGTCTGCCGCCTGATTGTTTTCCCGGGCTATGTGGTGAAATTCGAGCCCCTCGAACCGAGCTGACATTTTTAAGACGGCGTTGCGGTAAGCTGCCATTTTCGGATCCTTGGCATCGAAGTCTCCATTTATTTGGGATATCGCGAGGTTCGAATCCCCGCGCACCTCTAGGCATTGAATGCCCATGGATACTGCCATCCGGGGACCATGTAAAAGGGCCTCATATTCGGCTGCATTGTTGGAGTCCGTGGAGATAATCTGGAGTACATATTGAACTGTGTCTCTTGTGGGGGATGTCAACACGACGCCGGCCCCTAGTCCGGCCAACATTTTGGAGCCGTCAAAATGCATGATCCAGTTTGAGTATGTGCCGTACTCTTTAGGGAGTTCGGCCTCCGTCCATTCTGCGACGAAGTCGGCCAAAACTTGCGACTTGATAGCTCGCCGTGGCTTATAAGTTATGTCGAACGTGAGGAGCTCGATGGACCATTTTGCAATCCGGCCCGTTGCTTCGCGGTTGTTTATAATATCATTAAGTGGTACTTCGGAGGCTACTGTTATCGAACACTCTTGAAAGTAGTGTCGCAGCTTCCGGGATGCCATGAATACCGCGTATGCAATCTTTTGATAATGCGGGTACCGTGATTTGCATGGAGTGAGGACAGTGGACACATAGTAGACCGGCTTTTGAAGGGGGAATTTGTGTTCGTCCGTTTCTCGCTCGACGACGAGCACTGCGCTGACAACCTGGTGGGTTCCAGCAATGTACAATAGCATTGGTTCGCCGATATTTGGCGCGGCCAGGACTGGTTTTTTTTCCAATATGGCTTTTATTTCGTTGAGTCCGGCTGTGGCAACATCCGTCCACTCGAAGTGGTCGGTGCGCCGAAGGAGGCGATAAAGGGGTAGTGCCTTTTCTCCCAAGCGGGAGATGAAGCGGCTTAGAGCCGCCGCGCATCCGGTTAACTTTTGTATTTGTTTGAGGTCCTTTGGGATATCCAATTGCGTTAAAGCTCGGATCTTGGCTCGATTCGCTTCAATTCCTCTGCCAGATACGATGAAGCCCAAGAGCTTTCCGGCTGGAACGCCGAAAACGCATTTTTCCGGGTTGAGCTTGATGTCGTATGTTCGGAGGTTATCAAATGTAAGCCTCAAGTCGTCTACTAGAGATTCGAAATGTCTTGTTTTTACGACCACATCATCCACGTATGCCTCTACTGTTTTGCCGATCTGGTTTGCCAGACATGTCTGAATCATGCGCTGATATGTTGCGCCGGCGTTTTTGAGCCCGAAGGGCATTGTGTTGAAGTAGAATGGGTCGTATGGTGTGATGAATGCTGTTGCGGCTTGGTCTGACTCTGCCATCTTGATTTGATAGTAGCCGGAGTATGCGTCGAGGAAACACAACGAATCGTGTCCTACAGTGGCGTCGATAATTTGATCGATGCGGGGGAGGGGGAAGGGATCCTTTGGGCAAGCCTTGTTAAGGTCTTTAAAATCAACGCACAGGCGCCAGGATTTGTGCTTCTTTGGTACCATCACCAGGTTTGCTAGCCAGTCCGGATGTTTTATATCTCTGATGAATCCGGAATCCAGTAGCTTGGCTAGCTCCTCTCCCATGGCTAGTCTCTTGGGTTCGGAGAAACACCGAAGGGCTTGTTTGACCGGTTTGAATCCTTTTAGGATATTTAAGCTGTGTTCGGCCAGCCTGCGTGGGATTCCTGGCATGTCTGAAGGGTGCCAGGCGAAGATGTCCCAATTTTCACGTAGGAATTCTCGCAGTGCGGCGTCTACATCAGGGTTTAATTGTGCCCCGATGGAAGCTGTTTTATTGGGGTCCGTTGGATGGACCTGGAATTTGACTATTTCGTCCGCTGGTTTAAAGGAGGTGGACTTGGATCTTTTGTCGAGTATCACATCATCCCTGTTTATCGTGGAGCGAAGCATAGTTAGTTCCTCAGCCGCTAGGGCTTCGGATAGTGCCTCGAGGGCCAATGCGACTGTCTTGTTTTCGGCGCGGAGCGCTATGTCTGGATCACTAGCGAGAGTGATAATTCCGTTCGGCCCGAGCATCTTGAGCTTCATGTACCCGTAATGGGGTATTGCTTGGAAGATTGTACACGCTTCCCACCCTAGCAGAGCGTGCTATCCGCTACTGAATGGGGCCACCTGGAATGTGACCTCTTCGGACCTGTAATTATCCGGCGTGCCGAACACCACATCTAGTGTGATTTTACCTGTACAGCGCGCTTCCCGACTAGGGATTATTCCTCGAAAGGTTGTGCTGCTTCGCTCGATGTGGTTCCAGTCTATTTCCATTTTTTGAAGGGTTTCCTCATAAATGAGGTTCAATCCGCTGCCTCCATCCATGAGTACCTTGGTGAGGCGAAAGCCATCCACAATTGGACTGAGGACCAATGCAGCTGGTGCTCGAGTTGTACGGAATTTAGGTTCATCACTGGCATTGAAAGTAATAGCCGTGTCACTCCATGGGTTTATTGTTGCTACTTGATAAACTTCGGCAAGGCTGCAGAGTGTTCTTTTTCGCATATTATTTGATGCGAAAGTCTTGAAGACTGTTAAGACTGTACTGGTGTCCCTGGGGTGGTTTTCTGCGGCCTCCGAGATTAGGAGGTCTTCGCCAATTTTGGCCACCTGCCGGAGTATCCAACATGCTCTAAGGTTGTGAGTTGGTGTGGCGTCCTCTGTACTATGAATTTTACAGGGTCCATTAAGCCATCCTTCCAGTACGGTTCCATGCCCTGTAGAGGGTTTTGGTTTATAACCCGGGTGTCTGCCGATGATGCACCCTTTTATTTCGGACGAGGTTTCTATTCAGGGCCGGATTGTCCCAAAATTTTATTTCGATTTTCCAGGCGCTTTCCATCGCACAGTACTTTTGTACTATGGACGCCAAGTCAGCGAAGCGTGTAATATCACGATGACTTATGGCGTTGAGGATTCCCTTGTCCATGCAATTACTGCAGAAAATTGAGATTGCGTCTTCCTCGCGGCAGTCCTTTATCCTGTTCATAACCAGGAGGAATCTCGCCCAGTAATGATGTACTGTTTCTTCGGGCTTTTGCCTGATTTGGGATAAATCGCTTATGTTCGGGTGGGTGGGTGGAATTAAATCCGAAACCTCACCCAATCTGAGACTCAGAGGCCAAGGAGTTTCCGAACTCTGAAGTTTGGATTCTTGGATGTTGTCCAATGAATCTAGCCCGTTGCCTGATTCTAAGTTCAGGTCTTGAGTTACATCCTCCCCTCCGTGGGTATCCGGCTTGGAGGGATCGGGAATCCGGACGTAGCTAGTCCTTAAGATAGATGAAGGGTCGCCGCACTGCGCCTCTACCACGGCAACATGATGGGTGACTTGGGGAGAGTTAATCTCTCTTAGATCGGGTTTAAGCCCAACCTGGTCGTAATCCGTAGTGACCCCCAGGGCGGCGATGCGATCCAAGAGCTCATTTACGGAAGAGAGCTCCATTGGATCTAACTGCTCGGCGAGTTCCGAGCTGACGTGAAGATTGCTTTTGATGACCCGAGAGGTCATCGTTGGCGCAACAGCCGAACAGGCGGTCATAAGAAAACCGCCTAGCCGAAGAGTTTGGCCGATAGCCAAAGCTCCCTTAGCAATGGCGCCGTCTTTAAAGACGGGAAGAGGCATCCTTCCTGATTGCGATGGCACAGAGGAACTCTCAATGAAAGCACCAATGTCGGTGTCAAAATCGGCGGATCTCGGGTAGGGGGTCCCGAACTGTGCGTCTAGGCGGATGGTAACAGGAGACAAGGGACACAATGTTTTACCCAGGTTCGGGCCCTCTTGATGGAGGTAAAACCCTACGTCCTGCTTGATTAATATTGATGATATGGGTAGTACAAGAGTAGATCTACCACGAGATCAAGGAGGCTAAACCCTAGAAGCTAGCCTATGGTATGATTGTTGTATGTTGGGTCCGCCTACGGACTAAAACCCTCCGGTTTATATTGACACCGGAGAGGGTTAGGGTTACACAAAGTCGGTTACAATGGTAGGAGATCTGAATATCCGCATCGCCAAGCTTGCCTTCCACGCCAAGGAAAGTCCCATCCGGACACGGGACGAAGTCTTCAATCTTGTATCTTCATAGTCCAGGAGTCCGGCTGAAGATATAGTCCGGCCATCCGGACACCCCCTAATCCAGGACACCCTCATTGATCCTATCTTGCAAGTTTATAGTCACCTACTATGTGTTATGATCCGGTAACCCCGAAGTGACAATAATCGGGACCACTCCCGGTGATGACCATAGTTTGAGGAGTTCATGTATTCACCATGTGCTAATGCTTTGTTCCGATTCTCTATTAAAAGGAGGCCTTAATATCCCTTAGTTTTCATTAGGACCCCGCTACCACGGGAGGGTAGGATAAAAGATGTCATGCAAGTTCTTTTCCATAAGAACGTATGACTATATTCGGAATACATGCCTACATTACATTGATGAAGTGGAGCTAGTTCTGTGTCACCCTATGTTATGACTGTTACATGATGAACCGCATCCAGCATAATTATCCATCACCGGTCCAATGCCTACGAGCTTTCCATATACTAGTTTACGCTTATTTACTTTTCCGTTGCTACTGTTACAATCACTACAAAATACCAAAAATATTACTTTGCTTTCATTACTCTTTTGTTATCGTTACCACCACTATCATATTACTTTGCTACTAAACACTTTGCTGCAGATACTAAGTTTCCAGGTGTGGTTGAATTGACAACTCAGCTGCTAATACTTGAGAATATTCTTTGGCTCCCCTTGTGTCGAATCAATAAATTTGGGTTGAATACTCTACCCTCGAAAGCTGTTGCGATCCTCTATACTTGTGGGTTATCAAGAATAATTTTTGGCGCCGTTGCCGGGGAGCATAGCCCTATTCTTTGAGTCACTTGGGATTTATATCTGCTGGACACTATGAAGAACGTGAAAGACGCTAAGACAACAATTTATCCCTCAACTACGAGGGGAGGTAAGGAACTGCCATCTAGCTCTGCACTTGATTCACCTTCTGTTATGAGTAAGCTTGCGACACCTAAACCTGCTTCTGCTATTCGTTCTGATATGTCACATGTTATTGATGATGCCACTTCTGCTATGCATGATACTTATGATGAAACTACATCTATGCCTGATAATTCTGTGCCCCTTAGTGAATTTCTTGATGAACAAATTGCTAGGGATAGAGAGAAAGAAATTATTGAATCTGATTATAATGATGAAAGTGATGATGAAGATAGGCCCGTTATTCCTGAAGGTTATGTTTTTGATATGGAATCTTCTGCCACTATTTTAGCTTGCAGAGATCGTCGTGAGCTTAAGAGGCTATTA
Source organism: Aegilops umbellulata (assembly GCA_032464435.1). Classification (NCBI taxonomy): domain Eukaryota; kingdom Viridiplantae; phylum Streptophyta; class Magnoliopsida; order Poales; family Poaceae; genus Aegilops; species Aegilops umbellulata. The sequence goes on along the minus strand of CP136054.1, from coordinate 406,405,080 downwards.
ATTAAATGGAACAAGGAATCACTTAGAGATAAAATGAGGCCTGGCCCTGCTTTTGCTACTTCACCTATCTGTGTTGCCGATAAGGATTATGAATTCTCTGTTGATCCTGACATAATTACTTTGGTTGAATCTGATCCTTTCCATGGTTATGAATCTAAAACTATTGTGGCACATCTTACTAAATTAAATGATATAGCCACCCTGTTCACTAATGATGAGAGATCTCGTTACTTTTATATACTTAAAATATTTCCGTTCTCATTAAAGGGTGATGCTAAGATATGGTTTAATTCTCTTGATCCTGGTTGTGTGCATAGTCCCTAGGATTTGATTTATTACTTCTCTGCTAAATATTTCCCTGCTCATAAGAAACAAGCTGCTTTAAAGGAAATATACAACTTTGAGCAAATTAAAGAAGAGAGTCTCCCACAAGCTTGGGGGAGGCTTCTCAAGTTACTTAATGCTTTGCCTGATCATCCTCTTAAGAAAAATGAAATACTTGATATCTTTTATAATGGACTAACCAATACTTCCACAGATTACCTGGATACTTGTGCTGGTTCTCTTTTCAGGGAAAAAACACGGGATGAAGCTGAAATTCTGTTGAATAATATGTTGACAAATGAAAATAATTGGGCACCTCCTGAGCCAGCTCCTGCTCCAATTAATGATCCTATTCCTAAACTAACTCCGAAGAAGAGAGGTGTTCTATTTCTCAGTCCCGAGGATATGCAAGGGGCAAAGAAATCTATGAAAGAAAAAGGTATTAAAGCTGAAGATGTTGAGAATTTACCTCCTATTGAAGAAATACATGGTCTTAATTTACCGCCTGTTGAAGAAACTTATGATCTTGATCCGTTACCTATTGAAGAACCTCCTGATCTTGATAACTCGACACAGGTAGTAAAGGTAAATTCTCTCTATAGATATGATGAAGCTGAAGTCCCTCCTACTAAAATGGCTAGTCAGTGCTTGGATGAGTTTGATAACCCTATGTTTAAGCAAGAAGACTTTAATGCTTATTTTGGTAGACAATTAAAACAGAATGCTTATATGATTAAACACTTGGGTGATTATATGGTTAATATTAGAGGTGAACTTAAACTTGTTAGCAAACATGCTTCTATGGTTACCACTCAAGTAGAACAAGTACTTAAAGCTCAAAAAGAATTGCTTGATGAAATGAATAGTAAGAAAAATGATTATGCTGTTAGAGTGGCTACTAGAACTGGTAGAATGACTCAGAAACCTTTGTATCCTGAAGGTCACCCTAAGAGAATTGAGCAAGATTCTCAGAGAAATAATATTGATGTGCCAAGTTCTTCTAAAAGGAAGAAAAAGAAAAATGATAGAACTGTGCAAACTTCTAATGAACCTATTGCTGAACCACCTGATAATCCAAATGATATATCTATGTCTGATGCCAAAACACAATCTGGTAATGAACATGAACCTAATGAAAATGTTAATAATGATGTTCATGATGATGCTCAACCTAGTAATGATAATGATGTAGAAATTGAACCTGCTGTTGATCTTGATAACCCATAATCAAAGAATCAACGTTATGATAAGAGAGACTTTGTTGCTAGGAAACATGGTAAAGAAAGAGAACCTTGGGTTCAGAAATCCATGCCTTTTCCTCCCAAACCATCCAAGAAAAAGGATGATGGGGATTTTGAGCGCTTTGCTGAAATGATTAGACCTATCTTTTTGCGTATGCGATTGACTGATATGCTTAAAATGAATCCTTATGCTAAATATATGGAAGATATTGTTACTAATAAAATAAAGATACCGGAAGCTGAAATTTCCACCATGCTTGCTAATTATACTTTTAAGGGTGGAATACCAAAGGAACTGGGAGATCCAGGAGTACCTACTATACCATGCTCCATTAAAAGAAACTATGTTAAAACTGCTTTATGTGATCTTGGAGCCGGTGTTAGTGTTATGCCTCTCTTTTTATATCGTAGACTTGACTTGAATAAGTTGACACCTACTGAAATATCTTTGCAAATGGCTGATAAATCAACTGCTATACCTGTCGGTATTTGTGAGGATGTGCCTGTTATGGTTGCAAACATTACTATTTTAACGGACTTTGTTATTCTTGATATTCCTGAGGACGATAGTACGTCTATTATTCTTGGAAGACCTTTTCTGAATACTGCAGGGGCTGTTATTGATTGCAACAAAGGCAATGTCACTTTTCATGTTAATGGTAATGAGCATACGGTACACTTTCCGAGGAAACAACCTCAAGTTCATAGTATCAACTCTATTGGAAAAATTCAATTGATTATTATTGGAGGTTTTGAATTTCCTCTTCCTACTGTGAAGAAGAAATATGATATTCTTATTATTGGGGATGTGCATATCCCCGTTGAGGTAACATAGTGTTATTCGAAATTTCTTCGGTTTCATGTTATTCGGAATGAGTTTGTTAACAAGACCTGATCAACCTTGTTAGTGGATTCCTTTTGATGAGCATGAGATGGATGAAACTAGAAGGCACAACCTTCTGTACCCTCTTTATACTTTCTGTTATTTAGATGAAATAAGGTAAAAATAGTATTTTTCTATCTGTTTCCTAATTTATCCGTGCATTATAAAAATACCCCAAAAATAAAAGTCCTCCAAATGCCATGCCAATTTAATATGATTTTTCGGGAATATTTGAGGATTTATGGTACTGAAAGCACCGCGGGGGGAGCTGCCACGTGGCCATGAGGGTGGAGGGCGCGCCCTACCCCCCAGGGCGCGCCCCCTGCCTCGTGGGCCCATGGTGGCCCTCCTCCACTTATTCTTGCACCCATCCTCTTTTTCTTCCTCCCACAAACACGAATATCTGGTTCAAGCACGAGTTCTAGCTCACTTTGCTGTGATTTCCGATCTCCTTGCTCAAAGCACCTCTCGCAAAACTGCTTGGGGAGATTGTTCCTTGGTATGTGACTCCTCCATTGGTCCAATTAGTTTTTGTTCTAGTGCTTTATTCTTTGCAAATTTGGGCTGCATAGGTGACCATGTTCTTGAGCTTGCATGTCAAATTTATATGGTTCCAAGTAGTTCTAATGCTTGATATAGGCTCTAGGCACTTGTAGGAGTTGTTGCTATTGATTTTGTTGAGCTTTGTTCACTTTTGTTTGAAGTTACTAAAAATTTCAGATTATTGCAGAAAATAATGAAGAGACTTTTGAGGGGCTCATCGAGCCGAAGCTCGAAGGAAAAACAAAATGAAGAAGCACAAAGGCCCAATTATAATTTTCCTCGTACCGCGGAGGTCCGGCCGTGTGAATGGCCTTCCGATGACTTGTTGAGATGAGCCAGGACTTATGAGGATTTCTATTCATTGATTGAGAACGCCGGACTCACCGACTTCCTCCACGACCAACGTCATCAGTATCTCTTACTCACAAATACTTTTGTGCATAACTTCTACTTTTTCCCTAAGGAATCACCTCCTTCAGTAGAGTTTCATTTATATGACGTTGTTAAGAAGATGCCATTAGCTGAATTTTGCAAAGTCTGCAACATACCCCCTTAGGGCACCTTAGAGGAACCACACCATAAAGAGGTGGAAGCATTCATTAACACCATCACTGTGGGAGAAACCAGGAAGGTTTCTGATGCAAGAATTACTAGCATACATTTTCCTGTTTTACGCTACTTTGCCATATTTGCTAGTCGTTGCTTGATCGGTCGTGGAAACTGTGGAAACCTTAGTGTTCCAGATATTATTATTTTGTTCCATGGTTTATACCGTGATAACACTGTTAGTATGGGTGGAATTATTGCTAGATGGTTAAGTATGAACCGTACTAAGGGTCCCATCTTTGGAGACATTTATGCTTCACGGCTCGCTGCACATTTTAACATACCTATTAGGCTTCATGAGTAAGAAGAAAAATTGCTGCCTAGTGCTTATTTAGATTATAAGAGTATGCTAGAGCATGATTTTCTTGTTAAGGGCAGGGAAGGAGAGCTCAAATATAAACTATTCTTTCATAAAAATCATCCTGAAACTATTACCCTGCCTGCTACTTCCTTGTTTGATTTTGAAGGACCTTATCTCGTTACGTCGGCTGCCGTCCAAGCCTACCGAAATCCTGCACCAGCCCGGGAACCGGAACCACAAGATGAGCCTCCACGTCAGTATATCTATTCTTGGGATCCGGAGATGGCTGTCAGCCAATGGCAGTCAGAGTCTTCTTCATCACAGTATGACCCCAGCTATTCTTCGTCGCAGTACGACTCCAGCTACACCTACGAGTATCCGCCAGGCTATCCCTAGTAATAAACCAACTTAGGCCAAAAGCCTAAGCTTGGGGGAGTACGTATTTCTCACTAACATTACATTTATGTTTACACACACTCATTGCTAGATGCCGGTGCTCATACTCTTTCACTGTAATATCCATGCTAGTTTATTTTCCTTTTCCTGTTTTCTTCTTGTGTGCTTGTTAAACCTTAAGAAAAAAATAGTAGTAGTTTACTTCTTGCTGTAGTAGTAATAATTAAAAAGAAAAACCCAAAAATATTTCCCGTTCTTCTTTTGCTTGTTGGGAGTATTCCCGTGTAAATAGTTTTTCTTTTCTTTGGGGGTTGATAGGAGAAGACCATGATTAAATTGTTGAAGTGGCTCTTATATGCATTATTGTTGATTTAACCAAGAGCCCATATTGCCTTGCCTTCTCCTGTTTATTGAATGCTCGCAGATTCCAGCTTAGTCCAATGCACGTACACTCTTATTATTATTCACATCGTTCGGTCGTGCAAGTGAAAGTCAATTATGATGATATATGATGGACTGACTGAGATGAGAAAAGCTGGTATGAACTCGACCTCTTTTGTTTTTGTAAATATGATGAGTTCATCGTTCTTGATTCAGCTTATTATGAATAAACATGTTCGCAATGACAATTAGTGATCATAGTTGCTTATGCCATGCTTGATTATCTATGAGTTATAATGATTTACCTTGCGTGCCAACATGCTATTGAGATGGTTATGATGTGGTATAGTGGGGTGGTATCCTCCTTTGAATGATTTAAGTGACTTGACTGGGCACATGTTCACGCATGTAGTTGAAACAAAATCAACATAGCCTTCATGATATTTATGTTCATGGTGGATTATATCCTACTCATGCTAGCATCCAATGTTTATTATTTTTAATGCATGTTCATGGCTTTTGTCGCTCTCTAGTTGGTCGCTTCCCAGTCTTTTGCTAGCCTTCACTTGTACTAAGCGGGAATACTGCTTGTGCATCCAATCCCTTAAAATCCAAAGTTATTCCAGATGAGTCCACTATACCTTCCTATATGCGGTATCTACCTGCCGTTCCAAGTAAATTTGTATGTGCCAAACTCCAAACCTTCAAATAAACACTCTGTTTTGTATGCTCGAATAGCTCATGTATCAACTAGGGCTGCCCTTATCTTCCATGTTAGGCGGGTTATTCTCAAGAGGAGTGGACTCCGCTCCTCACTCACGAGAAAATGGCTGGTCACCGGGATGCCCAGTCACGTGCTTTATGCAAACTAAATCAAAATTAATTGCAAACAAAACTCCCCCTGGGACCTGATGTTAGTTGGAGGCACTCGTTGTTTCGAGCAAGCCATGGATTAATGCTTGTTGGTGGAGGGGGAGTATAAACTTTACCATTCTGTTTGGGAACCTCCTATAATGTGTGTGGCATGGAAGATATCGCCATCTCTTAGTTGCTATGTTGACAATGAAAGTATGCCGCTCAAAATATTATTTGTTCTATATTTAAAAACCGAGCTCTGGCACCTCTACAAATCCCTGCTTCCCTCTGCGAAGGGCCTATCCATTTACTTTTATGTTGAGTCATCACCCTCTTATTAAAAAGCACTAGCTGGAGAGCACAACTGTCATTTGCATTCATTACTGTTAATTTATATTGGGTATGACTGGATCTCTTTTACCATGTATTACAATGTCTAGTCAGTCCTTGATCTTTAAAGGTGCTCTGCATTTATGTTTTGCGGCCTCAGAAAGGGCTAGCGAGATACCATCCTGTTATATCATATTATGATTGTTTTGAGTAAGTGTTGTCATCCGAGATTTATTATTATGGCTCGCTAGTTGATTATGCTATTGATATGAGTAACTATGAGACCTGAGAATTATTGCAAATGTGGTTAGTTATAGTATTTGCTGAAAACTTGAATGCTGGCTTGACATATTTACAACAACAAGAGCAAACAGAGTTTGTAAAAGTCTTTCTTTTTCTCTTTCAGTTTGTCAACTGAATTGCTTGAGGACAAGCAAGGGTTTAAGCTTGGGGGAGTTGATATGTCTCCGTCGTATCTACTTTTCCAAACACTTTTGCCCTTGTTTTGGACTCTAAATTGTATGATTTGAATGGAACTAACCCAAACTGACGTTGTTTTCAATAGAATTGCTATGATGTTGTTTTATGTGCAGAAAAAAAAAGTTCCCGGAATGACCTGAAACTCCACGGAATATCTTATAAAAAATAATAAAAAATCCTCGCCAAAGATGAAGACCAGGGGGCCCACACCCTGTCCACGAGGGTGGGGGGCGCCCCCCTAGGGCGCCCCCTACCTCGTGGGCCCCCTGGAGACCTTCCGACGCCAACTCCAACTCTATATATTTGCTTTCGGGGAGAAAAAATTAGAGGATAAGAAATCATCGCGTTTTACGATACGGAGCCACCGCCAAGCCCTAAAACCTCTCGGGAGTGCTGATCTGGAGTCCGTTCGGGGCTCCGGAGAGGGGGATTCGTCGCCGTCGTCATCATCAACCATCCTCCATCACCAATTTCATGATGGTCACCGCCGTGCGTGAGTAATTCCATCGTAGGCTTGCTGGACGGTAATGGGTTGGATGAGATCTATCATGTAATCGAGTTAGTTTTGTTAGGGTTTGATCCCTAGTATCCATTGTGTTCTGAGATTGATGTTGCTATGACTTTGCTATGCTTAATGCTTGTCACTAGGGCCCGAGTGCCATGATTTTAGATCTGAACCTATTATATTTTCATGAATATATGTGAGTTCTTGATCCTATCTTGCAAGTCTATAGTCACCTACTATGTGTTATGATCCGGCATCCCCGAAGTGACAATAATCGGGACCACTCCCGGTGATGACCATAGTTTGAGGAGTTCATGTATTCACTATGTGCTAATTCTTTGTTCCGTTTCTCTATTAAAAGGAGGCCTTAATATCCCTTAGTTTCAATTAGGACCCCGCTACCACGGGAGGGTAGGACAAAAGATGTCATACAAATTCTTTTCCATAAGCACGTATGACTATATTCGGAATACATGCCTACATTACATTGATGAATTGGAGCTAGTTCTGTGTCACTCTATGTTATGACTGTTACATGATGAACCACATCTGGCATAATTATCCATCACCGGTCCAGTGCCTACGAGCTTTCCATATACTAGTTTACGCTTATTTACTTTTCCGTTGCTACTGTTACAATCACTACAAAATACCAAAAATATTACTTTGCTTTCATTACTCTTTTGTTACCGTTACCACCACTATCATATTACTTTGCTACTAAACACTTTTCTGCAGATACTAAGTTTCCAGGTGTGGTTGAATTGACAACTCAGCTGCTAATACTTGAGAATATTCTTTGGCTCCCCTTGTGTCGAATCAATAAATTTGGGTTGAATACTCTACCCTCGAAAGCTGTTGCAATCCCCTATACTTGTGGGTTATCAGATGCGCGTCCATAGCATGATAGCCAAGGACGTTGAGGGAGTCCTGGATTAGGGGGTGTCCGGACAGCCGGACTATAACCTTTGGCCGGGCTGTTGGACTATGAAGATACAAGATTGAAGACTTCGTCCCGTATCCGGATGGGACTTTCCTTGGCGTGGAAGGCAAGCTTGGCAATACGGATATGTAGATCTCCTCCCATTGTAACCGACTCTGTGTAACCCTAGCCCCCTCCGGTATCTATATAAACCGGAGGGTTTAGTCCGTAGGACAACAACAACAATCATACCATAGGCTAGCTTCTAGGGTTTAGCCTCTCTGATCTCGTGGTAGATCTACTCTTGTACTACCCATATCATCAATATTAATCAAGCAGGAGTAGGGTTTTACCTCCATCGAGAGGGCCCAAACCTGGGTAAAAACATCGTGTCCCTTGTCTCCTGTTACCATCCGCCTAGACGCACAGTTTGGGAATCCCTACCCGAGATCCGCTGGTTTTGACACCGACATTGGTGCTTTCATTGAGAGTTCCTCTGTGTCGTCGTCATCAGGCTTGATGGCTCCTTCGATCATCATTGGCGTTGCAGTCCAGGGTGAGACTTTTCTCCCCGGGCAGATCTTTGTATTCGGCGGCTTTGCACTGCGGGCCAATTCGCTTGGCCATCTGGAGCAGATTGAAAGCTACGCCCCTGGCCATCAGGTCAGGTTTGGAAGCTTAAACTACACGGCCGATATCCGCAGAGACTTGATCTTCGACGGGTTCGAGCCCCTGCCGAGTGCGTCGCACTGTCACGATGGGCATGATTTAGCTCTGCCGCCGAACAGTGCCCTGGAAGCCGCACCCGCATGCACTCCGACCTTTAATTCGGAGCCAACTGCGCCGATCGAGGGCGGGTGGTTAGACCCCGCCGCGGAGGCTGCAGCCTCAACGGCGATTGAGCCGAACACCAACCTTATCCTTCGCGAGGCCCGTGACTCCACATTGCCGGACTCTTCTCCGGACTTTGAACCCACCGCGCCCTTGCCAATCGAATCTGATTGGGTGCCGATCATGGAGTTCACTGCGGCGGATATTTTTCAGCACTCGCCCTTTGGCGACATACTGAATTCACTAAGGTCTCTCTCTTTGTCAGGAGAGTCCTGGCCGGACTATAACCAGCAGGATTGGCATGCGGACGACGAAGAAATTCGACGCCCACCCACCACCCACTTCATAGCCACTGTCGATGATTTAACTGACATGCTAGACTTCGACTCCGAAGACATCGATGGTATGGACGACGATGTTGGAGACGAACAGGAACCAGCGCCTATAGGGCACTGGAAAGCCACCTCGTCGTATGACATATATATGGTGGACACACCCAAAGAAGGCAATGGCGACGGAACAGCGGAGGATAACCCTTCCAAGAAGCAACCCAAGCGCCGACGTCAGCGGCGCCGCTCTAAGTCCCGCCAGAGCAAAAACGGTGATTCCGGCACAGGAGATAATAACACTCTAGACAGTGCCGAAGACAACCCCCTCCAGCAAGATTCAGCGCAGGAGGATGGAGAAGCCAGCCCTCATGAGAGAGCGGCGGACAGAGAGGAAGAGGATGCCAATTAAATGCTTCCCTCCGAAGATGAGGCAAGCCTCGACGACGACGAACTTGTCGTGCCTGAGGATCCCGTTGAGCAAGAGCGCTTCAAACGCCGGCTTATAACCACGGCAAATAGCCTTAAGAAGAAGCAGCAGCAGCTTAGGCCAACTCCACCGCGCGACCCTATCCTGTCCGGCCCTGTCCGTTTGGGGTAAAACGGACAAAGGAGGCGGCCCAACGCGCGACAGCCCGGACCCATCTTGTCCATTTTGTGTCCGGGCCGACCCATTTCGAGCGCAAACTTGTGCCGGGTTTGGGTCGCGACGGACAACAAATGTACGCGCGCTCGTCCGCGTCGGGGCCGCGTGGCAGGCGGCCACCTACCTCCCACCCACCCACATCAATGCGCACGAGTGGGCGGCCCCACCTGTCATCCGCACGTCGAACGGTCGCCGTCCATCTTTAAGTGGGAAGCGTGGATGGGTCGTCGTCCACACTGCCCCACGCCACCCCGTGGCCTCCTCGAAACCCGACAGCGGCTGCTCCCAAACCCTAGCCAAGACATCGGCGGCCGGCCGCCCGCAGACATGGGCCTCTGGAACTACGGCCGCAAAGGCAAGCACGACCACGAGGCTGGTTCCTTGTCGGGACGCCGCCGCGGCTCGGTGAAGAAAGAGGAGCCCGCCTCGCCATCACCACCACGTCGGGCCCCCGCGCCGCCCACCTTCTCCATCACGCCCACGTCCACCGGCAAGCGCGACCGGCATTACATCCGCGCGTCGGTGCGCCGCTGTTATTTGGAGACGAGGACGCCGCTCCCCTGGAGCGATGTCCATCTCCCCAATAACTGGCATCTCTCCGCCGACCGGGTCCTTATCCCACCGGTCCCGAGGAGCGGCCGTGCGCGCGACGTGGAGATCGAGCGCCGCCGCCGCCTCCTCCCCGACGACCTTTTCTACGACCCCAGGTACGCCCCCAACTCCGGGCTCTAGGACACCTGGTTTCGTGATGAGCATGACACCAGGCGCGCGTACTTCTTCGCCGGCACCTCGACAGGGCCGCGGCGGCCACGACAGGAGCGCGCAGCGCCTGCTCCCCAGGAGCGCGGGCGTAGGCGGGTGCGCGGCGTCACGCCCACGCCGTCGCCATTGCCGTCTCCGTCGCCCCCTCCACCTCCTCGCATGACAGCGGAGGAGGAGGCCCGTCTCCTGCAGCGTGTCATGGACGACTCCATGAACACGCACGACGAGCGACAGTGGGATGGCCTGGAGGAGGCCATGGCCCTCTCTGCCACCGGGGACGTCGCCTTCCCGGAGCTGCAGATGGTGGCCGTGGAGGAGAGGAGGGAGGACCCACCGGCCGCGTTCCGGCAGTTGCTGGGCCAGGGGTGGGGCTGGTCCTGCACTGCTCCGGAGATGGCCGCCGGCATGGGCATGAACTGGTGCCCCACTCCGTCGCGATCACCGGAGCGGGAGGCGTCGCCACGGGAGGAGGTGGTGCAGGCACCTCCAGCCGTTCAGCCCGCCCCCGTCCACCACGCACGTCCGGCCCACCTGTGGACGCCGCCGGCCTACGTTGACCTCGTCAGCAACAACGACGACACCGGCGGCCAGTGAAGACGCCAACGGCCACGGCACCGACTGGCGCGGCAGGAGCGCGCGGGAGGTGTTTTTTTATTTTGTTTTATATGTTAATTATGAAACTGGGCCTTTTAAGTAGCCGTAGAAACTGGGCCGTTTTGTGGCCGACCCCTATATATGTTTTATGTTTTTTTAAATGCGTTTATTTATTTTTTTAGTTATTTCATTCTAGTTTTTATATTTTTTTATTCACATCCACCCCAGACACGATTTGGGGTGCGGCCGCGCGGTGCGGCCGCGCGGTGCGTGCACGCACGACCCATCTGACAAAGCCGGACACGGGCGAACCCATCGGCGCCCCAAAGGGACAAAATCCGGCCAATCCGGACGTCCGTTTGGGGTCGTGTGGTGGAGTTGGCCTTAGAGCTGATCAAGACTTGCTAGCTGACAAATGGACTAAAGTCCTTGCGACCGAGGAATATGAACGTGAACGCCCCTCAAGAGCTACCCAAAGCGCAGGCTGCTACCCCGATAAGAGGAGGAAGCATCCAAACCTACATCTCCAGCGCATGACGCGGCCGACCGGCCACATCATGGCCACGACAGAGTGGCCTCTCGGCCCACAACTCAAGCTGCACCCCGACGTCACTCAAAAAATACCAAGGCACGGGGAAACGCGCTAGACCTGTGAGATATGTTGGAGGACAAAGCAAAGCAAACAAGATCGATCTATGGATCGCGTGTGCATCCCACAACACGAGATGATAACTGTCACGCCGGATACAACAAAGTAAATCCAGCCAGGCTGAACACAGCAGACAAAACGCATTTGAGCTACGTCGTGATATAGCCCAGTACAGAGGCGCCGCTCACCCGCTATGCTTCACAGATGAAGTAATGGATCATCAAATCCCAGAGGGTTTCAAACCCATGAATATTGAATCATACGATGGTATGACAGATCCCGCGGTATGGATTGAGGACTATCTCCTCCATATCCACATTGCCCACGGCGACGATCTACACGCCATCAAATACCTCCCGGTCAAGCTTAAAGGACCAACTCGGCATTGGCTCAATAGCCTGCCAGCAGAATCATTGGGTGTTGGGAAGACCTGGAAGCCGCATTCCTCGACAACTTCCAGGGCACCTATGTGCGACCACCAGACGCCGATGACCTGAGCCACATAATTCAGCAGCCAGAGGAATCGGCCAGACAATTCTGGACACGGTTCCTAACCAAGAAAAATCAAATCGTCGACTGTCCGGACGCAGAGGCCCTAGCGGCTTTCAAGCATAACATCCGCGATGAGTGGCTTGCCCGGCACCTTGGACAGGAAAAGCCGAAATCTATGGCAGCCCTCACGACACTCATGACCCGCTTTTGCGCGGGAGAAGACAGCTGGCTGGATCATAGCAATAACATGTCAAAGAACCCTGGTAATTCGGTTACCAAGGACAGCAATGGCAGGTCACGTCGCAACAAGCACAAGCGCCGCATTAACAGCGACAACACTGAGGATACGACAGTTAATGCCGGATTCAGAGGCTCTAAGCCCGGTCAGCGGAAAAATCCATTCAAAAGAAACACTCCGGGCTCGTCCAGCTTGAACCGTATACTCGATCGCTCGTGTCAGATACATGGCACCCCCGAAAAGCCAACCAACCACACCAACAGGGATTGTTGGGTGTTCAAGCAGGCCAGCAAGTTAAATGCCGAAAAAAAAGACAAGGGGCTACATAGCGACGATGAAGAATAGCCCCGACCGCCGAACAATAGAGGACAGAAGGGTTTCCCCCCACAAGTGCGGACGGTGAACATGATATACGCAACCCACATCCCCAAGAGGGAGTGGAAGCGTGCGTTAAGGGACGTATACGTGTTGGAGCCAGTCGCCCCAAAGTTCAACCCATGGTCCTCCTGCCCGATCACTTTCGACCGCAGGGACCACCCCACTAGTATCCGCCACGGTAGATTTGCCGCATTGGTTCTAGACCCAATTATCGACGGATTTCACCTCACTCGAGTCCTCATGGATGGCGGCAACAGCGTGAACCTGCTTTATCAAGACACAGTGCGCAAAATGGGCATAGATCCCTCAAGGATCAAACCCACAAATACGACCTTTAAGGGTGTCATACCAGGTGTAGAGGCCCATTGCACAGGCTTAGTCACACTTGAAGTGGTCTTCGGATCCCCGGATAACTTCCGAAGCGAGGAGTTAATCTTCGATATAGTCCCGTTCCGCAGTGGCTAACACGCACTGCTCGGGCGAACCGCATTTGCAAAGTTCAATGCGATGCCGCACTATGCATACCTCAAGCTCAAGATGCCAGGACCTCGGGGAGTCATTACAATCAATGGAAACACCGAGCGCTCTCTCCGAACAGAGGAGCACACGGCGGCCCTCACAGCGGAAGTATAAAGCAGCCTCTCAAGGCAATTCTCCAGTCCGGCAATAAAACGTCCGGACACCGTCAAGCGCGCTCGGAGTAACCTACAACAAGACCGCCTAACACATGCCGAGCAAGCGTAGCAATGCGGCCCCAACCCCAGCCCTAGCAAAATGGCGAAATCCGTGCTACACGTACATAATTACGCTCTGAAAATACCATGGGCATAGGGGGAGGGGCATGACCACGGCACGCCCCAAAACACGGCTCAACCGCACTAGGGGTTGCTGATTTTATCATTTTTTCTCACTTTCAGGACTTTACTCTCCGGAATACATGCTCGGCAGTATAATTGCCGAACACATGATACAACAACCAGGGAGGCAGAAAGCTACGTCGCACTATGGAACTCCCAGGTGGTCTCTATAACGAGCAAAATACCTGTTTTACATACCGTTCCATAGCTCGCCCCTGGAGGGGACATGTCAAATAGTCCCATCTCCCGCTTATCGCAATATTTGTATCGTTCTGCTTTTAATGCACCTTTCTCGAATAAACAATGCTTAGCTTCAGTCTATTATTGCATTCTCTATTCATTCCTTTTTATGTATATATGTTCATTCATGACATTCAACACCCGTACACTTTGGTACGGCTAATACGCCAGGGGCTCAAGCACCCCATAATACGGCGTGAGAAGTCCGAACACTTTCACAAGTGCGGCACTCCGAACTTATAGCATTATATGCATCAGCTCCGAATCATGTCTTTGGTCAATAGTTGGGTTTGCTCGGATCCCATGTTTTGGTACCTTACGTTCCGCTATATCAACTAAGGTAGCACTAGGAGAACTACTACGATTGTGCCCCGGTTCAGCTGGGCTAAGCAGCTCAGTACAGAAAGCTAAAACTGACTGTCATGACAGGGCGATAGCTGGTCGTTGTTCGAGAGGTTTCGAGTCCCTAAAGACTTATGCCGCTTAGAGCGAGGAGTCGGCTTTTGTCCGGCCTAGGCGTGTATAGCGCCCCGAACTTGGTCTTCCGAACACTAGGGGCTTCGCCAAAATTTAAAATTATAGAATTCTCTGGCTAAGTGAGAGTGATAACGCATTATAGTCCAATTGCCTTGTTCGTTGTGCTAACCACCTCCCTCGAAGGACCCAAGAATGGGAAAATGAGTGCTCAGGTTTAATCCCGAACACCCCAGCACTCGTGGCATGGGGGCAGAAGCCGACGACTCGCCATCTCTCAGTTTAATAAATGGCCGCATAGAAGGTAATATTTTAAATTAAAACAAGTGTTGCATAGCGCACATGAACAATTTTTCAGCGTACAGGATCACACGAGCAAGTTTACTCAAATATTACATGAACAATAGTTCATCCGCCACAAGGCGGGCACCCTTCAGGATGCCTTCATAGTACATCTCAGGGTGGCGATGCTCCTTGCCCTGCGGTGGCCCATCCTTCACCAGCCGCTCCGTGTCCATTTTTCCCCAGTGTACCTTCACACGGGCAAGGGCCCTGCGGGCGCCCTCGATGCAGACGGAGCGCTTGATAACCTCAAGCCACGGACAGGCATCCGCCAGCCGCCTCACCAGCCCGAAGTAGCTCCTAGGCATGGCCTCTCCAGGCCACAGCCGGACTATGAGACCCTTCATGGCCTGTTCGGCCACCTTATGGAGCTTGACCAGTTGCCTCAGCTGGTCGCTCAAGGGCACCGGGTGTCCGGTCTCAGCATACTGAGACGAGAACACCTTCTCCGTCGAGCTCCCTTCCTCGGCCCGGTAGTAGGTGGCGGCATCGGACACGCTGCGGGGCAAATCTGCGAATGCTCCTCGAGAGCTCCGGACTCGGGTAAGTAACAAGTAATTCACTTTCACATGCTTGCTTTGCATAATGAAGGCCTTACCCGCCGCTATCTTCTTCATCGCCTCAATTTCCTAGAGGGCTTTTTGGGCTTCGGCCTTGGCAGACTTGGCGCTCTCGATGGCCACAGCGAGCTCGGACTCGCGAGTCTTCGACTCAAGATCCAAACTCTCATGCTTCTTCACGAGAGCCTGGAGCTCTTGCTGCACCTCAGCAACCCGCGCCTCTTGCTTCCCCCGCTCGCTACACTATGTGGCCGCTTTATATTCGGCCTCGGATAGTGCTCGCTTTAGGGTCGCCACCTCGGTCGTGGCCCGTAGCACATCAATAACGATCCTATCATTTTTTGCAACTATATATTTTTTATATATACACACACAGACAAGGCATTACGTACCTTGGTTCTCCTCGAGCTGCTTCTTGGCAAGGCCGAGCTCTTTCTCGGACCGCTCGAGGTTCTGCTTCAGCGCATCAACCTCTACAGTCAGTGCGGCAGAGGTTAGCAGCTAAGCCTGCGCATGCATATTGACATAATTATGTTAGACTCCTGCGAATATTATTAGATCCTCTATCCGGCTTTTCTTTGTGAACGCTGAACAGAGCATCAGGGGCTACTGTCTATGCGGTAATATTTTCACATATTTTTTACATACCTCAAAGCCCGTCAGAAGGCTAGCACAAGCTTCAGTCATTCCGCTTTTGCCGGACTGAACTTTCTGGATCACCGCACTCATAATAGTGCGGTGCTCCTCGTCGATGGAGGCGCCGTTAAGCACCTCCAGCAAGTTATCCGGTGCCTCCGGTTGGACGGAGGTCACCGGCGCGGTAGGCTTGCCCTTCGTAGCGGGGGGGCGCCTGCCGGACTCCGGAACCGATGAAGGTTCCGGTGCGGTGTTCGGCCCAGGGCCGGACTTGGAGCCCCTCGGGGTCTTGCCCCCCTTGCGCCTGGAGTCCGGGATGTCGCCTTGAGGCACCCCCAGGACTGACTCCCCTCGGTTTGGAACCCCTTGGGACAATACCTCGGCATTTTTCGTAGGGCGTGGGGAGGAGGCGGCCGGAAGTGAAAAGATATTCACATCCGACGAACCCAAGGAGCCGCTCGACGACACGTCGAGCCGGGCTCGGGGCGGACTGGATGATTATATTCGGCGTCAGGAAAAGCTGTGCAATAAAGGGATGCTATGAGTCACTCTGGTGTCCGAATACTTACGACTTCGCCAGGGGCTTGGCCCTGGACGACCACTCCTCTTCGATGTCGGAGACGTTGGTGGAGTAGTCCGGAGGAAGGGTCCTTCCCTCTTGGACCCTCCGGCCTCCCCAGTTGGGGCGCCTTCCTTTTCTTCTCTCCCCCTACGGGAGGGGAAGAAGCCTCTTTTCCCTCCTCCTCGTCTTCGTGGGAGGAGTGCGCCTCGGAGTCATCGGCCGATGAGTTCGGCACCACCGGGCGCCGGGAACTCTTCCGGGTTCACGTGGCCTTCTTCTCCGGCACTACGTAAGGTGCCAGAACCAGCAGCTTCGCCAAGCAGGCGTCTTCTAGGCCTTCGGGCAAAGGAGCCGGATAGTCAATCTGTCCGGCTGTCTCCTGCCAGTCCTGTAAAAGGTACGGGAGCTTAGATCCTGCATAGAGTCAAACTATGAAAAACGAGTATCCTGTA
The DNA here is from genome assembly GCA_032464435.1 of Aegilops umbellulata. NCBI lineage: Eukaryota > Viridiplantae > Streptophyta > Magnoliopsida > Poales > Poaceae > Aegilops > Aegilops umbellulata. The sequence goes on along the minus strand of CP136054.1, from coordinate 406,388,274 downwards.
AAAGGTAAAACAGCTTACCGCGTTAGCTTGGCGCTTCGCGCAGAATCCACGATCCTCGGTAGTGGGAGGGGGAACCTCGGCGCCCTTGAATAGCACCTTCCAGGCATACTCGTGTGTTGTATCGAAGAGCCTGTTCAGAGTTTGGTGCTGGGCCGAGTCGAACTCCCACAAGTTGAAAGCCCGTCGTTGACACGGGAGGATCCGGCGGATGAGCATGACCTGAACTACGTTGACAAGTTTGAGCTTCTTGTCCACCAGGTTTTGGACACATGTTTGGAGTCCGGTCAGCTCTCCCGAATTACCCCAGGACAGGCCCTTCTCTTGCCAGGAGTTGAGCCGCGTGGGGAAGCCAGATCGGAACTCGGGGGCCGCCGCCCATGCAGGGTCACGCAGCTCGGTGATGTACAACCACCCCGATTGCCACCCTTTTATGATCTCCACGAAGGAGCCCTCGAGCCATGTGACGTTGGGCATCTTGCCCGCCATGGCGCCTCCGCACTCCGCCTGGCGGCCGATCACTACCTTTGGCTTGACATTGAAGGTCTTCAGCCATAAGCCAAAGTGGGGCTTGATGCGGAGGAAGGCCTCACACACGACGATAAACGCCGAGATGTTGAGGATGAAGTTCGGGGCCAGATCGTGGAAGTCCAGGCCATAGTAGAACATGAGCCCCCGGACGAATGGGTGGAGAGGGAAGCCCAGTCCACGGAGGAAATGGGTGAGGAACACCACCCTCTCATGGAGCCTGGGGGTGGGGATGAGCTACCCCTCATCTGGGAGCCGGTGCGCGATGTCGCCGGGCAGGTATCCGGCTCTCCTTAGCTTTTTGATGTTTCCCTCTGTGACGGAGGAGACCATACACCTGCCTCATGCTCCGGACATGGTTGGAGAAGGTTGAGGTGGGAAATGCGGACTTGGGCGCTGGAGCTCGAGTGTGCGAAAACGGATGAGCAAAGGAGGAAGAAGGCGTGGATGAAAAGGTGAATCCTTATCCCTTTATATGGGCGGACGAAACTATGCGTCCCAACCAGCCTGGTAAAACTCGCTTATCCCCCAAGCGCCGTAATCAATGGCACGGTTGGGTTACCCATGCCCGTATTGATGAGAATCCCGTGATAAGGGGACACGATCTCTGCTTCGACAAGACGTGCCAAGGAAACTGCCTCGCAAAAACGCGCTGAGGTGGGACAGTAAAAAACGATTCGAATGAAAGCTTGGTTGTGGTGTGATGTCACGCTACAGAATACGTCAGCAGATTAGATTTGTGAAAATGTTACTCTCTCTCTCTACGGTGGTATGTGGAACTTGTTTTGCAGAGCCGGAACACGATCCTTGTGTTCAAAATCTTCTATGAAGTATTCGGAGGAGGAACCCGCCTTGCAATGCCGAAGACAATCTGCACGCCAGACTCGTCATCATTGAAGTCTGGTTCAGGAGCTACTGAGGGAGTCCTGGATTAGGGGGTGTCTGGACAGCCGGACTACAACCTTTGGCCGGACTGTTGGACTATGAAGATACAAGATTGAAGACTTCGTCCCGTATCCAGATGGGACTTTCCTTGGCGTGGAAGGCAAGCTTGGCAATACGGATATGTAGATCTCCTCCCATTGTAACCGACTCTGTGTAATCCTAGCCCCCTCCGGTGTCTATATAAACCGGAGGGTTTAGTCCATAGGACAACAACAACAATCATACCATAGGCTAGCTTCTAGGGTTTAGCCTCTCTGATCTCGTGGTAGATCTACTCTTGTACTACCCATATCATCAATATTGATCAAGCCGGAGTAGGGTTTTACCTCCATCGAGAGGGCTCGAACCTGGGTAAAAACATCGTGTCCCTTGTCTCCTGTTACCATCCGCCTAGACGCACAGTTCGGGACCCCCTACCCGAGATCCGCCGGTTTTGACACCGATAGACGTCAAGCTCATCGATGTAATCCAGGTGATGCTAGTTCGCTGGATTCTCCCATGCCAACACAGAAGTCGCCCTCTGTGGGATTTTAATCCGAAGAAGCATCAAACCCTGGTGAGGCTCTTCGAAACCACCCACGAAGATGCCTGGAAGTTGCTCTTCAAGGACAACGAGAAACCGCCAGCCGCAGATTCAGATCGTGGGCACGATGCTAAGCACCCAACCAGCAAGGTATGTCATTTTTATTGTATTCCCTACTTGTTCGTTTCAAGTATGATGCCTGAGCTCTTATTATTGCTTTTTCAGGACTGGATGGAGAGGGCGAAGAGGATCTAGTGTCCGGCTCCGCTGCACGAAGAGCCGGTCATCCCGCGTCTGGCGAAGATGCTGGTGCCGGCGCGGGAGAAGAAGGCCAAGGAAAAGGCCAAGGGGGCCAAGAGTGGCCCCCATCGCAAGGGCACGTCCGAAGATGACGAAGCCCATTCCTATGTCCCCGAGGACAATGACGAGGAAGAGGATGAGGAGGAGGAGAACAACCCTCCCGCTGAGGAGAGAAAGAATAAGAGGGTGTCTTTCTTGCATCTGGAAGCGGAAACGCCCAAGAAGTGGAAGGGCGTCCCACCGTTCAACACCATGTGGGACGTTGACAGCAGTCCGGAACGCCGCCCCCACACTAAGCCCCAGGCCGCATCATAAGTGACATGACTCACGCATGCACAACCGACCCTTTCTTCTCATTACCTTGATATGGTTAATTGTACTATTGCAGTTCGACCCGCGACCTCATCCAGCGATCCTCATCTGGAGGTTCGTTGGATCCGGCGGAGATGACCAGCATGTCGCCGGCGCCCTCTTATTCCCCCGGGGCCATGGACGACACCGAAGTGTTGTCCCGGAGGACCGCTCCGAGCTGGGAAGGAGCCCAGGACGCTATCCGGGAGGCGCCACAAGGTGAGACCTCCACTGCCGGACACATGGGGGAGCAGATCCCCATGGAGACTGGTGAAGAGGGCCGCATTCAGATCGGTCCTCAGCCGAATACGATTCCAGAGACCCATATGGCTCTGGAGTCGGGCGAGCAGCCCCCTTTGAAGGAGGGGGTGCGCCGATTCCACCGGTGTCCCCTGTCCATCCAGGGGCGCCGGATAACCTGATGGAGGCGCTACGAGGCGCCTCCATCGTGGACGAGTACCATGTCCTTATGGGTGCGGTGATCGAGAAGGTTCAGTCCGCCAAGTGTGGATTGAGTGAAGCCTGCAGCAACGTGATATGTATGAATAAGCAGGCGTCACTGTTGGCTGCAACCTCGCATGCTGCCGAAGTCTCTGAACTGAGGCAGAGGCTAGAGCGGACCGAGAACGAGCTCGACGAGGTTAAGGTTTGGCTCCAGGAGAGGCAAGGTGAATGGCGACTTTTTGTGTGTTCGGAAAGAATAGGCGTTGTATATTGACCGTAGTGTCGTAATATGTGCAGGAGCCGCGACCGAGGTCGAGGCCCTAAGGAAGGCCCTAGGCGAGGCTGAGGAGAAGGCTGTCCAGCAGCAAGCCACCCGTAAGAAGCTCAAGGCCCGTGTCGGTGTCAAAACCGGCGGATCTCGGGTAGGGGGTCCCGAACTATGCGTCAAGGTCGGATGGTAACAGGAGACAAGGGACACTTTATTTTACCCAGGTTCGGGCCCTCTCGGTGGAGGTAAAACCCTACTCCTGCTAGATTAATATTGATGATATGGGTAGTACAAGAGTGGATCTACCACGAGATCAAGGAGGCTAAACCCTAGAAGCTATCCTATGGTATGATTGTGTATGATGATGGTTGTCCTACGGACTACAACCCTCCGGTTTATATAGACACCGGATAGGGTTAGGGTTACACAGAGTCGGTTACAATGGTAGGAGATCTCGAATATCCGCACACCTAGCTTGCCTTCCACGCCAAGAAAAGATCCTTCCGGACACGGGACGAAGTCTTCAACTTTGTATCTTCATAGTCCTGGAGCCCGCTGAAGGTATTGTTCGGCTATCCGAACACCCCCTAATCCAGGACTCCCTCAGTAGCCCCTGAACCAGGCTTCAATGACGACGAGTCCGGCGCACAGATTGTCTTCGGCATTGCAAGGCGGGTTCCTCCTCCAAGTTCTTCAAGAAGATTATAAACACCACAGAATAGTGTCCGGCTCTGCAAAATAAGTTTCCACATATTGCCATACAGAGAATAATATTAACACAAATCAAATCTGCTGACGTATCCCACAGTGCGTCATAACACTGCGGCCAAGCCTTCTATATAAATTGTTTTCATTGTTCCACCTCAGCTCGTATAGCGAGGCGGTTTCCTTGGCACGTCTTGTTGAAGCAGAGATCGTGTGCCCCCCTCCAACGGGATTCTCATTAATACGGACGTGGGTAACCCAACCACGCCATTTACCGTGGCGTTTGGGAGGTAAGTGAGTTTTATTAGGTAGGTGAGGACGCCTAACCGTACCTGCTTATATAAAGGGATAAGGATTCACCTTTTTAAGCTACGCCTTCTTCCTCCTTTGCCAATCCATCTCTCGCGCACTCAAGCTCCAGCGCCCAAGTCCGCTCTTCTTCCTCAACCTTCTCCAACAATGTCCGGAGCGGGAGGAAAGTGGATGGTCTCCTCCGTTACGGAGGCTCAAGTAAAAAGGCTAAGGAAAGCCGGATACTTGTCCAAGGATATCCCGCATCGGCTTCCTGATAAGGGGCAGCTTCTTCCTACCCCAAGGCCCCATGAGAGGGTAGTTTTTCTCCCCCACTTCCTCCGCGGACTGGGCTTTCCACTTCACCCATTTGTCCAGGGGCTCATGTTCTACTACGGCCTGGATTTCCATGATCTGGCCCCGAACTTTGTTCTCAACATCTCGGCGTTTATCGTCGTGTGTGAGGCCTTTCTCCGCGTCCGCCCCTACTTCGGCCTCTGGCTCAAGACCTTCAACGTCAAGCCCAAGGTGGTGTCCGGCACCCAGGTGGAGTGCGGAGGCGCTATGGTTGGCATGATAGCCAACGTCCTCTGGTTCGATGGCTCCCTCGTGGAGTCCCTAAAGGGGTGGCAGGCTGGGTGGTTTTACATCACCGAGCCCCACGATCCGAAATGGGTCGCGGCCCCTGAGTTCAGATCCGGACCCCCTACGCGGCTCATGTCCTGGAAAGAGACAGGCCTGTCGTGGGGCAACGAGGAAGAAGTGACTGGGTTGCAAACATGCATCCAGTCCCTGGTGAACAAGCCAATCCGGCTTGCCAACATAGTCCAGGTCATGCTCGTTCGCCTGATCCTCCCGTGCCAAAAACGGGATTTTACTTTGTGGGAATTCGACTCGGCGCAGCACCAGACCCTTAGTAGGCTCTTCGACATGACGTATGAAGACGTCTGGAAGGTGCTGACCAAAGGCGCCGAGTCCCCTACGTCCGCCTCCGAGGATCACGGATACAGCTCGCAGCGTATCGCTGGCGAGGTAAGCTATATATACCTTTGATAGGTTTGTTAAGCTCTTCTTCATAGATTATCTCTATGCGGGATCTAAACTCCCTTTTACCTTTGACAGGCTTGGCTTGAGATATCCGGACCGATTAACTGTCCGGCTCCTCTGCCCGAAGACCCGGCCCCAGCTCTCTTGGTGAAGCTAATGACTCCGGCACCTTACGTGGTGCCGGATAGGAAGGCCAAGAAGAAGAAAACCACCGGGACTCGAAAAAGTTCCCGCAACATGGTGGTGTCGGACTCGTCGTCCGACGAGTCCGCAACGCCCTCCTCTCGTGAAAACGAGGAGGAGGAACAAGGAAGCTCTCCCCCTCCAGCGAGGGGAACAAATAAGAAGAGGCCACCCCAACAGGGGAGGCCGAGGGGTCAAGAAAAAGGAAGACCCCTCCGCTGGACTACTCCCACGACGCCGAAGAGGGCGGAGAGGAGTGGCCGGACAGAACCAAGCGTCCGGCGAAATCGTAAGTGTTTATATACCAGAGTTACTCGTGATACACTTTTTAGTGTGCGGCTTTCCCTGATATCGCACGCGTTTTATGCAGCCCGCCCCGGGCCGAACTCGACGACTCGTCGAGCGGCTCCATGGATTCATCGGACGTGAACTCTGTTCCGCCCGCGGTCTCCCCCCGCGGGGCGGACGACGCCGAAGTGGCGCCCCGCCAAGCTTTGGGGCAGGAGGAGATGGTCCTGGAGGAGCCACAAGGCAATCCTCCGGACCCCAGGAGTGAAGGGGATGAAACCCCCCAGGGCTCCAGGTCCGGCTTCGTGCCAGACACCGCGCCGGACTCGACAGTCCCGGTCCGCGGCGGGCGAACTCCTTCCAAGAGGAGTAAGCCATCTGAGACGGCGGCCTCCGTCCAACCAGAGGCGCCGGACAATTTGCTGGAGGTGCTTGAGGGCGCCGCCATCGACGAGGAGCACCGTACTGTTATGAGTATGGTGATCCAAAGGATTCAGTCCGCCAAGAGCGGACTGAATGAAGCTTGCGCTAGCCTTCTAACAGGCTTCGAGGTAAGTAAAAAATGTGCCAATTTATTTACCGCATAGACAGTAGCCCCTGATGCTCTGTTCGGTGTTCGGAAAGAAAAGCCGGATAGAGGATCTAATGATTTTCGCAGGAGTCTAACAATAAAGGTCAAATATGCGTATGCAGGCTTCACTGCTGTCCACCGCCGCACTGACTGCGCAGGTGGAAGTCCTGAAACAGGACCTTGGGTGGACCGAGCAAGAGCTCGGCCTTGCCAAACGGCAGCTCGAGGAGAAGGAAGGTAAGAAATACCTAAAAAAAGGTGCCTATAGAGAGGCTTGATTGCAGAAAGAAATAACAGGATTGTACTGCCTATTGTAGGGGCCACTGAAGGAAATATGCCCTAGAGGCAATAATAAAGTTATTATTTATTTCCTTATATCATGATAAATGTTTATTATTCATGCTAGAATTGTATTAACTGGAAACATAATACATGTGTGAATACATAGACAAACAGAGTGTCACTAGTATGCCTCTACTTGACTAGCTCATTAATCAAAGATGGTTATGTTTCCTAGCCATGAACAAAGAGTTGTTGTTTGATTAACGAGATCACATCATTAGTTGAATGATCTGATTGACATGACCCATTGCATTAGCATAGCACCCGATCGTTTAGTATATTGCTATTGCTTTTATCCATGACTTATACATGTTCCTTTAACTATGAGAATATGCAACTCCCATTTACCGTAGGAACACTTTGTGTGCTACCAAACGTCACAACGTAACTGGGTGATTATAAAGGTGCTCTACAAGTGTCTCCGAAGGTACATGTTGAGTTGGCATACTTCGAGATTAGGATTTGTCACTCCGATTGTCGGAGAGGTATCTCAGGGCCTTCTCGGTAATGCACATCACATAAAGCCTTGCAAGCATCGCAACCAATGAGTTAGTTGCGAGATGATGTATTATGGAACGAGAAAAGAGACTTGCCGGTAACGAGATTGAACTAGGTATTGGATACCGACGATCGAATCTCGGGTAAGTAACATACCGATGACAAAGGGAACGACGTATGTTGTTATGCGGTCTGACCGATAAAGATCTTCGTAGAATATGTAGGAGCCAATATGGGCATCCAGGTCCCGCTATTGGTTATTGACCGGAAACGTGTCTCGGTCATGTCTACATTGTTCTCGAACCGTAGGGTCCGCACGCTTAACGTTACGATGACAGTTATTATGAGTTTATGCATTTTGATGTACCGAAGGAGTTCGGAGTCCCGGATGTGATCACGGACGTGACGAGGAGTCTCGAAATGGTCGAGACATAAAGAATTATATATTGGAAGCCTATGTTTGGACATCGGATGCATTCCAGGTGAAATCAGGATTTTACCGGAATACCGGGAGGGTTACCGGAACCCCCCGGGAGCATAATGGGCCAACATGGGCCTTGGAGGAAAGGTGAGAGGGCAGCCCTAGGGGCTGCGCGCCTCCCCCCTTCCCTAGTCCTATTAGGACTAGGAGAAGTGGGGCGCCCCCCCTCTCTCTCTCTCCCCCTTGGAGCAATCCTAGTCCAACTAGGATTGGGGGGGGGGGAATCCTACTCCCAGAGGGAGTAGGACTCTCCTGGCGCACCAAACCTGGCCGGCCAGCCCCTCCCCCTTGGATCCTTTATATACGGGGGCAGGGGGCACCCCAAAGACACACAAGTTGATCTACGGATCGTTCCTTAGCCGTGTGCGGTGCCCCCTTCCACCAAATTCCACCTCGATTATATCGTTGCAGTGCTTAGGCGAAGCCCTGCGCCGGTAACACATCAAGATCGTCACCACGCCGTCGTGCTGACGGAACTCTTCCCCGACGCTTTGCTGGATCGGAGCCCGGGGATCGTCATCGAGCTGAACGTGTGCCAAGAACTCGGAGGTGCCGGAGTAACGGTGCTGTGATCGGTCGGATCGCGAGGAGAACGTACGACTACTTCCTCTACGTACGACTACTTCCTCTACGTTGTGTCAACGCTTCCGCTTCGGTCTACGAGGGTACATAGACAAACACTCTCCCCTCTCGTTGCTATGCATCACCATGATCTTGCGTGTGCGTAGGAAAATTTTTGAATTTACTGCGTTCCCCAACAGTGGCATCCGAGCCTAGGTTTTATGGTTGATGTTATTTGCACGAGTAGAACACAAGTGAGTTGTGGACGATACAAGTCATACTGCCTACCAGCATGTCATACTTTGGTTCAGCGGTATTGTTGGATGAGACGATCCGGACCAACCTTACGCGTACGCTTACGCGAGACCGGTTCCCTCGACGTGCTTTGCACAGAGATGGCTTGCGGAAGACTGTCTCTCCAACTTTAGTTGAACCGAGTGTGGCTACACCCGGTCCTTGAGAAGGTTAAAACGGAGTCTATTTGACAAACTATCGTTGTGGTTTTGATGCGTAGGTAAGATGAGTTCTTGCTTAAAGCCCGTAGCAGCCACGTAAAACTTGCAACAACAAAGTAGAGAACGTCTAACTTGTTTTTGCAGGGCATGTTGTGATGTGATATGGTCAAGACGTGATGCTAAATTTTATTGTATGAGATGATCATGTTTTGTAACCGAGTTATCGGCAACTGGCAGGAGCCATATGGTTGTCGCTTTATTGTATGCAATGCAATCGCGATGTAATGCTTTACTTTATTGCTAAACGGTAGTGATAGTCGTAGAAGCATAAGATTAGCGAGACGACAACGATGCTGCGATGAAGATCAAGGTGTCGCGCCGGTGACGATGGTAATCATGACGGTGCTTCGAAGATGGAGATCACAAGCACAAGATGATGATGGCCATATCATATCACTTATATTGATTGCATGTGATGTTTATCCTTTTATGCATCTTATCTTGCTTTGTTTGACGGTAGCATTATAAGATGATCTCTCACTAAATTATCAAGAAGTGTTCTCCCTGAGTATGCACCGTTGCGAAAGTTCTTCGTGCTGAGACACCACGTGATGATCGGGTGTGATAGGCTCTACGTTCAAATACAACGGGTGCAAAACAGTTGCACACGCGGAATACTCAGGTTTAACTTGACGAGCCTAGCATATACAGATATGGCCTCGGAACACAGAGACCGAAAGGTCGAGCGTGAATCATATAGTAGATATGATCAACATAATGATGTTCACCATTGAAACTACTCCATCTCACGTGATGATCGGACATGGTTTAGTTGATTTGGATCACGTGATCACTTAGAGGATTAGAGAGATGTCTATCTAAGTGGGAGTTCTTAAGTAATATGATTAATTGAACTTTAATTTATCATGAACTTAGTACCTGATAGTATCTTGCTTGTCTATGTTGTGTAGATAGATGGCTCGTGCTGTTGTTCCGTTGAATTTTAATGCGTTCCTTGAGAAAGCAAAGTTGAAAGATGATGGTAGCAATTACACGGACTGGGTCCGTAACTTGAGGATTATCCTCATTGCTGCACAGAAGAATTACGTCCTGGAAGCACCGCTAGGTGCCAGGCCTGGTGCAAGAGCTACGCCAGATGTTATGAACGTCTGGCAAAGCAAAGCTGATGACTACTCTATAGTTCAGTGTGCCATGCTTTACGGCTTAGAACCGGGACTTCAACGACGTTTTGAACACCATGGAGCATATGAGATGTTCCAGGAGTTGAAGTTAATATTTCAAGCAAATGCCCGGATTGAGAGATATGAAGTCTCCAATAAGTTCTATAGCTGTAAAATGGAGGAGAATGGTTCTGTCAGTGAGCATATACTCAGAATGTCTGGGTATAACAATCACTTGATTCAACTGGGAGTTAATCTTCCGGATGATTGCGTCATTGACAGAATTCTCCAATCACTGCCACCAAGCTACAAGAGCTTCGTGATGAACTATAATATGCAAGGGATGACCAAAACTATGCCCGAGCACTTCGCGATGCTAAAAGCCGCGGAGGTAGAAATCAAAAAGGAGCATCAAGTGTTGATGGTTAACAAAACCACTAGTTTCAAGAAAAAGGGCAAAGGGAAGAAAAAGGGGAACTTCAAAAAGAACAGCAAGCAAGTTGCTACTCAAGAGAAGAAACCCAAGTCTGGACCTAAGCCTGAAACTGAGTGCTTCTATTGCAAGCAGACTGGTCACTGGAAGCAGAACTGCCCCAAGTATTTGGCGGATAAGAAGGATGGCAAGGTTAACAAAGGTATATGTGATATACATGTTATTGATGTGTACCTTACTAATTCTCGCAGTAGCACCTGGGTATTTGATACTGGTTCTGTTGCTAATATTTGCAACTCAAAACAGGGGCTACGGATTAAGCGAAGATTGGCTAAGGACGAGGTGACGATGCGCGTGGGAAATGGTTCCAAAGTCGATGTGATCGCGGTCGGCACGCTACCTCTACATCTACCTTCGGGATTAATATTAGATCTAAATAATTGTTATTTAGTACCAGCGTTGAGCATGAACATTATATCTGGATCTTGTTTAATGCGAGACGGTTATTCATTTAAATCAGAGAATAATGGTTGTTCTATTTATATGAGTAATATCTTTTATGGTCATGCGCCATTAAAGAGTGGTTTGTTCTTACTTAATCTCGATAGTAGTAACACACATATTCATAATGTTGAAGCCAAAAGATGCAGAGTTAATAATGATAGTGCAACTTATTTGTGGCACTGCCGTTTAGGTCATATCGGCGTAAAGCGCATGAAGAAACTCCATACTGATGGACTTTTGGAGTCACTTGATTATGAATCACTTGGCACTTGCGAGCCGTGCCTTATGGGCAAGATGACTAAAACACCGTTCTCCGGTACTGTGGAGAGAGCAACAGATTTATTGGAAATCATACATACTGATGTATGTGGTCCAATGAATGTTGAGGCTCGTGGCGGATATCGTTATTTTCTCACCTTCACTGATGATTTAAGCAGATATGGGTATATCTACTTAATGAAACACAAGTCTGAAACATTTGAAAAGTTCAAAGAATTTCAGAGTGAAGTGGAAAATCATCGTAACAAGAAAATAAAGTTTCTACGATCTGATCGTGGAGGAGAATATTTGAGTTACGAGTTTGGTCTACATTTGAAACAATGCGGAATAGTTTCGCAACTCACGCCACCCGGAACACCACAACGTAATGGTGTGTCCGAACGTCGTAATCGTACTTTACTGGATATGGTGCGATCTATGATGTCTCTTACCGATTTACCGCTATCTTTTTGGGGTTATGCTCTAGAGACGGCCGCATTCACGTTAAATAGGGCACCATCAAAATCCGTTGAGACGACGCCTTATGAACTGTGGTTTGGCAAGAAACCAAAGTTATCATTTCTTAAAGTTTGGGGCTGCGATGCTTATGTGAAAAAGCTTCAACCTGATAAGCTCGAACCCAAATCGGAAAAATGTGTCTTCATAGGATACCCAAAGGAGACTATTGGGTATACCTTCTATCACAGATCCGAAGGCAAAAATTTTTGTTGCCAAAGTCGGAAACTTTCTAGAGAAGGAGTTTCTCTCGAAAGAAGTGAGTGGGAGGAAAGTAGAACTTGATGAGATAACAGTATCTGCTCCTTTATTGAGAAGTAGTACATCACAGAAATCTGTTTCTGTGACACCTACATCAAATAGGGAGGAAGCTAATGATAATGATCATGAAACTTCAGATCAAGTTTCTACTGAACTTCGTAGATCAACCAGAGTAAGATCCGCACCAGAGTGGTACGGTAATCCTATTTTGGAAGTCATGTTACTAGACCATGATGAACCTACGAACTATGAAGAAGCGATGGTGAGCCCAGATTCCGCAAAATGGCTTGAGGCCATGAAATCTGAGATGGGATCCATGTATGATAACAAAGTGTGGACTTTGGTTGACTTGCCCGATGATCGGCAAGCAATAGAAAATAAATGGATTTTCAAGAAAAAGACTGACGCTGATGGTAATGTTACTGTCTATAAAGCTCGACTTGTTGCAAAAGGTTTTCGACAAGTTCAAGGGATTGACTACGATGAGACTTTCTCACCCGTAGCGATGCTTAAGTCTGTCCGAATCATGTTAGCAGTTGCCGCATTTTATGATTATGAAATTTGGCAAATGGATGTCAAAACTGCATTCCTGAATGGATTTCTGGAAGAAGAGTTGTATATGATGCAACCAGAAGGTTTTGTCGATCCAAAGGGAGCTAACAAAGTGTGCAAGCTCCAGCGATCCATTTATGGACTGGTGCAAGCCTCTCGGAGTTGGAATAAACGCTTTGATAGTGTGATCAAAGCTTTTGGTTTTATACAGACTTTCGGAGAAGCCTGTATTTACAAGAAAGTGAGTGGGAGCTCTGTAGCATTTCTGATATTATATGTAGATGACATATTACTGATCGGAAATAATATAGAATTTCTGGATAGCATAAAGGGATACTTGAATAAAAGCAATGAAAGACCTCGGGGAAGCTGCTTACATATTGGGCATTAAGATCTATAGAGATAGATCAAGACGCTTAATAGGACTTTCACAAAGCACATACCTTGACAAAGTTTTGAAAAAGTTCAGAATGGATCAGGCAAAGAAAGGGTTCTTGCCTGTGGCACAAGGTGTGAAATTGAGTAAGACTCAATGCCCGACCACCGCAGAAGATAGAGAGAAGATGAAAAATGTTCCCTATGCTTCAGCCATAGGCTCTATCATGTATGCAATGCTGTGTACCAGACCTGATGTGTGCCTTGCTGTAAGTTTAGCAGGCAGGTACCAAAGTAATCCAGGAGTGGATCACTGGACAGCGGTCAAGAACATCCTTAAGTACTTGAGAAGGACTAAGGATATGTTTCTCATTTTTGGAGGTGACAAAGAGCTCGTCATAAACGGTTACGTCGATGCAAGCTTTGACACTGATCCGGACGATTCCAAATCGCAAACCGGATACGTATTTACATTAAACGGTGGAGCTGTCAGTTGGTGCAGTTCTAAACAAAGCGTCGTGGCGGGATCTACATGTGAAGCTGAGTACATAGCCGCTTCAGAAGCAGCCAATGAAGGAGTCTGGATGAAGGAGTTCATATCCGATCTAGGTGTTGTACCTAGCGTATCGGGTCCAATGAAAATCTTTTGTGACAATACTGGTGCAATTGCCTTGGCAAAGGAATCCAGATTTCACAAAAGAACCAAACACATCAAGAGACGCTTCAACTCCATCCGGGATTTGGTCCAGGTGGGAGACATAGAGATATGCAAGATACATACGGATCTGAATGTTGCAGACCCGTTGACTAAGCCTCTTCCACGAGCAAAACATGATCAGCACCAAAACTCCATGGGTGTTAGAATCATTACTTTGTAATCTAGATTATTGACTCTAGTGCAAGTGGGAGACTGAAGGAAATATGCCCTAGAGGCAATAATAAAGTTATTATTTATTTCCTTATATCATGATAAATGTTTATTATTCATGCTAGAATTGTATTAACTGGAAACATAATACATGTGTGAATACATAGACAAACAGAGTGTCACTAGTATGCCTCTACTTGACTAGCTCATTAATCAAAGATGGTTATGTTTCCTAGCCATGAACAAAGAGTTGTTGTTTGATTAACGAGATCACATCATTAGTTGAATGATCTGATTGACATGACCCATTGCATTAGCATAGCACCCGATCGTTTAGTATATTGCTATTGCTTTTATCCATGACTTATACATGTTCCTTTAACTATGAGAATATGCAACTCCCATTTACCGTAGGAACACTTTGTGTGCTACCAAACGTCACAACGTAACTGGGTGATTATAAAGGTGCTCTACAAGTGTCTCCGAAGGTACATGTTGAGTTGGCATACTTCGAGATTAGGATTTGTCACTCCGATTGTCGGAGAGGTATCTCAGGGCCTTCTCGGTAATGCACATCACATAAAGCCTTGCAAGCATCGCAACCAATGAGTTAGTTGCGAGATGATGTATTACGGAACGAGAAAAGAGACTTGCCGGTAACGAGATTGAACTAGGTATTGGATACCGACGATCGAATCTCGGGTAAGTAACATACCGATGACAAAGGGAACGACGTATGTTGTTATGCGGTCTGACCGATAAAGATCTTCGTAGAATATGTAGGAGCCAATATGGGCATCCAGGTCCCGCTATTGGTTATTGACCGGAAACGTGTCTCGGTCATGTCTACATTGTTCTCGAACCGTAGGGTCCGCACGCTTAACGTTACGATGACAGTTATTATGAGTTTATGCATTTTGATGTACCGAAGGAGTTCGGAGTCCCGGATGTGATCACGGACGTGACGAGGAGTCTAGAAATGGTCGAGACATAAAGAATTATATATTGGAAGCCTATGTTTGGACATCGGATGCATTCCAGGTGAAATCAGGATTTTACCGGAATACCGGGAGGGTTACCGGAACCCCCCGGGAGCATAATGGGCCAACATGGGCCTTGGAGGAAAGGTGAGAGGGCAGCCCTAGGGGCTGCGCGCCTCCCCCCCTTCCCTAGTCCTATTAGGACTAGGAGAAGTGGGGCGCCCCCCCTCTCTCTCTCTCCCCCTTGGAGCAATCCTAGTCCAACTAGGATTGGGGGGGGGGGAATCCTACTCCCAGAGGGAGTAGGACTCTCCTGGCGCACCAAACCTGGCCGGCCAGCCCCTCCCCCTTGGATCCTTTATATACGGGGGCAGGGGGCACCCCAAAGACACACAAGTTGATCTACGGATCGTTCCTTAGCCGTGTGCGGTGCCCCCTTCCACCAAATTCCACCTTGATTATATCGTTGCAGTGCTTAGGCGAAGCCCTGCGCCGGTAACACATCAAGATCATCACCACGCCGTCGTGCTGACGGAACTCTTCCCCGACGCTTTGCTGGATCGGAGCCCGGGGATCGTCATCGAGCTGAACGTGTGCCAAGAACTCGGAGGTGCCGGAGTAACGGTGCTGTGATCGGTCGGATCGCGAGGAGAATGTACGACTACTTCCTCTACGTACGACTACTTCCTCTACGTTGTGTCAACGCTTCCGCTTCGGTCTACGAGGGTACGTAGACAAACACTCTCCCCTCTCGTTGCTATGCATCACCATGATCTTGCGTGTGCGTAGGAAAATTTTTGAATTTACTGCGTAACCCAACAGCCACAACCGAGGTGACAGCCCTGAAGCAGGCGCTGGCTGAGGCCGAGAAGAAAACGGCCGAGGAGCGCGCCGAGCGAGAGAGGCTTGGGGTTCAGGTCGGCGAGGTGCAGCAAGAGCTGCAAACTCTCATGAAAAAACATGAGGGTTTGGAGCTTGAGGCGAAAGCGCAAGCATCCGAGCTCGCGTCGGCCATCGAGACCGCCAAGAGTGCCAAGGCCGAAGCCCAAAAGGCCCTCCAAGAGTTGGAGGATGTGAAAAATATAGCAACGGGTAAGGCATTCTCAACGCAGAGTAGGAATATAAAAGTAAACTACCTTTTACTTACCCGAATCCGGAGTTCTCCAGGGGTGTTTGCCGATCTTCCCCGCAGCGTATCCGACGCTGCCGCGTTCTACCGAGCTGAAGTGGGCAGCTCGACGGAGAGTGTGTTCTGGTCTCAGTATTCTGAGGCCGGACACACCGTGCCCTTAAGCGATCAGCTGAAACAGCTGGTCAAGCTCCACAAGGCGGCCGAACAGGCCATGAAGGGCTTACTAGTTCGGCTGTGGCCTGGAGAGGCCCTGCCTGGGAGCTATTTCGGGCTGGTGCGGCGGCTGGTGGAGGCCTGTCCACGGCTTGAAGTCATCAAGCGCTCCGTCTGCATTGAAGGTGCCCGGAGGGCCCTTGCCCGTGTAAGGGTACACTGGGGTAAGCTGGACGGAGAGAAGCTGGTGAAGGACGGGCCGCCGCAGGGGAATGAGCATCGCAAGCCCGAGTACTACAAGGACGTTCTTGCCGGAGCCCGCCTTGTCGCGGATGAATGTACTAAAGATGTAGTATTTGAATGAACTCGCTCGTTTGTATCCTGTGCGCTGAAAACTTGTTCATATGCGCTAAGCAATGCTTGTTTAATTTAAAATATTATTTTCTGTGCGGCCATTTATCAAAAATTGAGAGATGGCGAGTCGTCGGCTTCTGCCCCCATGCCATTAGTGCTGGGGTGTTCGGGATAAACCTGAGGGCTCTTGTTCCCATAGTTGGGTCCTTTGAGGGAGGCGCTCAGCACAGCGAACCAGGCAATCGAACTATAATGATTGAACACTCTCACTTAGCCATAGAACTTTATAATTTTAAATTTCGGCGGAGCCCCTAGTTCGGAAGGCCGAATTCGGGGCGCTATCCACGCCTTTGGCCGGACATAGCCAGCTCCTCGCTCAAAGCGGCATAAGCCTTTAAGGACTCGAAAAACCTCTCGAACAGTGACCGGTCTCGTGCCTTATCATGACAGTCTGTTTTAGCTTTCTCCACTGAGGTGCTCAACCCACCTGATCTGGGGCACAATCGCAGTGGTTCTCCTAGTGCTACCTTAGCCGATAGAGCGGAACGTAAGGTACCAAAACATAGGAGCCGGGCAAACCCAACATGTGACCAAAGTCATGACTCGGAGCCGATGCATATAGTGCTATAAGTTCGGGGTGCCGCACTTATGGATGTGTACGGACTTCTCACACCAGATAAAAGGGTAATGAAGCCCCTGGCGTGGTTTGCTGTACCATGGTGTACGGGTGCGATCATGTTATATCATAAACACATATATTCAAAGGGGACAATGCAAAAAATAGATAAGAAGCTATGCATTGTTTTATAAAGAGGTTATTTATCAAAGCCGAACGATACAAGTAATGCGATAAGCAAAGAAGATATTAGACTATTTAACATGTCCTGACCAGGCACAGGCCGCGGAATTTAGAAACAGATATATCGCTCGAAATAGAGACCACCTGAGAGTTCCGGAATGCAGCGTAGATTTATCTACTTTCCTGGATCTTGCATCGTCTGTGCGGCAACGCTGCCGAACAGATTGTCCAGAGTATGGAGTCCTGAAATTAAAAAAGAAAAAATCCGGCAGCCCCTAGTACGTTTGACGCCGTGTTGTAGGCATGCCGTTAATGTGCCCCTCCCCCTGTGCCCATGGAATTTTAAGGGCGTAATTGTGTACTCGAGGTACTTGCTCCGCTGTGTTGCGATGGCTGGGGTCGGGGCCGTATTGCTACACTTGCTCTGATCGTGCCAGGTGGTCTTGTTGCAAGTTACTCCGGGCGCGCTTTGCATTGTCTGGTTTTTTAACGGCCGGACTGGGGAGTTGCTTTGAAAGGCTGCTTTGTACTTCCGCTGCGAGGGCCGCCGTGTGCTCTTCCGTACGGATGGAGCGTTCTGTGTTTCCGCTGACCGTAATTACTCCTCGAGGGCCTGGCATCTTGAGTTTGAGATATGCATAGTGCGGCACCGCATTGAATTTAGCGAATGCGGTTCGTCCGAGCAGGGCATGATAGCCACTGCGGAACGGCACTATATCGAAGATTAACTCTTCGCTTCGGAAGTTATCCGGAGATCCGAAGACCACATCAAGTGTTATCGAGCCTGTGCAATTGGCCTCTACACCTGGTATGACGCCTTTAAAGGTCGTCCTTGTGGGCTTGATCCTTGATGGATCTATGCCCATTTTCCGCACTGTATCCTGATAAAGCAGGTTCAGGCTACTACCGCCATCCATGAGGACTCTTGTGAGATGAAATCCGTCCACGATTGGGTTGAGGACCAGTGTGGCAAAACCGCCGTGACGGATCCTAGTGGGGTGGTCCCTTCGATCGAAAGTGATCGGGCAGGAGGACCATGGGTTGAACTTTGGGGCGACTGGCTCCATCGCGTATACGTCCCGTAGCGCACGCTTCCTCTCCCGCTTGGGAATGTGGGTTGCGTATATCATGTTCACCGTCCGCACTTGTGGGGGAAACCCTTTCTGTCCATTGTTGTTCGGCGGCCTGGGCTCCTCCTCGTCGTCGCTATTCAGCCCCTTGTCCTTGTGTTCGGCTCTTAACTTGCCTGCCTGCTTGAACACCCAACAATCCCTGTTGGTGTGATTGGCTGGCCTTTCGGGGGTGCCATGAATTTGGCTCGAGCGATCGAGTATCTGGTCCAAACTGGACGGGCCCTGGGTATTCTTTTTAAATGGCTTTTTTCGCTGACCGGATTTATAGCCTCTGAATCCGGCATTGACTGTCGTATCCTCATTGCTGTCGTTGCTAACACGATGCTTTTGATTATTTCGACGTGACCTGCCACTTTTGTCCTTGGTATCCGAATTACCGGGCTTCTTGATAAGTTGTTGCTGCGAGCCAGCCAGCTATCTTCGCCCGCGCAAAAGCGGGTCATGAGTGTCGTGAGGGCTGCCATGGTTTTCGGCTTTTCCTGTCCCAGGTGCCGGGCAAGCCACTCGTCACGGATGTTATGTTTGAAGGCTGCTAGGGCCTGTTCGTCCGGACAATCGACTATCTGATTTTTCTTTGTTAGGAACCATGTCCAGAATTGCCTGGCCGATTCCTCTGGCTGCTGAATTATGTGGCTTAGGTCGTCGGCATCCGGTGGCCGCACATAGGTCCCCTGAAAGTTGTCGAGGAATGCAGCTTCCAGGTCCTCCCAAGAACCGATTGAGTCCGCTGGTAGGCTGTTAAGCCAGTGCCGGGCTGGCCCTTTAAGCTTGAGGGGTAGGTATTTGATGGCGTGCAGATCATCGCCACGTGCCATGTGGATGTGAAGGAGATAATCCTCAATCCATACTGCCGGATCTGTCGTACCATCGTACGACTCGATATTGACGGGTTTAAAACCCTCTGGGATTTTATGATCCATTACTTCGTCTGTGAAGCACAGTGGGTGTGCGGCGCCCCTGTACTGGGCTATGTCACGACGCAGCTCGGAAGAGCTGTGCCTGCTGTGTTCGGCCCGACCGGATTTATTATGTCCGGAGTGACGATCATCGCGTGTCGTCGGGCGTCCGCGCGATCCATAGATCGACCTTGTTTGCTTTGCTTTATCCTCCAGTACGTCTCGCAGGTCTGGCTCGTTTGCCTTATTCGAGCGGCACCGGGGCAAGGCTTGCTGAGGGGCTCGACAGGCCTCTCTGTCGTGGCCACGGGGTGGCCTGTCTGCCCTGTCATATGCTTCCCCCTCTGATTGGGGTAGCGGCCTGCGCTTAGGATAATTTCTGGAGGGGCGCCCGAGCTCATACTCTTCGGCGGCGAGGACTTCAGTCCATCTATCAGCTAGCAAATCTTGATCAGCTCTAAGCTGTTGCTGCTCTTTCTTTAGGCTGTTAGCCGTGGCTAGAAGCCTGCGTTGAAAACGCTCTTGTTCGACGGGGTCTGATGGTACGACGAATTCGTCGTCATCGAGGCTTGCCTCGTCTTCGGAGGGAGGCATGTAGTTATCATCCTCAACCTCTTGCTCTGCCGCTTTCTCCTGAGGGCTGGCTTTTCCATCTTCCTGCGCCGAATCTTGCTGGTTCTGGTGTTCTTCGGCGCTGTCCGGGGTAGTATTATCTCCCGTGCCGGAATCACCGTTTCTGCTATGGCGGGATTTAGAGCGGCGCCGTTAGCGCCGACGTTTTTGCGGTTTTTTCGATGTGTCGTCTTCCGCTGCTCCATCGCCATCCGCATCCTTTAGAGCATCCACCATATATATGTCATATGACGAGGTGGCGGTCCAGCGCCCTACAGGTGCTGGTTCTTGTTCGTCTCCTCCTTCGTCGTCCATACCGTCGAAGTCTTCGGAGCCGAAGTCAAGCATGTCGGTTAAATCGTCGACAGTGGCTATTAAGTGGGTGGTGGGTGGGCTTTGAATTTCTTCGTTGTCTGAATCCCAACCTCGCAGACCATAGTCCGGCCTGGGCTCTCCTGATAAGGAGAGAGAATTGAGAGAATTTAGGATATCACCGAAAGGTGAGCACTGAAAGATGTCCGCGGCGGTGAAATCCATTACAGGCGCCCAATCAGATTCGATCGGCGGGGGCGCAGAAGGCTCGGAGTTCGGAGAAGAGTCCGGCTCCTTGGAGTCCTGGGCCGTGCGGAGTACGGGGATGGCGTTCGGCTCGATCGCCTTTGAGATCGCAGCCCCCGAGGTGACGTCCAACCGTTCATCCTCAGAGAACGCAGCGGGCTCCGAGTCAAGGATCGGGGCTGGAGCGTGTGCGGCCTCCAGGGTGCTATTCGGAGGCAGAGCTACATCATGCCCCTCGAAATAGCGTGGCGCGCTTGGCTGTGGCTCGAACCCGTCGAAGATCAAGTCTCCGCGGATATCAGCCGTGTAGTTTAAGATTCCAAACCTGACTTGATGGCCAGGGGCGTAGCTTTCAATCTGCTCCAGACGACCAAGGGAATTGGCCCGCAGAGCGAAGCCGCCAAAGACGAAGATCTGTCCAGGGAGGAAAGTCTCACCCTGGACCTCGTCGTTGTTGATGATCAAAGGAGCCATCGGGCCTAAAAGCGACAACACAGAGGAACTCTCAATGAAAGCACCAATGTCGGTGTCAAAACCGGCGGATCTCGGGTAGGGGGTCCAGAACTGTGCGTCAAGGTCGGATGGTAACAGGAGACAAGGGACACTTTATTTTACCCAGGTTCGGGCCCTCTCGGTGGAGGTAAAACCCTACTCCTGCTAGATTAATATTGATGATATGGGTAGTACAAGAGTGGATCTACCACGAGATCAAGGAGGCTAAACCCTAGAAGCTAGCCTATGGTATGATTGTGTATGATGATGGTTGTCCTACGGACTACAACCCTCCGGTTTATATAGACACCGGATAGGGTTAGGGTTACACAGAGTCGGTTACAATGGTAGGAGATCTCGAATATCCGCACACCTAGCCTGCCTTCCACGCCAAGAAAAGATCCTTCCGGACACGGGACGAAGTCTTCAACTTTGTATCTTCATAGTCCTGGAGTCCGGCTGAAGGTATAGTTCGGCTATCCGAACACCCCCTAATCCAGGACTCCCTCAGCCCGGGTCAAAGAAGTCCAGCAGGAGCTCCAGGATGCGGTGAAGAAATGCGAGGCCTTGGAGCATGATGCGTCGGTTCAAGGGACCGAACTCACCAAGGCTCGTCAGAGCGCGGAGACCGCATGGAATGAGGCCCAGGCCGCCCTCCAGGAGATCCAGGAGGCCAAGAAGATCGCGGCGGGTAAGGCATTTAAGATGCAAAGCAAGTATGCGGAGAAGTAGTACCTTTTACTAACCCGAGTTCGGAGTTCCCCAGGGGCTTTTGCGGATTTACCATGCAGTATATCAGACGCTGCAGAGTTCTACCGAGCCGAAGGAGGGGGTTCTATGGAGAAGCTATTCTGGTCGCAGTATGCGGCGCCAGAGCATCCCGTGTCCTTCACCGATCAGCTGAAACAGCTGGTGGAGCTGCATAGGGTGGCCGAACTAGCCATGAAGGATTTGATAATCCGGCTATGGCCAGCCAAAGCTATGCCTGGCAGCTACTTCGGACTCGTGAGGAAGATGATGATCGCCTGTCCTCGGCTGGACGACGTCAAGCGCTCGGCCTGTATTGAAGGTGCGCACATGGCCTTCGCCCTTTGCAAGATGTGGTGGGCGAAGATGGACGCCGTCGAGGTGACCAGAGGGCCACCAGAGGGCAAGGAGCACCGCACACCCGAACGGTATTTTGCGGATGTCCTGGAGGGGTCTCGCCTTGCGGCGGCACAATGTTTGCAGGACGTCATATTTGAATAAATGTTGCCTTGTATTATGAAAACAAAGCCTGTTTGTAATATAATTTTTGTTATGCTTTAATTGTTTCCTCCTATGCGGCCGTGTCGTATGTAATCTAAGGGTTGGCCAGTCGTCGGCTTTTGCCCTCACGTAGGTAGTACGAAGGTGTTCGGGATGGAATCTAAACAATCTTGATCCAGTTATATGGTCCTTGAAGGAGTTGTTTAGCGCAACAAACAAGGCAATCATACTATGCGGCTTAAACACCCTCACTTAGCCATAGGAGTTTTATAATAAAGCATGGGCGCAGCCCCTGGTTTGAACCAGAGTGCTGTCAGTATATGATCGGGAAGTACCGATCTTTCACGTAATGCGGAAAAAATCTGCAACGATTTGTAACCCCCGAACAGTTGATCGGCTCTCGCCGCATCATGACAGTCAGTTTTTGGCTTTCCCTACTAAGGTGCTCATCTAGTCAAGGCCAGGGCACAATCGCAGTAGTTCTCCCTTTACTACCCTAGCCGATGTAGCGGAACTTAGGGTAGCAAACACAGGAGCCGGGCAACCCAACTATTGACCAAAGACATGGTTCAGAGCCAATGCATATAATGCTAAATTCGGGGTGCCGAACTTCTCTATAAGAAGTGTTCGGACTTTGTTGCCGTGTTATGGGGCGATGAGGAGCCCCTGGCAAATATGAAATGTACCAGAGTGTACGCTTGCTAGGAAATAAGTGATTTAAAGGAAAACAGAAGGAGAACAGAGATAGTATTTGGGGCCCTTGAACTTGGATCATGAATTGTTTCTCTTATAGTTGGGTTAATGTGTCAAAGCATATTGGTACAAAATAATGCAATAAGCAACCGGCTATTTGACATGCCACAACCAAAGGCGAGCTGCGCGTGGGTCCTGAAAATGGATAGAGTAATCATTGAGTTAGCCTCTAGGGCTTCCCATGTACGCCTGTGCTCCGTGTCAATCCGGTGTGTTTATCCTTTGATAGGACCATTAATCAGGCGGTCGAAGGAGGCCCGCATAAGAGAAACCTGAAACAAGGGAAAAGGAGATAGTAAAGTTATATGTATGTCCGGGATCGGTCTAGCCGAACTGTAGATTCCGGGCTAGCTTGTGTCTCCGTCGATGCCCATGGAATTTTGAGTGCGTAATTATGTACGCGTGGTATGAATGCCACTACCTCATCGGGATTGGGACGGAGGCCGAATTGCTAATCGAGCTCTTGACGAGCCGTGTTGTCCTGTTGTAGTGTAGTTCGTACCCTCTTAATGATGTCCAGGGGCTCGGCAGCGAGACTGTGGTGCTGCTTGAGAAGGCCGCTTTGTACCTCTGCTGCTAGGGCGACGGTGTGCTCCTCTGTCTGAAGGGAGCGTTATGTGTTTCCGTTGACTGTTATGACACCGCATGGACCGGGCATCTTAAGCTTGAGATAAGCATAGTGTGGCACCGCATTGAATCTAGCAAACGCAGTTTGTCCGAGCAGTGCGTGGTAGTCGTTGTGGAAGGGGACGATATCAAAGATTAACTCTTCGCTTCGGAAGTTGTTCGGAGAGCCGAAGACCACCTCCAGAATGATTGAGCCCGTACAACGGGCCTCTACGCCTGGTATGACTCCTTTAAAGGTAGTATTTATGGGTTTGATTCGTGAGGGATTACCTATCTTCCACACTGTATCCTGATAAAGCAGGTTGAGGCTGCTACCACCGTCCATTAGGACTCGTGTTAGGTGAAATCCATCAATAATTGGGTCGAGGACTAGTGCGACCGAACCGCCATGGTTGCTACTAGTTGGATGGTATCGGCGATCGAAGGTGATCGGGAATGATGACCACGGATTGAATTTTGGGGCGACTGGCTCTACCGCGTAGACGTCCCTGAGTGCTCTCTTGCGCTCCCTTTTTGGGATGTGTGTAGCGTATATCATGTTTACCGTTTTGACTTGAGGGGGAAGTTTCTTCTGCCCCCTAGTGTTCGGCTGTCGGGGCTCTCCGTCCTCGTCCTCACTTTGTGATCCCTTTTCTTTGTTACGGCATTTAACTTGCCAGCCTGTTTGAAAACCCAACAATCTCTGTTGGTATGATTGGCTTGTTTGTCTGGGGTGCCGTGTATCTGGCACGGACGATCGAGTATGCGGTCCAGGCTGGAAGGTCCCTCATTGTTCCTTTTGTAGGGCTTCTTCCGCTGGCCGGACTTGGAGCCGCTGAATCTGCCGTTAACTATGGTGTCATCGGTGTTATCGCCATTGCTTTGGCGTTTGTGTCTATTGCGCCGGAACTTGCCGGTGCTGTTCTTGGCCTCGGAGGGGCCTGTCTTGTTGGCTGTGTTTTTGCTATGAGCCAACCAGCTGTCCTCACCCACGCAAAAGCGGGTCACGAGTGTCGTAAGGGCTGCCATAGACTTCGGCTTTTCTTGGCCGAGGTGGTGCCGTAGCCATTCGTCACGGATGCTGTGTTTGAAGGCCGCTAGGGCCTCGGCATCTGGACAGTCAAGGATCTGGTTCTTTTTGGTTAGGAACCTAGTCCAGAATTTTCTGGCTTATTCTCCAGGTTGTTGAACTATGTGACTTAAGTCATCGGCATGTGGTGGCCGGACATAAGTTCCTTGGAAGTTATCAAGGAAAGCCTCTTCCAAGTCCTCCCAGCTGCCGAAAGAATTTTCAGCTAGACTATTTAGCCAGTGTCTAGCTGGCCCTTTTAATTTTAGTGGGAGGTATTTGATGGCGTGGAGGTCATCTCCTCGAGCCATGTGGATGTGGAGAATAAAATCTTCGATCCACACCGCGGGATCGGTTGTTCTGTCGTATGATTCAATATTGATGGGTTTGAACCCCTCGGGGAATTCATGATCCAGTACTTCATCTGTGAAGCAGAGAGGGTGTGCAGCGCCTCTATATCAGGCCGCGTTACGGCGTACCTCCAATGAAGTCCGTCTGAGGTTATCGGTCGGGGCGTGGCTAGGTTTGTCACTCCGAATAGGTAGCCTTCGTCCCGAGTCGGGAGGCGTCCTCGCGATCTATAGATTGATCTGGTGTGTCCTGCTCTACTGTCCAATTCTTGTCGAAGGTCGTACGTATGGTCCCGAGCTGTTCAGTCCCTGTTTTTACGAGGCGGTGGGGCGGGCAGTTGTTCGGCCTGAGTCGCCATTTTATCCCGACCGGGGTGGTCGGTCAGCCGCACTGTCCCGACCTCATGGTGGTCATTCCGCATTACGCGAGGGATCTGGTGCCTCCACGTTGAACTGAGGTTGCAGTCTGCGCTTTGGGTAACTCTTGGTTGGGCACTTGAGGTCGTATTGTTCGGCTGCCAGGACATCGGTCCATCTATCGTTGAGTAGGTCTTGATCGGCTTGGAGCTGCTGCTGCTTTTTCTTCAGGCTTCTTGCAGTAGCTATGAGCTGGCGCTTAAAGTGCTCCTGCTCGAGGGGTGCCTCAGGCATGATGAAATCCTCGCTGCCGAGGTTCTCCTCATCCTCGTAGACTGGACGATAACTATCGTCGTCCGAGTCATTGGGCATGGCCTGTTTGTCAGGGTTGTCTTGCCCGTTGTCTTGTTCCTCCTGTTCGGATGTTACTCCAACAGGGTCTTCATTGTTTTCAACGTCGCCCGGAGTACTGTTTTCTCTGGTGCCAGTGTTGCCATCTTTTGAGCGACGAGGCTTAGGATGGCATTTAGGGCGCCGACGCTTGGACTGTGTCTCTGAAGGTTTATTCGCAACTGGATCTTCTTTGTCATCGTCGCTAGCTTTTTTAGGTGTGTCAACCATGTACACATCGTATGAAGAGGTGGCTGTCCAACATCTAGTGAATGGCTGGTCTTGGCCTTGCTCCTTGTCGTCATCATCGTCCATACCGTCGATGTCTTCAGCCATAATCAAGCACGTCGGTTAAGTCATCGACAATTGCTATGAAGTGGGTGGCGGGTGGGAAGCAAAACTCCCCATTATCAGCCTCTAGCTCGAACTGAACATAGTTCGGCTGTGAGTTCTTCTCCAAGGACAAATTCTTTAGAGATTTTAGCACATCACCCAAAGGTGAGTGGTGGAAGATGTCTGCGGCACTGAATTCGAAAAATCGATAACTGATCCAACTCGGTGTCCGCAGGCATACATGGTCCGGAACTTATAATCGGAGACGAGTCCGGAGTTCTGTTGACGCAAATATTGCAGGGTATCGAGTCTGTGTGCGGCTCCAACGCCATGGACTCTGTGGCCTCGGTTGGCACGATCTACTCTGGTTCTAAGGCCGTTGCAGCAATAGGAACCATCTCCTGAATCTGGTCCGATGACAGATTTAAGCCACGTTCATCAGAGCAGGGGGGAGCGATCGCCGCAGTCTCAAATCCATTGAAGATCAAGTCTCCACGGATATCCGCGATGTAGTTCAAGCTCCCAAATCTGACCTGGTGGCCAGGGGTGTAGCTGTTGACCTGCTCTAGATGGCCAGGCGAGTTGGCCCGCAGTACGAAGCCGCCGAACACGAAAGTCTGTCCGGGGAGGAAAGTTTCTCCTTGGATAGCATCACTATAGATGATTGAAGGGGCCATCGAACCTTTTGTCGACGGCACAGTGGAACTCTCAATGAAAGCACCAATGTCGGTGTCAAAACCGGCGGATCTCGGGTTGCGGGTCCCGAACTGTGCATCTAGGATCGATGGTAACAGGAGACGGGGGACATGATGTTTACCCAGGTTCGGGCCCTCTCTATGGAGGTAATACCCTACTTGCTGCTTGATTGATCTTGATGAATATGAGTATTACAAGAGTTGATCTACCAGGAGATCGTAATGGCTAAACCCTAGAAGTCTAGCCTGTATGACTATGGTAATGTCTGTATATCCTTTGCGGACTAACCCCTCCGGTTTATATAGACACCGGGGGGGAATCTAGGGTTACATAGAGTCAGTTACATAAGAAGGAATCTCCAAAGTTGGTTGCTAAGCTTGCCTTCCACACCAAGGAGAGTCCAATCCGGACACGGGTACAGTCTTCGGCCTTCATGTCTTGTGGCCCTTCTCTCTCCCCACTAAGGCCCATGAAGGCCCATTAGTTCCCCTGAGGGGTTCCGATAACCCTCCAGCACTCCAATAGTTATCCGGTACCTCTCGGAACTCATAGGTGTCCGAATAACATCGTCCAATATATCAATCTTTATGTCTCGACCATTTCAAGACTCCTGGTCATGTCCGTGATCTCATCTAGGACTGCGAACAAACTTTGGTCATCAAATCACATAAGTCATAATACAAATCGTCATCGAACGTTAAGCGTGCGGACCCTACGGGTTCGAGAACTATGTAGACATGACCGATACATATCTCCAATCAATAACCAATAGCGGAACTTGGATGCTCATATTGGCTCCTACATATTCTACGAAGATCTTTATCAGTCAAACCGCATAACAACATACGTTGTTCCCTTTGTCATCGGTATGTTACTTGCCCGAGATTCGATCGTTGGTATCATCATACCTAGTTCAATCTCGTTACTGGCAAGTTTCTTTACTTGTTCCATAATGCATCATCCTGTGACTAACTCATTAGTCACATTGCTTGCAAGGATCATAGTGATGGGCATTACCGAGAGGGCCCAGAGGTACCTCTCTGATACACAGAGTGACAAATCCTAATCTTGATCTATGCCAACTCAACAAACACCATCGGAGACACCTGTAGAGCATCTTTATAATCACCCAGTAGTTTGTGGCGTTTGATAGCACACAAGGTGTTCCTCCGGTATTCGGGATTTGCATAATCTCATAGTTCGAGGAACATATATAAGTCATGAAGAAAGCAATAGCAGAAACACTAAACGATCATTATGCTTAGCTAACGGATGGGTCTTGTCCATCACATCATTCTCTAATGATGTGACCCCATTCATCAAATGACAACACATGTCTATGGCTAGGAAATTTAACCATCTTTGATTAACGAGCTAGTCAAGTAGAGGCATACTAGGACACTCTGTTTGTCTATGTATCCACACATGTACTTAGTTTCCGGTTAATACAATTCTAGCACGAATAATAAACATTTATCATGATATAAGGAAATATAAATAACAACTTTAATTTATTATTGCCTCTAGGGCATATTTCCTTCAGTCTCCCACTTGCACTAGAGTCAATAATCTAGATTACATAGTAATGATTCTAACACCCATGGAGTCTTGGTGCTGATCATGTTTTGCTCGTGAGAGAGGCTTAGTCAACGGGTCTGGACCATTCAGATCCGTATGTATCTTGCAAATCTCTATGTCTCCCTCCTTGACTTGATCGCGGATGGAATTGAAGCATCTTTTGATGTGCTTGGTTCTCTTGTGAAATCTGGATTCCTTTGCCAAGGCCATTGCACCAGTATTGTTACAAAAGATTTTTATTGGACCCGATGCACTAAGTATGACACCTAGATCGGATATGAATTCCTTCATCCAGACTCCTTCATTTTATGCTTCCGAAGCAGCTATGTATTCCGCTTCACACGTAGATCCCGCCACAATGCTCTGCTTGGAACTGCAATAAATAACAGCTCCACCATTCAATTTAAATACGTATTCGGTTTGTGACTTAGAGTCGTCCGGATCAGTGTCAAAGCTTGCATCGACATAACCGTTTACGACGAGCTCTTTGTCACCTCCATAAACGAGAAACATATCCTTAGTCCTTTTCAGGTATTTCAGGATGTTCTTGACCGCTATCCAGTGATCGACTCCTGGATTACTTTGGTACCTCCCAGCTAAACTAAATAGCAAGGCACACATCAGGTCTAGTACACAGCATTGCATACGTGATAGAACCTATGGCTAAGGCATAGGGAATGACTTTCATTTCCTCTCTATCTTCTGCAGTGGTCGGGCATTGAGTCTGACTCAACTTCACACCTTGTAACACAGGCAAGGACCCTTTCTTTGCCTGATCCATTTTGAACTTCTTCAAAACTGTATCAAGGTATGTGCTTTGTGAAAGTTCAATTAAGTGTCTTGATCTATCTCTATAGATCTTGATGCCCAATATATAAGCAGCTTCACCGAGGTCTTTCATTGAAAAATTCTTATTCAAGTATCCATTTATGCTATTCAGAAATTCAGTATCATTTCCAATCAACAATATGTCATCCACATATAATATCAGAAATGCTATTGAGCTCCCACTCACTTTCTTGGAAATACAGGATTCTCCAAAAGTCTGTATAAAACCATATGCTTTGATCACACTATCAAAGCGTATATTCCAACTCCGAGAGGCTTGCACTAGTCCATAAATGGATCGCTGGAGCTTGCACACTTTGTTAGCACCTTTTGGATCGACAAAACCTTCTGGTTGCGTCATATACAACTCTTATTTAAGATATCCATCAAGGAATGCAGTTTTGACATCCATTTGCCAAATTTCATAATCATAAAATGCGGCAATTCCTAACATGATTCGGACAGATTTATGCATCGCTATGGGTGAGAAAGTCTCATCGTAGTCAACTCCTTGAACTTGTCGAAAACCTTTCGCAACAAGTCGAGCTTTGTAGACAGTAACATTACTGTCAGCGTCAGTCTTCTTCTTGAAGATCTATTTATTCTCTATGGTTTGCCAATCATCGGGCAAGTCAACCAAAGTCCACACTTTGTTCTCATACATGGATCCCATCTCAGATTTCATGGCCTCAAGACATTTTGCAGAATCTGGGCTCATCATCGCTTCCTCATAGTACGTAGGTTCGTCATGGTCAAGTAGCATGATTTCCAGAACATGATTACCATACCACTCTGGTGCGGATCTTACTCTGGCTGACCTACGAGGTTCAATAGTAACTTGATCTGAAGTTTCATGATCATCATCATTAGCTTCCTCACTAATTGGCGTTGGAATCACTGGAACTAATTTCTATGATGGACTACTTTCCAATTCGGGAGAAGGTACAATTACCTCATCAAGTTCTACTTTCCTCCCACTCACTTCTTTCGAGAGAAACTCCTTCTCTAGAAAGGATCCATTTTTTAGCAACGAATATCTTGCCTTCGGATCTGTGATACAAGGTGTACCCAACAGTTTCCTTTGGGTATCCTATGAAGACACATTTCTCCGATTTGGGTTCGAGCTTATCAGGTTGAACCTTTCTCACATAAGCATCGAAGTCCCAAACTTTAAGAAATGACAACTTGGGTTTCTTGCCAAACCACAGTTCATATGGTGTCGTCTCAACGAATTTAGATGGTGCCCTATTTAACGTGAACGCAACCGTCTCTAAAGCATAACCCCAAAATTATAGCGGTAAATCAGTAAGAGACATTATAGATCGCACCATATCTAATAAAGTGCGGTTACGATGTTCGGACACACCGTTACGTTGTGGTGTTCCAGGTGGCGTGAGTTGCGAAACTATTCTGCATTGTTTCAAATGAAGACCAAACTCATAACTCAAATATTCACCTCCACGATCAGATCGTAGAAACTTTATTTTCTTGTTACGATGATTTTCCACTTCACTCTGAAATTTTTTGAACTTTTCAAATGTTTCAAACGTATGTTTCATCAAGTAGATATACCCATATCTGCTCAAATCATCTGTGAAGGTCAGAAAATAACGATACCCGCCGCGAGCATCAACACTCATTGGACCGCATACATCAGTATGTATTATTTCCAATAAGTCTATTGCTCGCTCCATTGTTCCGGAGAACGGAGTCTTAGTTGTCTTGCCCATGAGGCATGGTTCGCAAGCATCAAGTGATTCCAAAAGCCCATCAGCATGGAGTTTCTTCATGCGCTTTACACCAATATGACCTAAACGGCAGTGCCACAAATAATTTGCACTATCATTATTGAACTTGTATCTTTTGGCTTCAATACTATGACTATGTGTATCACTACTATCGAGATTCAATAAAAATAGACCACTCATCAAGGGTGCATGACCATAAAAGATATTACTCATATAAATAGAACAAGATCCAGATATAATGTTCATGCTTAACGCTGGCACCAAATAACAACTAGTCAGGTCTAAAACTAATCCCGAAGGTGGATGTAGAGGTAGTGTGCCGCTCGTGATCGCATCGACTTTGGAACTATTTCCCACGCGCATCGTCACCTCGTCCTTAGCCAATCTTCGCTTAATCCATAGCCCCTATTTCGAGTTGCAAATATGAGCAACAGAACTAGTATCAAATACCTAGGCGCTACTACGAGCATTAGTAAGGTACACATCAATAACATGTATATCAAATATACCTTTCACTTTGCCATTCTTCTTATCCGCCAAATACTTGGGGCGGTTCCGCTTCCAGTGACCAGTCCCTTTGTAGTAGAAGCACTCATTCTCAGGCTTAAGGCCAGACTTGGGTTTCTTCACTTGAGCAGCAACTTGCTTGCCATTCTTATTTAAGTTCCCCTTCTTCCCTTCGCCCTTCTTCTTGAAACTAGTGGTCTTGTTAACCATCAACACTTGATGCTCCTTCTTGATTTCTACCTCCGTAGCCTTTAGCATCACGAAGAGCTCGGGAATTATCTTATCCATTCCTTGCATATTATAGTTCACCACGAAGCTTTTGTAGCTTGGTGGCAGTGATTGAAGAACTCTGTCAATGACACTATAATCAGGAAGCACTAGTATGCGTCGGTCCTAAATAAATGGTTTTAACCCCTTTCCGCGATGGCATTCGGAACCGTCGCCAGGTGAGTGTGGGCGATAGGGGGGGTCCTTCCCACATGACCCAGAAACCGTTGGGGATATGCCCTCCTGGCACACACGCTCAGCAAAATGAGGTCGTGTGCGACCGGTGAGCACTCAAATACATAAATACGTACAGTAGTGCTCAAATAAATACAATTATACAGGCGAAATCATTTTCGGTCGTAAGTACATCCCACATAGTCAGTCACCACTAAACGTTTCCGTTCGTATATACATCCCACACAGTCACTACAAGGAAAATGTTTGCGCAAGGTGGCGTAATGCAAACAGTTTTGAAGAGAATGTCGTGTGTGATTGTTCATTGATCCAATACGGTTTATTCCTTGAAACTGTGTGTTTTGCCTGGGGTCATCGCCCACGGTGGTTTCTCATTAACCGTTTGCAATAGGAGAACCCAATTAGTGGGCTAATTGCCCTATTGTTAATAATCCATTTACTAATCTAATTGACATCCATATTAAGCACATAATATATTCCATTTCCATATTAAGGAAGCAGGATTTCATTAATGAAATACATCGGAGTACAACATGATATAGCTTTAGCACTTAGCTACCCCATTACACAACTGCACCAGCAGCAAGTTTCACATGCAACATCTAGAACCTTTCGAAATTAGCATCATAGATTGTACATAGAGAGATGCATCTCATCTGGAAAACTGCTGAAGCGGAAGGCGAATATTGAGCCTTCATTCATGTGGAAGGTCTTTGCAACTTTAGGCCAGTGCCTGTGGATGATTGACCGTCCATCCTTCGTCCTCTTCAGCAGCACTTCAATATTGAACCGTGGGTGTTGTATGAAAATGTAGGATCGAAAGTATGCCTAGAGGGGGGGGGTGATTAGACTACTTGACCAAATAAAAATCTAGCCTTTTCCCAATTTTAAGTCTTGGCAGATTTTAACAACTTAGCACTAGTCAAGCAATCAACCTACACATGCAAGTCTAAGAGTATAGCAGCGGAATGTAAAACGTTGCACATGAAGGTAAAGGGGAGGAGTTTTGAGGGAGCAAACGTAATGTAGACACGGAGATTTTTGGCATGGTTCCGACAGGTGGTGCTATCGTACATCCACGTTGATAGAGACTTCAACCCACGAAGGGTGACGGTTGCGCGAGTCCACGGAGGGCTCCACCCACGAAAGGTCCACGAAGAAGCAACCTTGTCTATCCCACCATGGACATCGCCCACGAAGGACTTGCCTCACTAGGGTAGATCTTCACGAAGTAGACGATCTCCTTGCCCGTACAAACTCCTTGGTTCAACTCCACAATCTTGACGGAGGCTCCCAAGTGAGACCTAACCAATCTAGGAGACACCACTCTCCAAAAGGTAATAAATGGTGTGTTGATGATGAACTCCTTGCTCTTGTGCTTCAAATGGCAGTCTCCCCAACATTCAAGTCTCTCTCACAGATTTGGATTTGGTCGAAAGAAGATTTGAGTGGAAAGCAACTTGGAGAAGGCTAGAGATCAAGGTTCATATGGTTGGAATTGAATATCTTGACCTCAACACATGAGTAGGTGGTTCTCTCTCAGAAAATGTATGGTCACTGGTGTGCGTCGGTCCTAAACATACGGTTTAAAACCCCTTTCCGCGACGGCATTTGGAACCGTCGCCAAGTGAGTGTGGGAGATAGGGGGGTCCTTCCCACACGACCCAGAAATCGTCGGGGATAGGCCCTCGTGGGACCCAAGACGGCATCGTGTGCGATCGGGCGAGGCATGGAAACCCAATCGTTTCCGTAGATATGTACATCCCACACGGTGAATCCCAGAATTCATTTTCGTAGGTATGTACATCCCACACGATGAATCCCAGAAATCATTTCCGTAGGTATGTCCATCCCACATGGTGAATCCCAGAAATCATTTCCGTAGGTATGTACATCCCACATGATGAGTCCTAGAAATCATTTCCGTAGGTATGTTCATCCCACACGGTGAATCCTGATACGTCTCCGTCGTATCTATAATTTTTTATTGTTCCATGCCAATATTCTACAACTTTCATATACTTTTTGGCAAGATTTTATACTATTTTTGGGACTAACATATTGATCCAGTGCCCAGTGCCAGTTCCTGTCTGTTGCATGTTTTTGGTTTCGCAGAATATCCATATCAAACGGAATCCAAACGGGATAAAAACGGACGAAGAATATTTTTGGAATATCTGGAGAATTCTGGAAGAAAAATCCATGCGAGACGGTGCCCTAGCTGGCCACGAGGCAGGGGCGAGCCTTCCCCCTGGGTGCGCCCCTGACCCTCGTGGGCCACCCGTAAGGCGGTTGATGCCCTTCTTCGGCTGCAGGAAAGCTAATTTTTGGTAAAAAATCACGGCGAAGGTTTCAGTCCAATCAGAGTTACGGATCTCCATATATATACGAAACGGTGAAAGGGCAGCGGAGGAGAACGCAGAAACAGAGAGAGACAAAGAGATAGATCCAATCTCGGAGGGGCTCTCGCCCCTCCCACGCCATGGAGGCCAAGGACCAGAGGGGAAACCCTTCTCCCGTCTAGGGAGTGTTGGAAATATGCCCTAGAGCCAATAATAAAAGCATTATTATTATATTTCCTTGTTCATGCGAATTGTCTTTTATTCATGCTATAATTGTGTTATCCGGAAATCGTAATACATGTGTGAATATATAGACACCAACATGTCCCTATTAAGCCTCTAGTTGACTAGCTCGTTGATCAACTGATAGTCAAGGTTTCCTGACTATGGACATTGGATGTCATTGATAACGAGATCACATCATTAGGAGAATGATGTGATGGACAAGACCCAATCCTAAGCATAAGCACAAAGATCGTATAATTCGTTTGCTAGAGCTTTTCCAATGTCAAGTATCTTTTCCTTAGACCATGAGATCGTGTAACTCCCGGATACCGTAGGAGTGCTTTGGATGTGCCAAACGTCACAACGTAACTGGGTGACTATAAAGGTATACTACGGGTATCTCCGAAAGTGTCTGTTGGGTTGACACGGATCGAGACTGGGATTTGTCACTCCGTATGACGGAGAGGTATCACCGGGCCCACTCGGTAATGCATCATCATAATGAGCTCAATGTAATCAAAGTGTTTGATCACGGGATCATGCATTACGGTACGAGTAAAGTGTCTTGCCGGTAACGAGATTGAACGAGGTATTGGGATACCGATGATCGAATCTCGGGCAAGTAAAATATCGCTTGACAAAGGGAATTGAATACGAGATTGATTGAATCCTCGACATCGTGGTTCATCCGATGAGATCATCGGGGAGTATGTGGGAGCCAACATGGGTATCCAGATCCCGCTGTTGGTTATTGACCAGAGAGGTGTCTCGGTCATGTCTGCATGTCTCCCGAACCCGTAGGGTCTACACACTTAAGGTTCGGTGACGCTAGGGTTGTAGAGATATGAGTATGCAGTAATCCGAAAGTTGTTTGGAGTCCCGGATGAGATCCCGGACGTCACGAGGAGTTCTGGAGTGGTCCGGAGGTGAAGAATTAAATATAAGAAGTGCAGTTTCGGCCATCGGGAGTGATCCGGGAGTCACCGGTATTGTACCGAGACCACCAGATGGGTCCCGGGGTCCATCGGGTGGGGCCACCCATCCCGGAGGGCACCATGGGCTGAAGTGGGAGGGGGAACCAGCCCTTAGTGGGCTGGTGCGCCCCCCTAGGCCCACCCCTTGCGCCTAGGGTTGGAACCCTAGGGTGGGGGGGCGCCCCACTTGCCTTGGGGGGCACTCCACCCCCCTTTGGCCGCCGCCCCCTTGGAGATTGGATCTCCCAAGGGCCGGCGCCCCCCGGGGGGCCTATATAAAGGGGGAGGGGCAGCCGCACCCTTCACCCCTGGCGCCTCCCTCTCCCCTGTCACACCTCTCTCTCGCGCGCAGACGCTCGGCGAAGCCCTGCTGCAGGTGACAACTGCATCCACCACCACGCCGTCGTGCTGCTGGATCTCCATCAACCTCTCCTTTCCCCTTGCTGGATCAAGAAGGAGGAGACGTCATCCGCTTCGTACATGTGTTGAACGCGGAGGTGCCGTCCGTTCGGCGCTTGGTCATCGGTGATTTGGATCACGGCGAGTACGACTCCATCATCCACGTTCTAGTGAACGCTTCCTCTCGTGATCTACAAAGGTATGTAGATGCATCCGATCACTCGTTGCTAGATGAACTCATAGATGGATCTTGGTGAGACTGTAGGAAAAATTTTGTTTTTCTGCAACGTTCCCCAACAGTGGTATCAGAGCTAGGTCTATGTGTAGTTCTTTTGCACGAGTAGAACACAATTGTTGTGGGCGTAGATGTTGTCAACTTTCTTGCCGCTACTAGTCTTATTTTGCTTCAGCGTTATTGTGGGATGAAGCGGCACGGACCAACCTTACACGTACGCTTACGTGAGACCGGTTCCACTGACTAACATGCACTAGTTGCATAAGGTGGCTGGCGGGTGTCTGTCTCTCCCACTTTAGTTGGAGCGGATTCGATGAAAAGGGTCCTTATGAAGGTTAAATAGAAGTTGACAAATCACGTTGGGGCTTTTACGTAGGTAAGAAAACGTTCTTGCTAGAACCCTAATGCAGCCACGTAAAACTTGCAACAACAATTAGAGGACGTCTAACTTGTTTTTGCAGCAAGTGCTTTGTGATATGATATGGCCAAAGTTGTGATGAATGATGAATGATATATATGTGATGTATGAGATCATGTTCATGTAATAGGAATCACGACTTGCATGTCGATGAGTATGACAACCAGCAGGAGCCATAGGAGTTGTCATTATTTTTTATGACCTGCGTGTCAATGGAAACGCCATGTAAATTACTTTACTTTATTGCTAAACGTGTTAGCCACAGTAGTAGAAGTAATAGATGGCGAGCAAGTTCATGGAGACACGATGATGGAGATCATGGTGTCATGCCGGTGACAAGATGATCATGGAGCCCCAAGATGGAGATCAAAGGAGCTATGTGATATTGGCCATATCATGTCACTATTATTTTTTGATTGCATGTGATGTTTATCATGTTTTGCATCTTGTTGACTTATAACGACGGTAGTAAATAAGATGATCCCTCATAATAAATTTCAAGAAAGTGTTCCCCCTAACCGTGCGCCGTTGCGACAGTTCGTTGTTTCGAAGCACCACGTGATGATCGGGTGTGATAGATTCCAACGTTCACTTACAACGGGTGTAAGACAGATTTACACATGCAAACACTTAGGTTGACTTGACGAGCCTAGCATGTACAAACATGGCCTCGGAACACAAGAGACCGAAAGGTCAAACATGAGTCGTATGGAAGATACGATCAACATGGAGATGTTCACCGATGATGACTAGTCCGTCTCACGTGATGAACGGACACGGCCTAGTCGAGTCGGATCATGTTACACTTAGATGACTAGAGGGATGTCTAATCTGAGTGGGAGTTCATTGAATAATTTGATTAGATGAACTTAATTATCATGAACTTAGTCTAAATAAACTTTGCAATATGTCTTGTAGATCAAATGGCCCAAGCTAATGTCAACATGAACTTCAACGCGTTCCTAGAGAAAACCAAGCTGAAAGATGATGGCAACAACTATACGGACTGGGTCCGGAACCTGAGGATCATCCTCATAGCTGCCAGGAAACAATATGTCCTAGAAGCACCGTTAGGTGAAGCACCCATTCCAGAGAACCAAGACATTATGAATGCTTGGCAGTCTCGTGCTGATGATTACTCCCTCATTCAGTGTGGCATGCTTTACAGCTTAGAACGGGGCTCCAAAAGCGTTTTGAGCATCACGGAGCATATGAGATGTTCGAGGAGCTGAAACTAGTTTTCCAAGCTCATGCCCGGGTCGAGAGATATGAAGTCTCCGACAAGTTCTATAGTTGTAAGATGGAGGAAAATAGTTCTGTCAGTGAACACATACTCAAGATGTCTGGGTTGCACAACCGCTTGACTCAGCTGGAGATTAACCTCCCAGACGAGGCGGTCATTGACAGAATCCTTCAGTCGCTCCCACCTAGCTACAAGAGCTTTGTGATGAACTACAATATGCAGGGGATGGTAAAGACCATTCCTGAGGTATTTGCTATGCTGAAATCAGCAGAGGTTGAAATCAAAAAGGAACATCAAGTGTTGATGGTCAATAAAACCACTAAGTTCAATAAAGGCAAGGGTAAGAAGAACTTCAAGAAGGATGGCAAGGATGTTGCCGCGCCCGGTAAGCCAGTTGCCAGGAAGAAGTCAAAGCATGGACCCAAGCCTGAGACTGAGTGCTTTTATTGCAAAGGGAAGGGCCACTGGAAGCGGAACTGCCCCAAATACTTAGCGGACAAGAAGGCCGGCAACACTAAAGGTATATGTGATATACATGTAATTGATGTGTACCTTACCAGTGCTCGTAGTAGCTCCTGGGTATTTGATACCGGTGCCGTTGCTCATATTTTGTAACGCCCCGAGACCGTTGTGCCAGTTGTCCGCTAGTTATTCGCCGTCATTGCCATGTCATGTGCTTGCGTGTTGCACTTTGCCATGTCATCATCTCCATTTCTTATCATGTCATCATGTGCATCGCATTCGCATACATGTTCGTCTTATGCATCCGAGCATTTTCCCCGTTGTCCGTTTTGCAATCTGGCGCTCCGTTGTTCCTCGGCGTCCTCTTTTACCTTTCTTCTTGAGCGGGTATTAAACTCTCTCGGATTGGACCGAGATTTGCCAAGCGGCCTTGGTATAACACCAGTAGACCGCCTGTCAAGTTTTGGGTCAATCGGAGTTCGTTTGGTACTCCAACGGTTAACCGGGCATCCGCAAAGGCCTCTTTTGGTGCAGCCCAAAACCCCCTTCAAAGTGGCCCAAAACCCACCTAAGTCACTTCCATCATCTCGGTCGTTCGATCATGATCGCGTGGCCGAAAACCGCACTCCATTTGGAGCTTCCTAGCCCCCTCTACCTATTTATATGTGCTCCCCTCGGATTTTTGCGGGCAGATGAACCCTAGCCTTTTTCCTCTCCGCCGCCGGACGAAACCTCCCCACCGCGCCGGACATGTCCACTGCTCCCCCTCCACGTCGCTTCGTCCAATCCCGCGCCGCCACATCAGCTCCACCGCCGCCCGCACCCTATCGCCGCCTGCCACGTGGCCTCCCCGGCCCCCTCCTCTCTCCTCCGCCGCCGCGGCCCGCGGGGCCCGAGGCCGGCCCGCCCGGGCCCGCGCGCGCCCCCGCACCCG
Source organism: Aegilops umbellulata (assembly GCA_032464435.1). NCBI lineage: Eukaryota > Viridiplantae > Streptophyta > Magnoliopsida > Poales > Poaceae > Aegilops > Aegilops umbellulata. Next base: position 406,349,282 of record CP136054.1, on the reverse strand, counting down.
CCGCCGCCCGCGCCGCCTGTGCCGCGCGCCCCGCCGCCGCCTAGCACCTCGCCGGCGTCGAACCCCGCGCCGCTCGCCGCCCGTGCTCCGGCGCCGCGCCGCCCGTACCCCGCGCCGCCGCCCGCATCGACTCGCTCGCGCCGCCCAAGCTCGCTGCTCCGGCACCGCGCGCCGCCCCGCGGAACCCCGCCGCCGCCGCGCCATCGCCGCCTCCAGTCGTCGTGCGCCGCGCGTCCTCCGCCGGCACCGCGCGCTCCGCCCCGCGCCGCCTCCTCGCCCGGTCGCCGGTCCGACGCCGCCCCTCCTCGCCGGATCCGGCGGCCCCAAGGCCGGATCCTCCCCGGGAGACCTCGCCGGCCGCCATCTGCCTCCTCTCCGGCCACATCTCCGGCGAACCTCGTAATCTGCGCCCGGAACCCTAGATCCGGAGGTGATTTTTCGTCTAAGTCCCTGGATCTGTAATTTTTCTTGCCATGTTCATCAGGCCATAACTCTCTGCATGTGGCTCCGTTTTGGGCATATAATATGTCAGGTTGTTCACCTCGAAGAGTACATCATTTCATTCCATTGCATCATCTTCATTTGAGCTCATCTTAACGCCCGAAATGCTGTTAGAAGAGGGCTAGTTGATGTTAGTGGCTGGATCTTATCTGAACATGCACTTTTGTCATTTTTGCCATGATTGATGTGTACCTCCTATGAAGTTGTGTCCTACATGAGTTTTGAAATATGCCATGCCAACTATCCAGGGAATCTTTCCATGTATTTTTGTGATCTATGTGGTGACTAGCACAAGCATGCAAACTAGGTATCCCTGACTGCTGTTATTTTCATGCCATGTATTGATGTTTTTTCTGAGAGATCTATGCATAATTTAAGCATGATCAGTAAGGGAGTTTTGGACTTCAGTATTTTCTCTATCCATCCATGCCTTTGTTTGCAATTATGGAGTGCCATAGCTTGAGTAAATCGAGCTCTACTTTTTCTTCAAAATGTTGCTGGCAGATTGTTTACATGTTATTCGATTTTGCTAAGCTTGGTGTAGTTGATCATTTTATGCTATGATGTTATTATTGCCATGTTTTGTTACTATGCCATGTCTTATTGATGTATGTATGCTTAGTTTATCATGCAATGCTCTGTAGTGAGGGCGTCGAGCTCACGAACATGCCTAGTCGTTATCTGTTTCTGTCATGTCCAGTTTTCTGCTAAGTCTGAAACCTGTAATGAAAATTGCTTATTTGACATGGGTGTAATCGTATTCTCTATTCCTTTTTGGCTTATTGTCAGTAAGGTATTTTTGTCAAGTGCTTTGGGTAGATTCATGCCATGCCTTACTTTGCTATGTTCTGATCCTGTAGCATGTTGTTTCATTGCTCTAAACATGTCATCCTGATGTTAGTTTCTGCTATGTTGTTAATTTCACTAAGTCTGTGAACCTGTTATCTTTTGCACTTTTGCCATGCTTGTTTGAACCTGTTGTGTTGTGATTTATCCATATCTCAGTGTTCATTTTTTGTCGTGCATCTTGTGTAGATTACTGTCATATACTTTGTTGACATGATTGGGTGCAGTAGCTTAATTTCTTGTTGCTTGCTAAGTAGCATCATGCTGTTAATGGCAGATTCTAGTCATTCTTGTTTTGCTTGTCATTTGCAAACCGTGCATCCGATTCCGGTGATCTCTATATCGATTTCAACCGAAATCATCTCACCTATCCAGTGGAATACTTGGTTTGCCAAGATTATGCCTTGTTCATCCTTTTCCTTCCGGAGCATGCATATGCATTGCATACCATCTCGCATATCATGCCATGTTTATGTGTTGGTTGTTTACTTTATTGTTTGCTTCTTTCCGGTGTTGCTTCTTCGGGTTAGTTCCGATACCGTTGCGATTGTGAGGATTCGTTCGTCTACGTCCGTTTGTCTTCTTCATGGACTCGTTCTTCTTTCTTGCGGGATCTCAGGCAAGATGACCATACCCTCGGAATCACTTCTATCTTTGCTCGCTAGATTGTTCGCTCTTTTGCTATGCCTATGCTGCGATACCTACCACTTGCTATATCATGCCACCCATATTGCCATGTCAGCATCTAACCATCCATGTCCTAGCAAACCATTGATTGGCTATGTTACCGCTTTGCTCAGCCCCTCTTATAGCGTTGTTAGTTGCAGGTGAAGATGAAGTTTGTTCCTTGTTGGAACATGGAGATGTTGTTCCTTGTTGGAACATGTTTACTTGTTGGGATATCACAATATCTCTTATATTATTAATGCATCTATATACTTGGTAAAGAGTGGAAGGCTCGGCCTTATGCCTGGTGTTTTGTTCCACTCTTGCCGCCCTAGTTTCTGTCATATCGGTGTTATGTTCCCGGATTTTGCGTCCCTAACGCGGTCGGGTGATTTATGGGACCCCCTTGACAGTTCGCTTTGAATAAGACTTTTTCCAGCAAGGCCCAACATTGGTTTTACCATTTGCCTCAGCCTATTATCTTTTTTCCCTTGGGAGTCGCGCATCCCGAGGGTCATCTTTATTTCAGCCCCCCCCCCCGGGCCAATGCAAGTGTTGGTCTGAACTAGAGCCCTTTGCAGCGCCACCTCAAGGAAACTTGAGGGCTGGTTTTAGTTGTACGGAGTGTTCATCCGGTGTTGCCCTGAGAACGAGATATGTGCAGCTCCTATCAGGATGTCGGCGCATCGGGCGGCTTTGCTGGACTTGTTTTATTACTGTCGAAATGTCTTGTAGCCGGGATTCCGAGACTGATCGGGTCTTCCCGGGGAGAAGGAATATCCTTCGTTGATCGCGAGAGCTTATCATGGGCTAAGTTGGGACACCCTGCAGGGTTTAAACTTTCGGAAGCCGTGCCCGCGGTTATGTGGCAGATGGGAATTTGTTAATGTCCGATTGTAGAAAACCCGAAGTCGATCTTAACTAAAATACATCAACCGCGTGTGTAACCATGATGGTCTCTTCTCGGCGGGGTCCGGGAAGTGAACATGGTTGTTGGAGTTATGTCTGACGTAAGCAGTTCAGGATCACTTCTTGATCATAGTTGTTTCGACCGTGCTTTGCCTTCTCTTCTCGCTCTCCTTCTGTGTATGTTAGCCACCATACATGCTAGTCGCTTGCTGCAGCTCCACCTCACTACCCTGTCATAGCTTTAAGCTTAAATAGTCTTGATCTCGCGGGTGTGAGATTGCTGAGTCCTCGTGACTCACCAGATACTTCCAAAACCAGTTTGCATGTGCCGATGAAACCGTGCAGGTGACGCACCTGAGCTCAGGGAGGAGTTCGATGAAGATCTTTGTTCATTGTGTTGTTTCGTTCTAGTCGATCAGTAGTGGAGCCCAGTTGGGGTCGATCGTGGACCTTTGTCGCTTTTGGGGTTTCTTCTTTTATTTTGGCTCCGTAGTCGAGCCCTGATTGTAACTGTATGATGTAGTGTTTTACTCATGTATTTGTGTGAAGTGGCGATTGTAAGCCAACTATGTATCTCTTTCCCTTATGTATTACATGGGTTGTGTGAAGATTACCTCACTTGCGACATTGCTCTCAATGCGGTTATGCCTCTAAGTCGTGCTTCGACACGTGGGAGATATAGCCGCATCGAGGGCGTTTCATATTTGTAACTCAAAGCAGGAGCTGCGGAATAAGCGGAGACTGGCGAAGGACGAGGTGACGATGCGCGTCGGGAATGGTTCCAAGGTCGATGTGATCTCCGTCGGCACGCTACCTGTACATTTACCTACGGGATTAGTTTTAAACCTCAATAATTGTTATTTAGTGCCAAGTTTGAGCATGAACATTGTATGTGGATCTCATTTAATGCGAGATGGCTACTCATTTAAATCCGAGAATAATGGTTGTTCTATTTATATGAGTGATATGTTTTATGGTCATGCTCTGATGGTCAATGGTTTATTCTTAATGAATCTTGTGCGTGATAATACACATATTCATAGTGTCAATACCAAAAGGTGTAAAGTTGATAACGATAGTCCCACATACTTGTGGCACTGTCGCCTTGGTCACATTGGTGTCAAGCGCATGAAGAAGCTCCATGCTGATAGACTTTTAGAGTCTCTGGATTATGAATCATTTGACACATGCGAACCATGCCTCATGAGCAAAATGACCAAGACTCCGTTCTTCGGAACAATGGAGCGAGCAACCAACTTATTGGAAATCATACATACTGATGTGTGCGGTCCAATGAGTGTTGAGGCTCGCGGAGGATATCGTTATGTTCTCACTCTCACGGATGACTTGAGTAGATATGGGTATGTCTACTTAATGAAACACAAGTCTGAAACCTTTGAAAAGTTCAAGGAATTTCAGAATGAGGTAGAGAATCAACGTGACCGAAAAAGAAAGTTCTTACGATCAGATCGTGGAGGAGAATATTTAAGTCACGAATTTGGCACACACTTAAGGAAATGTGGAATTGTTTCACAACTCACGCCGCCTGGAACACCTCAACGTAACGGTGTGTCCGAACGTCGTAATCGCACTCTATTGGATATGGTGCGATCTATGATGTCTCTTACTGATTTACCGCTATCATTTTGGGGATACGCTCTAGAGACAGCTACATTCATTTTAAATAGGGCACCGTCTAAATCCGTTGAGACGACACCGTATGAATTATGGTTTGGGAAGAAACCTAAGCTGTCGTTTCTAAAAGTTTGGGGATGCGATGCTTATGTCAAGAAACTTCAACCTGAAAAACTCGAACCCAGGTCGGAAAAATGCGTCTTCATAGGATACCCTAAGGAAACCATTGGGTATACCTTCTACCTAAGATCCGAAGGCAAGATCTTTGTTGCCAAGAATGGATCCTTTCTGGAGAAAGAGTTTCTCTCGAAAGAAGTAAGTAGGAGGAAAGTGGAACTTGATGAAATATCACCTCTTGAACCGGAAAGTAGCGCAGCTCAAGAAAATGTTTCTGTGGTGCCTCCACCGGTTAGAGAGGAGGTTAATGATGATCATGAAACTACGGATCAAGTTATTACTGAACTTCGTAGGTCCACAAGGACACGTTCCGCACCAGAGTGGTACGGCAACTGTCGTGGATTTGTCACGGCAGATGTCCTAGCGAAAGGACTTAGTCGTGGAGCCATCGCAACGGGTTAACTTGAAGGGGTTAAAACGGACGCAAGGACACAGTGTTATACTAGTTCGGCCCCTTCGATGAAGGTAAAAGCCTACGTCTAGTGGTGATGGGATTGATGTGTTTCGAGGGCTAGGGAGCGATAAGCTTCGCCTAAACCTCGAGTTGTTCTCTGTCTCTAAACCGTCGTCGGGTCATCCCCTTATATACACGGGTGACGCTCGTCGGTCTACAAAATCCCAACCTCCGGTTCATACAACGTGCCCGGGTTGGTCTCTCTATTCCTAACTTACAATGCAAGTTTACCTCAGGCCGGATTACGGCCATAAACCATTAAACCGATTATAGGCCTTGGGCCCTTCTATTTCTCCTTGGGCTTTAACATCTTGGGTCCATTGACGGAGCTAACCCGGGCCCTGTAGGCCGGTTTACCCCAAATAGCAATATCCCCAACATTAGGCCCCAGATTGATTTGAACAGGTTCATGTCAATCCTTAATAAGAATTTCTGTCTTCAAATGTCTTCCAGTAACTGTTGAACCGCCGTTTCGTCGTCTCCTCTTGCTGCTGTAAACCGATATGACATCAGCACAAATCCGCAATAATCAAGGCGACGGCTGGGCTCCCGAAATCACCGGCTCCTGGATTCGCGCGCCTGGCACGCGCGCCGCGCCTTATAAATACGACTTGAAGGCCATCTTCCTTTCCTCCCTTTCGTCCCCTTCTTCGTCTTCCTCGCGACCCAGACTTCGGAGCTCCGCCGCCGCCGTCAGCTACTGCATCCACTCCGGCCGCTGCATCAACCTGACCGGACCAGAGCACCGCGGCGACCCTCCGCATCCGTTTGGATCCCGGTACGGCTCCTGCCCTTCTTGCTTTAGATCCGTTCTAGGGTTCGTCATCCTTATCCTGCCACTGTTCGTTGTTCATCTCCATAGCAAGTTTTTTGTGAACAAATTATGATACTTATATTGTGATTTGTAGTCACTCTCAGTATTCGCCATAAATCTGTACTCATCTCCTTAGATCCCACTCATTTCCCTGCTTGTCGAACTTGTGCTGTCCTGCTGCGAGCCAAACCTCATATTTTTACTTTTTTTTGCCCTAGCTGTAGATCCATTGTTTTGAAAGAATCCGTACGGGATCTGTTTCTGCTTTCATATTCATACCTGTTAGATCTGGTCAGTTTAACTTTTAGCAGGGCGAACAACCCAAACTATATATCCATTAGTCCCCTTGATGAACCGCCAGATGATATCATTCTAGATAACTCCGGTCTATATAAGAGCATCTTTGGTTTACCATCACACCTGTTCTCAAACCGGAATACCTTTGTCTTGTAGACTTCCTCATGGCAAAACAGGTATACGAATGCAACTGGGTTCCCTCTCGCATCACCGAGACCCAATTAAACAACTTAGTTCTGACTGGTGCCTTGAGTAGCAAAAATGCCATCCATTGGAGGGTTCCAGGGAATGAATGTCCTCCTACCCCACAGGAAGGAGAAGTTGTTGTGTTTGCGGATCACCTGGACCGGGGCTTTAACCCACCCGGTTCAAAATTTTACCGGGACGTCCTGGCTAATTTTAAGTTGCACCCACAAGATGTTGGTCCAAACTCAGTCACGAATATCTGCCATTTTCAAGTGCTTTGTGAGGTGTACTTCCAAGAGGAACCTACTGTAGAGTTGTTCTGAGACTGTTTTCATTTGAACCGACGCACTGAATTCACCGATGGCCCTAATATGGAACTGGGTGGTATGGCGATTCAAAAGAGGAAAGAAGTGACTTATCCTCACGCCAAGCTACATAGTCATCCGCAAGAATGGAATCACACTTGGTTCTATTGCAAGGATACTTCTCCTGCTGAAGAAAATCCTCTGCCTGGCTTCCGTCCAGAGAGACTTAGCAATACACACCCCTTCCCCCCAAGGCTAACCGCCAAAGAGAGGAGTAAGTATGCCCCTCAACTGTCCAAGCTCAGAGCCTTCATGGCTAACGGTTTAACAGGAGTAGATCTTGCCCGTTGCTGGATTTCATGGAGCATCCTGCCCCTCGGTATCCGCTCCGGTTTAATGTGCAAATACACGGGCCGGGTTAATGATCCTTTGAGGCACTGCAACATTCAGCTGACGGAAGACGAAGTTACTGAGGCTGTGAAAAAGATGTTGAATGAACCGGAATATGTTTGCGCCCGAACCGGCCTGCTTCCCTTTTGTGCTACGAATAAACCACCTGCTGTAAGCATCTCGCCTCTGTTTGTTATAGAATTTATGATCTCCTTATATGCATACTGTTAACTCCAATCCTTTCTGAAACAGGGAGATGATCCGTTTTGGAGCAAGAAGCTTCAAGAGCCAACAGAAAAGGTAACCCGACCCAAAACAAGGGTGAAGAAGCCTGCTCAGAAGAAAAGGAACACCGCTTCCTCTACCCCGGAATTCGATGTGGATGATGTGGGTAATCCGGAACTTGAGGTAGACCTCGATTCAGTTGGCTTACTTTTTATACGTCTTATTGATGATGATATTTGTCAGGACGACGCTGAAGCGAGTAATGCTGAAGGCCCAGAGGTAACTATTCTTTCTTCTGATACAGTTCCTTTGCCTTTGAAAACACCTCGCCAAGCAAACCGGAAAGTTAAATTTTCTCATCCTCTTGCTTACTTGGATCCCAAATTTCTTGTGAAGACCCAGCAACATGAAGCTCGTCGCACCACCCGGCATAGTGGCCAGGTAGTTACCTCCGCCGGTTTACCGAACAGCCCGGTTCGGAAACGCCGCTCAGAGGTCTCCGATTTATGCGCTAGCTTTCCTCCTAAAGCAGGTTTAATTCGTCAGCCTCTTAATCCATCTGACTCCGATTATCAGGTCACTTCCCATTCATCTTCTGGTGAATCTTCAGCCACTCAACTGCCACCACTAAAGACAGTTATTGGGTAAGTTGGACCGATCACAACATATTTCCATATGGGTTTCTTAATCCATCTTACATCGTTCTTTCAATCTTTGGGTCTCTCCCAGGGCTAAACCTAGACCGAGCAAGAAGGCCCGTCTGGATAATCCGGCCGAAGGAACTGCCGCTCCTGAACCGGAGAAAACTCCTGGTGCTGATGCTCTAGTTCGTGAAGACATTCAGAATTACCTACCTCCACAAGATGACGCCTATGCTGAAGAAAGGCCTACCAATCCTGCCAGCCGTACCGATCAGCCTGCCAGTCCTGTTCGGGTTGAGGAATCCATCCACCCTTCTGGAACTGTTGATAAACCGACAGTGCCAGTGCAGAGCAGCGATTCCAAAGATGATGATGTTGTGATTACCGGCATTGGTCGCTCTGAACCGGGGAACTCTGCTACTTTAGCCAAGCATACTGCTAAGGAAGAAATCTCGGCCATAAAGGGCAAATGGGACGTTGATTCCTCAACGTATGCCGCTTTAAGCGCCCAAGATCTTTATTCGGGGTACCTGAACCGACTGTATACCAGTCGCGATTATGAAGCTGGCATGATCAGGATGATGAAAGAGAAACTTGAGGTAACTCTCTTGTGCTTCATCCTATTGCAACAGCTTCTCAATTTCTTCCAATCCGAGATGGTAATCCAAATCATGCTGCCTTGACAACCAAGGTCCGGTTTGACAAAAAACAGGGCTTCCACATAGGTCATAACCAGAAAACATCATCAAATAACCATTAGCCCCCAAGTGCCAAGTTTAAATACTTGTATTAATCTTGGGACTTTTGTAATATAAAACATGCGTTAAGATCAAGTACGCATTAGCCCCCAAGTATTGAGCACATAACTTGCTTGTGTGGTTGATACTTCCAAACCGTGCAATATTTTCTGAACACTGCTGATGACCTGCTGCAGGGGGATCTGAAGACCAAAGAGAAACAAGTCTCGGACCTTCAGGAAATCCTAAAAACCCAGCAGGCTGAAACTGCAAAAGCGAAGGAAGAATTGACCAATGCCTTAACCGTTATGGAACAGCTGAAAGAAAACCGCAAAAAGGAACAAGCTGATTGGGCTACTGAAAAGGCTCTTTTGATGAAAAGGGCTGAAAATGCCGAAGCTGCTCTCAAACCGGTGGTTGATGAATTATCCACCGTAAAGCGACAAATACACTCCATGACCTCTGCCGTCTTTGGTAAATTTCTTTCGATGCCCTTCTTCCAATTTGCACTTTGTCTGCTATATCCTATGTCCGGTTTGTAATCCATCTTGAAACACTGCAGGCACACGTATTGGACACTTGGGCTCTGATGTGCGGATGAAACTCAAAGCTGCTTATACTTTGATTGAGCAGTTGTATACCGGAGCATAGAGAGCTATCACCACTGCATCGCATAACAACCCCGCACCGTCTCTGATTCAAGACACGTTAAAAAGGTTATCCATGCTTCCAGCCCGGATTGAAGAGTTAAAAAGATCAGCTGCTCGAACCGGAGCCATCACTGCCTTGATCCGGGCCAAAGCGTGGGTACCATATTTTGATCCTGTCGAAGCGGCCCAAGGATACCCCAGCTTGAAAGAAGATGGTTCAGATTTCGGCGAAAATGACTTGAGGGCGATAAACCGGGCGGTGCGCCCCCTAGCTTGTCAATTGGCTGAAGAAGCAGATCTGACACATTATCAGGCCCAATATGATAACCAGAACAAGCGAGTAGCTGCCCCAGTCCCTGAAGCGGAAAACCTTATTCCTCCAATCCGTAAGCATACCTACTCCCCTGACATTGAACCGTCTTTGCTGATTCATGAAGAAGCTGTCTTTCAAGCGTTAATGGGAATCGACTGGACCACTGCTGATTTCCAGCCAATGGGTAGCCAAGAGAAGGCTGAAGCGGCGCAAGATGATCCACAACCTTCGAACCGAGGCGGCGAACAGGCGTAATCAAAGCTCCGGTTCACCTTAATTGGTGACGTTAATCCGTAAAAAAAACAATATATTCAGGCACTACGCTGCCTTGTAATAAGATAGTTAATACCTCTGCCTTTGAATGCGCCTTTGTGCACGGGTACTGATGCCCTTGCCATGACTTTTTCCAACTTGTGTTTCCTGTCTTTACTGGGTACAAAGGACGGTCTTTCGACCATACGAACCGTGCTGCGCCTTTGCCAAACCGGGCAACTTGCCTCCGGGTTAAAAAATGGACTAGGCTGTGTCAGCTGAATCGGTTTAAAAGTACTTGTTGTTCCAAAGAACAAAAAAACACCGCAAGAAGGAAGATAACAAACAACCAAATACGATAGAAAAACGCAATAGTAAAACGCATGCAAAGGGTGGTTGCTATGAACCGTTCAGAAGGCGTTACCATCGTCAAGACAAAAAACCAAGCCCCCAAGGGGTGTAGCTACGGTTTAAGTCGACTAGGTTCCTAATTGAATCGTGGCAAATATGCCGGTCAAATGGCATTGCATTGGTTCGGATTCGACCAAGCCCCCAAGTGACTCAGTGGCCTAGGGCCGTTCAAGTGGCATTGCATTGGTTCGGACACGACCAAGCCCCCAAATGACTTATTGGCTGTTTAAAAGCCGATCAGAAGGCATTACCATCATCAAGACATGACCGAGCTCCCATAAGGTGTAACTACGGTTCAAGTCGATTAGGTCCCCAACTGACTTAGTGGCAAATGTGCCAGCCAGAAGGCATTACCGTCGTCAAAACATGACCAAGCTCCCCGGAGGTGTAGCTACGGTTCAGGTCGACTAGGTCCCCAACTGACTTTGTTGATCTTCGGTGAAGCGACCTCAAGGGGTAAACCGGAGGTTGCACTAAAGCGAATCAACTCCATGTAACCACGCATGATGTGAAGAACAGCAGAGACCCCGCTTTACTCGAGGCTCCGGTTTATTATATTGATCATAATATATACATGGTCATGATATGTACATAAACAGAGCCCAAGGCTCATGTATAATAAGGTCGAAGATGAGCTATGTTCCACGGCCTGTTGGTCTCCTCCTCTGATGTGCGTGAATCTTTGCGCTCTCGAATATCAATCAGGTAGTATGACCCGTTATTCAGATTCTTGCTGACCACAAAAGGTCCTTCCCAAGGCGGGGATAATTTATGCATATCAGACTGATCCTGGATGAGCCGGAGCACCAAATCCCCCTCCTGAAAGGTTCTGGTTCTAACCCGACGGCTGTGGTAACGGCGAAGATCTTGCTGGTAAATCGCTGAACGGGCAGCTGCTAAGTCACGTTCCTCATCCAACAAGTCAAGAGCGTTCTGCCGTGCCTGCTCGTTGTCCGCTTCAACATAAGCTGCCACACGAGGTGAATCATGTCGTATATCACTTGGGAGAACCTCCTCTGCTCCATAGACCATAAAAAACGGCGTAAACCCCGTGGATCTGTTAGGCGTGGTGTTGATGCTCCATAATACAGACGGTAGCTCCTCAACCCAACAACCCGGCGTCCTCTGCAAAGGGACTAGAAGCCGGGGTTTGATACCTCTCAAGATCTCTTGATTCGCTCGTTCTTCTTGACCATTAGATTGTGGGTGAGCTACCGAAGAAACATCAAGCCGTATATGCTCACGTGCGCAGAACTCTTTCATGGCACCTTTGGATAGATTGGTACCATTATCTGTGATGATGCTGTGTGGAAAACCAAACCGGAAGATCACCTTCTTTATAAACCGAACCGCCGTGGCCGCATCACACTTGCTGACAGGTTCTGCCTCTACCCACTTTGTAAATTTGTCAACCGCCACCAATAGGTGGGTCTTCTTATCTTTGGAACGTTTAAAAGGCCCAACCATATCGAGCCCCCAAGTCGCAAACGGCCAAGTAATTGGAATCATCCTCAATTCTTGAGCCGGTATGTGCGCTCGTTTAGAAAATTTCTGGCAACCATCACATAGCCGGACCAGGTCTTCTGCATCAGCATGAGCAGTTAACCAGTAGAAACCGCGGCGGAACGCTTTAGCCACCAATGATTTTGAACCGGCGTGGTGGCCGCAATCCCCTTCATGTATTTCACGTAATATTTCGCACCCCTCCTCAGGGGATACGCACCGTTGCAGCGCTCCTGACACGCTGCGATGATGTAGCTTCCCTTTGAAAATGGTCATAGACTTGGACCGCCGTACTATCTGCCGAGCCAAGCTTTCGTCTTCTGGCAACTCACCCCGGTTCATATATGCCAGATAAGGAAGCGTCCAATCCGGGGTGACGTGAAGAGCCGCCACTAATTGAGCCTCCGGATCAGGAATAGCCAATTCCAGCTCACCGGGTAGCTGTACCGATGGGTGATACAATACATCCAAGAAAACATTGGGTGGGACCGGTTTACGCTGAGAGCCCAAGCGGCTTAAAGCGTCCGCTGCCTCATTCTTTCTGTGGTCCACATGGTCCACTTGATAGCCTTTGAAATGCCCAGCCACCATATCTACTTCACGACGGTATGCCGCCATGAGCGGGTCCTTAGAATCCCAGGTGCCGGATACTTACTGAGCCACTAGATCTGAATCACCAAAGCACCTAACTCGGCTCAGATTCATCTCTTTAGCCATCCGAAGACCATGAAGCAAAGCTTCATACTCAGCCGCATTGTTTGTACAGGGGAACATTAAACGGAGGACGTAACAAAACTTGTCTCCTCGTGGGGAAGTTAAAACGACTCCAGCCCCCGAGCCTTCCAATTGTCTTGATCCGTCAAAATGAATAGTCCAATATGTGTTATCTGGCTTCTCCTCAGGTGCTTGTAACTCTGTCCAATCATTTATGAAGTCGACAAGTGCTTGTGACTTTATGGCCGTCCGGGGTACGTATCTTAAACCGTGCGGCCCAAGCTCGATAGCCCACTTGGCAATCTGACCGGTCGCCTCCCGGTTCTGTATGATGTCACCCAAAGGAGCAGAACTGACCACCGTGATGGGGTGCCCTTGAAAATATTGCTTCAGCTTCCGGCTTGCCATAAAAACACCATATACCAGCTTCTGCCAATGCGGATACCTTTGCTTGGACTCGATAAGCACTTCGCTGATATAGTAAACCGGACGCTGAACCGGATGCTCCTTCCCAGTCTCCTTGCGTTCTACCACAATCGCCACACTGACCGCTCTGGCGTTCGCAGCAACATATAACAGAAGTGGCTCTTTATCTACGGGGGCTGCCAACACTGGCGGATTGACTAACTGTCGCTTCAAGTCCTCAAACGCTTTATCAGCCTCCGGACTCCAGACAAATTGATCTGTCTTCTTGAGCATTTGATACAAGGGGATCGCCTTTTCACCGAGGCGGCTGATAAACCGGCTTAATGCAGCAATCCGCCCGGCCACGCGCTGAACATCATTGACTTATTTCGGTTTGGCCAGGGAGGTGATGGCTGTGATCTTTTCCGGATTGGCCTCAATTCCTCTATGGGACACTAAGAATGCCAACAACTTGCCTGCAGGTACACCGAAAACACATTTAGCTGGGTTGAGCATCATTTGGTACACTCTCAAGTTATCGAAGGTTTCCTTCAAATCGTCAACCAGGGTCTCCTTCTTTCGTGATTTAACCACAATGTCATCCACATAGGCATGTACATTACGACCAATCTGTTTGTGGAGGCAATTTTGCACACACCGTTGATAAGTAGCCTGCACACTCTTAAGGCCGAAGGGCATAGAAACATAGCAGAAGGCTCCGAAGGGAGTAATGAACACCGTCTTCTCCTGGTCCTTAACTGCCATCTTGATCTGATGATAACCCGAATAGGCATCCAAAAAACTCAAACGCTCGCAACCTGCCGTAGCATCAATGATTTGATCAATACGGGGGAGAGCAAAAGGATCCGCTGGACAAGCTTTATTCAAGTCTGTGTAATCCACACACATGCGCCAGGTGCCGTTTTTCTTAAGAACCAGCACCGGATTAGCGAGCCACTCGGGATGAAAAACCTCAATAATAAAACCAGCTGCCAGGAGCCTGGCTACTTCCTCACCAATCGCTTTACGTCTTTCTTCGTTAAACCGGCGTAGGAACTGTTTTACCGGTTTATACTTAGGATCCACATTAAGGGTGTGCTCAGCGAGTCGCCTCGGTACACCAGGCATGTCGGACGGCTTCCATGCAAAGATGTCCCGATTCTCACGGATGAACTCGATGAGCGCGCTTTCCTATTTTGGATCCAAGTTTGCACTGATGCTGAACTGCTTGGACGAATCGCCAGGTACGAAGTCAACAAGCTTAGTTTCGGCAGCTGATTTGAACTTCAAGGCCGGATCGTGGTCCGTAGTTGGCTTCTTTAATGAAGTCATGTCCTCCGGATCAACACTGTCTTTGTACTGCTTTAGCTCCTCCGTAGCACAAACCGATTCTGCATAAGTCGCATCTCCTTCCTCGCATTCCAAAGCGATTCGACGGCTCCCATGAACCGTTATAGTGCCCTTGTAACCCGGCATCTTGAGTTGCAGATATACATAGCAGGGCCGTGCCATAAATTTTGCATAGGCTGGCCGTCCGAACAAAGCATGGTATGGACTTTGGATTTTAACCACTTCAAACGTCAGCGTCTCTGATCTGGAATCATGACTATCGCCGAAGACCACTTCAAGGGCTATCTTACCAACAGGGTACGCAGACTTGCCAGGCACCACCCCGTGGAACACCGTATTGGTCGGTTTGAGATCCTTATCCACCAGTCCCATGCGACGGAAGGTCTCATAGTACAAGATGTTAATGTTGCTCCCTCCGTCCATGAGTACCTTGGTGAGCTTATAACCTCCCACCTGAGGCGCCACTACCAATGCTAACTGACCCGGATTATAAACCCTGGGAGGATGATCTTCTCGGCTCCATATGATTGGTTGTTCCGACCAGCGCAGATAGTGAGGCGTGGCCGGTTCAACGGCACTAATTGCCCGCCTCTGAAGCTTTCTATCCCGTTTATCCAAGCTTCTAGTAAAAACATGGTACTGTCCACCACTCAACTGTTTCGGGTTGCTCTGATAACCTGATTGCTGCTGTTGCTGCTGGCTGTGACCACTTTGATCGCCTTGATTATTTTGGCTGTTCTGTCCGCCCGGATTACCATGGAACCCTGGACCAGAATTTCCGCCGCCGTACCCTGATCCGGAACCTGAACCGCCGCCAGAGCCGTGATCATATTGGAAAATGTTTGAGCTTTTGAATTCCCTCATGATGTAACAATCCTTCCAAAGATGGGTTGCTGGCTCCTCTTTTGTTCCGTGCTTCGGACAGGGCTGGTTTAAGAAAAAGTTCAAACGCTCCGGATTAGGACCGGGATTTCCGCGAAAACCTGTCTGTTTCCCCTTACGTTGCTGGCTCTTGTTCTGTGCACTGGTGTTGGCCACAAAATCCGTGCTCCCATCCGGTTTACGCTTACCTCCGCCTCCATTGCCTGTTGGTTGATGCTGCTGGCCTTTGGTGTTGCTATTCTTCCTTCCCTTCCCTGCCTTGTCGTCACCAGAGTCAGGATCCTTGGTACTGTCAGAATCCGCATACTTCACTAAAGCGGTCATGAGCGTTCCCATATCCGTGCAATCACGCTTCATCCGGCCTAACTTTAGCTTCAAAGGGCCAAACCGACAGTTGCCTTCCAACAGCACTACGGCAGTGTCTGCGTTGATGCGATCTGACGAGTGCAAAACTTCTGATACCCGGCGTACCCAATGGGTAGTTGACTCCCCTTCTTGCTGAACGCAAGCTGCTAGGTCGACTATCGACATTGGCTGTTTGCACGTGTCCTTGAAATTCTTGATAAACCGGGCTCGCAACTGGGCCCATGAGTTGATGGAATTAGGCGGTAGACTCTTTAGCCAAGTCCGGGCCGTCCTTTCTAACATCATGGTAAAATACTTCGCACACGCCGTGTCATCCACATCCAGCATCTCCATAGCCATCTCATAGCTCTCCACCCATGTCTCCGGAGGCTGATCTGCCGTGTAGTTTGGTACCTTGCGGGGGCCTTTGAAGTCTTTAGGCAGGCGTACGTTGCGCAAAGCGGGAACAAGGCACGGTACTCCCAAAGAACTAGAAACCACCCCCGGTTCAATCGTAGCAGTTGGGAGGATAGGTGTAAGCTGACGAGCCGGATGCTGCGCTGCTAATCCGGCCTCCTGCGCACGGGCGCGATCCACATTCTCCTGAGCATTGTCGACTCCCACCGGATTGTTGCCGTGGAGCGCTTCACGCCTGGCATTACTTGAAACAGCCGGCTCCTCCATGCGCCTATTATAGCTCCTGCTGGGGCGAGGGGTGGAGTGAATCCGATCACGGCTTTGCGAATATGCTTCTTGTTGGGCCAAAGCGGTCTTAAGGAGCTCCTTGACTCGGCGTGTCTCTACATCCTGCGGTGAATCGCCTTCGATCGGAATGGCTTCCAACCGAGCTGCCGCCGCAACGAGGTTATCCATCGGGTTGGAATAATGGCCCGATGGTGTCGGCACGGCCTGTGGTGTACCAGTGTTGTGACGAGGCAGGTTTATTATACGGTGTTGAACCGGGGCGCCAACTGTCGCTTCCGCACGGTTTACTCCCGGGGTGTTGAAGAGATTTCTGGCATCGAGGGCTGCGGGCAATCGAGATCGGAATTTCCTCTTCAGGACTTCCTGAGATGCATTCTGGTCCATCATGAGCCTCTAAGCCTGTGCATCTAAAGCGGCACGCTCTGCCGTCATCCTGGCCTCTTCTGCTGCCAGCCCTGCTTTAGCTTGAGTGATCTGTTCTCTCACTTTGGCAATCTCGGCATTGTGAACCTCCTGATCTACCGGGTTGGCTTCCGCCATGAGCGCTGCCAGTGCGTCAAACAGATCTGACAACACTTGGGCTGGTGAGTCCGCAGGGCCCCCTGCCCGCGCAGCTGTTGCCGCTGCCGATCCGGAGATCACTGCTGCCGCAGTTGATGAATGTGGCGCCGCCTGTGTTCCAGCCATGAAGATCCCAACTCGATTGGGCAGACCAGAGGGGTCCGGAATACTGTCGCCATCGGAGTTGCCCCCAATCCGATCATCTTGCAGCTGGTATAGAGACTCGGTTTCCCCGGTTGACGTTTCATCGCCGGAGTAGATGGCGGTTTCGCCACCGGATTTGGATCCTTCCTCGTAGCTTCCTCCGTGGATGACTCCCACGAAGGCGCGCTTCCTGGTCGGTTTAGCCAGGGTCGATCTCGTGCACTGAGCTGTCTCGACGAGGTCGGTGCAAACGCCCAGCTCAGGGCCCGGTTCACCGATCTTGCCGATGAAAACATGGATGCCGCCAAAGGGGACCCGGTACCCGTACTCGATCGAGCCGGCGTCGGGGCCCCAGCCTGTGCTGTCGATGTAGAGTTTTCCGCGACGACTTTTGGTCATCCGGCCCACAGCATAGCCCTCGAGTCCTTCAAGGCGGCCCTCCAAGAACTTAAAACCATCTCGCGATAGCCCCACGGTGGGCGCCAACTGTCGTGGATTTGTCACGGCAGATGTCCTAGCGAAAGGACTTAGTCGTGGAGCCATCGCAACGGGTTAACTTGAAGGGGTTAAAACGGACGCAAGGACACAGTGTTATACTAGTTCGGCCCCTTCGATGAAGGTAAAAGCCTACGTCCAGTGGTGATGGGATTGATGTGTTTCGAGGGCTAGGGAGCGATAAGCTTCGCCTAAACCTTGAGTTGTTCTCTGTCTCTAAACCGTCGTCGGGTCGTCCCCTTATATACACGGGTGACGCCCGTCGGTCTACAAAATCCCAACCTCCGGTTCATAAAACGTGCCCGGGTTGGTCTCTCTATTCCTAACTTACAATGCAAGTTTACCTCAGGCCGGATTACGGCCATAAACCATTAAACCGATTATAGGCCTTGGGCCCTTCTATTTCTCCTTGGGCTTTAACATCTTGGGTCCATTGACGGAGCTAACCCGGGCCCTGTAGGCCGGTTTACCCCAAATAGCAATATCCCCAACAGCAACCCTGTCCTGGAAATCATGTTGTTAGACAACGGTGAACCTTCGAACTATGAAGAAGCGATGGCGGGTCCAGATTCCAACAAATGGCTAGAGGCCATGCAATCCGAGATAGGATTCATGTATGAAAACAAAGTATGGACTTTGACAGACTTGCCCGATGATCGGCGAGCGATAGAAAACAAATGGATCTTTAAGAAGAAGACGAACGCGGATGGTAATGTTACCATCTATAAAGCTCGACTTGTCGCTAAGGGTTATCGGCAAGTTCAAGGGGTTGACTACGATGAGACTTTCTCTCCCGTAGCGAAGCTGAAGTCCGTCCGAATCATGTTAGCAATTGCCGCATACTATGATTATGAGATATGGCAAATGAACGTCAAAACGGCATTCCTTAACGGTTATCTTAAGGAAGAATTGTATATGACGCAGCCGGAAGGTTTTGTCGACCCTAAGAATGCTAACAAGGTATGCAAGCTCCAGCGATCCATTTATGGGCTGGTGCAAGCATCTCGAAGTTGGAACATTCGCTTTGATGAGATGATCAAAGCGTTTGGGTTTATGCAGACTTATGGAGAAGCCTGCGTTTACAAAAAGGTGAGTGGGAGCTTTGTAGCTTTTCTCATATTATATGTAGATGACATACTTTTGATGGGAAATGATATAGAACTTTTGGACAGCATTAAGGCCTACTTGAATAAGAGTTTTTCAATGAAGGACCTTGGAGAAGCTGCTTATATATTAGGCATCAAAATCTATAGAGATAGATCAAGACGCCTCATAGGTCTTTCACAAAGCACATACCTTGAAAAGATATTGAAGAAGTTCAATATGGATCAGTCCAAGAAGGGGTTCTTGCCTGTGTTGCAAGGTGTGAAATTGAGCTCAGCTCAATGTCCGACCACGGCAGAAGATATAGAAGAGATGAGTGTCATCCCCTATGCCTCGGCCATAGGGTCTATTATGTATGCCATGCTGTGTACCAGACCTGATGTAAACCTTGTCGTAAGTTTGGTAAGAAGGTACCAAAGTAATCCCGGCAAGGAACACTGGACAGCGGTCAAGAATATCCTGAAGTACCTGAAAAGGACTAAGGACATGTTTCTCGTTTATGGAGGTGACGAAGAGCTCGTCGTAAAGGGTTACGTTGACGCTAGCTTCGACACAGACCTGGATGACTCTAAGTCACAAACCGGATACGTGTATATGTTGAATGATGGAGCAGTAAGCTGGTGCAGCTGCAAGCAGAGCGTCGTGGCGGGATCTACATGTGAAGCGGAGTACATGGCAGCCTCGGAGGCAGCGCATGAAGCAATATGGGTGAAGGAGTTCATCACCGACCTAGGAGTCATACCCAATGCGTCGAGGCCGATCAAACTCTTCTGTGACAACACTGGAGCTATTGCACTTGCCAAGGAGCCCAGGTTTCACAAGAAGACCAGGCACATCAAGCGTCGCTTCAACTCCATTCGTGAAAATGTTCAAGATGGAGACATGGATATTTGTAAAGTGCATACGGATCTGAATGTCGCAGATCCGTTGACTAAACCTCTCCCTAGAGCAAAACATGATCAACACCAGAACTCTATGGGTGTTCGATTCATCACAATGTAACTAGATTATTGACTCTAGTGCAAGTGGGAGACTGTTGGAAATATGCCCTAGAGGCAATAATAAAAGCATTATTATTATATTTCCTTATTCATGATAATTGTCTTTTATTCATGCTATAATTGTGTTATCCGGAAATCGTAATACATGTGTGAATACATAGACACCAACATGTCCCTAGTAAGCCTCTAGTTGACTAGCTCGTTGATCAACTGATAGTCAAGGTTTCCCGACTATGGACATTGGATGTCATTGATAACGAGATCACATCATTAGGAGAATGATGTGATGGACAAGACCCAATCCTAAGCATAAGCACAAAGATCGTATAATTCGTTTGCTAGAGCTTTTCCAATGTCAAGTATCTTTTCCTTAGACCATGAGATCGTGTAACTCCCAGATACCGTAGGAGTGCTTTGGGTGTGCCAAACGTCACAACGTAACTGGGTGACTATAAAGGTATACTACGGGTATCTCCGAAAGTGTCTGTTGGGTTGACACGGATCGAGACTGGGATTTGTCACTCCGTATGACGGAGAGGTATCACCGGGCCCACTCGGTAATGCATCATCATAATGAGCTCAATGTAATCAAAGTGTTTGATCACGGGATCATGCATTACGGTACGAGTAAAGTGTCTTGCCGGTAACGAGATTGAACGAGGTATTGGGATACCGACGATCGAATCTCGGGCAAGTAAAATACCGCTTGACAAAGGGAATTGAATACTGGATTGATTGAATCCTCGACATCGTGGTTCATCCGATGAGATCATCGAGGAGTATGTGGGAGACAACATGGGTATCCAGATCCCGCTGTTGGTTATTGACCAGAGAGGTGTCTCGGTCATGTCTGCATGTCTCCCGAACCCGTAGGGTCTACACACTTAAGGTTCGGTGACGCTAGGGTTGTAGAGATATGAGTATGCAGTAATCCGAAAGTTGTTCGGAGTCCAGGATGAGATCCCGGACGTCGCGAGGAGTTCCGGAGTGGTCCCGAGGTGAAGAATTATATATAGGAAGTGCAGTTTCGGCCATCGGGAGTGATCCGGGAGTCACCGGTATTGTACCGGGACCACCAGATGGGTCCCGGGGGTCCACCAGGTGGGGCCACCCATCCCGGAGGGCCCCATGGGCTGAAGTGGGAGGGGGAACCAGCCCTTAGTGGGCTGGTGCGCCCCCCTAGGCCCACCCCTTGCGCCTAGGGTTGGAACCCTAGGGTGGGGGGCGCCCCACTTGCCTTGGGGGGCACTCCACCCCCCTTTGGCCGCCGCCCCCTTGGAGATTGGATCTCCCAAGGGCCGGCGCCCCCCGGGGGGCCTATATAAAGGGGGGCAGGGGCAGCCGCACCCTTCACCCCTGGCGCCTCCCTCTCCCCTGTCACACCTCTCCCTCTCGGGCAGACGCTCGGCGAAGCCCTACTGCAGGTGACAACTGCATCCACCACCACGCCGTCGTGCTGCTGGATCTCCATCAACCTCTCCTTTCCCCTTGCTGGATCAAGAAGGAGGAGACGTCACCCGCTCCGTACGTGTGTTGAACGCGGAGGTGCCGTCCGTTCGGCGCTTGGTCATCGGTGATTTGGATCACGGCGAGTACGACTCCATCATCCACGTTCTAGTGAACGCTTCCGCTCGCGATCTACAAAGGTATGTAGATGCATCCGATCACTCGTTGCTAGATGAACTCATAGATGGATCTTGGTGAAACCGTAGGAAAATTTTTGTTTTTCTGCAACGTTCCCCAACAGGGAGGAGGTCAAGGAAGAAGACGAAGGGTCCCCCTCTCCCCTTCTCTTCTGGTGGCGGCGGAACGCTGCCGTGGCCACCATCATCATCACCGCGATCTACACCAACACCTCCGCCATCTTCACCAACATCTCCATCACCTTCTCCCCCTCTATCTACAGGGGTCCACTCTCCCGCAACCCGCCGTACCCTTTACTTGAACATGGTGCTTTATGCTTCAAATTATTATCCAATGATGTGTTGCCATGCTATGATGTTTGAGTAGATTTTCGTTGTCCTATCGGTGGTTGATGAATTGCTATGATTGATTTAATTTGCTTGTGTTTATGTTGTTGTCCTTTGGTGCCCATCATATGAGTGCACGCGTGGATCAAACCATAGGGTTAGTTGTATGTTGATAGGACTATGTATTGGAAGTCAAGAGTGATAGAAGCTTCAACCTAGTATAGAAATTGATGCATACGGGATTGAAGGGGGACCATTATATCTTAATGCTATGGTTGGGTTTTACCTTAATGAACGTTAGTAGTTGCGGATGCTTGCTAATAGTTCCAATCATAAGTGCATAGAATTCCAAGTAAGGGATGACATGCTAGCAGTGGCCTCTCCCACATAATACTTGCGATCGGTCTAGTAAAGTAGTCAATTGCTTAAGGGACAATTTCGCAACTCCTACCACCACTTTTCCACACTCGTTATATTTACTTTATTGTGTCTTTATCTAAACAGCCCCTAGTTTTTATTTACGTGCTCTTTATTATCTTGCAAACCTATCCAAAAACACCTACAAAGTACTTCTAGTTTCATACTTGTTCTAGGTAAAGCGAACGTCAAGTGTGCGTAGAGTTGTATCGGTGGTCGATAGAACTTGAGGGAATATTTGTTCTACCTTTAGCTCCTCGTTGGGTTCGACACATTACTTATCGAAAACTGTTGCGATCCCCTATACTTGTGGGTTATCAAATCCCAGTAATCATTTCCATAGGTATGTACATCCCACGCGGTGAATCCCAGAAAATCATTTCTGTAGGTATGTACATCCCACACAGTTCTTTGTGTGGAAACGTGTGTGCAAGGTGGCCTAAAACAAACAGTTCGTTGCCGGAATCCGTGTGTAATTGTTAGTTGATCAAACACGCCTACTTTCTAGAAACCGTGCTGGTTGTTTGAGTTTATCGCCCACGGTACTGTCTGAGTAACCGTTTGCAATAGAAAACCCCAATAAGCGGGGTAATTAGCCTATTATTGATAATCCATGTACTAATCAAACTGATATTTCTTATAAAACACGCCAGATATTTCATATCTGTATAAAAGCAACCAGGATTTCATAATCGAATTACATCAAATAGCTTCGACACTCAGTTACGCCATTACACAACATCACCAAGCTTCACATGCAGCATAAAAAACCTTTGGAAAGTAGCATCATACACGGTAAATAGACAAATGAATCTCATCTGGGAAACTGCAGAAGCGGAAGGCAAATATTGAGCCTTGAGTGATGTTGAATGTCCTCGCACCTTCAGGCCAGTGGCTATGGATAATTGCCCGCCCAACCTTCGTCCTCTTCAGCAAGACTTGAATATTGTACCGTGGGTGTTGAATGAATATCTTCCTCACCTCTTTACCATGCAGGTGGTTTGAGAGGTAATCATCGGTGAGCTGCTTTGAGAAGTACTGAAAACAAAGCTATGCATAAATCGCTGTTGTAAATTTTGAAATGGCGCAAGGGGTAAAAACAAGGTAAAAGAGTTGGTACCATCCTATAGTTGACTGATGTCTTATTCATTGTGCAAACAAAGATCTTGCTGTTATTCATCGCAAGTTTCTTCATCCTAACAGTCTTTCTTAGTTTCTTGACTTGACTGATATTCATGGACATCTCATTTCCCCATATGCAAAATGGGTCGAACAGTGGGTCTAAGCCTCTTACAGCAGGACCTACATGTGCAAGACCAAATTGTAAGAAACCTAAATATTAGAATGGTTCCCGCAACTACACAATAATGTGCTATTAGCCAAAGGACCCTGCTTGAACAAACCTCGATGGTAAACCACAGTGTCTCCCATTGTTTTGCTGCAACACACATAAGGAAGATCTTGATCAGGTTAACTGTGAGTTGCCATACTATCAGTAGAATATGTATTGAGTACAGCCAAATTCGATTGGTGTCACATGCATAACAATACAAAATTGTACCCAAAGCAAATGAAAATCAAATTGCAGAACTGAACCAAACAGTTAAATGGACAACAGACCAAATGAACCAAAATAGTTAACTGAGCACGACATTGCAGAATAGAAACATGTACTAGAAGATAAGACAGTTAACAAAACAAAGAATGCTTGAGAACAGTACTACGAAATGTAGCAATTGTGGGACCAAAGTGTTAACTGAACATTACATTTCAGAGGACCAAACTGTTAACTGAACATCAGATTGCATATTAACATTACAGAGGACAAATCACTAGAAGGCACTGGCGGTGGCCTCAAGAAAACATCACGAACTGTATTTTAAAGTAGACAACCGCGCGGCGGTGTCGACGGTGGCCTCGAAGACGAGGTGCTCCTCCAAGATCTAGTGGTCGACACGCATGTCAGCCATAGCGACCTCATTTGCGCATGTGGCCGCACGCTACTCAGCTCCACGTTATACTGCGTGTAAAATGGCTGTGGGCGGCGCTTAATTGAAGGAGGGGGCAGTGATTTCGGTGGAAGGTGTTGCTTCGTCAGTTGAGGCATGTGCGACAGGAAAGGAGGAGGATGGTGTGGGTGGGGTGTGGATTACCTGACCATATCGACGAGGCCGCACAACAAGAAGAAGGGTCGGCGGCGAGGAGGCCGCGCAACAAGAAGAAGGGTCGCTGGCGAGGAGGGGGCGCTGCAAGAAGAAGGGTCGCCGGTGAGGAGGCGGCGCTGCAAGAAGAAGGGTAGCCGGCGAGGAGGCGGCGCTGCAAGAAGAAGGGTCACCGGCGAGGAGGCTGAGCTGCCAGTAAGAAGCAGTGATGGTTTGAACTTGGAAAGCAAGGAGGAATAGTGGAAATGTGGCTTTTGGTAGGAGGAAGGGGGTGGGGAGATAGATATTTTCGCGGTGGCAAAAAAACTTCGCTCGGTGCCACGAGAAACTAGCGCGCAAGTGTGGTTCAAGCGGGGGCGGTGGACTATAGACGATGAAGCTTCCTGCGTAAGCCAGACAAGATGGTGCGCCAAGATATTTTATATTGCATCCCACACGATTCTTTCTAGTAAACTGTTTGTGGTATACCTGATTTTTTTCATTATGTTTTGAAAGACAAAATGGTGTTACAGAGGGAAAGGATGGTGTTTGAATTGCTAGAACATTTACGTACAGTGAACATGCAACTAGTACATGAGTGTCGTGTTTAAATTTGGAATTATTCCGGGTTCGTTTGGCATTTTTATGCATTAATTGATTTTCTGGGCATTTAATGTGCATAATTCAAATTTGAACTACAAGCACATGCTCCAATGCACCAAAGTTTGCTGAAAAATCACATGTGTGTCTTTGGGTGAATTTATAGGTCCCATGCAAGAAATGGGAATAAAATTCAAACATCTAGGTGTCGTGGCTCAGCCGGAATGATTGAGAAACTTGAATTTTTAATTCCTATCAATCCAAAACACGGCTGAAAATCATGAAACTTGGCATGTTGTCATGACATGGCACCAACATGCTGCAGTAATTTTTTTGGCCGAATTGGGACAAGCTTTGGTGTAAGCTTCTTGCAAATTGTAGCTTCCCTCAAGAAGGCTCCTGGTTCTGAGAGGGAACGTGTCACCTCCATGTGCGAAACGACATATGTACACTGCCTTCTCGCGCCTTAATTTTTTTACACAGGCAGATTAGGCCAAATAGAAGTATCGTGCTAAATTTTGGAATTATTACGTGTTCGTTTGGCCCTTTTTATACATTAATTGAGTTTCTGGGCATTTCATGTGCATAATTCTAATTTTAACTACAAGCACGTGCTCCAGTGCACCATAGTTGTTTGAAAAATCATATGTGTGTCCTTGGGTGAATTTCTAGGTCAAATGCAAGAGATGAGAGTGAAATTCAAACATCTGGGCGTCGTGGCTCGGCCGGAAAGATTGAGAGACTTGGTTTTTTAATTCCTGTAATTCCAAAACACGCCTGAAAATCATGAAACTTGGCATGGTCTCATGACATGGCACCAACATGCTGTGCTAATATTTTTGGCCGAATTGGGACAAGCTTTGGTGTAAGCTTTTGCAAACCGGAGCTTCCCTCAAGAAGGCTCGTGGTTCCGAGAGGGAGCGTGTCACCTCCGTGCGCGAAACGACATACGTACACTGCCTTCTCCCGCCTAATTTTTTTAGACAGCCAGATTATACCAAATAGAAGTATCGTGCTAAATTTTGGAATTATTTCGGGCTCGTTTCGCCTTTTTTATACATTAATTGAGTTTCTGGGCATTTGATGTGCATAATTCAAATTTGAACTACAAGCACATGCTCCAGTGCACCAAAGTTGTTTGAAAAATCACATGTGTGTCCTTTGGTGAATTTCTAGGTCCCATGCAAGAGATGGGAGTGAAATTCAAACATCTGGGCGTCGTGGCTCGGCCGGAAAGATTGAGGAACTTGGTTTTTAATTCCTGTAATTCCAAAACACGCCTGAAAATCGTGAAACTTGGCATGGTGTCATGACATGGCACCATCAAGCTGCGGTAATATTTTTGGCCGAATTGGGACAAGCTTTGGTGTAAGCTTCTTGAAAACCGGAGCTTCCCTCAAGAAGTCCTGTGGTTCCGAGAGGGAACGTGTCACCTCCGTGTGTGAAATTACATACGCACACTGCCTTCTCCCGCCTTATTTTTTTACCCAGCTAGATTAGACCAAATAGAAGTACCGTGCTAAATTTTGGAATTATTCCGGGCTCGTTTCACCTTTTTTTATACATTAATTGAGTTTCTGGGCATTCAATGTGCATAATTCAAATTTGAACTACAAGATCATGCTCCAATTCACCAAAGTTGTTTGAAAAATCACATGTGTGTCGTTGGGTGAATTTCTAGGCCCCATGCAAAAGATGGGAGTGAAATTCAAAAATCCGGGCGTCGTGGCTCGGCCGGAAAGATTGAGAAAATTGGTTTTTTAATTCCTGTAATTCCAAAACACGCCTAAAAATTATGAAAGTTGGCATGGTCTGATGACATGGCACCAACATGCTGCAGTAATATTTTTGGCCGAATTGGGACAAGCTTTGGTGTAAGCTTCTTGCAAACCGGAGCTTCCCTCAAGAAGGCTTGTGGTTCCGAGAGGGAACGTGTCACCTCCGCGTGCGAAACGACATACGTACACTGCCTTCTCCCGCCTTATTTTTTTGCACAACCAGATTAGACCAAATAGAAGTATCGTGATAAATTTTGGAATTATTCCGGGTTCATTTGGCCTTTTTATACATTAATTGAGTTTCTGGGCATTCAATGTGCATAATTCAAATTTGAACTACAAGAACATGCTCCAGTGCACCAAAGTTGTTTGAAAAATCACATGTGTGTCCTTGGGTGAATTTCTAGGTCCCATGCAAGAGATGGGAGTGAAATTCAAAAATCTGGGCGTCGTGGCTCGGCCGGAAAGATTGAGAAAATTGGTTTTTTAATTCCTGTAATTCCAAAACACGCCTGAAAATCACGAAACTTGGAATGGTCTCATGACATGGCACCAACATGCTATGGTAATTTTCTGTCCGATTTGCGAAGGCCCACACATTAACAATCAACAAAGTCATTTTGGAACAAGTGTTCTCACGTTACAGATCGGAAACACAAGTATTATTGAAACCGTGGGCGTTCGACTTACCAATTACGTGCGGCCATGCGTCCCCTTTTTTTATTGGCTAGGAGGTGCCGTGCGGGGTAGTGATGTCTAATACACAACCTTCTTCTTGTAGACATTGTTGGGCCTGCAAGTGCACAGGTTTGTAGGACAGTAGCAAATTTCCCTCAAGTGGATGACCTAAGGTTATCAATCCGTAGGAGGCGTGAGGATGAAGATGGTCTCTCTCAAACAACCCTGCAACCAAATAACAAAGAGTCTCTTGTGTCCCCAACACACCCAATACAATGGTAAATTGTATAGGTGCACTAGTTTGGCGAAGAGATGGTGATACAAGTGCAATATGGATAGAAGATATAGGTTTTTGTAAACTGAAAATATAAAAACAGCAAGGTAACAAGTGGTAAAAGTGAGCGTAAACGGTATTGCAATGATAGGAAACAAGGCCTACGGTTCATACTTTCGCTAGTGCAAGTTCTCTCAACAATAATAACATAGATAGAACATATGACAAGCCCTCAACATGCAACAAAGAGTCACTCCAAAGCCACTAATAGCAGAGAACAAACATAGAGATTATGGTCGGGTACGAAACCACCACAAAGTTATTCTTTCAAATCAATCCGTTGGGCTATTCCTATAAGTGTCACAAACAACCCTGGAGTTTTTACTAGAATAACACCTTAAGATACAAATCAACCAAAACCCTAATGTCACCTAGATACTCCATTGTCACCTCAAGTATCCGTGGGCATGATTATACGATATGCATCACACAATCTCAGATTTATCCAACCAACATAAAAGTACTTCAAAGAGCGCCCCAAAGTTTCTACCGGAGAATCAAGAACGTGTGCCAACCCCTATGCATAGGTTCCCAATGTCACGAAACCCGCAAGTTGATCACCAAGACATACATCAAGTGTTCTCATAAAGACTCAATCCGATAAGATTACTTCAAAAGGGGAAACTCAATTCATCACAAACGAGTAGAGGGGGATAAACATCATAAGATCCAACTACAACAACAAAGCTTGGGATACATCAAGATCGTGCCATAGAGGAACACGAGAGAGAGAGAGAGAGAGAGAGAGAGAGAGAGAGAGAGATCAAACACATAGCTACTGGTACATACCCTCAGCCCCGAGGGTGAACTACTCCCTCCTCGTCATGAAGAGCGCCGGGATGATGAAGATGGCCACCGGAGATGGATCCTCCCTCCGGCAGGGTACCGGAAAGGGGTCCCGATTGGTTTTTGGTGATTCTGGAGGCTTGCGGCGGCGGAACACCCGATCTATCTTCTGTTCTAGAAGTCTTAGGGTACGACGGTATATATGGGTGAAGGGGGAACGTCGGTGGAGCTACGGGGGCCCACGAGGCAGGGGGCGCGCCCAGGGGGGAGGGCGCGCCCTCCACCCTCGTGACCGCCTCGTGGATCTTCTGACGTGGGGTCCAAGTCCATCAGGTGGGTTTCCTTCCAAAAATAACTTCTCCAGTTGATTTTGTTCCGTTTTGACTCCGTCTGATATTCCTTTTCCTTGAAATACTGAAATAGGCATAAAACAGCAAATCTGGGCTGGGCCTCCGGTTAATAGGTTAGTCCCAAAAATAATATAAAAGTGGATAATAAAGCCCAATATTGCCTAAAACAGTAGATAAAGTAGCATGGAGCAATAAAAATTTATAGATACGTTGGAGACGTATCAAGCATCCCCAAGCTTAATTTCTACTCGTCCTCGAGTAGGTAAATAATAAAAAGAAGAATTTTTGATGCGGAGTGATACTTTGGCATAATTTCAATGTAACTATTCTTACTTGTGATATGAATATTCAGATCCGAAAGATTTAAGACAAAAGTTCATATTGACACAAAAATAATAATACTTTAAGCATGCTAACTAAGCAATTATGTCATCTCAAAATAGCATGGCCAAAGAAAGTTCATCCCTACAAAATCATATGGTTAAGCTATGCTTCATTTTCGTCACACAAAGATGTTTCCAACTTCTATACCCCCGATGACAAGCCAAGCAATTGTTTCATACTCAAATAATCTCAAACTTTTTCAACCTTCACGCAATACATGAGCGCGAGCCATGGACATAGCACTATGGGTGGTATAGAATATGATGATGGGGATTGTGTGGAGAAGACAAAAAAAGAAAGTCTCACATCAACGAGGGTAATCATGAGCTATGGAGATGCCCATCAATTGATGTTAATGCAAGGAGTAGGGATTGCCATGCACCGGATGCATTAGAGCTAAGAATGCTCAACAAAAGAAAACTAGTGGGTGTGCATCCAACTTGCTTGCTCATGAAGACCTAGGGAATTTTGAGGAAGCCCATCGTTGGAATATACAAGCCAAGTTCTATAATGAAAAATTCCCACTAGTATGAACAAGACAACTTATGAGACTCACTATATGAAAATCATGGTGCTACTTTGAAGCACAATATATGAGACTCACTACATGAAGAACAAGGTGCTACTTTGAACCACAAGTGTGGAAAAAGAGATAGTAGCATTGCCCTTTTTATTTTCTCTTTTTTTGGGCCTTTCTTTTTTTTGGCCTTTCTCTTTTTTTTGATTGGGCAATGCTCTAATAATTATGATCATCACACTTCTATTGATTACAACATAATGATTACAACTCGATACTAGAACAAGATATGACTCTATATTAATGCCTCCCGCGGTGTACCGGGATGGTGCAATGAATCAAGAGTGACATGTATGAAAAATAATGCATGGTGGCTTTGCCACAAATACGATGTCAACTACAAGATCATGCAATGGCAATATGACAAAAGTAAAGCATGTCATGATGATGGTGGAAGTTGCATGGCAATATTTCTCAGAATGGCTATGGAAATGCCATGATATGTAGGTATGGTGGCTGTTTTGAGGAAGATATAGGGAGGTTTATGTGTGAAAGAGCGTATCATATCACGGGGTTTGGATGCACCGGCGAAGTTTGCACCAACTCTCAATGTGAGAAAGGGCAATGCACGGTACCAAAGAGGCTAGCAAATGGCGGAAAGGTAAAAGTGCGTATAATCCATGGACTCAACATTAGTCAAAAGAACTCATATACTTATTGCACAAATTTAGAAGTCATCAAAAATCAAGTACTACGCGCATGCTCCTAGGGGGATAGATTGGTAGGAAAATACCATCGCTCGTCCCCGACCGCCACTCATAAGGATGCACAAGCCAGGTACACTTCATGCTTCAAATTTGTTACACAACTTTACCCACACGTGCATGCTACGGGACTTGCAAACTTCAACACAAGTATTTCTCAAATTCACAACTACTCAACTAGCACGACTATGATATTATCACCTCCATATCTCAAAACAATTATCAAGCATTAAATTTATCTTAGTATTCAATTCACTCAAAAGAAAGTTTCACATATCTTGAACACTAAGTATATTAACATTAAGCAAATTACCATGCTATTAACGACTCTCAAAATAATCTAAGTGAAGCATGAAATATCAAGTTTATTTAAAACAAATCACCACCGTGCTCTAAAAGATATAAGTGAAGCACTAGAGCAAACAACAAGCTACTCCGAAAGATATAAGTGAAGATCAATGAGTAGCTAAATGATTATGTAACTATGCGAAGACTCTCCCATTTAGGAATTTCAGATCTGGATACTTTATTCAAACAGCAAGCAAAGCTAAAGAAAACTATATTGCAAGGATAGCACAACTCATGTGAAGAAGCAAAAAACTTAGGCTCAACCGATACTAACCGATAGTTGTTGAAGAAGAAAGGTGGGATGCCTACCAGGGCATCCCCAAGCTTAGATGCTTGAGACTTCTTGAAATATTATCTTTGGGTGCCTTGGGCATCCCCAAGCTTGAACTTTTGTGTCTCCTTAATTCCTCTCATATCATGGTTTCTCTTTTTATCAAAAGCTTCATTCACAACAAACTCAACAAGAACTCGTGAGATAGGTTAGTATAAACCAATGCAAAACCTTATCATATTATACTGTAACAAATCATCTAAATTATTATTCAACATTTAATAATAAATGCCTCTGCATATTTAATACTCGTATCATCAAATAGAATCATTAAACAAGCAAACATATGCAAACAACGCAAACATAACAGCAATCTGTCAAAACAGTACAGTCTGTAAAGAATGCAAGAGTATCAATACTTCCCTGACTCTAAAAATTATGAACTAAAATTCCCACTGTAATAAATTTATCATATCTCAATATGCAAAAAGATTCAACGTTATACCATGCTCTGACTTTTCTAGGTAATTTTTGCAACAACGGTAAACTTTCTGTTTTCAAACAGCAACATGCAAACTAGCAAAATAAGCATGGCAAAGGCTATCCTTGACTTTTTTATTGAAACTAAAGAGGCAAAACATTATTCTAACTACAGCAAGAAAATACTAACAAAATAAAATGACGCTCCAAGCAAAACACATATCATGTGGTGAATAAAAATATAGCTCCAAGTAAAGTTACCGATGAACGTAGACAAAAGAGGGGATGCCTTCCGGGGCATCCCCAAGCTTAGGTCTTGGTTGTCCTTGAATATTACCTTGGGGTGCCTTGGGAATCCCCAAGCTTAGGCTCTTGCCACTCCTTATTCCATAGTCCATCGAATCTTTACCCAAAACTTGAAAACTTCAACCACACAAAACTCAAAACAAAACTCGTAAGCTCCATTAGTATAAGAAAATAAAACCACCACTTAGGTACTGTAATGAACTCATTCTAAGTTCATATTGGTGTAATATATACTGTATTCTAACTTCTCTATGGTTCATACCACTTAATACTAGCCATAGATGCACCAAAATAAGCAAACAACACATAGAAAACAGAATCTGTCAAAAACAGAACAGTCTGTAGTAATCTATATCAAACGTATACTTATGGAACCCCAAAAATTATGAAATAAATTTCTGGACCTGAGCAATTTGTCTATTAATTATCTGCAAAAATAATCAACCTAAAAGCACTCTCCAGTAAAAAATGGCAGCTATTCTCGTGAATGCTAAAGTTTCTGTTTTTCACAGCAAGATCACATAAACTTCACCCAAGTCTTCCCAAAGGTTCTACATGGCACTTTATTGAAACAAAATCTATAAAACATGATTAATACAGTAGCATAATCATGTGAACACACAAAAACAGTAAGGATAAGTATTGGGTTGTCTCCCAACAAGCACTTTTCTTTAATGCCTTTTAGCTAGGCATGATGATGACAGTGATGCTCACATAAAAGATAAGATTTGAAACATAAAGAGAGCATCATGAAGAATATGACTAGCACATTTAAGTCTAACCCACTTCCTATGCATAGGGATTTTGTGAACAAACAACTTATGGGAACAATAATCAACTTGCATAGGAAGGTAAAACAGGCATAACTTCAAAAATTTAAGCACATAGAGAGGAAACTTGATATTATTGCAATTCCTACAAGCATATGTTCCTCCCTCATAATAATTTTCAGTAGCATCATGAATGAATTCAACAATATAACCAGCACCTAAAGCATTCTTTTCGTGATCTACTTGCATAGAAATTTTATTACTCTCCACATAAGCAAAATTCTTCTCATTCGGAATAGTAGTGGGAGCAAACTCAACAAAATAACTATCATATGGTTGAGAATTAAGATCAAGATGAAAAGTTTCATGGTTATCATTATTCTTTAAAGCATACATGTCATCACAATAATTATCATAGACAGGAGGCATGCTTTCATCATAGTAAATTTGCTCATCCAAGCTTGGGGGACAAAAAATATCATCTTCATCAAACATAGCTTCCCCAAGCTTGTGGCTTTGCATATCATTAGCATCATGGATATTCAAGGAATTCATACTAACAACATTGCAATCATGCTCATCATTCAAAGATTTAGTGCCAAACATTTTAAAGATCTCTTCTTCTAGCACTTGAGCACAATTATCCTTTCCATCATACTCACGAAAGATATTAAAAAGATGAAGCGTATGAGACAAACTCAATTCCATTTTTTGTAGTTTTCTTCTATAAAATAGACTAGTGCTAAAACAAGAAACAAAAAGGATCTGATTGCAAGATCTAAAGATATACCTTCACTTACCTAGCCTCCCCGGCAACGGCGCCAGAAAAGAGCTTGATGTCTACTACACAACCTTCTTCTTGTAGACGTTGTTGGGCCTGCAAGTGCACAGGTTTGTAGGACAGTAGCAAATTTCCCTCAAGTGGATGACCTAAGGTTTATCAATCCGTAGGAGGCGTGAGGATGAAGATGGTCTCTCTCAAGCAACCTTGCAACCAAATAACAAAGAGTCTCTTGTGTCCCCAACACACCCAATACAATGGTAAATTGTATAGGTGCACTAGTTCGGCGAAGAGATGGTGATACAAGTGCAATATGGATAGAAGATATAGGTTTTTGTAAACTGAAAATATAAAAACAGCAAGGTAACAAGTGGTAAAAGTGAGCGTAAACGGTATTGCAATGATAGGAAACAAGGCCTAGGGTTCATACTTTCGCTAGTGCAAGTTCTCTCAACAATAATAACATAGATAGAACATATGACAAGCCCTCAACATGCAACAAAGAGTCACTCCAAAGCCACTAATAGCGGAGAACAAACGTAGAGATTATGGTCGGGTACGAAACCACCACAAAGTTATTCTTTCAAATCAATCCGTTGGGCTATTCCTATAAGTGTCACGAACAACCCTGGAGTTTTTACTAGAATAACACCTTAAGATACAAATCAACCAAAACCCTAATGTCACCTAGATACTCCATTGTCACCTCAAGTATCCGTGGGCATGATTATACAATATGCATCACACAATCTCAGATTTATCCAACCAACATAAAAGTACTTCAAAGAGCGCCCCAAAGTTTCTACCGGAGAATCAAGAACGTGTGCCAACCCCTATGCATAGGTTCCCAATGTCACCAAACCCGCAAGTTGATCACCAAGACATACATCAAGTGTTCTCATAAAGACTCAATCCGATAAGATTACTTCAAAAGGGGAAACTCAATTCATCACAAAGGAGTAGAGGGGGAGAAACATCATAAGATCCAACTACAACAGCAAAGCTCGGGATACATCAAGATCGTGCCATAGAGGAACATGAGAGAGAACACGAGAGAGAGAGAGAGATCAAACACACAGCTACTGGTACATACCCTCAGCCCCGAGGGTGAACTACTCCCTCCTCGTCATGGAGATCGCCGGCGTGAGGCTTATGGCGGCGGAACTCCCGATCTATCTTCTGTTCTGGAAGTTTTAGGGTACGACGGTATATATGGGTGAAGGGGAACGTCGGTGGAGCTATGGGGGCCCCACGAGGCAGGGGGGCGCCCAGGGGGGAGGGCGCGCCCTCCACCCTCGTGACCGCCTCGTGGCTCTTCTGACGTGGGGTCCAAATCCATTAGGTGGGTTTCCTTCCAAAAATAACTTCTCCAGTTGATTTCGTTCCGTTTTGACTCCGTCTAATATTCCTTTTCCTCGAAATACTGAAATAGGCATAAAACAACAAATTTGGGCTGGGCCTCCGGTTAATAGGTTAGTCCCAAAAATAATATAAAAGTGGATAATAAAGCCCAATATTGCCTAAAACAGTTGATAAAGTAGCATGGAGCAATCAAAAATTATAGATACGTTGGAGACGTATCAGGTAGCTATTTGAGTATGGGAGGAGAGCCCTTTGACCGCTACCCGCCGCACACCTCCCTCCCAACTTCTCCATTGATGGCGCCCGAGCACCTGTTCTACAGTGTGGCTATATGTCTCACTGGACTGAGATTTAAGAAGAAAAATGTAAATCTGAAAAGAAAGTTTTGCACGGATCTTGATGTAAGATCCGATGGAGCTATATAGCAACGACTGCGACTTATAGCAAGAATGATGAATATAAGGACGATGACAGTGGATAATAATTGTCTTACATATTTAGAAACATAATTAAAAAAGGCACATGCGGCAATGCCCGAAATACACAAGGGCAAAAGAAGAAGGAAGACAACGATCTGGCTCGCTGATCTCTACTTTCTTGATGCGTTGTTGCAGGCCACGTGAACTAGTCTCCACGGCGATCGGCGACGAGCTCTTTCTTGTCCTCAAGATGCTGCTTGAGAGCATACACAGATTCCTCCACCAGCCTTCTGCGCTCGATGCGCAGCTTGTTATTCTTGTCCATAAGTTTCTCGACGATGACGCCGGTCGTCTTCAACAAGGCAGTGGTCTGCTCCTGCTGCTCCGCACTTCCGATGATCTTCGCCCTCAGCAGGTCGAGCTCGGTCCGGAGCTCCGCATTGCTCTCATTTAGTTGCCGGATGACGTCTGTAGACTGTTCAAACAAGGCTTGCAGGTCATCCTACAACCTTGCCCACCTGGAGATCTGATCCATCTGCCTATGGACGAGGGCACACATGCGCCTGTAAGAGTCCTCGCCTGCCCGCGAGGCATTTTCCCAGGCGCCGCGGCAAGGGAGGACATCTCTGCTGCATTCGCAGCGTGGCGGGACATCTCTTCTGCTTCCGCGGCGCAGCCGGACCAGTCTGCTGCATCGACGGCACGGCGGGTCCTCCGTGCTGCTTAGGCGGCGCGGCGGGACCTCTCTGCTGCTATGATCGTGCAACAGGACATGTTGGCTGCTATCGCAGCGAGGTGGGACATCTCTAGTGCTCCCGCTTCCAGGCTCACCTCTCCCTGGTCGCAATCTCTCAACGCAGAACTCACGCTGGCCATGGCGGACGCAAGGGAACGATGATGAATGACTTGTTTGTTTTTTTACTTTTTGTGGATGAGGAGTTGAGGAGGAATGTGCAGTGCTCTTGGAGTAGTAGTATTTATAACCGCGTAGTAATATGCTCCTAAGTGGGAAACTGTTTAGGTTTTGATCGGTGTGAACAGGTTTGCAATTTGGAATGTGACGGGACGCACGCTGAAAATTTACTGACGGTTATAAGTGCGACACTATTCCTGAAAGGCGTAATGTGGGCATGTACGCCTTCTCGGCCGCGTACGAGGCGTTTGCACCATAGGGTGCACCGCAATAGGCAATGTCAGCACACGTCTTTTAATTAGAATGGGTGTGCCCGTCTAGCGCACACACGTTGATCTATCTAACTGTTTCAGTTTGTTGTGGCTAATCGCAAACAGTTCATCCATGTGAAGTGTATGCCATTAATCACAGACACTTTGATCTGGCTTACCCGTTTCTGTTCTGTTGCCTAATCGCAAATAGTTAATCCTTCTGAAGCGTATGCCCTCAATCACACACACCTTGATCTGGCTGACCCTTTCTTTTGTGTTGCCTAATCACAAACAGTTCATCCGAGTGAACCGTATGTTGTATATCGCACACACCTTCATCTGGCTTGCCTGTTTCTTTTGTGTTGCCTAATCACAAACAGTTCATCCGAGTGAACTGTATGCTCTATATCACACACGCCTTCATCAGGCTGCCCGTTTCTTTTGTTCCGCCTCATCGCAGACAGTTCATTGGACTGAACCGTATGACCTGGATCGCACACACAACTAAAATCTGAACCGTGTTTGATGCATCCTCCATCGCAAATGTTTTCACCTTTTTTGACGGTTTTCATACAACACTGTTTGCAATTATGGCATCGCACACAATTTCTCGAAGGGTCTCTGATCGTAGGGTCGTGTTAGCAGCATCCTGCAGTAGTGGGTGGAAGTGTAGGCATGTTCTGATGGCTCTCTCTATGAATGAAGAGTGGGTGGAGGGGTATATATAGCCCCCACACAAAATCTAACCATTACACACAAATCACCAAACTCGGTGAGACCGAATCAGTAAACTCGGTCAGACCGATTTAGTTCAAAATGTGAACGTTAGGCTTTTCGGCGGGACCGACATGTCAACTTGGTGGGGCCGATTTCATTAGGGTTAGGGCATAACATAATCTCGGTGAGACCGACTTTGGTGATAAGCTAACAGAGAGTTGGTCAGGCAAACTCGCTGGGACCGATTCGCTCATCTCAGCGAGACCAAAACATTACAAAGGGGAAACAGAGTGTTTGCATTGCAGACTCGGTGGAACCGATCGCTCATCTCGGTTGGACCGAAATGTTACGAAGGGAAACAGAGAGTTTGCCATCCCATCTTGGTGAGACCGAGATTCCTATCTGTGAGACCGAAGTGACTAGGGTTTGTGGCAGTGGCTATGTCAAATGAACTTGGTGGCGCCGGATAGGATGTTTCGGTGGGGCCGAGTTTGACTTTTGGTTTGGGACATATATGGATATGAGAAAGTGGTTGAGGGTTTTGGAGCATACCACTAAGCATTTTGAGCAAGCAACCTATTAAGCAACACCTTATCCCCTTTTAATAGTATTGGCTTTTCCAATGGATCAATGTGATCTTGGATCACTAAAATTAAAATGTAGAGTCTTGAGCTTTGAGCTTTGAGCCAATCTTTTGTCCTTAGC
The DNA here is from genome assembly GCA_032464435.1 of Aegilops umbellulata. NCBI lineage: Eukaryota > Viridiplantae > Streptophyta > Magnoliopsida > Poales > Poaceae > Aegilops > Aegilops umbellulata. Next base: position 406,311,622 of record CP136054.1, on the reverse strand, counting down.
ATTTTGAGGGGTCCACATTTCTAATCCATGCCATGCCAATCACTGAGCTGTCCTGGAATATTTATCTTGAAATAGCATTAGCTCAATGAGCTATATGTGGTTAATAATTACCAAAACCACCCAGGGATAGTTGCACTTTCAATCTCCCCCTTTTTGGTAATTAATGACAACATATAGATGAAAGCTTTGACAAATGATTGTAAGATTGAAATACATCGTCGCTTTGAGAAGTATGTGATAAGCAAGAGCTCCCCCTAAATTTGTGCATTATTTAAAATTTGCTTTTGAATGCAAATGCACAATCGATTAGGATCATGGGTTACTCTTCCATGTCACATACATTTTGGTGGAGCACTCAAAATGATAGAAATTAAAAGCATGCACTCATCACCAAGCAAAATAAATGATCATTTATGAGATATAAGAGATAGTATCATCCAAGCAAGCATTAAAGTAGCATATGATCAAACACATGATCAAACAAGTATCTCACACACAGAGAGTATGAACCAAGCACACAATAAAGTTCAACCAAAAACAAGAGATACAAAGAAGAAAAACACTCTCTCTCGAAGCCTATGATCTATACATTTCTCCCCCTTTGGCAACAAGTTACCAAAAAGTTTGAAAATGCATAGTGCTATGCGTCTCTGAGGCTTGGTCTTTGGGAGGTGGTGTAGAGAGAACTCCAAGGACGAAGGCATCTGTCGATGTAGTTGGAGCCGGTGGAGTGGCTGCTAGAGGTGGCACTGGAGCTGTAGCTGCTGGTTCTGACAATGTAGCTCTAGTATCTGGTACATGCACTGCAACAGACCTCTGACTCCTTGGCACTCGCTGAAATGCATCTGTAGTAGCCTTCCCCTTTGTGACGCCCCCGATTCAATCGTACACTAATCATGCACGCAAATGTGTACGATCAAGACCAGGGACTCATGGGAAGATATCACAACACAACTCTACAACATAAATTAAGTCATACAAGCATCATAATACAAGCCAGGGGCCTCGAAGGCTCGAATACAAGTGCTCGATCATAGACGAGTCAGCGGAAGCAACAATATCTAAGTACAGACATAAGTTAAACAAGTTTGCCTTAAGAAGGCTAGCACAAACTGGGATACAATCGAAAGAGGCGCAGGCCTCCTGCCTGGGATCCTCCTAACTACTCCTGGTTGTCGTCAGCGGGCTGCACGTAGTAGTAGGCACCTCCAGTGTAGTAGGAGTCGTCGTCGACGGTGGCGTCTGGATCCTGGGCTCCATCGTTTGGTCGCAACAATCAGGTAGAGAGATGGGGAAAAGGGGAAACAAGGCAACCGTGAGTACTCATCCAAAGTACTCGCAAGCAAGGAGCTATACTACATATGCATGGATATATGTGTAAAGGGCCATATCAGTGGACTGAACTGCAGAATGCCAGAATAAGAGGGGGATAGCTAATCCTGTCGAAGACTACGCTTCTGGCAGCCTCCGTCTTGCAGCATGTAGAAGAGAGTAGGCTGAAGTCCTCCAAGTAGCATCGCATAGCATAATCCTACCCGGCAATCCCCTCCTCGATACCCTGTTAGAGAGCGATCACCGGGTTGTATCTGGCACTTGGAAGGGTGTGTTTTATTAAGTATCCGGTTCTAGTTGTCATAAGGTCAAGGTAAAACTCCGGGTCGTCCTTTTATCGAGGGACACGGCTATTCGAATAGATAAACTTCCCTGCAGGGGTGCACCACATAACCCAACACGCTTGATCCCATTTGGCCGGACACACTTTTCGGGGTCATGCCCGGTCGCGGAAGATCAACACATCGCAACCCCACCTAGGCACAACAGAGAGGTCAGCACACCGGTGTAAACCTAAGCGCACAGGGGTCTGGGCCCATCGCCCTTAGCACACCTGCACGTTGCGTGGGCGGCCGGAAGCAGACCTAGCAACCTCCAGTACAACGGAAGTCACGTCACGCGGTCCAATCTGGCGCGCGCCGCTCAGTCGCTGACGTCACGAAGGCTTCGGATGATACCACGACGCCAGGATACCCATAACTACTCCCGCGTAGATGGTTAGTGCGTATAGACCAAATGGCCAGACTCAGATCAAATACCCAGATCTCGTTAAGCGTGTTAAGTATCCGCGAACGCCGACCAGGGCCAGACCCACCTCTCTCCTAGGTGGTCTGAACCTGCCCTCTCGCTCTTCCACAAAGTAACAGTCGGGGGCCGTCGGGAACCCAGTCCCACCACTACCTGGGTGGAACCACCTGCCCCCTTCAACCCCCATCTCCGAACAGTATCACAGGTAATGTAACAGTGTAAAGTATATAGTATATGCTCGTGATCACCTCCCGAAGTGATCGCGACCCAGTAGTATAGCATGGCAGACGGACAAGAGTGTAGGGCCACTGATGGAACACTAGCATCCTATACTAAACAGTAGGATAGAAGGTAAAGGTAACAACAGTAGTAGCAAGGACAGGCTATGCAGCAGTATAGGATTAACGGAAAGCAGTAACATGCTACACTACTCTAATGCAAGCAGTATAGAGAAGAATAGGCGATATCTGGTGATCAAGGGGGGGCTTGCCTAGCTGCTCAGACAAGAAGGAGGGGTCGTCGATGTAGTCGATCACAGGGGTACCGGCATCGGTCTCAGGGTCTACCGGAAAGAAGTAACGGAGGGGGAACACAATAAATAACAGAGCAATCAAATGTAACAAAAAGCAAGAAGAGGCAATATGTTGTGTTAGAGGTGACCTAACGTAGGGATAGGTGATACCGGCGAAGGGGGGAAACATCCGGGAAAGTATCCCCGGTGTTTCGCGTTTTCGGGCAGAGGAGCCGGAGGGGGAAAGTTGTGTGTTTGATATGTTAGGGGTGTGTGGTGGACGAATGGGCTGCTTATCCGGATACGTCTCGCCGTTCTGAGAAACTTTCATGTACAAAGTTTCTTCATCTGAGCTACGGTTTAATTTATATTAATTTTTAAAGTTTTAAATCATTTTCTAATTTATTAATTATTAATTAAATTAACATTATCCAGAATAGTGTACGCTGATGTCAGCAGTCAACAGGGCGTTGACTGGGTCAAACTGACGCGTGGGTCCCATTTGTCATAGTCTAACAACTAATTAATAGTTTTAATTAACTAATCAAGTTAATTAAGTACTAAATAGAGTTAAATAAGTTAATTAATTATCTAATTAATTAATTAATTAATTAGATAATTAATTAAATAACTAATTACTTATTTTCATTTTTTAATTACATTTTCTTTTCGTTTTTTCTACCAAGACAGGGGCGTGGGCCCCATCTGTCAACTGCCCAGGGGGCCATAGCGGGTTACGGGCGCTGGGTGATCGGGCGGAGCCCCGTGAGCGTGCGGGCGGTTACGGGCGCCGGGCGTGCAGGCCCGAGGCCACCACGGGGGGCGCCGGCCTCGATGGCAGTCGGAGTAGAATGGTGAAACGGCGGCGAGGACGGACGGTGGGGGCGACGCGCGGCCATCGGCGCAGTAGAGCGCCGAGCACGGCGGCTGTGGGCGCGAGCGGTGGGGACCGCACGGGTGCCGACGAGGGATGCGATGGAGGCGCGGTGGTGCGAGGCCATAGTGGCACGGCGGCGGGGAACGAGCACGGCCGTGGTAGACAGCAGCGACAGTAGCCGGCCGCGGGGGTGCAGCAGGGGGAGTCGAGCAGCGCACGGTGGAGGGAGGAGGGCGCGCGTAGTGGGGCGGAAGCGGGCGACGACGCAGGGAGCCGGACGGCGTGCGGGACAGAGGGGAGAGGAGGAGCGGCCGGAGCCTCACCGTGCGGCGTAGGGCACGAGGCAGTGGGGGACAGTGAGGAGGTCGGGGACGCGCAACGACGGAGAGGAGGCAGTCCGGTGTGGGGAGGAGACGAGGAGGCGCCGGCGGAGACGGGCGGTGCCGACCGGCGACGGGGCGTAGGGACGAGGCGGCGAGGTCAGGCCCCCATGCCCCGATCCGATCTGGATCGGGGGGAGGCAGAGGAGGAGTGGGACGAGGGGGAGGGAGCGGGGGCGAGTGGGAGCAGTGGGGGGTGGCGCTAGGTCACGGGAGGGGAGGAGGCCTAGTAGGCCAGGGGTGCAGGAGTGGGTCGGCTGGGCCGACTGGCTCCTTCGGCCAACTGGGCCAAGGCCCAGTCGGGGGGGTTGTCTTTGATTTTCTTTTTCCTTTTCTATAGTTTTTATTTTACTTTTGCTCTGGTTTGTTAATTGTTTAACCACCAAAGGACTTTTGTAAATCATGTAGCTTGTCACATGAACATCATTGCATTATATAGCAATGCCACAAAAAGCTGAAGGTCTTTCGAAAAGGTTTAATTATTTTTAGAGAGCGAAAAGGCCAAGTGATGTGCTGTTGGTCCAATGTTTTAATTCCTAGGGGCATTTTTGTAGTTTATAAAGTGTTGGTTTTATTTTTATAACAATTTTGGTAATTTTTGCAATATTGTGAACATTTTAGTTTTTAGCACTTGAAAACTTTTGTTGTTTGTTTTTATTTTAAATTTGAATTCGAACGGGATTGAATCATCGGTAGATTAACAACAGTAACAAAAGTGACGTGGCATCATTAACGTGGGATTACTGTAGCCTAATTATCCAGGCGTCACACCCTTCTTCTCTTCTGCTTCCTCCTAGAGCTGCTCAACTGCTATCTAGATCTCAGTGACTTTCAGATCAAGATCATAGAACTTGGTCTCCATGATCCTCTCCAAGCTCTCCTGATTCTGAGTCAGGGTGGACAATCCCTTCTCAATCCTCAATGTAGCTTGAATCAGATATCCTAGTTGATCTTGTTTGCTCTTCAAGAACACCTGAGATGCGTCCTCAGCACTTGGCATCCTTGCAGCTTTCTCTGCTTTTGCTTTAGCTCTCTTCTCTTGTGCTTGAGCTGATGAAGGTTCATTCTCGTTCATGACAACTTCATTATCTTCAAATTCTAGGAGCAAGGGTAATGCTCTTTGTCCAACAAGTAAGTGCATGTGCCCATCTTGGAGTTGATGAGCACCTGAATATGTGGAGCATACCCACATGATCTCTTCTGGTCAGTAGTTGTCCTCTTGATTGTCTCTACAATCAGACTCCTGACCTTGAATTTTTTAGGCACATCAAATATTTGCAGCAAGTTGATGGAGTGACCTCTAATCATCTTGTGATCTCCAGACTTGGGTAGCAGAGTATGCCTTAAGATAGTGTTGATAGTGGGTAGACCAGACAACAAATAGTGCACAGATCCAAGCTTGTGTGTCTCCAAAGCTTTATCAGGGATCTCCTTGTACATGTTTGCCATAGTGTTGTGGTCCTTCTTGTTCTTGGCATACACATCCAAGTCATCCTCATGCTCTTCTGGGGCATTGATCAACTTGGCCCATTCTTCAATTGTAGATTGGTACCTTGTACCTTCAGACATCCATAGTATCCTCCCATCTGGATAGAAATGAGCAGTTGAATAGAACTGCATGATCAGCTCATCATTCCATTTGGTGAGCTTCTGACCAACAAATTCATCTACTCCACAAGCTTTGAAGCTGTCATATGCACATGGGAAGTGATCTTCATTCTCTTTGATGAAATACCAATCAACCCATCTCATGTCACAAACAATTGGCCTCTTGTCAAGCAAAATGGTCTCATAAAAGCCTTGTTGTTCCTTAGTGTGAAATCTATAGTCAATTGCAGTCCTCCTCCTCACAGCATAAGGATCAGACTGTCTCCACAATCTCAGTCCTGCATCTTTCCTGATGTGCATGTCCTCAGCCAAAGGATGAGCATCATTGTGGTCTGGTATCTTGGGTTTCAGTTTTCTTAGCACAACGGCTTCATCATCCTCTTCTTCAACTTCACGCACTGGGGCCTTGTTCTTTTCTTCAGCAGGAATGTTTCTGGTGCTTCTCTTTGGCTTACTAGGCTTCTGAGCTTGAGTTGTTGCTTTGGGAGCAGTCTGGGGCTTTGATGGAGCAGCCCCTGACTTGATTGCATCTCCCATAAGCTTGTGAGACTTGGGAGCTGGTGCATCATCATCTTTCTCTTCCTCTTCTAAATCTCTTACCATAGTTGATTTTCCAAGAACTTTTCCAGTAGTGGTTCTTACCCTCTTCTTTTTCTTGCCATCTCCAGCTGCTTCACCATCATCTGATTCTATGGTGAATTTCATGGTTTCTCCTGTTGGAACTTTCCTAGGCTTTGACATTGGAATTCTCTTTGCTGGTGCCTTCTTGTTCAAGCCTGGTTTAGTTGCAGCAGTTGTGCCATACTCATTCTTCAGCACTTTCTTCCTTGAGGTGGCCTCGTCCTCAACAGCCACATAGTCCTCATCCTCAAAATCTGAGGTTTGCTTCTTTCTTGATCTGGTGGCTGCCTTGGGCAAGTTACTAGGTGTGCTCCTGCTTCCCTCATCATAGCTGCTTGAGGGATCAGAACCCTCGCTCAATTGCACTTGTTCTTCAGACCTGTTCTGACTGTCACGCTGGTCAGACATGTTGGCAATTACACAGATAGCAAACCCTGTGAATAGATGTAGATGAGCTTCACAAAGTGCAGAGTTTTTGTAAAACAGATGGGTCAAAAACTTAGTTTTAGTTCTCCATAGAAAGCATTTCGGAGCTACCGATTTGTTAAACTCGGTGATACCGAAGCAACTTTTGGAGCCTAAACTAGTGAACTCGGTCAGACTGAGTCACAGTTAGGTGGCACCGAGATTGCTAGGGTTTCACAGAGAGTCGAACTCGGTCACACCAATTTGCAATTTTCGGTCGGACCGAAAACGCATGTGTGATGGCCTAAGCCAAATCGGTGAGACCAATTTCTACAACTCGGTCGATCCAAGATGGGTTCAGCGGAGACCTAACCCTAAATTTTCAAATCAAACCTAACCTAAAGGATGTTCTCTCTGGATAGATCGTTTGCATACATTGTAAAGATCATGGCAAAGCAATGTGCTACGAATTGGAGTTAGGAAATAGCACAAAGAGTCGAACCCATACCCTAGTTCGGCGGAGGTTCGCTACGGCGGCAACGACGGAGCTGAAATCCATTGACGGCGACGGAAACCAAGAGCGGGAGGTCGCTGGCGGCGAGGAGACGATCCGGAGACCTGAGGAGGCAGTGCAAGACACGCGCGGGCTGACGAGTTTGAAGAAATTTCCAAAATCTCACCCGTGGGTTTATATATCCCGACCCTGTCGGTGTGACCGAGTGGAACAACTCGGTGGCATCGAGATGCAGAATCGCAAGCGTTACTGCAACTCGGTGTGACCGAACAGTTCAAATCGGTTGCACTGAGATTGAAAACCTAGATCAACTTAGTGATCTCGGTGTGACTGAAGTTAATAACTCGGTCATACCGAAATGCACAAAGAGGTTTTGGAAGTTTAAGTCTATGACAAATCGGGGACTCTGAGTGCTCCTCACACAGAGTGGTTCGAATCTATCTTGATCAATATTTGTGATGTAGCATGAATAGAGTTTGAGACGAGAAGAGCATCGATAGCTAGAGGGTGTTCTTAGGCATTCTTGTCCATCCATTTGGCAAAAGAGAAAAATCCAAACAATCAAAACAACAAATGGATGTCCTCGAATGAGTAAAATATGCAACCAACATGCTCACACAATAAAATGGCAAATGAAATATGTGACAAAGCATGCACAAACATTCTTGCATCTATCAAGCAATTGGTGATGACTAGGTCATCTATATATGAGTATATTGACTTAGGAGTCAAATGAGAACATTTGATCATAGGTCATACTCATTGTTTAAGCACAAGGGGGTTACCACTTTTACATAAAGCATTGTTGTGTTCACACCATTAGAGTTGCTTTAGCTCAATTGGTTAGAGTAAAGCTTCCCCTAGATGTGATATCCCCCCTAAGATGGATGAACTAACCTTGGGTTTTGTCAATGATGACTTCGTGTAGGTGTTGAAGATGTGGACGCTCAATGTTGATGTAGATCATTCGGAGCAATCCATTAGAGTGAGTTGCACTTTCAATACCTACATGGGTTAGTCCCACAAGGAACAAACAAGGATATCCATAGACATAGAGTGATGTACACATAGATGATGTCCATGAAAGCATTATGTTACCTTGTCCCTTGTCTTACCAACAAGAGGGTTTGTGATTCCTTGAACTAGTGCAAGATGTGGAAGTTGTTTGCATATGTCCTTGCCAAACAATATGAGTGAAGTATGTTGGCGGAGTCACCCTCAAGAACTCTCTAGTTCTTCTTCTTCGGGATCCACATCATCTTGATGGGAATCCTTGGAGTTGTAGTCGTACTTGATGAAGTAGAACTTGATGTAGTCTTGGGAACCCACTTAACCAAGGTCTTAGGAGCTTCTTCAAATGCATCAATCTCCTCTTGAAGCATGTCCTTGCCTTTTTGCTTGTGGTCTTGTGGTGGAAGATCATCTTGAGCTTGTGTCCCTTGGAAAGAAGTAGGATCATACTTCTCTTGTTGAGGAACAAACTTCGTCTTGGGGTATTGATACGTCTCCAACGTATCTATAATTTTTATTGTTCCATGCTATATTATATTCTGTTTTGGATGTTTAATGGGCTTTATTATACACTTTTATATTATTTTTGGGACTGCCCTATTAACCGAAGGCCCAGCCCAAATTATTGTTTTTTGCCTATTTCAGTGTTTCGCAGAAAAAGAATATCAAACGGAGTACAAACGGAATGAAACCTTCGAGAACGTGATTTTTGGAACAAACGTGATCCATAGGACTTGGAGTGGACGTCAAGCAACAGAAGAGGAAGCCACGAGGTAGGGGGCATGCCTACCCCCTCCCCCCCCAAGGCGCGCCCCCTACCTCGTGTCTTCATTGACATCCCAGGGCTCAACAGGGCCGCATCTCAGGAGCTTTTCTGGCCTTCGCACGTGGGCCGCTGCGAGGGCCCGCCTCACAGCTACGTTCGCATGCCATTTGGCCTACCAAGCGTGGCGTCCGCCTTCTAGCGCAACCTGCGAAGCATCCTGATGGCTCAGGAGGCCAAGCACCACGCCGTCCTGGCGGAGATGGAGACGGTCTTCAAGGAACCGCCTGGACCCCCAGAGCCTCCCGAGGCTCAGGGTCCCGGTGGCTCGTGAGGAGCAACCCCTTCATCACGCATCTTCAACTGCCCCAACATTCCTTCAACAACAGAACTAGGTGACATTTTCCAAGTTTATTTAGCTGGGAGCGCCCCTCGGACTGCATCATTCCCACACCACGTGGATCCATCCCTATGACATGTATCCCATTGCATCTTTAGCTTACTTTGCTGGGGGCGCCCCTCGGGCTGCATCATCCCCAAGCCGCTCGGGTCCAGCCCAGTAGCGTGTATTGTTCTCGCCTTTACCTGAGCTAGTTCGCTTCTCTGCACAACCTATCTATGATTATCACCTGCTTGATCGCCTCCCAGCCGATCATCTTTCTTCAGGGCCCTTCGCATAAGAAGGCTAGGCACGGCGTCTGTGCTCGGGCCCATCCCTGCAGCGTCGATAAATCCAACGGTTGAGCTCTATCTGGCAGGCCGGCCCCATCCACGTCACCTCCTAGGGTCGTTGGTGCCTGGCCTTCTCACGCGATAACCTCAGGAGATTCATTTGGCGCAGGTTGTCTAACCATCTCGCAGGACCACCACAGCCACCAAGAATCAAGACCAGGCGCAACCCGTCTTGAGGTAGGGCCTCGTGAGTCTTGTGCTGGCTCACAAGTGCCCAGACACACCTCGTCTAGCCCTACTGTGCAAGCCACGTGTCAGGGCGGGGCTGTACACGCCTCGGGGGCTCTCCGCAGGAGGGAGTCCCCTGTCACGTACCAATGGAAGCACCATGCTCTGTGCTGGCCGTCGACACTGCCGAGGAGCGGCCATGCCTGTGCCAGTGCGGAAGCGCCATGCTCTGTGCTGGTGATAAACAACTGAGGGAGGCCTCGCGGCCGTATCAACCTCAGGGAGCCCTTGAGCTCAATGTCTAGCCTCATCGCAACACCTCCCCTCGGGAGAGTCGCGCGAGGGGGCTGAGCACGGGGGCTGCGCTCGGGTCACGCCCCAGCGTACGCCACCCAGCCAGGTCCCCTGGACCTGGTCGTCCTACGCCCCTCCCGAGCCGAGCCTCGGCGAGGACAAAGGTATGAAGGTCGTTTGAGCGTCAAGGGGGACTCCTGAGCATCGTGACTCAGGAGCCTAACTGGCCACGTAGCCCCTCACTCCTTGGACTCGTCCCAGTGATCTGGACGACCCAACGATGGTTGAGGTCTGCGCGGGGTCGGGCCCTGCCGACGTAGAACACTAGACCTACCCTTGCATCTCCTTTCCATAAGTTGTTTACGTTTCAAGGGGGACTCCTGAGCATCGCGACTCAGGAGCCTAACTGGCCACGTAGCCCCTCACTCCTTGGACTCGTCCTGGTGATCCGGACGACCCAATGGCGAGGTATGCGCGGGGTCGGGCTCTGCCGATGTAGAACGTAAAGCAAATGGGAAGGAAATCGCAAAATCTCAAAGCAAATATTACAAGACATATTGTTCTCACAATACCAAACGCAAGTTTAAACGCCTCCACGAGGCATGATGCATGTTGCATGAGTAAAACAGGAAAGCAGCCGCGAGCAAGTCATCCCTGGACGTCTCCATCGCCCGCAAGGGGAGCTCCCTCCTTGGTGGCGTCGCCTTCACCTGTACCACCGGCCGGAGCTGGAGGATCGGTAGCACCGCCTGTCGAAGGCGTGGGAGCGAAGGCGCGGAACTTCTTCAGCAGGGCCTCCACCTGACCCTTCACGGCTGCGGCAACGGCTGCACATTGCTCGTCGTCCACAGGCTCCAGCAACTCGTCAAGGCGGGCGGCTGGATCGCGAAGATGGAGGTGGCTGAAGACACGCGTCAGCACAGCTGAAGAAAGGACGCGGGCCTCTTCCTCTGCCATGGGGCCGATGCCGCTCACGACTTCCTCAAGCGCCTCGACCAAGTAGGGAAGAAGCTGGGCAGGGCCGTCCTCGTCGGTGGTCAGCGGTTTCTCCAGGCCCTTCTCATAAAGTGTCTTCAGTGCCACACGAGACCTCTCCTCGAGGAGCGCGAAGGCCGCGCGGTCCTCGGCCAGAACCTTCGCCTTGGCATCAAGTTCAGCTTTCTCTGCCTTCACCTTCCGCTCCAGCTCCTCCAGACGGTCGCACTCGGTAGCCTGCGCCTTCACCGACTGCTCCAGCTCGGCGTCGCGACCCTTGATGGCATCTTCCCGAGCCTTCATCTTCTCCTCCTCCGCCTTGCAGCTACGGGCTCCTTCTGCACGCTCGTTGCGCAGGGTCTTCAGCTCAGCCTCCAGTGCCCGGCAGCGATTCTGGGCGGCCTCGACGTCCTTCAGCACCACCTCGCGAGCAGCCGCTGCTTGGGCGGCGGCCTTCTTCTCCTTCTTGGAGGTCGTTGTGGCCTGGCTTAGTGCCGCCCGAACGGACACATCAAAATCGACCCAGCCAGAGACCAGCTCCAGGCGCCCAACCACTAGGTGGGGGTCGGCGCCGTGAAGATCTTCTCGCAGCCGGGTCATCTCAGAAAGAGCGTGCTCCAGGATGTCAGGGGAGGCAGAAGGATCTGGAATCAGCGGTATAGCGGGAGGAGGAGGAGAAAGTATTGTCACCATAGCCTGGGAGATTGGGGGCTCTTGAGCCTTGGGGACTTCAGCAGCCGAGCCGGACACCGGTGCCTCCGGAGCTAGCGGGGCCACGAGGGCTGACGCCTCCCGAGGATTCACCCCAGTCCTCGTGAGGATGACCGAGCCGGGGAGACTTGAGCACCAACATTGCCCTTCTCCACGGAGGGAGACGTAGCCAGAGCAGGCAGGTTGGTCCCGAGCAGCACCACCGCCTCCTCCTTCCTCTTCTTTGCCGCAAGCGTCGGCCTAATCGCATAGCGGAAAAGCGTCAAGGTCAAGCAGCAGAAGGAAGAATGAAACAAGGCAAGAGCACTTACTGGTCCACCGTGGTGTAGTCCACCCTCCTCTTGCTAAGCTTGAAACCTGAGAGCCTCCCAGCCTAGGGCGCGGGCGTGCGGGCTCCAGGAGCAGAAGGAGGGGCAGCAGATGGCCCAGAAGCAGCCCCAGGCGGCGCCGGAGCAGGAGCAACACCTCGGGAGATCAGAGCCGACCTGCCCCTCGTCGGGATCGCAGACAGCTCCCCCCTCTGAAGGGAATCGGACTCGTCATCGTCAGGCAGGAAGGGAGCGGAGGATGTCAGCCTTGCGCAAGGGGGAGGTATCCCCCATCCCCTCGGGGGTCGCCTCCGAGTCGCGCTCCTCTTCTTCCTCCTCTTCCTCCTCCTGGCGAGAGTCGTCAGAGGACACATCCACTGGCGCCATCGCAGCCGGGACAGCAGGAGGCGCTGGCGGGACCAGCCAGCGCCCATCAAAGGTTGGCCTGGCAGCCGCAACCTGTGCCCCGTCCTTGCGGCTGAACAAGGGAACGAAGGCACTCGGCGGGTATTCTTGGTCGTCTCCGACCAGGAGGCTAATACATCTCCAACGTATCTATAATTTTTTATTGTTCCATGCTATTATATATTCTGTTTGGATGTTTAATGGGTTTTATTATACACTTTTATATTATTTTTGGGACTAACCTATTAACCGGAGGCCCAACCCAAATTGCTGTTTTTTTGCCTATTTCAGTGTTTCGAAAAAAAGAATATCAAATGGAGTCCAAATGGAATGAAACCTTCGGGAACATGATTTTAGGAACAAACGTGATCCAGAGGACTTGGAGTGGACGTCAGGCAACCAACGAGGAAGCCATGAGGCAGGGGGCGCGCCTACCCCCTGGGAACGCCCTCCACCCTCATGGGCCCCTCGTGGCTCCACCGACCTACTTCTTCCTCCTATATATACCTACGTACCCCCAAACCATCAGAGGCATCCACAAAAACCTACTTCCACTGCCGCAACCATCTGTACCCGTGAGATCCCATCTTGGGGCCTTTTCCGGCATCCTACCGGAGGGGGCATTGATCACGGAGGGCTTCTACATCAATACCATAGCCTCTCCAATGATGTGTGAGTAGTTTACCTCAGAACTTTGGGTCCATTGTTATTAGCTAGATGGATTCTTCTCTCTCTTTGGATCTCAATACAAAGTTCTCCTCGATTCTCTTGGAGATCTATTTGATGTAACTCTTCTTTTGCAGTGTGTTTGTTGAGACCGATGAATTGTGGGTTTATGATCAAGATTATCTATGAACAATATTTGAATCTTCTCTGAATTCTTTTATGTATGATTGGTTATCTTTGCAAGTCTCTTCGAATTATCAGTTTGGTTTGGCCTACTAGATTGATCTTTCTTGCCATGGGAGAAGTGCTTAGCTTTGGGTTCAATCTTGCGGTGTCCTTTCCCAGTGACAGCAGGGGGAGCAAGGCACGTATTGTATTGTTGCCATCGAGGATAAAAAGATGGGGTTTATATCATATTGCATGAGTTTATCCCTCTACATCATGTCATCTTACTTAAATCGTTACCCCGTTCTTATGAACTTAATACTCTAGATGCATGCTGGATAGCGGTCGATGTGTGGAGTAATAGTAGTAGATGCATAATCGTTTCGGTCTACTTGTCACGGACGTGATGCCTATATACATGATCATACTTAGATATTCTCATAACTATGCTCAATTCTATCAATTGCTCGACCGTAATTCGTTCACCCACCGTAATACTTATGCTATCTTGAGATAAGCCACTAGTCAAACCTATGGCCCTCGGGTCTATTTTCTATCATATTAATCTTCCAACACTTAGCTATTTCTATTGCCGTTTATTTTACTTTGCATCTTTATCATAAAAATACCAAAAATATTATCTTATCATATCTATCAGATCTCACTCTCGTAAGTGACTGCGAAGGGACTGACAACCCCTTTATCGCGTTGGTTGCGAGGTTCTTATCTATTTGTGTAGGTGCGTGGGACTCGAGCATGGTCTCCTACTGTATTGATACCTTGGTTCTCAAAAACCGAGGGAAATACTTACGCTACTTTACTGCATTACCCTTTCCTCTTCAAGGGAAAACCAACGCAGTGCTCAAGAGGTAGCAAGAAGGATTTTCTGGCACCGTTGCTGGGGAGTCTACGCACAAGTCAAGACATACCAAGTACCCATCACAAACTCTTATCCCTCGCATTACATTATTTGCCATTTGCCTCTCGTTTTCCTCTCCCCCACTTCACCCATGTCGTTTTATTCGCCTTCTTCCCGCATGCCTCTCTATTTGTGTTTCCACGTGCCTTCTATTTGCTTGCATCTTTGCTTGCTAAAAATCTATTGATATGGATCCACTTAAAGTGTTCTACTTGGATCATCTTCGATCCTTATGTGCTCGCGCTGAAACCCCAACTAGCCTAGTTGATGGGAAATCTTTAGATGAGCATGCTCATTTTGTGCGTCACCGTTTGTCTGAAAAAGGGAGACTCTTATGGAATCAAATAAACAGATTCTTGTGTTATGCTTGAAATCTTTGTGAAATTTTTGATATTACTTGTTGCTCTAAGAACCCTAAAAAACACCTTCCCTGCCTATGTGAGTTTAATGAAAATGAAATCTTGTCTTCTTATGCAAAGGGTGTTTACAGTTACTATGATATCAAACAAATTGAAGAATTTGTTGCTTTTAAGGATGCTAATGAAGTTGCTTCTTTGATTGAAAAGTACGATATTACTCTTTACGAATCTGAAAAATTTGAAATACTTGAATATTGCTATGAAAACTATGCTCATAATGTCTATGTCAAAGAATTTATTGAAAGAATGAATGTTGCTTCTGAAGAAAATAATGATATGCATGAATCTATAGATAATTATGATTTAAATATCCCTTGATGAACATGATGTTTCTTGTGGCCATGGTGCCAATATTTATGAAGATGAATTTGCTATGGTTCCTTATGTTAAACATGAGATTGTTGCTATTGCGCCCATACTTGATAGTTCATTTGATGAAAAGCATGATTTAAATGATTTTACTATAAATTCTCTTGATGTCAATTGTGCTAATGATATACAAAACCCTAAGCTTGGGGATGCTAAGATTGCTATGTCTACTAGTTATTGCAATGATCATGATTTGGGGCGATTCTTCTTATGATCTTGAAAATTTATTTAAGCCCCATGATGAACATGAGATTGATAATAGTGTTTACAATATTATTGAAAGTGGGTTTGGAAGAGTGTCAACTTTAGATACCACATATTTGGATTTTGATCAATCTTATGTTTTTTTTATAAAAGTGGGTTTGGAGAGGTCATGACTTTAGTTAATGTTAATCCCACTATTTTGGAAGAGTGTCAACTTTGCATGCATGTGGATCGTGTTGAAAATATTTTATGTGATAGCTATTTTGTTGAATTTTCTTATGATCCCACATGTAATTATTATGAGAGAGGAAAATATGGTTGTAGAAATTTTCATGTTACTAAATTACCTCTCGTTATGTTGATTGCTATTGTTTCTTTCCGCTTCCTTGCATATGCTAGTTTTTGCTTGCCTTGATAATTTGTTTGCCTATAAGATGCCTATGCATAGGAAGTATGTTAGACTTAGATGTGTTTGTCACATTCCATTTCATGCTCTCTTTGTGCTTCAATTCTTGTCTCTCATGCGAGCATCATTAAAATTATTAATGCCTAGCTAGGGGCGTTAAACGATAGCGCTTGTTGGAAGGCAACCCAATTTAATTTTTAGTTTTTAGTTTTTTGGTTCTGCTTAGGAATAAATCTTTTATCTAGCCTCTGGTTAGAGTTGTTTTTATGTTTTAATTAGTGTTTGTGCCAAGTTAAACCTATAGGATCTACTTGGATGATAGTTATTTGATCTTGCTGAAAATTGCAGAAACTTTCTGTTCACGAAAACAATTATTAAAAATCACCAGAACGTGATAAAATATTGATTCCAATTGAATTAAATCAATAAATAAATTATTTAGGTCTTCCTATTTTGGTATAATTTTTTGAGTTCCAGAAGTTTGCGTTAGTTACAGATTACTACAAACTATTTTGCTTTTGACAGATTCTGTTTTTCGTGTGTTGTTTGCTTATTTTGATGAATCTATGGCTAGTAAAATAGTTTATAAACCATAGAGAAGTTGGAATACAGTAGGTTTAACACCAATATAAATAAATAATGAGTTCATTACAGTACCTTGAAGTGGTGTTTTGTTTTCTTTCGCTAACGGAGCTCACGAGATTTTCTGCTAAGTTTTGTGTTGTGAAGCCTTCAAGTTTTGGGTAAGGATTTGATGGATTATGGAACAAAGAGTGGCAAGAGCCTAAGATTGGGGATGCCCCGGAAGGCATCCCCTCTTTCGTCTTCGTCCATCGGTAACTTTACTTGGAGCTATATTTTTATTCACGACATGATATGTGTTTTGCTTGGAGCGTCTTGTATGATTTGAGTCTTTGCTTTTTAGTTTACCACAATCATCCTTGCTGTACACACCTTTTGATACAGACACACATGATTCAGAATTTATTAGAATACTCTATGTGCTTCACTTCTATCTTTTGAGCTATATAGTTTTTGCTCTAGTGCTTCACTTACAACTTTTAGAGCACGGAGGTGGATTTGTTTTATAGAAACTATTATTCTCTCATGCTTCACTTATATTATTTTGAGAGTCCTACAAAACAACATGGTAATTTGCTTTAATTCTGAAATTAGTCCTAATATGCTAGGTATTCAAGATTAGTAAAAACTTTCTTATGAGTGCGTTGAATACTAAGAAAAGTTTGATGCTTGATGATTGTTTTGAGATATGGAGGTAGTGATATTAAAGTTGTGCTAGTTGAGTAGTTGTGAATTTGAGAAATACTTGCGTTGAACTTTGCGAGTCCCGTAGCATGCACGTATGGTAAACGTTATGTAACAAATTTGAAACATGAGGTGTTTCTTTGATTGTCCTCCTTATGAGTGGCGGTCGGTAATGAGCGATGGTCTTTTCCTACCAATCTATACCCTAGGAGCATGCGCGTAGTGCTTGGTTTTTGATGACTTGTAGATTTTTGCAATAAGTATGTGAGTTCTTTATGACTAATGTTGAGTCCATGGATTATACGCACTCTCAACCTTCCATCATTGCTAGCCTCTTCGGTACCGTGCATTGCCCTTTCTCACCTTGAGAGTTGGTGCAAACTTCGCCGGTGCATCCAAACCCCATGATACGATACGCTCTATCACACATAAACCTCCTTATATCTTCCTCAGAAAAGCCACCATACCTACCTATTATGGCATTTCCATAGCCATTCCGAGATATATTGCCATGCAACTTTCCACCATTCCGTTCATCATGACACATCCATCATTGTCATATTGCTTAGCATGATCATGTAGTTGACATCGTATTTGTGGCAAAGCCATCGTTCATCCAAGAAAACCTAATTCCACCGCCGCAACCTTCTGTACCCGTGAGATCCCATCTTGGGGCCTTTTCTGGAGTCCTGCCGGAGAGGGCATTGTTAACGGAGGGCTTCTACATCAACACCATAGCCTCTTCGATGATGTGTGAGTAGTTTACCTTAGACCTTAGGGTCCATAGTTATTAGCTAGATGGCTTCTTCTCTCTCTTTGGATCTCAATACAAAGTTCTCCTCGATTCTCTTGGAGATCTATTTGATGTAACTCTCCTTTTGCCGTGTGTTTGTCGAGACCAATGAATCGTGGGTTTATGATCAAGATTATCTATGAACAATATTTGAATCTTCTCTGAATTCTTTTATGTATGATTGGTTATCTTTGCAAGTCTCTTCGAATTATCAGTTTGGTTTGGCCTACTAGATTGATCTTTCTTGCAATGGGAGAAGTGCTTAGCTTTGGGTTCAATCTTGCGGTGTTCTTTCCCAGTGACAGCAGGGGGAGCAAGTCACGTATTGTATTGTTGCCATCGAGGATAAAAAGATGGGGTTTATATCATATTGCATGAGTTTATCCCTCTACATCATGTCATCTTACTTAAAGCGTTACTCTGTTCTTATGAACTTAATACTCTAGATGCATGCTGGATAGCGGTCGATGTGTGGAGTAATAGTAGTAGATGCATAATCGTTTCGGACTACTTATCACGGACGTGATGCCTATATACATGATCATACCTAGATATTCTCATAACTATGCTCAATTCTATCAATTGCTCGACAGTAATTCGTTCACCCACCGTAATACTTATGCTATCTTGAGAGAAGCCACTAGTGAAACCTATGGCCCCGAGGTCTATTTTCTATCATATTAATCTTCCAACAGTTACCTATTTTTATTGCCGTTTATTTTACTTTGCATCTTTATCATAAAAATACCAAAAAGATTATCTTATCATATCTATCAGATCTCACTCTTGTAAGTGACCGTGAAGGGATTGACAACCCCTTTATCGCGTTGGTTGCGAGGTTCTTATCTGTTTGTGTGGGTGCATGGGACTCGAGCGTGGTCTCCTATTGTATTGATACCTTGGTTCTGAAAAACAGAGGGAAATACTTATGCTACTTTACTGCATCACCCTTTCCTCTTCAAGGGAAAACCAACGCAGTACTCAAAAGGTAGCAGGTATTGATCTTCTTCCCACTCAACTCCATTGGCATTGAACTTTTCGTTCAAAACCAACTCCTTGATTCTTCCGGTGTCTTCCTTGCTTGCATACAATTTCCTCCAATTGCTTACTTCCAGCAAGACTCTTGTATACGCCTTTCTCTATAATTCCTTTCAATAGGATATTTTCTTGCTCAAGTGTAACTTGGCTAAGAGAATCATTAGTGGAATCAAGAGAACTACTAGAAGCAACAATGTTGGATTTAACATGATTGTTGTTACTACTAGAAGAAGAATATTTCTCAGTCTTGTTGCTAGATTTAACTTGTGGCATGTAAGTAGATAAGAGTAAACGCTTGGCAATGTAAGAAGAACTTTTCTTGCAAATATCATCATTGATTGCTTTTAAGAACTCATGGTCTTGCTCAAGGTTGAGCTTTTCAAAGCGTAACTTCTCATGAGTTTTTAATAGTTCTCAATGATCTTCCAAGGTAGTTTCATGAGCTAACTTAAGAGTGTTTAGTTCTTTAGTTAGACACTCAATCTCCTTCTTATCATCATCGTTCATTTTATCTTGATTATCATGATTAATAGCAAGTTCATCATAGTTTTCATCAGTAGAGTTGTCAACAAGTAAATCATCATCTCCTAGCAAATCATCTCCATCACTATTGAAATCAACATACTCGGGGTGTGATACCTTTGGGCCTTTAGCCATGAAGCATCTTCCAATTCCTTCAGTTGGTGAGTCAAATATGTTGTAGGAGTTGGTTGACACAAGTGCTAGACCGGCAACACCTTCATCTTGAGTATATTCGTAGTCGGAGTGATAACTTCTTTCAGACTGATGGTCGGAGTTGGAGCCGAACACCCATTCACCAATGTGAGCTTGATGTCTTCGTTTTGTGTAGCTCTTTGATGACTTTTCCTTCCTTTCCGAATCCTTGCTTCTCCGAGAGGTTCTTTGTTCATAACGATCATCTCTACTCCTTCTCTCTCTTGGTGGTGATTCTTCTCTTCTACTTCTTCTTTTAGGAGAATCTTCTCTTCTTTTGTAGGGAGCCATACACTCATTTGAGTAGTGTCCGGGTCTTCCACAATTTTAGCAGTTTCGCTCACGACTTGAAGATCTTTTTTCATTGTAGGACCTTGACTTGGAACTTCTTTCCTTTCTTCTACTCTTGTAGAACTTGTTGAAATTCTTCACCATTAGGCTCAATTATTCATTGAAGGTTTGTTTCTCACTTGATGATGTGGGAGCATCACATGAGGCTTTGTAAGCACCACTTGACTTGTTGTGAAGCTCTTCCTTATCCTTGAGTGACATCTCATGAGCAACAATTCTTCCAATGACTTCCGTTGGCTTGAGATCTTTGTAATTGGGCATCATTTGGATCAATGTGGACACGGTATCATATTTTCCATCCAACGCTCTTAGGATCTTCTTGATGATGAATCTATCTGTCATCTCTTCACTTCCTAAGCCGGCAATTCTCATTTGTGATGAGAGCAAGCATAGAGTACATTTCAGCGACACCTTCACCATCCTTCATTTTGAACTTGTCAAGTTGACTTTGAAGCACATCCAATTTGGATTCCTTGATGGAGTCAGTACCTTCGTGCATATCAATCAAAGTATCCCAAATTTCTTTTGCATTCTCAAGACGGCTGATTTTGTTGAATTTTTCGAGGCACAATCCGTTGAAGAGAATATCACAAGCTTGAGCATTGTATTGCAGCATCTTCAACTCTTCCGCGGTAGCTTCACAATTCGGTTCTCTCCCATCAAAGAATTCACCTTACAAGCCAATACACACAATAGCCCAAACGGCGGGGTTATGCCCAAGAATATGCATTTCCATCTTGTGCTTCCAACTAGCAAAATTAGTACCATCAAAGAAAGGACCTCTATGGTGGTAATTTCCCTCACTAGACGCCATACTCTCCTAGATTGTGAAAGCAAGGCTATGATCACCAAAAGCTATGGAAATCAAGGCAAATGGAGACCGTAGCTCTGATACCACTTGTAGGATCGAAAGTATGTCTAGAGGGGGTGATTAGACTACTTGACCAAATAAAAATCTAGCCTTTTCCCAATTATAAGTCTTGGCAGATTTTAACAACTTAGCACTAGTCAAGTAATCAACCTACACATGCAAGTCTAAGAGTATGGCAGCGGAATGTAAAACATTGCACATGAAGGTAAAGGGGAGGAGTTTGGAGGGAGCAAACGCAATGTAGACACAGAGATTTTTGGCGTGGTTACAATAGGGGGTGCTATCGTACATCCACGTTGATGGAGACTTCAACCCACGAAGGGTAATGGTTGTGCGAGTCCACGGAGGGCTCCACCCACGAAGGGTCCAAGAAGAAGCAACCTTGTTGTCGGTGTCAAAACCGGCAGATCTCGGGTAGGGGGTCCCGAACTGTGCGTCTAGGCGGATGGTAACAGGAGACAAGGGACACGATGTTTTTACCCAGGTTCGGGCCCTCTCGATGGAGGTAAAACCCTACTCCTGCTTGATTAATATTGATGATATGGGTAGTACAAGAGTAGATCTACCACGAGATCGGAGAGGCTAAACCCTAGAAGCTAGCCTATGGTATGATTGTTGTTGTTGTCCTACGGACTAAACCCTCCAGTTTATATAGACACCGGAGGGGGGCTAGGGTTACACAGAGTCGGTTACAAGGAAGGAGATCTACATATCCGTGTTGCCAAGCTTGCCTTCCACGCCAAGGAGAGTACCATCCGGACACGGGACGAAGTCTTCAATCTTGTATCTTCATAGTCCAACAGTCCAGCCAAAGGTTATAGTCCGGCCGTCCGGATACCCCCTAATCCAGGACTCCCTCAGTAGCCCCTGAACCAGGCTTCAATGACGATGAGTCCAGCGCGCAGATTGTCTTCGGCACTGCAAAGCGGGTTCTTCTCCAAATTCCGAATACCTGCTAAATAGTGTCCGGCTTCTTGTAAAACATGCGCTCCTTGGCTTCCACGCCTAATAATGGTCACCTTCCACGTGTCGAGCGAATGTGAGGAGCCAGGGTATTTTTACATTTACCCCCCTAGCTACGCAAATGAGTTGTCTATTAAAGAGACGAGGATTCAGATCCAAACCACACCATCCTCCCTCAGCAAGCATTCATCGGAGCGCACCCGAAAGAATCCATTACATCATGGCAGGTTAGCGCAGCTCCTCCTCTCGTTCCTCCAGCCCCATGCCCGGAGGTTGGGAGAGGTGTTCCGTCCCGCATAGTCAACTAGTAAAGCTTCAGACCCAGGGATTTCTCCCCCCAGCGTATATGGTCCCGGTTCGAGCCGGGCTCGCCACCTATAATGGCGGAGAGCAAGCGAAGAGCTTTCCCAGACCCTCTAAGGGAGAGCGGGTATGCCTTGTCCCTTATCTAATAAGGGGACTCGGTTTTCCAATCCATCCACTTCTCCGAGGGCTTCTGGAGTTCTACGGCCTCCAGTTGCACAGCCTTACTCCTGCCTCTATACTACATATCGCTGGATATGTAGCCCTTTGCGAGCTGTTTTTGGGTTGCGAGGCTCATTTCGCACTGTGAAAGAAGTTGTTCTGCCTGGTGCCCCGCTCACAGAGGGGGTCGATATATCAGGTGGGCGGAGCCGAAGTATGGCGCATCGCCGGTACCAGATACCTATCCGGAACCCCGAAGAAGGCGTCCGAGGACTGGCCTTCAGAGTGGTTTTATGCGGAAGACGTCCCTCTGCCAGATCCTGTTCGGATCGGCCTTCCCGTGTTTGATGGTGCTCCTTTGAAGAAGCGCCTGAGCTGGCGGCCACGAAGCCCCCACGAGAAAGATGACACAGACGTCGTTTACCTGATGGGCCGGATAAAGGTATTGGCTCAATCAGGACTGACCATGATCGACGTCATGGCAATATGCATTATGCGGGGGGTGCAGCCGCTTCAATATCAAGGACACCCAATGTGGGATTTCAACGGGGAGGATGACGCCACCTGCTGTGGCCGCAAGGGGCCGGAATCATCCGCCGCTCTAGCAAAAATCTTGTCTGATTTGTACAAGGGAGAAGAGGAGGAATTCCTCCGCGTCAATCCACAGGGCGGATTTTCTATGTACAATCCTCCGAGCTGGTAAGTTAATACTTTTTGCTCCCGTCCGTTCCATATTCCCACAGTTAAATATTTTACCTTGCGAATTCAACGCAGGAGCTGCGTAAGGCAGTTAGGGAGATCAACAGCCCACCTCCACAACCAGAGGATCCTGAGCGGTCCCTCGACCCGGCCTTCAAAGAGGATTCAGACATATCCGTGGAGCTGATCAATAGGGTATTTTACCAATTAAGCAGTGACGATGCCTTGGTGGCCATTACGGCCGATTACCCTGGGCTGCTACCAACTTCGCATGTGACTGAGATCAAAGTCCCAACATTTTTAAGAAGGATTCGTCCTTGTGCACTTTGCTCACCGTGTACCAACGGTGTTTTACAGGGAAGGCCCTTGGGACACCGTGCCGAGCCTACGGCGACTAGCCAACAAGGGGCTCCGAGGCCGGGCAGGCTAAAAAGGAACGCAGTACAGACTGAAACACCGGCGAAGTGGTATGGCGCGCCACCTCACTCCATGGTATCGTCTTTAAAGACGTATTAATGCCCGTGCTTTCTAGGAAGAAGAATGCTCGTCGGACTATATCCGGAGAGGTCGCCAATCACGCCTCAACTAGTCGTGCTCCAAGGCCAGACACGAAAGCGGAAACGAATACGAGGCGTACGTCGGATGCTCCTCCGACAGAGGATGCAGACAGAATGTCTGCCACAAATTCCGAGGTGGAGAGCACCATGAACCACAGGCGTCGCCGAGCCGTTCTCCGTGATGCTTGCTTCTCCCAAGAGGCATTTGACGCCTTCAACTCGGGAGACGCGTACCTCCGTGCTGCTCAAAATGGTCTAGCCAGAGCCACGGAGCAATATGTAAAGGATATATGGGTGAGAGAATTTGATGATTATATACAGTAGTAGCCCCTGAGACTTGAAGCAGTTAGAATAACTGATTTAAGGATCATTTGTTATGCAGGTTCTTACAGAAAAGAATACCCAATTGTCCCGTGAGCTTGAAGAGTGCAAATCCCAACTTCAGGACGCACTAGCCGCAGAAGAGGAGTCCAAGAAGACCCCCTCTGGTAATACATGTGTTGAATGATAGGTATCATGTAGAGTGCGGCCTATATGCAAATCTGACAGTAAAATTGCAGATGACGCCGGAGGGAATCCGGACGAGCAACATCTCCTACGTCGGCTAGAGGCCGGCGAGAGCGTGCTTATGAGGGTTAGGCAAGAGAAGAATAATCTCTAGGATGCCAACACCCAGCTGAGTGTGGAACTAAAGGATGTCTGTGCCCAGCTGTAAGACTCCGTGAAGGAGAATCATCGGCTTCGACGCGGCATTTTCAGTAAGTGCTTGAACGAACTTTTAAGAAGAGTTCGGTGAAGAAGTCGACTAACAGAGTTATGTCTGTAGGTATGCTAA
The DNA here is from genome assembly GCA_032464435.1 of Aegilops umbellulata. NCBI lineage: Eukaryota > Viridiplantae > Streptophyta > Magnoliopsida > Poales > Poaceae > Aegilops > Aegilops umbellulata. The sequence continues at coordinate 406,287,560 of CP136054.1, read as the reverse complement.
CAGGCCGTCCTGCGGAGGAAAAGCCCGGTTCTGCGGGTGATCTTCTGCCCGAGCTCTCACAACTGCACGAACGAGTTCGGTAGGTGATGCAAGGCATTGCCCAGGCCTTATGGCCATCCATCTCCGTGCCCGAAGGCCTTGGAGAGCTTGCGGAGAAGCTGAAGGGAGCGTGGCGGCACTTCCGATTATGGAAGATATCAGCCTGCCGTCAAGGTGCCAGGGAAGCCTGGGCCATGGTGAAGAAGCGGTATATCAAGGCTGACCCAAACCACATGGCCGAGGTCGGACCTGTGGGGCCCGATGGGGAAGAGATCCCTGTTAGTCTAGTGTATGGACAAGTAGAATTGGCTGCAATGTATTCCCAACAGGATTGTAGGTTAGACGGCCTATTGGATGGTATAGAGGAAGAATTTAGTCAGTCAAAGTGACTATGTAATTGAAGTGACATTTATAATGCCTTCTAGCCGGATTGTAGATCGTTTGTCATGGCGGACCTTTTCGCTTCAACCTCTGGACCCGATAGTCCGGAGTGAATCCGAATACCCTCTCGGTTATGTAAAAACCGGGGCATGCGTGGAAACCAGGCGTAGGGGTCATTAGTGCTTGAACAGACAAGTGCCCAACTAGTTATGTTATGTTACATGGTTAGTAAGAAACATCTTCCAAGGAGAATAGTTCCGTTAGGGGTTCCTTTCCCTGGGTATGCATGCCCTAAAGTGCATGTCCGGACTGCGAAAAGAGTCGCGGAGAGAAAAGGCATCTGGGGGCACATATGAAAAATAAATAAGTGAAGAATCATCTTTTGTTCACCGACCGAATATTCCCTTAAGAACGCTAGCTTTCGGCTTCACCCAGTCTGAGGTACACATCCGGTTGACCCGGTAGTAACAATCGCAGAGGTGCTCCCCTTATGCCCTAGCCGAATTAACGGGAATGTGGGGCATAAATACAAGAGCCAGGCAACCTAGCTTGGCCAAAACTTAAGTCATATCGATGCATATAATGGCAAAGAAAAGGTACATGCGGAAGGATGACACATGTGCTGGGCATGAAGCCCGGATAAATAAGTAAGCTTCTGTGAAAGAAGCCCCCAGGTATAATTAGCGCGGCTAGCGCGTCAATGATGTGCAAGCAAGGCACAAGTTAGCCTTTGAAGGCGTTGGGAAAAAATAAGAGGAGAAAGAGAGAAATAAAGGACAAATAATGTGTATAAAAAATAGACAGTGGAAGGATACGAACACAGAGTCCGGCGCTAAGCGTAGAATCTTCGGAGCCTTGCTGCATTCCATGGGTTCGGCTCAAGCCGATTATCATATGCATCCCGCAGACGGTACGCTCTGCCGGTCAGAACTTGGTCAATGATGAATGGACCCTCCCATTTGGGCTCGAGTTTGGTCTTTTTCTTCTCCGACAGGCGTAGAACTAGTTCACCAACGTTGTAAGTTTTGGCCCGTACTTCTCTGCTTTGGTATCTTCGAGCGTGTTGCTGATAGAATGTGGAACAGGCTTTTGCCACGTCGCGCTCCTCCTCCAGGGTGTCTAGATTGTCCTGCCGATCGAGCTCGGCTTCTCTTTCTTCGTACATGCGCACTTGAGGTGAGTCATGGATTATGCCGCAGGGTAGGACCATCTCTGCGCCGTACACTATAAAAAAGGGTGTGTATCCGGTAGTACGATTCGGCGTGGTCCGCAGCCCCCAGAGTACGGAGTCGAGCTCCTCTACCCAGTGCGTGTTAGATTCCTTTAGGGACCGCACTAATCTGGGTTTGATGCCGCTCATGATAAGACCATTTGCTCGCACAACCTGACCGTTAGTTTGTCGGTGATAGACGGAAGCATAATCGAGCTTAATGCCCATGTTTTTGCACCAGAGTTTTACCTCATCGGCGGTGAAGTTCATGCTGTTATCGGTGATAATGCTGTGGGGGACGCCATGTCGGTGTACAACCCCGGATATGAAGTCTATCACCGGTCCGGATTCGGCCGTTTTAACAGGTTTGGCTTCTATCCATTTGGTCAATTTATCCACCATGACCAGCAAGTATTTTTTCTTGTGGGTTCCTCCTTTAAGAGGTCCAACCACGTCGAGCCCCCAGACCGCAAAGGGCCAGGTAATAGGGATTGTGTGGAGGGCGGCAGGTGGCATATGGCTTTGGTTTGCGAAGAGCTGACAACCAACGCAGCGTTGGACCAGGTCCTGTGCATCTGCCTGGGCCGTAGGCCAGTAAAAACCTGTACGGAAGGCCTTGCTTACAAGGGCCCAGGCTGCGGCATGGTGGCCGCCGAGTCCAGCATGAATTTCTGCCAGAATCTTCCGCCCTTCCTCTTCGGAGATGCACCTTTGAAGGACTCCGGTTGTGCTTTTCTTATAAAGCTCTCCTTCATGGACCCTATAGGCTTTAGATCGCCGCACTATGCAGCATGCCTCATTTTGGTCCTCGGGGAGTTTCTGCCTGGTTAAGTAAGCCAGGAATGGTTCTGTCCACGGGGCGATGATGGCCATTATTACGTGGGTTGAAGGTGTTATTTCGGTGGCAGAGCCTCCAATTATGTCAGAGTGTTCGGTATTGGGCGTTGTGGCTGTGTCCGGGCTATTATTGCTGGCGTCTCCTTCCCATACCACGGATGGCTTAAAAATCCTTTCCAAAAAGATGTTTGGGGGGACCGCATCGCATTTTGCGCTGATGCGTGCGAGGACGTCTGCAGCCTGGTTGTTTTCCCGGGCCACATGGTGAAATTCAAGCCCCTCGAACCGAGCTGACATCTTAAGGACGACATTGCGATAGGCCGCCATTTTCGGATCCTTGGCATCAAAGTCTCCATTTATTTGGGATATTGCAAGGTTCGAGTCCCCTCGCACTTCCAGGCGTTGAATGCCCATGGATACTGCCATCCGGAGACCATGTAAAAGGGCCTCGTATTCGGCTGCGCTGTTGGAGTCTGTATACATTATCTGGAGTACGTATTGAACTGTATCTCCGGTTGGGGACGTCATAACGACGCCAGCCCCCAGACCAGCCAGCATTTTGGAGCCCTCGAAGTGCATGATCCAGTTGGAATATGCGTCGTACTCTTTAGGGAGTTCGGCTTTTGTCCATTCGGCGACAAAGTCAGCCAATACTTGCGACTTAATGGCTCGCCGCGGCTTGTAAGTTATGTCAAACGGGAGGAGCTCAATGGCCCATTTAGCAATCCGGCCCGTGGCGTCGCGGTTGTTTATAATATCATTAAGTGGTACTTCCGAGGCTACTGTTATTGAACACTCTTCAAAGTAGTGTCGCAGTTTCCTGGATGCCATGAATACCGCGCATGCTATCGTTTGATAATGCGGATACCGTTACTTGCATGGAGTAAGGACAGTGGATACATAGTAGACAGGCTTTTGCAGGGGGGAATTTATGTCCGTCCGTTTCTCATTCGACGACGAGCATTGCGCTCACAACTTGATGGGTTGCCGCAATGTATAATAGCATAGGTTCGCCAATGTTTGGTGCTGCCAGGATTGGGTTTGTTGCTAGTATGGCCTTTATTTCTTCCAATCTGGCTGTGGCGGCATCCGTCCACTCGAAGTGTTCAGTGCGCCGTAGGAGGCGGTAAAGGGGTAATGCCTTTTCTCCCAGGCGGGAGATAAAGCGGCTTAGAGCCGCCACACATCCGGTTAATTTCTGGATTTGTTTGAGGTCCGTTGGGATATCCAACTGTGACAGGGCTCGGATCTTGGCCGGATTTGCTTCGATTCCTCTGCAGGATACAATGAAGCCCAGGAGCTTTCCGGCTGGTACACCGAAAACTCATTTTTCCGGGTTGAGCTTGATGTCATGTTCTGAGGTTATCGAATGTGAGCCTTAAGTCGTCTACTGGAGAGTCGACATGCTTGGTTTTGACGACCACATCATCTACGTATGCCTCCACTGTTTTGCCTATCTGGTTTGCCAGACATGTCTGAATCATGCGCTGATATGTTGCGCCGGCGTTTTTGAGCCCAAAGGGCATTGTGTTGAAGCAGAAGGGGTCGTATGGTGTGATGAATGCCATTGCGGCTTGGTCGGACTCCGCCATCTTAATTTGGTGGTAGCCGGAGTATGCGTCGAGGAAACACAATGAATCGTGTCCTGCGGTAGCATCGATGATTTGATCGATGCGAGGGAGGGGGGAGGGATCCTTTGGGCAAGCCTTGTTGAGGTCCTTGAAATCGACGCACAGGCGACGGGATTTGTCCTTCTTTGGTACCATCACCAGGTTTGCTAGCCAGTCCGGGTGTTTTATTTCTCTAATGAATCCGGCCTCCAATAGCTTGGCTAGTTCCTCTCCCATGGCTTGTCTCTTAGGTTCAGAGAAACGCCGAAGAGCCTGCTTGACAGGCTTGAATCCCTTTAGAATATTGAGGCTGTGTTCGACCAGCCTGCGTGGGATTCCTGGCATGTCTGACGGATGCCAGGCGAAAATGTCCCAGTTCTCGCGCAGGAACTCTCGTAGTGCGGCGTCTACAGCGGGGTTTAATTGTGCCCCAATGGAGGCTGTTTTTGTAGGGTCCGTTGGATAGACTTGGAATTTGACTATTTCATCCGTTGGTTTAAAGGAGGTGGAATTGGATCTCTTATCGAGTATCACATCGTCCCTGTTCACCATGGAGCGCAGCGCAGTCAGTTCCTCGGCTGCTAGGGCTTCGGATAATGCCTTGAGGGCTAGTGCGGCTGTCTTGTTTTTGGCACGGAGTGCTGTGTCCGGATCACTAACATGAGTGATGATTCCGTTGGGCCTGGGCATTTTGAGCTTCATATACCCGTAATGGGGTATGGCTTGGAAGATCATAAATGCCTCCCGCCCTAGAAGGGCGTGGTATCCACTACTGAACGAGGCCACTTGGAACGTAACCTCTTCGGACCTGTAATTCTCCGGCGTGCCGAACACCACATCTACTGTGATTTTGCCCGTACAGCGCTGTCGGTGTCAAAACCGGCGGATGGTAATAGGAGACAAGGGACACGAAGTTTTACCCAGGTTCGGGCCCTCTAGATGGAGGTAAAACCCTATGTCCTGCTTGATTAATATTGATGATATGGGTAGTACAAGAGTAGATCTACCACGATATCAAGGAGGCTAAAACCCTAGAAGCTAGCCTATGGTATGATTGTTGTGTGTTTATGGACTAGCCTGGCCTCAGTTTATATAATGCACCAGAGGCCTAGGATAACAAGAGTCCTAGTCGAATACGCCGGTGGGGAGGAGTCCTTGTCTTGATCACCAAGTCTTGTAGAATCTTCCATGTATGCGGCAGCTGTCCGAACTGGCCCATGAGTATACGGACATGGGGGTCCTCGGCCTAATCTAACAGATCGGGAGATGACGTGGTGAGTACCCCCTAGTCCAGGACACCGTCAGTAGCCCCCTAAACCGGTCTTCAAGTAAGAGACGCTCCTCGATTCTTCCGAAAAATTCCTTCATGTTCGGTTGTCGGTCTTGGAAACTGGTTCAACAAATCTTCCCATCTTCGATCTTGAGGATCGCCGAAATGCATTCGACGAGTTTACATGTTGGGTATCCGAGGAGCCCCTTTAAGTTTCCAGCCTTTATCAATGCCTTGTTATTTTTATGCCACACCTCGGGTTTGAAGTTGTTCCCGGGAGGCAGTGTCCTCTTGCGTCCGAGCTCTAACGCCGGATAGCATTCGAGGTATCTTTTGCAGCCGAGCACTAATGCCAGACCGCTTCCCATCTCTAATGCCAGAATGTATCCGAGCTCCAACGCCGGACTATGTATCCGAGCTCCAACGCCGGACTGTATCCGAGGTGTCGTAAATCACCTTGGTTCAAAGAAGTTTGAAGGAGTTTAGCCGAGCTTAATGCCGGAAATGCCCTCTATGGAGCCAGCCACTAGCGCCCGAGCTTTATGCCGGACAGCTTCCGAGGTGGTGCACCACCCCGAATGTGGGCCGATTTTTGTCAATAGTTTTGATTGGTGCAATTTATTCTCTACCGAGACATATAGCCAGTAGCCCTCAAGGTGGGTATCGGTCTAAAACCCGAGATGCACATGAAGGATGACATAAGACCGCTGATCCCAGTAGCCGCTGAGACTCAGGTCGATTTGCAAAATCGGCCCGAGGATCAAGTCCTAGCTCGGCAGAATACTTCGGGACACTAAAATCGGCGTGCTCAGTCCTCGAGACTCGGGGTGGGTGCGGCCGACCAACCTGAGGATCAAAATCTCCTCAGAAACTATATTGCACATAAAATTTTCTGCATTGGACAAGCAATGCAGTAGCCCCCGAGACACTAGTCGGGTGGCAACACCAGATCAGGGGATCAATGTGCCCCTTTAATATGTTTAAATAATAAGCCCGAAGCCCAGTAGCCCCGAGCCTTAATGCGGGCACGGGTGGACGAATTAAGGATCGATATCCATAGTAAAATCACAAATTGTGTGTAATGACTCTATGTATCCAAGTACTTTATGTCATTTAATGCTCGGATCAGCATTGTACAAAACTTTGTTGACCGACCATCGGCTTCCACCTCCTCGGCCAGTAGTCGAGGAGTGTCTGTCTTACTTTATAAAGCCTTTATGAGGGCAAAGATTTACGACAAACAAGGCAATCTGGCCATACGGTTTTATAAACAAAGGTATGTGGAGAGATATGTTATATTACTGTTTAATAGAAGAAATGTCTTCCAAAGAAAATAGTCCCGCTATCGGTTCCTTTCTTTGGGTTGTCATGCTAAGCATGATCATAAAACCTCAGCTCCAATGTAAGAGCAAAATATCGAGGATTTAGTTTGGGAGGCTAGTTAATAGCCCCCCGTAGTGTTCGGCGATAGTCAAGGTCAAGCCGTAAACACTTCGGCCAATGTTATGAATGGCATGTTATTTAACATGGTCATCGGATCGCTGACCAGTTTACGCTTATTGTGACAGTCAGTTTTCGGCTTTCTCCACTGAGGTGCTTAACCATGTGAGCTGGAAGCACAATCGCAGTGGTTCTCCCTTTGCACGCTTAGCCGAACAAAACGGAACGTAGGAAGCAAGTGCAGGAGCCGGGCAACCCAACTATTGACCGAAGACACAATTCGAAACCGATGCATATATAGCAATATCTGAGAATGTTTTTGCCGAATCCGTAAAAGGTGTCCGGTGTTGCACTGCGAGACTAATGCTGGAAAAGCACAAATAGTTTAAAAGTGCCAAAAAGCTTGGAAAACCACTATCAAGTGTTCGGTGCTAATCCGAAAATTGGTCTTAGAAAAAAGAAGTGCTTTTGTCGTGCTTTGACATGATACATCCTATCTCAAGACTTCGAGCGGGTCCGCCTACGGCTTCAACCTCCTATCCCGAGGGCGGAGTACTTCTCATCAGGCCAGTTTAGCAAACTAAACTCTAGCGGCTTTGAGAGAGAAATTAGGCTCCCCGGCTAGTGACCGCACACTCGTGTCGAAAAAAGGAGTGATAAATAATAAAACTTTGCAGCGACTAAGAAGAAGAACACTTATTATAAAACGGCTCAAATAAACTTAAGAGCCCCCAAGTGACTTGGGTAGGAGAATGATTGCATGTACCGAAGTACTTATATCATATCTATGTTCAACCGAACTTTAAACGCGTCTTAACCGACCGTCGGCTTCTCCCTCTTCGGTAAAGGACCGAAAAGTGTTATGTACTCCATCGGTCGAGAATATCGACGGTGTTTCCAATAACCAAGCAATCAGGCCATAAGGCTGTAACAGACAAAGCGCGCTCAGGGAACTTATGCTATATTACTGCGAAGTGTAAGAAGCATCTTCGAAGAAAATAGTACCCCCCCCCCAGATACCTTTCTTCGGTGCTCATTGTTATTATGAGACTTGTGCAATAGCTTTTTTGTACTCATGAGTTCCGTTGTGTGCCGACCATCATTGAAAACTATAAGAGCACTAGCTTTCGGCTTCACCCAGTCTGAGGTCCGGCTCGGGCGACCCGATCGTGACAATCGCAGAGGTGCTCCCTTTACTCCCTAGCCGAACAATCGGGAACGTAGGGGTAAACACAGGAGCGAGGCAACCCAGCTTGCAAATCACTTAAGTCAATATGGTGCATATTGTGGCGTAATACACGAACAAGGAACGAAGCCGTACAAGTATAATCATATGCAACAGGAAAAGCTTCATAAAGGAAGCCCCCAAGTAAACGGGGTATTTGAATTTATGCGTCACAAACAAAGTTTGGACAAGGAAAAAAATTTACAAGCAACTTTTTTCCAAAAAAGTATAACGCTTGGTCTAACCGAACACAAGTTAGAAATTAAAGCTTTGAGCATGAAAGTGACTTAGCTGGTTAATGTGTTCGCAGTCCGAGCTTGATGCGGGACAAGGTTCTATCCCCCAAGCCGGTCCCGAGGTGGCGGAGCGGAGAGCTCGACACGCCGAAGTGGTGACATAGCACGGTCGATGCAGACTGGCAGAGTGACGCCGAAGTCCCCGGATCATTTTCCTGTGCACAAAAATAGTGCAAACGGGAGGTAATACTAATAATGATAATTAAAAAAAAATCGTTGCATAATGAATAATTTATGCAAAGTGAGTAATAAAAGAAATATGGCCTGGCGCCAAAGTCAATGTCGATGCAGGGCGTCGGCGTGATGCGGTAAAGGCGTGGCAAAGCCTGAATTCGCAGGTCGGTCCGAGCTCTGGATGCGGCGTTCGCCGGACTATGTACGGAAATTGACCGAACCACCATGCGACTGTCGTGAATGCGGCCACCATTTGATAGACCTATGTACATATGATGGAAAAACCAAAGTAATAATTCTTTGGGAAAAATGAACCCAAACAAGCAAAAAATATTAGGGATTGATAGCACCTGGTTTATTTGTTGTAGCAATCCGAAGGAAGGTTGTCAGTGTCAAAACCGGCGGATCTCGGGTAGGGGGTCCCGAACTGTGCGTCAAGCCGGATGGTAACAGGAGACAAGGGACACGATGTTTTTACCCAGGTTCGGGCCCTCTCGATGGAGGTAATACCCTACTCCTGCTTGATTAATAGTGATGATATGGGTAGTACAAGAGTAGATCTACCACGAGATCAAGGAGGCTAAACCCTAGAAGCTAGCCTATGGTATGATTGTGTATGATGATGGTTCTGTCCTACGGACTACAACCCTCCGGTTTATATAGACACCGGATAGGGTTAGGGTGACACAGAGTCGGTTACAATGGTAGGAGATCTTGAATATCCGCATCGCCTAGCTTGCCTTCCACGCCAAGGAAAGTCCCATCCGGACACGAGACGAAGTCTTCAATCTTGTATCTTCATAGTCCAGGAGTCCGGCGAAGGTATAGTCCGGCTACCCGAACACCCCCTAATCCAGGACTCCCTCAGTAGCCCCTGAACCAGGCTTCAATGACGACGAGTCCGGCGCGCTGATTGTCTTCGGCATTGCAAGGCGGGTTCCTCCTCCAAGTCCTTCATAGAAGATTGTAAACACCAAAAATAGTGTCCGGCTCTGCAAAATAAGTTTCCACATATTGCCATAGAGAGAATAATATTAACACAAATCAAATCTGCTGACGTATTCCGCAGTGCGTCATCACACCACGACCAAGCTCTTTATACAAATTGTTTTCACTTTTCCACCTCACCACGTTTAGCGAGGCGGTTTCCTTGGCACGTCTTGTCAAAGCAGAGATCGTGTGCCCCTTTTACGGGATTCTCATCAATACGGACGTGGGTAACCCAACCGCGCCATTTACCACAGCGCTTGGGAGGCAAGCGAGTTTTATTGGGTAGGTGGGGACGCATAACCGCATCCGCCCATATAAAGGGATAAGGATCCACCTTTTTACCTACGCCTTCTTCCTCCTTTGCCAATCCATCTCTCGCGCACTCAAGCTCTAGCGCCCAAGCCCGCTCTTCCCACCTCAACCTTCTCCAGCAATGTCCGGAGCGGGAGGCAAGTGGATGGTCTCCTTCGTCACGGAGGTTCAAGTAAAAAAGCTAAGGAAGGCCGGATACCTGTCCAAGGACATCCCGCACCGGCTTCCCGAGAAGGGGCAGCTTCTCCCCACCCCAAGGCCCCATGAGAGGGTAGTTTTCCTTCCCCACTTCCTCCGCGGACTGGGTTTTCCACTTCACCCATTCGTCCGGGGACTCATGTTCTACTACGGCCTAGATTTCCACGATCTGGCCCCGAACTTCATCCTCAACATCTCGGCATTTATCGCCATGTGTGAGGCCTGCCTCCGCGTCCGCCCCCATTTCGGCCTTTGGCTCAAGACCTTCAACGTCAAGCCCAAGGTGGTGCGCGGCAGCCAAGCGGAGTGCGGAGGCGCTATGGCTGGCAAGATAGCCAAAGTCCTCTGGTTCGAGGGCTCCTTTGTGGAGACCCTAAAGGGGTGGCAAGCCGGGTGGTTTTACATCACCGAGCCACGCGATCCGGAATGGGTCGCAGCCCCTGAGTTCAGATCCGGACCCCCCACGCGGCTCACGTCCTGGAAAGAGACGGGCCTGTCGTGGGGCAACGAGGAAGAGGTGACCGGACTGAAGACCTGCATCCAGTCCCTGATAAACAAGCCAATCCGGCTTGTCAATATAGTCCAGGTCATGTTCGTTCGTCTGATCCTCCCGTGCCAACAACGGGATTTCAATTTGTGGGAGTTCGACCCGGCGCAGCACCGAACCCTCAACAGGCTCTTCGACACGTCGTATGAAGACGTCTGGAAGGTGCTAATCAAAGGCGCCGAGGCCCCCGCATCTGCTTCCGAGGACCGCGGATACAACACGCAGCGTCACGCTAGCGAGGTAAGCTACCTATGCCTTTGACAGGATTATTAAGCTCTTTTTCATATATTAACTCTATGCGGGATCTAAACTCCCTTACCTTTGACAGGCTTGGCAGGCGATATCCGGACCAAGTAACTGTCCGGCTCCCCTGCCCGAAGACCCAGCCCCAGCTCTCCTAGTGAAGCTGCTGACTCCGGCACCTTATGTGGTGCCGGAGAGGAAGGTCAAGAAGAAGAAGACCACCGGGACTCGAAAGAGTGTCCGTAACTTGGTGGTGTCAGACTCGTCATCTGACGAGTCCGAGACGCCATCCTCTCGTGAAAACGAGGAGGAGGAAGAAGAAAGCTCCCCCCCCCAGCGGAGGGAGAAGAGAAGAAGAAGGCCGCCCCATCAGGGGAGGCCGAGGGGTCTAGGAAAAGGAAGACCCCTCCGCCGGACGACTCCCATGACGCCGAAGAGAGCGAAGAGGAGTGGCCGAACAGGGCCAAGCGTCCGGCGAAATCGTAAGTTTGGACATTAGAGTAACTCATGATGTTCCTTTGTTGCGCAGCTTTCCTTAATGTCGAATGTGAATATGCAGCCCGCCCCAGGCCGATTACAATGAATCGTCGGGCGGCTCCCTGGACTCATCGGACGTGAACTCCGTTCTGCCCGCTGTCTCCCCCCGCACCACGGATGATGCCGAAGTGGCATCGCGACAAGCCCTGGGGTAGGAAGAGGTGGTCCTGGAGGAGCCGCAAGGCAACCTCCCGGACTCCAGGAGTGAAGGGGACAAGACCCCCCAGGGCTCCAAGTCCGTCTTTGTGCTGGACACCGCGCCGGAATCTTCAACAGTTCCGAGTCGCGGTAGGCGAACTCCTTCCAAAAGGAGCAAGCCTTCTAAGCCAGCGACCTCCGTCCAACCGGAGTCGCTGGACCATCTGCTGGAGGTGCTTGACGGCGCCTCCATCGACAAGGGGCACCGTACTATTATGAGTACGGTGATCCAAAAGGTTCAGTCTGCCAAGAGCGGACTGACTGAAGCTTGCGCTAGCCTTCTGACAGGATTCGAGGTAAGTAAAAATATGTCAAAATATTACCGCATAGACAGTAGACCCTGATGCTCTGTTTGGCGTTCGAAAAGAAAAGCCGAATAGAGGATCTATTAATTTTCGCAGGAGTCTAACAATAAAGAGTCAATATGCGTATGCAGGCTTCGCTGCTATCCACCGCCGCACTGACTGCACAGGTGGATGTCCTCAAAAAGGACCTCGGGCGGACCGAGCAAGAGCTCGGCCTTGCCAAACGGCAGCTCGAGGAAAAAGAAGGTAAAAAATACCCTACAGAAAAAGGTGCCTATAGAGAGGCGTGATTGCAAATAATAACAGGATCGTACTGCTTACTGTAGGGGCCACAACTGAGGTGGCGACCCTCAAGCAGGCGCTATCGGAGGCCGAAAAGAAAACGGCCGAGGAGCGCACCGAGCGAGAAAGACTTGGGGCTCAGGTTGGCGAGGTGCAACAAGAGCTGCAGGCTCTCATGAAAAAACATGAGAGCTTGGAGCTTGAGTCAAAGGCGCAAGCATCCGAGCTCGCGTCGGCCCTTGAGACCGCCAAGGGTGCCAAGGCCGAAGCCCAAAAGGCCCTCCAAGAGTTGGAGGAGATGAAAAAGATAGCAGCTGGTAAGGCATTCTTAATGCAGAGTAGAAATATAAAAGTAAACTACTTGTCACTTACCCGAATCCGGAGTTCTCCAGGGGTGTTCGCAGATCTTCCCCGTAGCGTATCCGACGCCGCCACATTCTACCGAGCTGAAGAGGGCAGCTCGATGGAGAGTGTGATCTGGTCTCAATATTCTAAGGCCGGACACCCTGTGCCCTTGAGCGACCAGCTGAAACAGCTGGTCGAGCTCCACAAGGCGGCCAAACAAGCCATCAAGGGCTTCATAGTTCGGCTGTGGCCCGGAGAGGCTCTGCCTGGGAGCTACTTCGGGCTGGTGCGGCGGCTGGTGGAGGCCTGTCCAAGGCTTGAGTTCATCAAGCGTTCCGTCTGCATCGCAGGTGCCCGAAGGGCCCTTGCCCGTGCAAAGGTGCACTAGGGTAAGCTTGACGGTGAGAAGCTGGTGAAGGATGGGCCACCGCAGGGGAAGGAGCATCGCAAGCCCGAGAACTACTACAAGGATGTTCTTGCAGGTGCCCGCCTTATTGCGGATGAATGTACCAAAGATGTAATATTTGAATGAACTCGCTCGTGTTTATCCTGTGCGCTGAAAACTTGTTCATATGCGCTAAGCAATGCTTATTGAATTTAAAATATTATTTTCTGTGCGGTCGTTTATCAAAAATTGAGAGATGGCCAGTCGTCGGCTTCTGCCCCCATGCCGCTAGTGCTGGGGTGTTCGGGATAAACCTGAGCGCTCTTTTTCCCATGTTTGGGTCCTTCGAGGGAGGCGCTCAGCACAACGAACCAGGCAATCGGACTATAATGCTTGAACACTCTCACTTAGCCATAGAACTTTATAATTTTAAATTTCGGCGAAGCCCCTAGTTCGGAAGACCGAATTCGGGGCGCTATCCACGCCTTTGGCCGGACAAAGCCAGCTCCTCACTCGAAGCGGCATAAGTCTTTAAGGACTCGAAAAACCTCTCGAACAGCGACCGGTCTCTCGCCTTATCATGACAGTCAGTTTTAGCTTTCTCCACTGAGGTGCTTAACCCAGCTGAACCGGGGCACAATCGCAGTGGTTCTCCTAGTGCTACCTTAGCCGATATAGCGGAACGTAAGGCACCAAAACATAGGAGCCGGGCAAACCCAACTATTGACCCAAATCATGATTCGGAGCCGATGCATATAGTGCTATAAGTTCGGGGTGCCGCACTTGTGAAAGTGTACGGACTTCTCACACCAGATCGAAGGGTACTGAAGCCCCTGGCGTGTTTACCGTACCATGGTGTACGGGTGCGATCATGTTATTTAATAAACATATATTAAAAGAGGATAATGCAAAAAAACTAGACAGAAAGCTATGCATTGTTTGTAAAGAGGCTATTTATCAAAGCCGAAGGATACAAGTAGTGCGATAAGCAAAAAGATATTAGACTATTTAACATGTCCTGACCAGGGGCAGGCCGCGGAATTGTATTCGAAACAGATATACCGCTCGTAATAGAGACCACCTAAGAGTTCCATAATGCGGCGTAGCTTTGTCTGCTTTCCTGGATCTTGCATCGTTTGTGCGGCAGTCGAATTGCCGAATAGGTCGTCCCATCCGGCAGCCCCTAGTACGTTTTAAGCCGTATTTCGGGCCTATCGTTACTGTGCCCCTTCCCCTGTGCCCATGGTATTTCAAGGGCGTAATTATGTACGCGAGGTACTAGCTTCGCTATGTCGCGATGTCCGGGGTTGGGGCCGCATTGCTACGCCTGCTTAGAACGTGCCAGGCGTTCTTGTTGTAGGTTACTCCGGGCGCGCTTGGCAGTGTCTGGTTTTTAACGGCCGGACTAGAGAGTTGCCTAGAAAGGCTGCTTTGTACTTCCGCTGCGAGACCGCCGTGTGCTCCTCCGTGCGGAGGGAGCGTTCGGTGTTTTCGTTGACCGTGATCACTCCTCGAGGGCCTGGCATCTTGAGCTTGAGATATGCGTCATGCGGCACCGCATTGAACTTTGCGAATGCGGTTCGTCCGAGCAGGGCGTGATAGCCACTGCGAAACGGGACTATGTTGAAGATTAACTCTTTGCTTCGGAAGTTATCCGGATATCCGAAGACCACGTCAAGTGTTACGGAGCCTGTGCAGTTGGCTTCTACACCTGGCATAACACCTTTAAAGGTCGTTTTGGTGGGCTTAATCCTTGAGGGATCTATGCCCATTTTCCGCACTGTATCCTGGTAAAGCAGGTTCAGGCTACTGCCGCCGTCCATGAGGACTCTTGTGAGGTGAAAGCCGTCGATGATTGGGTCGAGAACCAATGCGGCAAAGCCGCCATGACGGATGCTAGTGGGGTGGTCCCTTCGATCGAAAGTGATTGGGCAGGAGGAGCATGGGTTGAACTTTGGGGCGACTGGCTCCATTGCGTATACGTCTCGTAGCGCACGCTTCCGCTCCCTCTTGGGAATGTGGGTTGCGTATATCATGTTCACCATCCGCACTTGTGGGGGGAACCCCTTCTGTCCATTGTTGTTCGGCGGCCTGGGCTCCTCCTCCTCATCGCTATGCAGCCCCTTGTCTTTATTTTCGGCTCTTAACTTGCCTGCCTGCTTGAACACCCAACAATCCCTGTTGGTGTGATTGGCTGGCCTTTCAGGGGTGCCATGGATCTGGCACAAGCGGTCGAGTATTCGGTCCAAACTGGACGGGCCCTGAGTATTATTTTTAAATGGCTTTTTCCGCTGGCCAGATTTATAGCCTCTGAATCCAGCGTTGACTGCCGTATCTTCGTTGCTGTCGCTGCTAACGCGGCGCTTTTGCTTATTTTGACGTGTCCTGCCACTTTTGTCCTTGGTATCCGAATTACCAGGGTTCTTTGATAAGTTGTTGCTGCGAGCTAGCCAGCTATCTTCGCCCGCGCAAAAGTGGGTCATGAGTGTTGTGAGGGCTGCCATAGATTTCGGCTTTTCCTGTCCCAGGTGCCGGGCAATCCACTCGTAGCGGATGTTATGCTTGAAGGCTGCTAGGGCCTCTGCGTCCGGACAGTCGACTATCTGGTTTTTCTTTGTTAGGAACCGTGTCCAGAATTGCCTGGCCGATTCCTCTGGCTGCTGAATTATGTGGCTTAGGTCGTCGGCATCCGATGGTTGCACATAAGTGCCCTGGAAGTTGTCAAGGAATGCGGATTCCAGGTCCTCCCAAGAACCGATTGAGTCCGCTGGCAGGCTGTTAAGCCAGTGCCGGGCCAGTCCATTGAGTTTGAGCGGGAGGTATTTGATGGCGTGTAGATCATCGCCACGTGCCATGTGGATGTGAAGGAGATAATCCTCAATCCATACCGCCGGATCTATCGTGCCATCGTATGATTCGATGTTTACGGGTTTGAAACCCTCTGGGATTTTATGATCCATTACTTCATCTGTGAAGCATAGTGGGTGTGCAGCGCCCCTGTATTGGGCTATGTCACGACGCAGCTCAGAGGAGCTATGTCTGTTGTGTTCGGCCCTGCCGGATTTGTTGTATCCGGAGTGAAGATCATCGCCACGTGTCGTAGGGTGCCTGCGCGATCCGTAGATCGATCTTGTTTGCCTTGCCTTATCCTCCAGTACATCTCACAGGTCTGGCGCGTTTTCCCGTGCCTTAGTTGAGCGGCGTCGGGGCATGGTTTGTGTGGAGGGCCGAGAGACCTCTTTGTCGCGGCCACGAGGTGGCCGGTCTGCCATGTCGTGCGCTGGTGATGTAGGTGCTTCCTCCTCTGATCGGGGTAGCGGCCTGCGCTTTGGGTAGCTCTTGGAGGGGTGTTCGAGTTCATACTCTTCAGCCGCAAGGACTTCAGTCCATCTATCAGCTAGCAGGTCTTGATCAGCTCTAAGTTGTTGCTGCTTTTTCTAGAGGCTGTTTGCCGTGGCTAAAAGCCTTCGTTTGAAACGCTCTTGTTCGGCGGGGTCTGATGGTACGACGAATTCGTCGTCATCGAGGCTGGCCTCGTCTTCGGAGGAAGGCATATAGTTATCATCCTCAACCTCTCGGTCTGCCGCTCTCTCATGAGGGCTGGCTTCTCCATCTTCCTGCGCTGAATCTTGCTAGGGATGGTGTTCTTCGGCGCTATCCAGGGTACTATTATCTCCGGTGCCGGAATCACGGTTTTTACTTTGGCGGGATTTAGAGCGGCGCCGCTGACGCCGGCGCTTTGGCTGTTTCTTGGAGGTGTCATCCCCCGCTGTTCCCTCGCCTTCTCCATCTTTTGGAGTATCCACCATATATATGTCATATGACGAGGTGGCTGTCCAGCGCCCTACAGGTGATGGTTCCTGTTCGTCTCCTACCTCGTCGTCCATACCGTCGAGGTCTTCGGAGCCGAAGTCAAGCATGTCGGTTAAATCATCGACAGTGGCTACCAAGTGGGTGGTGGGTGGGCTTTGAATTTCTTCATCGTCCGTATCCCATCCTTGTTGACCGTACTCCGGCCAGGGCTCTCCTGATAAAGAGAGAGACTTGAGAGAATTCAGAATGTCGCCAAAAGGCGAGTGGTGAAAGATGTCCGCGGCGGTGAACTCCATTATCGGCGCCCAATCGAATTCGACCGGCAGGGGCGCGGGGGGTTCGGAGTCCGGGGATGAGTCCGGACCCTCGGGGTCATGGGTCAGGCGGAGTGCGGGGCTGGCGTTCGGCTCGATCGCCTTTGAGATCGCAGCCCCCGAGGTGACGTCCAACCGTTCATCCTCGCTTGGCGCAATGGGCTCCGAGTTTAGGGTCGGAACCGGTGTGTATGCGGCCTCTAGGACACTGTTCGGAGGCAGAGCTAGATCATGCCCCTTGAGATAGTGCGGCGCGCTTGGCTGTGGCTCGAACCCATCGAAGATCAAGTCTCCGCGGATATCAGCCGTGTAGTTTAAGCTTCCACACCTGACTTGATGGCCAGGGGCGTAGCTTTCGATCTGCTCCAGATGACCAAGCGAATTGGCCCGCAGAGCGAAGCCACCGAAAACGAAGATCTGTCCGGGGAGAAAAGTCTCAACCTGGACCTCATCGTTGTTGATGATCAGAGGAGCCATCGGGCCTAAAGGCGACGACGCAGAGGAACTCTCAATGAAAGCACCAATGTCGGTGTCAAAACCGGCGGATCTCGGGTAGGGGGTCCCGAACTGTGCGTCAAGGCCGGATGGTAACAGGAGACAAGGGACACGAAGTTTTTACCCAGGTTCGGGCCCTCTCGATGGAGGTAATACCTGTAGGATCGGAAGTATGTCTAGAGGGGGGGTGATTAGACTACTTGACCAAATAAAAACTTAACCTTTTCCCAATTTTAGTTCTTGGCAGATTTTAGCAAATTTAGGACCGAGTTTGGCTTGGAGTTTAGGTCATTTGTGGATATGGAAAGTAGCTGAGGATTGTGGAGCATATCATTAAGCACATGAAGCAAAAGGCTCATTAAGCAACACCTCATCCCTCCTTGATAGTATTGGCTTTTCCTATTGACTCAATGTGATCTTGGATCACTAAAATGTAAAAAGAAGAGTCTTGAGCTTTTGAGCTTGAGCCAATCCTTTGTCCTTAGCATTTTGAGGGTTCCACTTTCACCATCCATGCCATGCCAATCATTGAGCTTTCCTGAAATAATTGTCTTGGAATAGCATTAGCTCGATGAGCTATATATTGTTATGAATTACCAAAACCACCTAGAGATAGTTGCACTTTCAATCTCCCTCTTTTTGGTAATTGATGACAACATATAGATCAAAGCTTCGACAAATGACAATAAGAATGAAACATATCGTCGCTTTGAGAAGTATGTGATAAGTAAGAGCTCCCCCTAAATTTGTGCATATGTAAAATTTGCTTTGGACTGCAAATGCACAAAGAGTTAAAATTATGGGTTACTCTTCCATGTCACATACATCTTGGTGGAGCGCTCAAAATGATAATAATGAAATACATGCACTCAACACCAAGGAAAAGTGAATGACCATATAAGATAGATAAGATATATCAAGCATGCATAAGTGTAGCTTATGATCAAACACATGATCATCAATGTCTCACAAGCATATCAAAGTATCTCGACCAAAAGCAAACAATATTTGAGAAACCACCAAATAAAGCAAGAGAGAAAAAAGCAACACTCTCTCTCTCTCGAAGCCTATGATCTATACATTTTTCTCCCCCTTCGGCAACAAGTTACCAAAAAGTTCCTAGAAACTGCATAGTGCTAGATCGACTCTCAGGCTTGATCTTCTGGTGGTGGTGGAGTCCGGATCACTCCAAGGATGAAGGCTTCCGTTGAAGTGGTTGGAGTTGGAGCTGAAGTAGATGCTGGAGCTGGTTGGGCTGGTGCTGTGGCTGGTGCTGTGGCTGGAGCTGAGGCGGTGGCTCTTGTGTTAGGAATTGGCACTGCACTGGACCTCTGAGCTTGTGGCACTCTGGCAAATGCATCAGTGGTAGTCTTCCCTTTCCTCTCCTGCATGCCATCTTGGAGTTGCTCCACTGCAGTCTGAATCTCTGTCACCTTGATATCCAAGTCATAGAACTTTTGTTCTACGATTCTCTCTAAGCTTGCCTGGTTCTAAGTTAGGGTGCCCAGTCCTTTCTCAATCCGCAGGGTGGATGCAATCAAGTAACTGAGCTGCTCTTGCTTGTTCTTCAAGAAGTACTCAGATGCCTCCTCTTGAGTTGGCATCTTGGCAGCTTTCTCCTTCCTTGCCTTCTCCTTCTTGGCTTGTGCTTGGGCTGATGATGGTTCATTTTCATTCATCACAACTTGGTTGTCCTCGAAATCTGGATGAATAGGCAAATGTTCCTTGTCCAACAAGTATGTGTCTGTGCCCATTCTTGAGTTAATCAACATCTGGATCTGAGGGGCATAACCGCAGCTCCTCTTCTGATCTGCTGCAGTCCTCTTGATAGTCTCTACTATGAGGCTCATAACCTTAAATTTCTGAGGCACATCAAAGATATGTAGCAGGTTGATGGCATGACCTCTGATCATCATGTGATCTCCAGACTTGGGCAAAAGTGTGTGCCTAAGGATCCAGTTGATCGTAGGCAGACCTGACAACAAGTGTTTTACAGACCCAAACTGGTGAGTGTCAAGATCATCTGCTGGAATCTCCTTGTACATATTTGCCATAGTGTTATGATCCATCTTTTTCTTGGAATAGACATCCAAGTCATCTTCATTTTCCTCTGGGGAATTGATCAACTTTGCCCATTCCTCAACAGTTGAGTGGTACCTTGTACCTTCAGACATCCATGTGATCCTTCCATCTGGATAGAAGTGTGCTGTGGAGTAGAACTGCATGATCAGCTCTTCATTCCACTTTGTGAGCTTCTGCCCAACAAAGTCAGCTACTCCACATGCCTTGAAGCTGTCTTACACTCCAGGGTAGTGCTCTTCATTGTCCTTGATATATTCCCAGTCGACCAATCTCATATCAAACACAATAGGCTTCTTGTCCAACAAGACTGTCTCATAGAAGTCATGTTGTTCCTTAGTGTGGAACCTGTAGTCAACAGTTGTCCTTCTCCTGGTAGCATATGGATCCTCTGCTCTCCACTTTCTTAGCCCAGAGTCTCTTCTGATCTTCATATCCTCAGCCACAGGATGAGCATCATTGTGGTCTGGGATCTTGGGCTTCAACTTTCTCAGCACTTGGCCTTCCTCTTCTTCTGAAGTGTCAGGCACTGGGGCCTTGTTCTTCTCATAAGCTGGGATGCTCCTTGTATTTCTCTTTAGTTTTGGCTTTGGAGCTGGCTTGGCCTTGGAAGCAGCCTTGGGGGCTTCCTTGGGCTTAGATGCAGTTGCCCCTGATCTTATAGCATCACCCATCAGTTTGGGTGCCTTAGGTGTTGGGGGTGCTCCTGCTGCCTTCATCTGAAGAGCTGGAGGGACTAGTGCCCTCACTCATCTGCACTGGCTGCTCTGACAGGTTCTGGCTATCACTCTGGTCTGACATGATGAACAAGCTGACTGCTGACCCTGTGAATAGTTTATAGATGAGGTAGAGTGGATGAGCATCACAAAATGCAGAGATTTTTGCAAAAGAATGATTCAAAAACTTAGTTTTAGTTTCCCACAGAAAGCATTTCGGATCTACCGTTTTTTAAACTCGGTGATACCGAAGCAGTTTTTGGAACCTAAACTAGTGAACTCGGTCAGACCGAGTCACAGTTCGGTGGCACCGAGACTGCTAGGGTTTCACAAAGTTCCAAAATCGGTCACACCGATTAGCAATACTCGGTCAGACCGAGTTTTACTTGTGCAATGGCATAAGCCAAATCGGTGGGACCGAGGTTTTCAACTCGGTGGGTCCGAGATGGTTTCGGCGGAAACCTAACCCTAAAATTTTCGAATCAAACCTATTCTATGAGTTCATTGACTGGATAGGACTTTATCAAACGTGGCAAGAATCATTATGTTCACAATGTGTTAGGAATCGGATTGGGGAACAGCACAAAGATCGAGTCCATACCCTAGTTCGGCGGAGACTCGCTACGGCGGCAACGGCAGGGTTGATTCCCGTTGACGGCGATGGAGACCAGCGACTAGAGGCGGCTGGCGGCGAGAAGACGATCCGGAGACCATGTAGGCAGAGCGAGCTATCGCGCGGGCGAAGGGGTTCGGAGAAATTTCCAAATTTTCGCCCGTGTCTACATATAGCCTGACCCTGTCGGTGTGACCGAGTGGAACAACTCGGTGGCACCGAGATGCAAAACTGTATACAGTTATTGCAACTCGGTGTGACCAAATGGTTCAAATCGGTTGCACCGCGATCGAAAACATAGATCAACTTAATGATCTCGGTAAGGCCGAAAGTGGGGTATCGGTCAGACCGAGAATCACAAAGAGGTTTTGGAAGTTTAAGTCTATGACGAATCGGGGACTCCGAGTGCTCCTCACACAGAGTGGTTCGAATCTGACTTGATCAATTTTGTGATGTAGCATGAATAGAGTTTGAGACGAGAAAAGCATAGATAGCTAGAGGAGGTTCTTAGGCATTCTTTTCCATCCACTTGGCAAAAGAAGAATAAAGTCAAACAATCAAAACAACAAGTGGATGTCCTCGAATGAGTAAAATATGCAACCAACATGCTCACACAATAAAATGGCAATTGAAATATGTGACAAAGCATGCACATCCAGTTCTAGCATCTATCAAGCAATTGGCGATGACTAGGTCATCTATATATGAGTATATTGACTTAGGAGTCAAATGAGAACATTTGATCATAGGTCATACTCATCGTTTAAGCTCAAGTGGGGTTACCACTTTTACATAAAGCATTATTGTGTTCACATCATTAGAGTTGCTTTAACTCAATTCTTAGAGTAAAGCTCCCCCTAGATGTGATATCCCCCCTAAGAGGGGATGAACTAACCTTGGGTTTTGTCGATGATGACTTCATGTAGATGTTGAAGATGTGGATGCTCAATGTTGATGTAGATCACTTGGAGCTATCCTTTTGAGTGAATTGCACTTTCAATAATACATGGGTTAGTCCCACAAGGAACAAACAAGAATATCCATAGACATAGAGTGATGCACACACAAGTTGATGTCTATGAAGGCTTTTAGGTTACCTTGTCCCTTGACTTACCAACAAGAGGGTTTGTCACTCCTTGAACTAGTGCAAGATGTGGAAGTTGATTGCACTTGTTTTTGCCAAAATGATAAGAGTGAAGTATGTTGGCGGAGTCACCCTCAAGAACTCTCTAGTTCTTCTTCTTTTGGATCCACACCATCTTGATGGGAATCCTTGGAGTTGTAGTCGTACTTGATGAAGTGGAACTTGAAGTAGTCTTGGGAATCCACTTGACTAAGGTCTTAGGAGCTTCTTCAAATGCATCAATTTCCTCTTGAAGCTTGTCCTTGCCTTTTTGCTTGTAGTCTTGTGGTGGAAGATCATCTTGAGTTTGTGTCCCTTTGAAAGAAGTAGGATCATACTTCTCTTGTTGAGGAACAAACTTTGTCTTGGGGTATTGATCTTCTTCCCACTCAACTCCATTGGCATTGAACTTTCGTTAAAAACCAACACCTTGATTCTTCCGGTGCCTTCCTTACTTGCGTACAATCTCCTCGAATTGCTTGCTTCCGGCAAGGCTTTTGTACACTCCTTTCTCTATGATTCCCTTCAATAAGCTATTTTCTTGCTCAAGTGTAACTTGGCTAAGAGAATCGTTAGTGCAATCAAGAGAACTACTAGAAGCAACAATATTGGATTTAACGTGATCATTGTTACTACTAGAGGAAGAATCTTTCTTGTTCTTATTATTAGACTTGACTTGAGGCATGTAAGTGGATAAGAGTAAACGCTTGGCAATGTAAGAAGAACTTTTCCTGCAGAGATCATCATTTATTGCCTTTAAGAACTCATGCTCTTGCTCAAGATTGAGCTTTTCAAAGCGTAACTTCTCATGAGCTCTTAAAAGTTCTCGATGGTCTTCGAAGATAGTTTCATGAGCTAACTTAAGAGTGTTTAGTTCTTTAGTTAGAGCCTCAATTTTCTCCTTATCATTGTCATTCGTTTTATCTTGATTAGCATGATTAATTGATGTTTCATCATAGTATTCATCACTAGAGTTGTCAACAAGTAAATCATCATCACCTAACAAGTCATCCTCATCACTATTGAAATCAACATACTCAGGATGAGTTACCTTAGGACCTTTGGCTATGAAGCATCTTCCAATTCCTTCATTTGGTGAGTCAAATATGTCGTAGGAGTTGGTTGACACAAGTGCTAGACCGGCAACACCTTCATCTTGAGTATATTCGGAATCGGAGTGATAACTTCTCTCAGAGTGGTTGTCAGAGTCGGAGCCGGATACCCATTCACCAACATGAGCTTGATGTCTTCGTTTTGTGTAGCTCCTTGATGATTTTTCCTTTCTTTCCGAATCCTTGCTTTTCCGTGAGTATCTTCGTTCATAACGATAATCTCTACTCCTTCTCTCTCTTGAAGGTGATTCTTCTCTTTTGCCTCTTCTTTTTGGAGAATCTTCTCTTCTTTTGTAGGGAGCCGTACACTCATTGGAATAGTGTCCAGGTCTTCCACAATTGTAGCAGTTTCGCTCTCGACTAGAAGATCTTTTGTCATTGTAGGACCTTGACTTGGAGCTTCTATGTTTGCTTCTACTCTTGTAGAACTTGTTGAAGTTCTTCACCATTAAGCTCAATTCTTCGTTGAGGTTTTGTTTCTCACTTGATGATGTGGGGGCTTCACATGAGGCTTTGTAGGCACCACTTGATTTGTTGTGAAGTTCCTCTTTATCCTTGAGTGACATCTCATGAGCAACAATTTTTCCAATGACCTCCGTTGGCTTGAGATCTTTGTAATTGGGCATCATTTGGATCAATGTGCACACGGTATCATATTTTCCATCCAAGGCTCTTAGGATCTTCTTGATGATGAATCTGTCGGTCATCTCTTCACTCCCTAAGCCGGCAATCTCGTTTGTGATGAGAGCAAGCCTAGAGTACATTTCAGCGACACCTTCACCATCCTTCATTTTGAACTTGTCAAGTTGACTTTGAAGCACATCCAATTTGGATTCCTTGACGGAGTCGGTACCTTCGTGCATATCAATCAAATATCCCAAATTTCCTTTGCATTCTCAAGACAGCTGATTTTGTTGAATTTTTCAGGGCATAATCCGTTAAAGAGAATATCACAAGCTTGAGCGTTGTATTGTAACATCTTCAACTCATCCGCGGTAGCTTCACGGTTTGGTTCTTTCCCGTCGAAGAAGTCGCCTTGCAAACCAACACACACAATAGCCCAAACGGCGGGGTTATGTCCAAGAATATGCATTTTCATTTTATGCTTCCAACTAGCAAAATTAGTGCCATCAAAGTAAGGACCTCTACGGTGATAATTTCCCTCGCTAGACGCCATACTCTCCTAGGTTGTGAAACCAAGGCTATGACCACCAAAAGCTATGGAAATCAAAGCAAATGGAGACCAAAGCTCTGATACCACTTGTAGGATCGGAAGTATGTCTAGAGGGGGGTGATTAGACTACTTGACCAAATAAAAACTTAACCTTTTCCCAATTTAGTTCTTGGCAGATTTTAGCAACTTTAGGACAAGTCAAGCAATCATCACACAATTCAAGCAAGCATGCAAAGAGTATATAGCAGCGGAAAGTAAAGCATGCAACTTGCAAGAATGTAAAGGGAAGGGTTTGGAGAATTCAAACGCAATTGGAGACACGGATGTTTTTCCCGTGGTTCGGATAGGTGGTGCTATCCTACATCCATGTTGATGGAGACTTCAACCCACGAAGGGTAATGGTTGCGCGAGTCCACGGAGGGCTCCACCCACGAAGGGTCCACGAAGAAGCAACCTTGTCTATCCAACCATGGCCATCGCCCACGAAGGACTTGCCTCACTAGCGGTAGATCTTCACGAAGTAGGAGATCTCCTTGCCCTTACAAACTCCTTGGTTCAACTCCACAATCTTGTCGGAGGCTCCCAAGTGACACCTAGACAATCTAGGAGACACCACTCTCCAAGAAGTAACAAATGGTGTGTTGATGATGAACTCCTTGCTCTTGTGCTTTAAATGATAGTCTCCCCAACACTCAACTCTCTCTCGTAGGATTTGGATTTGGTGGAAAGAAGATTTGAGTGGAAAGCAACTTGGGGAAGGCTAGAGATCAAGATTCATATGGTAGGAATGGAATATCTTGGCCTCAACACAAGGGTAGGTGGTTCTCTCTCAGAACATATGAGTTGGAAGTGTAGATGTGTTCTGATGGCTCTCTCCATGAATGAAGAGGAGGTGGAGGGGTATATATAGCCTCCACACAAAATCCAACCATTACACACAATTTACCAATCTCGGTGGGACCGAATCAACAAACTCGGTCGGTCCGAAAAGATGTGACGCCCGGGTACTTAAGATACAGTGAACCTCTGCTAATGATGCCATGTCACATTGATTACTATTGCTAAACTCGCGTTAGTTCGAAACCGGTTCGAGTCCAAATTAAAAATCAAACAAACAATAAAAGTTTTCAAACCTTAAAACAAAAATTGTTCGGGTTGTACCAAATAATGCATAGGTAATTATGATGGAGGAACCCCACTTTAAAAAATGTTTAAATACTCTAAGGTGAATAAAATAGTTGCAAAAACCGATATTTAAAGGCTTTCATAATTAATAAAATTCTAAACAAAATTGTTTTGGGGTAAAACCTTTTGGGGCAGTGGGTTTCGTGGTATTACTAATTTAGGGTTCATTTTAATATTAAGTAAGAAGTATAATTAAGAGAAACTAAAATAAAGAAAGAATAAAAAATAAACAAAATAAAAAGAAAATACACAACCCCCCCCCCCCACGCTGGGCCAACCGGCCCAGCTAGCCAACCGGCCGGCCCAGCCGGCCTCCTCTCACGCCTGAAAGGCACCTCCCCGAACCCTAACCCCCACCCGATCCCCACTCCCCCCACTCTCCCCTCACTCCCTCGATCCAGATCGGGGTCGAGGTGACCACGCCCCGACCCCGACGACACCGCCCCGGATCGCCATCGCCATCACCCCGCGTCGCCGCTCGATGACCCGCCCTCGCCGGACCGATCCGTCCTTGGCTCCTCACCGTCCTCTGCACCACCCCGCCGCCCGGATCCGCCCCTGCCGCCGTCGACCACGCCGGCGCCGCCCCGTCCCCGTCTCATCCTCACCGGACGACCCCGCGCCCGCTGCCCTTTCCCTACACCCTCGCTGTGAGCACCGCACCTGCCTTCCTCTTCCTCCCTCTCCTCCTCTGTGCGCACGCGCTACCGTCACCACGCGCCCCGGCACCCCTGGCCGTCGCCCCGTACACGTGCCGACCGCGCTCATCGCGGCCTTGCCCCACCCGACGCGCCGTCGCACACGCCCGCAACCGCACAGCTCGTCGCCCTCCAACCAGCTTGTCGTTGCTCCCGTGCGCCGTCACGCGCATCGTCGCACCCAGCCTAGGCGGCTTTCGTCCGGCCGGACCCGCCATCGTGCCTCCTGCCGCAGCTGGCATTGGCGGCAGCCACTGCCCGCGACTGCGTCCGCTCCGCCCCGCCCCTGCTCGCCGCTCTGCGCCCCTCCTCCCGCTTTCGCCTCTGCCGCGCCGCCTTTCCCTGGCCGCCGCCCTCAGCACCTGCCTCCGGTCGCGCCCCCCCCCCCCCGGGTTCTGCCCGCCCGCGGCGCCTGGCGGCCTAGCCTCGCACTCGGGCTGCGGGTTCGCCTGCATGTGCCCGACGCTCGCGCCAGCTATGGCTCACCAGAGCCACTGACTAGGGGCCCCACCCACTGAAAAAAAAAGAAAAAAAAGAGAATTTAGAAAATAAAAAATATATATTAATTAATCAATTAATTAAATCAATTAACTTAATTAATTGTGTTTAATAATCCTAATTAAGTAACTAACCTAACTAATCTGTTAATTAATCTAATTAACTTGGTTAATTAGTTAATAGACAATGTTAGTGGGACCCACATTTCAGTTTGACTAGGTCAACTGACTATTTGACTGCTGACATCACCCTGACATCATGCTGACGTCATAATTGCATTTTCTAATTAAATTAATTCTGCTAATTCTAAAAATGAATTAAATCTTTAAAAATTAATATAAAATAATCCGTAGCTCGGATGAAAATACCTTGTACATGAAAGTTGCTCAGAACGACGAGACGAACCCGGATACGCAGCCCGTTCGTCCGCCACACATTCCTAACATATCAAACTCGCAAACTTTCCCCTCCGGCTCCTCTGCCCGAAAACGCAAAACACCGGGGATACTTTCTCGGATGTTTCCCCTCCTTCGCCGGTATGACCTATCCCTGCGTTAGATCACCTCTAGCACCGCGTTTGTCATGTTATGCTTTGATTGCTCTGTTATTTATTGTGTTCCCCCTCCGTTACTTTTTCCGGTAGACACCGAGACCGACGCCGCTGCTACCCAGTACGACTACGGTGTTGACGACCCCTCTCTCTTGCCAGAGCAACCAGGCAAGCCCCCCCCTTGATCACCAGATATCGCCTACTCTCCTCTATACTGCTTGCATTAGAGTAGTGTAGCATGTTACTGCTTTCGTTATTCCTATCTTGATGCATAGCCTGTCTTTGATACTGCTGTTGATACATTTACCTGCAATCCTACTGCTTAGTATAGGATGCTAGTGTTCCATCAGTGGCCCTACACTCTTGTCCGTCTGCCATGCTATGTTGTTGGGTCGTGATCACTTCGGGAAGTGATCGCGGACATATACTATATACTTTACACTGTTACATTACCTGTGATACTGTTCGGAGATGGGGGCTGAAGGGGCAGGTGGCACCATCCCGGTAGAGGTGGGCCTGGGTTCCCGACGGCCCCCGACTGTTACTTTGAGGCGAAGCGACAGGGCAGGTTGAGTCCACCTAGGAGAGAGGTGGCCTGGCCATGGTCGGCGTTCGCGGATACTTAACACGCTTAACGAGATCTGGGTATTTGATCTGAGTCTGGCCATTTGGTCTATACGCACTAACCACCTACGCGGGAGTAGTTATGGGTATCCCGACGTCGTGGTATCAACCGAAGCACTTCGTGACGTCAACGACTGAGCGGCGCGCGCCGGGTTGGACCGCGTAAGGTGACTTCCTTTGAAATGGAGGTTGCTAGGTCTGCTCTCCGGCCGCGTACGCAACGTGCAGGTGTGCTCAGGGCGATGGGCCCAGACCCCTGCGCGCTTAGGTTTAGACCGGCGTGCTGACCTCTCTGTTGTGCTTAGGTGGGGCTGCGACGTGTTGATCTTACACGGTCGGGCATGACCCAGAAAAGTGTGTCTGGCCAAATGGGATCAAGCGTGTTGGGCTATGTGGTGCACCCCTGCAGGGAAGTTAATCTATTCGAATAGTCGTGTCCCTCGGTAAAAGGACGACCCGGAGTTGTACCTTGACTTTATGACAACTAGAACCGGATACTTAATAAAACACACCCTTCCAAGTGCCAGATATAACCCGGTGATCGCTCTCTAATAGGGCAACGAGGAGGGGATCGCCGGGTAGGATTATGCTATGCGATGCTACTTGGAGGACTTCAGTCTACTCTCTTCTACCTGCTGCAAGACGGAGGCGACCAGAAGCGTAGTCTTCGATAAGACTAGCTATCCCCCTCTTATTCTGGCATTCTGCAGTTCAGTCCACTGATATGGCCCTTTACACATATATCCATGCATATGTAGTGTAGCTCCTTGCTTGCGAGTACTTTGGATGAGTACTCATGGTTGCTTTTCTCCCCCTTTTCCCCCTTTCCCTTCTACCCGGTTGCCGCAACCAGATGCTGGAGCCCAGGATACAGACGCCACCGTCGACGACGCCTACTACCCCAGAGGTGCCTACTTCTACGTGCTGCCTGCTGACGACGACCAGGAGTAGTTAGGAGGATCCCAGGCAGGAGGCCTGCGCCTCTTTCGATCTGTATCCCAGTTTGTGCTAGCCATCTTATGGCAACTTGTTTAACTTATGTCTATACTCAGATATTGTTGCTTCAGCTGACTCGTCTATGATCGAGCACTTGTATTCGAGACCTCGAGGCCCATGGCTTGTATTATGATGCTTGTATGACTTATTTTATTTGTAGAGTTGTGTTGTGATATCTTCCCATGAGTCCCTGATCTTGATCGTACACATTTGCATGCATGATTAGTGTACGATTGAATCGGGGGCGTCACAAAAGATAAACCTAGTGACCGTTAGAGATTTTCGGTGGGACTGACATGCAACTCGGTAGGACCGATATGGTTAGGGTTAGGGCATAACGTAATCTCGGTGAGACCGATTACACAAACTCGGTGAGACCGATTTGGTAATTGGCTAACCAGAGAGTTGGTCAGGCAAACTCGGTGGGACCGATTTGCTCTTTCGGTGAGACCGAAAAGTTACAAAAGGGAAACAAAGAGTTTACATTGCAATCTCGGTGGGACCTATTTGCTCTTTCGGTGAGACTGAAAAGTTACAAAAGGGAAACAGAGAGTTTACATTGCAATCTCGGTGGCACCGATTTGCTCTTTCGGTGAGACCGAAAAGTTACTAAAGGGAAACAGAGATTTTGCAACCCCATCTCGGTGAGACCGAGATCCCTATCGGTAGAACCGATTTTCTAGGGTTTGGCAGTGGCTTATGACAAGTGAAACTCGGTGGCGCCGGATGGAAAGAATCGGTAGGACCGAGTTTGGCTTGGAGTTCATGTCATTTGTGGATATGGAAAGTAGCTGAGGATTTTGGAGCATATCATTAAGCACATGAAGCAAAAGGCTCATTAAGCAACACCTCATCCCTCCTTGATAGTATTGGCTTTTCCTATGGACTCAATGTGAACTTGGATCACTAAAATGTAAAAAGAAGAGTCTTGAGCTTTTGAGCTTGAGCCAATCCTTTGTCCTTAGCATTTTGAGGGTTCCACTTTCACCATCCATCCATGCCAATCATTGAGCTTTCCTGAAATAATTCTTGGAATAGCATTAGCTCAATGAGCTATATGTTGTTATGAATTACCAAAACCACCTAGGGATAGTTGCACTTTCAATACCCTACTCCTGCTTGATTAATATTGATGATATGGGTAGTACAAGAGTAGATCTACCACGAGATCAAGGAGGCTAAACCCTAGAAGCTAGCCTATGGTATAATTGTGTATGATGATGGTTCTGTCCTACGGACTACAACCCTCCGGTTTATATAGACACTGGATAGGGTTAGGGTTACACAGAGTCGGTTACAATGGTAGGAGATCTTCAATATCCGCATCGCCTAGCTTGCCTTCCACACCAAGGAAAGTCTCATCCGGACACGGGACGAAGTCTTCAATCTTGTATCTTCATAGTCCAGGAGTCCGGCGAAGGTATAGTCCGGCTACCCGAACACCCCCTAATCCAGGACTCCCTCAAAGGTGATTCCCAAAATTGGGGCTCGCTCTGCACACCCATTGCCTGATGGGCGATAAAACGACGGCATGGCAATGCTGGTAAAGGTTGGCTCGCCGAGGCAAAGCCCTCGGCCCAGCTAACGTGACGGAGCTGGTCGGCTAGTGACGCCGAAGTGTCCGGAGTAGGTTGATGAAGAGATGGCGAAGCCCCCGGTCCAGCCGAGATGTCGAAGCCCCGATGTCAGCTGATGAGTCGAAGTAGGTCGGCGTGATGGACACCAGCTTGAAGAAGCGATAGTGCGTCCCTGTCGATGCAGGTCGTGACGTTGTCGATGCCGGCTTGATGACGCAACCGTGCGGCGATGCCGGTATGCCCGCTCCGTGTAATCCATGGTGCGACGATGTTGGTGATGATTTATCCTTCGCGATGCCGGACTCTTGTTCGGCTTGCCGAGATGATGATCCGAAGAAGTTGAGCTCGGCTCAACAAAGTGACGCCGTGTCTTAGCGCAGGTTGGCAGCCGTGGAGTAATATTGCCGGACTGGTTTGACACCAGCATGATGTTGAAGATCATGTTCAAAAGATCTTAAAGTTAGGGGGGGTGTTCGGGAACAAAACACAATACCCCATAGGAAACTTCTTCAAAAGGGATGTCTGAAATCCCGTTCATAGAAAAGATGAACTCGGGTCGGATTCGTTTTCACGCAGAAAACAGATCCAAAATGTGATGCACTAATCGGAAGGTTCCCGAAGTTTGGACGGTCGGATTGAGCTGAAATTTTGAGAGGTGGTAGATACAGAAATTCCGCAGTCGATCAACGGTTGGATCTTCCAAAGGACGTCTGAGCTAGAAGCTGGACACCACGCCCTAAACACATCCAAATTCCCGTCCAGATTTGACAGGGCTCCGGTATATCGTGGATTGCCAGAGATTCCTCCATCGGAACTCGACGAAATTTTCCAGGGTTGTTGTAGACTCAATTCCACACAATTCCACCAAAGCGATCGTCAAAGCGATACTCGAGGAGGTGGTGGCAGCAGATACAACAGCACGGTCGCTTGAGGGCAATGTTGACGTTGAGCCCCCGAGCTCCGTGGATGATTCCTCCGTGATCTTGATAGATATCGGAGTTGATGTTTGATGAAGGCCCTCTTCCGAACATGGTGATCCGAACACGGGGCGCAATTCTTGGTCGAACCAAGGTGACCAGTCAAGCTGGTGACGAAGATGCTGAAGTCGCAGTTGATCTGCAGGCGAGCCATCGTTCCTTTTGTCGATCACACAGCGGAACTCTCAATGAAAGCACCAATGTCGGTGTCAAAACCGGCGGATCTCGGGTAGGGTTTTACCTCCATTGAGAGGGCCTGAACCTGGGTAAAACTTCGTGTTCCTTGTCTCCTGTTACCATCCGCCTAGACGCACAGTTCGGGACCCCCTACCCGAGATCCGCCGGTTTTGACACCGACAAGCGCGCTTCCCGACTGGGGATTATTCCTCTAAATGTTGTGCTGCTTCGCTCGATGCGGTTCCAGTCTATTTCCATTTTTTGAAGGGTTTCCTCATAGATGAGGTTTAATCCGCTGCCGCGGTCTATGAGTACCTTGGTGAGTCGAAAGCCGTCCACAATTGGACTGAGGACCAATGCGGCTGGTGATCGGGCTGTTCGCAATTTAGGTTCGTCACTGGCGTTGAAAGTAATAGCCGTGTCACTCCATGGATTTATTATTGCCACGTGGTGGATTTCGGCAAGGCTGCGGAGTGTTCGCTTTCGCCTATTATTTGATCCGAAGGTCTCAAAGACTGTTAATACCGTATTGTTATCCTTGGGATGGTGCTCTGTGGCTTCTGAAATGAGAAGATCCTCGCCACTTTTGGCTACCTGCCAGGGTATCCAACATGCTTTAAGGCTATGTGTTGGTATGAGGCCCTCTGCACTACGAATTTTAAAGGGTCCATTGAGCCATCCCTCCAGTACGGTTCCACGCCCTGTAGAGGGTTTTTGCTTTTTGGTAGTTAACCCGGGTGTCTTGTGATAATGCACCCTTTTATTTCGGATTGGGTTTGTGTTTAGAGCCGGATTGTCCTAAAATTTTATTTCGGTTTTCCAGGCACCTTCCATCGCGCAGTACTTCCGTACTATAGCCGCCAAGTCGGCAAAGCGTGTAATTTCACGGCGACTGATGGCGTTAAGGATTCCCTTATCCGTGCAATTATTGCAGAATAATGAGATTGCGTCTTCCTCACGGCAGTCCTTGACCTTGTTCATTACAAGGAGGAATCTGGCCCAATAATGATGTACTGTTTCCTGGGGCTCTTGCCTGATATGGGAGAGATCGCTTATGCTTAGGTGGGTGGGTGTAATCGAATCCGAAACCTCACCCAATCTAAGACCCAAGGGCCAAGGAGTTTCCAATCTTGGAAATTCGGGTTCTTGGATGTTACCCGATGAATCTGGCTCGCTGCCTGAATCTAGGTTCAGGGCTTGGGTGATGTCCTCCCGTAAACGGGTATCCGGCTCGAAGAGCTCGGGAATCCGGACATAACTAGTCCTCAAGATAGAGGAAGGATCGCTGCATTGTTCCTCCACCACCGCAACGTGATGGGTGACCCGGGGAGAGTTAATCTCTCTCAGATCGGGTTTAGGCCCAATCTGATCGTAGTTCGTAGCGACTCCCAGGGCGGCGATGCGATCCAAGAGCTCGTTTAGGTAAGAGATCTCCATTGGATCTAACTGCTCGGCGAATTCCGAGTTGACGTGGAGACTGCTTTCGATGACCCGAGAAGTCATCGTCGGCGCAGCGGCCGAACAGGCGGTCATGAGGAAACCACCTAGCCGGAGAGTTTGGCCGACAGCCAAAGCACCCTCAGCAATAGTGCTGTCTTTAAAGACATGACGAGGCATCCTTCCTTATGGCGACGGCACAGTGGAACTCTCAATGAAAGCACCAATGTCGGTGTCAAAACCGGCGGATCTCGGGTAGGGGGTCCCGAACTGTGCGTCTAGGCGGATGGTAACAGGAGACAAGGGACATGATGTTTTTACCCAGGTTCGGGCCCTCTCGATGGAGGTAAAACCCTACTCCTGCTTGATTAATATTGATGATATGGGTAGTACAAGAGTAGATCTACCACGAGATCGGAGAGGCTAAACCCTAGAAGCTAGCCTATGGTATGATTGTTGTTGTTGTCATACGGACTAAACCCTCCGGTTTACATAGACAGCGAGGGGGGCTAGGGTTACACAGAGTCGGTTACAAGGAAGGAGATCTACATATCTGTATTGCCAAGCTTGCCTTCCACACCAAGGAGAGTCCCATTCGGACATGGGACGAAGTCTTCAATCTTGTGTCTTCATAGTCCAATAATCTAGCCAAAGGTTATAGTCCGGCCGTCCGGATACCCCCTAATCCAGGACTCCCTCACTTGTCTATCCCACCATGGCCATCGCCCACAAAGGACTTGCCTCACTAGGGTAGATCTTCACGAAGTAGGCGATCTCCTTACCCATACAAACTCCTTGGTTCAACTCCACAATCTTGACGTAGGCTCCCAAAGTGACACCTAATCAATCTAGGAGACACCACTCTCCAAAAGGTAACAAATGGTGTGTTGATGATGAACTCCTTGCTCTTGTGCTTCAAATGATAGTCTCCCCAACACTCAATTCTCTCTCACAGATTTGGATTTGGTGGAAAGAAGATTTGAGTGAAAAGCAACTTGGAGAAGGCTAGAGATCAAGGTTCATATGGTTGGAATTTGAATATCTTGACCTCAACACATGAGTAAGTGGTTCTCTCTCACAAAATGTATGGTGGAAGTGTAGGCATGTTCTGATGGCTCTCTCCATGAATGAAGAGTGGGTGGAGGGGTATATATAGCCTCCACACAAAATCTAACTGTTACACACAAATCACCAAACTCGGTGAGACCGAATCAGAAAACTCGGTCAGACCGATTTAGTTCAAAATGTGAACGTTAGGCTTTTCGATGGGACCAACATGTCAACTCGGTGGGACCGATTTCATTAGGGTTAGGGCATAACGTAATCTCGGTGAGACTGATTACACAAACTCGGTGGGACCGACTTTGGTAATAAGCTAACAGAGAGTTGGTTAGGCAAACTCGGTGGGACCGATTCGCCCATCTCGGTGAGACCGAAACATTACGAAGGGGAAATAGAGAGTTTGCATTGAAGACTCGATAGGACCGATCGCTCATCTCGGTTGGACCGAAATGTTACAAAGGGAAACAGAGAGTTTGCCATCCCATCTCGGTGAGACCGAGATCCCTATCAGTGAGACCGAAGTGACTAGGGTTTGTGGCAGTGGCTATGTCAAATGAACTCAGTGGTGTCGGATAGGATGTTTCGGTGGGGCCAAGATTGACTTGTGGGAGGTGTTTGGTTCATGCACTTGTAACGTAATCCGATTACATCGTTAACAGATACCAGAAAATCCTGTTTGTTTTGGTTGGTCCGTAATCTGATAACAGCGGTATCAAATCCATGCCAATACAAATTTGATACCGCTCAAAATCCTTGGTAACGAAAAGCACATGTGCGTGCGAGAAACTGGATCGAAGAGCATAGAGGAAAATAGACGGGAAAGGGTGATGCATAATTGGATCAGTCGAAGTACAGGACGCCGGCGAGGCCCGACCATCGCGTTGGCGGCGGCAGTAGCTGCTGCTGCTTCTTGCTCGCGTCCTCCCTCGGGCTCCACAAGGACATCACGACCGTGACCTTATCGCTGGCGGCGGCCGAGACCCTCTCTGGTTCATGGCAAACAGGAGCTCGAAGTCCGTGTGGAAGCTCACTGCGGACACCACCGTCGTTGTCGCCGAGGCGGTGGGGGATGGGGCAACGACCTTGTCGGTGCGGACGTGCGGGGAGTACTCCGTTTTTGCTACGGCAGGAAATTCAACCCCTTCTTCTTTAGGCCCTGCGGTGTCGCATCCGGCCCTCCGCCACGACAGCCACGGTCTGCCTGAGACGGTCTGGCTGGCATGATCAAGAACAACGGCGGCAGCGCCTGGAGTTCTGTGTGGTAGGCCTTCGTCTACCTGGGTGATGCAGGCTGGTGGAGTGAAGTCTGGAGGAAGGAGATGCGTGGAGCTAGCTAGCGAAACATGGGAGCTCCCATTTTCTTTGATGCTTCATGCCGGTATTGGTTAACGTTACATCAGTTAGCCAAACAAATTTTGTTTTTGCTCATACCGTTTACAGTAACAGTGTAAACCCATTACGTTTACACTGATGTTGCCTACCTCCAACCAAACACCTCCCTGGTTTGGGACATATGTGGATATGAGAAAGTGATTGAGGGTTTTGGAGCATACCACAAAGCATTTTGAGCAAGCAACCCATTAAGCAACACCTCATCCCCTTTTAATAGTATTGGCTTTTCCTATGGACTCAATGTGATCTTGGATCACTAAAAGTAAAATGTAGAGTATTGAGATTTGAGCTTTGAGCCAATCTTTTGTCCTTAGCATTTTGAGGGGTCCACATTTCTAATCCATGCCATGCCAATCATTGAGCTTTCCTGAAATATTTATCTTGAAATAGCATTAGCTCAATGAGCTATATGTTGTCAATAATTACCAAAACCACCTAGGGATAGTTGCACTTTCAGAAAACTTTCCTCGCCTCCTGACCACAGAGGTGGTTTGAGAGGTAATCATAAGTGAAGCCTGAAAACAAGGATGTGCATAAATATCTTCTCTATATTGGAAATGGGGCAAAGGAATACAAAAAGGCAAGGTATAATAGTTAGTACCATCTTGTAAACCTCAGTGCTTCCCATTGTTTCCCTGCAACACATATAAGGTAGTTAGTCATCAGGTTAAGTAAGGGTTCGCATGCTATCAGTAAAATATGTTGATGATAAATAAGCACATTTCAGATTCATCAGATTAATTCAAGACGCATGGAAAACCCATTTATCCAAACCAAGCATGATTGAGATCTAGGTAATATAGCACTTGTATATGTGTCTCATGTATTAGGTGCAGCCAAATTCGTTTTATTCCTCACATGGTATACAATAACAGAATGCAACCACATCAATTGAACATCGCATTGCAGAATTGAACCAAGTAGTTAACTAAACACCACAACAAATGAACCAAACATTAACTGAGCACCACATTGCACAATATAACATACTCCTAATAGAAGATCAGACAGTTAACCAAACCAAGCATGCTTACCAAGTTGGAAATATAGCAATTGTATTTGTTTCTCATGTATTTAGTATAGCGAAATTCGATTTATTCCTCACATGGTATACAATAAGAGAATGCAGCCACAACAATTGAACATCGCATTGAAGAATTGAACCAAGCAGTTAACTAAACACCACAACAAATGAACCAAATGTTAACTGAGCACCACATTGCACAATATAACATACTCCTAATAGAATATCAGACAGTTAACCAAACCAAGCATGCTTAACAACTTGGAAATATAGCAATTGTATTTGTTTCTCGTGTATTTAGTACAGCCAAATTCGATTTATTCCTCACATGGTATACAATAACAGAATGCAACCACAACAATTGAACATCACATTGCAGAATTGAACCAAGCAGTTAACTAAACACCACAACAAGTGAACCAAGCCACAACAAATGAACCAAGCCACAACAAATGAACCAAGCAGTTAACTAAACACCAATTGAACAATATAACATACTCCTAATAGAAGATCAGACAGTTAACCACACCAAGCATGCTTAACAACTTAGAAATATTGCACCTTGAAGAATTGAACATCACATTTGCAGAATTAAACCAAGCAGTTAATTGAACACCACATTGCACGACATATAGAACATATACACTATAGCGGAATATTTCATGGTGAAAGTAGATAGCACAATTCACTAGAATTTGTTAAGGAAAGGCAGTAGCTAGCAAACTGAACATGGGTCCTTATAGTGAGCTAATAAGACAAGCTACTCCTCATTGTCGGAGATATCGATGACAATTGGCTCCTTGGACATGGAAGGGGGCGAGGCCTCCGCATCGTGGGTGCCCTCGTTGTAGTGGTGAGTTGCTTGAGCCGCTCTGGGCACCAACCTGCTAGCTCTCGAGATGAGGTAAGCACGTGCACGCTGAGAAACACCTCATAGTCTTCGTCGAAGGCACCGACGGTGGCCTCGAGAAAATGCCACGACCTGTTGTTTAAAGCAGCCAACCGCGTCATGGCGTCGGAGCGCGAGGCGTCAACAGTGGCCTAGATGGCAAGGTGCTCCTCCAATATCTGGGAGTCGGCACGAATGGCAGCCATCACGACCTCATCCGCGCGTGCGGCCGCGATTTGCTTCTCCGCTGCCAAATGCTCCTTGAGGTCCTGGCTATACTGTGTGCACCATGGCTTAGGCATGCGCTTATTTGGTGGAGGGATCGGTGATTTGGGTGGAAGGTGTGTCGCACTCGCCGGTGGTCGGGGCATGTGGGATGTGGAAGGAGGAGGAGGATGGGGGTCGGGAGTGGATTACCTGCCTGGATAGGCGAGGCCGAGCAGCATGAAGGAGGGTCGCCGGCGAGGAGGCTGCAGCGCTGCAAGCAAGGAGTGAAGGTTTCAACTTGGAAAGGAAGGCGGAAATGGGGGGAATGTGGCTTTTGGTAAGGGAGAGGGGCGGGGAGGTAGATATTTCCGCAGAAGCCGAAAATTTGGAATCGCTTCAGCCAAAAAACTGCCGCGCAAAGTGTCATCAGACACGGTCCCTTATTCAGACACGGTCTGAAGAAATTTTGTGTTGCATCTCGCACGGTTGGTTATAATAAACTGTGTGGGATCTACTTGATTTTTCGTCTTGATTTGAATTACATAATGGGGTCAGAGTGGCCTTTGACGGTGTTTGAATTGCTAGACCTTTTATCTGCAGTGATCATAAAAGAATTGGAATTATTCAGGGTTCGTTTGGCAATTTTTATGCATTAAGTGAGTTTTCAATGCATTTATGTGCATAATTCAAATTTGAACTACATGCACATGCTCCAGTGCATATAAATTGGTCGAAAAATCAAATCATTGTCCTTGGGTGCATGCTGAGGTCCCATGCAAGAAATGGGAATGAATTTCAAACACCATGGCACCGTTGATAGCCGGCAAAACATTGAGATGCCTGTTTTTTAAATTATAGTAAATCCAAAACTCGTCTGAAATTCATGAAACTTGGCATGCTATCATGGAGCGGCATGAACATGTCGTCATAAAGTTTTTGCCCCATTTGGGGCAGGTTTGGGTATATGCTTCTCACAAACCGGAGCTTCTCACAACAAGCATGATGGTTTTCGGTAGGGAACGTCCCACCTTTGGGGACGAAACGATATCCATTGCCTCTTATTGCTTTCAATTTTTTTTCTCGTGCCAACATAGAACAATAGGAGTGTTGTGTGAATTTTTGTGATTTTTTGGGGTTCTTTTGGACATTTTTATGCATTAACTGAGTTTTCAATGCATTTATGTGCATAATTCAAATTTGAACTGCATCCACATGCTCCAGTGCATATAAATTGGTTGAAAAATCAAATTTGTGTCCTTGGGTGCATGCTTAGGTCCCATGCAAGAAATGGGAATGAATTTCAAACACCAGGGCACCGTTGATTGCCTGGTTTTTAAATTCTAGTAAATCAAAAACTCGTCTGAAATTCATGAAACTTGGCATGCTATCATGGAGCGGCACCCGACATTCCGTGGTAATTTTTTTGTCCCATTTGGGACGGGTTTGGGTATATGCTTCTCACAAACCAGAGCTTCTCACAACAAGCGTGATGGGTTTTCGGTAGGGAACGCCCCACCTTTGGGGCCGAAACGATATCCATTGCCTCTTATTGCTTTCAAATTTTTTTCTCGTGTCAACATAGAACAACATGAGTGTTGTGTGATCTTTTGTGATTTTTCGGGGTTCGTTTGGACATTTTTATGCATTAACTGAATTTTCAATGCATTTATGTGCATAATTCAAATTTGAACTACATGCGCATGCTACAGTGCATATAAATTGGTTGAAAAATCAAATATGTGTCCTTGGGTGCATGCTTAGGTCCGATGCAAGAAATGAGAATGAATTTCAAACACCAGGGCACCGTTGATTGCCAGCAAAACGTTGGGATACTTTGTTTTTAAATTCTAGTAAATCTAAAACTCGTCTTAAATTCATGAAAATTGGCATGCTATCATGGAAGGGCACCCGACATGTTGTGGTATTTTTCGTGTCCATTTTGAGAGAAGGTGCACTCGAATAATGATAGCCAGCAATGGCATTTTGAAAAAAATAACTGCCACTTTAGTATCTCAAACGTTTGTATAATTCAAACCGTGTGCGTTCGGTTAACCATTCATGTGACGCCACGTGTCTTGGTTTTAATGGCTATAGGAGGTGTCGTGTGGACACCTGCTTGACTGAACGGGAGGCGTGCGAGCGCAGTCCGGTGCGCAGGCTCACCGGGAAGGGTACAAGCTGTTCAATGCAGGATCTGTGCATCTCTTCAATGCAAACGGTTCAGATTACGGTATGCCAATTAAAGCCATACTTCGGTGCTAAGCCAAGAGACACTGCGATTTGTCGAAATATGCAGCTAAAAATCAATATCACTATCTATTTTTTGCAACTAAAATTCAGTAATTAAGCATAGATTTCATTCATACTAGAGATTAAGCAGTTGTTCTCACCGGGAAGCGAGACAGCCTTGGACCGCCGCCCGCCTCGCTCCCACTGGTCTATATTAATGGCGCCGCCAAGCGCCGCACCCCCCATCCTCACCAGACACACAATTCGTCTCTCTCCGCCCGCATCCTCGACGCCGCTCTGAGTCCTCAAAGCCGTTAGTGTACGAGGATGCTGCCGAAGCGCCCCATCGGAGGGAGTGGCGACGCCGGGGCTGCTGAAGCATCGGAGCATGATACGTCCATTTTGCATCATGCTTTTATATCGATATTTATTGCATTATGGGATGTTATTTCACATTATGTCACAATACTTATGGCTATTCTCTCTTGTTTTACAAGGTTTTGCATAAGGAGGGAGAATGCCGGTAGCTGGAATTCTGGGCTGGAAAAGGAGCAAATATTAGAGAGCTATTCTGCACAACTCCCAAAGTCCTGAAACTCCATGGAATATCTTATAATAAATAATAAAAAATCCTCGCCGAAGATGAAGACCAGGGGGCCCACACCCTGTCCACGAGGGTGGGGGGCGCCCCCCCTAGGGCGCGCCCCCTACCTCGTGGGCCCCCTGTTGGCCCTCCGATGCCCATCTTCTGCTATATGAGGTCTTTCGTCGAGGAAAATCAATAAGCAACCTTTCGGGACGAAACTCCGCCGCCACGAGGAGGAACCTTGGCGGAACCAATCTAGGGCTCTGGCATAGCTGTTCTGCCGGGGACACTTCCCTCCTGGAGGGGGAAATGATCGCCATCGTCATCACCAACGCTCCTCTCATCGGGAGAGGGCAATCTCCATCAACATCTTCACCAGCACCATCTCATCTCCAAACCCTAGTTCATATCTTGTATCCAATTCTTGTCTCCAAGTCCAGGATTGGTACTAGTAGATTGCTAGTAGTGTTGATTACTCCTTGTAGTTGATGCTAGTTGGTTTATTTGGTGGAAGATCATATGTTCAGATCCTTTATGCATATTATTACCCCTCTGATTATGAACATGAATATGCTTTGTGAGTAGTTATGTTTGTTCCTGAGGACAAGGGAGAAGTCTTGCTATTAGTAGTCATGTGAATTTGGTATTCGTTCGATATTTTGATGAGATGTATGTTATCTAGCCTCTAGTGGTGTTATGTGAACGTCGAACACATAAAACTTCACCATTATTTGGGCCTAGAGGAAGGCATTGGGAAGTAATAAGTAGATGATGGGTTGCTAGATTGACAGAAGCTTAAACCCTAGTTTATGCGTTGCTTCGTAAGGGGCTGATTTGGATCCACCTGTTTCATGCTATGGTTAGGTTTACCTTAATACTTTTGTTGTAGTTGCCGATGCTTGCAATAGAGGTTAATCATAAGTGGGATGCTTGTTCAAGTAAGAACAGCACCCAAGCACCGGTCCACCCACATATTAAATTATCAAAGTACCGAACGCGAATCATATGAACGTGATGAAAACTAGCTTGACGATATTCCCATGTGTCCTCGGGACCACTTTTCCTTATATAAGAGTTTGTTCTGGCTTGTCCTTTGCTACAAAAAGGATTGGGCCACCTTTCTGCACTTTATTTACTTTTGTTACTTGTTGCTCGTTACAAATTATCGTATCACAAAACTATCTGTTACCACTTGTTTCATTACTTGCAAAGAATACCTTGCTGAAAACCGCTTATCATTTCCTTCTGCTCCTCGTTGGGTTCAACACTCTTACTTATTGGAAGGACTACGATAGATCCCCTATACTTGTGGGTCATCAAGACTCTTTTCTAGCGCCGTTGCCGGGGAGTGAAGCGCCTTTGGTAGGTGGAATTTGGTAAGGAAAAAATTATATAGTGTGCTGAAATTTACTGTCACTTGTTACTATGGAAAGTAATACTCTGAGGGGCTTGTTCGGGGTATCTTCACCCCGACCAGTAGAGGAAAGAGTTGCTCCTCAACCTACTGAACCTATTGAATATGAAAATGTTCCCTTTGAATTTCCTTCGGGTATGATAGAAAAACTGCTAGCTAATCCTTTTACAGGAGATGGAACAAAGCATCCTGATGAGCACTTAATATATGTGGATGAAGTTTGTGGATTATATAAGCTTGCAGGTATACCCGATGATGTTGCTAAGAAGAAGGTCATCCCTTTATCTTTGAAGGGAGATGCATTGACATGGTATAGGCTATGTGATGATACGAGATCATGGAACTATAAAAGATTGAAATTGGAATTTTATCAAAAGTATTATCCTATGCATCTTGTTCATCGTGATCACAATTATATATATAATTTTTGGCCTCCCGAAGGAGAAAGCATCTCTCAAGCTTGGGGGAGGCTTAAATCAATGTTATATTCATGCCCCAATCATGATCTCCCAAGAGAAACAATTATTCAAAACTTTTATGCTCGGCTTTCTGAAAATAATCGCACCATGCTCGATACTTCTTGTGCTGGCTCTTTTATGATGAAGACCATTG
This sequence comes from Aegilops umbellulata, assembly GCA_032464435.1. NCBI lineage: Eukaryota > Viridiplantae > Streptophyta > Magnoliopsida > Poales > Poaceae > Aegilops > Aegilops umbellulata. Next base: position 406,245,163 of record CP136054.1, on the reverse strand, counting down.
AATTTAAATGGGATTTATTGGATAGAATTAAAAGCAACTCCGAAGATTGGGATCTCGACGAAGGTAAGGAGTCAGGTATGAAACCTAAGTTTGATTGTGTTAAATCTTTTATGGACACCGATATTTTCCATAAGTTTAGCACTAAATATGGACTTGACTCTGAGACAGTAGCTTCTTTCTGTGAATCTTTTGCTACTTATGTTGATCTCCCCAAGGAGAAGTGGTTTAAATATCATCCTCCCATAGAAGTAAAAGTAGCTGCACCAATTAAAGTTGAAGAAAAGACTGTCACTTATAATGATCCTATTGTTCCTACTTCTTATGTTGAGAAACCACCTTTCCCTATTAGAATAAAGGATCATGCTAAAGCTTCAACTGTGGTTCGAAAAGCAATATTAGAACCTATACACCTCCTGAGCAAGTTAAAGTAGAACCTAATATTGCTATTGTTAAAGATCTCTTGTCTGATAATATTGATGGGCATGTTATTCAATTCTGTGGTGAAACTACTAGAATTGCTTAACCTTGTGCTAAAGATAAACATAGACCTGTGGTGGGCGTGCCTGTTATTTCTGTTAAAATAGGATATCATTGTTATCATGGCTTATGTGATATGGGTGCTAGTGCTAGTGTTATACCTTATGACTTGTATAAAGAAATCAAGCATGAAATTGCACCTGTTGAGTTAGAAGATATTGATGTCACAATTAAACTTGCCAATAGAGATACTATATCAGCAATAGGAATTGTTAGAGATGTTGAAGTCTTGTGTGGGAAAACTAAATATCTCGCTGATTTTCTTGTTCTCAGTTCCCCACAAGATAGCTATTGTCCCATTATATTTGGTAGACCCTTCTTGAATACTGTTAATGCTAAGATAGACTGTGAGAATGTTGTTACTATTGGCTTGGATGATATGATTCATGAGTTTAATTTCTCTAAATTTAGTAAACAACACCGTGAAGAAGAATTATCTAGTAAGGATGAAATTATTGGTCTTGCTTCTATTGCCGTACCTCCTAGTGATCCTTTAGAACAATATTTGCTAGACCATGAAAATGATATGGTTATGAATGAAAGAAGGGAAATAGATGAAGTATTCTTTAAACAGGAACCCATTCTGAGACACAATTTGCCTGTTGAAATCCTAGGGGATCCTCCTCCACCTAAGGCTGATCCCGTGTTTGAGCTTAAACCGTTGCCTTATAATCTTAAATATGCTTATCTTGATGAAAAGAAGATATATCCTGTTATTATTAGTGCTAACCTTTCAGAGCATGAAGAAGAAAGATTATTGAAAACTCTGAAGAAGCACCGTGCTGCTATTGGATATACTCTTGACGATCTTAAGGGCATTAGCCCCACTCTATGTCAACATAAAATAAATTTGGAAGCAGACGCCAAACCAGTTCGTGATCCTCAACGACGTCTGAATCCTAAAATGAAAGAAGTGTTAAGAAAAGAAATACTAAAGCTTCTGGAGGCAGGTATAATTTATCCCGTTGCTGATAGTCAGTGGGTAAGTCCTGTCCATTGTGTCCCTAAGAAGGGATGTATTACTGTTGTTCCTAATGATAAAGATGAATTGATCCCGCAAAGAATTATTACAGGTTATAGGATGGTGTCGGTGTCAAAACCGGCGGATCTCGGGTAGGGGGTCCCAAACTGTGCGTCTAGGCGGATGGTAACAGGAGACAAGGGACACAATGTTTTACCCAGGTTCGGGCCCTCTTGATGGAGGTAAAACCCTACGTCCTGCTTGATTAATATTGATGATATGGGTAGTACAAGAGTATATCTACCACGAGATCAAGGAGGCTAAACCCTAGAAGCTAGCCTATGGTATGATTCTTGTATGTTGGAGTTGTTGTCCTACAGACTAAAACCCTCCGGTTTATATAGACACCGGAGAGGGTTAGGGTTACACAAAGTCGGTTACAATGGTAGGAGATCCAAATATCCGCATCGCCAAGCTTGCCTTCCACGCCAAGGAAAGTCCCTTCCGGACACGGGACGAAGTCTTCAATCTTATATCTTCATAGTCCTGGAGTCCGGCTGAAGGTATAGTTCGGCTATCCGAACACCCCCTAATCCAAGACTCCCTCAGTAGCCCCTGAACCAGGCTTTAATGACGATGAGTCCGGCGCGCAGATTGTCTTCGACATTGCAAGGCGGGTTCCTCCTCCAAGTTCTTCATAGAAGATTTGTAAACACCAAGAGTAGTGTCCGGCTCTGCAAAGTAAGTTTCCACATATTGCCATAGAGAGAATAAAATTAACAAAAATCTAATCTGCTGACGTATTCCGTAGCGTGACATCACACTACGGCCAAGCCTTTATTCGAATCGTTTTTACTTCCACACCTCAGCGTGTTTTGTGAGGCGGTTTCTTTGGCACGTCTTATCAAAGCAGAGATCGTGTCCCCCATTTGCGGGATTCACATCAATACAGACGTGGGTAACCCAACCGCGCCATTTATCATGGCGCTTGGGAGGCAAGCGAGTTTTACTAGGCTGGTGGGGACGCATAGCCGCATCCGTCCATATAAGGGGATAAGGATCCACCTTTTTTACCTATGCCTTCTTCCTCCTTTGCCTATCCATCTTTCGCGCACTCGAGCTCCAGTGCCCAAGCCCGCACTTCCCACCTCAACCTTCTCCAGCAATGTCCGGAGCGGGAGGCAAGTGGATGGTCTCCTCCGTCACGGAGGGCCATGTCAAAAAGCTGAGGAAGGCCGAATACTTGTCCAAAGACATCGCGCACCAGCTCCCTGAAAAGGGCCAGCTTCTCCCCACCCCAGAGCCCCATGAGAGGGTTGTATTCCTTCCCCACTTCCTCCACGGACTGGGATTTCCTCTCCACCCATTTGTCTGGGGGCTCATGTTCTACTATGGCCTGGATTTCCATGGTCTGTCCCCGAACTTCATCCTCAACATCTCGGCGTTTATCGTTGTGTGCGAGGCCTTCCTCCGCATCCGCCCCCATTTCGGCCTCTGGCTCAAGACTTTCAACGTCAAGCCGAAGGTGGTGCGCGGCAGCCAAGCGGAGTGCGGAGGCGCCATGGCGGGCAAGATAGCCAACGTCCTATGGCTCGAGGGCTCCTTTGTGGAGACCTTGAAGGGGTGGCAATCAGGGTGGTTTTACATCACCGAGCCACGCGATCCGGAATGGATCGCAGCCCCTGAGTTCCAGTCCGGACCCCCCATGCGGCTCACGTCCTGGAAAGAGACGGGCCTGTCGTGGGGTGACGAAGGAGAGGTGACCGGATTGCATACATGCATCCAGCCCCTGGTGAACAAGCAAGTCAAGCTTGTCAATATAATCTAGGTCATGCTCGTCCGCCGGATTCTCCCGTGTCAACAACGGGGTTTCACTTTGTGGGAGTTCGATCCGGCGCAGCACCAAACCTTGAACAGGCTCTTCGACACGACATACGAAGATGCCTGGAAGGTGCTTTTCAAGGGCGCCGAGGCTCCCGCATCCGCATCCGAAGACCGCGGATTCAGCACGCAGCATACAGCTAGCGCGGTGATTTATCTGTACCTTTTATAGGATATTTGTTTCTCATAGTTTGACTCTATGCGGGATCTAAACTCCCTTACCTTTGACAGGAATGGCAGGTGAAGTCCGGACCAGTTAATTGTCCGGCTCCTTTGCCCGAAGACCCAGCAGACGCTCGTTTATCGAAGCTGCTGGCTCTGGCGCCTTAAGTGGTGCCAGAGAAGAAGGCCAAGAAGAAGAAGGCCACGGGGACTCGAAACAGCTCCCGTCATATGGTGGTGTCGGACTCGTCATCCAACGAGTCTGAGACGAACTCCTCCCGTGAAGACGAGGAGGAGGATGAAGAACCCTCTCCCCCTCCAGCGGGGGGAGGAAAGAAAAGGAAGGCCGCCCCAACAGGGGAGGCCGAAGGGTCCAAGAAGGGGAAAACCCTTCCTCCGGACTACTCCGTCGACGCCGATGACGATGAAGAGGAGTGACCGGACAGAGCCAAGCGTCCGGCGAAATCGTAAGTATTCGGATACCAGAGTAACTCATAATATTCCTTTGTTGCACAGCTTTCCCTAATGTCGAACATAATTATGCAGCCCGCCCTAGGCCGGACTCGACGAGTCGTCGAGCGGCTCCCTGGATTCGTCGGACGTGAACTCAGTTCCGCCTGTTGTCTCCCCCCGCACTGCGGACGACGCCTAAGTGGCGTCGCGACATGCTCCGGGGCAGGAGGAGGTGGTCCTGGAGGAGCCGCAAGGCGACCTCCCGGACTCCAGGAGTAAAGGGGATAAGACCCCCCAGGGCTCCAAGTCCGGTCGGCAGTTCCGGACCGCGGTAGGTGAACTCCTTCTAAGAGGAGCAAGCCTTCTGAGTCAGCAGCCTCTGTCCAACCGGAGGTGCCGGACAATTTGCTGGAGGTGCTTAACGGCGCCTCCATCGACGAGGAACACCGTACTATTATGAGTACGGTGATCCAGAGGGTTCAGTCCGCCAAGAGCGGACTGACTGAAACTTGTGCCAGCCTTCTAACAGGCTTCGAGGTAAGTAAAATATGTAAAAATATTACCGCATAGATAGTAGCCCCTAATGCTCTGTTTGGCGTTCGGAAAGAAAAGCCGAATAGAGGATCTATTAAATTTCGCAGGAGTCTGACAAAAAAGAGTCAATATGCGTATGCAGGCTTCGCCGCAAGCCACCACCGCACTGACTGCGGAGGTGAGTGCCTTGAAGAAGGGCCTCGAGGAGACCGAGCAAGAGCTCGGCCTTGCCAAGCGGCAGCTCGAGGAGAAAGAAGGTAAGAGATACCTTATAGAAAAAATATATACGAAAAGATGCAATTGCAAAAATAACAGGATTGTGCTGCTTATTGTAGGGGCCACGACTGAGGTGGCGACCCTTAAGCAGGCGTTGTCCGAGGCTGAAAAGAGAGCGGCCACGGAGCGCACCGAGCGAGAGAAATTTGAGGCCCAGATTGGCGAGGTGCAGCAAGAGCTTCAGGCTCTCATGAAAAAACATGAGAGTTTGGAGCTTGACTCGAAGACGCGAGCGTCCGAGCTCACGGCGGCCCTTGACACTGCCAAGTCTGCCAAGGCCGAGTCCCAGAAGGCCCTCCAAGAGTTGGAGGGGTGAAAAAGATAGCAGCGGGTAAGGCATTTTTTTATGCAAAGCAGACATATAAAAGTAAACTACTTGTTACTTAGACAATCCGAAGATCTCCAGGGCATTCGCAGATCTTCCCCGCAGCGTATCGATGTCGCCGCATTCTACCGAGCTGAAGAGGGCAGCTCGACGGAGAAGGTGTTCTAGTCTCAGTATGCTGACGTCGGACACCCTGTGCCCTTGAGCGACCAGCTGAAGCAGCTGGTCGAGCTCCACAAGGCGGCCGAACAGGCCCTGAAGGGCTTCATAGTTCGGCTGTGGCCTGGAGAGGCCCTGCCTGGGAGCTACTTCGGGCTGGTGCGGCGGCTGGTGGAGGCCTGTCCAAGGCTCGAGATCATCAAGCGCTTCGTGTACATCGAAGGTGCCCGTAGGGCCCTTGCCCGTGCAAAGGTGCACTGGGGTAAGCTGGACGGTGAGAAGCTTGTGAGGGACGGGCCACCGCCGGGGAAGGAGCATCGCAAGCCCGAGAACTATTACAAGGATGTTCTTGCTGGTGCCCGCCTTATGGCGGATAAATGTACCAAGGATGTAATTTTTGAATGAACTCGCTCGTGTTATCCTGTGCGCTGAAAACTTGTTCATATGCGCTAAGCAATGCTTGTTGAATTTAAAATATTACTTTCTATGTGGCCGTTTATCAAAAAATTGAGAGATGGCCAGTCGTCGGCTTCTGGCCCCATGCCACTAGTGCTGGGGTGTTCGGGATAAACCTGAGCGCTCTTTTTCCCATGATTGGGTCCGTCGAGGGAGGCGATCAGCACAACGAACAAGGCAATCGGACTATAATGCTTGAACAATCTCACTTAGCCATAGAACTCTATAATTTTAAATTTTGGCGAAGCCCCTAGTATTCGGAAGACCGAGTTCGGGGCGCTATCCACGCCTTGGCCGGACAAAGACGGTTCCTCGCTCGAAGCGGCATAAGTCTTTAAGGACTCGAAAAACCTCTCGAACAGCGACCGGTCTCTCGCCTCATCATGACAGTCAGTTTTAGCTTTCTCTACTGAGGTGCTCAGCCCAGCTCAACTGGGGCACAATCGCAGTAGTTCTCCTAGTGCTACCTTAGCCGATATAGCAGAACGTAAGGCACCAAAACATAGGAGCCGGGCAAACCCAACTATTGACCCAAATCATGATTCGGAGCCGATGCATATAGTGCTATAAGTTTGGGGTGCCGCACTTGTGAAAGTGTTCGGTCTTCTCACACCATATTAAGGGGTACTGAAGCCCCTGGCGTATTTGCCGTACCACGGTGTACGGTGCAACATGTTATTAATAAACATATATATAAAAAGAGGGTAATGCAAAAAATAGACAAAAGCTATGCATTGTTTATAGAAAGACTGCTATCAAAGCAGAACGATACAAATAGTGCGATAAGCAAAAGAAATTGGACTATTTAACATGTCCTGGCCAGGGGCAGGCCACGGAATTGTATTCAAAACAGGTATACTGCTCGTAATAGAGACCACCTGGGAGTTCCATAATGCGGCATGGCTTGTCGGCTGTCCTGGATCTTGCATCGTTTGTGCGGCAGTTGAATTGCCGAACAGGTCGTCCGAAGGATGGAGTCCTGAAAGTAAGAGAAAATTTAAAAATGAATCCGGTAGCCCCTAGTACGGTTTAAGTCGTGTTTTGGGCGTGCAGTGAAGGTGCCCCTCCCCTTGTGCCCATGGTATTTTGAGAGCGTAGTTATGTACGCGAAGCACTGGTTTTGCTATACTGCGAGGGCTAGGGTTGGGGCCGCATTGCTACGCTTGCTCGGAACGTGCCAGGCGTTCTTGTTGTAGGTTACTCCGGGCGCGCTTGACAGTGTCCGGCTTTTTGAGGGCCGAACTGGAGAACTGCCTAGAGAGGCTGCTTTGTACTTCTGCTGCGAGCGATGCCGTGTGCTCCTCTGTTCGGAGGGAGCGTTCGGTGTTTCCGTTGACCGTGATTACTCCTCGAGGGTCTGGCATCTTGAGCTTGAGGTATGCATAGTGCGGTACCGCGTTGAACTTTGCGAATGCGGTTCGCCCGAGCAGTGCATGATAGCCACTGCGGAACGGGACTATGTCGAAGATTAACTCCTCGCTTCAGAAATTATCCGGGGATCCGAAGACCACTTCAAGTGTAACTGAGCCTGTACAGTTGGCTTCTACACCTGGTATGACGCCTTTAAAGGTCGTTTTGGTGGGCTTGATCCTCGAGGGATCTATGCCCATTTTCCGCATTGTATCCTGGTAAAGCAGGTTCAGGCTGCTGCCGCCGTCCATGAGGACTCTGGTGAGATGAAATCCGTCAATAATTGGGTCAATAACCAATGCGGCAAACCCGCCATGACGGATGCTAGTGGGATGGTCCCTTCGATCAAAAGTGATTGGGCAGGAGGACCATGGGTTGAACTTTGGAGCGACTGGCTCCAGCGCGTATACGTCCCGTAACGCACGCTTCTGCTCCCTTTTGGGGATATGGGTTGCGTATATCATGTTCACCGTCTGCACTTGTGGGGGAAAACCCTTCTGTCCACTGTTGTTCGGCGGCCTGGGCTCCTCCTCGTCATCGCTATGCAGCCCCTTGTCTCTGTGTTCGGCTCTTAACTTGCCTGCCTGCTTGAACACCCAACAATCCTTGTTGGTGTGATTTGCTGGCTTTTCGGGGGTGCCATGTATCTGGCACAAGCAGTCGAGTATTTGATCCAAACTGGACGGGCCCTGGTTATTTCTTTTGAATGGCTTTTTCGCTGACCGGATTTTTAGCCCCGGAATCCGGCATTTACTGCCGTATCCTCGTTGTTGTCGCTGTTAACGCGGCGCTTTTGCTTGTTCCGGCGCGACCTGCCACTTTTGTCCTTGGTATCCGAATTACCAAGGTTCTTGGTTAAGTTGTTGCTGCGAGCTAGCCAGCTGTCTTCTCCCGCGCAAAAGCGGGTCATGAGTGTCGTGAGGGCTGCCATAGATTTCGGCTTTTCCTGTCCCAGGTGCTGGGCAAGCCACTCGTCGCGGATATTATGCTTGAAGGTTGCTAGGGCCTCCGCGTCCGGACAGTCAACTATTTGATTTTTCTTTGTTAGGAACTGTGTCCAGGATTGCCTGGCCGATTCCTTTGGCTGCTGGATTATGTGGCTTAGGTCATCGGCATCCGGTGGTCGCACATAAGTGCCCTGGAAGTTGTCAAGGAATGCGGCTTCCAGGTCCTCCCAAGAACCGTTTGAGTCTGCTGGCAAGCTGTTAAGCCAATGTCGGGCCGGTCCCTTAAGTTTGAGTGGGAGGTATTTGATGGCGTGTAGATCATCACCACGGGCCATGTGGATATGAAGGAGATAATCCTCGATCCATACCGCAGGATCTGTTGTGCCATCGTATGATTCGATGTTTACGGGTTTGAAGCCCTCGGGGATTTTATGATCCATTACTTCATCTATGAAGCATAGTGGGTGTGCGGCGCCTCTGTACTGGGCTATATCACGACGCAGCTCAAAGGAGCTTTGTCTATTGTGTTCGGCTCGGCCGGATTTATTGTATCCGGAGTGACGATCGCCGTCACGTGCCGTGGGGCGCCCGCGCGATCCGTAGATCGATCTTGTTTGCCTTGCCTTGTCCTCCAGTATATCTCGCAGGTCTGGCGCGTTTTCCCATGCCTTAGCATGTTTTGGGCGGCGTCGGGGCATGGCTTGGGTGGAGGGCCTAGAGGCCTCTCTGTCGCGGCCACGAGGTGGCCGGTCGGCCATGTCATGTGCTGGTGATGTAGGTGCTTCCTCCTCTAATCGTGGTAGCAGCCTGCGCTTTGGGTAACGCTTGGAGGGGCGTTCGAGTTCATACTCTTCGGCCGCAAGGACTTCAGTCCATCTGTCAGCTAGCAAATCTTGATCAGCTCTAAGTTGTTGCTGCTTTTTCTTGAGGCTGCTTGCCGTGGCTAAAAGCCTGTGTTTGAAACGCTCTTGTTTGGCGGGGTCTGATGGTACGACGAATTCATCATCGTCGAGGCTTGCCTCATCTTCGGAGGGAGGCATATAGTTATCATCCTCAACCTCTCGATCTGCCGCTCTCTCATGAGGGCTGGCTTCTCCATCTTCCTGTGTCGAATCTTGCTGGAGGGGGTGTTCTTCGGCGCTATCCGGAGTAGTATTATCTCCAGTGCCGGAATCACCGTTTTGCTTTGGCGGGATTTAGAACGGCACCGCTGACGCCGGCGCTTGGGATGTTTCTTAGAGGTGTCATCCCCCGCTTTTCCATCGCCATCTCCATCCTTTGGGGTGTCCACCATATATATGTCATATGACGAGGTGGCCCTCCAACGCCCTACAGGTGCTGGTTCCTATTCGTCTCCTGCATCGTCGTCCATACCGTCGAAGTCTTCGGAGTCGAAGTCGAGCATGTCGGTTAAATCATCGACAGTGGCTACAAAGTGGGTGGTGGGTGGGCTTTGAATTTCTTCATCGTCCGCATCCCATCCTTGCTGACCATAGTCCGGCCAGGGCTCTCTTGATAAAGAGAGAGACTTTAGTGAGTTCAGGATGTCGCCAAAGGGAGAGTGCTGAAAGATTTCCGCGGCGGTGAACTCCATGATCGGCGCCCAATCGGATTCGATCGGCAGGGGCGCGGGGGGTTTGGAGTCCGGAGAGGAATCCGGATCCTTGGAGTCACGGGTCATGCAGAGTGTGGGCCTGGTGTTCGGCTCGATCGCCTTTGAGAACGCAGCCCCTGAGGTGGCGTCCAACCGCTCATCCTCGATCGTCGCAGCATGCTCCGAATTAAGGGTCGGAACCAACGCGCGTGCGGCCTCTAAGACACTGTTCGGCGGCAGAGCTAGATCATGCCCATTGCGACAGTGCGGCGCGCTTGGCTGTGGCTCGAATCCGTCGAAGATCAAGTCCCCACGGATGTCAGCCGTGTAGTTCAAACTTCCAAACCTGACCTGATGGCCAGGGGCGTAGCTTTCGATCTGCTCCAGGCGGCCAAACGAATTGGCCCGTAGTGCGAAGCCGCCGAAGACGAAGATCTGTCCGGGGAGAAAATTCTCAGCCTGGACCGCATCGTCATTGATGATCAAAGGAGCCATCGGGCCTAAAAGTGACGACACAGAGGAACTCTCAATGAAAGAAACAATGTTGGTGTCAAAACCGGCAGATCTCGGGTAGGGGGTCCCGAACTGTGCGTCTAGGCGGATGGTAACAGGAGACAAGGGACACAATGTGTTACCCAGGTTCGGGCCCTCTTGATGGAGGTAAAACCCTACGTCCTTCTTGATTAATATTGACGATATGGGTAGTACAAGAGTAGATCTACCACGAGATCAAGGAGGCTAAACCCTAGAAGCTAGCCTATGGTATGATTGTTGTATGTTGGAGTTGTTGTCCTACGGACTAAAACCCTCCGGTTTATATAGACACCGGAGAGGGTTAGGGTTACACAAAGTCGGTTACAATGGTAGGAGATCCAAATATCCGCATCGCCAAGCTTGCCTTCCACGCCAAGGAAAGTCCCTTCCGGACACGAGACGAAGTCTTCAATCTTGTATCTTCATAGTCCTGGAGTCTGGCCGAAGGTATAGTTCGGCTATCCGAACACCCCCTAATCCAGGACTCCCTCAGATGGTAATTGATTTCCGTAAATTAAATAAGGCTACTAAGAAAGATCATTACCCCTTACCTTTTATCGATCAAATGCTAGAAAGATTATGCAAACATGCACACTATTGCTTTCTAGATGGTTATTCTGGTTTCTCTCAAATACCTGTGTCAGCTAAAGATCAATCAAAGACTACTTTTACATGCCCTTTTGGTACTTTTGCTATGCCTTTTGGTTTATGTAATGCACCTGCTACCTTTCAAAGACGCATGATGGCTATATTCTCTGACTTTTGTGAAAAGATTTGTGAGGTTTCCATGGACGAATTTTCCGTCTATGGATCTTCTTTTGATGATTGCTTGAGCAATCTTGATCGAGTTTTGTAGAGATGTGAAGAAACTAATCTTGTCTTAAATTGGGAAAAGTGCCACTTTATGGTTAATGAAGGTATTGTCTTGGGGCATAAAGTTTCTGAAAGAGGTATTGAAGTTGATAAAGCCAAGGTTGATGCTATTGAGAAGATGCCATGTCCCAAGGACATCAAAGGTATAAGAAGTTTCCTTGGTCAAGCCGGATTTTATAGGAGGTTCATTAAGGACTTCTCAAAGATTTCCCGGCCTCTGACTAATTTATTACAAAAAGATATACAATTTGTCTTTGATGATGATTGTGTAGAAGCATTTGAAATACTTAAGAAAGCATTGATCTCTGCACCTGTTGTTCAGCCACCTGATTGGAATTTACCCTAGTGATTATGCTGTAGGTGCTGTTCTAGAGCAAAGAGTTGATAAGAAATTAAATTTTATCCATTAGGCTAGTAAGACTCTAGACAATGCTCAAAGAAATTATGCTACTGCTGAAAAAGAACTCTTAGCAGTTGTATTTGCTTGTGATAAGTTCAGACCTTACATTGTTGATTCTAAAGTAACTATTCACACTGATCATGTTGCTATTAAATACCTTATGGAAAATAAAGATGCTAAACCTAGACTTATTAGATGGGTTCTCCTGCTACAAGAATTTGATTTGCATATTGTTTATAGAAAAGGAGCCGAGAACCCCGTTGCAGACAACTTGTCTAGGTTAGAAAATGTTCTTGATAACCCACTACCTATCAATGATAGCTTTCCTGATGAGCAATTAAATGTTATAAGTACTTCTCGTAGTACTCCTTGGTATGCTGATTATGCTAATTATATTGTTGCTAGATTCATACCACCTAGCTTCACATACCAACAAAAGAAAAAGTTCTTCTATGATTTGAGACATTACTTTTGGGATGACCCACATCTTTATAAAGAAGGAGTAGATGGTGTTTTTAGACGTTGTGTACCTGAGCATGAATAGGAACAGATCCTATGCAAGTGTCATTCCGAACCTTATGGAGGACACCACGCGGGAGATAGAACTGCACATAAGGTATTGCAATCTAGTTTTTATTGGCCTGCTCTCTTCAAGGATGCCCGTAAGTTTGTCTTGTCTTGCGATGAATGTCAAAGAATTGGTAATATTAGTAGACGTCAAGAAATGCCTATGAATTATTCACTTGTTATTGAACCATTTGACATTTGGGGCTTTGATTATATGGGACCTTTTCCTGCCTCTAATGGGTATACACATATTTTAGTTGCTGTTGATTACATTACTAAGTGGGTAGAAGCTATTCCAACTAGTAGTGTTGATCATAACACTTCTATTAAAATGCTTAAAGAAGTTATTTTTACGAGGTTTGGAGTCCCTAGATACTTAATGACTGATGGTGGTTCACATTTTATTCATGGTGCTTTCCGTAAAATGCTTGCTAAGTATGATGTCAATCATAGAATTGCATCTCCTTATCACTCGCAGTCTAGTGGTCAAGTAGAATTGAGTAATAGAGAGCTCAAATTAATTTTGCAAAAGACTGTCAATAGGTCTAGGAAGAATTGGTCCAAGAAACCTGATGATGCATTATGGGCCTATAGAACTGCATATAAAAATCCTATGGGTATGTCTCCGTATAAAATGGTTTATGGAAAAGCATGTCACTTACCTCTCGAACTAGAACATAAGGCATATTGGGCTATTAAAGAGCTCAACTATGATTTCAAACTTGCCGGTGAGAAGAGGTTATTTGATATTAGCTCACTCGATGAATGGAGAAACCAGGCTTATGAAAATGCCAAGTTGTTTAAAGAAAAAGTTAAAAGATGGCATGACAAAAGGATACAAAAGCGTGAGTTTAATGTAGGTGATTATGTATTGCTATACAACTCTCGTTTAAGATTTTTTGCAGGAAAACTTCTCTCTAAATGGGAAGGCCCCTACGTTATCGAGGAGGTCTATCGTTCCGGTGCCATAAAAATCAACAACTTCGAAGGTACAAATCCGAAGGTGGTAAACGGTCAAAGAATCAAACATTATATCTTAGGTAATCCTATAAATGTTGAAACCAATATTATTGAAACCGTAACCCCGAAGGAATACATAAGAGACACCTTCCAGAACGTTTCAGACTCCGAAAAGGAATAGGTATGTGGTACGGTAAGTGTCAGTGTCAAAACCGGCGGATCTCGGGTAGGGGGTCCCGAACTGTGCGTCTAGGCGGATGGTAACAGGAGACAAGGGACACGATGTTTTTACCCAGGTGCGGGCCCTCTCGATGGAGGTAAAACCCTACTCCTACTTGATTAATATTGATGATATGGGTAGTACAAGAGTAGATCTACCACGAGATCAAAGAGGCTAAACCCTAGAAGCTAGCCTATGGTATGATTGTTGTTGTTGTTGTTCTACGGACTAAACCCTCCGATTTATATAGACACCGGAGGGGGCTAGGGTTACACAGAGTCGGTTACATGGAAGGAGATCTACATATCCGTATTGCCAAGCTTGCCTTCCATGCCAAGGAGAGTCCCATCCGGACACGGGACAAAGTCTTCAATCTTGTATCTTCATAGTTCAACAGTCCGGCCAAAGGTTATAGTCCGGATGTCCGGATACCACCTAATCGAGGACTCCCTCAGTAGCCCCTGAACCAGGCTTCAATGATGATGAGTCCGGCGCGCAGATTGTCTTCAGCATTGCAAGGCGGGTTCCTCCTCCGAATACTTCATAGAAGATTTTGAACACGAGGATCGTGTCCGGCTCTGCAAAACAAGTTCCACATACCACCGTAGAGAGAATAATATTTCCACAAATCCAATCTGCTGACGCATCCTGTAATGTGACATCAGACCACAGCCAAGCCCTTAGGCGAATAGTTTTTTTCTTTACAGCCAACCTCAGCGCATTTCACGAGGCGGTTTCCTTGGCACGTCTTGTCGAAGCAGAGATCGTGTCCCCTTATTGCGGGATTCCCATCAATACGGACGTGGGTAACCCAACCGCGCCATCAATTACGGCGCTTGGGGGATGAGCGAGTTTTACCAGGCTGGTGGGGACACATAGTTTCGTCTGCCCATATAAAGGGACAAGGATTCACCCTTTTCCACCCACGCCTTCTTCCTCCTTTGCTCATCCATTCTCGCACACTCGAGCTCCAGCGCCCAAGTCCACGTTTTCTTCCTCAACCATCTCCAACCATGTCCGGAGCGGGAGGCAAGTGGATGGTTTCCTCCGTCACGGAGGGACACATCAAGAAGCTGAGGGGAGCCGGATACCTGCCCGACGATATCGCACACCGGCTCCCAGATGCGGGGCACCTCATCCCCACCCCCAGGCCCCACGAGAGGGTAGTGTTCCTTACCCATTTCCTCCGCGGACTGGGATTCCCTCTCCACCCATTCGTCCGGGGACTCATGTTCTACTACGGCCTGGACTTCCATGATCTGGCACCGAACTTCATCCTCAACATCTGAGCCTTTATCGTCGTGTGTGAGGCCTTCCTCCGCATCAAACCACACTTCGGCCTATGGCTGAAGACCTTCAATGTTAAACCGAAGGTGGTGGGCGGCCAGCAGGCAGAGTGCAGAGGCGCCATGGTGGGCAAGATGCCCAACGTCACATGGCTCGAGGGCTCCTACGTGGAGACCATAAAGGGGTGGCAATCGGGGTGGTTCTACATCACCGAGCCGCGTGACCCCAAATGGGCAGCGGCCCCCGAGTTTCGATCCGGAATCCCCACGCGGCTCACCTCCTGGAAAGAGAAGGGCCTGCCCTGGGGTAGTCCGGGAGAGCTGACCGGACTCCAAACATGTGTCCAAAACATGGTGAACAAGAAGCTCAAGCTTGTCAACATAGTCCAGGTCATGCTCATCCGTCGGATCCTCCCGTGCCAACAACGGGCATTCAACTTGTAGGAGTTTGAACCGGCCTAGCACCAAACTCTGAGCGAGCTCTTCGACACAACACACGAGGATGCCTGGAAGGTGCTGTTTAAGAGTGCCGAGGTTCCCCCTCCCCTTACCGAGGATCACGGATTCAGCGCGAAGCGCCAAGCCAGCGCGGTAAGCTAGTTTATCTCTTTATAGGGTATCCTTCATAGTTTAACTATGTGCGGGATCTAAGCTTCCATGCCCTTGACAGGAATGGGTGGAGACGTCAGGGCAGATTGATTGTCCAGCCCCCCTGCCCGAAGACCCTGCAGATGCTCTCCTGACGGATATGCTTACTCTGGCTCCTTATGAGGTGCCAAAGAAAAAGGTCAAGAAGAAGGCTACGGGAACCCGAAAGAGTTCCCGGCGCCAGGTGTTATCGGACTCATCGTCCGATGACTCCGAGACGCACTCCTCCCGTGGAAACGAGGAGGAGGCAGATAAAGGTTCTTCCCCTCCAGTCGGGGAAGACAAGAAGAGGAAGGCCGCCCCAACTGGGGAGGCCGGAGGGTCCAAGAAGGGAAGGATGAAAGGATCGAGAAGAGGTGTCTAGAGGGGGGTGATTAGACACTAAGCGCCAAAAGTTGCAGTTTTTAATATTCTTAAGTTTAAGTGGAGTTTAAGCACAAGTTTAACAAACACAATACATATCAAGCAAGCATGCAATGAGTATATGAGCAGCGGAAAGTAAAGCATGCAAATTGCAAGAATGTAAAGGAAAGGGTTTGGAGTATTCAAACGCAATTGGAGACACGGATGTTTTTGACGTGGTTCCGATAAGTGGTGCTATCGTACATCCACGTTGATGGAGACTTCAACCCATGGAGGGTAACGGTTGCGCGAGTCCACGGAGGGCTCCACCCACGAAGGGTCCACGAAGAAGCAACCTTGTCTATTCCATCACGGCTGTCGCCCACGAAGGACTTGCCTCACTAGCGGTAGATCTTCACGAAGTAGGCAATCTCCTTGCCCTTACAAACTCCTTGGTTCAACTCCACAATCTTGTTGGAGGCTCCCAAGTGACACCTAGCCAATCTAGAAGACACCACTCTCCAAGAAGTAACAAATGGTGTGTTGATGATGAACTCCTTGCTCTTGTGCTTCAAATGATAGTCTCCCCAACACTCAACTCTCTCTCACAGGATTTGGATTTGGTGGAAAGAAGATTTGAGTGGAAAGCAACTTGGGGAAGGCTAGAGATCAAGATTCATATGGTAGGAATGGAATATCTTGACCTCAACACAAGTGTAGGTGGTTCTTTCTCATAAAATGTGTATTGGAAGTGTAGATATGTTCTGATGGCTTTCTCCACGAATGAAGAATGGGTGGAGGGGTATATATAGCCTCCACACAAAATCTAACCGTTACACACAATTTGCCAAACTTGGTGGGACCGAATGGTTAAACTCGGTCGGACTGGTTCAGCAAACCTAGTGACCGTTAGGATTTTCGGTGGGCTTGAGATGCAACTCGGTAGGACCGATATGGTTAGGGTTCGGGCATAACGTAATCTCGGTGTGACCGATTACACAAACTCGGTGGGACCGATTTTGGTAATAAGCTAACCAGAGAGTTGGTCAGGTAAACTCGATGGGACCGGTTCGCTCATTTCGGTGAGACCGAAATGTTACGGAAGGGAAACAGAGAGTTTACATTGCAATCTCGGTGGGACCGATCGCTCACTTCAGTTAGACCGAAACGTTACGAAGGGAAACAGAGAGATTACAATCCCATCTCGGTGAGACCGAGATCCCTATCGGTGAGACCGATTTGACTAGGGTTTGTGGCAGTGGCTATGACATTTGAAACTCGGTGGCGCCGGATAGAAAGAGTCGGTGGGGCCGAGTTTGACTTTTGGTTTAGGTCATATGTGGATGCGGGAAAGTAGTTGAGGGTTTTGGAGCATATCACTAAGCACTTTGAGCAAGCAAGCCATTAAGCAACACCTCATCCCCTCTTGATAGTATTGGCTTTTCCTATAGACTCAATGTGATCTTGGATCACTAAAATAGAAAATGTAGAGTCTTGATCTTGAAGCTTGAGCCAATCCTTTGTCCTTAGCATCTTGAAGGGGTTCCACATCCTCTAGTCCATGCCACTCCATTGTTGAACTTATCTGAAACATACTAGGTAAAAGTGTTAGTCCAACAAGAGATATGTTGACATTAATTACCAAAACCACCCAGGGAGCACTTGTGCTTTCAATCTCCCCCTTTTTGGTAATTGATGACAACATACATCAAAGCTTTAGATAAAGATATAGAGAATAGCAAGTAAAGCTTTGGAAAGACATGTAACAATCATAGGCTCCCCCTACATGTATGCAAACATGTGAATATGGAATATAGGAGCATGTGGATGCATAAGCATGACAGAGTAAGCAATGTGTTACATGTATCTTGGCTATATGCATCAGAGCAAATGATGTGAATATGAGAAATGTACGTTCATGCTCATGAGTCCTTGCAAACAGTATGTACAACAGCAAGAACTTCTCATTCACATGACTGAGATGCATATACTTACCTTGTGATCTTGAGTTGGCTTAGGATGGGATGAACCTGCGCAAACAAGGTTAGATAACATAGATACACCTACTGACCAGAGCAAACAAGAGAAACCACAAGAGAACCAAGACTGGGATGACATGTAGAGTGAGTACTAAGTACCACAGTGGATATAGACATGTCCCCAAAGGTAAAGATATGCAATAAAATCAGAGATTTCCTTCCCTTAGATGTCTTTCTCCCCCTGAATCTAACATGAGATATTGGGAGAAGATAGGGAACAGAAAATCAGAGCAACAGAAAAGAAACAACAGAGCTTGAGCTAAAGCAAGCAAACAAACATGTCTTTTCCCCTCTTAAAGACATGTGACATCTCTCCTCTTGAACACCAAGCATCTGGGGTCTTTGATGATGTTACTCTCTCCTTGTTGAGAAACTCTCTCCCCTGAGTATTCTCTCTTTCTCCCCCTATAGGAAAGATTAAGCTTTGATGTGATCTCTCTCTCCCCCTTTGACATCAATTTCCAAGAAGGGCTCTTCTGGACATGTGGTACAAATGGGTTGGTCCTTGAGTCACAGAGCAAAGCAGCATGTCTAATGTGATGCTGGTAGAGGACAAGAATCATTGAGTGGAGCTGGAGCAAATAGAAATCAGGAATAAGTGGCAAGTTGGTTTTCCTGTGATGGAATCGGTGGCTCCGAGTTGTGTGCTTCGGTTGCACCGAAAGATTTCGGTTTAGCCGAAGAAAAAAATTCGGTGTGACCGAGTTCATCAGAGGGAAACCATTTGTCACCTCAGCTCACTAGACAAGTAAGATCTCACAAGGATATGCAAGGAATTTACTGAAAGATTTGCAATGAATTGGATGCAGAAAATGCAGAACAAAAAGGAAAGAAAAGAAAAGATCTAGATGAAGTAAATGAAAAATGCAATAACACAGAAAAGAACTCAAGAGAACTTCATCTAGAGTTGGGTGGCGACAAAGTCACCTATGTTAGAGTATATTGACTTAGGAGTCAAGTGAGAGCACTTGATCATAGGTCATACTCATCGTTTAAGCTCAAAATGGGGTTACCATTTTTCATTTAAGCATCTTGATGTATTCACATCTTGTCGAGTTGCTTTGACTCATGACTTGGAGTAAAGCTTCTCTAAGATGGAATAACATACCTTGGGTGGTGGTGTTGATCTTGCACATGTAGTCGAACTTGTGTAGGTTGCTCAAGGTTGATGTAGTTCATCAAGTGTTGGGAGCACCACTTGGAGTTTGAGTTCATCTACCTACATGGGTTAGTCTTGCAAGGAAGAGCACTTGTGTATCCAAAATGACAATCATGAGACTCAACATAGAATTTGTCAAAGGATATGTTTGAATGATTTCGTGCTTCCTTGTCTTCAACCACCATTGTGTAGAGACTTGGTGATATAGAAATTGCTCAAGATGTGAGTATATTGCAATCTCATAGATTTAGATTCATCCAAGTACCTACACGGGTTAGATAACATGCAAGGTACAAATATATCCAAGACATATGAATAGCATCATAAGAGAAATATCGAGGATTAGTCATAGGCTCATGCCCCGCATGTATCAAATGGAGTTCCTACTCCAAGTTTGAAGCATCAATGATGTTCAATTCACCTCTCAACCTGCAAAACACTTTCTCATCAAGTGGTTTAGTGAATATATCCGCCAATTGCTTATCAGTGCGAACATGCTTAATGTTAATGTCCCCTTTTGCAACATGATCTCGAATGAAATGATGACGAACTTCAATATGCTTAGTTTGAGAGTGTTGCACGGGATTGTGAGAAATCTTAATAGCACTTTCATTGTCACATAGCAATGGAACATGTTTCACAAATATCCCATAATCTTTAAGAGTTTGGGTCATCCAAAGTAATTGAGCACAACATGAACCAGCGGCAATGTATTCCGCTTCGGCGGTGGATAAGGATACTGAGTTTTGTTTCTTGGAAGACCAAGATACAAGAGATCTACCAAGGAATTGACAAGTACCCGAAGTGGACTTTCTATCAACCTTGTCTCCGGCATAGTCCGAATCGGAGTAGCCGACAAGATCAAAAGATGACCTCTTAGGATACCAAATGCCAAAATTTGGTGTATGGATTAGGTATCTCACTATCCTTTTCACAGCCTTAAGATGACATTCTTTAGGATCAGCTTGATATCGTGCACACATGCACACACTTACATAATATCGGGACGTGAGGCACATAGATATAACAATGAACCAATCATAGAGCGATAAACTTTTTGATCAACTGGTTCACCATCTTTGGTCAAATTAAGATGTCCACTAGTAGGC
Source organism: Aegilops umbellulata (assembly GCA_032464435.1). Taxonomy (NCBI): domain Eukaryota; kingdom Viridiplantae; phylum Streptophyta; class Magnoliopsida; order Poales; family Poaceae; genus Aegilops; species Aegilops umbellulata. The sequence continues at coordinate 406,225,331 of CP136054.1, read as the reverse complement.
ATGGGTGTAGTCATACCTTTGCATTCTTGCATATTGAACTTCTTGAATAAGTCCTTAGTGTACTTCGTTTGAGAGACAAAGGTACCTTCCTTAGTTTGCTTGATTTGCAAACCGAGAAAGAATTTGAGTTCACTCATCATAGACATCTCAAACTTCTCCGACATTAGCTTTCCAAACTTCTCACTAAAATAAGGGTTAGTTGAACCAAATATGATATCATCAACATAAATTTGGCACACAAATAGTTCTCCATTAACCCCTTTTAGTAAAAAGAGTAGAATCAATTTTACCGATTTCAAAGCCTTTTTCAATAAGGAACTTGTTCAAGCATTTATACCATGCTCTAGGAGCTTGTTTAAGACCATAAAGGGCTTTGTGAAGTTTGTAAACATGATTAGGTTTCTTTGGATTGACGAAGCCGGGAGGTTGCTTAACATAAACTTCCTCCTCAATTTTGCCATTTAGAAAAGCACTTTTAATGTCCATTTGGTACAAGGTGATATCATGGTGATTTGCATAGGCAAGTAAGATGCAAATGGACTCAAGTCTAGCAACGGGAGCATATGTCTCACCATAGTCCATACCTTCAACTTGTGTGTAGCCTTGGGCGACGAGACGTGCTTTGTTGCGAACCACTTGTCCATCTTCATCTTGCTTGTTGCGAAACACCCATTTGGTACCAATGATGTTGTGGTTGTTGTCGGGCTTCTCGACCAATGTCCATACTTGATTTCTCTCAAAGTTGTGTAGTTCTTCATGCATACCGTTTATCCAGTCCGGATCCTTCAATGCTTCTTCAACCTTCATAGGTTCAATGCTAGAGATGAATGAGTAATGTTCACAAAAGTTAGCTAAACGAGTTTTAGAGCGAGTGATTCTCCCGGTTTGGATATCTTTGTAGATTTGCTCGACGGGATGATCTTTGGCAATTCTTGCTCGAACTCGTGAAAGCTTTTGCTTGGGTTGAGGTGGAACATCCTCTTCATCTTGTTCTTCTTCTTGGCCTTCTTCATTGTTGACGTTGTCGTTCTCTTGTCGTGGTGGAGAAGGAGGTTGTTGATGTTCATCTTGGTGTACTTCCCCGTTTTCTTCATCTTGGCATGTCCCACTTGTGGATGCTTCCGTATCAACTCTTGGTTCACCTTGTCATGAGGTAGAAACTTCCACTTGGACGGACGAGGTACTCTCCTTCACTTCCGTTGGACGAATCTTGCCAATGGACAAGTCTTGAATTGCTTCCGAGGGTTCTTTGTCTCCTACATCAATTGGCAATTGCTCTACTTGCGAGCCTTTAGATTCATCAAACTTCACATCTACCGTCTCTTCAACCTTTCGGGTGAAATTGTTGTAGACACGGTAAGTGTGAGAGTTTGAGCCGTAACCAAGTAGGAAACCTTCATGAAATTTAGGAGCAAATTTAGAACGACGATGCTTATCAAGAATGTAGCATTTTGAGCCGAATACTCGAAAGTATCCAACTTGGGGTTTGTTACCGGTGAGGAGCTCGTATGCCGTCTTGCCAAGTAGCTTGTGAAGATACAAGCGGTTTGTTGCATGACAAGCTGTCTCAACCGCTTCTGCCCAAAAATGCTTTGGCGTTTTGTACTCATCAAGCATCGTTCTTGCCATCTCGATAAGAGTCCGGTTCTTCCTCTCAACAACTCCATTTTGTTGAGGTGTGTACGTAGAAATCCCTTCTTCGTCAAGAAAGGTGTCCATATTTGCGTTCTTGAACTCCGTTCCGTTGTCGCTCCGAACCTTCTTGATCTTCACGTTAAACTGATTTTGGGCCTTCCTAGCGAAGTTTTTGAAGATCTTTTGGACCTGCGATTTGTCATCAAGAAAGAACACCCACGTAAATCTTGAAAAATCATCAACTATGACTAGACCAAATGAGTTACCACCGAGACTCTTGTAGGCATTTGGACCAAAGAGATCCATGTGAAGTAGCTCGAGTGGTCTTCTTGTGTTCATGATGTTCTTCGCGCGGTGACTTCCTCCAACTTGTTTTCCTGCTTGACAAGCACTACAAAGTCTATCCTTGTCAAATATGACATCTTTTATTCCAAGGATATGATCACCTTTAATAAGCTTATCAAGATTTCGCATTCCAACATGACCTAGTCTTCTATGCCACAACCAGCCTTTAGAAGATTTAGCAATTAAGCAAGTTTTAGGTTGAGCCTTCTTAGTGAAATCAACAATGTAAAGATCTCCTCTACGTATACCAGTAAAGACCATTTTATGATTGTCTCTACGAAACACTTGGCAATCTACTTCAGTGAATAAGACATTGAAACCAAAGTCCGCAAGTCTAGAAACTGAAAGTAAATTGTATCCAAGGGATTCAACGGGCATGACATTTTGTATGGAGCTATCATGTGAGATGGCCACCTTACCAAGGCCAACCACCTTACACTTTGAATTATCACCAAAAGTGACATACTTTCGAGGGCCGTCGTTTTTAGCAAGCTCATTGAACATATCTTCATCTCTGGTCATATGATCAGTACATCCACTATCAAGGACCCATTCCTTTCCTCCAACCATGTAGCCGCGAAGATTTGCCATAAGACCAAAATGCCTCATTGCATCATCAAGATCATAGTCACTATCATCATCTTCATCATAGTATCCATGTTCAATATCATCTTGTGATTGATCAATTCCTAGATAGGGTAATTCATTAGATAAATGATCATCACAATGGTTACCTTTATGAATTCTAATAGCTTCGGATATGATATCGCTAATGATTCCAACATTTCCTCTAGCATGCATGAGATTGGTAAGCTCAAATAGACAATCACCAAAGTTAGGATCACTAGAGTTCATCTTACTCAAGGCAATAGACTTATGGAGAATTTCGTCTAAGTTTTTCAAGGAATAACTTGGAAATCGTTCCTCAAGAAATTTCCATATAGTATAGGCACAATCAAGAGTAGGCAAACTAGCAATCAAATTTTTGGGCAATCCTCTTATGATAAGATTGATGGTTCTAAGATTGCGAATCATATCAAGATCTTCATCTAGGGTAGGGTGAAAAGGATCAACATGAGGTGCACAAGGGCTATCAATGTACTTGTTCAAATGATATTCATTGAAAATCTCAAGCATTTCATTTTTCCACTCATGAAAATACTCTCCATCAAGGATAGGCACTCTATGTCTAATACTTCCCAAAGTAGACACATCCATCTTCCTCCAAAGGTGTTTAAACCAAGGCAATGGAAACCAAATCTCTGATACCAATTGAAAGGATCGAGAAGAGGTGTCTAGAGGGGGGGGTGATTAGACACTAAGTGCCAAAAGTTACAGTTTTTAATATTCTTAAGTTTAAGTGGAGTTTAAGCACAAGTTTAACAAACACAATACATATCAAGCAAGCATGCAATGAGTATATGAGCAGCGGAAAGTAAAGCATGCAACTTGCAAGAATGTAAAGGAAAGGGTTTCGAGTATTCAAACGCAATTGGAGACGCGAATGTTTTTGGCGTGGTTCCGGTAGGTGGTGCTATCGTACATCCACGTTGATGGAGACTTCAACCCACGAAGGGTAACGGTTGCGCGAGTCCACGGAGGGCTCCACCCACGAAGGGTCCACGAAGAAGCAACCTTGTCTATTCCATCACGGCCGTCGCCCACGAAGGACTTGCCTCACTAGCGGTAGATCTTCACGAAGTAGGCGATCTCCTTGCCCTTACAAACTCCTTGGTTCAACTCCACAATCTTGTTGGAGGCTCCCAAGTGACACCTAGCCAATCTAGGAGACACCACTCTCCAAGAAGTAACAAATGGTGTGTTGATGATGAACTCCTTGCTCTTGTGCTTCAAATGATAGTCTCCCCAACACTCAACTCTCTCTCACAGGATTTTGATTTGGTGGAAAGAAGATTTGAGTGGAAAGCAACTTGGGGAAGGCTAGAGATCAAGATTCATATGGTAGGAATGGAATATCTTGACCTCAACACAAGTGTAGGTGGTTCTTTCTCAGAAAATGTGTATTGGAAGTGTAGATATGTTCTGATGGCTTTCTCCATGAATGAAGAATGGGTGGAGGGGTATATATAGCCTCCACAAAAAATCTAGCCGTTACACACAATTTGCCAAACTCAGTGGGACCGAATGGTTAAACTCGGTCGGACCGATTCAGCAAACCTAGTGACCATTAGGATTTTCGGTGGGACTGAGATGCAACTCGGTAGGACCGATATGGTTAGGGTTCGGGCATAACGTAATCTCAGTGTGACCAATTACACAAACTCGGTGGGACCGATTTTGGTAATAAGCTAACCAGAGAGTTGGTCATGTAAACTCGGTGGGACCGGTTCGCTCATTTCGGTGAGACTGAAATGTTACGAAAGGGAAACAGAGAGTTTACATTGCAATCTCAGTGGGACCGATCGCTCACTTCAGTTAGACCAAAACGTTACGAAGGGAAACAGAGAGATTACAATCCCATCTCGGTGAGACCGAGATCCCTATCGGTGAGACCGATTTGGCTAGGGTTTGTGGCAGTGGCTATGACATTTGAAACTCGGTGGCGCCGGATAGAAAGAATCGGTGGGGCCGAGTTTGACTTTTGGTTTAGGTCATATGTGGATGCGGGAAAGTAGTTGAGGGTTTTGGAGCATATCACTAAGCACTTTGAGCAAGCAAGCCATTAAGCAACACCTCATCCCCTCTTGATAGTATTGGCTTTTCCTATAGACTCAATGTGATCTTGGATCACTAAAATAGAAAATGTAGAGTCTTGATCTTGAAGCTTGAGCCAATCCTTTGTCCTTAGCATCTTGAAGGGATTCCACATCCTCTAGTCCATGCCACTCCATTGTTGAACTTATCTGAAACATACTAGGTAAAAGTGTTAGTCCAACAAGAGATATGTTGACATTAATTACCAAAACCACCCAGGGAGTAATTGTGCTTTCAAAAGACTCTCCTTCCGGACTACTCCGCCACCGCCGCCGACAGCGAAGACGAGTGGCCACCTAGGGCCAAGCCCCTGGCGAGATCGTAAGTATTCGGACACCAGATTAACTCATGGCTCTGTTTAATTGCACAGCTTCTTCTAACGCCGAACACGGTTATGCAGTCCGTCCCGGGCCTGTATCGACGTATCCTCGTCGAGCGGTTCATTGCACCCGTCGGCCATGAGTAGCGGAGGATCACTTCCGGCTGCCTCCACCCCTCGCCCTACGGACACCGCTGAGGTGTTGTCTCAAAGGGCACCAAGCCGAGGGGAGGTAGTCTTGGAGGCGCCACAAAGGTGACCTTCCAGACTGCAGGCGCAAGGGAGCAAGGCTCCCAAGGGCTCCAAGTTCGGCCCTGGGACGAATACCGCACCGGAACCCCCAGTGGTTCCGGACTCCGGCAGGCGGCCCCCCACTAAGAGGGGCAAGCCTACCGTGCCGGTGACCTCCGTCCAACCGGAGGCACCGGATAATTTGTTGGAGGTGCTTAACGGCGCCTCCATCGACGAGGAGCACCGCACTATTATGAGTGCGGTGGTCCAGAAGGTTCAGTCTGCCAAGAGCGGACTGACTGAAGCCTGTGCCAGCCTTCTAATAGGCTTTGAGATATGTATTAAAAATATATGAAAATATTACCGCATAGACAATAGCCCCTGATGCTCTGTTCGGTGTTCACAAAGAAAAGCCGAATAGAGGATCTAAAAATATCCGCAAGAGTCTAACGTAAGTATGTCGATATGCGTATGCAGGCTTCGCTGCTGACCTCTGCCGCACTGACTGCGGAGGTCGATGCGCTGAAGCAAAACCTCGAGCGATCCGAGAAAGAGCTCGGCCTTGCCAAGAAGCACCTCGAGGAGAACCAAGGTAAGTAATGCCTTGTCTACGTGTGAATAAAAAAAGATGCAGTTGCAAAAATGATAGGATCGTTATTAATGTGCTAGGGGCCATGACCGAGGTGGCGACCCTGAAGCAAGCACTGTCCAAGGATGAAAACAAAGTGGCCACGGAGTGTACCGAGCGGGGAAAGCAAGAGGCGCGGGTTGCCAAGGTGCAGCAAGAGCTCCAGGCTCTCGTTAAAAAGCATGAGAGTTTGGAGCTTGACTCGAAGACGCGAGAGTTCGAGCTTGCCTCGGCTCTTGAGAGCACCAAGCATGCTAAGGCCGAAGCCCAGAAGGCCCTCCAGGAAATTGAGGCGATGAAGAAGATAGTGGCGTGTAAGGCATTCACTATGCAAAGCAAGCATGTGAAAGTAAATTACTTGTTACTTACCCGAGTCCGGATCTCTCCAGGAGCATTCGCAGATTTGCTCCGCAGTGTGTCAGATGCTGCAAAGCACTACCGAGCCGAGGAGGGGAGCTTGACGAAGAAGGTGTTTTGGTCTCAGTATACTAAGGCCGAACACTCGGTGCCCTTAAGCGACCAACTGAAGCAATTGGTCGAGCTCCATAAGGCGGCCGAACAGGCCATGAAGGGTCTTATAGTCCGGCTGTGGCCTGGAGAGGCCATGCCAGGGAGCTACTTCGGGCTGGTGAGGCGGCTTGTGGATGCCTGTCCTTGGCTTGAGGTCATCAAGCACTCCGTCTGCATCAAGGGCGCCCGCATGGCGCTTGCCCGTGTTAAAGTGCACTGGGGCAAGATGAACGCTGAGAAGCTGGTGAAGGATGGGCCACCGCAGGGCAAGGAGCATCGCCACCCTGAAATGTACTATGAGGGCGTCCTGAAGGGTGCCCGCCTTATGGTGGATGAATGTTCCAAAGATGTAATATTTGAGTGAACTCGCTTGTTTGATCATGTACGCTGAAAACTTGTTCATATGCGCTATGCAACGCTTGTTTGAATTTAAAATATTACCTTCTGTGCGGCCGTTTATTAAATCTGAGAGATGGCGAGTCGTCGGCTTCTGTCCCCGTGCCACGAGTGCTGGGGTGTTCGGGATAAACCTGATCACTCCTTTTCCCATTCTTGGGTCCTTCGAGGGAGGTGCTCAGCACAACGAACAAGGCAATCAGACTATAATGCTTTATCACTCTCACTTAGCCAGAGAATTCTATAATTTTAAATTTTGGCGAAGCCCCTAGTGTTCGAAAGACCGAGTTCGGGGCGCTATAAACGCCTAGGCCGGACAAAGCCGACTCCTCGCCCTAAGCGGCATAAGTCTTTAGGGACTCGAAACCTCTCGAACAGCGACCAGCTCTCGCCTTATCATGACAGTCAGTTTTAGCTTTCTCTACTGAGGTGCTTAGCCCAGCTGAACCGGGGCACAATCACAGTAGTTGTCCCAGTGCTACCTTAGCCGATATAGCGGAACATAAGGTACCAAAACATGGGAGCCGGGCAAACCCAACTATTTACCCAAGACATGATTCGGAGCTGATGCATATAATGCTATAAGTTCGGAGTGCCGCACTTGTGAAAGTGTTCGGACTTCTCACGCCGTATTATGGGGTGCTTAAGCCCCTGGCGTATTAGCCGTACCAAAGTGTACAGGTGCTAAATGTCATTAATGAACATATATACATAAAAAGGGAGGAATAGAGAATGCAATAATAGACTGAAGCTATGCATTGTTTATTCGAAAAAGGTGCATTAAAAGCAGAACGATACAAATAGTGCGATAAGCAAAAGATGGGACTATTTGACATGTCCCCTCTAGGGGCGAGCTGCGGAATGGTATTTAAAGCAGGTATTTTGCTCGTTATAGAGACCACCTGGGAGTTCCATAGTTTGACGTAGCTTTCTGCCTCCCTGGTTGTTATATCATGTGTTCAGCGGTTGTACTTCCGAACAGGTCTTCCGGAGAGTAAAGTCCTGAAAGTGAGAAAAAATAAAAAGTCAGAAGCCCCTAGTGCGGTTAAGCCGCATTTTGGGGCGTGCCGTGGTCGTGCCCCTCCCCCTATGCCCATGGTATTTTCAGAGCATAATTATGTACGCGTGGCACGGATTTTGCCGTTTGGCTGGGGCTGGGGTTGGGGCCGCATTGCTACGCCTGCTCGGAACGTGCCAGGCGGTCTTGTTGCAGATTACTCCGAGCGCGCTTGACGGCGTCTGGGCGTTTGATCGCCGGACTGGAAAATTGCCTTGAGAGGCTGCTTTGTGCTTCTGCTGTGAGGGCCGCAGTGTGCTCCTCCGTTCGGAGAGAGCGCTCTGTATTTCCATTGATTGTGATGACCCCCCGAGGTCCTGGCATCTTGAGCTTGAGGTATGCATAGTGCGGCACCGCATTGAACTTTGCAAATGCGGTTCACCCAAGCAGTGCATGATAGCCACTGCAGAACGGGACTATATCGAAGATTAACTCCTTGCTTCGGAAATTATCCGGGGATCCGAAGACCACTTATAGTGTGACCGAGCCTGTGCAATGGGCCTCTACACCTGGTATGACGCCCTTAAAGGTTTGTGGGTTTAATCCTTGAGGTATCTATGCCCATTTTACGCACTGTGTCCTGATAAAGCAGGTTCAGGATGTTGCCGCCGTCCATAAGGACTCGAGTGAGGTGAAATCCGTCGATGATTGGGTCTAGGACCAATGAGGCAAATCCGCCATGACGGGTGCTAGTGGGATGGTCCCTGCGATCGAAAGTGATCGGACAGGAGGACCATGGGTTGAACTTTAGGGCGACTGGCTCCAACGTGTATACGTCCCTTAAAGCACGCTTCCGCTCCCTCTTGGGGATGTGGGTTACGTATATCATGTTCACCGTCCGTACTTGTGGGGGGAACATCTTCCGTCCTCCGTTGTTTGGCGGTCGGGGCTCCTCGTCATCATCGCTATGTAGCCCCTTGTCTTTGTTTTCGGCATTTAATTTGCCGGCCTGCTTGAACACCCAACAATCCCTGTTGGTGTGGTTGTCTGGCTTTTCGGGGGTGCCGGGTATTTGGCACGAGCGATCGAGTATACGGTCCAAACTGGACGGGCCCGGAGTGCTCCTTTTGAATGGCTTTTTTCGCTGACCGGGCTTAGATCCTCTGAATCTGGCATTAACTGTCGTTTCCTCAGTGTTGTCGCTGTTAATGCGGCGCTTGTGTTTGTTGCGACGTGACCTACCATTGCTGTCCTTGGTATCCGAAGTACTAGGGCTCTTTGACATGTTATTGATGCGAGCCAGCCAGCTGTCTTCTCCCGCGCAAAAGCGGGCCATGAGTGTCGTGAGGGCTGCCATAGATTTCGACTTTTCCTGACCGAGGTGCCGGGCAAGCCACTCATCGCGGATGTTGTGCTTGAAAGCTGCTAGTTCCTCTGCATCCGGACAGTCGACGATTTGATTTTTCTTGGTTAGGAACCGTGTCCAGAATTGCTTGGCCGATTCCTCTGGCTGTTGGATTATGTGGCTCAAGTCATCGGCATCTGGTGGTCGCACATAAGTGCTCTGGAAGTTGTCGAGGAATGCGGCTTCCAGCTCTTCCCAACAACCAATGGATTCTGCTGGCAAGCTATTGAGCCAATGTCAAGCTGGTCCTTTAAGCTTGAGTGGGAGGTATTTGATGGTGTGTAGATCGTTGCCACGGGCCATGTGGGTATGAAGGAGATAGTCCTCAATCCATACCGCGGGATCTGTCGTACCATCATATGATTCGATATTCACGGGTTTAAAACCCTCTGGGATTTGATGATCCATTACTTCATCTGTGAAGCATAGCGGGTGTGCGGCGCCTCTGTACTGGGCTATATCACGACGCAGCTCAAGTGAATTTTGTCTGCTGTGTTCGGCCCGGCCGGATTTACTTCTACTATATCCGGCGTGACGGTTATCGTCTCATGTGGTGGGGCGCCCTCGCGATCCATAGATCGATCTTGCTTGCTTTGCTTTGTCCTCCAATATGTCTTGCAAGTCTAGCGTATTTCCCCGTGCCTTGGTATTTTTTGAGTGACGTCGGGGTGCGGCATGAGCTGTGGGCCGAGAGGCCTCTCTGTCGCGGCCACGAGGTGGCTGATCAGTCGCGTCATACGCTGGAGATGTAGGTTTAAATGCTTCCTCCTCTAATCGGGGGAGCAACATGCGCTTTGGGTAGCTCTTGGAGGGGCGTTCGAGTTCGTATTCCTCGGCTGCAAGGACTTCAGTCCATCTGTCAGCTAGTAGGTCTTGATCAGCTCTAAGCTGTTGCTGCTTTTTCTTAAGGCTATTCGCCATGGCCATAAGCCAGCGCTTGAAGCGCTCTTGCTCGACGAGATCGTCAAGCATGACAAATTCGTCGTCATCGAGGCTTGCCTCGTCTTCGGAGGGAGGCATGTAATTATCATCCTCTACCTCTCTATCTGCCGCTCTCTCAGGAGGGCTGGCTTATCCTTCCTCCAGCGCTGAATCTTGCTGGAGGGGGTTGTCTTCGGCACTATCCGGGGTGTTATTATCTCCTATGCCGGTATCACTGTTTTTGCTTTGGCGAGACTTAGAGCGGCGCCGCTGACGCCAGCGCCTGGGTTGCTTCTTGGAGGGGTCATCCTCCGATGTTCCGTCGCCATTGCCCTCTTTGGGTGTGTCCACCATATATATGTCATATGATGAGGTGGCTGTCCATTACCCTGTGGGCGGTGGTTCCTGTTTGTCTCCTACATCGTCGTCCATACCGTCGATGTCTTCGAAGTCGAAGTCGAGCATGTCGGTCAAATCATCGACAGTGGCTACGTAGTGGGTGGTGGGTGGGCGTTGAATTTCTTCGTCATCCGCATCCCAATCATGCCGGTCATAATCCGGCTAGGACTCTCCTAACGAGGAGAGAGAACTTAGTGACTTCAGTATGTCGCCGAAGGGCGAGTGCTGAAAGATATCCACGACGGTGAACTCCATGGTCGGCGCCCAATCAGATTTGATTGGCAGGGGCGCGGGTAGTTCGGAGTCCGGAGGGGAGTCCGGCAATGTGGAGTCACGGGCCTTACGAAGGGTAAGGTTGGTGTTCGGCTTGATCGCCGTTGAGGCTGCTACCTCCGTGGCGGGGTCTAACCACCCGCCCATGGATGGCGCAATTGGCTCCGAATTGAAGGTCGGAGCGGTTGCAGGTGCGGTCTCCAGGACACTGTTCGGCGGCAGAGCTAAATCATGTCCGTTGTGATAGTGCGGTGCACTCGGCCGGGGCTCGAATCCGTCGAAGATCAAGTCTCCGCGGATGTCGGTCGTGTAGTTTAAGCTACCAAACCTGACCTGATGGCCAGGGGTGTAACTCTCGATCTGCTCCAGATGGCCAAGCGAGTCGGCCCGCAGTACGAAGCCACCGAACACGAAGATCTGTCCAGGGAGAAAAGTCTCACCCTGGACTGCATCGCTGTTGATGATCGAAGGAGCCATCAAGCCTAAAGATGACGACACAGAGGAACTCTCAGTGAAAGCACCAATGTCGGTGTCAAAACCGACGGATCTCGGGTAGGAGGTCCCGAACTGTGCGTCTAGGCGGATGGTAACAGGAGACAAGGGACACGATGTTTTTACCCAGGTTCAGGCCCTCTCGATGGAGGTAAAACCCTACTCCTGCTTGATTAATATTGATGATATGGGTAGTACAAGAGTAGATCTACCACGAGATCAGAGAGGCTAAACCCTAGAAGCTAGCCTATGGTATGATTGTTGTTGTTGTTCTACGGACTAAACCCTCCGGTTTATATAGACACCGGAGGGGGCTAGGGTTACACAGAGTCGGTTACAAGGAAGGAGATCTACATATCCGTATTGCCAAGCTTGCCTTCCACGCCAAGGAGAGTCCCATACGGACACGGGACGAAGTCTTCAATCTTGTATCTTCATAGTCCAACAGTCCGGCCAAAAGTTATAGTCCGCCTGTCCGGATACCCCCTAATCCAGGACTCCCTCAGTAAGTAAACCGACTCCAGAACAATTTTTAAGGCAATATTTCTCTGTTTTGGAATATTTAGAAAAATAGAAAAATAAGTAGCAGTCCAGGAAGGACACGAGGGCCCCACGAGGGTGGAGGGCGCGCCCTACCCCCCTGGGCGCGCCCCCCTACCTCGTGAGCACCTCGTGTGCCTTCCGTACTCCGTTTTCTTGCACGATACGTATTTTGGTCGGTAAAAATTCATTATATATTCTCCCGAAGGTTTTGACTCCTGTATCACGCAAATCTCCTATGTTCTTGTTTCGAGCTGTTTTTCTGACAGATCTAGATTATCATGACGTCCCCAAGTGCTTCCAAGGACAAGTTCTTCGAGAAGGTCACCAACCCTTACCTCGCGGAGGTGTTGCGACACCCTCAAACCATTGAGATGCGTGATGGGTTGCTGCACATCCGCGATGTTGAGGGACCAAAGGGAACCGGAAGCGTGGAGACGAGGCTCGAAGCAATGGGGCAACAAGTTTTCAAGTGCCAGGGGATGGTGGAGCGTGGAATCAACACTAGCCACACGATGCTCGCGGAGTTCACTAAGAACTACAAGCCGGATTCCAAGAACACCGAGGAGGCCATCTTCAAGCTACATGAGAAGATCGAGCACCTCCAAGACCAAATCTATGACCTGCAAAACCAAAACTGTGAGTATAGATATAGATTCAAAAGGATGAGTTTGGCTGGAGATTCGAGGATTCTGGAGACTCGATCATCCTTTTATGATGGTGAGCCTATGCCTTGGAAGATGGACGACAAGCCCGCATCATCAATAACACCTCCACCTTCTTCACCAACAAAGGAGACATAATCACATGGGTATGGGCACTCCCCTTGGCAACTGCCAAGCTTGGGGGAGGTGCCCCGGCATCGTATCACAAACACATCTCCTATTTTTACCGTTTTTCTTAGTTTGATCCTTTTAGTAGTATCTTGATCTAGTAGAATAAAGTTGATGGCATGATCTAGTTTTGAGTTTTGCTTTATGATCTCTCTATGTAATCGAGTCCGTGAGCTATATATAATAAAGATTAGTGTTGAGTCAAGGGCTTGATTATTTTGCCATGATCTTGAGTGAATAAAAGAAAAGAAGAGAAAAAGAATAAAAAGAAACAAAGAGTTCATATTGATCTTATTGAGAGTAATGACTTCACATAGAAAGAGTATGATGATTAAAAGTTGTTGGGAGTTGGCAGACATAGTTTTGGTCATCGTTGCAATTAATAGGAAGTAATAAGGAAAGAGAGGTTTCACATATAGATTATTATCATTGACATCTTTTATGATTGGGAGCGCTCATTAAAATATGACATGCTAAAGAGTTGATGTTGGACAAGGAAGACAACGTGATGAGTTATGTTTTCTTATATCTGAGATAAAGTATGTTGCCATGGATCCTCCAACATGTTGAGCTTGCCTTTCCCCCTCATTCTAGCCAAATTCTCAGCACCAAGTAGAGATACTACTTGTGCTTCCAAATACCCTTAAACCAGTTTTGCCATGAGAGTCCACCATATCTACCTATGGATTGAGTAAGATCCTTCAAGTAAGTTGTCATCGGTGCAAAGCAATAAAAATTGCTCTAAATATGTATGATTGATTGGTGCGGGAGAAATAAGCTTTATACGACCTTGTGGTGTGGAAGTAATAAAAGCGACAGACTGCATAATAAAGGTTTATATCACAAGGGGCAATATAAAGTGACGTTCTTTCGCATTAAGATTTTGTGCATCCAACCATAAAAGCGCATGGCAACATCTGCTTCCCTCTGCGAAGGGCCTATCTTTTATTATTATCTTCTACCTTATGAAAGAGTCATGGTGATCTTCACCCTTCCTTTTTCATTTTATCCTTTGGCAAGCACAGTATGTTGGAAAGATTCCGATATATGTACCTAATTGGATGTAGGGGAGCATGAGTTATTATTGTTGACACTACCCTTGAGGTAAAAGGTTGTGGGGCAAAACTATAAGCCCCTATCTTTCTCTGTGTTCGATTAAAACTCCGTAACCACAAGTATTGTGTGAGTGTTAGCAACTATGAAGGACTAGATGATAGTTGAGTATGTGGACTTGCTTTTAAGCTCTGACATAGACTCTTTCTGATGTTATGATAAATTGCAATTGTTTCAATGACTGAGATTATAGTTTGTTGGTTCTCAATAAAGTTTCTGATTCATACTTCTGCATTGTGAATAGATCATCACTTGAACATAAGTAATCATATGACAATTTCTATATATGTTGCTGTTATGAGAATAGTCATGATGCCTTCATGTCCGTATTTTATTTTATCGACACCTCTACCACTAAACATGGGGACATATTTATCGTTATCGGCTTTCGCTTGAGGACAAGCGAGGTCTAAGCTTGGGGGAGTTGATACATCCATTTTGCATCATGCTTTTATATCGATATTTATTGCATTATGGGCTGTTATTTCACATTATATCACAATACTTATGGCTATTCTCTCTTGTTTTACAAGGTTTTACATAAGGAGGGAGAATGCCGACAGCTGGAATTCTGGGCTGGAAAAGGAGCAAATATTAGAGACCTATTCTGCACAACTCCAAAAGTCCTAAAACTCCACGGAATATCTTATAATAAAAAATAAAAAATCCTCGCCAAAGATGAAGACCAGGGGGCCCACACCCTGTCCACGAGGGTGGGGGCGCCCCCCTAGGGCGCGCTCCCTACCTCGTGGGCCCCCTGTTGGCCCTCCGATGCCCATCTTCTGCTATATGAGGTCTTTTATCAAGGAAAAATCAATGAGCAACCTTTCGGGACGAAACTCTGCCGCCACGAGGCGGAACCTTGGCGGAACCAATCTAGGGCTCCGGCAGAGCTGTTCTGCTAGGGACACTTCCCTCCAGGAGGGGGAAATCATCGCCATCGTCATCACCAACGCTCCTCTCATCGGGAGAGGGCAATCTCCATCAACATCTTCACCAGCACCATCTCATCTCCAAACTCTAGTTCATCTCTTGTATCCAATTCTTGTCTCCAAGTACGAGATTGGTACTAGTAGGTTGCTAGTAGTGTTGATTACTCCTTGTAGTTGATGCTAGTTGGTTTATTTGGTGGAAGATCATATGTTCAGATCCTTTATGCATATTATTACCCCTCTGATTATGAACATGAATATGCTTTGTGAGTAGTTACGTTTGTTCCTGAGGACAAGGGAGAAGTCTTGCTATTAGTAGTCATGTGAATTTGGTATTCGTTCGATATTTTGATGAGATGTATGTTGTCTAGCCTCTAGTGGTGTTATGTGAACGTCGACTACATAACACTTCACCATTATTTGGGCCTAGAGGAAGGCATTGGGAAGTAATAAGTAGATGATGGGTTGCTAGAGTGACAGAAGCTTAAACCCCAGTTTATGTGTTGCTTCGTAAGGGGCTGATTTGGATCCACCTGTTTCATGCTATGGTTAGGTTTACCTTAATACTTTTGTTGTAGTTGCGGATGCTTGCAATAGAGGTTAATCATAAGTGGGATTCTTGTTCAAGTAAGAACAACACCCAAGCACCGGTCCACCCACATACCAAATTATCAAAGTACCGAACGTGAATCATATGAACGTGATGAAAACTAGCTTGACGATATTCCCATGTGTCCTCGGGAGCGCTTTTCCTTATATAAGAGTTTGTTCCGGCTTGTCCTTTGCTACAAAAAGGATTGGGCCACCTTGCTGCACTTTATTTACTTTTGTTACTTGTTGCTCGTTACAAATTATCCTATCACAAAACTATCTGTTACCACTTGTTTCATTACTTGCAGAGAATACCTTGTTGAAAACCGCTTATCATTTCCTTCTGCTCCTCATTGGGTTCGACACTTTTACTTATCGAAAGGACTATGATAGATCCCTATATTCGTGGGTCACCAGAGCACGGCATGAATATGGAGACAGAGGTTTTCGTCCCCGCCGACGAGGTGGAGAACGAGGCTGCCAACAAGCGGAGGCGGGCCATGAAAGAACCGCAAGCGACTACCTCCCCGATGATATGTTGATAGTCATCATATCCCTCCTCCCAATCCAAAATCGGGCGAGGACAGCCGCAGTTTCCCGGCGGTGACACACCCTATGGCTCTGCACCCCTGTCGACTTCCTCCACGCCCACAAGCTCTGCCATGGCTATCGCCAAAGCTTGGATGCATTCTCTGAGATCCTCGGTAGTCACCATGGCCCAATTAAAGGCCTTATCGCGGGCAAGTTCCGTTCCAATGGCAAGGAACGAGCCAAGCTTGACGAGTGGTTCCGATCCCGCGCCATAGATCAGCTCGAGAAGCTAAGTTATAATGATGGGCATATGAGCTTGCTGCCAACGTCCGCGCTCCGCTTCGCGCCCACGCCGCGCCTCGCCAAGTTCATGAATTGCCATCCCCCCTTAATGACACGCCCGCTCTTTTTCTACCACGACTGAAGCACCTTGAGCTCGTCGCCGTCCGCATCCCAAAGGATGACATGGAGCGCCTGCTCTGCTTCTGTACTGCACTCGAGTTCCTTCGTCTTCAGACGATGAATTGGTTGAGTACCTTGCACATCACCTCTAGGACTCTCTGCACTATTTATGTGTGTTGCTGGTGCTGCAACGAGAGATTACAAAAGGTGGACCACAATATGGTCATCCAGGACACACCTTCACTTGAGAGATTACACGAAGTTGATCAACAAGGTCCAACAAGAATCAATGTCATTTCTGCGCCGAAATTGAAAGTGGTGGGCTACTCGTCTGTCAAATACTACAACTTTTAGGTACAACGGTCGCCTTATATACCTCTCCTTCTTGATATCAACGTTATTTCTAGTTTTGAAGATGTATGTCCGTCTGTCATCCAGTGAAGCTTCACCCAGACTCTGGGCACAGTGAAGGTCTTGGCACTAGAATCTGTCGTCCCCAACCTAGACCAAGTTTTCAGTTGCCTGAGATGCTTTCCGTGCCTGAAGAAGCTGTATATCAAGGTGATGTTCCTTTCCTGTTAAATGTTAACCATAAGGGAGTTCAATTTCATGCACCTTTTCCCAAGTTTACAATGACAATGTACTACGATTTCTGAAGGAATTTTGGAGGATTTTAGGACATACACCCCCACCCCATATTGGTTGCTTCATTCATATGGTTACAGTCGTCCATAAGCATTCTCCTTTGGATTCATCTGTACTAGTTTTCTTAGGGAATTTTTCATCCAATCCAACCTCTTGTGAAGAAGGCTACATGTTTCTAGATCGTGATCAAATTAATGCCCATGTTAATCATGCCAGATCGAAGATGGCACGTTGGTGCATTTTACAAATCCTGCAAACCAAATGGGTGTGTAGCAGTGTTCAAAACTGCATGTAGGCACTGACACGTTTTCTTCTTTTGCAGTGCATATTAGGCCCAGTGGAAGATGTTGATAACGACAATCACATCGAATGACTGGATCTGCATCTCTCAAATATTACTCTGAACTCCTATCGAGGGACCCCACCGAAGATTACACTCATCATGTTCTTTCTTGCCAGAGCAAAGGTGCTGAGGGTACTGAGGTTGAACACGCATTTAATTAGGAAAGATCAATGGTATGATTATCAGAGGCAGCTGGTACTGCGGAATGGAAGTGCCTCCAAAAATGCCAAACTTCGTATGGGAAGAGCATATGGCAAAGCAATTGGAAGTTATTGTGTCAAACCCATACATGACTTGTCAGCGGCAGATCCCTTTTCAGAAATTATGCGGTTTGCAATGTTCGAATTTGGGCGTTGTAATCTTTGAATTTGAACCTTGCAATATTTGTGGTATTTTTTATATTGATCCGTTTTTGTTCTCTTGTCTAAACGGAAACAGTTCATCCGGGTGAACCGCATGTCATACATCGCACACACCTTGATCTGGCTGACCGTTTCTTTTGTGTTGCCTAATCACAAATAGTTCATCCGAGTGAACTGTATGTTGTACATCGCACACACCTTGATCTGGCTGACCGTTTCTTTTGTGTTGCCTAATCACAAACAGTTCATCCGAGTGAACCGTATGTTGTACATCGCACACACCTTCATCTGGCTGCCCGTTTCTTTTGTTCCTCCTCATCAGAAACGGTTAATTGAACTGAACCGTATGCCCTGAATCGCACACACAACTAAAATCTGAACCGTGTTTGATGCATTTGTCATTGCAAATGTTTTGCACCTTTTTGACGGGTTTTTTTACACCACCGTTTGCGATGATTGCATCGCACACAGTTTTGTCGAAGGGTCTCTGATTGTAGTGTCGCATTAGCAGCATCCTGCAGTAGTGAAGATTAACTCCCAGTTGAGTCAAGTGGTTGTGGTACCCAGACATTCTGAGTATATGTTCACTGACAAAACTATTCTCCTCCATCTTGCAGTTATAGAACTTATTGGAGACTTCATATCTCTCAATTCGGGCATTTGCTTGAAATATTGACTTCAACTCTTGGAACATCTCATATGCTCCATGAAGTTCAAAACATCGTTGAAGTCCTGATTCTAAGCCATAAAGCATGGCACACTGAACTATTGAGTAGTCATCAGCTTTGCTCTGCTAGACGTTCATAACGTCCGTTGTTGCTCCTGCAGCGGGTCTTGCACCTAGCGGTGCTTCCAGGACGTAATTCTTCTATGCAGCAATGAGGATAATCCTCAAGTTATGGACCCAGTCCATGTAGTTGCTACCATCATCTTTCAACTTAGCTTTCTCTAGGAACGCATTAAAATTCAAAGGAACAGTAGCATGGGCCATTTATCTACAACAAAATAGCCATGCAAAATACTATCAGGTACTAAGTTCATGATAAATTAAAGTCCAATTAATCATATTACTTAAGAACTCCCACTTAGATAGACATCCCTCTAGTCCTCTAAATGATCACGTGATCCATATCAACTAAACCATGTCCGATCATCACGTGAGATGGAGTAGCTTTCAATGGTGAACATCACTATGTTGATCATATCTACTATATGATTCACGTTCGACCTTTCGGTCTCATTGTTCTGAGGCCATATCTGCATATGCTAGGCTCGTCAAGTTTAACCCGAGTATTCTGCGTGTGCAAAACTGGCTTGCACCCATTGTATGTGAACGTAGAGCTTATCACACCCGATCATCACGTGGTGTCTCGACATGACGAACTATAGCAACGGTGCATACTCAAGGAGCACACTCATACCTTAAATTTTGTGAGAGATCATCTTATAATGCTACCGACGTACTAAGCAAAATAAGATGCATAAAGGATAAACATCACATGCAATAAATATAAGTGATATGATATGGCCATCATCATCTTATGCCTTTGATCTCCATCTCCAAAGCATCGTCATGATCACCATTGTCACCGGCTTGACACCTTGATCTCCATCGTAGCATCGTTGTTGTCTCGCCAACTATTGCTTCTACGACTATCGCTACCGCTTAGTGATAAAGTAAAGCAATTACATGGCGATTGCATTTCATACAATAAAGCGACAACCATAAGGCTCCTGTAAGTTGCCGATAACTTCTACAAAACATGATCATCTCATATAACAATTTATATCTCATCACGTCTTGACCATATCACATCACAACATGCCCTGCAAAAACAAGTTAGACGTCCTCTACTTTGTTGTTGCAAGTTTTACGTGGCTGCTACGGGCTTCTAGCAAGAACCGTTCTTACCTGCGCGTCAAAACCACAACGACTTTTCGTCAAGTGTGTTGTTTTAACCTTCAACAAGGACCGGGCGTAGTCAAACTCGATTCAACTAAAGCTGGAGAAACAAACACTCACTATCCACCTGTGTGCGAAGCACGTCGGTAGAACCAGTCTCATGAACGTGGTCATGTAATGTCGGTTCGGGCCGCTTCATCCAACAATACCGCCCAAGGTTGTCAGAATCGCGATCCTGTTATACGATTCTATGACTTCACGATCCAAGCTAACCCCTATGATTCTACGATTTTAGTTCATAGAATCTACGTTTCTACGATCCTGATAGTGAAGATTCCACGATATGCGATCCTACCATCGGAGCTCCGATCCGATTCAAAATCGCGATTCTGACAACCTTGATACCGCCGAATCAAAGTAAGACGTTGTTGGTAAGCAGTATGACTATTATCGCCCACAACTCATTGTGTTCTACTCGTGCATATAACATCCATGCATAGACCTAGCTCGGATGCCACTATAGGGGAACGCAGTATTTCAAAAAAATTACCTACTATCACGCAAGATCCATCTAGGAGATGCATAGCAACGAGCGGGGAGAGTGTGTCCACGTACCCTCATAGACCAAAAGCGGAAGCGTTTAGTAACGTGGTTGATGTAGTCGAACGTCTTCGCGATCCAACCGATCCAAGCACTGAACGTACGACACCTCCGCGATCAGCACACGTTCAGCTCGCTGACGTCCCTCGAGCTCTTGATCCAGTTGAGGCCAAGGAAGAGTTCCGTCAACACGATGGCGTGGCGACGGTGATTATGAAGTTACCGGCGCAGGGCTTCGCCTAAGCACTACAACGATATGACCGAGGTGTAACTGTGGAGGGGGCACCGCACACGGTTAAGAGAAACTTGAGTGTTCTAGGGTGCCCCCTACCCCTGTATATAAAGGAGGGGAGGGGAGGTCGGCCGGCCCTCTAGGGCGCGCCAGGAGAGGGGAGCCCTACTAGGACTCCAAGTCCTAGTAGGATCCCACCTAATGAAGAGGGGGAAGAAGGAAGGGAAAGGGGGAAGGGAAGGGAAGGGGGGCGCCGCCCACTTCCCCTAGTCCAATTCGGACCCAAGGGAGGGGGGGCGCGCGGCCAGCCCCCTTGCGGCCCTTCTCTCTCCCCACTAAGGCCCATGAAGGCCCATTAGTTCCCCTGAGGGGTTCCGATAACCCTCCAGCACTCCGATAGTTATCCGGTACCTCTCGGAACTCATTCGGTGTCCGAATAACATCGTCCAATATATCAATTTTTATGTCTCGACCATTTTGAGACTCCTCGTCATGTCCGTGATCTCATCTGGTACTCCGAACAAACTTCGGTCATCAAATCACATAACTCATAATACAAATCGTCATCGAACGTTAAGCGTGCGGACCCTACGGGTTCGAGAACTATGTAGACATGACCGATACATATCTCCAATCAATAACCAATAGCGGAACCTGGATGCTCATATTGGCTCCTACATATTCTACGAAGATCTTTATCAATCAAACCGCATAACAACATACGTTGTTCCCTTTGTCATCGTATGTTACTTGCCCGAGATTCGATCGTCGGTATCATCATACCTAGTTCAATCTCGTTACCGGCAAGTCTCTTTACTCGTTCCGTAATGCATCATCCTGTGACTAACTCATTAGTCACATTGCTTGCAAGGATCATAGTGATGGGCATTACCGAGAGGGCCCAGAGGTACCTCTCCGATACACGGAGTGACAAATCCTAATCTCGATCTATGCCAACTCAACAAACACCATCGGAGACACCTGTAGAGCATCTTTATAATCACCCAGTAGTTTGTGGCGTTTGATAGCACACAAGGTGTTCCTCCGGTATTCGGGAGTTGCATAATCTCATAGTCCGAGAAACATGTATAAGTCATGAAGAAAGCAATAGCAGAAAAACTAAACGATCATTATGCTAAGCTAACGGATGGGTCTTATCCATCACATCATTCTCTAATGATGTGATCCCGTTCATCAAATGACAACACATGTATATGGCTAGAAAACTTAACCATATGTGATTAACGAGCTAATCAAGTAGAGGCATACTAGGGATACTTTGTTTATCTATGTATCCACACATGTACTAAGTTTCCCGTTAATACAATTCTAGCATGAATAATAAACATTTATCATGATATAAGGAAATATAAATAACAACTTTAATTTATTATTGCCTCTAGGGCATATTTCCTTCAGGCGGAGCTTCAAGCCCAACTCTGGGCGGACCAAAATGAAAGAAATAGCCCGTGGACTAGTGTTCAGAGGCCCAACAGCAAAAAAAATTATGTACAAATTTCAAAATGTTGGGCAGGCCACGGCTCATCAAGCCTTGTTGTACCTTTGCCATTGGTTAGGTGTTAGGGCCACGTCTCCGACACCAAGGTGAAGCGGGAAAAATGTGATAAACTTGGAACCAAAATTGATTCAATCAGAGTGATTGTTTTTTCGCTATTAATTACCACCTGAATATCTTTGAAAAACCGAAAGATGTAGCGAAGTAACTTTCCAAAGAAAAAAGATATGTTTGGGGGGAAGGGGGGGCCGAGAAAATGCATCAGTTTGATCCCTAAATAACCGCCCCACTTACCCAGAAATCGTGTCTACTGTTTTCTTGATAAATTTGAATTATAAAATGCTCTTTGGGTGTCTCTTCTTATAAAAAAAATGGATGGAGACAATATACTTTTTCAAACGATTTGTCTTTTGAAACATTGTACAAACGCAAACGCTCACGTACACACAATCCTATGAACATGCGCACACATCTTTGCGGGACTGAGCCGACACATCTTAAAATTGACGAAGTCACCGCATGCGCGTCGTAATCGAAGAGAACTTCGTTCCCACTTAACGAACATCATTGAAATCTGAAAAAAAAAATGCGAGCACAAGTGTCAAGTTTAGAACTTGAAACCCGACGGATCGGCTTCAGGACAAGGAATCTAATCATACTCCAAATTTTATATATTAATGGGACGGAAGGTTTTTTGGGCTAAGCTTTACAAGCGTGCAACATACTCCAAATTTTAGCAGTCACGATCATGGCCGCGGTAACCCGGAAACCCGAACGCCCTTGGCCAGTTCCTGCAACATCTTCCGTGGTCACGACGGAGAAAAAGGAGGGGACCCGAGACCCGTCAGGCCGTCACCCACCTCCTCCATTCCGACCTCAGTGACACGGTGGCGCCGTAGCCATTCGTCCGGCCGGCCACCCATCATCAAGAGAGAGGGAGCAGACGGGTTGACTGGGGCAGTTGACCGGCAAAGTCCGTGGATCTCCGCGTCCCCAGTCCATACAGCGCGCCCCTCTCGCCGTCGCCGGGCCCACCCGCCCCCCGGCTGGGCCCCCACCCGCTTAGAAAAACTCCCTCGCCTCCACTTTCTTTTCCTTTCTTTGACGGACGGGCGGCTGCTCTCCTCTCCTCTCCTCTCACCTCACCTCCGGTCCTCCCCCCTCCCCGCACTACTCACAGACTCTTCTCCCCTCCTCCCCCTCCCTGGGTCCTCCCGGTTCCCACCTATGCGAGGACGGCGAGCTTCAGGTAATCGATTCGACCTCGCCTCTTCTCTCAGATTTTGTAGCCGTTCCTCCATGCTTTGCTGTGGCGCGAATGATCTTGGGAGTGCGCGAGCTCTGGGTTGGTTGGTGCCGCCGTGGATGCGGGTTCTTGGGGTAGCGGTTCCTGCAGTCGCCAGGGAGTTCTTCTTCCGGCTGGAAATCCCGGGCAAGAAATCGCTTGCCTCTTTGCCTGATTGGCGCGGGTTTGTTGCTGGGGAAGCAGCAGCAGCAAGGGGTTTGTCCGTCCAGTGGTTCTTCATTTTTAGTTAAAAAAATCCAAGAGGGCCGGCCCCTGGGAGGGAAATCAGGGAGAAAAAATAGTAGCATACACACATGCGACATATGGATGGCGCGGCGCCATTCCTTTTGGAGATTTTTCTTTGCTGCCCCTTAGATTTCCTTCTTTCTGGAAAGTGCGCCTTTTGGCGGTTCGAGCCGTTCGCTTCTGTTGCGAGAAATTCGAGATATTTGATAAGAAAAACCTCGTTGGTTGTTCCTATAAATAATAGTTGTGGTCTCGATTGGTGGTTCAGGGGTCAGGAACTGCCTCCGGTTGCAAGTTTCCACTTATGTTTGTAGACAATAATGGAAGAACAAGGTTGCAAGTTTTTACTGTTTTTATTAGGGGTGTTGATGAATTACCATGCGACCAATTGCACTTATTCTTTGGTGCTAATCTTCACTTATTCTTTGGTGCTAATCTTAGCAGAATCTTCGCATCATATGTTATTTGCTACGGCTATAGTGGGGATCAGTTCCCCACTGATGTTGTCTTTGTGTTATGCTTTTCAGTATTGCAATCAAATCAATATTTTCGTTTTAGAATATATAGCTGCTATCACCAACTGGTATGTGTTTCTCTAATTTTATAAATTCGATTCTGTTTACGTGTAGGTGAAGCTTGAATCTAGAAGTGGTATTGTCACGGACGTGAGGTGACGTTTAGGCGCAAGTGCTCGATGGCAAATCATTATGCTCCTCTGAGGGCTATTCTTCTACTGTCGTTGGTCTTCACTTGTTTCGCCTCTGAAGCTGATATCCAGTGCTTGAGATCTGTTCAGCTGTCAGTGAAAGACCCCAACGGTGTACTCAAATCCTCATGGAATTTTGACAACGGCACTGCTGGTTTCACATGCCGATTTACCGGAGTGGAATGTTGGCACCCGGATGAGGACCGAGTTCTTTCTTTGCGCCTAGGCAACCTTGGTCTCCAGGGTTCATTTCCTCGTGGTCTTCAGAATTGTAGCAGTATGACTGGGCTGGATCTGTCAAACAACAACTTTTCAGGACCTATCCCTCCAGACATCTCCCGGGAAATACCATACCTAACATCATTGGACCTCTCCTACAATGGTTTTTCTGGCACCATCCCACCAAATATATCAAACATGACTTACCTGAACGTCCTCAATCTCCAACATAACCAGTTTAGTGGCGAAATTCCACCGCAGTTCAGTCTTCTGACTCGGTTAACTGCATTCAATGTCGCAGAGAACCGACTATCAGGGTTTATTCCATATTCATTAGGAAAAAAAATTACGGCATCGAATTTTGCCGGTAATCAAGGGCTATGTGGGGTTCCATTAGATGAATGCCAAGCTTCAGCAAAGAGCAAAAACAACGCGGCCATCGTTGGAGCTATTGTTGGCGTCGTAGTTGTGATCATAATTGTTGCAATAGTTGTGTTTGTTTGTCTGCGGAAATTACCAGCCAAGAAAGCAAAAAAGGATGAGGATGAAAATAAGTGGGCAAAGAGTATCAAAGGAACAAAAACAATCAAGGTAAACTACTTTGTTGTTTCCTTTTCTTTTAATTTTGGGTCGAAAGGCAATGTCCAAAACAATAACTTACTGTTGTCATGGTTTTGTCAATTATCCAGGTGTCTATGTTTGAGAATCCAGTTTCAAAGATGAAGCTAAGTGATCTTATGAAGGCCACCAAACAGTTTTGCAAGGAAAACATCATAGCTACTGGAAGGACAGGGACTATGTACAGGGCAGTGCTACCTGATGGTTCTTTTCTTGCTGTCAAAAGGCTACAAGATTCACAACATTCTGAATCACAGTTCACTTCAGAAATGAAGACACTTGGCCAAGTAAGGAATCGCAACTTGGTTCCTCTTCTTGGATTTTGCATTGCTAAGAAGGAGAAATTGTTGGTGTACAAGCACACACCCAAAGGTTCACTCTATGATCAGTTACATGAAGAGGGGAAAGATTGCAAGATGGATTGGCCTCTGAGGTTAAGAATTGGTATTGGTGCAGCAAAAGGTCTTGCATATCTTCACCACACTTGCAATCCTCGAATCCTTCACCGCAATATAAGCTCCAAATGCATCCTCTTGGATGACGACTATGAACCAAAGATTTCAGATTTTGGGCTTGCTAGGCTTATGAACCCCCTAGACACCCATCTCAGCACCTTTGTCAATGGGGAATTTGGAGATATCGGTTATGTGGCACCAGAGTACGGGAGCACTCTGGTGGCCACGCCGAAGGGTGACGTCTACAGCTTCGGAGTGGTTCTGCTTGAGCTTATCACCGGTGAGAGGCCTACTCAGGTTTCCACTGCTCCAGATAACTTCAGGGGGAATCTAGTAGAGTGGATCACCTACCTATCCAACAATTCCATTCTCCAAGACTCAATCGACAAGTCGTTGATAGGGAAGGACAATGACAGTGAGCTGATGCAGTTCCTGAAAGTCGCGTGTTCTTGCACAGTCACCACCGCGAAGGAGAGACCCACCATGTTTGAGGTTTATCAGCTGCTTAGAGCCATTGGGGAGAAGTATCATTTCTCGGCCGGGGACGACATGATGCTGCCACCTCTAAGCACAGATGGAGAAACCCCGGACGAGCTCATTGTCGCCATGTAATCACAAATTCATATGTTGCAGAAGGCAAGTATGACCGCAAGCAAGGCGTGTCCCCTGTATGGTCTTTAATATTTTGTCCATGAGCATCATTACCACGCTTCAAGTGGAGTAGCGGTACGCTGCATACAATGTATATATAGTTCTTGTAGCTTGGTTCTCTTATCCGCCATTGGAAGGTGGTGCTAGTAGCAGCGAGGATAATTTTCATACTACCTATTTAAGAATGGAGTACCTGTTAGTTAGCTAACTCTTGAGTTACTGTGTGATTATGCCATATTGGGATTGCGCCCTGGGGTGAACACCCATTATCTGGCCTTCTGGATCTGGCAAAGGCGGCGCTTTCCTGTTGGCGTTGTCTTCGATTTTTCGAGTACCTTTTTTTGCAGTGCATGTGTTGCCAAGGATGATTGTTAATGTTGATGCGTGCAGCGTGCACTTGGGTGTCATGTTATTTTGTTTTCTGTCTTATTTAATAATTTGTCCCTGTGCATCCTCAATGTCTCGACTAGTTCTTGATTTTACAGACCGTGTGTATATTGTCCTTTATTGAGAAAATAAATTACAAGACGCGAATGTCTGAAACTGTACCCTGTGGTGCTCCCTTCGTTCAGAAAAATGGACGTCTGACCATGCGTGCACTCAACCTTTTTGATGATTTGATCATATGGAAAACGACATGCTGAATGGAAATATTTGACATTGGTTTTATCAGCCATAATTATTCCTAATTATATTTTGATTTTGGTGATTGAAAACTGTAGTTTAAAATTTTCAAATTGTAGATCATGAAAACGAGGAACTAGGTAGCACTTGATCCAAAGATCCTGACGTAGGTGTCGTGTGCTGAAACATGTCTCAGACTAGAGCAAAAAATAAAAAATCCTGATGATAAATTACATGTGCTGTATGCGTTGTGGACTGAAATCTGATCAACCTTTTGTTATTTACTGCAATCAATGTAAAGGGGAGACAATTCGAAGCAACAAAAATAAGTGGTTGTTCTGACATGCACATGCAGGTGAAATGCACCCGGCTAAAAACAGAAAGTGTAATGAGAATGTACTTCAACCAAAGGGCACATTACATACATAGTCATACAGAACGTATGAGCATACTAGAATTTCACACGAATTACATACGTACACAAGGGATACAGATGCATCCGGTACCTCTCATCTTGCATACTATAATTTCACGCACAAATGGCAGACATCGACTATGTAAACTGAAATGCACATACTGCGTCGATTCTATGTGATCATTTCATAGGAAAGGCGGTATTCTTGAACGGCGACGAACTGGAATGATAACGGCATCAGATGCACCGACACAACGAGCCTCTGGTCAGTGGATCCGTTTAATCGGGATATGAGCTATTTTATCCCATTCTGGCCCGTCCTTGAGCTGCAGCTGGTTCAACAGCGCTGGCTTGCCCCCAATCAGATCAAGAACCTGCAGTGAAGACGGGAAGCCGCTTGGCAGCGACTCCAGCCCCGTGCAGCACATTATGTTCAATTTTCTCAGAGAACCGAGGCTGCTGAAGCCGCCGGGGAAAGACTCTACGGTGAGCTTGGAGCAATTGTCGATCGACATGCTCTCCAGTGCTGCAAAACTCGGCAAGGAATGCAGAGAGGACAACTTGGAGCACTGTCGAATATGCAACGTCGTTAATCCGCTTGAACTCTCGACATGTGGAAGAGATGTTATGTTGCTGCAGTTGTCTATCTCCAGAGAGGTAAGCGATCGTAGACCTCGCAAACAAGTACCCAGCTGCTCATCTGTTATGTCTAGATGAGATATATGCAGCTTCTTCAGTGAGACAAGTGCCTGGAAGTCCTCAAACTTTATGCCTTGGCAGCGCCGCAGAGTCAAAACTGCAACTGCTTCCACCTGTTGCCGGTGCAGCAAGCCTATTGTAAGGATGGTGGTGCAACATGTCTCTAGTGCAACACTGCAAGCTCTCGACGATGATGAGAAGGATAGCTTCATGTATGAAGCAAACCCTGTGTTTCGGACAGTAACCTTCCTGATGGACTGAGCGAAAGGAGGCACTTTAACCAATTTGGGACAGTTCAAAAGACTCAGCTTACGGAGCTTGGGAAAAAAATTGGTCACGCTCTCTTCTTTGGTCCACTCAACCCATTGTGGCATATCATCAAATTCAAGTTCTGCCAGACATGGAAATGCAATCAACTTGGTTCCATAGAACTCACTGCCAATCTTTCTCAGTGAGCACATCTCTTTCAAATGCAAAACCTTCAGGCAGGGAAGCTGCCCAAGGGGAGGCAGGACCTTCCACTTCCTACAGTTGGTCAAATATAAAGATTTGAGTAGGCACAATTTATTTCCCTCCCTCAAGCTCATGTCCAGCCAACACGGTGACTTATCACCATGATATCTTCTGATACGGACCTCTTCAACATGCGGGTGCGGTTCAAGGCCTTCTAACACTTCAGCATCGACAGAAGGGTCACTCTTACCAGTGGAATTCCATTCTAGTTCCAGCACCTTAATACCCTGTTTCTTTCCCAGGCCAGCTTTGCTGGCCTCTTGTTTACTGGATACAACATCAAGGTTCTTGATATGGAGCTTTCTGCAGAGACCATTCATATCAGACAAATCTTCCAACGTATGACCTTTTTCCCTTTTAACATGGAACTCAATTGATCCCTGGAGATGAATCAGTTCCCCAATACCCACAACTTTCGACGTACTTGCCCTGTCCATATCCAAATGGCGCAAATATTTCAAGTTCCGCATATCTTTCGGAAACTGCTCGAGGCGGCACCTCTTAGGGATGCTTAGGGTCTGAAGAAGGAACAGTTTTGTCACTGACTGTGGAAGCCTTGTAATTGTCTTGCAAAGAGCAAGGTACCTCAGGTGCATCAGTTGACCAATTTTATCCGATAGATCAACCATATCACAGCCATCCAAACCAAGCACACGGACACCCTTCAATTCTTTGAGGATATCATCTGGCAATTGACTGAGAGAAGACGAGGAATGCTTTAGAATTATGAATGTGTGCAATCTTTTGAGCTCGCACCGGCCTTTGAGCTGCGTGACAGCATCAGCAGTAACAGATAAGTGCCGAACTGTACGAGGTATCTGCTTCTCCTCAGCAGTCTCAACTCTTGCACAGTCAACTCGCGAGACACTCTCTGCCAGGTCATGCATCAGGTCATGAATGTAATAGTAATTCTGATGGCCCTCTTTGCGCTCATGGAAGAAGGACCCCTCCACAAGTTGATCAAAGTACTCCTTCCCTACATCCTCCAGTTTCTTCCCATCAGCTGGCCTGATGAAATCCAGGGCCATCCAAATCTTAACCAACTTGTCACGCTTAAACCGCCAGTTCTTGGGAAATATGCTGCAGACTGCAAAGCACGGCTGCAGGTGCTCCTGCAGGTTCCGGTAACACAGCTCAAGCGTTGAGGTTACATTGGCATAGCTTTCCATCTCTGAGATCCTCTTCCAGTGGCTGATACTCCGGGAAGCCTTGAGCATCCCGCCGACGACCTTGGCAGCCAATGGCAACCCCTTGAGCTTGTGAACAAGCTGCTCTCCAATTGCCTGCAATGCCGGATGCTTGTCAGCGCTGTCATTGCTGAAAGCAATCCTGGTGAACAGCGACCAAACATCGGCGAACGCCAGTCCGTCCAACGGGACCAGCTTCCTCGCCTTCAGCAAGTTTGCTACAATCCTTTTCCTGGTGGTGACCAGGATCTTACTGCCGGGTTGGCCACATCTGAGAGGAGCCAAGACCTCGCTCCAGTTATCCTCGTCCATGCCCCCTTTGTTCCAGACGTTGTCGAGAACCAGCAGGAACCTCTTGGATGACACGGCATCCTCGAGCCGCCTCTGGAGACAGTCAAAGTTGTTCATGCTGTCAGGAAATTCTACCCCAGCAGACTGCAGGATTTGCTTCAGGAGCCCGACCTTGTGGTAAGCGGCAGAAGGACACACCCACATCACCAGATTGAATGTCTCCTTCACCAAATCGTCGTGGAGCAGGACGCGCGCCAGCGTGGTCTTCCCCATCCCGCCGAGCCCTATGATTGCGGCGACGGGGATGGCGGCGGCGCGCGGATCTGCGCGGTGGGGCGGGCTGGCGGCGATCAGCCAAGGCACCATGTCCTTCCGCTCCGCGTCGCGCCCAAACACCTCGCTGTCCTCCAGCAGCGAGCCTGTGGCCGGGCCGACCGGGGTGGGTGGGTGGCCGCTCAACTCGCCGGACCACGACGGCTGGAGGCCTGCCGCCTGCATCAGCCGCCCGGAGCTGTCGTTGATGCCGTCCAGCTTCTTGATGACGCCCTTGAGCCTGTTTAGCGACTCGTCGGTGCCGACGAGCTGCTTGCCGATCTTGACAAGGGGGGAGCGCGGGGGGGCGAGCGTCCGGTACTCGAACTCGTCGACGACCTCGTCGGCCTCGTAGACGGCGTCCTTGAGCTGCAGCAGCCACCGGTCGAGGTCGCCGCCCCCGCGGCTCCGCTCGACGGCGCTCGCCACGGCGCGGAGCTGCGTGAGCGCCCTGTCCAGCTGCTGGAGAGCATCGGGGACGCCGCCGTTGAGCCACCTGATCCGGTCGGCGGCGCAGGACTTGGCCTTGTCGACGACGATCCGTATGATCGGGCACACCAGCCAGCCGGCCAACGCCTCCGCCATCTCGCCCGGCCGGTCGTCGGGAACCGAGGCTCGGTGCGCCGAGGGGATTGGGAGGAGTTGACGAGACGAGGGGTCAGCGGCTAGGTGGAGCCTCCTCCGGGCCGTTCGAGGGGTTTTGGATTGTCAGGCCGTGGAAATTTCGGCCGCGTCGCCATGTGGATGTGGTTTTCGGGGCTCCTTCTCGCATTGGCGACGCCGACGCCCGACGGGCTCGAAGTTTCGCTGGGTCGCGTCGCCTCCGCGTGGGGAATGACGGACGGGAGACTACCGGAGTCACTGGCCACTCGAATCTACTCGACGGCACAACAGATTTCGTGCTGCTGGACTCTTACAGCGACTCTAACAGACCCGGCATCCCGCCGCCCGTAAAACTAGTTTGCAGTTCGCGCAAAATTGCTTTTGCGGGTTGGCACGGGCTGGTACATGATCTCTAAAAAAGTATATTCACGGAATATGCTTTTTACAGGTCGGCTATGCGGGTTCTGCTCGGGCACCAGCGCGACGACCCGCAAACAAAAAACTGCAAATCTCGCATTTGACATAGTGTTTCACAAACAAGTTCAAATTCAAACGACATAAACAGTTTGCGCGCAAATAAAAGCGAAGTTCATTACGCAAAAGAGGACATGGAAAGGTTTGCGCCCATGTCCGGCATCGTCTTGGGGTCTATCTTCACTCCGCGCCATGGAGCCCATCTTGAAGTTCATCGGCGCCACCGAATCCACCTCCGTCGCTTGTTCCAACTCCCGCACCGAAATCATCCACATTGCCATCATATGGAGCAGAGAAAACATCACCGAAACAGGAACACGGACCGGCCGAGGCGACCATTCTCCTCTTCAAGATCTCTCTCCTTGCTATATCATGCCATGTTTTGGTGACGTCGTCCATGTCATTGCGGTTCATTGACATGATCTTGTTCTCTTCAGCAAGCAACAATGACATCGATTTGTTTTCTGAGGCACGTACTTTTTGTTGGGGAACGTTGCAGAAAATTAAAAAATTTCCTACGGTTTCACCAAGATCCATCTATGAGTTCATCTAAGCAACGGGTCATGGTAGAGAGATTGCATCTACATACCACTTTGTAGATCGCGAGCGGAAGCGTTCAACGAACGGGGATGAGGTAGTCGTACACGACGTGATCCAAATCACCGGAGATCCTAGCACTGAACGGACGGCACCTCCGCGTTCAACACACGTACGGTCAGCGTAACGTCTCCTTCTTCTTGATCCAGCAAGGGTGCGCTGCCCCCCTCCCCTCCCCCCTTTTATATAGCCTCCTAGGGGGGGCGCCGGCCCTAGGAGATGCAATCTCCTAGGGGGGCGGCGGCCAAGGGTGGGGCTTGCCCCCCAAGCAAGGGGCGCCCCCCCTTTTAGGGTTCCCCCCCTTTAGGCGCATGGGCCTCTAGGGGCTGGTTCCCCTTGGCCCATGTAGGCCAAGGCGCACCCCTAGAGCCCATGTGGCCCCCCGAGGCAGGTGGCCCCACCCGATGGACCCCTCGGGACCCTCCGGTGGTCCCGGTACAATACCGATAACCCCGAAACTTGTCCCGATGGCCAAAACAACACTTTCTATATATAATTCTTTACCTCCGGACCATTCCGAAACTCCTCGTGACGTCCGGGATCTCATCCGGGACTCCGAACAACATTCGGGTTACTGCATATTCATATCTTCACAACCCTAGCGTCACCGAACCTTAAGTGTGTAGACCCTACGGGTTCGGGAGACATGCAGACATGACCGAGACGGCTCTCGGGCAATAACCAACAGCGGGATCTGGATACCCATGTTGGCTCCCACATGCTCCACGATGATCTCATCGGATGAACCACGATGTCGAGGATTCAATTAATCCCGTATATGATTCCCTTTGTCAATCGGTATTTTACTTGCCCGAGATTCGATCGTCGGTATCCCAATACCTCGTTCAATCTCGTTACCGGCAAGTCACTTTTCTCGTACCGTAATGCATGATCCCGTGATCAAACACTTTGATCACATTGAGCTCATTATGATGATGCATTACCGAGAGGGCCCGGTGATACCTCTCCGTCAAGCGGAGTGACAAATCCCAGTCTCGATCCGTGTCAACCCAACAGACACTTTCGGAGATACCCGTAGTATACCTTTATAGTCACCCAGTTACGTTGTGACGTTTCGCACACCCAAAGCACTCCTACGGTATCCGGGAGTTACACGATCTCATGGTCTAAGGAAAGGATACTTGACATTGGAAAACTCTAGCAAATGAACTATGCGATCTTATGCTATGTTTAGGATTGGGTCTTGTCCATCACATCATTCTCCTAATGATGTGATCTCGTTATCATTGACATCTAATGCCCATAGTCAGGAAACCATGACTATCTGTTGATCAACGAGCTAGTCAACTAGAGGCTTACTAGGGACACGTTGTTGTCTGTTATTCACACATGTATTACGATTTCCGGATAACACAATTATAGCACGAATAAAGACAATTATCATGAATAAGGAAATATAATAATAATGCTTTTATTATTGCCTCTAGGGCATATTTCCAACACTTTTCTCTCCTCAATGGCAGATTTGCGGAGCCCCTCTTCCTTGAGCATTTGCCATTTTTCTTACTTCTCTTTTGCCTTCTTCTCGGCCAACTCTTTCTTGATCTCCAACAACTTCAACAACATCAACTCATTTGATTGCACCGTGGCATCAATCTTCTCCCTCAAGCTCGATGCTTCTTGCTCTCTCTTCATCTTCTCTTTAGTCTTCTTGTCGCCATCGGGCTTGTGCAAATTTATTGGGCTATCATCATCCTCATCTTCATCCATGTTTGTAAGTGAGCCTCTCTTTCGTGGGGATTCTTTGTCGATCAACTTCCACTTCTGGCACTTTTGGAGCAACTCCCAACAATGCTCTAATTTGAAGAATCTGCCTTCCGAAGCTTTCATGTCCTTGTATCTATGTTGAGAAATTTTGTCCTACACAATATGAACAAAGTGATGCAATCATTTCTCATGATACATTATGATGATGCACAACTTGAACAAAGGAAAAACAAACTCACATAGTCGGACTCGACGGTGCCACTTGGAGGTGCATTGCGTACTTGCCAATATCTCTTGGCGGTTTGAGAAGTACTCGTGCATGCATCAAGAGACACCGCACTCCATGCTTGGATCAAAGCTTGATCTTCCAAGATCATGTAGTTCTTCGATCTTTGGCTTTTCCCAGTTTTTGCTTGCGATTGCTCAAACGCTTCCGCTTCGATCTCCTCCAATTCGTCTGCACAACCATGATCATCCACGCCGCCCACCGT
Source organism: Aegilops umbellulata (assembly GCA_032464435.1). Lineage (NCBI taxonomy): Eukaryota > Viridiplantae > Streptophyta > Magnoliopsida > Poales > Poaceae > Aegilops > Aegilops umbellulata. The sequence continues at coordinate 406,191,408 of CP136054.1, read as the reverse complement.
TTCATTGTAGTCGAATGATTCGAAAGGGGCTTGATCAATGTCAACTGCGTTCGTGTCCAACAAGTTCACGAACTCGGTTGTTGCATTGCCCGAACCACCGTTATAGCGAACGATAACAAGTCACAAGATATCGAGAATAATGGCTAAAAATGAAAGGGAATCGCCAAGATCGAAGAGGCATACCTTCCGGCCATTTTGTCGAACACCTCGCTCGCGGGGGGAGCGACACCATTGAACGGCATCGCCGGAGCACCTCCTTGCGGGGGGATGGAGTGAGAGGTTGAAGAAGGTATCTTCCTTGAAGCCGGAACCTTCCTCCGCTTTACGCCCGCGGCTTTGGCGACCTTCTCCGCCACCGGCCGGGATCGCACTGCGGCGTTGGCGCCCGAAGCGTGGGACATCACCGCGGGGGCAGCCGGATTCCCGCCCTGCATGACCACGTTGCCCTGTCGCTTGCGGGAAGGCGCGACGTGTGCTTGGGTGACGGCGGCGGGGGCAACATGGCCGGCGACGAGATCCGCCCGAGGGGAAGGAGCATGCGTGACCTCGATGGTGGCGGGGGATGGCATGGGGTCGTCCATGGCGGCGAGGAACGGTCGGGGAGGAGGAACCGGAGCTTGCGGAGGGGGGGCAATGGTGGCGGAGGGTGTGGGGAGCGGGAAAGGGCGCGCGGAAATGTCCCTCCCGCTAAATCTCGCGCCGAATAGGGGTTCAGCTCGGGTCGGCCTCCCAGCCCGTGTAGAGGTTGGGGGAGAAGATTTGCCGCGCCCCGCAAAAATATTTGCGGGCCGGGGCGGGATAGGGTGTCTGATCGTGCAGATTTTCCGGCCCCGACCCGCAATTTGGCGGTTATTTTGCGGGCCGGGGCGGGATGCGGGGTCTGCTAGAGTTGCTCTTACATTGCGCGGACCTACAAATAACTGCCAGTTTACGGTTTCGCGAGAAAAAAGTACCCCGAACAGACATCGTAAATGCGTTTAATCCTTAAAAAGATTTGAGGGGCGCGGTAAATTGCTCCTCCGACCCGTGAAAACATAGTTTTCACCCACCCCGTGTGCCTGTATCTCGCGAAAGCGGTTGGCGGGAGGGACATTTTAGCGCGCGTTCCCCATCCCCATCCTGCAGCCACCCGACATCGTTGCTGCCCGTCCCGCCACCTTCGATTCCGGCCATATCCGCAATTCCGGATCCGCCGAGCTGAGCCTCCCCGGGCTGCCGCCGCCCCAGATCACGCCTTTGGGCCAGCACGCGCTCCGGATCCGCCGAGCTGAGCCTCCCCGGGCTGCCGCCGCCCCGGATCAATCGCCGCCAAGCCACCGCCCGTGCCGGATTTCCTGTCAGGTTGACTCCATGGGTGAAGCCAACGAAAGCGTAAGTCCGGTCGGGTCTTGCCTAGCCGGGTCTGGTGCGGAGAGCCAACTCGCCGATGTCGGAGACGATGTTCGGCTCGGGACCAAATTCGCCAATTATGCCGATGAAGACATGGATCTTGCCGAAGGAGACCCGCTACCCATACTCGATTGAGTCAGCGTCCGGACCCAGCCCGAGTCGTCGATGTAGAGCTTGCCGCAGCGACTCTTTGTCATCCGGCCGATCGCGTATCCCTCGATCCCTGGTGGACGCCAACTGTTATGGTTTTGTCACGGCAGATGTACTCGTGAAAGGACTAAGTCTGGAAGCCATCGCAACTAGGTGGCTGCTTGAACTGGGTTGACCGAAAACGAAGGACACAAATTTACCCAGGTTCGGCCCCTCGCGATGGAGGTAAAGACCTACTTCCTACTTGATTGATATTAACGATGATCTCGATTACAAGGATGTGGATTCGCGAACCTAGCTTTCGAGAGATTGTAACTTAGTCTTTTGTCCTAGGGCTCCCCTTTATATACCAGTCTGAGTCCCTCGGTTTACAGAAGATTCTGGATCGTACTACTAACCCGTATCCTACTAATACTCTTGTTCATCTTGACTCCCAAGTTAGGAAATCTACCACTCTTGGGACTTCCCGTCAAGCCGGCCCATGAGAGTCGGCCTACAACCGGGTCTTGCTTTTGGCCTCTAGCCTACCTGGGCTAGCTTTATCATGACCCGGCAATTGTTGTGACTCACAGAGACTCAAAGCTCAAGGCCGAGTCACAAATTTATGGGTCTCAACCATGGGGAACATCCCCAACTGAAAGTGCAACTATCCCTGGGTGGTTTTGGTAATTCCTAACAACATATAGCTCATTGAGCTAATGCTATTTCAAGATAAACATTTCACGGAAAGCTCAATGATTGGCATGGCATGGATGAGAAAAGTGGACCCCTCAAAATACTAAGGACAAAGGATTGGCTCAAGCTCAAAGCACAAGACTCTACATTTTTCATTTTAAGTGATCCAAGATCACATTGAGTCCATAGGAAAAGCCAATACTATCAAGAGGGGGTGAGGTGTTGCTTAATGAAATTCTTGCTCAAAGTGCTTAGTGATATGCTCCAAAAACCCTCAACTACTTTCTCACATCCACATATGTCCCAAACCAAAAGTCAAACTCAGCCCCACCGAAACTGTCTATCCGGCGCCACCGAGTTCAATTGACATAGCCACTGCCAGAAACCCTAGTCTTTTCGATCTCACCGATAGGGATCTCGGTCTCGCCGAGATGGGATTGTAATCTCTCTATTTCCCTTCATAACGTTTCGGTCAAACCGAGACGAGCGATCGGTCCCACCGAGATTGCAATGCAAACACTCTGTTTCCTTTTCGTATCGTTTTGGTCTAACCGAGATGAGCGAATCGGTCCCACCGAGTTTGCCTGACCAACTCTCTGTTTGTCTATTACCAAAATCAGTCGCACCGAGTTTGTGTAATCGGTCCCACCGATATTACGTTATGCCCTAACCCTAATGAAATCGGTCTCACCGAGTTGACGTGTCGGTCCCATCGAAAACCCTAACGGTCACATTATGAAATAAATCGGTCTGACCGAGTTTAACAATTCGGTCCCATCGAGTTTGGTAAATTGTGTGTAACGGTTAGATTTTGTGTGGAGGCTATATATACCCCTCCACCCACTCTTCATTCGTGGAGAGAGCCATCAGAACATGCCTACACTTCCAACATACATTTTCTGAGAGAGAGAACCACCTACACTTGTGTTGAGGTTAAGATATTCCATTCCAGCCACATAAATCTTGATCTCTAGCCTTCGCCAAGTTGCTTTCCACTCAAATCATCTTTCTACCAAATGCAAATCCTGTGAGAGAGAGTTGAGTGTTCGGGAGACTATCATTTGAAGCACAAGAGCAAGGAGTTCATCATCAACACACCATTTGTTACTTCTTGGAGAGTGGTGTCTCCTAGATTGGCTAGGTGTCACTTGGGAGCCTCCGTCAAGATTGTGGAGTTGAACCAAGGAGTTTGTAAGGGCAAGGAGATCGCCTACTTCATGAAGATCTACCCGAGTGAGGCAAGTCCTTCGTGGGCGACGGCCATGGTGGATAGACAAGGTTGCTTCTTCGTGGACCCTTCGTGGGTGGAGCCCTCCGTGGACTCGCGCAACCGTTACCCTTCGTGGGTTGAAGTCTCCATCAACATGGATGTACGATAGCACCACCTATCGGAACCACGGATAAAAAATCTCCGTGTAAACATTGCGTTTGCTCCCTCAAACTCCTCCCTTTACCTTCATGTGCAATTGTTTTACATTCTGCTGCTATACTCTTAGAATTGCATGTGTAGGTTGATTGCTTGACTTGTGCTAAGTTGCTAAAATCTGCCAAGAACTAAAATTGGGAAAAGGCTAGATTTTTAATTGGTAAAGTAGTCTAATCACCCCCCTCTAGACATACTTTCGATCCTACAAGTTGTATCAGAGCTTTGGTCTCCATTTGCTTTGATTTCCATAGCTTTTGGTGGTCATAGCGTTGGTTTCACAACCTAGGAGAGTATGGCGTCTAGCGAGAGAAATTACCACCGTAGAGGTCCTTACTTTGATGGTACAAGTTTTGCTAGTTGGAAGCATAAGATGAAAATGCATATTCTTGGACATAACCCCGCCGTTTGGGCTATTGTGTGTATTGGCTTGCAAGGTGAATTCTTCGATGGGAGAGAACCAAACCATGAAGCTACCGCGGAGGAGTTGAAGATGCTGCAATACAATGCTCAAGCTTGTGATATTCTCTTCAACGGATTGTGCCCCGAAGAATTCAACAAAATCAGCCGTCTTGAGAATGCAAAGGAAATTTGGGATACTTTGATTGATATGCACGAAGGTACCGACTCCGTCAAGGAATCCAAATTGGATGTGCTTCAAAGTCAACTTGACAAGTTCAAAATGAAGGATGGTGAAGGTGTCGCTGAAATGTACTCTAGGCTTTCTCTCATCACAAATAAGGTTGCCGGCTTAGGAAGTGAAGAGATGACCGATAAATTCATCATCAAGAAGATCCTAAGAGCCTTGGATGGAAAATATGATACCGTGTGCACATTTATCCAAATGATTCCAAATTACAAAGATCTCAAGCCAACAGAAGTCATTGGAAGAATTGTTGCTCATGAGATGTCACTCAAGGATAAGGAAGAGCTCCATAACAAGTCAAGCGGTGCTTACAAAGCCTCATGTGAATCTCCCACATCATCAAGTGAGAAACAAACCTTCAATGAAGAATTGGGCCTAATGGTGAAGAACTTCAACAAGTTCTACAAAAGTAGAAGCAAGGAAAGAAGTTCCGAGTCAAGGTCCTACAATGACAAATGATCTTCTAGTCGTGAGCGTAATTGCTACAATTGTGGAAGACCCGGACACTATTCCAATGAGTGTACGGCTCCCTACAAAAGAAGAGAAGATTCTCCCAAAAGAAGGAGTAGAAGAGAAGAATCACCATCAAGAAGGAGTAGAGATGATCGCTATGAACGAAGACCCTCTCGGAGAAGCAAGTATTCGAAAAGGAAGGATAAGTCATCAAGAAGCTACACAAAAAGAAGACATCAAGCTCATGTTGGTGAATGCGTATCCGGCTCCGACTCCGACAATCACTCCGAAAGAATTTATCACTCTGACTCTGAATATACTCAAGATGAAGGTGTTGCCGGACTAGCACTTGTGATAACCAACTCCTACGACATATTTGAATCGCCAAATGAAGGAATTGGGAGGTGCTTCATGGCTAAAGGTCCAAAGGCAACACACTCCGAGTATGTTGATTTCAATAGTGATGAAGATGATTTGCTAGGAGATGATGATTTACTTGTTGACAACTCTAGTTACAAAAACTATGATGAACTTGCTATTAATCATGCTAATCAAGATAAAACGAATGATGATGATAAGAAGGAGATTGAGCGTCTAACTAAAGAACTAAACACTCCTAAGTTAGCTCATGAAACTACCTTGGAAGATCATCGAGAACTTTTAAAGACTCATGATAAGCTACGCTTTGAAAAGCTCAACCTTGAGCAAGAACATGAGTTTTTAAAGGCAATCAATGATGATCTTCGCAAGAAAAGTTCTTCTTACATTGCCAAGCGTTTACTCTTGTCTACTTACATGCCACAAGTTAAATCTAACAACAAGAACAAGAAAGATTCTTCATCTAGTAGTAACAACAATCGTGCTAAATCCAATGTTGTTGCTTCTAGTAGTTCTCTTGATTCCACTAATGATCCTCTTAGCCAAGTTACACTTGAGCAAGAAAATAGCTTATTGAAGGGAATTATAGAGAAAGGTGTTTACAAGAGCCTTGTCGGAAGTAAGCAATTTGAGGAAATTGTACGCAAGCAAGGAAGACACCGGAAGAATCAAGGTGTTGGTTTTGAACGAAAGTTCAATGCCAATGGAGTTGAGTGGGAAGAAGATCAATATGCCAAGACAAAGTTTATTCCTCAACAAGAGAAGTATGATCCTACTTCCTTCAAAGGAACACAAACTCCTGATGATCTTCCACCACAAGACCACAAGCAAAAAGGCAAGGACAAGCTTCAAGAGGAAATTGATGCATTTTAAGAAGCACCTAAGGCCTTGGTCAAGTGGGTTCCCAAGACTACATCAAGTTCTACTTCATCAAGTACGACTACAACTCCAAGGATTCCCATCAAGATGGTGTGGATCCCGAAGAAGAAGAACTAGCGTGTTCTTGAGGGTGACTCCGCCAACGTACTTCACTCTTATCATTTTGGCATTGACAAGTGCAAACAACTTCCACATCTTGCACTAGTCCAAGGAGTCACAAACCCTATTGTTGGTAAGACAAAGGACAAGGTAACCTAATGCTTCCATGGACAACATCGTGTGTATACGTCACTCTATGTCTATGGATATCCTTGCTTGTTCCCTGCAGGACTAACCCATGTAGGAATTGAAAGTGCAACTCACTCCAAAGGATTGCTCCAAATGATCTACATCAACTTTGAGCATCCACATCTTCAACACCTACATGAAGTCATCATCGACAAAACCCAAGGTTAGTTCATCCCTCTTAGGAGGGATATCACATCTAGGGGGAGCTTTACTCTAAAATTGAGCTAAAGCAACTCTAATGGTGTGAGCACAACAATGCTTTATGTAAAAGTGGTAACCCCACTTGTGCTTAAACGATGAGTATGACTTATGATCAAATGTTCTCATTTGACTCCTAAGTCAATATACTCATATATAGATGACCTAGTCCTCGCCAATTGCTTGATAGATGCTAGAGTGTTTGTGCATGCTTTGTCACATATTTCATTTGTCATTTTATTGTGTGAGCATGTTTAATGCATATTTTTCTCATTCGAGGACATCCATTTGTTGCTTTGATTGTTTGGTTTTTTCTCTTTTGCCAAATGAATGGAGAAGAATGCCTAAGAACTCCCTCTAACTATCCATGTTTTCCTCGTCTCAAACTCTATTCATGCTACATCACAAAGTTTGATCAAGTCAGATTCGAACCACTCTGTGTGAGGAGCACTCGGAGTTCCCGATCCGTCATAGGCTTAAACTTCCAAAACCTCTGTGCATTTCGGTCTGACCGAATTCATCCTTTTCGGTCCTACCGATATCACTAAGTTGATCTAGGTTTTCAATCTCGGTGCAACCGATTAGAACCCTTCGGTCACACCGAGTTACAGTAACTGCCTGTAGTTTTGCATCTCGGTGCCACCGAGTTGTTCCACTTGGTCACACCGACAGTGTCAGGTTATATATACCGACGGGTCAAATTTTGGAAATTTTTCCGAAACCCTTCGCCCGCGCATAACCTGCTCTGCCTTCTCGGGTCTCCGGATCGTCCTCTCGGCGCCAGCGACCTCCCACCGCTGGTCTCCGCCATCGTCAAAGGCAATCTGCCCTGCCGTTGTCGTCGTAGCAAGTTCACCACCGAGATAGGGTATGAACTTGATATTTGTGCTATTCATTAACTCCGATTCCTAGCACATTGCTTTGCCATGTCTCTTACCACGTATGAAATCATCCTGTCCAACAAAAACATCCCGTAGATTAGATTTGATTTGAAAATTTAGGGTTAGGTTTCCGCCGAACTCATCTCGGACCGATCGAATTGTAGAAATCGGTCTCACCGATTTGGCTTAGGCCATTGCACATGTGATTTTCGGTCTGACCGAGAATTGCAAATCGGTGTGACCAAGTTCAATTCTTTGTGAAACCCTAGCAGTCTCGGTGCCACCGAACTGTGACTCGGTATGACCGAGTTCACTAGTTTAGGCTCCAAGTGTTGCTTCAGTATCACCAAGTTTACAAATCGGTAGCTCCGAAATGCTTTTTATGGAGAACTAAAACTATGTTTTTTGAGTCATATGTTTTGCAAAAACTCATGTACTTTGTGATGCTCATCTAATCTACCTCATCTATAATCTATTCACAGGGTCTGCTGACAGTTTGCCTGCAAGATGTCTGACCAAAGTGACAGCCAGAACAAGTCTGAAGAGTAGGTTCAGTTGAGTGAGGGCACTAGTCCCTCAGGAAGCTATGATGAGGGCAGCAGGAGCACACCCAGTAACTTTCCAAAGGCAGCTACCAGGACAAGGAAGAAAAAAACTTCTGATTCTGAGGATGAAGATTATGTGGCTGTTGAGGATGAGGCCACTTCAAGGAAGAAAGTGCTGAAAAAGGAGAATAGCACTGCTGCAACAAAGCCTGGACTGAAAACAAAGGCTCCAGCAAGAAGAGTTCCAATGTCAAAAGCCAGAGCCTCAACTGCTGAAGCTTCCAAGCCAAAGAAAGTTGCCACAGGTGGAACTATGAAGTTCACCATTGAATCAGATGACGGTGAAGCAGCAGGAGATGGCAAGAAGAAGAAGAGGGCAAGAACCACTACTGCCAGATTTCCTGGCAAGCCCTCAATGAAGAAAGATTCTGAAGGAGAAGAGGAAGAGGAGGAGGATGCTGCACCAGCACCCAAATCTCAAAAGCTCATGGGAGATGCCATCAGATCAGGGGCTGCTCCATCTAAGCCCAAAGCTGCTCCCAAGGCTGCTGCTCCAGCTCCAAAGTCTAAACCCAAGAGAAGCACTAGAAACATTCCTGCCGAGGAGAAAAACAAGGCCCCAGTGCCTGAAGCTACTACTGAAGAAGAAGATGACTCAGTTGTGTTGAGGAAGCTGAAGCCCAAGATCCTTGACCACAATGATGCACATCCTGTTGCAGAGAACATGAAAATTAGGAAGGATGCATGACTGAGGTTATGGAGACAGTCTGATCCATATGCTGTTAGGAGGAGGACTGCTGTGGACTACAGGTTTCACACCAAGGAGCAACAAGACTTTTATGAAACAATCCTGCTTGACAAGAAGCCCATTGTGTGTGACATGAGATGGGTTGATTGGGAGTACATCTAGGAGAATGAAGACCACTATCCAGGTGTATATGATAGCTTCAAGGCATGTGGAGTTGACACCTTTGTTTCCCAGAAGCTCACCAAGTGGAATGATGAGCTCATCATGCAGTTTTACTCCACTGCCCACTTCTACCCAGATGGGAAGATCATTTGGATGTCTGAAGGTACAAGGTACCAATCCACTATTGAAGAATGGGCTCAGTTGATCAATGCCCCATAGGAGAATGAGGATGACTTGGATATTTATGCTGAGAAGAAGAAATACCACAACACAATGGCCAACATGTATAGAGAGATCCCAGATGATGCTTTGGACACTCATAAGTTTGGATCTGTCCACTTTTTGTTGTCTGGTATGCGTACCATAAATTGGATCCTCAGGCACACATTGCTACCCAAGTCAGGTGATCACAAGATGATCAGAGGACATGCCATCACTTGCTCCATTTGTTTGATGTGCCTAAAAAATTCAAAGTCATGAGTCTGATTGTGGAGACAATCAAGAGGACAACAGCTGATCAGAAGAGAAGTTGTGGGTATGCCCCCACACATTCAGGATCTCATCAACTCCAAGATGGGCAAAGGCAAATATATACTGGACAAGGAGCACCTGCCCATCTACCCTGAATTCGAAGACAACACAGTTGTCATGAATGAGAATGAACCATCTTCAGCTCAAGCACACGAGAAGAGAGAGAAGGCAATGGTAGAGAAAGCTGCAAAGATGCCAACTGTTGAAGAGGCATCTCAAGTGTTCTTGAAACCCAAACAAGATCAACTTGGATATTTGATCCAATCCACCTTGAGGATTGAGGAGGGATTGGCCACCCTGACTCAAAACTAGGAGAGTTTGGAGAGGATCATTGAGCAGAAGTTCTATGATCTGGATGTCAAGGTAACTGAGATCCAAACTGCAGTTGAGCAGCTACAGGAGGAAGCAGAGGAGAAAAAGGGCAAGTCTACTACAGATGCTTTTGCTAGAGTGCCCAGAAGCCAGAGGTCTGATGCAGTGCTAGTCATAGATACTAGAGCTACAACATCAGCTCCAGCAGCTACAGCCTCAGTGCCACCAGCTCCAGCAGCCACTCCACCAGCTCCAGCTACATCAACAGAAGCTTTCGTCCTTGGGGTCATCTCAACACCTCCTACCGAAGATCAAGCCTGAGAGTCATTTAGCACTATGCATTTTTGAACTTTTTGGTAACTTGTTGCCAAAGGGGGAGAAAAATGTACAGATCATAGGCTTCGAGAGAGAGTGTTGCTTTTTATCTCTCTTGCTATTTTGGTTGAAACTCTTTATTGTGTGCTTGTGTGATATACTTTATGTGCTTGTGAGATACTTGTTTGATCATGTGTTTGATCATATGCTACCTTAATGCTTGTTGGATGATATCATCTCTTATATCCTTATATGATCATTCACTTGCTTGGTGATGAGTGCATGCTTTTAACTTCTATCATTTTGAGCGCTCCACCAAGATGTCTGTGACATGGAAGAGTTACCCATGATCCTAATCGATTGTGCATTTGCATTCAAAAGCAAATTTTCAGTAATGCACAAATTTAGGGGGAGCTCTTGCTTATCACATACTTCTCAATTGCTTATCACATACTTCTCAAAGCGACGATGTTTTTCAATCTTATTATCATTTGTCGAAGCTTTGATCTATATGTTGTCATCAATAACCAAAAAGGGGGAGATTGAAAGTGCAACTATCCCTGAGTGGTTTTGGTAATTCCTAACAACATATAGCTCATTGAGCTAATGCTATTTCAAGATAAACATTTTAGGAAAGCTCAATGATTGGCATGGCATGGATGAGAAAAGTGGACCCCTCAAAATACTAAGGACAAAGGATTGGCTCAAGCTCAAAGCACAAGACTCTACATTTTTTATTTTAAGTGATCCAAGATCACATTGAGTCCATAGGAAAAGCCAATACTATCAAGAGGGGGTGAGGTGTTTCTTAATGAGTTTCTTGCTCAAAGTGCTTAGTGATATGCTCCAAAAACCCTCAACTACTTTCTCACATCCACATATGTCCCAAACCAAAAGTCAAACTCGGCCCCGCCAAAACTGTCTATCCGGCGCCACCGAGTTCAATTGACATAGCCACTGCCAGAAACCCTAGTCTTTTCGGTCTCACCGAGATGGGATTGTAATCTCTCTGTTTCCCTTCATAATGTTTCGGTAAAACAATTGCTTCACGTCAACAATTTTTTTGGGGTCACTTTCGACAGGCATAATCTTCGGTGATAATCTTTGCTGCCACACAGGAAATACCAAACTCATCATGACTTCTGATACGTCTCCAACATATCTATAATTTTTTATTGTTCCATGCTATTATATTATCTGTTTTGGATGTTTTATATGCATTAATATGCTATTTTATATTATTTTTTGGACTAACCTATTAACCTAGAGCCCAGTGTCAGTTTCTTTTTTTTCCTTGTTTTACGGTTTCATAGAAAAGGAATACCAAACGGAATAAAACTTTCGCTATGATTTTTCTTGGACCAGAAGACACCCAGGAGACTTGGAGTGCAAGTCAGAAGAGCCACGAGGCGGCCACAAGGGTGGAGGGCGCGCCCAGGGGGGTAGGGCGTGCCCCCGACCTTGTGGGCCCCTCGGTGACCCCCTGACCTAGATCTTCCTCCTATATATACTCTTATACCCCCAAAACATCCAGAGGAGCCATGAAACCACTTTTCCACCCGCCGCAACCTTCTATACCCGTGAGATCCCATCTAGGGACCTTTTCTGGCGTCCTGCCGGAGAGGGATTCGATCACGGAGGGCTTCTACATCAAACCATTGCCTCTCCCATGAAGCATGAGTAGTTTACAATAGACCTATGGGTCCATAGCTAGTAGCTACATGGCTTCTTCTCTCTCTTTGATTCTCAATACAAAGTTATCCTCGATGTTCTTGGAGATCTATTCGATGTAATACTCTTTTGCGGTGTGCTTGCCGAGATCCGATGAATTGTGGATTTATGATCAGCTTATCTATGAATATTATTTGAATCTTCTCTGAATTCTTATATGCATGATTTGATATCTTTGCAAGTCTCTTTGAACTATCGATTTGGTTTGGCCAACTAGATTGGTTTTTCTCGCAATGGGAGAAGTGCTTAGCTTTGGGTTGAATCTTGCGGTGCTCGATCCCAGTGACAGAAAGGAAACCGACACATATTGTATTGTTGCCATCGAGGATAAAAAGATGGGGTTTTCATCATATTGTTTGAGTTAATTCCTCTACATCATGTCATCTTTCCTAATGTATTACTCTGTTCTTATGAACTTAATACTCTAGATGCATGCTGGATAGCGGTAGATGTGTGGAGTAATAGTAGTAGATGCAGAATCGTTTCGGTCTAATTGAGACGGACATGATGCCTATATTAATGATCATTGCCTTAGATATCGTCATAACTTTGCGCTTTTTGATCAATTGCTCGGCAGTAATTTGTTCACCAACCATAATATTTTCTATCTTGAGAGAAGCCTCTAGTGAAACCTATGCCCCCCCGGTCTACTTTCCATCATATAAGTTTCCGATCTACAATTTTTCCTATTTACTTTCTTTGCAATCTTTTACTTTTCGTTCCATAAACCAACAATATTACTTTACCGTTTATCCACCTATATCAGATCTCACTTTGCAAATATCCATGAAGGGATTGACAACCCCTTTATCGCGTTGGGTGCAAGTTGGTGTTTGTTTGTGCAGGTATTCAGTGGCTTGTTGTGTTGTCTCCTACTGGATTGATACCTTGATTCTCAAAAGCTAAGGGAAATACTTACTCTACTTTGCTGCATCACCCTTTCCTCTTCAAGGGGAAATCCAACGCAAGCTCAAGAGGTAGCAGGAAGGATTTCTGGTGCCGTTGCCGGGGAGATCTACGCCAAGCCAAGACATACCAAGTACCCATCATAATCTCTCATCCCTCGCATTACATTATTCGCCATTCGCCTCTCGTTTCCCTCTCCCCCACTTCTAAAACAATTTTCAAAAAGATTCGTCTTTTCTTCGCCCCTCTTCCGTTCGTCTTCTTCGCTTGCTTTTTGTGTGCTCGTGTGTTGGATTGCTTGCTATGTCATGATGGCTCAAGATAATACCAAATTGTCTGACTTTTCCACTACCAACAACAATGATTTTATTAGTACTCCGATTGCTCCCGATGCTAATGTAGAATCCACTACAAAAAAATACACTTCTGTGATGATACGTGTTTGTCACAGTAGGTCGCATTTTTTTCATGCATGTACATCCATGACAAATTTATGACAGAATCAAGATAGTCATACCTGTGCTGTCGTAGAAGTGTTCCATGACATTACCAAAATTATCATCACGGAAGTGTCCACTTCCATGACGATAAATCGCGTGTCACAGAAGTGCTTTCGTCAAGGGTGACCGACATGTGGCATCCACCGTAACGGAACGCCGTTAAGCTATCGGGTCGGGTTTTGGATCCGATAACCCGTTAACAGCCCCGCCCAATGGGGATTTTCCACGTGTAAAATCATCATTGGCTAGAGGAAACACGTGTCGTCTCATCGTTGGGACAGATGTCATCCACTCACTGGACAGAAGGCGCCTATGATACGTCGACACGTGGCACGACCCAACAGTGGCACATTCCTGTGAAAAGGTCGGCCCGTTTGACTTGGTCAAAAGCTGGCGGGCCGGCCCATGGAAAGCATGTTAACGACCTGTTCGCATATAGCCCATTTACAGCCCGCTAACACAAGGCTCGTTACGGCCTATCCGAATTAGACCCAGTAGCGTCATCTGGGCCATCCAATATGATTCCAGCCCGTTTTCACTTCTAGCCCATGTATAGCCCATAACGTGTTTCGGCCCATATGAGGCCCTTTGTAACTCTTGGCCCATTAGCGGCCCGTGGTGAAACTGGCCCGTAATGAACAGTGTATTACTTTACACCCATTAACGGCCCGTGGTGAAACTGGCCCGTAATGAACATTGTATCACTTTATACCCATTAACGGCCCGTTGTTCCATTGGGCCGTTTCCAGCCCAAGTTAACTTTCAGCCTTCTGAGGGCCCATTTATCCTTGGGCTCATTTGCAGCGTTCGGTTACTTACGGCCCGTTACTATCATTTTCTGCTTGTGGGCCAAATTCAGCCCGTCGTTATAGTCGGCCCGTTTGTGGACCATTAGTCTGTTGGGCCATTTTCATACCATCACCAAATACGGCCTATTAACGACCCGTTATGGTCAGCCCATAAAACGTACGATTTCCATTAAAGGCCCGTCTACGACCCATTAAAGGCCCGTACAAGACTCATAAATGAGTCGGCGGCCCATGGATCCCACGAAACGTAGAAGGCCCATGGATCCTACGAGACGTAGAAGGCCCATGGATCCGACGGCCCTAGAAGGCCCATGGTCGGGCGAGTTGGCCCCCGTTTGAACGATATAGCATATTCAAAGAATTATCCTACTCAATACTATCACCTCTAAAAAGCATACACTATACAACAAAGAGATCAAGGCATAGAAAGGTAGAATAATCCTACACTATACAATAAACAAATTACAGCCGATTATACCCACTGGGCATTATGGTTCGGCACAGGTGATAATAAAGCATACACAAACAACAAATTACATACACTGGGCAAATACAGCTCATACATCATGGACGCGTATCAACTTAACTCCATTTGAACTATAATCTCTTCAGAAAATAGGATTGACCGGATTCAGATAGCACAAATTTTAGTCTGCGAAATCCCCAATTCCTTCATAGTTACCTCAGTGTCTTGTTTCATTTTTTTGACTCCTGCATCTAATACCCGCATGTCCAGTCTCAACTTGTTGATTATACGTTGACAATCATGTACACGTTGTCTTGCCACCTCTAGTTGATGCTCGAGAACATCAGCACATTCCAATTCCAATCCATAATCATTCGGTAATGGCCATGCCACACTGCTCGCAGATCTTTGTGTTGATGTCACTTCATCCTGAAATGTTTCTGTAAGTACACATGACTAGGGCAAAATATAGTTACAACAGTGAAGCGAACAAGACACTATTTTGTACTACATGGCAAAACATGACTAACAATAATGTTACAGGTCACTTTCAAAAAAAAATGTTACACGTCATGAAGCATAAGCAGGTTATATTTTAAAAATTATAAAAAAGATAGTCTGTGCAGCCTGCATACAGAAATCCCTCTTAGCTCACCAGAGGAGCATGATGTTGGGGCCCAATCGAAAACACATACAAGTTACAAATTTATACAACATGATCGTATAAGTAAGCAAGCAGTTGGCCATTCTGTGCCTCAATTAAAGTCTTAGGGAGCATAATGAACAGCAGAGGGTTTCATACAAACATACTACAACAGGAAAAACTATGCAATCATTAGCGTAGTATAAACTAGATTGTGAGCCTCATGCAATAATAGTTGGTTAATAGACTTCAAAGCTTCAGGCACACTTCGGCAGAGTAATTAAATGGTAAGGCCTTTAATTATGTCAACTAATAGTGATACAAGTACCGAACATCAGGCATGATTATTTGGGCATCTCATTAAATGAGGACAAATAAAGCAATTGAAAAGAGAAAATTAACTATGCCTGAAACAAACAAGGAATTGAACTGTTGAGTTGCATACAATGACTTACCTTAGCAGGTTGAAGAGGCTCAGCGCAGCTCCTACTTCTCTTGCAAGGCTCCTTCCTAACATCTTGTACTTGGAAATCCTCAATCTTATCTTCATTGCACCCCCTCTGCAAGGTGACACAAACTAGTTACTCATCTCCTTGGAAGATAAATATGCATACTTTCCAGTCCGTGAACACAAAAGGATGAGATTATAACAAAACAACACCACATAATGAAACATGCCGCATCTCTTGCACTTGCACATAATGAAATGAGCATTTACTATGTCTGCACTATGTAAAAACTAGGCATACCTTCGAACTAGATCTCCAGGTACTCTTGGAGAGCCTACTGTAGTGTACAGCCAAACCTTTATGTCACCGGTGAGTTAGACAAGGCCCCACTACAACAACCCTTAGTGTTTAAATTGTTGACAAGCTTTGTTAGAGTGTTAGGTCAAGAACAACAAGTAATCAAAGCAAACAGTCCTAGTATGGCTGGCTGATGCAAACAAGCAATTGAATAGATGTGTGAGCAAATCTTACATATCAAGAAAAAAAGCAAAGAAGGAGGCTTAAAGACCATCACTTGATTGACCAGATTTAAGGGGCATTTAAACATCATGTGCAACGTATGAACTAACATAAACATTGCATATTCCAGATTCTACAATGGAATGCACATGTATTAGGTTATGCCATGTATGATGATGCCTAAATGTATAGATAGCAGGCAGGAGTGATTCATCATTGCACGCACAATTGAATTGCAGGTTAAGGGCCAGTTTGATTCCACCTTTTCAAGGCATATTGTCAAAATAAGCCATAAAAGATGTAAAGAAGTCATTTTTGAGTTATGGGCTTGGGCTTAACTAATTTTGCTTTGGAGGGGGGTGTTTCGGGTAGAACCTCACTAAAAATTGAAGGGAAGGGGAATAGTGAAATGACTCTGTTGTCTGCCTATATTACACTCAAAATACAACTTCTGACGCCCGTGTCAGACCTGACCCTCAAGTAAAAACAAACACGCAAGCATTCATTGCCTTGCCCGCTTGCATCTCCTCTTCCTTTTCCCTCTACCTCGATCCCCTGCCTGCAGCACTAGGGTTCCTCCAGCGAGTCGTCGCCACTGGTCCCATCTGGCCTGGTCCTCGATGATGCTATGTCTAGCTAGGCTACATGGCCGATGGGTAGGGGCAAATCTCCCTGGCTGCTCCTCCCTCTGGCGCCGCCCGTCATTCTCATGGTCTCCAGCAGGTGCTCCACAGTGGTTCGTCCAACGCACTACTCGGGCGGGCACTGCACAACTATGACTGATACCACACTGCGGCAGAAGGCACCTTATTCCCCCTCCCCTCCTCCTAGGCCATGGCCTTGAGGTGCTGTTGAAGGATGAGCTCATCCAACAAGGTGAGGATCTCCTCTGAATTTTTGCCAAATTTTCATTTGGATCCACTATACGATGAATTGCTATGAGCAACTTCTGCTGCTGCATATGATGCATTGCTATGAGCTGCTCCTGCTGCTGCTATATGATGAATTGCTATGAGCTGCTGCTGATGTACGATGAGTTGCTATGAGCTGCTGCTGTTGCTATATGATGAATTGCTATGAGCTGCTACTGCTGCTATATGATGAGTTGCTAGAAGCTGCTCCTGCTGCTGCTATATGATGAATTGTTATGAGCTCCTCCTGCTGCTGCTATATGATGAATTGCTATGAGCTGCTCCTGCTGCTGCTATATGATGAATTGCTATGAGCTGCTGCTGGTATATGATGAATTGCAGACTGCTGCTGCTGTATGATGAGTTGCTATGAGCTGCTGCTGCTGCTATATGATGCTTTCAGGTGGTGCTGCTATACGATAATAACCAGCCACTTGGACCATCGAATTTCAATAAATAATTGTTCTACATTTAAATGTGGGCCACGCGTTCTTCGTTTAAATTAGGCAATGTGATCTCTATGGAAAACATTGACCAAAGTAGATTGTGCCAAGTAGATGGTATCTTTGTATTTGCATTTTGAGCAAATAGTGATGGTCTGTTTTCCTATCATATTAATTACTGCACTGGGTTCAATTTTTTATGTTTGCAAGTCAAATTAATTTCCATATGGGCAGCTGAAAGTGCAACTATCCCTAGGTGGTTTTGGTAATTCATAACAACATATAGCTCATTGAGCTAATGCTATTCCAAGATGATTATTTCAGGAAAGCTCAATGATTGGCATGGCATGGATGGTGAAAGTGGAGCCCTCAAAATGCTAAGGACAAAGGATTGGCTCAAGCTCAAAAGCTCAAGACTCTTCATTTTACATTTTAGTGATCCAAGATCACATTGAGTCCATAGGAAAAGCCAATACTATCAAGGAGGGATGAGGTGTTGCTTAATGAGCCTTTTGCTTCATGTGCTTAATGATATGCTCCAAAACCCTCAGCTACTTTCTCATATCCACTCTTGACCTAAACCCTAAGTCAAACTCGGTCCTACCGATTCTTTCTATCCGGCGCCACCGAGTTTCACATGTCATAAGCCACTGCCAAACCCTAGCAAATCGGTTTTACCGATAGGGATCTCGGTCTCACCGAGATGGGATTGCAATCTCTCTGTTTCCTTTTCGTAACTTTTCGGTCTCACCGAAAGAGCGGATCGGTCCATCGAGATTGCAATGTAAACTCTCTGTTTCCCTTTTGTAACTTTTCGGTCTCACCGAAAGAGCAAATCGGTCCCATCGAGTTTACCTGACCAACTCTCTGGTTAGCTTATTACCAAATCGGTCTCACCGAATTTGTGTAATCGGTCTCACCGAGATTACGTTAAGCCCTAACCCTAACCATATCGGTCCTACCAAGTTGCATGTCGGTCCCACCAAAAATCCTAACGGTCACTAGGTTTACTAAATCGGTCCGACCGAGTTTGTTGATTCGGTCCCACCGAGATTGGTAAATTGTGTGTAACGGTTGGATTTTGTGTGGAGACTATATATACCCCTCCACCTCCTCTTCATTCGTGGAGAGAGCCATCAGAACACATCTACACTTCCAACTCATATGTTCTGAGAGAGAACCACCTACTCATGTGTTGAGACCAAGATATTCCATTCCTACCATATGAATCTTGATCTCTAGCCTTCCCCAAGTTGCTTTCCACTCAAATCTTCTTTCCACCAAATCCAAATCCTGTAAGAGAGAGTTGAGTGTTGGGGAGACTATCATTTGAAGCACAAGAGCAAGGAGTTCATCATCAACACACCATTCGTTACTTCTTGGAGAGTGGTGTCTCCCAGATTGGCTAGGTGTCACTTGGGAGCCTCCGACAAGATTGTGGAGTTGAACCAAGGAGTTTGCAAGGGCAAGGAGATCGCCTACTTCGTGAAGATCTACCGCTAGTGAGGCAAGTCCTTCGTGGGCGATGGCCATGGTGGGATAGACAAGGTTGCTTCTTCATGGACCCTTCGTGGGTGGAGCCCTCCGTGGACTCGCGCAACCGTTACCCTTCGTGGGTTGAAGTCTCCATCAACGTGGATGTAGGATAGCACCACCTATCTGAACCACGGGAAAAACATCCGTGTTTCCAATTGCGTTTGAATTCTCCAAACCCTTCCCTTTACATTCTTGCAAGTTGCATGCTTTACTTTCCGCTGCCTATATACTCTTTGCATGCTTGCTTGAATTGTGTGATGATTGCTTGACTTGTCCTAAAGTAGCTAAAATCTGCCAAGAACTAAAATTGGGAAAAGGTTAAGTTTTTATTTGGTCAAGTAGTCTAATCACCCCCCCTCTAGACATACTTTCGATCCTACAACAGCAAAATGAAAAAAAACATTGCAATCTAAAATTAGTTAGGGATTATTTGCCACCTGATCAACATTTTAGATTTCATGTCTGAGCATTCTTGAATTTCACACAGTAATTGAATTTGAATTCAAGGGGAATTAGAAAAGAGATAGGATCAAAGATGATCATGCATTGTTTAGCAAAAAGATTATATTAAACCCAGGGGGTTACTTTAGCTTGATACTCGGGGTGTTACAAATCTCCTCTACTACAAGAAATCTCGTCCCGAGATTTAAGAGGTGGGGTAAGGGGGAAGCTATAAGGACGAATGTCTGAAAGGATCAGCACCCGTTAGTTATCTCAAGGAAGGAGGTTTTAGAAGCACCAGGACGTATCGAGAGTGCTATACGGAGATTCAACAAGTTTTAACCAGGTAGGCATCCAGCTGATGGCTAGAATAGGTGATGAAGGGGTTCAGAGCAAAGAAGAATAATGTTGTCTCTGATACCGTAATGAAACATGGTGAGGAAGTTAGCTCGTGTATTACATACAAAGCCGAGTGGCAAGAATATTTCGGAATCAAGGTTGTACAAGAGAGTCAGGTTTCGATCATGTGGAACTGCGGGTTATGGGCCCACCTTGTGGTTCAAAAGTAGGAAGGACGTTGACATACTGCACGGTCATGGTAGCAAGGCATGTCGGAGGATAGCCGGTCAGTTATGTTGGCAACAACGTTGGTACCAAGTGCGAGGGGCGAATAGAACCATTTTCCTGCTCGTTAGGACGAGGCGGACCAATAGGCAAAGTTCTCGCCCATCGGTGGTTACCGGAATGTCAACCGCAATAATAACAGGGTCTTACTGACAAATTGTACACCGAGGTGTTTACATAAGCAGTTAACTACTACTGCTTATATCATATAGATCACAAGAAAGGTTAAACAAAACAATGGAAATGAAAATGTGATTATTGTATTAATCAGTCAAATGGAAAGGAAAAGGTGTTTATACCCACATATTAGAGTATACCCTTCCAAAGGACAAGCAGAGATTGATATACCCATCAGGACAACAAGCAGATAACGATTTGGAAAAAGGGGCGACGAAACTCCTGATGTTACCCATGCCATGGTGTTTGGATAATTGATCAAGAAACATTAAACATTGCGCTTCCAATGTTCTTGTTGATGAACAGAATACCATAGTCAGGCTTCGGGATAGCATTGACACGATCATCAGATAAAGGTCGGTCTTTGGATTCACAAAGGACCCATCGGAAACAACTTATAATTTAAGTTGTACAATTTCAGCAAGGAAAAGATGAGAATGTGGCCGATGGGTTCAGCAGCAACCCACCGATATGTCAAAAAGGATGTATTTCTAAAATTTATATAAACAAGTTTGTGTCGGGGGGGAGGCAAGAATGTTGTCGATGAAAACACAAATCATTGAGGGGCAAAGATGGTATTTCTCATCATGAATTCAATCGATATCCTGGAAGAGCTTAGAATGTTGATGATGATCACGACACATTTGTCGAGAGATTTCATGAAGATGTAATCAATCGGCGACGACATCAAGTCAAAGGAATGATGAAGCGAAAGGTTATTGGAACCAGAGGTACAACACAAACTCGAAATCAAGCTTGTTGTTCAAGGAGAAAAATATGACGAGGAAGACCGATGTAGGCTTAGCTCATCGTCGAAAATTGTGCTCCGGAAAGAAGGACCAGGTAGCACAGTTAAAATTTAGCACGATAATGATATAGCCGATCAGACTAGGAATGACTTGAAGGATTACTAAACTCGTAAGCAACGAAAATTACTCAGGAGTTATTGAATCGGAGTGCGGAATCGCTTCACTTATCGGTGTTCTCGAGTGACTAATAACTCAGAACCCGAGAGAAATAAGAAATCGATGAGAAACAATACTAGATGAAGACTCATAGGAAGCAGCACAGTTCTTTGATATTCTCGAGGTACCGGAGGGTAATACTCGAAGGAAGATCAAGGTAGAGGTTGCAAAGATGGATTGATCTGTAGAAGACAAGTGCTTTAACTTGTCCGAGAAATGGAATCAAAGGGGAACAATCATGGTCAGAACCACGGTTGCAAAGGACCAAATATAGTTACCAGATGAACTTATAACAAGGGGATTATTATTATCACAAGAAGCTTCCATGATAAGTTCCACATTAGGTCCATGGGCATGAACACAAAGTTCAAGGTCGACTCCCACTTCTTCAATGCATAACCTTTCATTCACTCCTCGTATTCGAAGAAATTGTAGTGTAGAAGTGTAGAAGATTTATCTGGCGAAGTACCAGAAGAGTAAGACTCGTGAGAACTCTCGAGTTCACACGGATTATGGAAGGCATAAGTTCAACCCATCGGGGCATTTTTACGAATATATACAACCATCAACCAAGCAAAAGATACGAGTTCGAAAGACGAGTATCGAAGTCAAAGCAGATGTTACAATTTACCGAAGGTATTATGTATCAGGGAAACACTCACAAAATCTAGGATGTGAAGGACACTATCGGATAACAACCCAGTAATGGATCTAGTGATTCACGACAGAGTTGATGTGAGTATCAGTATTCAACCATAAGAAGAAGAAATGCAAAGGCATCGGCTTATAGAAACGCCTGAATGATTCGATGCTTGGGTACAAAGGAATTATGATTTCAAGACGAAGGATCAGAAGCAGAGGCTTTGATCAAAAGATGAGTAAGTTGAATAGACTTAGACGTGTACCCGATCAATTCTGGATTGGGCAAGAACCAGCTCATATCTGGAAGGATGTCTTAGCCAGAAAGAAAATTTCCAAGGATTAATTGATGATTGCGAGTATTCGCTCACACGTTGAATCCATAGGAACAGAATGACCATCACCAATAATTTTAAAGAATATTGCTAGACATATGGAATTAATCCTACTGTAAGCAGGCAAGGAGAATCAACAGCAATAGGCTGCAGAGGATTTTCAGAAGATCAGATAGTATTTCCAAGTATTTTGGAAAGCATATGAACAACTGGGGATGAACAGACCCCGGTTAAGTGAATTATCCGCAGTGCAAAAGGAAGCCACAAAGCAGAAGGCACAAAGGATTCTCGAAAGAACGGAGAATTTCGGGGCATCTTGTAATAACAAGAGCATCGAGGAATGATTGTATGGACGACAAGTGTATGTAGCTATCCATGGGGATTTATCGGTGGTAGGGGAAGGCAACGGCGAAGGGCACAAGGGTCTCGGAAAAACATTGAGGAGTATCTGCAGAATCTTCTGGCGAAGCAAGCAATCATCTGTAGTGAAGAGGCTCTCCGGGAGGAAGTGGTTACGAGATCCTAGAGTCAGAGTTAGTAAAATCTTTAACCCGAATAGACGAGAGATCAGAGTCCCAGAGTATAGACGAGGAGTAAATGATCCTAATACCACCCAATGGCGACATGGGCCCGTAAGCCACACAGCCAATGTTAGTAAAAGTTTTTCAGTGACTAGACTCAACTTCGGCCAAGGAGTTGGAAAGGGGGCTACCTACAGGCAGTTGGCTCTGATACCAACTTGTGACGCCCCCGATTCAATCGTACACTAATCATGCACGCAAATGTGTACGACCGAGATCAGGGACTCACGAGAAGATATCACAACACAACTCTACAAATAAAATAAGTCATACAAGCATCATAATACAAGCCAGGGGCCTCGAGGGCTCGAATACAAGTGCTCGATCATAGACGAGTCAGCGGAAGCAACAATATCTGAGTACAGACATAAGTTAAACAAGTTTGCCTTAAGAAGGCTAGCACAAACTAGGATACAGATCGAACGAGGCGCAGGCCTCCTGCCTGGGATCCTCCTAACTACTCCTGGTCGTCGTCAGCAGGCTGCACGTAGTAGTAGGCACCTCCAGAGTAGTAGGAGTCATCGTCGAAGGTGGCATCTGGATCCTGGGCTCCAGCATCTGGTTGCGGCAACCGGGTAGAAGGGAAAGGGGGAAAAGGGGGAGAAAAGCAACCGTGAGTACTCATCCAAAGTACTCGCAAGCAAGGAGCTACACTACATATGCATGGATATATGTGTAAAGGGCAATATCGGTGGACTGAACTGCAGAATGCCAGAATGAGAGGGGGATAGCTAATCCTGTCAAAGACTACGCTTCTGGCAGCCTCCGTCTTGCAGCATATAGAAGAGAGTAGACTGAAGTCCTCCAAGTAGCATCGTATAGCATAATCCTACCCGGCGATCCCCTCCTCGATGCCCTGTTAGAGAGCGATCACCGGGTTGTATCTGGCACTTGGAAGGGTGTGTTTTATTAAGTATCCGGTTCTAGTTGTCATAAGGTCAAGGTACAACTCCGGGTCGTCCTTTTACCGAGGGACACGGCTATTCGAATAGATTAAACTTCCCTGCAGGGGTGCACCACATAGCCCAACACGCTTGATCCCATTTGGCCGGACACACTTTCCTGGGTCATGCCCGGCCTTGGAAGATCAACACGTCGCAGCCCCACCTAGGAACAACAGAGAGGTCAGCACGCCGGTCTAAACCTAAGTGCGCAGGGGTCTGGGCCCATCGCCCTGAGCACACCTGCACGTTGCGAACGCGGCCGGTGAGCAGACCTAGCAACCTCTATTACAACGGAAGTCACGTTACGCGGTCCAACCCGGCGCGCGCCGCTCAGTCGCTGACGTCAAGAAGTGCTTCGGCTGATACCACGACGTCGGGATACCCATAACTACTCCCGCGTAGGTGGTTAGTGCGTATAGACCAAATGGCCAGACTCAGATCAAATACCCAGATCTCGTTAAGCGTGTTAAGTATCGCGAACGCCGACTAGGGCCAGGCCCACCTCTCTCCTAGGTGGTCTGAACCTGCCCTGTCGCTCCGCCACAAAGTAACAGCCGGGGGCCGTCGGGAACCCAGGCCCACCTCTACCGGGATGGAGCCACCTGCCCCTTCAGCCCCCATCTCCGAACAATATCACATGTAATGTAACAGTGTAAAGTATATAGTATGCCCATGATCACCTCCCGAAGTGATCACGGCCCAAGAGTATAGCATGGCAGACGGACAAGAGTGTAGGGCCACTGATGTAACACTAGCATCCTATACTAAGCATGTAGGATTGCAGGTAAAGGTATCAACAGCAATATCAAAGACAGGCTATGCATCAGGATAGGAATAATGAAAGCAGTAACATGCTACACTACTCTAATGCAAGCAGTATAGAGGAGAGTAGGCGATATCTGGTGATCAAGGGGGGGGGGCTTGCCTGGTTGCTCTGGCAAGAGAGAGGGATCGTCAACGACGTAGTCGATCACAGGGGCATCAGCAGCGGTCTCGAGGTCTACCGGAGAAGAAGAGGGGGAAGAAATAGTAAATACACGCAAGCATAAGCATAACAATACAATAAGCGGTGCTAGAGGTGTTCTAACGCAGCGCTAGGCGATACTGGCGAAGGAGGATAACATCTGGGAAGGTTTCCCGATTCCGGACGTCTGTCAGACAGATGAACCGGAGGGGAAAAGTTCAACGT
This sequence comes from Aegilops umbellulata, assembly GCA_032464435.1. Classification (NCBI taxonomy): domain Eukaryota; kingdom Viridiplantae; phylum Streptophyta; class Magnoliopsida; order Poales; family Poaceae; genus Aegilops; species Aegilops umbellulata. The sequence goes on along the minus strand of CP136054.1, from coordinate 406,166,627 downwards.
TTGCTATGCTAGAGACGTGTGATAGACGAACGGAGAGCGTACTCGGATTTGTCTCGTCGTTCTGAGCAACTTTCATGTATAAAGTTTTTTGATCCGAGCTACGGTTTATTTTCTATGAATTTTTAAAGTTTTATTCATTTTCTAAATTTAAATTAATTCGAATTTAAACAATGTGATATTCTTTTATACCTAGCAGCAGCTGGCTGCTGTGTATGACAGGTGGGGTCCAGAGGCTGAGTTAGCATGCACAGTCAGCAAGTCAAAGGTCAACGTTGACCAGTCAAACAGGGGGGTGGGACCCAGGTGTCATTGGGTCATTTTTCTAACAGATTGTTTAAAACAGCCCAATTAGTGGTGGGGCACATCTATCATTGACACCTTAAGCTAATTACAAGTTAATTAGCTAATTAAACAATATTTCTTAGGATAAATAATATGTTAAATAATTAATTAATCTAATTAATTATTTATCTATTTTAAAATAATCAGGGGGCGGGCCCCACTGGTCAGTGGGCCAAAGGCCAAACTTGGCGGGGTGTGCGGGCATGGGGGTTGCCCGGTCAGAGGCCGAGCCCGGGCGCGGCCGTGGAGAGGCCGGCCGGCCGGATCTGCGCCCTGCAGCGGCGAGCCGAGGGAGAGGCTGGTCGCGGGACGGCGGCGCGTGGTCCCGAGCAGCCGTAGCAGGGAACGGGGACGGCGCGCGAGGCTCGAGACGAGGGAGCACGGGGCGGCGAGGAGCACAGGTAGGGGAGCGGCGACACGGGGCTGGACGAGGTTTTGGTCGCGGTGACCACGGCCACTGGACGAAGACCGGGCGGTGCTAACGATGGCCTACGGCGGTGAAATGACGGGGAGAGGAGGACGAACGGCGGCTCACAGTGGGCCGGTCGGGGAGGGCAGCGGGCTCGGGGTGGATGGCGAGGCGAGGGGACGAAGGAGCATGGCGTCGGGGCGACGGCCGACGACGGCGCTCGGGTCGGGGTGACGAGGTTGGGGCGGCGAGCGCTAGGGCGCGTCGTGGAGGAGGCGAGGCGGTGAGGCGACGAAGCGGCGCCAACGGGGACCAGGCCGGCCACGGCGACGGGGAGCACCGGCGGGGTCGGGTGGCGGCAGCGACGCGCCGCGCGGTGGTCGAGGCGGAGGCGCTGATTTCTCCCCGATCTAGATCGGGGAAGGTAGAGGAGGGGCGAGGGGTGCGTGGGGAGAGTGGGGGTCGAGCAGAGGGAGTGGGGTTCGTGTGTGTGTGTGGGGGGGGGGGGGGGGTAGGTTTAGTGGGTGGGGGGTAGCGGCCTTAGCAGGCCAGAGAGAGGTGGGTGGCCGGCTGGGCCGGGGTGGGCCATGCCCGGCTGCTGGCTGGACCGAGAGGCCCGGGGGAGTGGGGGGTCTTTTCCTTTTCTTAGCATTTTCCCCCTTTTTTTAAATGAAAAACATTTTCTGTTTTCCCTATTAAAGGGCATTTAAACACTTTATAAAAGGTTGGTCCCACCACCAAAATTAGTTAGGGATTATTTGCCACCTGATGAACATTTTAGATTTCATGTCTGAGCATTCTTGAATTTCACACAGTAATTGAATTTGAATTCAAGGGGAATTAGAAAAGAGATAGGATCAAAGATGATCATGCATTGTTTAGCAAAAAGATTAGATTAAACCCAGGGGGTTACTTTAGCTTGATACTCGGGGTGTTACAATTGGCTAGGTGTCACTTGGGAGTCTCCGACAAGATTGTGGAGTTGAACCAAGGAGTTTGTAAGGGCAAGGAGATCGCCTACTTCGTGAAGATCTACCGCTAGTGAGGCAAGTCCTTCGTGGGTGATGGCCATGGTGGGATAGACAAGGTTGCTTCTTCGTGGACCCTTCGTGGGTGGAGCCCTCCGTGGACTCGCGCAACCGTTACCCTTCGTGGGTTGAAGTCTCCATCAACGTGGATGTAGGATAACACCACCTATCTGAACCACGGGAAAAACATCCGTGTCTCCAATTGCGTTTGAATTATCCAAACCCTTCTCTTTACATTCTTGCAAGTTGCATGCTTTACTTTCCGCTGCCTATATACTCTTTGCATGCTTGCTTGAATTGTGTGATGATTGCTTGACTTGTCCTAAAGTAGCTAAAAACTGCCAAGAACTAAAATTGGGAAAAGGTTAAGTTTTTATTTGGTCAAGTAGTCTAATCATCCCCCTCTAGACATACTTTCGATCCTACAAGTGGTATCAGAGCTTTGGTCTCCATTTTCTTTGATTTCCATAGCTTTTGGTAGTCATAGCCTTGGTTTCACAACCTAGGAGAGTATGGCGTCTAGCGAGGGAAATTATCACCGTAGAGGTCCTTACTTTGATGGTACTAATTTTGCTAGTTGGAAGCATAAAATGAAAATGCATATTCTTGGACATAACCCCGCCGTTTGGGCTATTGTGTGTGTTGGTTTGCAAGGTTACTTCTTTGATGGGAAAGAACCAAATCGTGAAGCTACCGCGGATGAGTTGAAGATGCTGCAATACAACGCTCAAGCTTGTGATATTCTCTTCAACGGATTGTGCCCCGAAGAATTCGACAAAATCAGCCGTCTTGAGAATGCAAAGGAAATTTGGGATACTTTGATTGATATGCACGAAGGTACCGACTCCGTCAAGGAATCCAAATTGGATGTGCTTCAAAGTCAACTTGACAAGTTCAAAATGAAGGATGGTGAAGGTGTCGCTGAAATGTACTCTAGGCTTGCTCTCATCACAAACGAGATTGCCGGCTTAGGGAGTGAAGAGATGACCGATAGATTCATCATCAAGAAAATCCTAAGAGCCTTGGATGGAAAATATGATACCGTGTGCACATTGATCCAAATGATGCCAAATTACAAAGATCTCAAGCCAACGGAGGTCATTGGAAGAATTGTTGCTCATGAGATGTCACTCAAGGATAAAGAAGAACTTCACAACAAATCAAGTGGTGCTTACAAAGCCTCATGTGAAGCCCCCACATCATCAAGTGAGAAACACACCTTCAATGAAGAATTGAGCTTAATGGTGAAGAACTTCAACAAGTTCTACAAGAGTATAAGTAAAGATAGAAGCTCCAAGTCAAGGTCTTACAATGACAAAAGATCTTCTAGTCGAGAGCGAAACTGCTACAATTGTGGAAGACCCGGACACTACTCCAATGAGTGTACGGCTCCCTACAAAAGAAGAGAAGATTCTCCAAAAAGAAGAAGCAAAAGAGAAGAATCGCCATCAAGAGAGAGAAGGAGTAGAGATGATCGTTATGAACGAAGACACTCATGGAGAAGAAAGGATTCGGAAAGAAAGGAAAAATCATCAAGGAGCTACATAAAGCAAAGACATCAAGGTCATGTTGGTGAATGGGTATCCGGCTCCGACTTCGACAATCACTACGAGAGAAGTTATCACTCCGATTCCGAATATACTCAAGATGAAGGTGTTGCCGGTCTAGCACTTGTGTCAACCAACTCCTACAACATATTTGACTCACCAAATGAAGGAATTGGAAGATGCTTCATGGCCAAAGGTCCTAAGGTAACACATCCTGAGTATGTCGATTTCAATAGTGATGAAGATGACTTGTTAGGTGATGATGATTTACTTGTTGACAACTCTAGTGATGAATACTATGATGAAACATCAATAAATCATGCTAATCAAGATAAAACGAATGATAATGATAAGGAGAAAATTGAGGCTCTAACTAAAGAACTAAACACTCTTAAGTTAGCTCATGAAACTATCTTCGAAGATCATCGAGAACTTTTAAGAGCTCATGAGAAGTTACGCTTTGAAAAGCTCAATCTTGAGCAAGAGCATGAGTTTTTAAAGGCAATCAATGATGATCTCCGCAAGAAAAGTTCTTCTTACATTGCCAAGCGTTTACTCTTATCCACTTATATGCCTCAAGTCAAGTCTAGTAACAAGAACAAGAAAGATTCTTCCTCTAGTAGTAACGATGATCATGTTAAATCCAATATTGTTGCTTCTAGTAGTTCTCTTGATTCCACTAATGATTCTCTTAGCCAAGTTACACTTGAGCAAGAAAATAGCTTATTGAAGGGAATTATAGAGAAAGGAGTGTACAAAAGTCTTGCCGGGAGTAAGCAATTCGAGTAAATCGTACGCAAGCAAGGAAGGCACCGAAAGAATCAAGGTGTTGGTTTTGAATGAAATTTTAATGCCAATGGAGTTGAGTGGGAAGAAGATCAATACCCCAAGACAAAGTTTGTTCCACAACAAGAGAAGTATGATCCTACTTCTTTCAAAGGGACACAAACTCAAGATGATCATCCACCACAAGACTACAAGCAAAAAGGCAAGGACAAGCTTCAAGAGGAAATTGATGCATTTGAAGAAGCTCCTAAGACCTTAGTCAAGTGGATTCCCAAGACTACTTCAAGTTCCACTTCATCAAGTACGACTACAACTCCAAGGATTCCCACCAAGATGGTGTGGATCCAAAAGAAGAAGAACTAGAGAGTTCTTGAGGGTGACTCAACCAACATACTTCACTCTTATCATTTTGGCAAGAACAACTGCAATCAACTTCCACATCTTGAACTAGTTCAAGGAGTCACAAACCCTCTTGTTGGTAAGTCAAAGGACAAGGTAACCTAAATTTTTTCATGGACATCATCTTGTGTGTGCATCATTCTATGTCTATGGATATCCTTGTTTGTTCCTTGTGGGACTAACCCATGTAGGTATTGAAAGTGCAATTCACTCAAATGGATAGCTCCAAGTGATCTACATCAACATTGAGCATCCACATCTTCAACATCTACATGAAGTCATCATCGACGAAACCCAAGGTTAGTTCATCCCTCTTAGGGGGGATATCACATCTAGGGGGAGCTTTACTCTAAGACTTGGGCTAAAGCAACTCTAATGATGTGAACACAACAATGCTTTATGTAAAAGTGGTAACCCCACTTGTGCTTAAACGATGAGTATGACCTATGATCAAATGTTCTCATTTGACTACTAAGTCAATATACTCATATATAGATGACCTAGTCATCACCAATTGCTTGATAGATGCTAGAATTGGTTGTGCATGCTTTGTCACATATTTCAATTGCCATTTTATTGTGTGAGCATGTTGGTTGCATATTTTACTCATTCGAGGACATCCACTTGTTGTTTTGATTGATTGGTTTTCTTTTCTCTTGCCAAGTGGATGGACAAGAATGCCTAAGAACCTTCTCTAGCTATCTATGCTTTTCTCGTCTCAAACTCTATTCATGCTACATCACAAAATTGATCAAGTCAGATTCAAACCACTCTGTGTGAGGAGCACTCAGAGTCCCCGATTCGTCATAGACTTAAACTTCCAAAACTTCTTTGTGAATCTCGGTCTGACCGATACCCTACTTCCGGTCCTACTGAGATCGACAAGTCGATCTATGTTTTCGATCTCGGTGCAACCGATTTGAACCATTCGGCCACACCGAGTTGTTCCACTCGGTCACACCGACAGGGTCGGGCTATATATAGACACGGGCAAAAAATTGGAAATTTCTCCGAACCCCTTCGCCCGCGCGATAGCTCGCTCTGCCTACGTGGTCTCCGGATCATCTCCTCGCCGCCAGCCGCCTCCAGTCGCTGGTCTCCATCGCCGTCAACGGAATTCAACCCCGCCGTTGCCGCCGTAGCGAGTCTCCGCCGAACTAGGGTATGGACTCGATCTTTGTGCTATTCCCCATCCGATTCCTAGCACATTGTGATCATATTGATTCTAGCCACGATTGAAACACTCCAATCCAGTCAATGCAATTTGTAGAATAGGTTTGATTTGAAATTTTAGGGTTAGGTTTCCGCCGAAACCATCTCGGACCCACCGAGTTGAAAAACTCGGTCTCACCGATTTGGCTCATGCCATTGCACAAGTGAGACTCGGTCTGATCGGGAATTACTAATCGGTGTGACCGATTTTGGAACTTTGTGAAACCCTAGCAGTCTCGGTGCCACCGAACTATGACTCGGTCTGACCGAGTTCACTAGTTTAGGTTCCAAAAACTGCTTTGGTATCACCGAGTTTAAAAATCGGTAGATCCAAAATGATTTCTGTGGGAAACTAAAACTAAGATTTTGAATCATTCTTTTGCAAAAATCTCTGCATTTTGTGATGCTCATCTACTCTACCTCATCTATAAACTATTCACAGGGTCAGCAGTCAGCTTGTTCATCATGTCAGATCAGAGTGACAGCCAGAATGTGTCAAAACAGCAAGTGCACATGAGTTAGGGCACTAGTCCCTCCAGTTCTTCAGATGAAGGCAGCAGGAGCACTCCTAGTAACTTGCCAAAAGCTGCCACCAGACAAAGGAAGAAGAGAACCTCAGAATCAGAGGATGAGGACTATGTGGCAGAAGAGGAAGCCACTTCCAAGAGAGTCATGCTCAATAAGGAATATGGCCCAGCACAGAGCACAAAGCCAGGGATGAAAATCAAAAGGTCAGCAGGTAGGCAGCCTATGCCAAAGGCCAGAGCCTCAACTCAGATTCCTGAAAAGCTTGCACCCAAAGGGCCAGTTTCTACTGAAGGGAAGAAGGAAAGGAAAAGGGGCAGATGGTGCAAGAAAGTTGATCCAATGGCTGAGTTTGAACAACATTCTTCTGAAGAAGAAGATGAAGAAGAAGAGGTTGCTGCACCAACACCTAAGATGCCAAAGCTGATGGGTGATGCTATAAGATCAGGGGCTACTGCATCCAAGCCCAAGGAAGCACCCAAGGCTGCATCAAAGGCCAAGACAGCTCCAAAGAGGAATACAAGGAGCATACCAGCTGTTGAGAAGAACAAGGCCCCAATGCCTGACATTGGCCAAGAAGAAGATGGACCACAACTCTATGTCCAACATGTACAAGGAGATTCCAAACAAGGCACTTGATACTTTCAAGTTTGGGTCAGTACATTATCTTCTGTCAGGATTGCCAACTATCAATTGGATTCTGAGGCACACTCTGTTGCCCAAGTCAGGTGATCACAAGATGATCAAAGGCCATGCAATTAACTTGCTTCATATCTTTGATGTGCCACAAAAATTCAAAGTCATGAGCCTCATGGTAGAAACAATCAAGAGAACTGGAGTAGATCAGAAGAGGATCTGTGGATATGCCCCTCAGATCCAAGAGCTGATTAACTCCAAGATGGGCACATGCATATACTTATTGGACAAGGAACACCTGCCCATCCATCCAGATTTTGAAGATAATCAGGTTGTCATGAACAAGGATGAACCATCATCAGCTCATGCTCAAGCACAGAAGGAGAAGGCAAGGAAGGAGAAAGCTGCCAAGATGCCAACTCAAGAGGAGGCATCTGAGTATTTCTTGAAAACCAAGCAAGAGCACCTTAGTTACTTGATTGCATCCACACTGAGGATTGAGAAAGGACTGGCCACCCTCACTCAGAATCAGGAGAGCTTAGAGAGAATCGTAGAACAAAAGTTCTATGACTTGGATGTCAAAGTAACAGAGATTCAGTCTGCAGTGGAGCAACTTCAAGATGACATGCAGGAGAAGAAATGGAAGACTAAAATTGATGCATTTGCCAGGGTGCCACGAGCTCAGAGGTCGACTGCAGTGCCAGTTCCTGACACTAGAGCTACCACCTCAGCTCCAGCCACAGCACCAGCCCAACCAGCTCCAGCATCTACTTCAGCTCCAGCTCCAACCACGTCTACAGAAGCCTTCGTCCTTGGAGTGATCTAGACTCCACCACCACCAGAAGATCAAGCCTGAGAGTCAATCTAGCACTATGCATTTTCTAGGAATTTTTTGGTAACTTGTTGCCAAAGGGGGAGAAAAATGTATAGATCATAGGCTTCGAGAGAGAGTGTTGCTTTTATTCTCTCTTGCTTTATTGCTTTATTTGGTGTTTTTTTAAACTTTGTTTGCTTTTGGTTGAGATACTACGATATGCTTGTGAGACATTGATGATCATGTGTTTGATCATAAGCTACACTTGTGCATGCTTGATATTATCCTATCTATCTTATGTGATCATTCACTTTTCTTAGTGATGAGTGCATGTATTTAACTCTTATCATTTTGAGCGCTCCACCAAGATGTATGTGACATGGAAGAGTAACCCATGATTTTAACTCCTTGTGCATTTGCAGTCCAAAGCAAATTTTAAATATGCACAAATTTAGGGGGAGCTCTTACTTATCACATACTTCTCAAAGCGACGATATATTTCATTCTTATTATCATTTGTCGAAGCTTTGATCTATATGTCATCATCAATTACCAAAAAAGGGGAGATTGAAAGTGAAACTATCCCTAGGTGGTTTTGGTAATTCATAACAACATATAGCTCATTAAGCTAATGTTATTCCAAGATGATTATTTCAGGAAAGCTCAATGATTGGCATCGCATGGATGGTGAAAGTGGAACCCTCAAAATGCTAAGGACAAAGGATTGGCTCAAGCTCAAAAGCTCAAGACTCTTCATTTTACATTTTAGTGATCCAAGATCACATTGAGTCCATAGGAAAAGCCAATACTATCAAGGAGGGATGAGGTGTTGCTTAATGAGCCTTTTGCTTCATGTGCTTAATGATATGCTCCAAAACCCTTAGCTACTTTCTCATATCCACTCTTGACCTAAACCCAAAGCCAAACTCGGACCTACCGATTCTTCCTATCCGGTGCCACCGAGTTTCATTTGTCATAGCCACTGCCAAACCCTAAGCAAATCGGTTCTACCGATAGGGATCTCGGTCTCACCGAGATGGGATTGCAATTTCTCTGTTTCCTTTTCGTAACTTTTCGGTCTCACCGAAAGAGCGGATCGGTCCCACCGAGATTGCAATGTAAACTCTCTGTTTCCTTTTTGTATCTTTTCGGTCTCATCGAAAGAGCAAATCGGTCCCACCGAGTTTACCTGACCAACTCTCTGGTTAGCTTATTACCAAATCGGTCTCACCGAATTGGTGTAATCGGTCTCACCAAGATTACGTTAAGCCCTAACCCTAACCATATCGGTCCTACCGAGTTGCATGTCGGTCCCACCGAAAATCCTAACGGTCACTAGGTTTACTAAATCGGTCCGACCGAGTTTGTTGATTCGGTCCCACCGAGATTGGTAAATTGTGTGTAACGGTTGGATTTTGTGTGGAGGCTATATATACCCCTCCACCTCATCTTCATTCGTGGAGAGAGCCATCAGAACACATCTACACTTCCAACTCATATGTTCTGAGAGATAACCACCTACTCATGTGTTGAGACGAAGATATTCCATTCCTACCATATGAATCTTGATCTCTAGCCTTCCCCAAGTTGCTTTCCACTCAAACCTTCTTTCCACCAAATCCAAATCCTGTAAGAGAGAGTTGAGTGTTGGGGAGACTATCATTTGAAGCACAAGAGCAAGGAGTTCATCATTAACACACCATTTGTTACTTCTTGGAGAGTGGTGTCTCCTAGATTGGCTAGGTGTCACTTGGGAGCCTCCGACAAGATTGTGGAGTTGAACCAAGGAGTTTGTAAGGGCAAGGAGATCGCCTACTTCATGAAGATCTACCGCTAGTGAGGCAAGTCCTTCGTGGGCGATGGCCATGGTGGGATAGACAAGGTTGTTTCTTCGTGGACCCTTCGTGGGTGGAGCCCTCCGTGGACTCGTGCAACCGTTACCCTTCGTGGGTTGAAGTCTCCATCAACGTGGATGTAGGATAGCACCACCTATCTGAACCACGGGAAAAACATCCGTGTCTCCAATTGCGTTTGAATTCTCCAAACCCTTCCCTTCACATTCTTGCAAGTTGCATGCTTTACTTTCCGCTGCCTATATACTCTTTGCATGCTTGCTTGAACTGTGTGATGATTGCTTGACTTGTCCTAAAGTAGCTAAAATCTGCCAAGAACTAAAATTGGGAAAAGGTTAAGTTTTTATTTGGTCAAGTAGTCTAATCACCCCCCCTCTAGACATACTTTCGATCCTACAGCAGCAAAAGGAAAAAAAAAATGCAATCTAAACTTTCCACTGATCATACCAAAGATAAGCTGAAAACGCAATGAAAAGAACTGGTTGGCTTATTACATGGAGCTTATATTCGCAGGTGCTTATTTTCTTAGGATAACTCGTAATAACTGTCCCTAAGAAACTTGGCTAATAGAACTGGCATATAAATAATATGTCACGATGATTGCAATGGAGGAGTGACGTACCATAGCACACTGTATAGGCTCACTGCTGCCTCTCCTTTTTTGCGATGTTCCATGAAATTGCCACATACATCTTGTACTTTTTCATTGTGTAACCCTATCTGCAAGTTGACACGGCTAATTTCAGACATCTCTACATGATACTACATTGCATATCCCTTGCACATATTTAAACCACCAATTAACAATTGTGTGCGTACCATAAACTAGCCATGACTCTGTATGCTGGACTAGCAGGCACTCTAAGGGAGCCTGATGTAGTGCACTGGAATTCCTACATGCCACCTATGATTTTGTGTAATGTACTGCCCCTGTTCCTAAATATATGTCTTTGTAGAGATTCCAGTATGGACCACATACAGATGTATATAGATGCATTTTCGAGTGTAGATTCACTCATTTTGCTCCGTATATAGCCTATAGTGGAATCTCTAGAAAGACTTATATTTAGGAACGGAGGTACGAGGTAGTATAATGTATGACATCTACATATCTAATTTAGCAGCCACTAGTAGAAATCATTGTCTGCACAAAGGGATTACTGGTCGAAAATCCTAGCAAAGCACGCTGGCAGGCACAGAACAGTAAAGAGAGAGAGACGCACTTACAAGATCATAGCAATGCCTCAGTCCAGGATCTTGGTTGGCCAAGCTATTAGATCCAGAAGAAACATCGTCCTTGTAGTTTTTGCCAGCTGCATAACAGGTAACAGCGACCGGTTAGTATATTTGAAGTACATCGGGCAGGTGATGCTGGACTGGTTTAAAGGTGACAAGTACCTAGGCCGTGGCGGGTGCTTGGCATCTCTCAAGATGGTGGGAATTAGGTTAGAAACGTCGAGGGTGATGACGCTGCGCTAGCTGTCGGGGTCCGGTAAGGAGATCTAGAACCGTCGAGTAGGGTGTTTGTGGAGCGGCTTCGGTAGGGTGGACTACGGTGTGGGCGAAGAGGATCTATGGCCATGGACAAGGGCGTAGGTGAAGCTGCTCCGGTGGTTGGGTTAAGGATGGTGTCGATGACGCGGATCTGCGGCCGTGGATGGGGCGTAAGAAGCTGCTCCGGTGGTTGGGTTAAGGATGGTGTCGACGATGAGGATCTGCGGCCGTGGACGGGGCGTAGAAGCTGCTTCGGTGGTTGGGTTAAGGGTGGTGTCGACGATGCGGATCTGCGGCCGTGGACGGGGCATCAGAAGCTGCTCCGATAGGTTGGATGAGGGTGCGAGGAAGCGGATCTGAGGCCATGGACTTGTGAGTTGGCAAAGCGGCCCCGGTAGGGTTGAGAATGGTATAGGCGAAGCTACTCTGGTAGGGTTGACGATGGTGTCGGCGAAGCGGCTCCGGTAGGGTTGAGGAAGGTGTCGGCGAAGCGGCTCCGGTAGGGTTGAGGAAGGTGTCGGCAAAGAGGATCAGAGGTCGTCGACGGGGGTGTCGGTGGGGCGACTCCGGGGTGTGTGGACGAAGCGTCTCCGATTGGGAGTACGAATGAGCCGCTGCAGATGCGCGGCGGTTGACGAGAGTACCGGCGAAGCAGATCCGGCGCCGTGGACAAGGCCGACACTGAATGGGCTGTGGTACACTGGTGCATGAGTAGTCTACTTGTTTCTAGGGGAGGTGGGAGGGGTAGATGCGGCCGCATAAGCAGATCCGGCGAGGTGGACGCCGCTGGCAGTGAATGGGCTATGGTACGCCGGTGGATGAGCAGTCTTGGGTTTCGAGAGGGGAGGGGAGAAAGGGCGATGAAGTACGGACGGTGTGATGTAAGATGCTCTGGTGCTGTGGAGTTAGTCGTTTTTGCGGGAGGGGGAGAGGAAATGGGGGTGCCGTGTAGTGGGGGAACCGGAAGTTACCAAACAGCCCCGACCTATCATGTAGATGAGGGCGGTATTGTAACTGTTGGTCTTCGTGCACCAAGGACAAAAGGGGGATTTCGCATGCTAAAGACTAAGGTGGCAGAAATTTTAGAAGGAGGCGGGAGATTTTGCCGCCCGCGGGATCGTTCGTATCTAGTTTCAACTAATTTTGGACCGTGCTAGCGGGAAGGTCATGCTAGACTGTGTACACAGGGAACGCGTCAGTAGTTAATAACTGGTGTGAAGTCCACCCCAGAAAAAAGAAAATAACTCGGGATGATGCGCCGATAACTTGGATGTTCACACGAGCGCGGCCAATCGTACGGGTGTAGTGGCGCGTTCACAAAAAAAGGGATCAAATGCTCAGCCTATGTATTTCTCGTGTAAATAGATAATTTAGTGCCATTGGTTATTTACTTTAAACATAATGCATTGACGTGTTAGTGTCGAGGCGCACAAAAAGAAATGGATATTGTAGTCAGCTACTTAAAAGTGTTACCTCATATGATTACATAGCCTCCATTTCATAAATTGCATACCCGTTGAATTCATATATGAATATTACATATATTAGTTCAAAATAGAAACTTAAATCATCCAAGACTAATGAATTTGAATGCAAGAGTAACAATGGTGCATGTACATGATAGCTACATTGGTTGTTTGAAGAAACATCACTGTAACTTTGGCATGCACAACTGAAAAGGTTTATTTAAATAGAAAAAAATGTGATATGTGAGTGTCCAATCTTTATAGAGTTGAATCGATATTGTACCTTTGGCCATGATACGAAGTAGATATTGACTTATGTTCAAGCGATGCACGTCCACGATCGCTAGATAGTGATACATGAATGAATTGTGCAATCTCTCTCACACGCATACATATCTCATTTCCCTGTGGGCATCGGAATCACACACGCGCACTTCGTGTATTTCTCTCCCTCCATCAGGGTTAAATTCGTCTTTCTACCACGTCCTACAAGTCTCTCACGCAGAAACACACACACACACACACTCTCTATGTCTAACACGCCCACCCCTTTAATTCCGCCCACCCAGAGCCTCTAGTGTCTCAAAGTATAATAATGTCTCTCACACATATGCTATCTACCTATCCCTTAATATAGCTAGATATGTGTCACACAAACTCCTTCTCCCTACTAGCAAGATGCCCATACATTGCACGGAATATCAAGATGCATTAGTATGAGAAGTTTATCTTGTGGGAGAAAAGGATGAACGAGGGAATGCCTTATTTGCAAATGCGGAGAGGGGTGTGGGTATTTTTTTGCAAAATTGCCATAGTTTCCTTCCTGTCCGTCGGATATAAATCGGATGGCCTATATTGCAGGATGGCAGGAACACCATCATCACCAACTCCGTTTTTTATAAGAGTAGAGATACGTGAGTGTCACTGCCCCCCCCCCCACACCCACACTTCCCAACACCGAAGGAGTAGGGTGACACCTCGATCTTGATACTAATCTATCAACTGGCTTCTCTCTTAAACACACACACACACACACACACACACACACACACACACACACACACTACCCGGCACCGAAGGAGTAGGGTGGCACATCGATCTTGATAATAATCTATCTACTCCTCTTTCACACACACACACACACACACACACACACACACACACACACTCGCTAGTTGTGCCTCTGTGCCTACCGCGCACACTCTCGATACATCTTTCTCTCCCTCCCCCCCCAACAATGACAGCATAAGGGTGACAACTCGATCTGATCATAATCTGTCAATTGGTTTCTCTCTCAAACATTGTGTCTCGCTGCCTCGCTCGGTAGCCCCTCGATATGTAGACTTCTCGCACGCGCACAGCTGTAGTGACGATGACGCTGAACCCAGTGTGCCTTGTTTATACCGGCCTCATGTGATAGTTTTCACCCTGTTTTCTGTTAATTAACAAGGCAACCTTTTGTTTGTTACTACTAGTGAATCTGAAATCATTCGGGGCAGACATAAAATATATCACTTCAACCCAATTATCGCATCAACTATTTTAAAAGAAATTAGCTAGCTGCCCGTGCGTTGCACGGAACATCAAGATGCATTTGTATGAGTAGTTTATCTTGTGAGAGAAAAGGTTGAACCAGGGAAGGCCTTATTTGCGAACGTGGAGAGACGTGTGGGTATATTTTTGCAAAATTGCCATAGTTTCTTTCCTATCCATTAGATAAAAAATCCGACGGCTTATATTGCAGGATGGCACACACACCATCATCACCAACTCTGTTTTGTCTTTTTAGAGATTTCAACAAGTGACTATGACCGGACCTTACCAACATACTCAAAAAAGTAGTCCATAATTTTGATGTTACCCTCTTTTCTTGGCGGTGCAGTGCCATCTGGATACCTCATAAATAAATCAAGGACAAATCTTGACCCCTTCCTGGAAAGACATACGGAGCAAAATGAGTGAATCTACACTCTAAAATATGTCTACATACACATCCGTATGTGCTAGTCCATTTGAAATGTGAAAAAGACAAATATTTAGGAACGAATGGAGTATATATAAGAGTAGACATGGAGATATATCTCCAGCATGGTCTACAACAAAAATGTGCTGGGCTGGTTAGCGCCGGATGCTCGCAACGCGATGACATGAGTTCAAATTCTGTCTTTTAACTTTATATTTTTATATTATATATCTCAAGTCATTAAAAGCATACAAACCCCACATCTCTTCTTGGTTGATTCCTCTATTTATGTCAAAAAATAAGAAACAATGTGAGAGTTAATGCACCATGCCTATGTGTTTACTATTTGGTTTTCGTAAGATGACTTAATACTCACCTAGACGGAGGGAGTATTCGATTTGACAGCGGGCGACGCAGTTCCTGATACGGCTTTAATGCAGACGAGGGAGGGAGTAGCGGTTCCCGATATGTTGAATGGACAATGCATCCTCCTTCAATTAATGCATGAGGGAAGTAATGGGAGGAGGTCCGGGAAAAGAGGCTGCACGATGTGAATGCAACGCAGTTTGCCCTCATTGCCCTCATATAAAGGCGCCTCTCCATTCCAATGCATCTACCACATCGTACGCACCTAAGAATTTGCCTAAACACCTACATTAAGCGCAAAAGAGCTCACTCCAGACCCATGGCGGCGATGCGCGTGAGCGGCCAGCGGCTGCGCCAGATGGTCCATGACACCGGCCTGCGGCATGGCGCCGAGGATCGTCTCCAGACGGTGTTGGAGACCAGCTGGTGGATGGCCGCCGTCGACGCCAACTACGACTCTTAGTTGGACCAGATGATCGTTGCCACCAGCAACAAGTTCACCGTCCTCAAGAAGCTCATGGACGACATCGCCGTACTCCTCCAGCCCGCGCGCCTGGGCTCCTCATTGCCTGCCACCCTAATTGGCCTCCATGGCCGGAACCTCTTTCAAGCATTGGTGGCCCTGCGACTGCCCGCCGACGCCACGAAGAATGTCCACCTGGAGGTCGCGCTCGTCGCGAGGCGCCTCGCCCTGCAAGAATTCGTTGACCTACACATCCACATGTACGAGCAAATCATGTACATAGGTATCTACAAGGCCAGTGAGGATGCTACGACGTTGGCCTTCCTCAACCGGCTGGAAACCTTGCATGCCTTTGCCGAGAAGCACCTCGACCTCGCCACAAAAGCCGCCGCTCCTTAGCCACCGGTCGATGGCCCGACGACTAAGTTGAGGAGGAGGTCGTACGTTCGTGGATCCATCTTTCTTCTTGCCTTCTATAACCACCACTGCGATCGCATCATCGTGGCCTTAATTCTTATTGTGCTATTGCATTCTCGTTCCAGTCAATACCGACATGTGCGATCCCTTTGCTTAATTATATGCATCAGTGTAACTAGTACTCCATCCGTCAATTTATAAGTTGTGCTTACCTTTTCCATCAAATTCGTGCAACACACGGGCATCTTTCTTGAAACACTAGAATATGTCTATATAATCCGTATGTGATAGTCAATTTGAAATCTCAAAAAAGACAAATATTTAGGTACTGAGGAAGTAATATATTAGGAGTATATCAAACAATAGTGATATCTTTCAAGTTTGTGAACAAATACTACTATTCTACTACTTTGGATCCGTTGCAACCCACGAGCACATTACTGGTAAAAGGAAAAGGCCTGCCGCGTTCGCGTCGCACCCCCACACGCCCGAGAATCGGGAGTACAACACGGCCCGTCCGGCATGACACATAGCTTAGGGAAGGCGTGTTGCCTAGCATTTTCACTTTCATGTGGGACCGCCATTGAGCAAACCGACACCCCGTCCGCCTCCGGGTTGGAAAACAGAAACGAGGGGAAGATCTAGCTGTAGCACGGAATCCAAGAAATTTGGTGTCAGACGGGTCTCGTTGATAGAGTAGGAGCATTCCGTACTAGTACTACTCCTACTAGTACCAAGTTTGTACTCCTAATACTATATTACTAGTACTACCACTATACAACTAGTAGGTACGTGCACGACACAACATCGTAGGAACAAAAATCAGGAAGATCTTGTTTTGAGTGATTTATCTTTTTTTCAATCAACGTAGTATGAATAATATGATGTGGGGGGCACCCATGAAGCTTATGTGGCTTGGTTGCATGGCTACAGAAGGTTAGAGAAAAATAAATAGATAATGTGTTTAGAGTGCACTCCACTAAATAGATATACTTTGGATCCATTGCAATGGACCGGCACATCTATATCTATACCCCCTATATAGTGTGTGAAAAACTTTGAAAGTTGGTCGTTGGATGAAGCCAATCCGACGGTACAAAGATGGGAAATCCGAGCACTACTGGTCGTTGGATATCATTCACCAGATTCTGCCACATGTATAATCTAGAAGACTCCATTGTTGAACTTAATTCATGACTAACTTTGCCACAACTAAGCTTAGGCAAAGTTATTAGTTCTTCAAAATGAGAGCCACAAGTTGGCAAGCCTAAGGGAATCTTGCCACATTTTTTGTGTGTATGTAATGTGGGGCCTTAGTGTGGCTTGAACCAAACACTCACCTAAGTTAATCAAACTCGCCTAACCTTACATTCCACCAGATTTTGCCACATGTTAGAATCCAGAAAGCTCCACATGTAGAAGCATAATGCACAAACCACCAGAATCTCATGCGTGCAATGCACGTGTACCTTACTAGTACTAGTTGGTAGTAGTAAGAAACAAATTCCAGTTTTGGCACAAGCTCGTACTGCGGGAGCACCACAAGGCCTGCTGCAGGAGTTACATTTCCCTCTCGGGGCCCACGGGACCGAACTTCAGTGGCTTAGTGCTCGGCCTATGAGTCAATGACATGCGTACCTTAAATGCGGCTCGCTCACATGTCATTCTCATGGTGGTGGCGTGGTTCGCGACTCACTCGTTCGAGATGAACCGGCCGGTGGTGGCGTGGCCGTGGCGAGGGTGCCACAGCTGGGCGTCGGGGCGTTACGAGGCGTAGATGGACACACCGGCGGATACTACCTGTAGTACATAAGTACTCCAGCTGAGGATTGATGCCCGTGAAGAAATGTGTCACAGCCTCTGGATGAAAATTCGATGGTGCGGGAGTACGGATCGAAGCACAGCAGCGGAGCAGGCAAACCGCGTCCAATCGGGTGTGTGTGTGTTAGAAAGTTGATGGTCGCCGTAGTTCAGCTGGCCTGCATGTCATGCACACAAAGGCAGAGGAGCGGTGGGGCCGAGAGGGATGAGGGGCACGTCGGGGGGATGAGGATCCCCTGACGCGAACAATCCTACCATTCTGTCCCTGACATGTGGGACCCATAAGCATGGGTCCCACCTGTCAGCGAAGGAAAGGCAGAGCAAGGCAGTGATAGCCACGTCAGAGGATCCATGTCCATGTCGGGGGACGTCGTGCCGTGGGTTGGAGTCGCGTCGTGGGAATCGCGTGTGGGTGTGGTAGTGGTAGAAACAAGAAACGTGATGGTCGTCGTGGTTCAACTTCCATGGACAAGCTGTCATCTCTGCTGACACATGTATAACAAAACTAGTGTTTATATTTCAAGCACGTGAACAAATGTTATTCTACTACTTTGGATCCATTGCAACGCACGGGCCAGCACATTGGTAGTAGTAGTGTCCATCTCTATCTCTAGAGGCCTTCCCTCGTTCATCCTTTTCTCTCACAAGATAAACTACTCATACAAATGCATCTTGATGTTCTGTGGAACGCACGAGGATGTTTCCTTGGGGGTCTCTCCAGCGTGGCGTGGCCGTAGTTGCAAGTTGACGCCCCTTGAGATGTCGACGTTGAGGGGCACTTGGATTTCCTCCAATGAGCAGGTAAGATGAGTTTGATCATGTAGTAAATGCATTCTAAGGACTACTTCCGTGTCCATTTCCTAATTCTACCCCTGCCCACTGTTTCACAGGTTAGGCTCAGTGCGAGTGGAGATTGGCTTGCATATGTACGGGAGGGTACCAACATCAATTTGCACAACATTTACAATGGTGACACCGTTCCCGTAGAACCTTTGTCCAACATTGGGATCAACCATGCAACGGGCCACCGCATGAATTGGTACGATGGAACCACGGTGAGATTGAATAAGATAGCACGAACCTTGCACCTGGCGGTCAAAGGCAGACCATGCTGTCTGCGGCCGATTTGTTGCCGTACGAGTAGGAAGACGTTGTGCTCCTTTCTAACCGCATCTTCACGGTGACAAACCAGGGGACTTATTTTGTATGGGACACATCCTACGATATACTCCCTCTCTCCCAGTTTATTTGTTTTGAATCTTTTCATTTTATAAGTTTCAAATTCAAATTTAGAGCTCCCCATCACATGTTGAGATTACAATGTCCATTAAATCGTTGCGTGCATGTATAGTAAAGAAACAAATCTCGAGTTTGGCACGAGTTCGTGCTGCGGGAGCACCACAAGCCCTGGCGCAGGAGTTACATTTCCCTCTCAGGGCCGTCGGGACTGAGCTTCAGCGCCTTACTACACCTACCTTTGAGTCAATAACATGTGGACCCGATAGGTGACTGGTCCACATGTAATGCTCCCATAGGCAGAGGGGCAGTGGGGCCAAGAGGGGTGAGCTGCAGGTCGGCGGACATGTGGTTTCATGGGTTCGAGCGGTGTCGTGGGAATCGCGGGTGGCTGTGGTAGAAACTTGATGCTCACCGCATTTTAGGTGGCCCACATGTCATGCACACAAAGGCAGAGGGGCGGTGCGGCCGAGAGGGATGAGGCGCACGTCGGGGGGCATGGTGCCGTGGGTTGGAGAGGCGTCGTGGGAATCGCGAGATGAAACGTGATGGTCGCCGTAGTTCAAATTCCATGGACAAGCTGTCATGTCTACGGACACATGCACTGCATACCGATCACTGGAAGGAGTAGCAGAGAAAGCTATATATGCGGATAAATAGTTCCTTATAGTCAAGCGGACCCATGCTACTACTCTGTTCCAAAGACATGCACACCATCAAAATAGTCCATCTATATCTTCTTCTTCTTCTTCTTCTTCTTCTTCTTCTTCTTCTTCTTCTTCTTCTTCTTCTTCTTCTTCTTCTTCTTCTTCTTCTTCTTCTTCTTCTTCTTCTTCTTCTTCTTCTTCTTCTTCTTCTTCTTCTTCTTCTTCTTCTTCTTCTTCTTCTTCTTCTTCTTCTTCTTCTTCTTCTTCTTCTTCTTCTTCTTCTTCTTCTTCTTCTTCTTCTTCTTCTTCTTCTTCTTCTTCTTCTTCTTCTTCTTCTTCTTCTTCTTCTTCTTCTTCTTCTTCTTCTTCTTCTTCTTCTTCTTCTTCTTCTTCTTCCGCTCGTGCGTCAAGGGATAATTCTCCCATCCAGACGACCTTAATGCCACCATCTCATCACCCTTCTGAAGATTTGTATCGAGCACAAAATTTGCTACGTCGAATAGGGATGGTGTCTGTTTATCACAAACTTCTACAAGAATTTTGATTCTGGTTTGTAGGTCAGCGATGCTTTTCAAATCAAGGTTGTACGACTCCAGCTTCTGTTTGTCCCCTTCGATGGCTGCCCCATAGAAGTATACATCTTCCCGAGACAAGAAATCGTGAAGCTCACCTAGTATGGAGGGTGAGTGTATGATGTGGTACACCAAAACATCATCTTCGAGGCACATCTGAAGGATGGCGGCGCGCTGGATCTTCCCAGGGGCACGCTCCGTGTACTCTTCGTCGAGAGCGATGACCCTCGTCTCTACCTTTTCTAGGGAGTTGGATACATTGTTGATCCACTGCCGAACAACCCTTGGGTGGACGGTGATGGTGGCAACTATGCGCATTGAGCCTTCGACGAGGACATGTTGGACGGTAAAAACCTGCATCTCGATCTCTTTCTCCATTTGGAACCGCTGGAACGGAGGGCTATGGTTTGGAGAATTAGGATTAGATGGCTAGTCTAACTGAAGTAGTAGATGATTATTTAAAGAGGTTAAAACAATGTGAACGCAGTGGGCTTTGGATGCAAATGAAGACGAAGGGGAGGTGAAGAAGCCGAGGAGAATCGGTTCCCGATGGAGAAGTAAATGGGAGAAGTGGCGTGCAGGCAGTTGATTAGACGACTAGGTAGACTAAACGAAAAGGCTATGCGGGTAGACTGATGAGTCGTACCTGTTCGTGTACGTGCCCATCCCTCCTGATAGGTGGGACCTATGCAAACAGATAAAAAAATGTGTCGTAGTTTTTTTGAGCGCGTGAGTGGGAGACACAACATTCTATGGTTAAGGAATACTCCCTCTGTTTAGGTGAGTATAAGTCACCTTATGAAAATCAGGTTTTCCCAAAACCTTTAGGCGTGGAGCATTAACTTCCTGCTCGATCCCCTCCTAGCCTCATTATCCAGCGTTCTCTTCCTCTGCTGCCGCGTTCTACCTTTCCATTTTTCCTCTTCTCAAGTGTGGAACGATCTGCATG
Organism: Aegilops umbellulata; assembly: GCA_032464435.1. Taxonomy (NCBI): domain Eukaryota; kingdom Viridiplantae; phylum Streptophyta; class Magnoliopsida; order Poales; family Poaceae; genus Aegilops; species Aegilops umbellulata. The sequence goes on along the minus strand of CP136054.1, from coordinate 406,145,682 downwards.
TTGTCCTTGATGCACCAGAACAACCACTGCATGCATCGCGGCAGGGCGTTGATTGGGCATGCTTGAGAATTTGGTTCTGCTCGCAATATGGATGATACCTGAACGATGAAGTGAACATGCATGCTAGCACGGGAGACCTATTTCCGCTATACAATACTGGAGTACTCATGTTCCTACTACTAGTAGTACAACTGTGGTACACTTGATGGTCAAAATACTATTCATCCGGTCCTCACAGTGAAGTGACAACACCCTGCGCCTGACACTAGTCCAGGCGGCGTGTTCGGGTTACCAAAGTCAGCCTCACCCTGTGCACTTTGCAGTTTGTCACCGCCGTTGTACAGCACATTGGCGCCTCGCCTCGTCTCCCTCTCCGCTCCCATAGCACCACTCCATCTCCATCTCCTTCTCCGTCTCCGTCTCCGTCTCCATCTCACTATGCCCCCGTGTACCGTCGTCTCATTTGCCTCCCCCAGTACCACTATTCCCTCGCTAGCCGCTCCAGCGCCGACATCCTTCTCCCCCATAAATCAAGCCCCCTTCCAAACTCCACCATGGCCGAACGCGAACCGCGCAGCATCCATATGAGCCGCGATTGGAGCAATCTCCCCAGTGACATCCTCGACCTCTGTTGTTCGTGTATGGATATGTTGAGCACCCTGCGGCTGGCTGCATGCTCGAGGGACATGCACACGACCATTGTCGAAGCGAGGCCTAAGCTTTTCAAGACACCCTGCTTGCTGCTATCTGGTCTTGCGAGATTGGCTCACCATGGTATGGAGGCGTGCATGGTGCCCCTCGACTTCAATCCGATCTACATTAGCCAAAACTTCTTTGCAGGTATGTAGTGGGTCTCCGTACATCATTTCCCTCGACATCGATCCGATCACCATCGCCCAAAACTTCTTGGCAGGTATGTACTGGGTCGGCATGAACTCCCACTGGATGGCTGCCTTCAGAGAAGACGGTAAAAAGTTGGTGCTCGTGAACTTCCAGACCTCCCATGAGATTATCCTTCCTCCGTTGGATTATATAGACTATTATCATCGCGGTCCAAGTCATCTAGATTACTACGTCAGTTGGACGGACCTTGTTTTGCAGAAGATTGTAATCTGCCAAGTGCCCACACGACATGCGAATTATGCAGACTTCAAGCTAATTGCCTTGTTCGACCGTGGACTCGCCTATCTTTACGCCGGTGCCTTCTTTAGATGGAGACAACTCGGCTCGCAGTGGATCATCGTCAAAGCTGAAACACACTTCTGTGATGCTATTGAACACAATGGCATCATCTACGCGATCGACAAAGCAGATGTCACCACGTATTGCTGGGACGGCGCGTGTAAGTTGTTTCCATCTCATGTTAATGATGATGCCATGACACTGTTTGAACTTTTTGTGATGATTGGCATATCCCGGTTTGAGCAGAATTTGAGTAGAACTATGACAATGTATTAGAGACGCCGTAAATCAGCTATATTTGGAATGAGTTAATTCATGCGATTGTGACCATGTCATTACAGCCAATTTGTACCCTGAATAATCAAACGGTTAGGAATATATGGATATTATCCTTATTTTACAGTAATCTATATACTACTACTAAATATGAGTGTGTATCAATGGCCATGTTAGTTTCCTCATTTTCATGATGTAGAAACATGCACCACACTATTGGTTTCATCTAACCATACATTAGGGAAGTAAATGTGCATATGGAGAACTCTATATTTGGAAGTAGTGAAATCCTGCAATGCTTACCATGTCTACATACCTATATTCGCCCTTCAGCAATCAATGGCTAGAATAATATCCTCACAAAAATTTTGCCCACATGACACGAGTATATAACAATGCATGGTCTGTTAGTTACCTTGAAGAATTTGTTTGTGAGGACAGAACATGATTACATAACATGCATGACATGGTAGTTTCCTGTGAAGAATCGATTGCGAGATAACATGAGTATAACCATGGATGGCACTTCTATATTTTTGAACCCAGTATACATTTCCCTGTATTTTCCTCCCAGTTCCAACAGGGACATATCGATGCTATTTCTTGCATTATCCTACTCATACTCTGAACAATGCTGATCTTACATTAACAATGCCTGTCCTTTTTGATATGATGCAGTGTCCCTACAGTTACTGCCCTTTGTAATCACACCACCTTTGCCAAAAACAGGGAAGCACAAATGGTTCCTCGCTCGATCAGACGACGGCAAAAGACTGATGATCATTCGGACACATGCGCCGGAAAAATTATATTGCAAAAACCCCACTGCATACAAGCACCGTGTAATACATGAGTATCCGGACAGTGGCTGTTACGTCTATGAGCAGGATACCAGCTTGTTGGGGCCTTTAGGATTTTTTAGTTGGAGGCGGGTAAACAGCCTTGGTTCACACTCTCTGTTTCTCGGACTCAATTATCCGATTAACCAGGAGATCACCGTTGGCAAGGACCTTGATGGCAGAGAGGCTCTGCTTGCTATGGAAAACTATGTCTACACGGCGAGCCCTAGGAGTTCGGGAGCAAACTCCCTTGATTGTCAACGATACAGCCTGCAGCCAAAAGAAGGTGAGAATGACAAAGGCATCCTGATTAAAGAATGACAAAGGCATCCTGATTAACTTTTATCCTTGGATGTCTCAATTACGACAGGCAGTGATGTGGTTCAAGCCTTCAGGTTGATAGGTAATTGGGCTGTTGCATCGAAAGGGTGGAGTACTGGTGTCTCCGGATCACTGGTCGCTGAAGCGGGGCTGCAAATTATGATGGTGTTGGATCATATCTTCGAATGACTTTGTTGTCTTTGCTGCTGGTTCTGGATGGGTAGTTCTTTCTTTTGTTATGCATATTCCTTGTCATTTGGTCATCCTCGTCTATGTCACTCTTACTATGTAATAGTTGCTTCTGTTTAGAGTGTCATTCTCTTCTGGATCACGAGAGTCTGAGTGCTGCAGATGGGTGCGTTTTGGTGGTGTAGCAAGACTTCTATTGAACTACCATGTCTTGTTGTTTATGTCAGTAGTAGTCACTAGTCAGTGTTTGAATGTTGTATATATCGTTGTTTCGAACTATTTATTGTCTCGAACTACTGGTGGGCCAAATGAGGGAATCACCATTCTCCAGTGTTCAGAGTATATCTCCTTTTTTCAAGTTATATAGTTTGAGCTTAGTGTCTTTCGATGATGTACACTTGTTTGGGCCAGTGAGGTGTCATTGAATATGGGTCGAGTAGTAACGCAATGCCAAATATGACTCTCAGGCCGGGCTCTCAAAAGATCCTGAAAAAAAGGCCGGGCTCTCCAAAAAAGAAAGAATAAGGACTCTTAGGCCGACATGTGGGCGCCACCGGTGTTTTTGTGCGCTTGCGCGCCGAGAGCATATTGGCGCATGCTCGAAATTCATGCTACCTTTTCATCCCCAGTCTCCCGCCCCTCCCCCACCTCTGGAATCTCGATTCCTACTCCAGTTCCCCCAAACCCCCCTCATGTACTCCCTGTACTCAAGCACACTATCATGTCGCCGGTCAACGCGGATCTCCAAGCCAGAGATCCTGAGGTCCGTCCTGCCTTCGGTCGCTGCATGCTATAGCTCAACAGTGGCATGGCGGCGCTTGACGACCAGTTTGCCGGCAAAGTGCTGATGGTAACCATCAACAGCGACCGGCCTCCTGTCTCGCCAGACGACCTTGTCAAAGCTTTTGGCATTGCGCACGACATCCAAATAAGTGACTTGCTCGTCGAAGTCTGTCCGCCACCGGCTGATTTCTTCGTCGGGTTCCGGAAAACTTTCGACTGCAGTCGTGTGTCCGAATCTTCCCGGCGTTTGTTCTGCGATGGCGCGCTGGTGAGCTTTGATCGGTGGCACCCAGGATGGGGCTTGGTGCCCTCTGAGCTTGAGTTTTTAACAAAGCTTACCTTCCACGACATGCCTCGACGTGCTCGAAACAACGAGTCCATGAACGAGCTTATCAACGACCTTGGAGGTGAGCTCGTAAGTATGTTTGTTCCTCCAGACAGCTGGGCTCTGAAGGTTATGGCATGGATGAAGAAGCCGTCCACCATACCGAAGGTGATTGGTGTTGAGATACCGGTGCAGGAATCGGGGTTGTACTATTCGTCGCCACCAAGGCCGCTGCGGACCACGTTAGGGATGTACCCGTATCGAGTGTTCGTGCATGTCGAAGAAGTGGTCAATCCATCAATCGAAGTCCTGCCGCCGCCGCTGGTGCCAGGGTCCGTCGACGACGTCCATTATAGGAGTCAACGTCAGACTTTCCCCGTGTTGCTCAGAACGATGGATGGCACAGGGCCTACTCCATCGCGCGGCGAAGGCCACTGCTTCTTTGGGAGAAGAGGCAGGGCTGGCTGCCTGGATGTGCTCTAATTTGAGGTAACAACTAAATCTTGTCAGATACTAGTTAAATCCGAGCTATGGGTGTGAAGCACTGATATGCCAGTACATTTGATTGTGACCTGTTCTAATTTTGTACCTGAACTTTTTTTAGAAAGGGTTGTACGTCAACTTAATGTGCTAGCATAACTTATTGTGTTGTCTGTTTGTTTTCTTTGCACAACATTCAAGATATTTCCCCGTCATTGATAAAGACGACGAACTGTTATGTACGACTTCGTTGGTTTCAACATAGCCCTTCTCATAGCGATCCACTGCTTCCATCCTGATTGTGCCGCCTGCGTGAAATTTTTGTATGCAAGTTCAGTGTGCTATGATGTTCTATATGATTGTGTCAACTATATGAGTTTTTACTGAGCATCAACAATGCATATGGCTGAAAGATGTATTTACGAGCATCGACCGATGGGTCTCTCTCTCTCTCTCTCTCTCTCTCACACACACACACACACACACACACACGCGCGCACGCGCAAGTGGGACCCGTTGAATTATTTATTTGCTCGTGTCAGCTTTTAATTAGGTTCCACTGTAATCTAACTTTTTCCTTAAGTTATTAGTTGAGCTCAGTGACTTCAAAAAGTTGTACAGAAGCCTTGTTTGGGCCTTTCCGGCGTTGCTGAATGTGGGCTGAGTAACCATGTTAGGTTGTACTGTACTACACAGGCCTTTTTTTTCAACATCAGCAATGCAACTAGGCCGACAGTTGTACACAATATCCGGGTCAACTTGTTATTCTCCGCCCCGTTGGGCTGCAAACTTTCCCAGGAGGTATGCATTAGGCTTAACAAGAAAATGGACTTTAAGAAATAATAAATGGGATGCAATTATAATAACTGGACAGTTACTATGCACCAAACATGTAATTAGTTTGAAAAATATATTATTTTTGGAATTTGAAAATTTTAATTTCATTACTTGTTGCGCGTGCAATATTTCATTGGATTTTAACGTAATACAACTTTATTTTGAAATTATACTTAACCTGACTAGAAATTTCGGATAAAAATATTTCGGATCCCATCAAAATGTGGGATTTTTTTTTTAATTCTGTTTTGAGCGGTTGTTTGAAATTATTAATTGTTGTCCTAGCTAGAAGTTGGGCTGTACTTTTAACAAACTATAAATGGGCTGTAGTAAATTCCATTAGAATTAAAAAATGGGTTGTACATTCTTACAAATCACAAATGGGCTATATGTTATCTGCCAAATCCGAGCTGTGGGCCTACTAAGTTGACGCGTACCAAGGGCTTTGTCAACTTAGTCAATATAAACGATTCTAGCTGCAGTGATCGTACGATGTCCATCCAACGTCCGTAGTGCTTCTTCAACCTCTGGTCTTCTTGCTCCAGCCGCCCAAAGCAGCGCCGGTCGTGTCGCGTGCTCCTGCCTCCCGTGGCCGGTTGTGATGCCGCGGAGGCCTCACCGCCCTGTACTACTCCCACCGCTGGCCAGACCGTCCCTCTACTCACCCACACCCCCTGTTATTCTGCGGCGACGGCAGCCTCACACCGCAGCCGAACCAGTGAACCCTCGTACTCCTCTCCGCGCGGGCTTCCATTGTTGTGTCTTCCCCGACTCCGCGTCGTCCCCTTCCTAGGCCTCGCCGTCGTCCAGACCACCGCCCTGGTGCTCTCGGCGCGGCGTGGTCAACGTGATCAATGACCGACTTCCATCGTAAGAGTACTGTACATGGAGAGGCTTACAGCTCGGTCCAGGGGGCCGCAAGGAAGTGCCTCCTTATTATGCGCAGAATAATTATTCCTCCACCTGACAGCAGGGACCCACCGGACAGACCACCTTATTTCGCGAAAAAAATGTTTCCCCCCTGACTGCTGGGACCCACCGGACGGGCCAGCGTATTTCGCGAAAAAACGTTCCCCCTGCTGTTAGCTCAAACCCACCGGAAGTGCCTCCTTATTACGCACAAAAAAATGAATACTCCCCCTGCTAGCTGGGACCCACCATGGTGGGAGGCTGACTTGTGGGCCTACCAAGTTTACTGGGACGGGGGCCTTTGTCAACTTTAGTCAATATGAATGATTCTAGCTCTAGTGACCGTACGATGTCCATCCAACGGCCGTAGTGCTTCTTCAACCTCTTGTCTTCTTGCTCCAACCGCCCAAAGCAGCGCCGGTCGTGTCGCATGCTCCTGCCTCCCGTGGCCGGCTGTGCTGCCGCGGAGGCCTCACCGCCCCTACTATTCCCACCGCTCGCCAGGCCCTGCGACGACGGCAACCTCACACCGCAGCCGAACCAGTGAACCCTCATACTCCCCTCCGCGCGGGCTTCCACTACCGCGTCTTCCCCGGCTCCCCGTCGTACCCTTCCTAGGCCTCGCCGTCATCCACCGCCCTGGTGCTCTCGGCGCGGCGTGGTCAACGTGGTCGAGGAACGACTTCCATCGGACGTGGACTGTACGTGGAGAGGCTGACAGCTGGGTCAACAGTCGCAGCAAGGAAGTGCCTCCTTATTACGCAGAAAATAATGATTCCTCCACCTGACAGCTGGGACCCACCGGACGGGCCACTGTATTTCGCGAAAAAAACATTTCCCCCTGACTGCTGGGACCCACCAGCTACATCTTCGCACGCAAGGAAGTGCGTTCGGGCAAAAAAAACGATTCGCCCCCCTGACTGTTGGGACCCACCAGCTACATCTTCGCAGGCAAGGAAGTGCCTGACAGTCGGGACCCACCTGGTCAAAGCGTACATAGCATTCCCATTCTGGTCGCGAACGTGTACGTACATATATACTGGTGGATGTAGAGGCGCGCACGTGTCGTAGTAGAGGCGCATACGTGTCGTAGTAGAGGCGCGCACGTAGCATGTACACGTACGTACAACGGCCAGGGTGCAAGAAAGAAAATACGGCCACATATGTGTACATACGGGCGGGGTCTCGAACGCCTACTCACGTATACGTACGGCCAGGGCTCGTGTACATGGCTGGGTCGGAACGGAGAAACATCGTCGTCGTCGTGTTCATGGGGAAGCAACGGAATGCGTCGTGTTCATGGGGAGGCAACGGAATGCGTCGTGTTCATCGGGAGGCAACCGAACGCGTGGGAGCCAACCGGCTGGGTCGGAACGGAATGTGTGGTCGTGTTCATCAGGAGGGCTTGGACGGAACAGGGGATGGAAACGAGGCCTGGCGTACCGCAGAATGGAGAAAACGGCCTTGTGTTCGACCGACCGCGTTCGAAATGGGATCCTGTTCATCGGGAGGGGTCTGGCGTACCGCAAAACGGAGGAAACAGACCTCCTACGGTCGAAACGGGGGTCCTGTTGATCGGGAGGGGTGTGGCGTACCGCAAAACGGACGAAACGGACCGCCTACGGTCGAAGCGGGGGTCCTGTTGATTGGGAGGGGTGTGGCGTACCGCAAAACGGACGAAACAGACTTGTGTTGGAGCGCTACGGTCTAAATGGGGGTCCTGTTCATCAGGAGGGGTGTGGCATACCGCAAAACGGGACTCCACGGGATACTGTTCATCTCCACCGTCGACCTCCTCCAGCCTCCACGGGCTACCGTCGACCTCCTCCAGCCTCCACGGGCTCCTGTTCATCCAGCCTCCACCGCGCGCTACTCCACCGGCTACTGTTCAACCACCCCTCCACCGTCTACTGTTCATCCAGCCCTCCACACCACGGGGTCCTGTTCAACCACCCCTCCACGGGCACCCCTCCAGTCTACTGTTCATCCAGCCCTCCGCCACACCACGGGGTCCTGTTCATCCAGAAGCAATGCCACCGCTCACTGTTCATCCAACCCCCCCGCAACACTCACTGTTCATCCCAGAGGCAGCATCGATCGGCTTCAGTTAGCAGCAGTAGCAAAGGAATCGCTCGATCGGGTTCAGTTAATAGCCATCGATCAATCGCTCGGGTTCAGTAACGCGTAGCCTGCAGTGCAATCGCTCGGGTTCAGTTAGAGCCCAACGCCTCGCTCGGGTTCAGTTAGAGCCAACGCCTCGCACACACGCGCGTACGAGTATGAGATAAACGCGCATCGCTCGGCCACCGACCTCCCACCGTAACCGGGAACTCGCCGAAATTTTCCTCGCCCTCGCTTCTACCACGGTTTTTTCCGTCATGGACGGCCCAAAGAATGTCAATGCAGCTGCGTCTCTGGCCCGCCCAAGACGAAAAGCCCATTTTCTGTCATGATTTTTTGACATAGAAGTAGGAGCCCACCACATCTATTATGATACCGGGTTTTGTCACAATTATCATCATAGAAGTGTCATATGTATGACAGAAAAAAAATTCATTCGGCCCAAAATGTCACGGATGTGTCTTTTTTTGTAGTGATCTTGTGAAATTAATACTGCTTTGCTGAATCTTGTTATGAAAGATCAATTTTCCGGCCTTCCCAATGAAGATGCCACATCCCATCTTAATAATTTCGTTGATTTGTGTGATATGCAAAAGAAAAAAGATGTGGATAATGATATTGTTAAATTGAAGCTATTTCTACTCTCACTTAGAGATCGTGCTAAAACTTGGTTTTCATCTTTGCCTAAAAATAGTATTGATTCATGGAACAAGTGTAATGATGCTTTTATTTCTAAGTATTTTCCTCCTTCTAAGATCATCTCCCTTAGGAACAATTTTGGTAATAACGCGTATAGAGGTAATTTTAATCCTAGGCCGTTCCCTAGTAATTCCTATAATAATTATGGTAATTCCTACAACAATTCTTATGGAAATTATAATAAGATTCCCTCTGATTTTGAGAATAGTGTTAAAGAATTTATAAGTTCGCAAAAGAATTTCAATGCTTTGATTGAAGAAAAATTGCTTAAGATTGATGATTCGGCTAGAAACGTGGATATAATTTCTCTTGATGTTGATGCTTTGAAACTTAGATCTATTCCACCTAAGAATGATATCAATGAGTCTCTCAAAGCCATGAGAATTTCCATTGATGAGTGCAAAAAAAGAACCGCTAAGATGCGTGCTAAAAACGATTGGTTTATAAAAGCGTGTTCTTCTAGTTTCCATGAAAATAATGATGAAGATCTTAAAGTGATTGATGTGACTCCTATTGAATCTTTGTTTTCCAATGTAAATCTTAATAAATATGGGACTGGAGAAGATTCAACTTTAGTTAGAAGGCGTCCCAATGATTCAGAGTTTTTAGATCTTGATGCAAAAATTGATAAAAGTGGGATTGAAGAGGTCAAAACTTTAGGTAGCAATGAACCCACTCTTTTGGATTTCAAGAAATTTAATTATGATAATTGTTCTTTAATATATTGTATTTCCTTGTTGCAATCCATATTGAATTCTCCTCATGCTTATAATCAAAACAAAGCTTGTACTAAACATATCGTTGATGCTATGATGCAATCATTTGAAGAAAAGCTTGAATTGGAAGTTTCTATCCCTAGAAAACTTTATGATGAGTGGGAACCTACTATTAAGATCAAGATTAAAGATTATGAGTGTTATGCTTTGTGTGATTTGGGTGCTAGTGTTTCCATTATTCCAAAAACTTTATGTGATGTGTTAGGTTTTCGAGAATTTGATGATTGCTCTTTAAATTTGCATCTTGCGGATTCCACTATTAAGAAACCTACAGGAAGGAATAATGATGTTCTTATTGTTGAAAATAGGAATTATGTGCCCATAGATTTCATTGTTCTTGATATAGATTGCAATCCTACATGTCCTATTATTCTCGGTAGACCTTTCCTTAGAAAGATTGGTGCAATTATTGATATGAAAGAAGGAAACATTAGATTTCAATTTCCGTTAAGGAAAGGCATGGAACACTTTCCTATAAAGAAAATTAAATTGCCTTGTGAATCTATTATGAGAGACACTTCTGGATTGCATGCCAAAGATGGTAATACTTAGATCTATTAGTGTTTTTATGCTAGCTAGGGGCGTTAAACAATAGCGCTTGTTGGTAGGCAACCCAATTTTATTTTATTTTTTTGCTTTTTAGGTCATGTTTAGCAATAAGTTTTTCATCTATCCTCTGGTTAGATGTGGTTCTGTGTTTTAATTAGTGTTTGTGCCAAGTAAGACCTTTGGGATAGCCTACGGTGATAGTTGATTTGATCTTGCTGAAAAACAGAAACTTTTGCACGCACGAAAATAATTTTCGTAAATAACAGAAGCATGCTTTTTAGTTGATTCTTTTTGAAGAAGATTAACAAAACAAATTGCGTATGACTTCCTCATTTCTCAGGATTTTTGGAGTTGCAAAAGTATTTGAAATATCCAGATTGCTACAGACTATTCTGTTTTTGACAGATTCTGTTTTTCGCGTGTTGTTTGCTTATTTTGATGAATCTATGGCTAGTATCGGGGGTATGAACCATGGAGAAGTTGGAATACAGTAGATATTACACCAATATAAATAAAGAATGAGTTCACAACAGTACCAAAAGTGGTGATTTATTTTCTTATACTAAGAGAGCTTACGAGATTTTCTATTGGAGTTTTGTGTTGTGAACTTTTCAAGTTTTGGGTAAGGATTTGATGGACTATGGAATAAGGAGTGGCAAGAGCCTAAGCTTGGGGATGCCCAAGGTACCCCAAGGTAATATTCAAGGAGGCCAAAGAGCCTAAGCTTGGGGATGCCTTGGGAAGGAAAACGGAAAAGAAGGCGAATAAAACGACAAGGGTGAAGTGGGGGAAAGGAAAACGAGAGGCAAATGGGAAATAACGTAATGCGAGGGATAAGAATTTGTGATGGGTACTTGGTATGTCTTGACTTGACTTGACTTGGCGTAGATCTCCTCGGCAACGGCGCAAGAAATCCTTCTTGCTACCTCTTGAGCTTGCATTGGTTTTTCCCTTGAAGAGGAAAGGGTGATGCAGCAAAGTAGCGTAAGTATTTCCCTCAGTTTTTGAGAACCAAGGTATCAATCCAGTAGGAGACTACACACAAGTCGCCTCATACCTACACAAACAAATAAGAACCTTGCAACTAACGCGATAAAGGGGTTGTCAATCCCTTCACGGCCACTTGCAAAAGTGAGATCTGACAGAGACAATATGATAAATATTTTTGGTATTTTTATGATATAAACTGAAAGTAAAGGATGCAAAGTAAAAATAGATTGGAAACTTATATGATGGAAAATAGACCCAGGGGCCATAGGTTTCACTAGTGGCTTCTCTCAAGATAGCATAAGTATTACGGTGGGTGAATGAATTACTATCGAGCAATTGATAGAAAAGTGCATAATTATGAGATTATCTAGGCATGATCATGTATATAGGCATCACGTCTGCGACAAATAGACCGAAACGATTCTGCATCTACTATTATTACTCCACACATCGACCGCTATCCAGCATGCATCTAGAGTATTAAGTTCATAAGAATGGAGTAACGCATTAGGCAAGATGGCATGATGTAGAGGGATAAACTCAAGCAATATGATATAAACCCCATCTTTTTATCCTTGATGGCAACAATACAATACGTGCCTTGCTTCCCCTGCTATCACTAGGAAAGGACACCACAAGATTGAACCCAAAGCTAAGCACTTCTCCAATTGCAAGAAAGATCAATCTAGTAGGCCAAACCAAACTGATAATTCGAAGAGACTTGCAAAGATAACAAATCATACATAAAATAATTCAGAGGAGATTCAAATATTGTTAGATAATCTTGATCATAAACCCACAATTCATCGGATCTCGACAAACACACCGCAAAAAGAGTTACATTGAATAGATCTCCAAGAAGATCGAGGAGAACTTTGTGTTGAGATCCAAAGAGAGATAAGAAGTCATCTAGCTAATAACTATGGACCCGAAGGTCTGTGGTAAACTACTCACACATCATTGGAGAGGCTATGGTGTTTATGTAGAGGCCCTCCGTGATTGATTCCCCCTCCAGCGGAGCGCCTGAAAGGCTCCAAGATGGAATCTCATGGGTACAGAATGTTGCGGCGGTGGAAATAGGGTTTCGTGGTGCTCCTGGATGTTTTCAGGGTATATGGGTATATATAGGAGGAAGAAGTAGGTCGGTGGAGCTGCGAGGGGCACACGAGGGTGGGGGCGCGCCCAGGGGCAGGCACGCCTCCCTGCCTCGTGGCCTCCTTGCTTCTTTCTTGACGTCTACTCCTAGTCCTCTGGATCACGTTCATTTCAAAAATAACTCTCCCGAAGGTTTCATTCCATTTGGACTCCGTTTGATATTCCTCTTCTGCGAAACACTCAAATAGGCAAAAAAGACAGCAATTTGCACTGGGCCTTCAGTTAATAGGTTAGTCCCAAAAATAATATAAAAGTGCTTAGTAAAGCCCGTTAAACATCCAAAACAGATAATATAATAGCATGGAACAATCAAAAATTATAGATACGTTGGAGACGTATCAAGCATCCCCAAGCTTAATTCCTGCTCGTCCTCGAGTAGGTAAATGATAAAAACAGATTTTTTTGATGTGGAATGCTAGCTAGCATGTTTCTCAATGTAATTTCCTTTATTGTGGCATGAATGTTCAGATCCGAAAGATTCAAGACAAAAGTTTAATATTGACATGGAAATAATAGTATTTCAAGCATACTAACAAACCAATCATGTCTTCTCAAAATAACATGGCCAAAGAAAGTTATCCCTACAAAATCATATAGTCTGGCTATGCTCTATCTTCTTCACACAAAGTATTTAATCATGCACAACTCCGTTGACAAGCCAAGAAATTGTTTCATACTTTTGATGTTCTCAAAATTTTTCAATCTTCACGCAATACATGCGTGTGAGCCATGGACATAGCACTATATGTGGAATAGAATGGTGGTTGTGGAGAAGACAAAAAGGAGAAGATAGTCTCACATCAACTAGGCGTATCAACAGGCTATGGAGATGCCCATCAATAGATATCAATGTGAGTGAGTAGGGATTGCCATGCAACGGATGCACTAGAGCTATAAGTGTATGAAAGCTCGACAAAAGAAACTAAGTGGGTGTGCATCCAACTCGCTTGCTCACGAAGACCTAGGGCATTTTGAGGAAGCCCATCATTGGAATATACAAGCCAAGTTCTACAATGTAAAATTCCCACTAGTATATGAAAGTGACAACATAGGAGACTCTCTATCATGAAGATCATGGTGCTACTTTGAAGCACAAGTGTGGAAAAAGGATAGTAACATTGTCCCTTCTCTCTTTTTCTCTCATTTTTTGATTTGGGGCTTTCTCTCGTTTTTTATGGCCTCTTTTTTTTTCTTTTTCGTCTGGAGTCTCATCCCGACTTGTGGGGGAATCATAGTCTCCATCATCCTTTCCTCCATTGGGACAATGCTCTAATAATGATGATCATCACACTTCTATTTTCTTACAACTCAAAAATTACAAATCAATACTTGGGACAAAATATGATTCTATGTGAATGCCTCCGGCGGTGTACCGGGATATGCAATGAATCAAGAGTGACATGTATGAAAGAATTATGAATGGTGGCTTTGCCACAAATACGATGTCAACTACATGATCATGCAAAGCAATATGACAATGATGAAATGTGTCATAACAAACGGAACGGTGGTAAGTTGCATGGCAATATATCTCGGAATGGCTATGGAAATGCCAAAATAGGTAGGTATGGTGGCTGTTTTGAGGAAGGTATATGGTGGGTGTATGATACCGGTGAAAGGTGCGCGGTATTAGAGAGGCTAGCAATGGTGGAAGGGTGAGAGTGAGTATAATCCATGGACTCAACATTAGTCATAACGAACTCACATACTTATTGCAAAAATCTATTAGTTATCGAAACAAAGTACTACATGCATGCTCCTAGGGGGATAGATTGGTAGGAAAAGACCATCGCTCGTCCCCGACCGCCACTCATAAGGAAGACAATCAATAAATAAATCATGCTCCGACTTCATCACATAACGGTTTACCATACGTGCATGCTACGGGAATCACAAACTTTAGCACAAGTATTTCTCAAATTCACAACTAATCAACTAGAATAACTCTAATATCACCATCTTCATATCTCAAAACAATCATCAAGTATCGAACTTCTCATAGCATTCAATGCACTTTATATGATAGTTTCTATTATACCCATCTTGGATGTTCATCATATTAGGACTAATTTTATAGACAAAGCAAACTACCATGCTGTTCTAAAAGACTCTCCAAATAATATAAGTGAAGCATGAGAGATCAATAATTTCTATAAAATAAAACCACCACCGTGCTCTAAAAAGATATAAATGAAGCACTAGAGCAAAATTATCTAGCTCAAAAGATATAAGTGAAGCACATAGAGTATTCTAATAAATTACGATTCATGTGTGTCTCTCCCAAAAGGTGTGTACATCAAGGATGATTTTGGTAAACTAAAATCAAAGACTCAAATCATACAAGATGCTCCAAGCAAAACACATATCATGTGGTGAATAAAAATATAGCCTCAAGTAAAGTTACCGATAGACGAAGACGAAAGAGGGGATGCCTTCCGGGGCATCCCCAAGCTTAGGCTTTTGGTTTTCCTTGAATTTTACCTTGGGGTGCCTTGGTCATCCCCAAGCTTAGGCTCTTGCCACTCATTATTCCATAATCCATCAAATCTTTACCCAAAACTTGAAAACTTCACAACACAAAACTTAACAGAAAATCTCATGAGCTCCGTTGGTATAAGAAAGAAAATCACCATCATAAGGTATTGTAATGAACTCATTCTTTATTTATATTGGTATTAAACCTACTTTATTCCAACTTCTCTATGGTTCATACCCTCTGATACTAGCCATAGATTCACCAAAATTAGCAAACAACACACGAAAAACAGAATCTGTCAAAAACAGAATAGTGTGTAGTAATCTGGATCAAGCGTATACTTCTATAACTCAAAAAATACTAAAATAAATTCATGGACGCGAGTAATTTGTCTATTAATCATCATAAAAAAGAATCAACTAAATAGCACTCTCCAGTAAAAAGTTGTAGCTAATCTTGTGAGCGCTAAAGTTTCTGTGTTTTAGAGCAAGATCATAAAGACTTCACCCAAGTCTTCCCAAAGGTTCTACTTGGCACAAACACTAATTAAAACATAAAACCACATCTAAACAGAAGCTATATGAATTATTTGTTACTAAACAGAACCAAAAAGCAAGAAACAAAAATAAAATTGGGTTGCCTCCCAACAAGCGCTATCGTTTAACGCCCCTAGCTAGGCATAAAGGCAAGAATAGATCTAGGTATTATCATCTTTGGTAGGCAATTCTTCAATTGAACACTTATAACCCTTAGGAGTTTCCTTCTTTTTATTAATGATCAAACTCCCAGGGAAGAAATCGAGAAAATCATTTGTAGCAAAAGGTTCATTAATGATAGCGAGAAAGTTGGGGTGAAAACTTACGGATTTGAGATCCGCATTTCCCTTACAAGAAGTTTCACCCTTATTATTAGGAACATACATCAATTTGGCAATTTTAGCATTAGGAGGTTTTGGAGTATTTTTCACGGAAGAAAAGGCAGACCCTAAATTGGTAATAATATCCTCAATTTTATGAATTCTTGTGGAATCTTGATCTATCTTTTCGTTAACTATGGGTTCCTTTTCTTTAAAATTTTTAAGAGCAACTCCTACCTTAGATTCGTATTGGGTAATTTGGTTGTGGATCTTATTATCCAAATTTCCAATCAACTCTACGGTAGCAACTTTATTTTCAATAATTTCAAGTCTTTGCATCACATGTTCCAAAGTTAAAATAGTTCCATTAACCAAAAGAGGTGGTGGGCCAAACAAATCTATCATAGCATTACAAGAATCAAAGGTATGGCTACCCAAGAAATTCCCTCCGGTAATGGTATCAAGAATATATCTGTTCCAAGGAGTGATGCCTACATAAAAATTGCGAAGAAGAACGGAAGTAGATTGCTTCCTAGTAGATCTATTTTGGGTATTGCAAATTCTATGCCAAGCATCTTTTAGATTTTCTCCCTCCCTTTGTTTAAAATTAAGAACTTCATGATCGGGAGTACTAACAATGATAGAAGGACTAGCCATGACGACACACGACGACACAAGAAGCAAGCGAAGAAAAAGCAAACAGAAAAGAAGGCGAATAAAATGGCAAGGGTGAAGTGGGGGAGAGGAAAACGAGAGGCAAATGGCAAATAATGTAATGCGAGGGATAAGAGTTTGTGATGGGTACTTGGTATGTCTTGACTTGACTTGACTTGGCATAGATATTTTTTAGATAAAAGGCATATGCCCGACTTTATAAATAAAGCCACCAGGCAGAGTTACATCACAATCACCAGACCAACAAAGTATCACATCAACAACTAACAAGTACAAATACATGGCTACCTAGCCAATCATGGCGCGCAGGCCAATTCGAAACCAAAAGGGACAGGAGACTAAGTCATCATTCGGGATCGCCGCAACAGGGAGGAGGCCGTAGACCGCATCTTAGATAGCATATCATCAAAAGCCTCGAGGTCCGCCTCCTTAGTCAATAATCTCCACTTCTGCAAGAAGACACTAGCTTTAAATAAGCAGCTCACAGGGTTAACCGAAAAGATATGCTCAATAGTAAACTTGTTTCTAGTAGTCCACAGCGACCAACAAATCGCTGCCCAACCAACCCAGAACACCCTTTTAGTCAGCCCAGAAAAAGCAGTGGCACAACGCCGCAAGTCTTCGAAGGACAAGGGATGCCAATTAATGTGAAGCCAATGTCGAATGCAGCTCCAAAGAAACTTGTCCAAAGAGTAGTGAAAGAAAATATGCTCGGTGTTTTCAATGGCCCCACATAAAACACATTTATCAGATCCTGGGCCGTTCCTTTTCCAGATTTGATCAGCCGCAAGAAGCTTCCCACAGAAAGCTTGCCACATGAAGATTTTGATCTTAGGCGGGATACGGGCCTTCCAAATATTCTTGAATTTCGCTGTATGTGAGCCGGAGATAAGCTTAGCGTAGGCAGACTTAACTGAAAACCGACCAGAAGAGGAGTGAGGCCAGACAACCATGTCATCTTCGTCCAAGAGCTCAGGGAAGCAGGCAGTAAGACGTTGCCAGTCTTCCAACTCTGCAGGAGAAAGGGGTCGACGGAGGGCTAGGTCCCAATTATTAACCGAGAGCTCAAAGATAGAGATCTCTGGATCAGAGCAATAAGAGAATAAAACCGGAAAAGCCACCGCGAGAGTGGAGTCCCCGACCCAGCAGTCTAACCAGAAACGAGTGAACTTACCATTCCTAACTACAAACTTGACCAAAGACTGGAAAATCGGACGAACTTTAACGAGCTGAAGCCAGAACTGGGAACCACCCGAAGAAGAAGCAAACATGGGACTCGAGATCGGGAAGTATTTAGCCTTGAGAAAGGATAACCAGAGGGGGCACTCCTCGAGGAACATGATTTTCCACCACCATTTTATCATGAGGCACTTGTTCATAACCGACGTATTAATGATCCCTAACCCCCCATGTTCTTAGGCCTACAGATTAGGTTCCATTTCACCATCCTATATTTGCGCTTGTTGTCGGAAGAGTTCCAGTAAAAAGCACCCCTGTGCTTGTCAAAGCCCACGTGGATCCCTCCAGACAGGAGGTAGAAGCCCATTAAGAACATTGGGA
This sequence comes from Aegilops umbellulata, assembly GCA_032464435.1. Taxonomy (NCBI): domain Eukaryota; kingdom Viridiplantae; phylum Streptophyta; class Magnoliopsida; order Poales; family Poaceae; genus Aegilops; species Aegilops umbellulata. Next base: position 406,127,684 of record CP136054.1, on the reverse strand, counting down.
GTGAAGACAAACATGCATTGGTGAGGGCAACCTTGCCCACTTGTGCATTATAATGCCCTCTCCACGGTAAGACCCTATTCCCCACCTTGGTGACTGCCGAGTGAAATCCTTAGCCAATAACTTATGGGGGGAAATCAGAAGGCCCAAATATTTGGAAGGGAAGGACCCTAGAGAATAGTTTGGGAGATGCGCAACTCTCTGAGCCTCGGAATCAGTAACCCTAGTGACAATGACTTCACTCTTAGAAAAGTTGATTTTAAGACCCGAAAGAGCTTCAAAACATAGAAGCAGGAATTTCAAATGAGTAATACTGGCCTCGTTAAGCTCAACCAAAATGATGGTGTCGTCCGCGTATTGAAGATGAGTGATGCCATTGGGAATAAGGTGAGAGCTGACAGGAGTGATGTGACCGGCAAGAGCAGCCCGAGACATGATATGACAGAGGGCATCCGCGACAAAATTTAAGAGGAGGGGGGAAGCCGGGTCTCCTTGTCTAAGGCCCCTACCATTAGCAAAAAAGTTACTGATCTGCCCATTGACCGACACGGATCTCCCCGGCAACGGCGCCAAAATCCTTCTTCCTACCTCTTGAGCTTGCGTTGGTTTTTACCTTGAAGAGGAAAGGGTGATGCAGCAAAGTAGCGTAAGTATTTACCTCAGTTTTTGAGAACCAAGGTATCAATCCAGTAGGAGACTACACACAAGTCGCCTCGTACCTAACAAACAAATAAGAACCTTGCAACGAACGCGATAAAGGGGTTGTCAATCCCTTCACGGCCACTTGCAAAAGTGAGATCTGATAGAGACAATAAGATAAATATTTTTGTTATTTTTATGATATAAACTTAAAGTAAAGGATGCAAAGTAAAAATAGATTGGAAACTTATATGATGGAAAATAGACCCGGGGGCCATAGGTTTCACTAGAGGCTTCTCTCAAGATAACATAAGTATTACAGTGAGTGAACGAATTACTGTCGAGCAATTGATAGAAAAGTGCATAATTATGAGAATATCTAGGCATGATCATGTACATAGGCATCATGTCCTCGACAAATAGACCGAAACGATTCTGCATCTACTACTATTACTCCACACATCAACTGCTATCCAGCATGCATCTAGAGTATTAAGTTCATAAGAACGGAGTAACACATTAGGCAAGATGACATGATGTAGAGGGATAAACTCAAGCAATATGATATAAACCCCATATTTTTATCCTCTATGGCAACAATACAATACGTGCCTTGTTGCCCCTGCTGTCACTCGAAAAGGACACCGCAAGATTAAACCCAAAGCTAAGCACTTCTCCCATTGTAAGAAAGATCAATGTAGTAGGCCAAACGAAACTGATAATTCAAAGATACTTGCAAAGATAACAAATCATACATGAAAGAATTCAGAGGAGATTCAAATATTGTTCATAGATAATGTTGATCATAAACCCACAATTCATTGGATCTCGACAAACACACCGCAAAAAGAGTTACATCGAATAGATCTCCAAGAAGATTGAGGAGAACTTTGTATTGAGATCCAAAGAGAGAGAAGAAGCCATCTAGCTAATAAGTATGGACCCGAAGGTCTGTGGTAAACTACTCACACATCTTTTGAGAGGCTATGGTGTAGGTGTAGAAGCCCTCCGTGATCGATTCCCCCTCCAGCGGAGCACCGGAAAAGGCTCCAAGATGGGATCTCACGGGTACAGAAGGTTGCGGGGGTGGAAATAGGGTTTCGTGGTGCTCCTGGATGTTTTCAGGGTATATGGGTATATATAGGAGGAAGAAGTAGGTCAGTAGAGCTGCAAGGGGCCCACGAGGGTGGGGGGTGCGCCCAGGGGGGTCAGGTGCGCCTCCCTGCCTCGTGGCCTCCTCGCTTCTTTCTTGACGTCCACTCCAAGTCCTCTAGATCACGTTTGTTCCAAAAATAAATCTCCTGAAGGTTTCATTCTGTTTGGACTCCGTTTGATATTCCTTTTTTGCGAAACACTGAAATAGGCAAAAAACAGCAATTTGCACTGGGCCTTCGGTTAATAGGTTAGTCCCAAAAATAACATAAAAGTGCTTAGTAAAGCGCATTAAACATCCAAAACAGATAATATAATAGCATGGAACAATAAAAAATTATAGATACGTTGGAGACGTATCAGCAACCCAACTTGTATCTTTTTGCTTTTTGGTTTTCTTGCTGTTTTCAATAAAATACCCACTTATGCCTCTGGTTAGAAGTGTTTTTGTGGTTTAAATTAGTGTTTGTGCCAAGCAAAGCCTTTGGGGTATGTTGGGTGATAGTTGGTTTGATCTTGTTGAAAAACAGAAACTTTTCCGCCCAGAAAAATAATTTTAATAAATCACATAAACGTGATTTTGCTGTAAATGTTTTACACAAGACTGATATACAAATTTCCCACGTTTTCCCAATTTTTCAGAATTTTTGGAGTTACATAAGTATTCGAAGTTCCCTGATTGCTATAAACTGTTCTGTTTTCTTTGCGTTGTGTGCTTGTTTTGATGATTCTATGGTTTTCTTTGAAGAGTTTTTGCCATAGAAAAGTTGGAATACAGTAGATATAATGCAAAAGTAAAATATGAAAGGGTTTGCAATAGTACTTATAGTAGTGATTTGCTTTCTTATACTAACAGATCTCACAAAGGTTTTGTTGAGTTTTGTGTGATTGAAGTTTTCAAGTTTTGGGTGATATTACGATGGATGAAGGAATAAGGAGTAAGAATAGACTAAGCGTGGGGATGCCCATGGCATCCCAAGCTATTATCCAAAGAGAACCAAGCAACTAAGCTTGGGGATGCCCGAGTGGCATCCCCTCTTTCTTCTAACGACCATCGGTATTTTACTCGAAGCTATATTTTTATTTGTCACATATTATGAGTTTTGCTTGGAGCGTCTTATATGATATGAGTATTTGCTTGTTTTGATTTTTATTTCAAGTCTTGAATCCTTGCTGGACACACCTATTTGAGAGAGCCAAAATTATGCTATAACTTGTTAGAATTGCTCTGTATGCTTCACTTAAATCTTTATAAGCTATGGAATTGCTCTAGTGCTTCACTTATATATCTTTGAGCACAGTGTGCTTTGTTATTTTTGAACAAATGCTCTCATGCTTCACTTAGATTTATTTGGGAGTTAGTAATTTTTTTAAGAAATTCTCGCTTGCTTCACTTATATTATTTTGAGAGAAATTCTCGCTTGCTTCACTTATATTTGTTTGAGCTTATTAAAAAAGCAACATATGAAACTAGTCCCAAAGTGATAGATATCCAAGGAGGATATAATAAAAACTTTCATGAAGATCATTGGACAAAATAAACTTGATTCTTTGTAATAGTTTTGAGATATGATGATGTGATATGTGAGTCATGTTGATGAGTAATTATGCTTTATGCTTTAGTAAGAATATTGGTGTTAAGGTTGGTGATTCCCTATGCAAGCACAAAAGTCAATAGTTATGCAATGAAATTACATCCTACTTGCGGTGTATTATTCGGTGTTAATTATGCTCAATGCTCGCTTCTGAGATTTTTTGTTTCTTGATTGGTCGCTTCTCAATCTTTTGCTAGCCTTCGTTTTGCACTAAGTATGATCACAACTTGTGCATCCAAAATCCTTTAAACCAGTTTTGCCATGTGAGTCCACTACAACTACTTATATGCGGTATTTCCATGCCATTCTAAGCAAATTTGTATGTGCCATCTCTAATTTTCAAAAAATAAAGTTCTCTTTTGTGTGCTTGTACCGCTCATGAAACGGTAGGGGGTGGCTAATATATTTCCATGCTAGATGTGTTATTCTCATGATGAGTGTTTATACACTTGTCATTGCACGAGAGTAGGGCAAAGGTATTAGGGATGCCTAGTCCCGAAATGAAAAATGAATTTACTTTATGTTGTCAAATATAAATTCCTTGGAAAGTGTTGGTATGGAAGGCACCCGTGGATATGGTTAGCCATGGAAAGTGAAAGTATGGTGGAAAAAGGAATAAACTTTATTTTTTGTTTGGGAACCGCCTATGATATATCTAGAATGGAAAGTATTGGGAACTACTCGATCATTTTCGTTAACAGGAAAAGCATGCCTCCCAAAATTTTTTTATCTATCTTTTTCGCTTTGAGCTCTGGCACCTCTAGAAATCCCTACTTCCCTTTTCGAAGGGCCTTTCATTTACTTTATGCAATTTTTTTTCTTGAGTCTCCATCTTCTCTTATAAAGCACCAACTAAGGGGCACTATGATCGTACTTGAGCATTGTGTGTAGCTAATATGCGAGTTTGTTTCATGAATGGATCAATGATTGAGCATAATGGGCTAAGGATAACTTGCTTTAGTGTTGATATTTTGAAAGACATGGTTGCTTGTTGATATGCTTGAGTATTGAAGTCCTCATGTCAAAACTAGACTATGGCTTTGAACCATATAAAATTCCAAATGTTCATGCTACAAAGAAAAGAATATGTGATGAACATGTTAGGCAGCATTCCACATCAAAAATTCTGTTTTTATCATTTACCTACTCGAGGATGAGCAGGAATTAAGCTTGGGGATGCTGATACATCTCCAATGTATCTATAATTTTTTTATTGTTCCATGTTGTTATATTTTCATTCTTGGATGTTTTACAATCATTTTATATCATTTTTTGGTACTAACCAATTGACATAGTGCCTAGTGTCAGTTACTGTTTTTTGAATGTTTTTTACATCACAGGAAATCAATACAAAAGGGAGTCCAAACGCAGCGAAACTTTTTGTGGATTTTTTTGGACCAGAAGACATCTAGTCAGCCAAAGAAGTAACGAAGAGGGAGCCCGAGGTGAGCACAAGACATCTAGAGGACTCCCGTAGGGTTTCTTATCTGGTATTTGGGTTTTGTTTGGCCAACTTGATCTATTTATCTAGCAATGGGAGGAGGTGCTCTGTGATGGGTTCCATCTTACGGTGCTTGATCCCAGTGATAGAAGCAGAAAGGAAAATGTATGTATCATTGCTATTAAGGATAACAAGATGGGGTTTATTTCTACATAAATAGATCTTGTCTACAACATGTCATCGTTCTTATTGCATTACTCTATTTTTCCATGAACTTAATACACTAGATCCATGCTGGATAGCGGTCGATGTGTGGAGTAATAGTAGTAGATGCAGGCAGGAGTCGGTCTACTAATCTTGGATGTCATGCCTATATAATGATCATTGGCTGGATATCATCATGATTATTTGAAGTTCTATCAATTGCCCAATAGTAATTCGTTTACCCACCGTTTGCTATTTTTCTCGAGAGAAGACACTAGTGAAATCTACGGCCCCCAGGTCTCTTCTTTATTATATTTGTCTTTGCGACCTATTTTTATTTGCTTTTATTTTCAGATCTATTAATCCAAAAATACAAAAATAGTTTGCTATACTCTATTTTATTCGCGATCTATTTATTCGATCTACTATGATTTTATTCCTTCTACTTGCTAATTTCTGGCGCCGTTGCCCGAACGGGATTGACAACCCCTTTAACATGTCGGGTTGCGAGTATTTGTTATTTGTGTGCACGTGTTGTTCATGTAGTGTTGCGTGGTTCTCCTACTAGTTTGATAACCTTGGTCTCATCACTGAGGGAAATACCTACCGTTGTTGTGTGATACGTCACCAACGTATCTATAATTTTTGATTGCTCCATGCTATATAACTACTGTTTTGGGCAATGTTGGGCTTTATTATCCACTTTTATATTATTTTTGGAACTAACCTATTAACCGGAGGCCCAGCCCAGAATTGCTGTTTTTTTGCCTATTTCAGTGTTTCGAAGAAAAGGAATATCAAACGGAGTCAAAACAGAACGAAATCAACTGGAGAAGTTATTTTTGGAAGGAAAGCTATAGGATGGACTTGGACCCCACGTCAGGAGCCAAGGGAGGTGCTCACGAGGGTGGGGGCGCGCCCCCTGCCTCGTGGGGCCCTCGAAGCTCCACCGACGTACTTCCTGCACCCATATATACTCACCTACCCTAAAACTTCCAGAACGGAGATTAGATCGGGAGTTCCGCCGCCGCAAGCCTCTGTAGCCACCAAAAGTCAATCGGGACCCTGTTTCGGCACCCTGCCGGAGGGGGGAACCCTCACCGGTGGCCATCTTCATCATCCCGGCGCTCTCCATGACGAGGAGGGAGTTGTTCACCCTCGGGGCTGAGGGTATGTACCAGTAGCTATGTGTTTGATCTCTCTCTCTCTTTCTCTCATGTTCTTAATTTGGCACGATCTTGATGTATCGCGAGCTTTACTATTATAGTTGGATCTTGTGTTGCTTCTCCCCCTCTACTCTCTTGTAATGGATTGAGTTTTCCCTTTGAATTAATCTTATCGGATTGAGTCTTTAATGACTTGAGAACACTTGATGTATGTCTTGCCGTGCGTATCTGTGGTGACAATGGGATATCACGTGATTCACTTGATGTATGTTTTGGTGATCAACTTGCGGGTTCCGCCCATGAACCTATGCATAGGGGTTGGCACACGTTTTCGTCTTGATTCTCCGGTAGAAACTTTGGGGCACTCTTTGAAGTACTTTGTGTTGGTTTGAATAGATGAATCTGAGATTGTGTGATGCATATCATATAATCATGCCCACGGATACTTGAGGTGACATTGGAGTATCTAGGTGACATTAGGGTTTTGGTTGGTTTGTGTCTTAAGGTGTTTTTCTAGTACGAACTCTAGGGCTGTTTGTGACACTTATAGGAATAGCCCAATGGATTGATTGGAAAGAATAACTTTGAGGTGGTTTCGTACCCTGCCATAATCTCTTCGTTTATTCTCCGCTATTAGTGACTTTGGAGTGACTCTTTGTTGTATGTTGAGGGATAGTTATATGATCCAATTATGTTATTATTGTTGAGAGAACTTGCGCTAGTGAAAGTATGAAACCTAGGCCTTGTTTCAAAGCATTGCAATGCCGTTTATGCTCACTTTTATCATTATTTACCTTGCTGTTTTTATATTTTCAGATTACAAAAACCTATATCTACCTTCCATATTGCACTTGTATCACCATCTCTTCGCCGAACTAGTGCACCTATACAATTTACCGGGTGTGTTGGGGACACAAGAGACTATTTTTTATTTGGTTGCAGGGTTGTTTGAGAGAGACTATCTTCATCCTACGCCTCCCATGGATTGATAAACCTTAGGTCATCCACTTGAGGGAAATTTGCTACTGTACTACAAACCTCTGCACTTGGAGGCCCAACAGCGTCTACAAGAAGAAGGTTGTGTAGTAGACATCAAGCTCTTTTTTGGCGCCGTTGTCGGGGATGCTAGGTAAGCGGCACTCACACCCCGTCAATCAAGCTCTTTTCTGGCGCCGTTGCCAGGGAGGTGAGTGCTTGAAGGTATATCTTTAGATCTTGCAGTCGAATCTTTTTGTTTCTTGTTTAGCACTAGTTTAGTTTATAAAAGAAAACTACAAAAAAATGGAATTGAATTTACCTCAAACGCTTCATCTTTTTAATATCTTTCGTGAGTATGATGGAAAGTAAAATTGTGCCAAATTGTTAGAAGAAGAATGCATTAAAATGTTTGGCACTAAAACTTTGAATGATGAGCATGATTGCAATGTTGTTAGTATGAACTCCTTGAATATCCATGGTACTAATGATGATTGCACTAGTTATGATGAAAATGTCTCTTATAAACATGTCAATTTTTGTGGAGTGCATTGGGTTTGCAAGTACAACCAAATAGGGAAGATAGATATTGCAAGAGGCATAAGTACTTAGAAACTAAATGGTTGCAAGAAAGGCTAGATGCATGTGCTGAAAACTTATTTTTTTCTTAGCCATACTTGTGAACTTTGCATTGAACGTGATCATTTTAGTACCCAATGCAAATTGTTTCATGATCGTACCGTGTCCAAAAATTGTGATGACTTGATTTCCCTTGCACATCATAATGAACTTAGTTTGCTCTTGGGTTATGAAGAAATGAAACGTATAACTAAGGTTATTCCAGACTTTGCCCTTGATATAGTTCTTCATTTTGATCTAGAAGAAATTTATATGTATTGTGCGGTGAATTGCATTGAAAATCCTTATATTGCCAATTACATAAAGAAAAGAAAACAAATAGAGGATGAAGAGAATACTAACGAAAGGGAAGAGACTTCCCAATATCCTCCTATTATTTCTTATGATGAATCAGGTAACGAGGAGGAGCCTTCTATTCAACCAATTTCATTAATAAGGAGCTCCAAAAAGAGGATTGAACCCACACATGATGTGGTGAAGAAGAAAAGAAAAAGGAAGAGAGGTAAAAAGGTATCTCTCCCAAATAAGGTTGCTCCTATTATTGTTGTGCCTCATGAAAATGAATCAAAAATAATTGTGGAAGATGATGCACTTGACGATGATCTAGTTATGCCTATTGCTTGTTGTGATGATTATGATTGGGAAGATAATGATACTTCTTATGATCTTGAAAATCTTTTTGGCACTTGCTTGGAAGAATATAATAATTGCTATACTATCGGTGCTATCTATACTATTAATGATGAGAGTGATTATGCTTATGATATGAAAAGGCCCAAGCTTGGGGAAGCTATGTCTGATGATGATGACATATTTGAGAATATATTTGCTGTAATTAATGTTTGTCCCAAGCTTGGGGATGCTATGTTTAATAATGATAATATTTTTAGCCTCCCAAGTTTTGATATGCAAAGTTGTTATGATGATAGCATGCCTTCTACCTATGATGATTATATTGATGAAAGTGGGTTTGGAAGAGTGTAAACTTTAGGAAGTAGTGATCCCACTATTTTGGAGGATTTTGAATCTTATAATATTTATAAAAGTGGATTTGGAGAGGTTATGACTTTATTTAGTGATGTATCCACTATCTTGGAAGAGGTTTCAATCTATTATGATGAGAACAAAGTTACTACTTATGATGATTATTGTGATAAAACTTATGCTATAAAAAGTAGTGATGATTATATTTATAAAACTTGTCATGATTATGATTACCCTTTTTCTGAACTTTACTCTTTTAATGTGGAAACAATTTATAGTATTCAAGTCTCTTATGATACTCCCACTATCCCGAATGAGAAGAATTTTGCTTATGTGGAGAGTAGTAAATTTTCTATGCTTGTAGATCATGAAAAGAATGCTTTAGGTGCTGGTTATATTGTTGAATTCATTCATGATGCTACTGGAAATTATTATTAGGTAGTAATATATGCTTGTAGGAATTGCAATAATATCAAGCTTCCTCTCTATGTGTTGAAAATTTTGAAGTTATGCTTGTTTTGCCTTCCTATGCTAGTTGATTATTGTTCCCATAAGTTGTTTGCTCACAAAATCCCTATGCATAGGAAGTGGGTTAGGCTTAAATGTGCTAGTCATATTCTTCATGATGCTCTCTTTATGTTTCAATTCTTATCTTTTATGCGAGCATCATTGAAATCATCATGCCTAGCTAGGGGCATTAAACGATAGCGCTTGTTGGGAGGCAACCCAATTTTATTTTAGTTTCTTACTTTTTGGTTCTGTTTAGTAATAATTAATCCATCTAGCTTCTGTTTAGATGTGTTTTGTGTTTTAGTCAGTGTTTGTGCCAAGTAGAACCTTTGGGAAGACTTGGGTGAAGTCTTTATGATCATGCTGTAAAAACAGAAACTTTAGCGCTCACGAGATTAGCTAGAACTTTTTACTGGGGAGCGCTATTTAGTTGATTGTTTTTGCAGATGATTACTAGACAAATTCCTCAGGTCCACCAATTTATTTTAGAATTTTAGGAGTTCCAGAAGTTTGCGTTAGTTACATATTTCTACAGACTGTTCTGTTTTTGACAGATTCTGCTTTTCGTGTATTGTTTGCTTATTTTGATGAATCTATGGCTAGTAAAATAGTTTATAATCCATAGATAAGTTGGAATACAGTAGGTTTAACACCAATATAAAGAAAGAATGAGTTCATTACAGTACCTTGAAGTTGTTTTTTGTTTTCTTTCGCTAACGGAGCTCACGAGTTTTCTGCCAAGTTTTGTGTTGTGAAGTTTTCAAGTTTTGGGTAAAGATTCGATGGACTATGGAATAAGGAGTGGCAAGAGCCTAAGCTTGGGGATACCCAAGGAACCTCAAGGTAATATTCAAGGATAACCAAGAGCATAAGCTTGGGGATGCCCCGGAAGGCATACCTTCTTTCGTCTTCGTTCATCGGTAACTTTACTTGGAGCTATATTTTTATTCACTACATGATATGTGTTTTGCTTGGAGCCTCATTTTATTTTCTTTTGTTTTGCTTGCTGTTTGAATAAAATACCAAGATCTGAAATTCTTAAATGTTAGAGAGTCTTCACATGGTTGCATAATTATTTAACTACTCATTGATCTTCACTTATATCTTTCGGAGTAGTTTGTTATTGCTCTAGTGCTTCACTTATATCTTTTAGAGCACGGCGGTGGATTTATTTTGAAGAAATAGATGAACTCTCATGATTCACTTAGATTATTTTGAGAGTCTTAAATAGCAAGGTAATTTGCTTTAATAATCATAATATGTTAAGCATAAATGGTTTGTAAAAATTCTTATGAGTGTGTTGAATACTAAGAAAAGTTTGATGCTTGATAATTGTTTTGAGATATAAAGATGGTGATATTAGAGTCATGCTAGTTGAGTAGTTGTGAATTTGAGAAATACTTGTGTTAAAGTTTGTGATTCCCGTAGCATGCACGTATGGTGAACCGTTATGTGATGAAGTCGGAGCATGATTTATTTATTGATTGTATTCCTTATGAGTGGCAGTCGGGGGCGAGCGATGGTCTTTTCCTACCAATCTATCCCCCTAGGAGCATGCGCGTAATACTATGCTTTGATAACTTCTAGATTTTTTCAATAAGTATATGAGTTCTTTATGACTAATGTTGAGTCCATGGATTATACGCATTTTTCCCATCCTTCCACCATTGCTAGCCTCTCTAATACCGCACACTTTTCTCCGGTATCATACAACCACCATATACCTTCCTCAAAACAGCCACCATACCTACCTATCATGGCATTTCCATAGCCATTCCGAGATATATTGCCCTGCAACTTTCCACCGTTCTGTTTATTATGACATGCTCCATCATTGTCATATTGCTAGCATGATCATGTAGTTGACATCGTATTCGTGGCAAAGCCACTGTTCATAATTCTTTCATACATGTAACTCTTGATTCATTGCATATCCCGGTACACCGCCGGAGGCATTCATATAGAGTCATATTTTGTTCTAAGTATCGAGTTGCAATTCTTGAGTTGTAAGTAAATAAAAGTGTGATGATCATCATTTTTAGAGCATTGTCCCAAGTGAGGAAAGGATGATGGAGACTATGATTCTCCCACAAGTCGGGATAAGACTCCGGACGAAAAATAAAAAAAAAAGAGAAAAAAAAGAAAAAGAGGCCATAAAAAAAGAGAAAAGGCCCAAATAAAAAAATGAGAGAAAAAGAGAGAAGGGACAATGTTACTATCCTTTTACCACACTTGTGCTTCAAAGTAGCACCATGATCTTCATGATAGAGAGTCTCTCATTTTGTCACTTTCATATACTAGTGGGAATTTTTCAATATAGAACTTGGCTTGTATATTCCAATGATGAGCTTCCTCAAAATGCCCTAGGTCTTCGTGAGCAAGCAAGTTGGATGCACACCCACTTAGTTTCTTTTGTTGAGCTTTCACATACTTATAGCTCTAGTGCATCCGTTGCATGGCAATCCCTACTCACTCACATTGATATCTATTGATGGGCATCTCCATAGCCCGTTGATACGCCTAGTTGATATGAGACTATCTTCTCCTTTTTGTCTTCTCCACAACCACCATTCTATTCCACATATAGTGCTATATCCATGGCTCACGCTCATGTATTGCGTGAAGATTGAAAAAGTTTGAGAATGTCAAAAGTATGAAACAATTGCTTGGCTTGTCATCGGGGTTGTGCATGATTTAAATACTTTGTGTGGTGAATATAGAGCATAGCCAGACTATATGAATTTGTAGGGATAACTTTCTTTGGCCATGTTATTTTGAGAAGACATAATTTCTTTGTTAGTATGCTTGAAGTATTATTATTTTTATGTCAATATGAACTTTTGTCTTGAATATTTCGGATCTGAATATTCATACCACAATTAACAAGAATTACATTGAAATTATGCCAATAGCATTCCACATCAAAAATTATCCTTTTTATCATTTACCTACTCCAGGACGAGCAGGAATTAAGCTTGGGGATTCTTGATACGTCTCCAACGTATCTATAATTTTTGATTGCTCCATGCTATATTATCTACTGTTTTGGGCAATGTTGGCCTTTATTATCCACTTTTATATTATTTTTGGGACTAACCTATTAATAGGAGGCCTAGCCCAGAATTGCTGTTTTTTGCCTATTTCAGTGTTTCGAAGAAAAGGAATATTAAACGGAGTCGAAACGGAACGAAATCAACAGGAGAAGTTATTTTTGGAAGGAAAGCTACAGGATGGACTTGGACCCCACGTCAGGAGCCAAGGGAGGTGCTCACGAGGGTGGGTGCGCGCCCCCTGCCTCGTGGGGCCCCCGAAGCTCCACCGACGTACTTCCTGCACCCATATATACTCACGTACCCTAAAACTTCCAGAACGGAGATTAGATCGGGAGTTCCGCCGCCGCAAGCCTCTGTAGCCACCAAAAGTCAATCGGGACCCTGTTCCGGCACCCTGCCTGAGGGGGGAACCCTCACCGGTGGCCATCTTCATCATCCCGGCGCTCTCCATGACGAGGAGGGAGTAGTTCACCCTCGGGGTTGAGGGTATGTACCAGTAGCTACGTGTTTGATCTCTCTCTCTCTCTCTCGTGTTCTTGATTTGGCACGATCTTGATGTATCGCGAGCGTTGCTATTATAGTTGGATATTATGTTGCTTCTCCCCCTCTACTCTCTTGTAATGGATTGAGTTTTCCTTTTGAAGTAATCTTATCGGATTGAGTCTTTAATGACTTGAGAACACTTGATGTATGTCTTGCCGTGCGTATCTGTGGTGACAATGGAATGTCACGCGATTCACTTGATGTATGTTTTGGTGATCAACTTGCGGGTTCCGCCCATGAACCTATGCATAGGGGTTGGCACACGTTTTCGTCTTGATTCTCTGGTAGAAACTTTGGGGCACTCTTTCAAGTACTTTGTGTTGGTTTGAATAGATGAATCTGAGATTGTGTGATGCATATCGTATAATCATGCCCACGGATACTTGAGGTGACATTGGAGTATCTAGGTGACATTAGAGTTTTGGTTGATTTGTGTCTTAAGGTGTTATTCTAGCACAAACTCTAGGGCTGTTTGTGACACTTATAGGAATAGCCCAATGGATTGATTGGAAAGAATAACTTTGAGGTGGTTTCGTACCCTGCCATAATCTCTTCGTTTGTTCTCCGCTATTAGTGACTTTGGAGTGACTCTTTGTTGCATGTTGAGGGATAGTTATATGATACAATTATGTTATTATTGTTGAGAGAACTTGCACTAGTGAAAGTATGAACCCTAGGCCTTGTTTCAAAGCATTGCAATACCGTTTACGCTCACTTTTATCATTAGTTACCTTGCTGTTTTTATATTTTCAGATTACAAAAACCTATATCTACCATCCATATTGCACTTGTATCACCATCTCTTCGCCGAACTAGTGCACCTATACAATTTACCATTGTATTGGGTGTGTTGGGGACACAAGAGACTCTTTGTTATTTGGTTGCAGGGTTGTTTGAGAGAGACCATCTTCATCCTACGCCTCCCACGGATTGATAAACCTTAGGTCATCCACTTGAGGGAAATTTGCTACTGTCCTACAAACCTCTGCACTTGGAGGCCCAACAATGTCTACAAGAAGAAGGTTGTGTAGTAGACATCACTGTGCTGCATCATCCCTTCCTCTTTGAGGAAACACCGACGTAGTTCAAGTGGCATCACCCATGCAGGTTACCGGCGTCACACGGGGCTGCCGGCTAAGATCCGTCCGTATTCCATTGCTAGATGGCCACGAGGGTTGTGCCTGACCACCTGAGCTCCTAAGTTTGGTGTGGTCCGGTACTTTGGTTCACGCAGCCACAAAGGTCCCCATGATTGCTAGGTGGCAACGTGAGGATTACGTGCGCCGCCGTTCGATGGGTTGGTGCGCTTGCATCCTTGCTTTGGGTGCTGCCCCTGCTTATGATTTCTCAAGATGGTGGGCTGCGACATTCCCGTCCCAGCCCAGGCGAGGGGTTGACCGGGGCCTACCGGATCTGGCATCCGGCCCTATGGTGGTGTTGATCTGAGATCTCGGAGGCATGGGCCCATGGCTGAAGATCATGGCCGACAGGAGCGCCGGAGCAGTGCAGGGTGTCTGCCTCCAGCTAGGGGGCACCGGATCTGGCAGTGCCGGCTGATCTAGGGGTTGCTGCACTCTGCACCTCATGGCTTTCATGCGGTGGCCCTAGTGATCTTGGTGCGAAGTCCCTGATCAGTCTTCTTTCATCTGACCATCGGTGAGTTCCGGACTTCTTCTTCGAAGGAAAACAAGCACTAGCATATATGGCGCTCTTTGGACACCTTGATTGGATAGGGGTCGGTCGTGTACACCCGCAACATCAGCATAACTAGGTTCAACGGGTTATCGGAAGCTCTGTTTTTGTTGACACCTTGGGACATGTCTGCACCAAGATTTTCAAGGGTTCAACACATGCGTTGAATGCCATGGTGTGATTGTAGGACCTACAAGTGGCGAAGGAGGGGTCTTGGATGTGAAGAAGACTTTGCTTCACAGGCAGTTGTTCAGACTTGGCTTGCGGCATATGTTCTCGTCCAGACCGGGCAAAAGCTCATGTGAGCCTGGTGGTACCTGACTTGTGGTAGTAGGCTCCGCGTGTGGGGGCGGCAGCATTGGAGGACTTCTTTGTTGGTGGTGCTCCTTTGAGTACCGAGTCATGATTTCCAGGGTGAAAACCCCAAGTCTAGACTTTATTGGTTGTGCCTGGCAGTGGCCTTTTTGAAGGCATTGTTTTGGGAATACGACCTTTCTGCGGGGTGAAAACCTACAATCTTTGATCGGGCAACAACAATGCTTGTACATTGTTTCCTTTCTGGAGGCGTTGCTTTTGGAGAACCTTGTTTATAGTCCGGGTGTTGTCTTTGGTGGTGGTTAGAGTGCTGCTACTGCAGGTAATTGATCGTCGTGGCAGGGTTTTTTCCTCTTTCTTCTAATTTTATTTTCTTTTTTGGCTCTGTGCATCCTAGATGTTCTTAGGCATCTTGCTGGTGCAGAGGCTGGGTGTAATTGGTATCTACTTGATATTAATATATTCCCCTTTTCAAAAAAACTCGAGAGAATCCTGAAGAGTTGCGGAGCTGTGACGGATGAGTGCCCAGATTGGATCTTAGCCGCCAGTGAGAAAATTGGTGTTCTTTTTTGAAGGTTAGAGGGGGGTCGATCGATTGAGTAGCAAGAGGGGCCGGTCGCTTTTTATTATGGAGGGAGAAAGAGAGTCCTTGTTTATGGTTGGAAACGGAGAGACGACTTGTCTTCTATTGATTCTTCTGGAAATAGAACGCATGGGAAATGAGAAACAAAGAGATGCCTCGTCTTCAATCGATTGCACGTTATAAGTGGCCCTGGACGGATGTCTGTAGGTAGTAGGTAGCAGAAAATCTGATCTTTTTATGCGAGAAAAGTTGTTCGGCTTACTCTTAGAGACGGAACCACTAATGGTTGTTACTCTTCGGCTGAACATTGAGGTTGTTTGTTTCTGCTTGCGCATGCATTCAAGGAAGCTGCTGACGTGCATGTATGTTGAGTTGGAGTAGCTGCATGCTGAAATGGCACATCGATGATGTGGACAGTGTGCATGGTGAGAGAATAGAAAGTAGTGGGGAGCAACTTCTTAAGAATGGTAGATAGGGAGGGGCAGACACCTCCAGATGCATCTATTCTCTGCATGGTGGTTGCGCCCTCCCTCTCCATCTGTCTCTCTAGCTTCTCCACAGAATATTTTCCATGCTGCAAAGCTGGTCCTCCCTCCTATTGTACTCTGGCATCACCTAGCTCTGGGCAGGAAGCGCTGCCAGATCACTCGTGTCGTATGCGTGCAATCCGTAGAGGGACCGTACGTTCGATTTTTGTTTGAGGGAACTGTTCGTGAGACGATTTGAGGGACTTCAAGAATGATCTTCACGAACTCTTCTTCCACTTCAACTCGTAGTTTGTAACGATCAGATGTAACCTTGTTTGTACATATTCGTAGAGATCCTAGGATCTTGATCGGTAGGCCATTTTTTCAACTATATTTCCCAACAGAAGTATGAAGGAAATATGCCCTAGAGGCAATAATAAAGTTATTATTTTATTTCCTTATATCATGATAAATTTTATTATTCATGCTAGAATTGTATTAACCGGAAACTTGATACATGTGTGAATACATAGACAAAACAAAGTGTCCCTAGTATGCCTCTACTAGACTAGCTCGTTAATCAAAGATGGTTAGGTTTCCTGACCATAGACATGTGTTATCATTTGATGAATGGGATCACATCATTAGACAATGATGTGATGGACAAGACCCATCCGTTAGCTTAGCATTATGATGGTTGAGTTTTATTTCTATTGCTTTCTTCATGACTTATACATGTTCCTCTGACTATGATATTATGCAACTCCCGAATACCGGAGGAACACCTTGTATGCTATCAAACGTCACAATGTAACTGGGTGATTATAAAGATGCTCTACATGTGTCTCCGATGGTGTTTGTTGGGTTGGCATAGATAGAGATTAGGATTTGTGTAGGATCGGAAGTATGTCTAGGGGGGGTGATTAGACTACTTGACCAAATAAAAACTTAACCTTTTCCCAATTTTAGTTCTTGGCAGATTTTAGCTACTTTAGGACAAGTCAAGCAATCATCACACAATTCAAGCAAGCATGCAAAGAGTATATAGGCAGCGGAAAGTAAAGCATGCAACTTGCAAGAATGTAAAGGGAAGGGTTTGGAGAATTCAAACGCAATTGGAGACAAGGATGTTTTTGTCGTGGTTCGGATAGGTGGTGCTATCCTACATCCACGTTGATGGAGACTTCAACCCACGGAGGGTAACAGTTGCACGAGTCCACGGAGGTGTAACGCCCTCGATGCGGCTATATCTCCCACGTGTCGAGGCACGACTTAGAGGCATAACCGCATTGAAAGCAATGTCGCAAGTGAGGTAATCTTCACACAATCCATGTAATAGATAAAGGGGAAAGATACATAGTTGGCTTACAATCGCCACTTCACACAAGTACATAAATAACATCCATCATACAGATTACACTCAAGGTCCGACTACGGTACCAAAATGAAAGAAGACTACCCCAAATGCTAAACAGATCCCCGGATCACCCAACTGGGCTCCACTACTGATCATCCGGAAAAGAAACATAGTAACGACCACGTTCCTCATCGAACTCCCAAGTGAGCTCGGTCGCGTCATCTGCACTGACATCGTTGGTACCTGCAACTGTGGTGATAATATCTGTGAGTCACAGGGACTCAGCAATCTCACACCCGCGAGATCAAGACTATTTAAGCTTAAAGGTGGGAAAGGGGTTGGTGAGGTGGAGCTGCAGCAAGCGACTAGCATATGGTGGCTACAGCGCAAAAGAGAGCGAGAAGAGAAGGCAAAGCACGGTCGTGAAGCTAGAAGTGATCAAGAAGTGATCCTGAAACGACCTACGTCAGGCATAACTCCAACAACCGTGTTCGCTTCCCGGACCCCGCCGAGAAGAGACCATCACGGTTACACACGCGGTTGATGTGTTTTAGTTAAGGTCAACTTCGGGTTTTCTACAACCGGACATCAACAAATTCCCATCTGCCTCATAACCGCGGGCACGGCTTTCGAAAGATAAAACCCTGCAGGGGTGTCCCAACTTAGCCCATGATAAGCTCTCACGGTCAACGAAGGATATTCCTTCTACCGGGAAGACCCGATCAATCTCGGAATCCCGGACTACAAGACATTTCAACAGCAATAAAACAAGTCCAGCAAAGCCGCCCGATTGTGCCGACAAATCCTGATAGGAGCTGCACATATCTCGGTCTCAGGGCACATCCGGATAAGCGAAGCGTACAGGAGCCAACATAACCCAAGTTGCCAAGGGACAGCCCCGCACGGTGCTCTAGTTTGGACCAGCAATCAAAGGAGAACTGGCCCGGGGGTTAAAATAAAGATGACCCTTGAGTCTGCAGAACCCAAGGGAAAAAAAGGCTAGGTGGCGAATGGTAAAACCAATGTTGGGCCTTGCTGGAAGAGTCTTATTCAAAGCGAACTGTCAAGGGGGTCCCATAAATCACCCAACCGTGTAAGGAACGCAAACTCCGGGAACATAACACCGGTATGACGGAAACTAGGGTGGCAAGAGTGGAACAAAACACCAGGCATAAGGCCGAGCCTTCCACCCTTTACCAAGTATATAGATGCATTAATTAAATAAGCGGTATTGTGATATCCCAACAAGTAAACATGTTCCAAACGAGGAACAACATCTCCATGTTCCAACAAGGAACAAGCTTCATCTTCACCTGCAACTAGCAACGCTATAAGAGGGGTTGAGCAAAGCAGTAACATAGCCAATCAACGGTTTGCTAGGACATGGATGGTTAGGGGATGACATGGCAATATAGGAGGCATGATATAGCAAGTGGTAGGTATCGCAGCAAAGGCATGGCAAAAGAGCGAGCATCTAGCAAGCAAAGATAGAAATGATTTCGAGGGTATGGTCATCTTGCCTGCAAGATTCTCAGAGTTGTCGAAAGCTTGGTCCTCGTAAGCGTTCTCAACGGAATCCTCGTTCACGTACTCGTCTCCCGGCTCTACCCAAGACAAGAGAACAAGCAAAGGAACCAATATCAACCACGATGCAATGCGCAAGCAACATGATGCAAAACATGGCATGACATGCAAGAGGTGATATGCAATGCGTATGCATGCTCCGAAAGGACAAGGATGAACAGGGCATAATCTTGGCAAACCAAGCATGCCGCTTGATAGATGAGGTGATTTCGGTTGAAATCGATATAAAGATCACCGGAATCGGATGCACGGTTTGCAAATGGCAAGCAATACAAGAATGACACGAATCTGCCATAAACAGCATGATGCTACTTAGCAAGCAACAAATAATTAAGCTACTGCAACCAAACATGGCAACAAAGCATATGACAGAAATCTACTCAAGATGCTCGACAAACGTTGAACACTGAGCTACGGCTAATTCACATCATAACAGGTTCAAACAAGCATGGCAAAAGTGCAAACGATAACAAGTTCCCAGACTTAGTGAAATTATCAAAGTGGCAGAAACTAACATCAGGATGACATGTTCAGAGCAACGAAACAACATGCTACAGGTTCAGAACATAGCAAAGAAAGGCACGGAATGAATCTACTCAAGGCACTTGACAAAAGTCCTTTACTGACCATAAGCCAAAAAGGACCAGAAAATATGATTACGCCCATGTCAAATAAGCAAGTTTCGTTACAGGTTTCAGACTTGGCAGAAAACTGGACATGGCAGAAAACTAATAACGACTAGGCATGTTCGTGAGCTCGATGCACTCACTACAGAGCATTTCATGATAAACTAAGCATACATACATCAAGAAGACATGGCATAGTAACTATACATGTCAAGAACGACATCATAGCATGCAAGGATCAACTACACCAAGCTTGGCAAAATCGAATAACACGTAAACAATCTGCCAGCAACATTTTGAAGCAAAAGCAGAGCTCGATTGACTCAAGCTATGGCACTCCATAATTGCAAACAAAGGCATGGATGGATATATCAAATACTCAAGTTCAAAACTCCCTTACTGATCATTCTCAAAATATGCATAGATCTCTCGGAAACAACATGAACACATGGCATAAAAATAACAGCAGTCAGGGACTTAGTGAAATCACTAAGTCTCTGAAATCAGCAACATCAAGATACCTAGTTTGCATGATTGTGCTAGTCACCACATAGATCAAAAAAATACATGTCAAAAACCTCTGGATAGGTAACATGGCATATTACAAAACTCATGTAGGACTCAACTTCATTGGAGGTACACATCAATCATGGCAAAAATGACAAAAGTGCATGTTCAGATAAGATCCAGCAACTAACATCAACTAGCCCTCTTCTAACCGCATTTCGGGCATCAAGATGACTTCAAATGAAAATGATGCAATGGAACAAAATGATGTACTCTCCGAGGCGAACAATTTGACATATTATACGCGTGAAACGGAGATATGGACTCAAAGTTATGGCATGGCAAACATGGCATGATGATACAAAATTTAAAGACTTAGAGAAAACGGGGGGAAGTCAACCCTGCCGCGCGGATCGAGGCGGCGGCGGATCTGGCGCCGGCGACTCGCCGTAGAAGAGCGGCGACGGCGGGGGTCACCGGATCCGAGGCCGGGGCGGCCGGATCTGGTGCGGCGCGGTGCGGAGGAGGCGGGGACGGCGCGGGGCGGCGCGACGTCGGCGCGGGCGGCGCGGTGCGGCGCGGCGCGGCCGGGAGGCGGCGGCGGCCGGCGGGAGCCGCGGCAGGGTCGGCGAGAGACGGCGGCACGAGCGCCAGGCGGCGGCGCGGGGCGAGCCGAGGGCGCGCGGGGCGCTTGGGCCCGCGGGGGCTCGCAGTGGGCCGAGCGGGCCGGCGGCGCGGGAGCTGACGGCGGGCCACGTGGTGGCCCCTGGCTGGCTGCGGGTGGCGGCGGCGGCGCGTCCGGCGCGGACCGGACGTGTCCGGCGCGCGGAGGGAGCGGGGTTAGGGTTTTGGACCCGGATTTGACGGAGGGGTGCACATATTTATAGCTAGAGGGGGCTAGGAAGCTCCAAATGGAGTGCGGTTTTCGGCCACGCGATCGTGATCGAACGGCGGAGGACATGGGAGTGACTTAGATGGGTTATTGGGCTGTTATGAAGGGGTTTTGGGCTGCAACACACACGAGGCCTTCACGGTTACCCGGTTAACCGTTGGAGTACCAAACGAACTCCGATTGAGCCAAAACTTGACAGGCGGTCTTCCGGTGCTATACCGAGGCCACATGTCAAACCTCGGTCCATTCCGAGAATGTTTAATACCCGCTCACGAAGAAATGTAAAAGGGAACGCCGGGAGACATAGGAGCGCCGGATTGCAAAACGGACAACGGGAAAGATGCTCGGATTTATGAGACGAACACGTATGCGAATGCGATGCACATGATGACATGATATGAAATGCATGACAAGACCAAAATGCAAAACGGAGAGAACCCAACCACGGAGGGAATATCATAACACACAGCCGAAAATGGCAAGAGTTGGATTACAAATATGGCAAGTTACATCTGGGGCGTTACAGGAGGGCTCAACACAAGGGAAGGTGGTTCTCTCTCAGAACATATGAGTTGGAAGTGTAGATGTGTTCTGATGGCTCTCTCCATGAGTGAAGAGGAGGTGGAGGGGTATATATAGCCTCCACACAAATTCCAACCGTTACACACAATTTACCAATCTCGGTGGGACCGAATCAACAAACTCGGCCAGACCAAAATAGTAAACCTAGTGACCGTTAGAGATTTTCGGTGGGACTGATATGCAACTCGGTAGGACCGATATGGTTAGGGTTAGGGCATAACGTAATCTCGGTGAGACCGATTACACAAACTCGATGAGACCGATTTGGTAATAAGCTAACCAGAGAGTTGGTCAGGCAAACTCGGTGGGACCGATTTGCTCTTTCGGTGAGACCGAAAAGTTACAAAAAGGAAACAGAGAGTTTGCATTACAATCTCGGTGGGACCGATCCGCTCTTTCGGTGAGACCGAAAAGTTACGAAAAGGAAACAGAGAAATTGCAATCCCATCTCGGTGAGACCAAGATCCCTATCGGTAGAACCGATTTGCTAGGGTTTGGCAGTGGCTTATGACATGTGAAACTCGGTGGCGCCGGATAGGAAGAATCGGTAGGACCGAGTTTGGCTTTGGGTTTAGGTCAAGAGTGGATATGAGAAAGTAGCTGAGGATTTTGGAGCATATCATTAAGCACATGAAGCAAAGGGCTCATTAAGCAACACCTCATCCCTCCTTGATAGTATTGGCTTTTCCTATGGACTCAATGTGATCTTGGATCACTTAAATGTAAAATGAAGAGTCTTGAGCTTTTGAGATTGAGCCAATCCTTTGTCCTTAGCATTTTGAGGGTTCCACTTTCACCATCCATGCCATGCCAATCATTGAGCTTTCCTGAAATAATCATCTTGGAATAGCATTAGCTCAATGAGCTATATGTTGTTATGAATTACCAAAACCACCTAGGGATAGTTGCACTTTCAATCTCCCCCTTTTGGTAATTGATGACAACATATAGATCAAAGCTTCGATAAATGATAATAAGAATGAATTATATCGTTGCTTTGAGAAGTATGTGATAAGTAAGAGCTCCCCCTAAATTTGTGCATATTTAAAATTTGCTTTGGACTGCAAATGCACAAAGAGTTAGAATCATGGGTTACTCTTCCATGTCACATACATCTTGGTGGAGCGCTCAAAATGATAGGAATGAAATACATGGACTCATCACCAAGAAAAGTGAATGATCACATAAGATAGATAAGATATATCAAGCATGCATAAGTGTAGCTTATGATCAAACACATGATCATCAATGTCTCACAAGCATATCATAGTATCTCAACCAAAAGCAAACAACGTTTGAAAAACCACCAAATAAAACAAGAGAGAATAAAAGCAACACTCTCTCTCGAAGCCTATGATCTATACATTTTTCTCCCCCTTTGGCAACAAGTTACCAAAAAAATCCTAGAAAATGCATAGTGCTAGATTGACTCTCAGGCTTGATCTTCTGGTGGTGGTGGAGTCTGGATCACTCCAAGGACGAAGGCTTCTGTAGACGTGGTTGGAGCTGGAGCTGAAGTAGATGCTGGAGCTGTTTGGGTTGGTGTTGTGGTTGGAGCTGAGGTGGTGGCTCTGGTGTCAGGAACTGGCACTGCAGTTGACCTCTGAGCTCGTGGCACTCTGGAAAATGCATCAGTTGTAGTCTTCCCTTTCCTCTCCTGCATGTCATCTTGAAGTTGCTCCGCTGCAGACTGAATCTCTGTTACTTTGACATCCAAGTCATAGAACTTTTGTTCTACGATTCTCTCTATGCTCTCCTGATTCTGAGTGAGGGTGGCCAGTCCTTTCTCAATCCTCAGTGCAATCAAGTAACTAAGCTGCTCTTGCTTGGTTTTCAAGAAATACTCAGATGCCTCCTCTTGAGTTGGCATCTTGGCAGCTTTCTCCCCCTTGCCTTCTCCTTCTTTGCTTGAGCATGAGCTGAAGATGGTTCATCCTTGTTCATCACAACTTGATTATCCTCAAAGTCTGGATGAAGAGGCAAATGTTCCTTGTCCAATAAGTATATGCCTATGCCCATCTTGGAGTTGATCAGCTCTTGGATCTGAGGGGCATAACCACAGCTCCTCTTCTGATCTGCAGCAGTCATTTTGATAGTTTCTATCATGAGGCTCATCACCTTGAACTTTTGTGGCACATCAAAGATATGAAGCAAGTTGATTGCATGGCCTCTGATCACCTGACTTGGGCAACAGAGTGTGCCTCAGAATCCAATTTATGGTTGGCAACCCTGACAGAAGATAATGTACTGATCCAAATTTGAAAGTATCAAGTGCCTTGTTTGGGATCTCCTTGTACATGTTGGACATAGAGTTGTGGTCCATCTTCTTCTTGGCATATATATCTAGGTCATCCTCATGCTCCTCTGAGGCATTGATGAGCTGTGCCCACTCAGCAACTGTTGATTGGTACCTCATACCTTCTGACATCCACACAATTCTTCCATCTGGATAGAAGTGTGCTGTGGAGTAGAACTGCATGATCAGCTCTTCATTCCACTTTGTGAGCTTCTGCCCAACAAAGTCAGCTACTCCACAAGCCTTGAAGCTGTCTTGCACTCCAGGAAAGTGCTCTTCATTGTCCTTGATGTATTCCCAGTCAACCCATCTCATGTCACAAACAATGGGCTTCATATCAAGTAACACAGTCTCATAGAAGTCCTACTGTTCCTTAGTGTGGAACCTGTAGTCAACAGAAGTTCTTCTTCTGGTAGCATATGGGTCTTATGCTCTCCACTTTCTCAGCCCTGAGTCTCTTCTGATCTTCATGTCCTCAGCCACAGGATGAGCATCATTGTGGTATGGGATCTTGGGCTTCAACTTTCTGAGTACTTGTCCTTCCTCTTCTTCAGCAGTGTCAGGCACTGGGGCCTTGTTCTTCTCAGCAGCTGGTATGCTCCTTGTGTTCCTCTTTGGAGCTGTCTTGGCCTTTGATGCAGCCTTGGGTGCTTCCTTGGGCTTGGATGCAGTAGCCCCTGATTTGATAGCATCACCCATCAGCTTTGGCATCTTAGGTGCTGGTGCAGCAACCTCTTCTTCCTCTTCTTCATAAGGATCTTTCCTCATAGAAGGCTTGCCAACAACTCTGGCAGTGGTAGTTCTGACTCTTTTCGTTTTCTTGTCCTGGCCAATATCTTCTTCAGATTCCATGGTGAACTTTATAGTTCCTTCAGGTGCAGCCTTCCTAGGCTTGGAGGTAGGAACTCTCCTAGCAGGTGCCTTTTTGGGCAATCCTGGCTTGATGGCTGCAGCTGAGCCATACTCCTTCTTAAGCACAACTCTCTTGGAAGTGGCTTCCTGTTCTGCCACATAGTCCTCATCCTCTGATTCTGAGGTTCTTTTCTTCTTTTGTCTGGTGGTAGCTTTTGGCAAGTTACTGGGGGTGCTCCTGCTGCCTTCATATGAAGAACTGGAGGGACTAGTGCCCTCACTCATGTGCACTTGCTGTTCTGACACATTCTGGCTGTCACTCTGATCTGACATGATGAACAAGCTGACTGCTGGCCCTGTGAATAGTTTATAGATGAGGTAGAGTGGATGAGCATCACAAAATGCAGAGATTTTTGCAAAAGAATTATTCAAAATCTTAGTTTTAGTTTCCCACAGAAATCATTTCGGATCTACCGATTTTTAAACTTGGTGATACCGAAGCAGTTTTTGGAACCTAAACTAGTGAACTCGGTCAGACCGAGTCACAGTTCGGTGGCACCGAGACTGCTAGGGTTTCACAAAGTTCCAAAATTGGTCACACAGATTAGTAATTCTCGGTCAGACCGAGTCTTACTTGTGCAATGGCATGAGCCAAATCGGTGGGACCGAGTTTTTCAACTCGGCGGGTCCGAGATGGTTTCGGCGGAAACCTAACCCTAAAAATTTCGAATCAAACCTATTCTACGAATGCATTGATTGGATAGGAGTGTTTCAAACGTGGCTAGAATCAATACGATCACAGTGTGCTAGGAATCAGATTGGGGAATAGCACAAAGATCGAGTCCATACCCTAGTTCGGCGGAGACTCGCTACAGCGGCAACGGCGGGGTTGAATCCCGTTGACGGCCACAGAGACCAGCGACTAGAGGCGGCTGGCGGCGAGGAGACGATCCGGAGACCACGTTGGCAGAGTGAGCTATCGCGCGGGCGAAAGGGTTGGGAGAAATTTCCAAATTTTTGCCCGTGTCTATATATAGCCCGACCCTGTCGGTGTGACCAAGTGGAACAACTCAGTGGCACCGAGATGCAAAACTGTATACAGTTATTGCAACTCGGTGTGACCGAATGGTTCAAATCGGTTGCACCGAGATCGAAAACATAGATCGACTTAATGATCTCGGTAGGACCGAAAGGGAGGTATCGGTCAGACCAAGAATCACAAAGAAGTTTTGGAAGTTTAAGTCTATGACGAATCGGGGACTCCGAGTGCTCCTCACACAGAGTGGTTCGAATGTGACTCGATCAAATTTTGTGATGTAGCATGAATAGAGTTTGAGACGAGAAAAGCATAGATAGCTAGAGAAGGTTCTTAGGCATTCTTGTCCATCCACTTGGCAAAAGAAAACAAAACCAAACAATCAAAACAACAAGTGGATGTCCTCGAATGAGTAAAATATGCAACCAACATGCTCACACAATAAAATGGCAATTAAAATATGTGACAAGGCATGCACAACCAATTCTAGCATTTATCGAGCAATTGGCGATGACTAGGTCATCTATATATGAGTATATTGACTTAGGAGTCAAATGAGAACACTTGATCATAGGTCATACTCATCGTTTAAGCTCAAGTGGGGTTACCACTTTTACATAAAGCATTGTTGTGTTCAAATCATTAGAGTTGCTTTAGCTCAAGTCTTAGAGTAAAGCTCCCCCTAGATGTGATATCCCCCCTAAGAGGGATGAACTAACCTTGGGTTTTGTCGATGATGACTTCATGTAGATGTTGAAGATGTGGATGCTCAATGTTGACGTAGACCACTTGGAGCTATCCATTTGAGTGAATTGCACTTTCAATACCTACATGGGTTAGTCCCACAAGGAACGAACAAGGATATCCATAAACATAGAGTGATGCACACACAAGATGATGTCCATGAAAGCTTTTAGGTTACCTTGTCCCTTGACTTACCAACAAGAGGGTTTGTGACTCCTTGAACTAGTGCAAGATGTGGAAGTTGATTGCACTTGTTCATGATAAGAGTGAAGTATGTTGGCGGAGTCACCCTCAAGAACTTTCTAGTTCTTCTTCTTTTGGATCCACCCCATCTTGATGGGAATCCTTGGAGTTGTAGCCGTACTTGATGAAGTGGAACTTGAAGTAGTCTTGGGAATCCACTTGACTAAGGTCTTAGGAGCTTCTTCAAATGCATCAATTTCCTCTTGAAGCTTGTCCTTGCCTTTTTGCTTGTAGTCTTGTGGTGGAAGATCATCTTGAGTTTGTGTCCCCTTGAAAGAAGTAGGATCATACTTCTCTTGTTGTGGAACAAACTTTGTCTTGGGGTATTGATCTTCTTCCCACTCAACTCCATTGGCATTGAACTTTCGTTCAAAACCAACACCTTGGTTCTTCCGGTGCCTTCCTTGCTTGCGTACAATTTCCTCGAATTGCTTACTCCCGGCAAGACTTTTGTACACTCCTTTCTCTATAATTCCCTTCAATAAGCTATTCTCTTGCTCAAGTGTAACTTGGCTAAGAGAATCATTAGTGGAATCAAGAGAACTACTAGAAGCAACAATATTAGATTTAACACGATCATTGTTACTACTAGAGGAAGAATCTTTCTTGTTCTTGTTACTAGACTTGACTTGAGGCATGTAAGTGGATAAGAGTAAACGCTTGGCAATGTAAGAAGATCTTTTCTTGCGGAGATCATCATTGATTGCCTTTAAAAACTCATGCTCTTGCTCAAGATTGAGCTTTTCAAAGCGCAACTTCTCATGAGCTCTTAAAAGTTCTCGATGATCTTCGAAGATAGTTTCATGAGCTAACTTAAGAGTGTTTAGTTCTTTAGTTAGAGCCTCAATTTTCTTCCTATCATTGTCATTCGTTTTATCTTGATTAGCATGATTTATTGACGTTTCATCATAGTATTCATCGCTAGAGTTGTCAACAAGTAAATCATCATCACCTAACAAGTCATCTTCATCACTATTAAAATCAACATACTTGGGGTGTGTTACCTTAGGACCTTTGGCCATGAAGCATCTTCCAATTCCTTCATTTGGTGAGTCAAATATGTCGTAGGAGTTGGTTGACACAAGTGCTAGACCGGCAACACCTTCATCTTGAGTATATTCGGAATCGGAGTGATAACTTCTCTCGGAGTGGTTGTCGGAGTCGGAGCCGGATACCCATTCACCAACATGAGCTTGATGTCTTCGTTTTGTGTAGCTCCTTGATGATTTTTCTTGTATTTCCGAATCCTTGCTTCTCCGTGAGTATCTTCGTTCATAACGATCATCTCTACTCCTTCTCTCTCTTGGAGGTGATTCTTCTCTTTTGCTTCTTATTTTTGGAGAATCTTCTCTTCTTTTATAGGGAGCCGTACACTCATTGGAATAGTGTCCGGGTCTTCCACAATTGTAGTAGTTTCGCTCTCGACTAGAAGATCTTTTGTCATTGTAGGACCTTGACTTGGAGCCTCTACCTTTGCTTCTACTCTTGTAGAACTTGTTGAAGTTCTTCACCATTAAGCTCAATTCTTCATTGAAGGTTTGTTTCTCACTCGATGATGTGGGGGCTTCACATGAGGCTTTGTAGGCACCACTTGATTTGTTGTGAAGTTCCTCTTTATCCTTGAGTGACATCTCATGAGCAACAATTCTTCCAATGAGCTCCGTTGGCTTGAGATCTTTGTAATTAGGCATCATTTGGATCAATGTGCACACGGTATCATATTTTCCATCCAAGGCTCTTAGGATCTTCTTGATGATGAATCTATCGGTCATCTCTTCACTCCCCAAGCCGGCAATCTCATTTGTGATGAGAGCAAGCCTAGAGTACATTTCAGCAACACCTTCACCATCCTTCATTTTGAACTTGTCAAGTTGACTTTGAAGCACATCCAATTTGGATTCCTTGACGGAGTCGGTACCTTCGTGCATATCAATCAAAGTATCCCAAATTTCCTTTGCATTCTCAAGACGGTTGATTTTGTTGAATTCTTCTGGGCACAATCCGTTGAAGAGAATATCACAAGCTTGAGCGTTGTATTGCAACATCTTCAACTCATCCGCGGTAGCTTCACGGTTCGGTTCTTTCCCATCGAAGAAGTCACCTTGCAAACCAACACACACAATAGCCCAAACGGCGGGGTTATGTCCGAGAATATGCATTTTCATTTTATGCTTCCAACTAGCAAAATTAGTACCATCAAAGTAAGGACCTCTACGGTGATAATTTCCCTCGCTAGACGCCATACTCTCCTAGGTTGTGAAACCAAGGCTATGACCACCAAAAGCGATGGAAATCAAAGCAAATGGAGACCAAAGCTCTGATACCACTTGTAGGATCGGAAGTATGTCTAGAGGGGGGTGATTAGACTACTTTACCAAATAAAAACTTAACCTTTTCCCAATTTTAGTTCTTGGCAGATTTTAGCTACTTTAGGACAAGTCAAGCCATAATCACACAATTCAAGCAAGCATGCCAAGAGTATATAGGCAGCGGAAAGTAAAGCATGCAACTTGGCTTTGGAGAATTCAAACGCAATTGGAGACAAGGATGTTTTTGTCGTGGTTCGGATAGGTGGTGCTATCCTACATCCACGTTGATGGAAACTTCAACCCATGGAGGGTAACGGTTGCGCGAGTCCACGGAGGGCTCCACCCATGAAGGGTCCACGAAGAAGCAACCTTGTCTATCCCATCATGGCCATCGCCCACGAAGGACTTGCCTCACTAGTGGTAGATCTTCACGAAGTAGGCGATCTCCTTGCCCTTACAAACTCCTTGGTTCAACTCCACAATCTTGTCGGAGGCTCCCAAGTGACACCTAGCCAATCTAGGAGACACCACTCTCCAAGAAGTAACAAATGGTGTGTTGATGATGAACTCCTTGCTCTTGTGCTTCAAATGATAGTCTCCCCAACACTCAACTCTCTCTCTCACACAGGATTTGGATTTGGTGGAAAGAAGATTTGAGTGGAAAGCAACTTAGGGAAGGCTAGAGATCAAGATTCATATGGTAGGAATGGAATATCTTGGCCTCAACACAAGGGTAGGTGGTTCTCTCTCAGAACATATGAGTTGGAAGTGTAGATGTGTTCTGATGGCTCTCTCCACGAGGGAAGAGGAGGTGGAGGGGTATATATAGCCTCCACACAAAATCAGACCTTTACACACAATTTACCAATCTCGGTGGGACCAAATCTACAAACTCGGTCGGACCGAAATAGTAAACCTAGTGACCGTTAGAGATTTTCGGTGGGACTGATATGCAACTCGGTAGGACCGATATGGTTAGGGTTAGGGCATAACGTAATCTCGGTTAGACCGATTACACAAACTCGGTGAGACCAATTTGGTAATAAGCTAACCAGAGAGTTGGTCAGGCAAACTCGGTGGGACCGATTTGCTCTTTCGGTGAGACCGAAAAGTTACAAAAAGGAAACAGAGAGTTTGCATTGCAATCTCGGTGGGACCGATCCGCTCTTTCAGTGAGACCAAAAAGTTACGAAAAGGAAACAGAGAAATTGCAATCCCATCTCGGTGAGACCGAGATCCCTATCGGTAGAACCGATTTGCTAGGGTTTGGCAGTGGCTTATGACATGTGAAACTCGATGGCGCCAGATAGGAAGAATCGGTAGGACCGAGTTTGGCTTTGGGTTTAGGTCAAGAGTGGATATGAGAAAGTAGCTGAGGATTTTGGAGCATATCATTAAGCACATGAAGCAAAGGGCTCATTAAGCAACACCTCATCCCTCCTTGATAGTATTGGCTTTTCCTATGGACTCAATGTGATCTTGGATCACTAAAATGTAAAATGAAGAGTCTTGAGCTTTTGAGCTTGAGCCAATCCTTTGTCCTTAGCATTTTGAGGGTTCCACTTTCACCATCCATGCCATGCCAATCATTGAGCTTTCCTGAAATAATCATCTTGGAATAGCATTAGCTCAATGAGCTATATGTTGTTATGAATTACCAAAACCACCTAGGGATAGTTGCACTTTCAATTTGTCACTCCGAGTATCGGAGAGGTATCTCTGGGCCCTCTCGGTAATGCACATCACTATAAACCTTGCAAGCAATGTGACTAATGAGTTAGTTGCGGGATGATGCATTACGGAACGAGTAAAGAGACTTGCCGGTAACGAGATTGAACTAGGTATGATGATACCGATGATCGAATCTCGGGCAAGTAACATACCGATAACAAAGGGAACAACATATGTTGTTATGCGGTTTGACCGATAAAGATCTTCATAGAATACGTAGGACCCAATATGAGCATCCAGGTTCCGCCATTGGTTATTGACCGGAGATGTGTCTCAATCATGTCTAAATAGTTCTCGAACCCGTAGGGTCCCACGCTTAACGTTCAATGACGATTTGTATTATGAGTTTATATGTGATTTGATTACCGAAGGTTGTTCAGAGTCCCGAATGATATCACAGACGTGACGAGGAGTCTTGAAATGGTCGAGACATAAAGATTGATATATTGGACCATGTTATTCGGACACCGGAAGTGTTCCGGATAGTTTCGGGTAAAACCGGTGTGCCGGAGGGGTTACCGGATCCCCCGGGGGAACTAATGGGCCACCATGGGCCTTATTGGAGAGAGAAGAGGGAAGCCAGGGCAGGCTGCGCCCCTCCCTTGCAGTCCGAATTGGACAAGGGAAGGGGGGCAGCGCCCCCCTTTCCTACTCCCTCTCCCTCTCCTTCCTTCCCCCCTCTCCATCTTGGTGGAATCCTATTTGGATTTGGAGTCCTAGTAGGACTCCCCTCTTTGGGTGCGCCCCCTAGGGCCGGTCGGCCTCTTCCCTCCTTCCTTTATATACGTGGGGAGGGGGCACCCTAGAACACACAAGTTGATCTTTTACCCGTGTGCGGTGCCCCCTCCACAGAAACACACCTCGGTCATATCGTCGTAGTGCTTAGGCGAAGCCCTGCACCGGTAACTTCATCATCACTGTCACCATGCCGTCGTCCTGATGAAACTCTCCCTCGGCCTCAATTGGATCAAGAGTTCGAGGGAGGTAACCGAGCTGAACGTGTGCAGATCGCGGAGGTGCCGTGCGTTCGGTACTTGGATTGGTTGGATCGCGAAGACATTCGACTACATCAACTGCGCTAAACGCTTCCGCTTTCGGTCTACGAGGGTACGTGGACACACTCTCCCCGCTCGTTGCTATGCTTCTCCTAGATAGATCTTGCGTGATCGTAGGCAATTTTTTTGAAATACTGCATTCCCCAACAGTGGCATCCGAGCCAGGTCTATGCGTAGATGTTATATGCACGAGTAGAACACAAAGAGTTGTGGGCGTTAATAGTCATACTGTCGGTGTCAAAACCGGCGGATCTTGGGTAGGGGGTCCCGATCTGTGCGTCAAGGTCGGATGGTAACAGGAGACAAGGGACACTTTATTTTACCCAGGTTCGGTCCCTCTAGATGGAGGTAAAACCCTACTCCTGCTAGATTAATATTGATGATATGGGTAGTACAAGAGTAGATCTACCACGAGATCAAGGAGGCTAAGCCCTAGAAGCTAGCCTATGGGTATGATGATGGTTATGATGTGTTCGTCCTACGGACTACAACCCTCCGGTTTATATAGGCACCGGATAGGGTTAGGGTTACACAGAGTCGGTTACGTTGGTAGGAGATCTTGAATATCCGCACGCCTAGCTTGCCTTCTACGCCAAGGAAAGAACCTTCCGGACACGGGACGAAGTCTTCAATCTTGTATCTTCATAGTCCTGGAGTCCGGCTGAGGATATAGTTCGGCTATCCGAACACCCCCTAATCCAGGACTCCCTCAGTAGCCCCAGAACCAGGATTCAATGACGACAAGTCCGGCGCGCAAATTGTCTTCAGCATTGCAAGGCGGGTTCCTCCTCCAAATTCTTCAAGAAGATAATAAACACCAAAAAATAGTGTCCGGCTCTGCAAAACAAGTTTCCACGTATTGCCATATAGAGAATAATACAAACACAAATCAAATCTGCTGACGTATTCTGCAGTGCGTCATAACACTGCGACCAAGCCTTCTGTATGGATTATTTTTTGTTGTTCTACCGCAGCACGTTCAACGAGGCGGTTTCCTTGGCACGTCTTGTCGAAGCAGAGATCGTGTGCCCCCTTTAACGGGATTCTCATTAATGCGGACGTGGGTAACCCAACCGCGCCATTTACCACGGCGTGTGAGCGGCAAGCGAGTTTTATTAGGTAGGTGGGGACGCATAACGGCATCAGCCTATATAAGGGGATAAAGATCCACCTCCTTCACCTACGCCTTCTTCCTCCTTTGCCCATCCATCTCCTGCGCACTCAAGCTCCAACGCCCAAGTTCGCTCTTTCTTCCCTAACCTGCTCCAGCGATGTCCGGAGCGGGTGGCAAGTGGATGGCTTCCTCCGTTACGGAGGGTCAAATCAAAAAGCTTAGGAAGGCCGGATATCTGTCCAAGGACATCCCGCACCGGCTTCCCGCGGTGGGGAAGCTTCTTCCCACCCCAAGGCCCCATGAGAGGGTAGTTTTTCTCCCCCATTTCCTCCGCGGACTGGGTTTTCCACTTCACCCTTTTGTTCGGGGGCTCATGTTCTACTACGGCCTGGACTTCCACGATCTGGCCCCGAACTTTATCCTCAATATCTCGGCGTTTATCATCGTGTGTGAGGCCTTTCTCCGCATCCTCCCCCACTTCGGCCTCTGGCTCCAGACCTTCAACGTCAAGCCCAAGGTGGTGTCCGGCACCCAGGCGGAGTGTGGAGGTGCTATGGCCGGCAAGATGGCCAACGCACTCTGGTTCGATGGCTCCTTTGTGGAGTCCTTAAAGGGGTGGCAGGCAGGGTGGTTTTATATCACCGAGCCACGCGACTCGAATTGGGTCGCGGCCCCTGAGTTCAGATCCGGACCCCCCACGCGGCTCATGTCCTGGAAAGAGACGGGCCTATCGTGGGGCAACGAAGAAGAAGTCCCATCCGGCATGTCAACATCATCCAGGTCATGCTCGTTCGCCGGATTCTCCCGTGCCAAGAACAGGAGTTCACTTTGTGGGAACTCGACCCGGCGCAGCACCAAACCCTCAATAGGCTCTTCGACACGACGTATGAAGACGTCTGGAAGGTGCTAACCAAAGGCGCCGAGTGCCCCACATCCGCTTCCGAGGACTGCGGATACAGCTCGCAGCGCAACACTGGCGAGGTAGGCTATTTATACCTTTCACAGGTTTGTTAAGCTTTTCTACGTAGATTAACTCTATGTGGGATCTAAAAACTCCCTTTGCCTTTGACAGGCGTGGCTGAAGATATCCGGACCAATCAACTGTCCGGCTCCTCTGCCCGAAGACCCAGCCCCAGCTCTCCTAGAGAAGCTGATGGCTCCGGCGCCCTATGTGGTGCTGGAGAAGAAGGTCAAGAAGAAGAAGACCACCGGGACTCGAAAGAGTGCCCGCAATGTGGTGGTGTCGAGCTCGTCATATGGCGAGTCTGCGACGCCCTCCTCCCGTGAAAACGAGGAGGAGTAACAAGGAAGCTCTCCCCCTCCAGCGAGGGGAGCGAAAAAGAAGAAGGCCGCCCCAACAGGGGAGGCCGAGGGGTCAAGGAAAAGGAAGACCCCTCCGCCGGACTACTCCCCCAACGCCGAAGAGGACGGAAAGGAGTGGCCGGACAGAACCAAGCGTCCGGCGACATCGTAAGTATTCACATACCAGAATGACTCATAGTATCTTCAAGTGCGCAGCTTACCCTAATGTCGAATGTTATTTTCGCAGCCCGCCCCGAGCCGCACTCGATGATTCGTCGAGCGGCTCCCTGGATTCGTCGAACATGAACTCTGTCCCGCCCGCAGTCTCCCCCAGCGGGGCGTCGACGCCGAAGAGGCGTCCCATCGAACAGGGCAGGATGAGGTGGTCCTGGAGGAGCCGCAAGGCAATCCTCAGGACCCCAGGAGTAAAGGGGATAAAACCCCCCAGGGCTCCCAGTCCGGCTTTGTGCCGGACACCGCGCCGGACTCAACCGTCCTGGCTCGCGGTGGGCGAACTCCTTCCAAGAGGAGTAAGCCATCTGAGCCAGCGACCTCTTTCCAACCAGAGGCGCCGGATAGTCTGTTGGAGGCGCTTGAAGGCGCCACCATCAGCGAGGAGCACCGTACTGTTATGAATGCGGTGGTCCAAAGGGTTCAGTCCGCCAAGAGCGGACTGAATGAAGCTTGCGCTAGCCTTCTAACAGGCTTCCAGGTAAGCAAAAAATATGCTAAATTCATTACCGCATAGACAGTAGCCCCTGATGCTCTGTTCGGTGTTCGGAAAGAAAAGCCGAATAGAGGATCCAACAATTTTCGCAGGAGTCTAATAAAAAGTCTAATATGCGTATGCAGGCTTCCCTGATGTCCACCGCCGCACTGACTGCATAGGTGGAAGTCCTGAAAAAGGACCTCGAGCGGTCCGAGCAAGAGCTCGGCCATGCCAAAAGGCAGCTCGTGGAAAAGGAAGGTAAGAAATACCCCTTAGAGAAAGAAAAAAAAGAAAGAAAAAAAGTGGTGCCTATAGAGAGGCTTGATTGCAAAAAGAAATAAACTGCTTATTGTAGGGGCCACAACCAAGGTGGCAACCCTGAAGCAGGCGCTGACTGAGGCCGAGAAGAAAACGGCCGAGGAGCGCGCCGAGCGAGAAAAGCTTGGGGTCCAAGTCGGCGAGGTGCAGCAAGAGCTGCAAGCTCTCATGAAGAAACATGAGGGTTTGGAGCTTGAGGCAAAAACGCAAGCATCCGAGCTCGCGTCGGCTGTTGAGACCACCAAGAGTGCCAAGGCAGAAGCCCAAAAGGCCCTCCAAGAGTTGGAGGATGTGAAAAAGATAGCAGCGGGTAAGGCATTCTTAATGCAAAGTAGGAATATAAAGGTGAAATACCTATTACTTACCCTAATCCGACGCCGCAGTGCATCCGACGCCGCCGCATTCTACCGAGCTGAAGAGGACAGCTCGACGGAGAGTGTGTTCTGGTCTCAGTATTCTGAGGCCGGACACCCTTTGCCCTTAAGCGATCATCTGAAGCAGCTGGCCGAGCTCCACAAGGCGGCCGAACAGGCCATGAAGGGCTTACTAGTTCGGCTGTGGCCTGGAGAGGCCCTGCCTGGGAGCTACTTCGGGCTGGTGCGGCGGCCTGTGGAGGCCTGTCCATGGCTTGAGGTCATCAAGCGCTCCATCTGCATAGAAGGTGCCCAGAGGGCCCTTGCCCGTGTAAGGGTACACTGGGGCAAGCTGGACGGAGAGAAGCTGGTGAAGGACGGGCCGCCGCAGGGGAAGGAGCATCGCAAGCCCGAGAACTACTACAAGGAAGTTCTCGCTGGAGCTCGCCTTGTCGCGGATGAATGTGCCAAAGATGTAATATTTCAATGAACTCGCTCGTTTGTATCCTGTGTGCTGAAAACTTATTCATATGCGCTTAAGCAATGCTTTCTGAATTTAAAATATTATTTTCTGTGCGGCCGTTTATCAATAACTGAGAGATGGCGAGTCGTCGGCTTCTGCCCCCATGCAACTAGTGCTGGGGTGTTCGGGATAAACCTGAGGGCTCTTGTTCCCATAGTTGGGTCCTTCGAGGGAGGCGCTCAGCACAGCGAACCAGGCAACCGGACTATAATGCTTGAACACTCTCACTTAGCCATAGAACGTTATAATTTTAAATTTCGGCGAAGCCCCTAGTTCGGAAGGCCGAAATCGGGGCACTATCCACGCCTTTAGCCGGACTTGACCTGCTCTCCGCTCGAAGCGGCATAAGCCTTTAGGGACTCGAAAAACCTCTCAAACAGCGACCGGTCTCGCGCCTTATCATGACAGTTTGTTTTAGCTTTCTCCACTGAGGTGCTCACCCACATGATCTGGGGCACAATCGCAGTGGTTCTCCTAGTGCTACCTTGGCCGATAGAGCGGAACGTAAGGCACCAAAACATAGGAGCCGGGCAAACCCAACATATGACCAAAATCATGACTCGGAGCCGATGCATATAATGTTATAAGTTCGGGGTGCCGCACTTGTGAAAGTGGACGGACTTCTCACACCAGATAGAAGGGTAATAAAGCCCCTGGCGTGGTTTGCCGTACCATGGTGTACGGGTGCGATCATGTTATTTGAGTAAACATATGTATATTAAAAGAAGATAATGCAAAAAAATAGACAAAAAGCTATGCATTATTTGTGAGGAGGCTTTTTATTCAAGCCGAACGATACAAGTAGTGCGAAAAAAAAATTAGACTATTTAATATGTCCTGACCAGGCGCAGGCCACGGAATTCAGAAACAGATATATCGCTCGAAATAGAGACCACCTGAGAGTTCCATGATGCGGCGTTGTTTTGTCTGCTTTCCTGGGTCCTGTATCGTCTGTGCGGCAGCGAGGCCGAACACTGTATCCAGAGTATGGAGTCCTGGAAGAAAAGAAGAACCCGGCAGCCCCTAGTACGTTTGACGCCGTATTGTTGGCAATGCCGTTTTATCTGCCCCTTCCCCTATGCCCATGGAATTGTAAGGGTGTAATTGTGTACTCAAGGTACTAGCTCCGCTATATAGCGATGGCTGGAGTTGGGGCCATATTGCTACGCGTGCTCTGAACGCGCCAGTCGGTCTTGCTGCGGGTTATTCCAGATGCGTTTTGCTTTGTCCTGCTTTGTAGCGGCCGGACTCGAGAGCTGCCTTAGGCTGCTTTGTACCTCTGCTACGAGGGCCGCCGTGTGTTCCTCCGTACGGATGGAGCGTTCGGTGTTTCCGCTGACCGTTATTACACCTCGAGGGCCTGGCATCTTGAGCTTGAGATATGCGTAGTGCGGCACCATATTGAATTTAGCGAATGCGGTTCGTCCAAGCAGAGCATGATAGCCACTGCGGAAC
The DNA here is from genome assembly GCA_032464435.1 of Aegilops umbellulata. Lineage (NCBI taxonomy): Eukaryota > Viridiplantae > Streptophyta > Magnoliopsida > Poales > Poaceae > Aegilops > Aegilops umbellulata. Next base: position 406,090,141 of record CP136054.1, on the reverse strand, counting down.
GGAACTATGTCAAAGATTAACTCTTCGCTTCGGAAGTTGTCCGGAGATCCGAAGACCACATCAAGTGTTATGGAGCCTATGCAATTGGCCTCTACACCTGGGATGACGCCTTTAAAGGTCGTCCTCGTGGGCTTGATCCTTGATGGATCAATGCCCATTTTCCGCACTGTATCCTGGTAGAGCAGGTTCAGGCTACTGCCGCCGTCCATGAGGACTCTTGTAAGGTGAAATCCGTCAACGATTGGGTCAAGAACCAATGCGGCAAAACCGCCGTGACGGATGCTAGTGGGGTGGTCCCTTCAATCGAAGGTGATCGGGCAAGAGGACCATGGGTTGAACTTTGGGGCGACTGGCTCCATCGCGTATACGTCCCGTAGCGCACGCTTCCTCTCCCGCTTGGGACTATGAGTCACGTATATCATGTTCACCATCCGCACTTGTGGGGGAAACCCCTTCTGTCCGTTGTTGTTCGGCGGCCTGGGCTCCTCTTCGTCATCGCTGTCTAGCCCCATGTTTTTGTGTTCGGCTCTTAACTTGCCTGCCTGCTTGAACACCCAACAATCCATGTTGGTGTGATTGGCTGGCCTTTCGGGGGTGCCGTGAATCTGGCACGAGCGGTCGAGTATTCGGTCCAAACTGGACGGGCCCTGGGTATTCTTTTTGAATGGCTTTTTCTGCTGACCGGATTTATGGCCTCTGAATCCGGCGTTTACTACCGTATCTTCATTGCTGTCGCTGCTGACACGGCGTTTCTGTTTATTCCGTCGCGACCTGCCACTTTTGTCCTTGGTATCTGAATTACCTTGCTTCTTCGATAAGTTGTTGCTGCGAACTAGCCAGCTATCTTCGCCCGCGCAAAAGCGGGTCATGAGTGTCGTGAGGGCTGCCATGGATTTCGGCTTTTCCTGTCCCAGGTGCCGGGCGAGCCACTCGTCACGGATGTTATGCTTGAAGGTTGCTAAGGCCTCTGCATCTGGACAATCGACTATATGATTTTTCTTTGTTAGGAACCGTGTCCAGAATTGCCTGGCCGATTCTTCTGGCTGCTGGATTATGTGGCTTAGGTCGTCGGCGTCCGGTGGCCGTACGTAGGTCCCCTGGAAGTTGTCGAGGAATGCGGCCTCCAGGTCCTCCCAAGAGACGATCGAATCTGCGGGAGGTTGTTAAGCCAGTGCCGGGCTGGTCCCTTAAGCTTAAGGGGTAAATATTTGATGGCGTGCAAATCATCGCCACGTGCCATGTGGATGTGGAGGAGATAGTCCTCAATCCATACTGCCAGATCGGTCGTACCATCGTACGACTCGATGTTGACGGGTTTAAAACCCTCTGGGATTCTATGATCCATTACTTTGTCTGTGAAGCATACTGGGTGTGCGGCGCCCCTGTACTGGGCTATGTCTCGACGCAGTTCGGAGGAGTTGTGCCTGTTGTGTTCGGCCCGGCCAGATTTATTGTGTCCGGAGTGAAAACTATCACGTGCCGTCGGGCGTCCGCGTGATCCATAGATCGATCTTGTTTGCCTTGCTTTGTCCTCCAGGACGTCTCACAGGTCTGGTTCGTGTTCCCGTGCCTTGGTAAAGCGGCTGCGGGGCATGGCTTGTTTGGATGTTCGACAGGCTTCTCTGTCGCGGCCGCGAGGTGGCCGATCTGCCATGTCTTGGGCTTCCTCCTCTGATTGGGGTAGCGGCCTGCGCTTAGGATAGTTTTTGGAGGGGCGTCCGAGCTCGTGCTCTTCGGCCGCAAGGACTTCAGTCCATGTGTCAGCTAGCAAATCTTGATCAGCTCTAAGCTATTGGTGCTTTTTCTTTAGGCTGTTCGTCGTGGCTAAAAGCCTGCGTTGAAAGCTCTTTTGTTCGGCGGGGTCTGATGGTACGATGAATTCATCGTCGCCGAGGCTTGCCTCGTCTTCGGAGGGAGGCATGTAGTTATCGTCCTCGACCTCTCGCTCTGCCGCTCTCTCATGAGGGCGGTCTTCTCCATCTTCCTGTGCCGAATCCTGCTGGTTTTGGTGTTCTTCGGCGCTGTCCGGGGTAGTATTATCTCCCGTGCCGGAATCACCGTTTCTGCTGTGGCGGGATTTGGAGCGGCGCCGCTGACGTCGGCGTTTTGGAGGCTTTTTCGAAGTGCCATCCTCCGCTGTTCCATCGCCATCTCCATCTTTTGGAGCATCCACCATGTATATGTCGTATGACGATGTGGCGGTCCAGCGCCCTACAGGTGCTGGTTCTTGCTCGTCTCCTCCTTCGTCGTCCATACCGTCGAAGTCTTCGGAGCCGAAGTCGAGCATGTCGGATATATCGTCGACAGTGGCTATTAAGTGGGCGGTGGGTGGGCTTTGAATTTCTTCGTCGTCCGAATCCCAACCTCGCAGGCCATAATTCGGCCCGGGCTCTCCTGTCAAAGAGAGAGACTTGAGAGAATTCAGAATATCACCAAAAGGTGAATACTGAAAGATGTCCGCGGCGGTGAACTCCATTACCGGCGCCCAATCTGATTCGATTGGTGGGGGCGCGGGAGGTTCGGAGTTCGGAGAAGAGTCTGGCTCCTTGGAGTCATGTGCCATGCGGAGTGTGGGGCTTGCGTTTGGCTTAATGGCTTTTAAGATCGCAGCCCCCGAGGTGACGCCCAACCGTTCATCCTCAAAGAACGCAGCGGGCTCCGAATCGAGGATCGGGGCCGGAGCGTATGCGGCCTCCAGGACACTGTTCGGAGGCAGAGCTATATCATGCCCCTCGAGATAGTGCGGCGCGCTTGGCTGTGGCTCGAATCCGTCGAAGATCAAGTCTCCGCGGACATCTGCCGTGTAGTTTAGGCTTCCAAACCTGACTTGATGGCCAGGGGCATAGCTCTCGATCTGCTCCAGATGACCAAGCGAGTTGGCCCGCAGAGCGAAGCCGCTGAAGACGAAGATCTGTCCGGGGAGAAAAGTCTCACCCTGGACCTCATCGTTGTTGATGATCAAAGGAGCCATCGGGCCTAAAGGCGACGACACAGAGGAACTCTCAATGAAAGCACCAATGTCGGTGTCAAAACCGGCGGATCTCGGGTAGGGGGTCCCGATCTGTGCGTCAAGGTCGGATGGTAACAGGAGACAAGGGACACTTTATTTTACCCAGGTTCGGGCCCTCTCGATGGAGGTAAAACCCTACTCCTGCTAGATTAATATTGATGATATGGGTAGTACAAGAGTAGATCTACCACGAGATCAAGGAGGCTAAACCCTAGAAGCTAGCCTATGGGTATGATGATGGTTATGATGTGTTCGTCCTACGGACTACAACCCTCCAGTTTATATAGGCACCGGATAGGGTTAGGGTTACACAGAGTCGGTTACATTCGTAGGAGATCTTGAATATCCGCATGCCTAGCTTGCCTTCTACGCCAAGGAAAGAACCTTCCGGACACGGGACGAAGTTTTCAATCTTGTATCTTCATAGTCCTGGAGTCCGGCTAAGGATATAGTTTGGCTATCCGAACACCCCCTAATCCAGGACTCCCTCACATACTGCTTACCAACATGTCATACTTTGATTCGGCGATATTGTTGGATGAAGCGGCCTGGACCGACATTACATGACCGCGTTCATGAGACTGGTTCTACCACCGTGCTTCGCACACAGGTGGCTAGTGGGTGTATGTTTCGCCAACTTTAGTTGAATCGAGTGTGACAATGCCCGATCCCTGTTGAAGGGTAAAACAGCACACTTGACGAAAAATCGTTGTGGTTTTGATGCGTAGGTAAGAACGGTTCTTGCTAAGACCGTAGTAGCCACATAAAACTTGCAAACAACAAAGTAGAGGACGTCTAACTTGTTTTGCAGGGCTTGCTGTGATGTGATATGGTCAAGATGTGATAATATATAAATTGTTGTATGAGATGATCATGTTTTGTAACAGTTATTGGCAACTGGCAGGAGCCATATGGTTGTCTCTTTATTGTATGAAATGCAATCGCCATGTAATTTCTTTACTTTATCTAAGCAGTAGCGATAGTCGTAGAAGCAATAATTGGCGAGACGACAACGATGCTTCGATGGAGATTAAGGTGTCAAGCCGGTGACGATGGTGATCACGACGGTGCTTTGGAGATGGAGATCAAAGGCACAAGATGATGATGGCCATATCTTATCACTTATTTTGATTGCATGTGATGTTTACCTTTTATGCATCTTATTTTGCTTAGTACGGTGGTAGCATTATAAGATGATCTCTCACTAAAATTTCAAGGGATAAGTGCTCTCCCTGAGTATGCACCATTGCGACGGTTCTTCGTGCTGAGACACCACGTGATGATCGGGTGTGATAAGGTCTACGTTCACATACAATGGGTGCAAGCCAGTTTTGCACACGCAGAATACTCAGGTTAAACTTGACGAGCCTAGCAGATGCAAATATGGCCTCGGAACACTAAGACCGAAAGGTCAAGCATGAATCATATAGTAGATATGATCAACATAGTGATGTTCACCATTTAAAACTTTTCCATCTCACGTGATGATCGGACATGGTTTAGTTGATATGGATCACATGGTCATTTAGATGACTAGAGGGATGTCTATCTAAGTGGGAGTTCTTAAGTAATATGATTAATTGAACTTTAATTTATCATGAACTTAGTACTGATAGTATTTGCATAACTATGTTGTAGATCAATAGCTCGTGATGTAGCTCTCCGTTTATTTTTGATATGTTCCTAGAGAAAAACTATGTGGAAAGATGATAGTAGCAATGATGCGGACTAGGTCCGTCATCTGAGGATTATCCTCATTGATGCACAGAAGAATTATGTCCTTGATGCACCGCTAGGCGATGGACCTATTGCAGGAGCAGATGCATACGTTATTAACATTTGGCAAGCTCGGTATGATAAGTACTTGATAGTTTAGTGCGCCATGCTTTACGGCTTAGAATCGGGACTTCAAAAACGTTTTGAACGCCACGAAGCATATAAGATGTTCCAAGAGCTAAAATTGGTATTTTAGACTCATGCCCTAGTCAAGAGGTATGAGACCTCTGACAAGTACTTTGCCTACAAGATGGAGGAGAATAGCTCAACTGGTGAGCATGTGCTCAGATTGTCTGAGTACTACAATCACTTGAATCAAGTGGGAGTTAATCTTCCAGATAAAATAGTGATTGACAGAGTTCTGTAGTCACTATCACCAAGTTACTGGAACTTCGTGATGAACTATAATATGCAAGGGATGACAAAAGCAATTCCCAAGCTCTTCGTGATGCTGAAATCGACGAAGGTAGAAATCAAGAAAAGCATCAAATGTTGATGGTTGACAAGACCAATAGTTTCAAGTAAAAGGGCAATGGAAAGAAAGGTAACTTCAAGAAGAATGGCAAGAAAGTTTCCACTCCCATGAAGAAGCCCAAAGCTAGACCCAAGCCTGAAACTGAGTGCTTCTACTACGAAGGAAATGGTCAGTGGAAGCGGAACTGCCCCAAATACTTGGCGGATAAGAAGGATGGCAAAGTGAACAAAAGTATATATGATATACATGTTATTGATGTGTACTTTACTAGTGTTCATAGTAGCCCCTGGATATTTTATACTAGTTCAGTTGCTATGATTAGTAACTCGAAACAGGAGTTACAAAATGAATAAAGACTAGTTGAGGGCAAGGTGACGATGTATGTTGGAAGTGATTCCAAGGTTGATAAGATCACCATCGCACGCTCCCTTTACCTTCGGGATTAGTGTTGAACCTAAAATAAATGTTATTTGGTGTTTGCGTTGAGCATAATATGATTGGATCATGTTTATTGCAATACGGTTATTCATTTAAGTCAAAGAATAATTGTTATTCTGTTTACATGAATAAAACCTTTTGTGGTCATACACCCAAGGTGAATGGTTTATTGAATCTCGATCATAGTGATACACATATTCATAATATTGATGCCAAAAGATGCAAAGTTGATAATGATAGTGCAACATATTTGTGGCACTGCCGTTTAGGTCATATTGGTGTAAAGCGCACGAAGAAACTCCATGTTGATGGGGTTTTGGAATCACTTGATTATGAATCGCTTGATGCTTGCGAAACCTGCCTCTTGGGAAAGATGACTAAGACTCCTTTCTCCGGAACAATGGAGCGAGCAACTGACTTATTGGAAATAACACATACTGATGTATGCGATCCGATGAGTATTAAGGCTCGTGGCGGGTATCGTTATTTTCTGACCTTCACAGATGATTTGAGCAGATATGGGTATATCTACTTGATGAAACATAAGTATGAAACAGTTGAGAAGTTCAAAGAATTTCAGAGTGAAGTGGAAAATCATCATAACAAGAAAATAAAGTTTCTACAATCTGATTGCGGAGATAAATATTTGAGTTACGAGTTTGGTCTTCATTTGAAACGATGTGGAATAGTTTTTGAACTCACGCCACCTAGAACACCACAGCGTAATGGTGTGTCCGAACGTCATAATCGTACTTTATTAGATATTGTGCGATCTATGATGTCTCTTACCGATATATCACTATCGTTTTGGGACACCTACATTCACGTTAAATAGGGCACCATCTAAATCTGTTGAGACGACACCATATGAAATGTGGTTTGGCAAGAAACCTAAGCTGTCGTTTCTTAAAATTTGGGGCGTCAATGCTTATGTGAAAAAGCTTCAACCTGATAAGCTCGAACCCAAATCGGAGAAATGTGTCTTCATAGCGTACCCAAAGGAGACTGTTGGGTACACCTTCTATCACAGATCCGAAAGCAAGATATTCGTTGCTTAGAATGGTTCCTTTCTAGAGAAGGAGTTTCTCTCAAAAGAAGTGAGTGGGACGAAAGTAGAACTTAATGAGGTAACTGTACCTTCTCTCGAGTTGGAAAGTAGTTCATCACAGAAATCAGTTCCGGTGATGCCTACACCAATTAGTGAGGAAGCTAATGATGATCATCATGAAACTTCAGATCAAGTTACTACCGAACCTCGTAGGACAAGCAGAGTAAGGTCCGCACCAGAGTGGTACGACAATCCTGTTCTGGAGGTCATGTTACTTGACCATGACAAACCTACGAACTATAAGGAAGCGATGATGAGCCCAGATTCCGCAAAATGGCTTGAGGCCATGAAATCTGAGATAGGATCCATGTATGAGAACAAAGTATGGACTTTGTTGACTTGCCCGATGATCGGCAAGCCATAGAGAATAAAATGGATCTTCAAGAAGAATACGGACACTGATAGTAGTGTTACTATCTACAAAGCTCGAATTGTCGCAAAATGTTTTCGACAAGTTCAAGGTGTTGACTACAATGAGATTTTCTCACTTGTACCGATGCTTAAAATTCCTCCTAATCATGTTAGCAATTGCCACATTTTATGAAATTTGGCAAATAGATGTCAAACCTGCATTCCTTAATGGCTTTCTTAAAGAAGAGTTGTATATGATGCAGCCAGAAGGTTTTGTCGATCCTAAAGGTGCTAACAAAGTGTGCAAAGCTCCAACGATTCATCTATGGACTGGTGCAAGTATCTCGGAGTTGGAATATATGCTTTGATGAGTTGATCAAAGCATATAGTTTTATACAAACTTGTGGTGAAGCATGTATTTACAAGAAAGTGAGTGGGAGCACTACAGCCTTTCTAATAAGTATATGTGAATGACATATTGTTGATCGGAAATAATGTAGAATTTTTTGGAAAGCATAAAAGAGTGTTTGAAAGGAGTTTTTCAAAGAAAGACCTCGGTGAAGCTGCTTACATATTGGGCATCAAGATCTATAAAGATAGATCAGGACGCTTGATAAGACTTTCGATGAGTACTGATACGTCTCCAACGTATCTATAATTTTTTATTGTTCCATGCTATATTATATTCTGTTTTGGATGTTTAATGGGATATATTATACGCTTTTATATTATTTTTGGGACTAACCTATTATTCGTAGGCCCATCCCAAATTGTTGTTTTTTTTACCTATTTCAGTGTTTCGCAGAAAAAGAATATCAAACGGAGTCCAAACGGAATGAAACCTTCGGGAATGTGATTTTTGGAACAAACATGATCCAGAGGACTTGGAGTGGACGTCAAGCAATAGACGAGGAGGCCACGAGGTAGGGGGCGTGCCTACCCCCCCCCCCCCCCCCAAGCGCGCCCTCCACCCTCGTGGGCCCCTCGTGGCTCCACCGACCTACTTCTTCCTCCTATATATACCTACGTACCCCAAACCATCAGAGGCATCCACGAAAATCTAATTCCACCGCCGCAACCTTCTGTACCCGTGAGATCCCATCTTGGGGCCTTTTCCGGCATCCTGCCGGAGGGGGCATTGATCATGGAGGGCTTCTACATCAATACCATAGCCTCTCCGATGATGTGTGAGTAGTTTACCTCAGACCTTCTGGTCCACAGTTATTAGCTAGATGGCTTCTTCTCTCTCTTTGGATCTCAATACAAAGTTCTCCTCAATTCTCTTGGAGATCTATTTGATGTAACTCTTCTTTTGCGGTGTGTTTGTCGAGACCGATGAATTGTGGGTTTATGATCAAGATTATCTGTGAACAATATTTGAATCTCCTCTGAATTCTTTTATGTATGATTGGTTATGTTTGCAAGTCTCTTCGAATTATTAGTTTGGTTTGGCCTACTAGATTGATCTTTCTTGCAATGGGAGAAGTGCTTAGCTTTGGGTTCAATCTTGCGGTCTCCTTTCCCAGTGACAGCAGGGGCAGCAAGGCACGTATTGTATTGTTGCCATCGAGGATAAAAAGATGGGTTTTATATCATATTGCATGAGTTTATCCCTCTACATCATGTCATCTTGCTTAAAGCATTACTCTGTTCTTATGAACTTAATACTCTAGATGCATGCTGGATAGCGGTCGATGTGTGGAGTAATAGTAGTAGATGCAGAATCATTTCGGTCTACTTGTCATGGACGTGATGCCTATATACATGATCATACCTAGATATTCTCATAACTATGCTCAATTCTATCAATTGCTCGACAGTAATTTGTTCACCCACCGTAATACTTACGCTATCTTGAGAGAAGCCACTAGTGAAACCTATGGCCCCCGGGTATATTTTCCATCATATTAATCTTCCAACACTTAGCTATTTCTATTGCCGTTTATTTTACTTTGCATCTTTATTTCTCTTTATCATAAAAATACCAAAAATATTATCTTATCATATCTATCAGATCTCACTCTTGTAAGTGACCATGAAGGGATTGACAACACGTTTATCATGTTGGTTGCGAGGTTCTTATTTGTTTGTGTAGGTGCGTGGGACTCGAGCGCAGTCTCCTACTGGATTGATCCCTTGGTTCACAAAAACTGAGGGAAATACTTACGCTACTTTACTGCATCACCCTTTGCTCTTCAAGGGAAAACCAACGCAGTGCTCAAGAGGTAGCAATGACATACCTTGCTAAGATTTTGAAGGAGTTCAAAAATGGATCAGTCAAAGAAGGAGTTCTTGCCTGAGTTGTAAGGTGTGAAGTTGAATAACACTCAAAACCCGACCACGGCATAAAATAGAAAGAGAATGAAAATTCATTCCCTATGCCTCAGTCATTGGTTCTATGAAGTATGCTATGCTGTGTACCAGACCTATTGTGAACCTCACCATGAGTTTGGCAAGAGGGTACAATAGTGCTCCAGGAGTGGATCACTGGACATCGGTCAAAAATTATCCTTAGTGGAATAAGGAAATATTTATCGGTTATGGAGGTGATAAAGAGTTCGTCGTAAAAAGTTACGTCAATGCATGCTTTGACACTGACCTGCATGACTCTGAGTCTCAATCTGGATACATATTGAAAGTGGGAGCATTTAGCTAGAGTAGCTCCGTGCAGAGCATTGTAGACATAGAAATTTGCAAAATACATACAAATCTGAATGTGGCAAACCCATTGACTAAACCTCTCTCACAAGCGAAACATGATCGCACCTTAGTACTCTTTGGGTGTTAATCACATGGCGATGTGAACTAGATTATTGACTCTAGTAAACCCTTTGGGTATTGGTCACATGGCAATGTGAACTATAGAGTGTTAAATCATATGACGATGTGAACTATTGGTGTTAAATCACATGGCGATATGAACTAGATTATTGACTCTAGTGCAAGTGGGAGACTAAAGGAAATATGCCCTTGAGGCAATAATAAAGTTATTATTTTATTTCCTTATATCATGATACATGTTTATTATTCATGCTAGAATTGTATTAACTGGAAAGTTGATATATGTGTGAATACATATACTAAACAAAGTGTCCCTAGTATGCCTCTACTAGACTAGCTCATTAATCAAAGATGGTTAAGTTTCCTGACCATCGACATGTGTTGTCATTTGATGAACGGGATCACATCATTAGAGAATGATGTGATGGAGAAGACCCACCCGTTAGCTTGGCATTGTGATCGTTGAGTTTTATTGCTATTGCTTTCTTCATGACTTATACATGTTCCTCTGACTATGAGATTATGCAACTCCCGAATATCGAAGGAACACCTTGTGTGCTATCAAACGTCACAACGTAACTGGGTGATTATAAAGATGCTCTACAGGTGTCTGTGAAGGTATTTGTTGGGTTGGCATAGATCGAGATTAGGATTTGTCACTCCGAATATCGGAGAGGTATCTCTAGGCCCTCTCGGTAATGCACATCACTACTGTAGGATGCTGCTAACGCGACACTACAATCAGAGACCCTTCGAGGAACTGCGTGCGATGCCATAATTGCAAACGGTGTTGTATGAAAACCGTCAGTAATGTATACAAGGTTTGTGATGACGGATGCATCAAACACAGTTCAGGTTTTAGTTGCGTGTGCGATGAAGGGCATACGGTTCAGTGTAATTAACTCTTTTGCAATGAGGAGGAACAAAAGAAACGGGCATCCAGATGAAGGCGTGTGCGATAGACAGCATACGGTTCACTCGGATGAACTGTTTGTGATTAGGCAACACAAAAGAAACGGGCAACCATATGAAGGTGTGTGCGATATACAGCATACAGTTCACTCGGATGAACTGTTTGTGATTAGGCAACACAAAAGAAACTGTCAGCCAGATCAAGGTGGGTGGGATATACGGCATGCGGTTCACTCGGATGAACTGTTTTCATTGACACAAGAGTAAAGAAACGGTTCAACTCAACAAGACGTGTGTACCCTAAAAAACAAGACGTGTGTGTTGTGCGATGGGATTGCATGCGGTTCACTCGGCCCTTGTCATCAGTGTGTGACCTCTGTGGCAACCGTTCACTCCCCAGGCACCTCTTTGTGTATCGTGGCAACCGTCCACCGACTCTTCGCCTTTCCCTCTCGATTTGGAACTGCTGTCGCACGCTAGCTCTTCCTCCCTCCTCCATCTGCCTTCACCCTTCCTTCTGCCATTGTTAGATCGTCTTCTCCAGGGAGGGAACAAGCCGGAAACGACTCCGTTATTCTTGCCCCGATCTGAATGATGACGCGGTGGAGGAACTCATTGATCGGTGCGATGTCATCACCTCGGCTAGCATGGCAGGTTCGTTCAAGACCATTCTCGACTCAACTAATAACATCATTACAAGGAACCCAAGGGTTCAGGAGCGGTTTGATCTCCCCTATCTTATTCGCCGTGACCCTGCTGATTGGCGCGGGAACGAGGGAAGCCTCGCCTTATGTAAGTTGATGTCGCTTGATAATGATACATATATGTTAAGATGCCATCGCTTGAGGGCAAGGCTTGGGCTGGCGCAAATGGAGATTGGGTTGTTTATATTGGGTACAACTAGGAGTGGGAACTTGTGAATGTGTACACCGGTATTCTACGTGAGTTCAAATACGATCATGCTGACTGTCGTCTATGGAAGATAGCAATTTGTCGAGTTCCCAACCGCTCTTGGGGTTATAGGAATGCTTATGTTGTCGCTATCTTCGACAAGCTTGTTGTCGTACTTCATGGTTCGACTCGATGGATATTGCTAAAAAATCAGTTTCTATACACGGATGAGTACTATGATACAATTCAATACGAGGGTCTTGTGTTTGCTGCCACCACTCGTGGCACTGTTTTTGCATGGAATCCTCATGATTTTGGTACGTTTGTCTTCCACCGTAATTATAATTGTTTCATCCACATGCATGCGGGTTAGCTAGTTTCCCTTTACTAATTAACCTTCTTGTGTTTCCAAGGTCCTGTGAACATTCCACCACCTATACTTGAAAATTTTATTCCCGAGCATGAGGACGAGCAGGACCCATATACTCAATGGCGCCTGGCAACTTATTTCGATGGATCACCTCTTCTTGTCTCTATGTGGGGCACTGCTGATGTTACTAAGGAAGAAGGTGTTGTCTCGTATGGTCGCACTCTCCGGACCTATTCCAACATCCGTTGCAGGGTATTCGGGATGGATACTGGTGTACTAGCGCCAACACCTTCTCCCTGGTTCAGTATTGAAAGTCTTGGAGGAAACTCACTCTTCCTTGGACAAAACTATCTAATGATGGTGGAAGGCGATCCAGCTGCTGTTGACACAACGTTACTACCATTTATGAGAAGCAATTGTATCTATACCTCGGACATTACTATGCTTCCCAACCGTCCCAGTATGGGTATTGAAATAGGCCGCTTCAGCCTGGATGATCAGTCATGCGTTGGTCTCGAGATTGACAGTAGCTTGCCCTTCCCAGAGAATCACTTCTGGTTCAAAGCAAGTGTTTCCAACGCCGATGAGTGGTTGAGCTGAAGTTCATTTCATCGCTTTGTTATTTGTTGTGTGAGAAAAAACTTTACTAGAATGTTTTGTTGGAAATGATCTATAATCCAACGTGTATCCTCGTTGTCGTTGTGGGTTGATGACTTGTTGTATGTAATCAATGGTACATTTGCATATGCGTCCATGAATTCACGCCTTCTAGTGGTGTCCATATGAACAGTGCTAGTGATTTTAGTTGGAAAAATTAGATAGTGCTAGTGATTTGTAGCTGCATATTTTGACAAATCGCAGTGTTACAAGGTTGACAAATGGCAATGTTGCTAGATAAACAAATGTCAATCTTTCCAGTTTGAGAAATGGCAACATACCCAAAATGACAGATATGCAAATCTTACCCAATTGTTTGTACGTGGTTGCACACGTGTCATGCAAAACAACCGTTTGCGTTGAAGGTAACTAAAACGTTTGCAATGAGTGTTTTATATTAAAAAAATGTTGATGTTTTTTTCAAAAGAAAAACGTTTGATAAGTCTGTACATTAAGAGAGAAAAACGCAAGTTTGTTCAAACATATCTTTCATTCAGTCACACTGCAAATTTATATTCATATGATCGAGAATTCGAGATACAGTATTCAACCCCAAAAAAAACTATTTCCGGCAGCGGCAGAGGCGGCGTGCCATGCCGTCGTTGTAGTTGTCGTCCTCCGGGACTCCGTTGTTGAAGTCTTCAAGGCAACACAAAATGTTCTTCACTTGTAAATCAAACATCATGTCAACGCGCGATCGACGGGCGGGGCGCGGGAGGACGGCAACTGGCGCCACTGAGAGGTAGCAGTCGACGGTAGCGTCCCATGCCACTGAGGGGGGGGAGGGGGCGCATGGGCACGGGCACGGGCGCGGCGGGTGCATCCAAACACATGGGGACTGAGGGAGTCCTGGATTAGGGGGTGTTCGGATAGCCTAACTATACCTTCAGCCGGACTCCAGGACTATGAAGATACAAAGTTGAAGACTTCATCCCGTGTCCTGAAGGATCTTTTCTTGGCGTGGAAGGCAAGCTAGGTGTGCGGATATTCGAGATCTCCTACCATTGTAACCGACTCTGTGTAACCCTAACCCTATCCGATGTCTATATAAACCGGAGGGTTGTAGTCCGTAGGACAACCATCATCATACACAATCATACCATAGGCTAGCTTCTAGGGTTTAGCCTCCTTGATCTCGTGGTAGATCTACTATTGTACTACCCATATCATCAATATTAATCTAGCAGGAGTAGGGTTTTACCTCCATCGAGAGGGCCCGAACCTGGGTAAAATAAAGTGTCCCTTGTCTCCTATTACCATCCGACCTTGACGCACAGTTCGGGACCCCCTACCCGAGATCCGCCAGTTTTGACACCGACATTGGTGCTTTCATTGAGAGTTCCTTTGTGTCGTCGCTTTTGGGCCCGATGGCTCCTTTTATCATCAACAACGATGAGGTCCAGGGTGAGACTTTCCTCCCAAGACAGATCTTCGTCTTCGGCGGCTTCGCTCTGCAGGCCAATTCGCTTGGTCATTTGGAGCAGATCAAAAGCTACGCCCCTGGCCATCAAGTCAGGTTTGGAAGCTTAAACTACACGACGGATATCCGCGGAGACTTGATCTTTGACGGATTCGAGCCACAGCCAAGCGCGCCGCACTATCTCGAGGGGCATGATATAGCTCTGCCTCCGAACAGTGCCCTGGAGGCCGCACACGCTCCGGCCCCGATCCCTGACTCGGAGCCTGCCGCGTTCTCCAAGGATGAACGGTTGGACGTCACCTCAGGGGCTGCGATCTCAAAGGCGATCAAGCCGAACGCCAGCCCCGCACTCCGCATGGCTCACGACTCCAAGGAGCCGGACTCCTCTCCGAACTCCGGGCCTTCCGTGCCCCTGCCGATCGAGTCTGATTGGGCACCTGTAATGGAGTTCACCGCCGCGGACATCTTTCAGTGCTTGCCTTTTGGTGATATTCTGAATTCTCTCAAGTCTCTCTCTTCATCAGGAGAGCCCAGGCCGGACTATGGCCTGCGAGATTGGGATTCAGACGACGAAGAAATTCAAAGCCCACCCACCACCCACTTAATAGCCACTGTCGAAGATTTAACCGACATGCTCGACTTTGGATCCAAAGACTTCGACGGTATAGACGACAAAGGCGGAGACGAATTGGAACCAGCACCTATAGGGCACTGGGCCTCCACCCCACCTAACGATGTATTCATGGTGGATACCCCCAAAGGAAACGACAACGAGGAAAAAGGGGGCGAAAAAAGAGGTGAAACCTCTGAAAAGCAGTCAAAACGGCGACGTAAACGCCGAGCCAAAACCCGCCTCGATCAAAACCCAACCCTAGAGCAGGATGAGCCGGTAGACAACGAGCTTGCCTCAGAACAGCCGTCCGAACAGGGCAACACGGATAGAGAGGACGAACTGCCCTCTCCCGGCCATAACAGAACTCCGGACGATCTCACACCAGACAAAACCATGGAGCAGAAGAATCTCCACGAAAGGCTCGTTGCCACGACACGTAGCCTGAAAAAGCATAAGCGGAAGCTGAAGACGGCGGAAGATGCACTCAAAACAAGATGGAGCAAAGTAATCAAGACCGTAGATAAATACGGCGACAACCGCCGCACCAAAAGCTATCCGACAAGAAAACTACTGCCCGAATTCAACCAGGAGGCCGCACGGTCGGGTAGACGACCCCACGGCCACTATAAAAAGGCAAGCGGCGCCGCACTTAATGCGGCATGCGACCCAATCAAAGACTCGCACCAGGGCCCAGCCAGGTCCATTTATGGGTGAAGAAAGCAAACTTTCACAAGCAATGCAAAAATTCCACCATTAGAATCCGGCACACGCAAATACAGGGGCGCCGCACACCCCCTATGTTTCACCGATGAGGTACTGGAATACGAATTTCTAGAGGGATTTAAACCCGTCAACATAGAGGCATATGATGGAACAACAGACCCAGGAGTCTGGATCGAGGATTATATCCTCCACATACATATGGCTAGAGGAGACGATCTCCACGCCATAAAATATTTACCCCTTAAGCTTAAAGGGCCAGCCAGGCACTGGCTTAAAAGCCTTCCCGCAAACACAATTGGAAGCTGGGAAGAGCTCGAGGATGCTTTCCGAGCAAATTTTCAAGGGACCTATGTCCGTCGCCCGGATGCAGACGATCTCAGTCACATAACTCAGCAGCCCGGAGAATCAGCTCGGCAGTTCTGGAACAGATTCCTCACTAAAAAGAATCAAATAGTGGATTGTCCGGACACCGAAGCCCTAGCGGCTTTCAGGCATAATGTCCGAGATGAATGGCTCGCCAGACACCTCGGCCAGGAAAAGCCAAGAACAATGGCCGCACTCACAAGCCTCATGACCCGCTTTTGCGCAGGAGAGGACAGCTGGTTGGCACGATGCAGACCCAGCGACCCAAGTACATCAGAAATCAGAGATGGAAACGGAAAACCGTGGCGAAATAAGGACCGCAGCCGAATCAAAGGAAAAAATCCGAAGAGCACGGCAGTCAATGCCGGATTCAAAAGCTCACGGCAAAATCATACAAAACCACCCCTCCAAGATAATAGGGATGATCCGTCCAGCTTAAACAGAATCATGGACAGAATATGTCAGATACACAGTACTCCTGGGAAGCCTGCCAATCACACCCACAGAGACTGTTGGGTTTTTAAACAATCCGGACAGCTTAACGCCGAACACAAGGGGCTCGATACACCAAGCGAAGAAGAGGACGAACCCCAAAGGCAGAACACCAGGAAACAAAAGAACTTCCCTCAAGAAGTCAAAACAGTGAACTCACTTCACGTAACAGAACGTGTGGCACCCATAAAGGTACGCACAGTCAAACCTACCCCTCAGGAGTCCCGCCACTGGTCACTAAAGCCAATCATTTTTGATCAGCTAGATTATTCTAGAAATATCCAAAACGCAGGCCGGACTGCCCTGATACTGGATCCAATAATCGATGGATTCCAGTTTACCAATGTCCTTATGGACGGCGGCAGTGGACTAAACTTGATATATCAGGATACAATCCACAGCATGGGCATAAACCCAGCAAGAATCCGCCATAGCAAAACCTCCTTTCAA
Source organism: Aegilops umbellulata (assembly GCA_032464435.1). Lineage (NCBI taxonomy): Eukaryota > Viridiplantae > Streptophyta > Magnoliopsida > Poales > Poaceae > Aegilops > Aegilops umbellulata. The sequence goes on along the minus strand of CP136054.1, from coordinate 406,073,311 downwards.
GGGGTAGCACCAGGCCCGGACACCCATTGCATGGGCTTTCTCCGGCTCACAGTCATCTTTGGCTCTGCCAATAACTTTCGTCGCGAAAAGCTGACCTTCCATGTAGTCCCGCTTTCAAGTCGCTATCAAGCACTAATGGGACACGGAGCTTTCGCTTGCTTTAACGCAATACCGCATTATGCATCCCTCACGCTAAAGATGCCCGGTCCTCGAGGCATCATCTCTTTAAAGGGTACGCACTAAAACAGGCCTCCTCCAAACGGAGGATTGCGCGGCCGCTTAAACAGCCGCACAATAAAGTGGCCTCGCCAGCCAAAGGACTTTTTTCTAATTCATTACAGTCCACGGACCCGGACTCAACGAGTTCGACACAAGTTGATCGTTAACGCGGGATTAGCACGCCATATACCCCCATACCAGGGGCTATACGCAGAACTCTACCTTATATATCCTTTACTTTGTATTCTGTTTATTATTCTTTTTGTTCCGCACGACCCATTTTTCAATTTAGTTCCTCTCTTTTACAAATGAACGTCGTGCGACGCCCGTCCAGGATATGGCACAGCGGAGACACAGGCACAGACGTGCAGTAGGGACCCGTCCTAAAGGATTCTTTTTAGATTAAGACCCTGCATAAACCTTTTTTACTGTCTCTTGCTGCTATACATCCCCTGGTTTTTTCTTTTTCTGCTATAACCAAGGAGGAGGCTGGCGTTTTGGCATGTGGCCACGCCAGAAATCTTGCTCGTACCTGGACACTAAGGGCTCTTTTATTTTGTTTAAGGGTGTTGTTTCACACGCATTCACAAAGACCGAACACCTTCGGGAGTGTTCGGCGTCGCGAGTTTTGGCACTATATGCATCAGCTCCGAATCATGATTTTGGTCAAATGTTGGGTTGCCCGGCTCCTGAGTTCGGCTACCTTATGTTCCGCTCTATCGGCTAAGGTAGCACCAGGAGAACTACTGCGATTGTGCCCCGGTTCGGCCGGGTGAGCACCTCAGTAGAAAAAGCCGAAAACCGACTATCATGATGTAGCGTGAGACTGGTCGCCACTCGATGACTCATAGGGATTTGTCGAATCCCTCCGCTTTGACGAAGGGACGTTTCCCGGTCAGGCACGTACGCGCTCTGAACTCGGGCAAAGCGCAGTCGCCACCAAAGGGCTACCTAAAGAGTCCCACTGTCAAGCTCCTATGGCTAAGTGAAAGTGTTAAAGCATTATAGTCCGGTTGCCTAGCCTGCTGCGCTATCACCTCCTTTGTAGGACCAAGACGTTGGGTTAAGTGTGAAAATGCGTCTTCTGCACGCACCCCCGCACTATGTGCGTGGGGGCTGAAGCCAACGACTGCAATCTTTCATAATTCATATATTAAAACGGCCGCACAGGAGGTGTTCTTAATACTTGAAGGCACAAGTCTAAAAAATGCCACTAAAATTTATCAAAATACTGAGTTATGATTACATATGCTATCATAACATAGCATCCTTCAAGCACTGCGTCTCTATTACGCGAGCGCCTTCGAGGACTTCCTCAAAATAGTGCTCGGCAGGTATTCGGCTTTTATCCGAATCCCGGGACGCAACACTGGTGGGCTCCATACCTGCCCAGTATGTCTTGACACGGGCAAGAGCCAGCCGAGCGCCCTCAACGCACGCTGACCTCTTCATAGCATCGACACGTGGCACCACGTCTAGCAATTGCTGCACCAAGCTGAAATAACTCTTCGGCTTCGTTCCCCCCGGACACAGACGATCCATGACGTACTTCATGGCGAGTCCGAACAACCTATTCAGCTCGGCCCATTGGGCCAGGCGATCGTCCACTGCCAGCAGACGCTCTGGATTGACGAATTGCGACCAAAAGAGCTTCTCCACTTCATGATCCTTTTTATCTCGAAAGTGTTCGGTCACATCGGTGGCACTAGCGGCCAAATCCAGAAAAGTGTCCTCTATACTCCACATCCGGTTCAACGGGGCAAACTTCGGATCACAAAATTTTCTCCGCAGCGAGAAGGGCTTTCCATCCGCAATCCGTTCGGCCTGACGCAGCTCTTCCTTCGCCGCTCTCATTATAGAGCGGGCGTCCTTTGCGTCAGCAACAGCCTTCTCTAAGCTCGTTTGCTTCGCCCGATCTTCTTCTTCAAGAAGCTTACAACGGTCAGTAGCGCTCTCTAATTTTACGGCTATACCAGCCATCTCATCCTTGCTTCGGCAATGGGCAGCCTGTTCGGCTTTCAGCTCTTCAAGGGCTTTTACGGCAGACGCATCACTTTTTCTGGCTTGTTCCTTCGCTCGGGCGAGTTCGGCCCTAAGACCTTCCACGGCGGCCGCACCATATGCATCAAGCATACACAAGGTAAGATATTGACATAAAGCTCCTCTTACTACCAATCGCCCAATCATTTTAAGTACCTTGAGCATCATCAAACCACTTGTTAACAAGCACGATGTCGGCCTCTGCCTCATCAATTTGTCGCTTCAGTTCGACAAATTCTCGAGTTCGGCTTGACTCCAGACAATCAGCCACCTACACATAAAGGTGCCACTTAAAGGACCTGGGATTAAGATCCTCTGCGCACCGTAAATCTTTCCGACCCACAGAATCTTAGGGGCTACTATCTACACAGGGCGCATTTTATTTATGCGCAATTAATTCAAACATACGTTATTTAAAACGTACCTCAAGGCCTGCTACTAAACTCTTGACGTCCTCGTACAGCCCGCTTTCCGCGGATGAAATCTTTTCAATCACCGTGCTCATTAACGCACGGTGCTCCTCTTGAGACAGAGGCTCGCCCCAGCAGAGTGTTCAGCTCCTCCGACCGAGCACCAGACAGTGTTGGACTCGTCCCATGGCCTTCCTCAAAGGCCGGACACGGAGAACCTTGGGGGGCGGCACCATCCGCCCTTTGCGGATCCGGAGAAATCCCCCGCGATGACACTTCAGCGTCGCCCGCCTTGCTAGGCGATACAGAGGGGGGAGGCGTTCCGCTCTCCATCATCTCCGGAAGAAGATCCCCCGAGGATGAGTTCTGCTGAGAGGGGCTGAGGTCCGAACTACAAAATAAGGTTTCGGTTAAAACTTCTCAGATATAATCAAGGATTTCTCTTAAAAGAAAAACTCTTCCCCTACTCACGGCTCGCTAGAGAGCTGGCCCTTTTTAGGGTTTAGTTCGGCCGAGGGGTTCCCCGGCGTTCGGTCCTCTGACAAGGATTCTTTCCCCCGCTTCGAGGCTATGGTCCCCGGGTCATCAGAGGCGGCCCTTTTCTTTCCCCTAGGAGAGTAATTATCGATTCCCCCCTTCGGGAGGGCCTCTTTCGAAGAGGCCACGGTTTCCTTGTCCTCCCCCTTATTTCCCTCCAAAGGTACTTCCGTCAGCATCCTGACTAGCACGGGATCCAGTCTGGTCTCGGGAAGGGGAGCCGGACACCTGATCAGCTTCGCCTTCGCTATCCACTCCTGCATAAAAGGAGGAGCACTGTTAAAAGCAAGTTAATTATGCTGATAGAAGGTCCGGTCGCAAGGTCACCTACTTGAGTATCCGGGCGATTGCGGCTTAAACCAGCATCCTCGGTCAGGTCCGGACTCACTTCTTGTGATCCGAAGAACAGTTTATACATCTCCATAGGCGTCGCGCCCACAAAATTCTGGAGAGCTCGTGGTCCCTCCGGATTGAATTCCCACAAACGAAGGGGGAGACGTTGGCCGGGCAGTGTCCGGCGAATCAGCATGACTTGTGTCACCTTGACCAGGTCGAAATCTCCCTTCAAGAGATCCTTAATGCGGCCCTGCAGCAGAGGAACGTCTTTGGGCAGGCCCCGATCTAACCCCGTGTTAATCCACGATGCTAACCGTGGTGGGGGGCCCGAGCGAAAGGCCGGAGGCGCCACCCACGCGGTGCCCCGAGGAGCGGTGATATAGAACCACTCATGTTGCCATAAGCCGAGCTCCTCTTGAAAAGCGCCCTCGGGCCATGGAGCGTCGGCATTTCTTTTTATAACAGCGCCTCCGCACTCTGCGTGGCGCCCCTCGATTATCTTCGGTTCTACTTTGAAGGTCTTGAGCCACAAAACGAAGTGAGGGGTAACACGGAGGAACGCTTCGCACACAACTATGAATGAGGAGATATGGAGGATGGACTCCGGAGCTAGGTCGTGGAATTCCAGCCCGTAATAAAACATCAGCCCCCTCACGAAGGAATCCATTGGGAAGCCTAACCCCCGAAGGAAGTGAGATATAAACACGATGCTCTCACCAGGCTGAGGGTTGGGGATCACCTGTCCTTGAACAGGCAACCTGTGCGGAATCTCGCTGGTCAGGAACCTAGCTTCCCTCAACCTCGACACGTCCTCCTCTGTGACGGAGGAGGGCATCCATCGACCTTGAAGGTCGGAGCCGGACATTGTTGAAGATCCGGTGCGCTCGAAATCTGGAAGCTTAGGGTGTTGGAACTCGAGGCGATGGGCGAACTCGTTTTGAGAGTAAAAGAAGGGGGAACAGGGCCTTGGTCTCTTTATAAGAGGCAGAATATCAAGCGCCCTCCCCGTAACCGTCTTGGACTAGCCTTTAATTAAGGCAAGATGTGCTAACAGGCACGGTTGGGTTACCCACGTCCATATTAATAAGAATCCCGTTAAAGGGGGGCACACGATCTCTGCTTCGACAAGACGTGCCAAGGAAACCGCCTAGCTATACGTGCTGAGGTGGAACAATGAAAATAATTTATGTAGAAGGCTTGGCCGCAGTGTTACGACGCACTGCGGGATACGTCAGCAGATTTGATTTGTGTTAATATTATTCTCTGTATGGCAATACGTGGAAACTTATTTTGCAGAGCCGGACACTATTCTGTGGTGTTTATAATCTTCTTGAAGAACTTGGAGGAGGAACCCGCCTTGCAATGCCTAAGACAATCTGCGCGCCGGACTCGTCGTCATTGAAGCCTGGTTCAGGGACTACTGAGGGAGTCCTGGATTAGGGGGTGTTCGGATAGCCGAACTATACCTTCAGCCGGACTCCAGGACTATGAAGATACAAAGTTGAAGACTTCGTCCCGTGTCCGGAAGGATCTTTTCTTGGCGTGGAAGGCAAGCTAGGTGTGCGGATATTCGAGATCTCCTACCATTGTAACCGACTCTGTGTAACCCTAACCCTATCCGGTGTCTATATAAACCGGAGGGTTGTAGTCCGTAGGACAACCATCATCGTACACAATCATACCATAGGCTAGCTTCTAGGGTTTAGCCTCCTTGATCTCGTGGTAGATCTACTCTTGTACTACCCATATCATCAATATTAATCTAGCAGGAGTAGGGTTTTACCTCCATCGAGAGGGCCCGAACCTGGGTAAAATAAAGTGTCCCTTGTCTCCTGTTACCATCCGACCTTGACGCACAGTTCGGGACCCCCTACCCGAGATCCACCGGTTTTGACACCGACAGGGACCGGCGCCGCGATGGGTGGAGGGGCGTGCACGGGTGCGGCGGGTGCAGCCAAACGCATGAGGGCCGGCGGCACGGTGGGTGGAGGGGCGTGCATGGGCACGGGCGCTGGCGCTGGCATGTACACAAGCTCGTGCGGGTCCGGGGAGACCTCGCTGACACCCACGGCTTCCAGCCCTGCGATAGTGCTCGGCGACCAGCCCGTCAATGCTACGGGGATGGTCGCTGGCGCGGGCGCGTGGATGGGAGCTGGGACAGGAGCGGGGGCAGCAACCGCCGTGACCAGCTCAGTCTGGGCCATGTCCATGAGGCCCCATTCCTCCTTATTTTCTATCTCTTCCGGCTCGGAGTCGACTTCACCAAACTTGAAGACTAGTGGCACATGATCATTCTGCGCCATGGCGGTGGAGGTCTACGGGGGGGAGGGGAATGGGAGGCGAATAGTAAGACTGCCCGTATTAAACAGCGGCTCGGGCACCATTAATGGAGAGGAAGGCGGGCGGCCATGGAAGTCAAGGAGCTTGCTTCCCAGTGAGCCTGCGCAGCGTAAAGCTCACACGCTTCCCGGTGAGCCTGCACATTGGAGGACAACTTGCACGCCTCTCAGTCAGCCTACGCACCGGACTGCGCTCGCACGCCTCCCGTTCAGTCAAAGTCAAGCAGCTGTCCGCATGGCACCGCCTACAGCCATTAAAACCAAGACACGTGGCGTCACGTGAATGGTTAACAGAACACACACGTTTTGAATTATACAAATGTTTGAGATATTAAGTGGCAGCTATTTTTTCAAAATGCCTTTGTTGGCTGTCATTATTCGAGTGCGCCTTCTCTCAAAATGGACACGAAAAATACCACATCATGTCGGGCGCCATTCCATGATAGCTTGCCAAGTTTCATGAATTTCAGACGAGTTTTGGATTTACTAGAATTTAAAAATCAGGCATCTCAATGTTTTGTCGGCAATCAACGGCACCCTGGTGTTTGAAATTCATTCCCATTTATTGCATGGGACCTAAGCACGCACCCAAGGACACAGATTTGATTCTTCAAGCAATTTATATGCACTGGAGCATGTGCATGTAGTTCAAATTTGAATTATGCACATAAATGCATTGAAAACTCAGTTAATGCATAAAAATGTCCAAAAGAACCCCGAAAAATCACAAAAATCAGGGTCTTCTGCTCAAATTCCTTGATAAATTCTACAACAGGGCTGATCTGCCATGGGTGAGACTCATATGGGACTCTTACTACCTGAACTTTGTTCCTCACGCGTCTCCGATTTGTGGTTCTTTTTGGTGGAAACAAATTTGCAATTTAATGCCAATTTTCAGAGGCATATCTTCTCCATTGGTTGGTGATGGTAAGAATATTGCCATGTGGCATGACAAATGGCATGAGGTTTCTCTGGCAGATCATTTTGCATGTCTCTTATCTTTTTTCATTAATGAGGACTGATCGGTGGTAGAGTTCTATGCAGCTAATGATTGGTCCGACATGTTCTACATTCCCCTCTCGCCAGAAGCGTTCGAGGAACTTCACTCAATGCTTACATTTAAACTGGAAAGCCTAAATCACTCGGATGCAGTGGATTCTTGGACCTATGTCTGGGGGCAAGCGTATTTTCCCAAAAAATTCTATGAGCACTGTCATAAAGACATTGTGGCCCGCCGCCTTCATTTGCTTGGATATGGAAGTAAAAACTACACCTAAGGTTTTTATGTGGTTTTTGCTGGCAGACAGGTTGAATACTAGGAATATGCTTAGAAGGCGACACTTTAACATCAATGATGGGTTCAACTGCATCCTTTGTAGCTCTGGGGTGGAAGAATCTATTGAGCACTTAATTTTCACGTGTCCCTTCAGCTCTTCTTGTTGGTTGAAAGTGGGGATCGCTTGGAACATGAACCACCCTAGAATAGAAGCCATCCAAGCTGCCAAACGATCTTCTAACGGGGAACTTTTCTTTGAATTGGTGGGGATTGTGGCCTGGAATATCTGGAAGGAAAGGAACAACTTTATTTTCAGGCATATACCGCCATCTTTAGCAGCTTGGAGAGAGAGAACCAAGGCATATCTCCTTTGGCTCAATTTTAGAGTGGACAAAGCTCACTGGGACTACATAACTTTATTTGCCCTATCTTTGTAACCGAATCTCCTCCATTGATCTTTTCAGTCACCCCACTCTTTTGAACTAGCTTCCCTTAGTTGACACTATCCCTTTCGTCCTTGAGGGCTCTCCCTCAAGATCTTGTACATACTGTGTAACTATGTTTTGATTTAATGCAACATAGTAGGAGCCTCTCCTGCTGTTTTCAAGGTCAAAAAAATCACAAAAATTGACACAACACTCCTGTTGTTCTATGTTCACACGAGAAAATTTTTGGAAGCAATAAGAGGCAGTGGATATCATTTCGTCCCCAAAGGTGGGACGTTCCCTACCGAAACCATGATGCTTGTTGTGAGAAGTTCTGGTTTGTGAGAAGCATATACCCAAACCTGTCCCAAACGGGACAAAATTTTTACCACGGCATGTTGATGCCGCTCCATGAAAGCGCGCCAAGTTTCATCAATTTCAGACGAGTTTTGTATTTACTAGAATTTAAAATGAGGCACCTCAATGTTTTGTCGGCAATCAACGGTGCCCTGGTGTTTGAAATTCATTCCCATTTCTTGCATGGGACCTAAGCATGCACCCAAGGACACAGATTTGATTTTTAAACCAATTTATATGCACTGGAGCATGTGCATGTAGTTCAAATTTGAATTATGCACATAAATGCATTGAAAACTAAGTTAATGCATAAAAATGTCCAAACGAACCCCGAAAAATCCCAAAAATTGACACAACACTCATGTTGTTCTATGTTGACACGAGAATTTTTTTTAAAGCAATAAGAGGCAATGGATATCGTTTCGTCCCCAAAGGTGGGACATTCCCGACCGAAACCATCATGCTTGTTGTGAGAAGCTCTGGTTTGTGAGAAGCATATACCCGAACCTGCCCCAAATGGGACAAATTTTTTAACACGGCATGTTGATGCCGCTCCATGATAGCATGCCAAGTTTCATGAATTTCAGACGAGTTTTTGATTTACTAGAATTTTAAAACCAGGCATCTCAATGTTTTGTCAGCAATCAAAAGTGCCGTGGTGTTTGAATTTCATTCCCATCTCTTGCATGGGACCTAGAAATTCACCCAAGGACACATATTAGATATTTCAACCAACCTTAGTGCATTGGAGCATGTGCTTGTTGTTCAAATTTGAATTATGCACATAAAATGCCTAGAAAACATAGTTTGTCGGTGTACTAGAGTAGGGGTACCCTAGTATCCCGAACTTGTGCACGGGCAGTCGCAGCATCCCGCGGCAAGGCTTGCCGGGTGACCGCCAAGGTCCTCTGTGGTTCCTTTGGAGCCATTCAAGAACAAAGTATTCAAGCCAAGGAGACAAGGCCCCGGCAAGAGGAGCTTGCCGGGAAGGCCACTCAAGGCACAAGACCCCGGCAAGAGGAGCTTGCCGGGAAGGCCAACCAAGGCATCTCAAGGAACTTGCCGCGACGCGCCACGCGTCCCGGCGAGGCCCGGTGAGCGGCAAGCCTCCGGACGCGACAAGACAACGACCGCGGCAAGGCGTTTGCCGCGGCAAGCTACCACTCCGTACCCACGCTCCGGCACATCCACCAACGTGTCGCTCGAGGACCCTTCCAGGCGTACGTGGCGGGAGGCTGTGCAGCCAACGGTACGCGGTGGCAAGGGCGCTGACAAGATTGCCATCGTGGCGAACGGTGGCGTCCCCGACGGTCCCTTTTTTGCATTGTTTGGGCGACGCAGATGGGCATTTAATGCCCTTGTCCCCTGCCGTCAGGGTTAGGTATGATACACTGTACAGGTAGCTGTACCAACCGCCACACCTTTCCATTTTTACCCTTGTCTACGTTGCCACCTGTCGGTGACCCCTTGAGCATATAAAAGGAGGCCCATGCGCAATGTAGAGAGGGGGGAAAACAGAAGAACACTCACGCTCGGTCTCGTTAGCTGCTGGTGTGTACTGTAGCACTCAGCGCTCCCGAGCAAGAACTCAATACAAACCACAAAGCAGGAGTAGGGTTTTACGCATCCGTGCGGCCCGAACCTGGGTAAACTGATCGTGTGCTTCGCCTCGATCTGCTCTTCCTGCGATCTCCGCCCCCGCCGAACCGAAAGGGGCCCGGCCCGTCGGTCCCCATAGGTGCTCGTGGATCAGTTTCCCCGACATTTTTGGCGCGCCAGGTAGGGGGCGTCGAGGTTGTGTGAACCTGATCCGGCGTTCACACGAGCTAGATCTTCATCATCTCCATCGACATGCCGCCGAAGAAGAAGGCTTCGGAGGCGGCTGCTCCGTCCGCGACAAACCCACCACGGCCGGAGCAAACGGCTGGTGGGGTAGACGCCGGCGGAAGAACGGGTGTTGACGAGGGAGCTCACGGTGCCGCCAGGTCCAAGGACAAGGCTACGCTGCCCATCGGCGGCGTAGCCGGCTCCCACAACGACCGGGCGCACTCCAAGACCTTGGCGTCCGTACATGCACCGCGCTCATCTCAGGAGGCGCGGGACTGGCAGCATCATGGTACTCACGGTACCATACGCTTGCTGGACCCAGATCGAGCTAGTGGATCTCGGAATGCTCAAGACCAGCATGCACGCCAACATGCTGGCACAAGCGAGGCACGGTCGCCTGGACGGGATACTGCTCCTTCTAACATAGTTAGAAGTCCGAGCATATCCCGCTCCTCACACCGTTCGCCACCGCTACCCGCCACTCCAGCAGAAGCTTTGGCGCGAGCTCAACTGCTCCTAGATTACCCTCCAACGGCGGACAAGATCGACGATTGGAGGGCCACCATTCAGAGTCTCATCGGCTTTGCCAACGGCGACGCTCCACGGCAGCCGAGTACATCGCAGCCGCGGCAAGTCAGCCAGGCACGAGCCGGTGGCGACATGACCGGTGGGGGCGCAACTATCGTGCACTCCCCGCCGCGAAGGCCAAGATCGCCGCCTCGCCGGATCCACCTCGACAGCGACTCCACCGCGTCATCGAATCCACGAGCTCGTCGCGATCAGCGCCAAGTTCTTCACGAACGACAGCAAGAAGACGCTCGTACTCGCATCGAGCGCCGAAGGGAAGCGCGGCGTCAATCAGACCAGCGCGCTGGGCCCTCTGTCGACATGCATGCGCCAGGGGAACCAGGTGACCTGCCGTACGCGGTAGGTTGCCCTGCGTTTACCCGTGAGCTGCGGCAAGTCCAGTGGCCCAGCACGAAGAATTTCAAGCCAGACGTACCGGAGAAGTACGACGGCAAGTCACATCCGTCGGAGTTCCTCAGCATCTACACCATCGCGGTGCAAGCTGCTGGGGGGCGGGACGACAAGATTCTTGCCAACTACTTCCCGCTGGTGCTCAAGCCCCAACGTCAGGTCCTGGCTCATGCACTTGCCGGACAACTCCATATATTCCTGGGCAGACCTATGCCATCAGTTTGTCGGCGCCTTTACAGGCAGCCACAAACCTCATGGCCAAGAGAGTGACCTTCATCTGCTCGCCCAGAAGGAAGGAGAGCCCCTGCGCAAGTACATTCAGAGATTCGGCCGTGTACAGCACAACATCCCAGATGTCCACCCTGTCGCGGTTATCATTGCGTTCCATCAGAACGTGCGTAACCGCAGGATGCGGGAGGAGATGGTGATGTGCAAGATCAGAGACGTCAGTGAGCTGTATGCCCTGGCAGACAAGTGTGCACATGTTGAGGAAGGGACGAAACTCCCCAGAGAGAATACAGGAGCAGGAGGATCTGACAGCGAGGATGCTGCCCCGGCAAAGAAAAATCGGCGGCGGAACAACAGGAAGAGGAAAGGCAAAGATGTGCTAGTTGTTGAGCAGTCCGGCAACGAAGGTGGCGCCAAGAAAGCCAAAGCTGGTAGCTCCGGCAAGGAGGTTGCCGCATGCGCCAACTGCCAGGCTGTGGCGGTCGCCGACAAGCAGGACGGCACCAACAAACAGTACTGCAAGATCCACCGCACCAAGGGCCATGACCTCCAGAGCTGCAAGAAGGTCGAGCAGCTTGTCGAGCTGCAGAAGGCCGAATACGAGCGACGCGACAAGGAGAAAGCCCAAGGAGGTGCTGGAGGATCCGGCATGAAGCGCCCCGGCCGGGGAGGACGCCGCGGCAAGGCCAAGCAGCGGCAAGGAGACAGACCTTCCCGCGGCCGCGACAAGGATGAAGATGACGACGACAACGAAGACATGGATGATGTCGAGACCAGTGAGCAGGAGTTCCAGAAAGCCACAGAGGTCTTGTGCGTTGACGGCGGTGCTTCTCTGCATACTTCACACCGCCAACTCAAGCAGTGGGTGCGGGAAGTCAATGCGGCAGAACCACCCGTCGAGTCACGCAAGCTTCTGAGATGGTCCAGCACGCCTATCATCTTTGATATTGAGGACCACCCTGATCGCACAACTACGGTCGGGTGCTTGCCGATGTTGGTTTCACCAACTATCCGCAACCTCAGGGTCACTAAGATGCTAGTTGACGGCGGGGCCAGCTTGAACCTGATCTCCTCCGCTGTGCTCCAGAAACTCCAGGTCCCTGACATCGAGCTCGAAGAGACCGGCACATTCCAAGGAATCAACCCGGGAAGGAGCAAGCCGAAGGGGAAGATCACGTTGCCGGTGACATTTGGCAGCGAGTTGAACTTCAGAACTGAGAGGGTCACTTTTGACGTTGCCGATTTTCCATTGCCTTACAATGGGATTCTCGGTCGTCCAGCGCTCGCCAAGTTCATGGCGGCCTCTCACTATGCGTATAACATGCTGAAGATGCCAGGCCCGATAAGTGTCATCTCTGTCCCCGGCGACAAGAAGGATGCTCTTATCTGTGCCGACAAGATTTACCGGGAAGCGGCAACCGCAACGGATCGCAAGTCACTTGCCGCTGAAGCTCCCAGGGGGAAGAAGAAGACCATGTCCGGCAAGAGTTCTGATGCCCACTCCGGCAAGCGCACCTCTTCGGAGTGCTGCGCTACCGTCGAGGACGCACCATCGAGATCCACCGGCAAGTGTAAGAAGACAATGGCAGCTCCGCCAGAGACCAAGAAGGTGTCCGCCAAGGAGGACGGCACTGGTGGTACCTTCACCATCAGTGCCACTCTTGACCCTAAATAGGAAAGCACGCTCATTGCTTTCCTGCGGGCGAACGTCGATGTGTTTGCATGGCAACCATCTGACATCCCCGGTGTTCCCAGGAAAGTAATTGAGCACCACCTTGCCGTCTGTCCTCATGCGCGGCCCGTCAAGCAGAAAGTCAGGAAGCAAGCAGTGGAGCGCCAAGAATTCATCGCAGAAGAGATCAAGAAGTTGGAAGCGGCAGGCCTTGTCAGGGGAGTGCTCCATCCTACGTGGTTGGCCAATCCTGTAGTCGTGCGCAAGGCGAACGGGAAATGGAGGCTTTGTATCGAGTTTACCGATGTTAACAAAGCTTGTCCCAAAGACCCATTTCCCTTGCCGCGCATTGACCAGATTGTTGACTCCACGGCCGGATGTGACTTGCTTTCATTTCTTGACGCATACTTAGGATACCATCAGATCTTCATGGCAGAAGAGGATGAGGAGAAGACCGCATTCATCACTCCATGCGGCACGTACTATTTCATACGGATGCCTTTCGGTTTAAAGAATGCTGGTTCAACATTCGCAAGGGTAGTCCATGCCGCTTTTGAGCCACAAATACACAGAAATGTGGAAGCCTACATGGATGACATAGTGGTCAACAGCAAGGACAAGGCAACTCTGATTCAAGATTTAGACGAGACTTTTGCAAATCTGCGCAAGATCAGCCTCAAGCTCAACCCCGAGAAGTGTGTGTTTGGAGTCCCTTCCGGCAAGCTTCTCGGGTTCTTCGTGTCTCAGCAGGGAATTGAAGCCAATCGCGACAAGATCAAGGCCATTGAGCAGATTGAAGCACCAAAGCGCGTCAAGGATGTACGAAGACTTGACGGTTGCGTGGCAGCTCTCAGCAGGTTTATCTCTAAGTCTGCTGAGCGCGCCCTGCCGTTTTTCAAAATATTGAAAAAGGCAGGTCCAATGAAGAGGAGGCTGTGCTGCAAGACTTGAAGAGATACCTGTCCTCCACTCCAATACTTGTCGCACCTAAGCCACAAGAGAAGTTGATGCTGTATCTGGCGGCAACCAATCAAGTGGTTAGTGTTGCGTTAGTAGCGGAGAGGGAGGCAGATGATGAGCCAGCAACCACGGCAGGCGCATCCAGCGACAAGCAGGGGGTTTCCCCGGCAAGCTCTGGTCCCGACAAAGATGGATCCGCGCAGGCGCGTGAGTAGATACAGAGGAGAATGGTGCAGCGCCCAGTTTACTTTGTCAGTTCCCTTCTGCAGGGGGCTAGGTCAAGGTACTCTAGTGTGTAGAAATTGCTTTTCGGCCTTCTCATGGCCTCGAGAAAGCTGCGCCTTTACTTCCAAGCACATGAGATCACAGTTGTCACTCGTTTTCCGCTGAAGAGGATACTGCAGAATCTAGAAGCAACAGGCAGGATTGTTGAGTGGGCACTGGAACTGTCAAGCTTTGGCCTCAAGTTTGAGAGCACTTCAACTATCCAAAGCAGAGCATTGGCAGAATTCATAGCAGAGTGGACACCAACACCAGATGAAGAAATTCCAGAAACAAGCATCCCCGTCAAGGAAGCAAGCAAAGAGTGGTTGATGTACTTTGATGGTGCCTTCTCGCTGCAAGGCGCCGGTGCTGGCGTGCTGCTTGTCGCACCCACCGAAGAGCACCTCAAGTACATAGTCCAGATGCACTTTCCCAAGGAGCAGGCAACAAACAATACTGCAGAGTATGAAGGTTTGCTTGCCGGTCTCAGGATCGCGGCAGACCTTGGGATCAAGAAGCTCATTGTCAGGGGTGACTCGCAGCTTGTCGTCCGCCAAGTGAATAAGAGTTATCAGAGTCCGTTGATGGAAGCCTACGTTGATGAAGTGAGAAAGCTAGAAGAGCACTTTGACGGCCTACAGATGGAACATGTTCCAAGAGCTCAGAACGACATTGCCGATGGCCTGTCAAAGTACGCAACACTTAAGTTACCTGTGGAACCAGGGATCTTTGTGCTCAAGCTGACTCAACCGTCTATAACGCCATCAACTGGACAGAGCAAGAAGAGGAAGTTGATTTCTGGTGACTATTTTCCGGCAGAGCTTCCCGAAGCCGCCGCCAAGAAGGTCCCCAAGATCAACACCAAGAGTGCTGGGGAGCAGTCTGCTCCAGCAAGCCCCAGGGTTTGTTCCATTGAAGCAGACGCTCCCGACAAGTTTTGCTCCGGCAAGCTTGCCGGGGAACGTCAAGCTCCGGCTGAGCCGCAGGTTCTCGCCGTAGAAGCGGATATTCCCGCAGCAGCAGATGTGCCTTTAGTCCTTGTTGTCGAGCCGCAAGCTCCAGCATGGGCATAGCAGATTGTCCGTTTCCTTCAGACAAGAGAACTTCCCGAAGAGCAAGAAGAAGCGGAAAGAGTAGCCCGACAGTCAAGTATGTACCAGTTTGTCGACAACACACTGTACAGAAGAAGACTCAACGGTGTGAAATTGAAGTGTATTCACCGGGAAGACAGACAAAAGCTGTTGGCAGAGATACATGGAGGCATATGTGGTCACCACATTGGCGCAAGAGCACTTGCCGGCAAAGCATTCCGGCAAGGTTTCTTTTGGCCGACAGCCCTCCAGGATGCAACTGCACAAGTAACCAAGTGTGAAGCGTGCCAGTTCCATTCCAAGCGGATACACCAGCCAGCTCAAGCTCTCCAGACGATCCCTTTATCCTGGCCATTTTTGGTCTGGGGGCTCGACATCCTCGGCCCCTTCCCCCGAGCAGTCGGGGGCTTTGAGTACTTGTACGTTGCAATCGACAAGTTCACGAAGTGGCCAGAAGTGGAAGCAGTGAGGAAGGTGACAGCACAGTCAGCAGTCAAGTTCTTCAGGTCGATTGTTTGCCGCTTCAGGATCCCTAACAGGATCATCACCGACAACGGTACGCAATTCACGAGCCGCACCTTCATGTAGTACGTCTAAGATCTTGGCGCCAAGGTCTGCTTCGCTTCTGTTGCTCACCCTAGAAGCAACAGGTCAAGCGGAGAGGGCAAATGCTGAAGTGCTGCGTGGGCTCAAGACCAGGACTTTCGAAGGGCTGCACAAGTGCGGAAGAAACTGGATTGAGGAGCTGCCGGTGGTTCTTTGGTCGATCAGGACGACGCCAAATCGAGCCACTGGCCAGACACCTTTCGCTCTAGTCTATGGAGCAGAGGCAGTTCTCCCCACGGAACTCGTATACGGGTCACCTCGAGTGCTCGCTTATGATGAGCTTGAGCAAGAGCTGCTGCGACAAGATGACGCGCTGCTCCTTGAGGAAGACCGTCTTCAGGCTGCTGTACGAGCTGCTCGCTACCAGCAAGCTTTGCGCCGCTACCATAGCCGCAAAGTTAACGCCAGAAGTCTCGAGGAAGGCGACCTTGTTCTTCGGCGCGTTTAGTCCGCCAAGAATTCCAACAAGTTGACGCCGAAGTGGGAAGGCCCTTACCGGGTGAAACGAGTCACTAGGCCTGGCACTGTCCGCCTTGAGACCGAAGATGGCATTCCGGTGAGCAACTCCTGGAACATTGAGCATCTTCGTAAGTTTTACCCGTAAGGCGCGGTTGCCGGACCCTGTTCCGGCAACCACCTTTTGTACAAGTCTTGCCGCTGTTGCATGTAATCCTTTGTACAAAGCCAGGCGCAGACCCTATGCATAAATAAAGCTCATGTGCTCCGCACATCTTGTCAATTTCATGCTTTTTATTTTTTGCATGAGTTATCTGACACTTTGTGCAGCGCCAACCCCCGTTAAGCAATAACGAGCCATAAGGCTCCATATCTTTATTTTCTCTTCTTTCTTTTTTCTCAAGGAAAGGAAGGTTCCCTCGCCCACAAGTTTGCCGGGGGGAAGGAGAAGATAATGGTATGGACCAGGCATCGTTCAAGAAAGTTTCGCCTTGCCGGAAAGCAAACAACAGAAAAGCTAAGTTGCCAAAGTTTGAGAAATCAGATTTTTTTAAATTCTTAAGTTATCTTCCTTGAACGACCATGCTTTGTATGGAAAACCTGTGCGCGGAGGAACCAGCTCGTGGCTAGTTGCGCCCTTACTTTGTTTCGAGTCCGCTCAACAACTTAAGTGTGCTGCGACTAGAGTTGCGCCCTTACTTTGTTTCGAGTCCGCTCAACAACTTAAGTGAGCTGCGACTAGTTGCGACAAGGTTTCTTGTCGGTAACGGCACCGCCAGCAGGCTACTGACGTCCCGCACTCAGTACTCGTGGCTAAGGTGCCTGCGCCGGCAAGTCCCCTAAAAGCGTAGGGCAAAAACATACAAAGGAAGGAATCAAGTAAAGGAAATAACATTGCAACCACTACCCAAAATAGAGTTATATTACAAGATAGCTTGTCGCGGCTCTAATAGATTGTTTTCATAACATGACCAGCAGCGACAAGAAAAGAAGAAAACGGGTGGCCTAGTCTACACGATCACCCTCAACCCTCTTGATCCCGCTCACCTTGTCCACAATGGGTGCGACAAGGGCCTTGAGCGCCTCCAGATCAGCATCCGGCGGCAGGGTCTTGAGGACGTTGGTGAGGTTGAGGCCCGAGTTACGGAAGGCCACCTTCACCAACACCTTTTGAAGAGCTCCCACGCAGATCTTGCGCGACTCGTCGGCCAGCTGCTTTGGGATCCTCTCCCGGAGTCGCTGGAGGGCCGTCGCCAGGCCTTTGAAGAACAAGGTGAGCTTGGCGCTGGATTGGAGGTTCTCATCGGAGGGATACCCGAGATCCTCCATCCCCAGCTGCGCCAGCTCCCTGTCAATGTCTGCGGCAGCATTCACAAGACCCTCCGTCCAGTGCTCCACAGTCTCCCTAAAAGTGTTCTGGGCGGCAGCAGCACTCTCCAGCAGCGCCTTGTCGGTCTTGATCTCCTCCTTCAAGGCCACCTCCTGCTCCCTGACGCCGTTCAGCGTCTTGGTCAAAGTGGTCAGCTTCAACCCAAGATCTGCGTTGGAGTCCTTGGCGGTGCTGAGCTCCTTGCCCTTCTCGGCGAGACGGGCTTGCAGCTCTGAGTGGCTGTAGGCGTCCTTCTCCCGCTCACGCTTGAGCGCGGCAAGCTCCTCGCCGCTCGCCTTGAGATCGGCCTCCAGCTGTGCCACCTTCGTCTCCAGCTCCTTCTTGGCGGCCTCGGCAGCTGCGGCAGCGTCCTCTGCTTGCTTGAGAGCTCCGCCGAATGTTCGCTCGCGCGCGGCAAGCTCCTCCTCGTGGCTATCGA
This sequence comes from Aegilops umbellulata, assembly GCA_032464435.1. Lineage (NCBI taxonomy): Eukaryota > Viridiplantae > Streptophyta > Magnoliopsida > Poales > Poaceae > Aegilops > Aegilops umbellulata. The sequence continues at coordinate 406,055,482 of CP136054.1, read as the reverse complement.
GATTGATCTTTCGCTGCGCCAGCTCGCCCTCCTGCGCAGACAGCTTCTCAGCGGCAAGCCGCTGCTGCTCTTCGATGTCAGCCTTGTCGAGGAGGAAGGCCTTCTGCTCCTCAGCGAGCTGCTCCCGCTCCTCCGCCAGAGACCGGAGAGCTGCCTGGTTGAGGCCTCAGAGCTCCTCCGCGCGCTTCTCAATGTCTGCTCCCGCCTTCGCGACAAGCGCCTCGCGGGATTCCAGCTTGGCTTGCCGAGCGCGGTAAAGCGACAACGGCTTCCGCAGCAGCCGCTCCTCCTCGGACTCGTCGCTGCTGCTACTTGGCGCGTCAACCAGCGTCAGCCCAGCGGAGGCGAGCACCACTAAGTCGAAGCTTTCTCCTTCGACCGACGCCCTGGACATTGACGCCCAGGGGAGGTTGATGAAGACGCCATCGCCGGCCTTCAAGTAGACGCCTGGCTGGGGCTCTTCGGAGCCTGGCGCTGCGGCAGCGGCGGAAGGGTCGGCGTAGCGCCTGGCGCTCTTGCGGCCTCAGGGCCGTCAGTGCGATCGCCAGACCCCTCGCCAGCTGCTGCGGCAGCAGCCTTGGCGGCCTCTTCGCCGACGGGATCATCAGCGCCGGCCGCTTCTTCGGTGGCAGCGGCGTCGTCGACAGCAACCTCGGTCTCCATCGGCTCCGCAGCAGATGGGTCTGACGGCCGGAAAAGGAAGAAAAGTCAAGCAAATATCCAAAAAGAAGATCAAACGAAGAAGAACCCAAGGGAAGTTTCGAAGCAAGAGGTTTACCTGTACCGGGATCTGCAGTTGTGGTCTCCGCCGCCGGGGGGCCGCTGGTGTTGTCCCTTGCCGGAGACTTCTCCCTTGCCGGAGAACTCCCCCTTGCCGGAGAGCTCTCCCTTGTCGGAGGATTCTCCCTTGCCGGAGAACTCTCCCTTGGCGGTGTAGTCGAAGCAAATGGCATGTCAGGGGCGGTCTCCGGACACTCCTGGTGGGGCTGCTCTACTCCTACACAAACCAGCAGTCAGATATCAGCAAACAAAGAGTATCCATGCGCGCCTAACAGTGGGAAGCAAACCATATACTTACGCTGGGGGCTGCGCTGGGGGCTGCTCTGAAGAACAGTTGCCGGGTCCGGCAAGGTTGTCTCGGACGCACCCCTTGCTGTCGCGGTGGGTTCGTCCTCGATGATAATCAATGGGACCTTGGCTCTCTTTGCCGCTCTCTGGGCTAGAGTTCTAAAAAGGAATAAGTTCAGAGTAAAGCAAATGAGACACAAGACAAAACAACAAGAATTGAAGAAATACAAGTACAACAAGAATCTTACTCTTCTTCTTCCTCGTCGGAGCTGAGCGCGGAGAAGTCAAAGCCCGGCTCACCTCCGGTGCGAGGAGGCGGAGGAGTAGGTTCCCTTGGCCGCTTGGCGGGAGCAGTGACGGTGGTCTGAGAAGACCCCACTCCAGTTGCCGCAGCAGCGTGAGGTGCTTCCGCGGCAATAGAACTTGCCGCGGTGGAGCGTGTCGCGCGGCGCGGCGGCTGTCGACTCGTCTGCCGCTCCGCTACGTCCCCGGCCTTGCGGAGACACCTTCTTGGTGGAGCCGGGGGCTCTGCTTGCGGCAAGCTGCCCGAAGATGAGGAGGAAGAGGAGTCGATCTCCAACGAGCCGCTCGTATCCTCGGCGGGCTCGCCCGACTCGACGTCGTGCCCGGCAGGCTCTTCCTCGCCGGCAAGCCCCTCTCGCTCGGCAAGGCTTGCCGCCTCCGCTGCCTCTGCCTCCTCCACGGTGAATCCAAACTCGCCCGCGGCTGCGGCTGCCGCCACCTCTTCCAGCCTAGTGGCGATGCGCTTCATCTCCTCGTCGGTGGTGTCCCGGGTGAGGCCCTTCTGCTCGTCGGAGTGGATCAGTATTTCTACCAAGCCATCGAAGAACGCCTGCACGACGTCGTCTGCAGGCTCTTGCCAAGCTGGGTCAATTCCATGCGAGTCGCACAGCGGCATCATTGCACGGATGCGGCTGAGCGAGGAATTGTTGCACAGTGGAACGACACCCTTCGGCAACCTGAACACTTCGGGATGTTGAGGGTCATATTTGAACAGCTCCTGGAGCATCGCGTTAAGCTCCAGAACAGTGAAGTTGAAGTTGAGGCCCGGACGCAGCCTCATGATATCCGCCGCATTCTTGAACTCCCAGGCGGGTCTCCTCCTCTCCTGCAGGGGGGCGATGCGGCGGCAAAGGAAATCTGCGCCAACGGCGCCTACAGTGAGCCCGGCAAGCCTGAGGCGTTGGATCCGGGCGACGGCAATCTTCAGCCTGTCGTCTTCCGGGGCCACGTTGCTCCAATCGCTGCCGCGCACTACTGGAGTTTGGCGTCGGGCGGTAAACGGCTGCGGGTCCTCCTCGACAATCCAGCACTAGTCTGCTCTCCATTCCTCCCTCTTGCTGCGGAGCTCTCCCTCCAGATAAGCTTCTTTCTTGCCGGCTTTTGAGATCCAGGCGATTCCGCCGGATAAAGGCTCTCCTCTCTCAACTCGGGGCATAAAGAAGTGGCGAAAAAGGGCTACATTTGGATGGACTCCGACAAGGTTTTCGCAGAGATGTGCGAAAACTGCCATGGTCAGGTAAGCATTGGGGGTGAAGTCAAGGAGGCAGAACCCGTAGGTGTTCATAATATCACAGAAGAACTCAGAGAAAGGCGGGCAGAGCCCGCAGTAGAAGAACAAGGTGAAAAAGGGGTATCCAGTTGGAGCCATTTTCCAAGCGACGGCTGGAAGTACCTTCGTGCGCGGGTGCGCCCGCGTCTCCGTCGACCAGAAGAGGTAGTAGTACTCCCTCAGATCCCTCGCGGCAAGCTTGGGGGGAAGATTGCCCGTTCCTTTCGCAGTGCCGCGAGCCGCTGCGCCTCGGCCGACTTCACGACCTTCCCCTTCTCGGCTTTCGGAGCCATGGCGGAAGTGGTGAGGGAGGTCGACGGCGTTGGTGGTGCTGGTGGCGATGGGGGGCGGAGCGCTGCTCTCTTTCGGCTTTGGGAAGAAGGGGAGTGGCGGAGATTTTTGAGGTTGGAGTAGCAACTGGCAGATGGGCGAACTGCCCCTGTTTCCCCTGCTTATAAGGAGGGAGGGGGCGGACGTTCCGCCTTTCCGAATAAAGAAACCACCCACGATATCTCCCACGACGCCGCAATCAACGCGTGCCGTTCGGAGAGGGCGCGGTGGATACGGAGTGAGATACGGCGTGACCCAGGCCGCGCGTGCCCGTGCCCTGTTTTGGGCCTGGCCCAACAGCGCTTGGCACCGTGTATGGCCCAGGCCCGGGGGCTCCTGTCGGTGTACTAGAGTAGGGGTACCCTAGTATCCCGAACTTGTGCACGGGCAGTCGCAGCATCCCGCGGCAAGGCTTGCCGGGTGACCGCCAAGGTCCTCTGTGGTTCCTTTCGAGCCATTCAAGAACAAAGTATTCAAGCCAAGGAGACAAGGCCCCGGCAAGAGGAGCTTGCCAGGAAGGCCACTCAAGGCACAAGACCCCGGCAAGAGGAGCTTGCCGGGAAGGCCAACCAAAGCATCTCAAGGAACTTGCCGCGACGCGCCACGCGTCCCGGCGAGGCCCGGTGAGCGGCAAGCCTCCGGACGCGACAAGACAACGACCGCGGCAAGGCGTTTGCCGCGGCAAGCTACCACTCCGTACCCACGCTCCGGCACATCCACCAACGTGTCGCTCGGGGACCCTTCCAGGCGTACGTGGCGGGAGGCTGTGCAGCCAGCGGTACGCGGTGGCAAGCGGCGCTGACAAGATTGCCATCGTGGTGAACGGTGGCGTCCCTGACGGTCCCTTTTTTGCACTGTTTGGGCGACGCAGATGGGCATTTAATGCCCTTGTCCCATGCCGTCAGGGTTAGGTATGATACACTGTACAGGTAGTTGTACCAACCGCAGCACCTTTCCATTTTTACCCTTGTCTACGTTGCCACCTGTCGGTGACCCCTTGAGCATATAAAAGGAGGCCCATGCGCAATGTAGAGAGGGGAAAAAACAGAAGAACACTCACGCTCGGTCTCGTTAGCTGCTGGTGTGTACTATAGCACTCAGCGCTCCCGAGCAAGAACTCAATACAAACCACAAAGCAGGAGTAGGGTTTTACGCATCCGTGCGGCCCGAACCTGGGTAAACTGCTCGTGTGCTTCGCCTCGATCTGCTCTTCGTGCGATCTCCGCCCCCGCTGAACCGAAAGGGGCCCGGCCCGCCGGTCCCCATAGGTGCTCGTGGATCAGTTTCCCCGACACAGTTAATGCATAAAAATGTCCAAACCAACCCCGAAAAATTACAAAACTTGACACAACACTCCTGTTGTTCTATGTTGACACTAGAAAATATTTGAAAGCAATAAGAGGCAATGGATATCGTTTCGTCCCCAAAGGTGGGACGTTCCCTATCGAAACCATCATGCTTGTTGTGAGAAGCTCTGGTTTGTGAGAAGCTTATACCCGAACTTGCCCCAAACAGGACATTTTTTTACCATGGCATGTTGATGTCGCTCCATGATAGCATGCCAAGTTTCATGAATTTCAGACGAGTTTTGGATTTGCTAGAATTTAAAAACCAGGCATCTCAATGTTTTGCCAGCAATCAACAGTGCCCTGGTGTTTGAATTTCGTTCCCATCTCTTGCATGGGACCAAGAAATTCACCCAAGGACACACATGTGATTTTTCAACCAACTTTACTGCATTGGAGCATGTGCTTGTAGTTCAAATTTGAATTATGCACATAAAATGCCTAGAAAACCCAGTTAATGTATAAAAAGGCCAAACGAACCCCGAAAAATTCCAAGATTGGAGCATGTGCTTGTTGTTCTATGTTGACACTAGAAATTTTTTGAAAGTAATAAGAGGCAACGGATATCGTCCCGTCACCAAAGGTGGTATGTTCCCTATCGAAACCATCATGCTTGTTGTGAGAAGCTCTAGTTTGTGAGAAGCTTATACCCGAACCTGCCCCAAATGGGACAAAATTTTCACCATGGCATGTTGATGCCGCTCCTTGATTGCATGCCAAGTTTCATGAATTTCAGACGAGTTTTGGATTTACTAGAATTTAAAAACCATGCATCTCAGCGTTTTGCCGGCAATCAACAGGGCCATGGTGTTTGAATTTCATTCCCATCTCTTGCATGGGACCTAGAAATTCACCCAAGGACACACATGTGATTTTTCAACCAACTTTGGAGCATTGGAGCATGTGCTTGTAGTTCAAATTTGAATTATGCACATAAAATGCCTAGAAAACCCAGTTAATGTACAAAAAAGGCCAAACGAACCCCGGAAAATTCCAAGATTGAACACAACACTCCTGTTGTTCTATGTTGACACTAGAAATTTTTTGAAATCAATAAGAGGCAACAGATATCGTCTCGTCCCCAAAGGTGGTACGTTCCCTATCGAAACCATCATGCTTGTTGTGAGAAACTCTGATTAGTGAGAATCTTGTACCCAAACCTGCCCCAAATGGGACAAAATTTTCACCATGGCATGTTGATGCCGCTCCATGATAGCATGCCAAGTTTCATGAATTTCAAACGAGTTTTGGATTTACTAGAATTTAAAAACCAGGCATCTCAACATTTTGTCGGCAATAAACAGTGCCCTGGTGTTTGGAATTCATTCCCATCTCTTGCATGGGACCTAGAAATTCACCCAAGGACACACATGTGATTTTTCAACTAACTTTGGTGCATTGGAGCATGTGCTTGTAGTTCAACTTTGAATTATGCACATAAAATGCCTACAAAACCCAGTTAATGTATAAAAAAGGCCAAACGAACCCCGAAAAATTCCAAGATTGAACACAACACTCCTGTTGTTCTATGTTGACACTAGAAAATTTTTGAAAGCAATAAGAGGCAACGGATATCGTCTCGTCCCCAAAGGTGGTACGTTCCCTATCGAAACCATCATGCTCTTGTTGTGAGAAGCTCTGATTTGTGAGAAGCTTATACCCAAACCTACCCCAAATGGGACAAAATTTTCACCACGGCATGTTGATGCCGCTCCTTGATAGCATGCCAAGTTTCATGAATTTCACACGAGTTTTGGATTTACCAGAATTTAAAAACCAGGTATCTCAACGTTTTGCCAACAATCAACAGTGCACTGGTGTTTGAAATTCATTCCCATCTCTTGCATGGGACCTAGAAATTCACCCAAGGACACACATGTGATTTTTCAACCAACTTTAGTGCCTTGGAGCATGTGCTTGTAGTTCAAATTTGAATTCTGCACATAAAATGCCTAGAAACCCCAGTTAATGTCTAAAAAATGCCAAATGAACCCCGAAAAATTCATTCCCATTTCTTCCATGGGACCTAAGCATGCACTAAAGGACACATATTTGATTTTTCAACCAATTTTTATGCACCGGAGCATGTGCATGTAGTTTAATTTTGAATTGTGCACCTGAAATGGCTAGAAAACCAGTTTAATGTATGAAATGTCCAAACGAACTCTGAATAATTCCAATTCTTTTACGACACACATACAGTTGCATGTTCACTGCAGATAAAAGGTCTAGCAATTCAAACACCGTCCATTGCCGCTATGACCCCATTTTGTAATTCAAATCAAGTATATCCCACACAGTTTGTTCTCACCAACCGTGTGAGATGTAGTACAAAATATCTTGGAGCACCGTCGGTGTATAGTACGTCTATGGCTTACGCGAGAAGGTGCGTCAGCTACAGTCCACAGTCGGCGTGTCAAGCACACTAGCTCACTCCCCCAAAACTCCCGCCTCTGCATCCCTCTCTGCTTCAGTCCCTTGATTATAATTTTGAGTAGCCCCGACATTTTACTCCCGCCTCTGCATCCCTTGCAATCTCAAAAATATCTGCTCGCCCTTGATCCAAATTTTCAGTAGCCCCGCCTTGTTACTCCCGCCTAGTTAAATTTTTCAGTTGCGGCAGTATTTCCTCAAACACAACCTCCGCTCACACAGACACACACAACGCTCGAAACCATAGGTAGGTCGCCGCCATCATCGGCGCCTCCATCCTCAACCTTTGCCTGTGTGCCGGGGAGCTCGAGTAGCCAATGGCCAAAAGAGGTTTGTCGCGGCCTTTTCGCCCGACGCCGGTGAGGTGGCCACCGAGGTGTCCCCGTCGTCCTCCACGGGCCCGATCCACCGTTGCCGGTCCCCCGATCCGCCCGCCGCCGTGCCCCTTCGCCGGTTCGAGGACTTCCCCGTCCTCCCCCAGACCCGGTAACCGACGAAGTCCTACCTCGGGGTCCGGCAGCGGCGGTGGGGGACGTGGGTCGCCGAGATTACAGATCGAGAGACCCACACCCGCCGGTGGCTCGGTAGCTTCCACACGACCGAGCTCGCGGCCATGGAGTATGACCGCTGGCAGGTCCGCTACCACGGCGCGGCGGCTAGGCTCAATTTCCCCTTCGGCACACGTCCGGTCCACCTCGTTCCGCCGGAGCCAGGGGTGGTGAGCACGGCTATGGCGTGGGAGGACCGCGAGGCGTGGGAGCGTCTCGAGGCCTAGGCCGCCGACGAGGCCTACATGCAAGAGCTCCGTCGGCAGCACCCGAAGCTCGTGGAGGCGGAGCGGGCGATCTTTGTCGGCGTGGAGGGCGGCGAGGTTATCGCGCTCTCCTCCGATGACGAGGTCGAAGGCGGTGAGGAGGGCGTCAAGGTTATCGCGCTCTCCTCTGATGACGAGGTCATAGGCGGCGGCGACAGTGGCGTGGAGGGCATCGAGGTGGGCCCCCAAGACAAGGAGATCGACATCGACGAGAGGATGAGTGCCTTCTCCAACGACCCCGACAACGGTACTGGCCCAGACCCGGCTATGTGGCACACCTTACATGACGAGGAAGGATTGGCTCGACCTCTACTTCGACCGAAAGTAATTTAGCTTAGTTTAAATTTATGTTTAATGTTCGGTTATGCAAAACTATCTATGTTTATGTTTGAATGCATGCTACTTTCGGTTGAACCTGCTTTGAACTTGATCAAATTGAAGTTTACAACCTTAAGTTTAGGGGATCGACTAGAAAAGGCCAAAAATTGCTGGAGTATATATATATCCACTTGATCAAATTACCGGAACCCCCCAGGGGAACTAATGGGCCACCATGGGCCCTATTGGAGAGAGAGGAGGGCAGCCAAGGAAGGCCGCACCCCCCTTGGAGTCCGAATCGGAAAAGGAAAGGGGGGCGATGCCCCTCTTTCCTACTCCCTCTCCCTCTCCTTCCTTCCCCCTCTCCATCTTGGTGGAATCCTAGTAGGACTCCCCTCTTTGGGCGCGCCCCCTAGGGCCGGCCGGCCTCCTCCCTCCCTCTTTTATGTATGTACGTGGCGTGTGCGGTGCCCCCTCCACTGAAACACACATCGATCAATATCGTCGTAGTGCTTAGGCGAAGCCCTGCGCCGACGAAACTATCCCTCGGCCTCAACTGGATCAAGAGTTCGAGGGACGTCACCGAGCTGAACGTGTGCAGATCGCGGAGGTGCCGTGCATTCGGTACTTGGATTGGTTGGATCGCAAAGACGTTCAACTACATCAACCGCGTTACTAAACGCTTCCGCTCTCGGTCTACGAGGGTACATGGACACACTCTCCCCGCTCGTTGTTATGCTTCTCCTAGATAGATCTTGCATGAACGTAGGCAATTTTTTTGAAATACTATGTTCCCCAACAAACTAAGCACCGAGGGTGACCCCAACTGCAACACTCCACTGCAGCAAAGCGGTGGCCCTTTGCTTTGCAACGGCGGGCAGGAGCAACAACTATAGAAAATGGTGGTTCCTCCTGACGGTGCACACGAATGGGAGTAGAAGATTGAAGTAGCATTGGACATCAATTTGTCGATGTTGGTCTCGATCTAAAGGAAGGTGGAAGAGCATGGAAAAGGAGAGAGAGAGGGGATATGCAGGAGGGAAGAAAAAATGTGAGGCGAGGAAGGCGAAGATGCGGGCAGGAAATACGTGGATGTGCGCTTGCTAAGTAGGATAAGGTGGATGGATAAGCGATGCATGGGGCTCAGCTAGGGGACGCATGTCGGTCGCTGAACGCGCCTTACGATCACGTGAGATCAGTCGGGCAAAAAGAAGCATTTTCCAAGAGAAACATTGCAAAGTATGTGAAAGTAAATCGTCAAAGTGACATGTATATATATCTGTATCTATACATATAAATATAATGATATTATTAAAGCATAGGGTGTTTCTATGATTTTTTTTGGTCCATCCATCTATCTTAAGCTGTCTATAAAGTTGAAATAAATTACCCATCATGCCACGCATAAGTAACCAAAAACTCTCCGTTAATTGTTTCTCTGGTTTTTTTGTCAGACATTGAAACTACCCCTAAAGTTGAAGTAAATTAGCCACCCGTCACCCATAAGTGAAAGAAAATCTTTGTCAATTGTTTCTCTAAATTTTTCATCTGTTATCAAAACTGCCCTTAAAATTGAAGTAAAGTACCCACCTCACCACTCGTAAAAGTGAGAAAAATGAGCGTTCCTCTGAATTATCCGTGCGTCATAGGCCCTCCCATTTTCAGCCATCATCAGACTGACCTTTTCTTTTTCTTCTCATACACACATCAAGGATGTACTAAAAAATACATACACGCATAAAGGATGAAGTCCAACATCGATCCATTGTGAATATGTTAGACCTTTTCTTTTCCTTGTCATACATGCACCGATGATGTACTCAAAAAAAATTAATACACGCATCAAGCATCAAGTCGAACATCGACCCATTGTGAGCATGTTACAATGCACGCATCTCACGTCCGCATGCGTGTCGGTTGGTGCACAAATATTGAAATACGTGTATATAATTGTATTGTGAGTATTTGGAAATTGATTTGAAGACCACGATTTTACTATCCCGTTGCACGCATGGACCTTTTTGCTAGTCTGTCTATAAAAAGACTCAAAGTGACAAATCCAACTAATCTCGCTCATCAAACCATGTCAATTCAACACCTTAGATTGTTTCAATGTCAACATGTGTGCAATTAATACCATACTATATTACCACAAAAAATCTAATAAATTACTAAGCTCAAATTACTAAGCTTCCTAGGGATGGAAGCCCTCTCATTTAATTGAGCCTACACATTTGAAATTGGCTGACAATTTTGACCGAGTCGCTGGGTGGTGTGCGTGTGGGCCTACCCAATGAAAAGTCGGTTAAGGGGTGGCTTTTGTGCGGAGCTGGGTGTGCGAGGACGAGGGTGTGGCAGCGCCTTGCATCATCTTTTCTTGCCGCGTCGATCTCCACGGCCGTCTCTCCTTGCTTCGTTGCGTCTAGGCCATCAAGGCTGGGAGCTCGTGATCCGAGGGGTGCTTCCCGGTGGGCATTTGAGATCTTTGACCTCACTTGCTCGGGGCGACGTTTCTTCTCACTGTTATTAGAGCATCTCTAGCACACCCCGTATAATGCCCCGACACACAAAATAATCATAAAAAAATGGGTCCGTGTAAAAAGTACTGCACGATCAGACCTCGCAAACGTGTCGGACCCGTATAAATTTTTGCGGGGCGCGGCAAAAGTTCGCCCTCGGGCTTTAGATTCGCGGGGTGGGAGGCCGATCCGAGCTCACCCCCTATCCGCAGCGAGATTTGGCGCGAGGAAAATTTCCGTGCGGCCATTCCCGCTTCCCACCCCCTTCGCCGCCATTGCCCCGCCTCCGCCCGCTCCGGTCCATCTTCCTCGGCCATTTTTCGCTGCCAAGGAAGCCTCCCAGCCGTCCCCCGTCATCGTGGATGTCGCGCATGCGCAATCCCCTCCGGTAGATCTCGTGGTCGGCCATGTGGCCCCTACCGTCGCTCAAGGCACCACTATGCCTGCCCGCAAGCGGCATGGCAACGTGGTTTTGCAGGGCGGAAATCCGGCTGCCCCCGCTGGGAAGGCACGCGCGCCCGACGCCATCGTCGCTGTGCGATCTGCCCGGCCGCCGCCGGAGAAGATGAGAAGGTTTCAAGCGTGAAGCGCAAGAAGGTTCCTACGAAAAGGGAGGCGCCTTCATCCTCTCCCTTTGCCCCAACAAGAGCTACCCCGACGATGCCGTTCAATGGCGTTGCTTCCACCGCAGGCGAGGTGTTTGATGAAATGGCCAGAAGGTATGCATCTTCGATTCCTTCTACTTGCTTCGCGTTTCGCCATTGTGGTAGCTCCTGACTTGATGTCACTAACTATAGCGCTGGTTCGAATGATTCCATTGTCGAGTTCGTCAACTTGTTGGACACCAATACCGTCGACATCGATCAAGCCCCATTTGCTGATTTCGATTACAATGAAATGGAGGGTGGCGTGGATGATCACGGTGGTGAAGATGAAATGGAGGAGATAGATGAGGGAGCGTATGAGCAAGCACAAACAAAAAAGGCGTGAGATCGAAGAACTACACGATGTTGGAAGACCAAATCTTGATCAAGGCTTGGAGTGTGGTGTCTCTTGATGCTTGCACCGGTACATCTCAAACCGCCAAGAGGTATTGGCAAAGAATCGAAGATCAATACTTTCGCATGATGGGAAAGCATCCCAATAGGACTCCATGCACCTTTTGGTCACTCCAAGGTCATTGGGACATGATCAAGCCGATTTGTAGCCGTTGGGCTGCTTGCTTGGAACAAGTTCGCAATGCACCTCCAAGTGGAACCGTGGAATCCGACTATGTGAGTTCATTTTCACGTCCCAAGTTGCACAAGTCATTTGTACCATTTGAAGTGATTGCATCATTTGACATTGTTTTAATTGTGTAGGAGAAAATTTCCAAACAAAGATACAAAGACATGGAAGCTTAGGAAGGCAATTTTATTAAACTAAAGCATTGTTGGGACTTGCTCAAAGGGTGTGACAAGTGGAAGTTGATTGACAGATAATCCCCACCGAAGAGAGGTTCACTTACGAACATGGATGAAGACGAAGATGATGATGGCCCATGAAACTTGAACAAGCCCGATGGTGAGAATAAGACAAAGGAGAAGATCAAGAGGGAACATGAAGCATCGAGCTTGCAGGACAAGATAGATGCCATGGTGCAATCAAATGAGGTGATGTTAGCGAAGACATTGGAGACAAAGAAAGAGTTTGCCGAGAAGAAGGCACAAGAGAAGCAAGAGAAGTGGCAATTGCTCAAGGACGAGGGGTTGCGCAAGGCAGGTGAAACCCTAGGTGGGATCTTTTCACACTTGGAGGGGTGAAAGAGCAAGAACACAAGAGGGGAAACACTCAAACAAACCACAATCACACATCCACTATAGTAGCATATATGGGATCCACAAGCATACAAGATCAATCCAAGGAAAATAGCACTAGGGTAAAGTTCTTCCCACTAGGTGAGGTCTTGATGATCCTATGATGGGGATCCTTCTCTAAGAGGAGGGCTTGATCTCCAAGAGGAGGTCTAGATCTCCAAGAGGAGGAAGATGAGCAAAGCTCTCTCTTTGTCTATCAAATACTTTGCTATCCTTACCAAAGAGCTAGGGAAAGAGTTTATATAGGCTAGAGACGAGTTGGGGAAAACATGGGGTTACATGGGTCATTTATCCCGAAAAACGTGTAGCCATGCACTACAAAAAAAGACACATCCATGACATTTTGGGCCGAACGAATTTTTTTCCGTCATGCTTATGACACTTCTATGACGATAATTGTGACAAAAGCCAGTATCATCATAGATGTGGTGGACTCCTACTTCTATGACAAAAAATCATGACAGAAAATGGGCTTTTCGTCCTGGGCGGGCCGGAGACGCAGCTGCATGACATTCTTTGGGCCGCCCATGACGGAAAAAAGTGGTAGAAGCGAGGGCAAGGAAAATATCGATGAGTTCTCGGTTACGGTGGGTGGTTGGGGCCGAGCGATGCACGGAGGTTTGCGCATTTCTCTCGTACACGTACGCGTTCGTGTGCGAGGCATTGCGCTCTAACTGAACCGGAGTGATTGCACTGCAGGCTAGGCGTTACCGAACGCGAGCGATCGATCGATCCCTTGCTGTTAACTGAACCCGAGTGATTCCTTCGCTACTGGTGCTAACTGAAGCCGATCGATGCTACCTCTGGATGAACAGTGAGCCTTGTTGGGGGGGCTTGGATGAACAGTTCCCGGTGTGGGGTTGGATGAATAGGACCCCTTAGTAGTAGAGGTCGTTGCTAGTGGATGAGCAGGACCCCGATCGAGCCGTTTGGAGGTGGATGAACAGGACCCCGTGGAGGGTGACGTTGACATGTACCTAGGGTAGGTCAATAGACCCGATCTAAGCACCCTACCCAAGGACACTGCCCTACAATCAGGGACATTCAAAGGACAGCAGATTCTACCGACTGAAATCACCACAAGACGCAACCCACTCGACTGAGGGTTCACTTGGATAGCCCAATTCCATTCGACCAGGATATATTCATTCGACCATACCATAAACCACTCAGAGAACAGAAGATCTAAGGTCACTTTGAATGACAACGGCTGGGCGTTCACTCCATAGTCTTAATGATCATTTATATGCCTTTATTGCTGGCGTTACCAGTAACGTCCTATCTTTATGTACATTGAACCCTGTGTAACTGAGGGCCAGAGGGGTCTGGCGAACTCTATATAAGCCACCCCCTCCTCAAGGACAAGGGTTCGCACCCCCTGTAACTTCATGCATAATCCAATCGACCGAGCCTCCGGGCACCGAGACGTAGGGTTCTTATTTCTTCTGAGAAGGGCCTGAACTCGTAAATCTTGCATGCACAACTTCACCGTAGCAAGGATCTTGCCTCTCCATTCATACCCACTATTCTAGTGTCAGGTTTACACCCACGACAGTTGGCGCCCACTGTGGGGCAGGTGTCTTAGCGACTTTCCGGTCAGGTTGCGATTTTTCCGATTCCCATCATCATGGTTTCCAGCGGTGAATTGGCTGACAGTCGCGAGATCCGTCTCGGCGCGCTCGTTTTCGTCGCCGACGACTCCGCCTGGCTCCAGGAGGCCCCCCTGATGTTGAGACGCTCCCCGTCCGTGGGGCAACGCACTTTCACGCATGCGTTCGCGGCGTCCTTCTGCGGCAGCCGTCGACCCAGTATCGGTCGGTTACCATGATGTATTCGCTCCCCGCTGTTCGCCGGCGCAAGCGATCCGGTCGGTCACGGCTTCAGCGGTGGGTGAAGCACACGGTGGCACGCCATTCAGCCACCCCCCAAGTCGCGGCAATCGAGCCCGACAAATCTCTCCACGGTCTCTTCGACTGGCTCCGTCGAGACCCTTTCCGAGTGCGACAGCAGCGACCCTGCAGCGGAAGTCTTGGTGGTCGACGCGCCGCACAACCTGCCAGGTTTTCGTCGCGGCAATGGCAGCATCGATCCATCACATGTCCACGAGGAATATCATCCCGAAGCTCTCACCTCACAGCAGAGGGAGAAACTTCACCGCCGCAATGTGGAGGCACTCCACACGCCCATCATCGGAGAGACCTCTGAGGCTTGGGCCTTGGAGGCGGCGCGCCTGGCCACTTTGGCTGAGCACACTCGACTGGAGAACCTTCAGCATGCACTCGACGAGCGTGCTCGGCGGCAGATCCCTGAGTCCAGTCGATGGCAGCGACAATTGTTTCCGCCTGAACCACAGGTATACCGCACTCTCGATTCAGAATCTTACACCCGCTGGCCGTATAGCAGAGTCTATTCAGCCGTCTTAGTCGGAAGCTGGAAGAGGTTTGATGCAAATTAGAGCGTTGCTGCTCGCAGCAAGAGAGCAGAACACAACAATATCTCAGTCGCATAACAGAATACACAACAGATCTGTGATGGCTGACACGGTTCAGTCGGCCCACAACCCAAGATCGCCCCTGCGGCGTGAGGGATGTGGGCATCGCCAGGAGTAGTACGTGGGTCGGAACCACGAGTAGTATGATCACCGACTCGGCCGTGACGACCGCCGTCGAGTGCCCACACCTCCTCCAAGGAGTGGATCATATGTGCCCCGGCAATATGATGACAGGCGCCCGCACAGTGGTGAACGAAGGGTACCGGTCGACCCAAGGGAGCCAGGTTTTGATGCGAGGTCGATCATCGTTCAAGGTCTGGTCGACAGGAATAGAGCCCACAGAGAGGGACTTGACAGAGATCGCCCGACTGGCAGCAGAGTTCATGTTTCCGGTCCAGAGTGTTTCAGCAGAGCCATCAGGGCTGCAGAGATTCCTCCCAACTTCAGGTTGGCGACTGGAGTTAGCAAGTTCACTGGTGAGTCCAAGCCTGACACTTGGCTTGAGGATTACCGAGTGGCTGTATAGATCAGTGGTGGCAATGATGAGGTGGCCATGAAGCACCTCCCCCTGATGCTTGAAGGATCAGCTAGAGCCTGGTTGAATCAGTTGACTGCAGGCAGTATATTCAGCTGGGAAAAGTTGGCCGAGTGTTTGTCAGAACGTTTGAAGGTACATGCAAGCGACCTGCAGGGTTGGCAGAATTACAACATTGTGTACAAAAACCAAATGAAACTTTGAGGGATTACATCCAGAGGTGGACCACTTTACATCACACAGTGGAGAATGTGTCTCAGCATCAAGCAATTTGCACCTTCAAGGAGGGCGTTCGGTATCGTGAGCTTAACCTGAAATTCGGTCAGACAGGAGACATGACCCTGACCCGAATGATGGAAATAGCAACTCGGTACGCAAATGGTGAAGAAGAAGACCGAATCCGTAGTGGAAAGAGAAAACCAGTCGGCCAAGACACCGGAGGAGGTAAGTCCAATCGAAAGCAGAAACGCAAAGCTGAGCTTGCAGGACCTGGTGAAACTACAGCCGTGATCCAAGGAAAATTTAAGGGAAAACCTAGGGGCCCTAGACCCCCAAGAAGGTGAAAGATCAAGCAGGGAATGATGTGTTGGATTTGCCATGTCACATTCACACCAATAAAGACGAAGAGGGAAATCTGATTTATCCCAAGCATACCACTCGACAGTGTCGACTCCTTATCCAGCAATTCTGAGAGAAACAACCCAGTGAGAAAGAAAAGGAGTCCGATAAGGATGAGGATAAAGAGGAGGATGATGGTTTCCCCAATGTCAATTCCACCTTGGTGATTTTTGCTGACATTGAGAGAAAAAGTCAACTGAAAGTCATAAACAGAGAAGTAAACATGGTTGCCCCGGCAATGACGACATATTTGAAGTGGTCGCAAACTGCAATCACATTTGACCAGTCCGATCACCTAGCACACGTTGCCACTCCAGGGCGGCAAGCGTTGGTAGTCAACCCAGTTGTTGGAGGCACTCGACTGACCAAAGTGTTGATGGATGGTGGCAGTGGTCTGAATATTCTTTACGCTGAAACCCTGAAAGGGATGGGTATTCCGATGTCCAAGCTTAGTGAGAGCAACATGAGTTTCCACGGTGTTATCCCTGGAAAGAAAGCTGAATCACTCGACCAGATCACTCTTAACGTGGTTTTCGGTGATTCGAAGAATTACCGTAAGGAAAAGTTGACATTTGAAGTGGTGGATTTTCAAAGTGCTTATCATGCTATTCTGGGCAGACCTGCATATGCTCGTTTCATGGCTCGACCATGCTACGTGTATCTTAAGTTGGAGATGCCTGGCCCCAGAGGTGTGATCACAGTCGCTGGTAATCGGCAGAAAGCAGAAGAGTGTTTCCAGAAGGGCTCGGAAATTGCTGATGAACAAATGGCAGCAATTGAAATGCAGGAATGCCAGAAGAATGTAGATCCGAGTGATTTATTGCGAGCCAAGAAGCCTGCCTCAGATTCTACATTTCAGTCGTCCGGTGAAACAAAGTCAGTTCATATTCACCCGACCGATCCCAATGCTGCTCCAACTCATATCTCAACAACACTCGACAGCAAATAGGAAGAAGCGCTCATCCAGTTCCTCCATGAGAACTGGGACATCTTTGCATGGAAACCTTCTGACATGCCAGGTGTACCCAGGGGACTGGCTGAGCACCAGTTGCGAGTCGACCCAAAGGTAAAACCAGTCAAAGAGCATGTCCGATGGTCCGTCGTACAGAAGAGAAAAGCAATTGGCGAGGAAGTGGCTCGGCTTCTGGCAGCTGAGTTCATCCGAGAGATTTACCACTCCGAGTGGCTTGCCAATGTCGTCATGGTTCCTAAGAAAGATGATTCACTCCATATGTGTATTGACTTCAAGCATATCAATCGGGCCTGCCCGAAGGATCACTTCCCTCTTCCTCGCATCGATCAGATGGTCGACTCGACTACGGGATGTGAACGGTTGTCTTTCCTGGATGCATATTCTGGGTACCATCAGATCTGACTGTATGGACCCGATGAAATAAAATGAGCTTTTATCACCCCATTCGGGTGCTTTTGCTATGTCACCATGCCCTTTGGTCTCAAGAATGCTGGTGCCACATTCATGCGCATGATACAGAAGTGCCTGCTCACTCAAATAAGTCGGAGTGTGGAAGCATACATGGATGACATCATGGTTAAGTCACGTAAAGGTTCCGACCTGCTGACTGACCTTGCTGAAACCTTTGCCAATCTGAGGAGATACGATATCAAGCTCAATCCATCGAAGTGTAAGTTTGGAGTTCCAGGTGGCAAGTTACTCGGTTTCCTCGTTTCCGAACGTGGGATCGATGCAAACCCAGAGAAAGTTGGTGCAATACTCTGAATGAAACACCCTGTGCATGTACACGACATTCAGAAGCTTACTGGTTGTTTGGCCGCTTTGAGTTGATTCATCTCTCGTATCGGTGAAAAGGCATCGCCTCTTTACCGCCTGATGAAGAAATCTGATAAGTTCGAGTGGACCCCTGAAGCTGACGCAACGTTTGCAGAGCTCAAAACCCTGCTTTCCACCCAGCCGGTGCTCGCTGCTCCAATCAGCAAAGAGCCTTTACTGCTTTATATTGCAGCCACTGGACAAGTCGTCAATACAGTACTCACGGTTGAGCGGGAAGAAGAAGGCAAGGCCTACAAGGTTCAACACCCAGTGTGTTATATTTCTAAAGTTCTAACCCCATCCAAGTAGAGGAATCCACATTATGAGAAGCTTGTCTACGGGATTTACTTGACCACAAAGAAAGTTGTGCACTACTTCCCAGATCATTCCATTACAGTCGTCAGCGACGCTCCATTGTCGGAAATTTTGAACAACAGAGATGCAACTGGTCGAGTGGCCAAATGGGCGATTGAACTCCTTTCGTTGGATATTAAGTTCGAGGCAAAGAAAACAATCAAATCCCAAGCAAAAGCAGATTTTCTCGTCGAGTGGATTGAACAGCAGCTGCCGACTCAGATTCAGTTGGAACATTGGACTATGTTCTTTGACGGATCCAAGGTGTTGAATGGTTCAGGTGCTGGTGTAGTCCTGGTGTCTCCGCGAGGTGACAAGCTCAGCTATGTTCTCCAGATTCACTTTGACTCCTCCAACAATGAAGCTGAATACGAGGCACTTCTGTACGGGTTGCGTATGGCCATTTCACTCGGCGTCCGGCGCCTTATGGTTTACCGCGACTCGGATTTGGTGGTCAATCAAGTGATGAAGGAATGGGACGTGAGGAGTCCAGCTATGACTGGTTATTGCAATGCAGTGAGGAAATTGGAAAAGAAGTTTGAGGGGTTAGAGCTTCACCATATACCCCGACTGAAGAACCAGGCAGCCGATGACCTGGCAAAGATAGATTCCAAGAGGGAGCCTATTCCCAGCAATGTGTTTTTGGAACATATTCACACACCATCCGTTCAAGAAGATCCCTTCACAGAAGAGCCCCCACAGCCTAAGAGCTCCACTGATCTGACTGAAGTTGAAATCCCAGCCATGGTCGACTTGATCATGGAAGTTTTGTTCGTTATTGGACTGTGCCTACATTGCATATATTCTCAGGAAAGAACTCCCAGAGGATGAAGAAGAGGCTCGTCAGATTTTCTGTCGATCCAAAGCCGTTACTATGATGGGCGGACAGCTTTACAAAGAAAGTGTTGCTGGAGTCGCTCAGAGATGCATCACGCTGGAAGAAGGCTGAATGATCCTCAATGATATCCACTTGGGGACCTGTGGTCACCATGCGTCCTCTCGGACCATCGTGGCCAAAGCATACCGAGCGGGGTTTTACTGGCCATGTGCTAATGATATGGCAAAATAAATAGTTGACAAGTGTGAGGGCTGTCAGTTCTACTCCAACATGTCCCACAAACCTGCATTAGCCTTGAAGGCCATTCCACTCGTCTGGCCATTTGCCATTTGGGGATTGGATATGGTTGGACCTTTGAGGACTGGCAGGAGTGGCTTCACCCATCTGCTCGTGGCAGTCGACTAGTTCACCAAATGGATTGAGGCTAAGCCTATCAAAAACCTTGAATCAAGTACTGTTCTCAGCTTCATCAAAGAGTTAACGTTCAGATATGGTCCACACAGCATCATCACATATAATGGGTCAAACTTTGATTCAGGCGAGTTCAGAGCTTTCTGCGCTTCCCAAAAGGCACTCGGGTCGAATATGTTTCGATCGCCCACCCAAAGTCGAAAGGGCAAGCGGAGAGAGCAAACGGTTTGATCCTCAAAGGGCTGAAACCTCGATTGATGCGTGACCTCAAGCATGCAGCAGGCGCTTGGGTCGATGAGCTACCTTCAGTACTTTGGGGATTGAGAACAACACCAAATCGGTTGACCGGTCGAACTCCCTTCTTCTTGGTGTATGGGGCGGAAGCTGTGCTTCCGAGTGACTTGCTTCACAATGCGCCCCGAGTGGAACTTTTCTCAGAAACTGAAGTAGAACAGGCTTGACAGGACGTCGTTGATCTTCTGGAGGAGAGAGAGAGATAGCCTCGATCCTGTCGACTATCTATCAGCAAGGCCTTTGTTGATTATATTCTAGAAATGTGAGAGGTCGAGCATTTCAAGAGGGGGACCTCGTTCTCCGAGTGGATCAGCAACGGCCGCATAAGCTTACTCCCGCTTGGGAAGGCCCCTTCATCATCACTAAGGTGCTCCACAACAGAGCGTATCACCTCTACAATGTGGAGCACAATAAAGACGAGCCACGCGCTTGGAATGCGGAGCTGCTCTGCCACTTTTATACTTAAGAGTTCAAACTGTTGTGATGTAATAAGAAGTACCTTTCAGTTTGTTTATGAAAGACATGGTTTACAGTCTCCTAAATTATTGTTATTACTTATACATGTGTTCAAAATCCCCCAGTGGGTGGCTTAGCTGCGAATCCGATTCGCCTAAGTTTAAAAAACAACCACCGAGTGAAGAGCAAGCCTCTCACTTGGAGGCTTAGCTGCAAATCCAATTCGCCTAAGTTTCAAAAAATCCTACCGAGTGAAGAGCAACCCTCTAACTCGGGGGCTTAGCTGCAGTTATGTACTCGCCTAAGTTTAAAAAATTCTACCGAGTGAAGAGCAAGCCTCTCACTCGGGGGGCTTAGTTGAAGTTCCGTACTCGCCTAAGTTTAAAAAATCCTACCGAGTGATGAGCAACCCTCTCACTCGGGGGCTTAGCTGCAGTTCCGTACTCGCCTAAGTTTAAAAAATCCTTCCAAGTGATCAGCAACTCTCTCACTCGGGGGCTTAGTTGCAGTTCTGTACTCGCCTAAGTTTAAAAAATCCTTCCGAGTGATGAGCAACCCTCTCACTCGGGGGCTTAGCTGCAGTTCCGTACTCGCCTAAGTTTAAAAAATCCTTCCGAGTGATGAGCAACCCTCTCACTCGGGGGCTTAGCTGCAGTCCCGTACTCGACCAAGTTTAAAAAATCCTACCGAGTGAAGAGCAAGCATCTCACTCGCGGGCTTAGCTGCAGTTCCGTACTCGCCTAAGTTTAAAAAATCCTACCGAGTGATGAGCAACCCTCTCACTCGAGGGCTTAGCTGCAGTTCCATACTCGCCTAAGTTTAAAAAATCCTTCTGAGTGATGAGCAACCCTCTCACTCGGGGGCTTAGCTGCAGTTCCGTACTCGCCTAAGTTTAAAAAAGCCTTCCAAGTGACGAGCAACCCTCTCACTCGGGGGCTTAGCTGCAGTTTCGTACCCGCCTAAGTTTAAAAAATCCTTCCGAGTGATGAGCAACCCTCTCACTCGAGGGCTTAGCTGCAGTCTCGTACTCGCCTAAGTTTAAAAAAATCCCACCGAGTGAGGAGCAACCCTCTCACTCGAGGGCTTAGCTGCAGTCTCGTACTCGCCTAAGTTTAAAAAATCCCACCGAGTGAAGAGCAACCCTCTCACTCATGGGCTTAGCTGCAGTCTCGTACTCGCCTAAGTTTTAAAAAAATCCTACCGAGTGACGAGCAACCCTCTCACTCGGGGGCTTAGCTGCAGTACCGTACTCGCCTAAGTTTGAAACACGTTCGGAGTGAAGAACGAACTTCTTTCTCGGGGACTTGGCCACATGCTCCATCCTAATCCGCTAGGATGACGAGGTGCAGGTCGACTGCGACCTTCTCCTTAGAGCTGCGCCACAAGTATAATGTGCACTCCATCCTAATCCGCAAGGATGACGAAGTGCAGGCTGACTGCGACCTTCTCCTCAGAGTTGCGCCACAAGTACAATGTGCGCTCCATCCCCATCCGCAAGGACGACGAGGTGCAGGTCATCTGTGACCCTCTCCTAAGAACTGCATCATAAACACAAAAGACTATTCCAAGTGAAGAAACAAGTTCCACTCGAAGCAAAACACAAGAAAATTCAAAGAAAGGCTAAGTTTAAGATAAATCCCACAAGGTTTCAGACCGCAGATTAAAGTACTCGGATATCAGGCCCGAAGGAGTTTAACGGATACAAAACCGCTCGGCATACCGAGTCAAATTTAATCGGATCATAAAAGTTTGTTCACTCCGCAAGAGGAGGACTGGCAGGCTCGACGAACTCATCCAAGTCGATTCCATCTGCAATTCGAGTGGCAGCAACAATAGAAGTCTCCATGAAGGACTAGAAGTCAAGCCTCTTGGTGTTGGCAACCTTGATCGTAGCTAGCTTGTCTTCTTTGGCTTCCTTGCAGTGGATGCAAACCAGAGACAGAGCCACATCAGCACCACACCGGGCAGAAGATTTCTTCCATTCCTGCACTCAGCCGGGGATCTCATTGAGTCGAGTCATCAGAGACTCGAGGTCATTCTGGAGCGTCGCCCTTGGCCAGTGTTGTGTCAATTCGCGCCACCGCAACCTTCAATCAAGCGAGGTAGTTGACGACGCCAGCAAGACGAGATTCCAGTCGGAGCATGTTCATGGCAGCTTTATCCTTAACAGGGAGAGGATGGGGTCCAAGCTCGTCTCAATCCGCCTAGTCTCTTCCTCGAAGTTCTGGCAAAATTCTGCACACACAATAAAACGATGAGTCAACAGCTATATAACGAGTCGACAGCGGCATGTCAGTCGGACAAGAAAAAGCACCTTCAAGCATAAGGAATAACTTCTTGGCGAGTCCTCCCAGATAATTCTCCAGCTCGTCTCTCTTGCGGGTGATGTCTTCCACTTTGTCGGTCAGGTTCTTTTTGTCCTTCTTCAGCCGGGTCACCTCTTTGTTGGCTTCATCAAGGGCAACCTTCAATTTGGTGTTCTCTTCCTCCAGCTTTCCTACTGATGCGAGCTTCTAGTCGGCGAGTGCCATTTTCTCTTCTGCTGTTGTTTGTGCCGCTGCAAGGTCAAGATCCTTCTTCGCCAAAGCCTGGTTCATTTTCTCTGGAAGAAATAACGCTTGGTTTAGAGGAAAGAAATAATGCTCGGATTCAGAAAAGAGTCAGTCAACAAGGTTTCCATACCAGCAGCATCATCCTTAGCCTTCTGCAAATTCGTCTTGGCCAACTCCAGATCAAGATTGAGCTGGATCTGCTTCTGCTCCAAGTCAGCAAACCGAGCTCCAAGTTTACAAGATTTCTGTGGTCAGAGGATAGTCAGTCGACAGACACAAAGATTGGTTGCTTCCGACCAATAAAGTAACAAGTTCAAAGAGTTCTAAGACTACTGCCAAATCAAATATTCAATAGTAGTCTCGGGGACTACACCTAGTGGGTGCACTCAGCGTGCCCCCACTGGTTCGACTTTTCAATTGACTTGGTCCGTCCAGTCGAAAAAAGAGAGTGCGAGAGAAAGATATTACTTGTTCTCAGACCATAGCCGACCGCTCGTAGTCGACTACAGTCTCGGGGACTACACCCAGTGGGTGCACTCAGCGTGCCCCCACTGGTTCAGATTCCACTCGACATGATCTTCTCAGACCGAGTGAAGAAGTTCTGTTCAAAGACCCCCGCCGAATCAAACATTCGACGATGGTCTCGGGGACTACATCCAGTGGGTGCACTCAGCGTGCCCCCACTGGTTCCAAGATTCAATCAACACAACCTAGTCGACTCAAGTGGAAAAACTATTCAGCAGAAATTGAAACACCCAGTGGGTATACAGATGCAAAATGCAGACTGACAAGTAGAAGCACAATAAAGGTTTTTAGGTAGCATATCCTAACAGAACAAGCGAGAATCTAGAAGATCAGTAGGAGATCAGCTAACCTGGACATTGGCCTGAAGTGCTGAGCTGGCGTCATAAGCAGTTTGACTAGCCTCGCGATCCACTTTCATCTGCTCCATCATGATTCATGTCTGCGTATAGCTTCCTTGGCAGCACTCATTTGGTCCTTTGGGACGTGTTGGGTGGTGAAAAGTGAAGACGGTGGATCGGCTGGAGCCTGTGCAGTCGACGCTGAAGGCTGTGCACTTGACAATGGATCGGCAAAAGTAACAGAAGCCCGGTTGGTGTCTTCGGACTGCTGAACCAACGGTTCCATCACTGGCGTCGACTGAGGCGCCTTACTAGTTGATATTTTCCTGCTCAAAGTCCTGCTCCTCCTTCCCGTGGGACTCAGTTGCACATCCTCGTCATCGTCTGGAAGTTCAATAACATTGGGCGGAGCTGCAAAAGAATCAATCGCAAGAGTTCAGTCGACCGTCAAAATGGCTGATAAAGTAAAGACAAAATGGCAAGAGTTATACCCGCGTTGGAAGTGACTGCGTCTTCCATCTCTTCATCATCATCTTTATAAACAGAAGTCCCAGAGGTAGCAGCACTGCAAATTTCAAAATTCACTCGGTCAGGCCTTCCGAGGTGAGTCGACCAAAGATCAAGTCATGCTAAACTAAGAAGTTGAATTCGAAGATTACCCAGAAGCAATGGGGACAGCCACTTTGATCTTGGCCAAGGCCTTCCGAGGTTTTGACGACGCGACTTTGGGCTGCTTCAAAGCCTTCTCAGTCGTCACAGGAGAAGACGTCCGAGTGCTCTTTGAAGTCTGTCCAGTCTGTCCAGTCGCTTTGCCACGGATACCTGCTGGGTCATGGGTATGCTTGGATCGCCTTTTGGTGCGAGGGGGGAGTCAACTTCCTCACCACCGCTTGAGTCATCACTCTCATCGTCTTCCCCTCCATCAGAATGCCAGTCGCCACTGTCACCCCCACCTCTCCCTCTGGCTCCTGCTCCTGCTCCTCCTTGGGCATCGAATACATCTCGGTATAAATCTGCAAGACACAGAGTTGACTGGGTATCAGTCGGTTTCAAAAGCAATTAATGTCAGAACAAAAATACACTCAGAAGGAAACAACCGAACCTTGTCTGGTTCATTGATATGGTCGAATGGAGGGACCCTCCTAGACCCCCTGGGGTTGTCCATGTTGCCGGTGATGTCCTGCAACCACTGCGCCACCGTCTCCTCATCGACTTCTTCCGGGTGGATCCGGGTGTTGTCTTCAATACGTGAGTACATCCACATTGGATGATCGCAGGCTTGGAGTGGCTGGATACATCGGCCGGGGAATACCTCTAGCAAGTCCATACCAGTCATACCATCGCGGACGAGTTGGACTACTCGATCAACCATCATATTCACCTCCACTTTTTCAGCTGGAGTCACTTTCAAGGGGGGGGGTTCTCAACTTGATCCATGGAAAATGGGGGAAGGCTAGTCGACTGTCCAGGAGTTGGCTGGTCCTTGCAGTAGAATCAGGTCGACTGCGAACCCCTGACTGACTCGGGAAGAATCATAGCTGGGAAAGTGCTCTTACCCCTCATCTGGATTCCTAAACCTCCACACATCTGGATCACATGTGTCCTCTCATCACTCGGATTAGCCTTTTTTACAGACTGAGAATGACAAGTGAAAATGTGCTTGAAGAGACACCAGTGCGGTCGACACCCCAGAAAGTTCTCGCACCTAAACACGAATGCAACAAGGTATGTGATGGTGTTGGGAGAAAAGTGATGAAGTTGGGCTCCAAAGAAATTCAGAAAACCCTGGAAAAAAGGATGTGGGGTTAAAGAGAAACCGCGGTCGATGTGAGTGGCAAGAAGCACACACTCACCCTCTTGCGGTCGCGGCTCGGTCTCGTCCTCCGGAAGCCGCCAGGAGCCATGGGTAATCAATCCCCTTCCTCCAGATCCTCCTACTGGATCATCGAGTGAATCCAGCTGGGCGGCAGGTCAGATCTCGACGATGACCCGCCCCGGCTCGTCTTCTTGCCCTTTGCCTTCACCGTCACCTTCTTCGCACGCTCCAGGGCCGCCGTCTTGTCCTTTGCCATCGCTACGGGTTGCGCTCGGGCTAGACGGCGGCGTCGAGGGAGGAGGCGGGCGCAGTGGAGAAGCAGTGGAAGAAGAAAGGAAATGGGGCACACAGTGCAAAGGCACCGGCCCAAATGCCGAGTGACTGACTTGTGGGCCCAGGCAATCCTGTCAAATCCTGCAACAGTCGTGCGCGCGGTACGTGGCAAAAAAGGTGGCGTTGGGATCGAGGTGCCCCTGCCTAATCCACATCGATTACCACGGCCCTCTCCGCCCCGCGCGCTTCCCCAAATTTTGAGTCCCGTGAGATCCGGGAATGGCAAAGCAGTCAATCATGACGAAGATTTTATACCATATTAAACACTCGAAGCTTATCAACAAAGTTCACTCGACAACTTCTGAATGACTCAAGGCGACTGAAAATGAAGTCAAAGTTTTTGCATGATTCGCCAATCCAAGTAAAGTGCTTCCGAAGCATGAAAGTTGGATAGAAACCACCTTCAAATCGATCTCCACTCGGACCCAGAACCATTCGGGGGCTAATGACGATGACATGTACCTAAGGTAGGGCAATAGACCTGATCTAAGCACCCTACCGAAGGACACTGCCCTACAGTCAGGGACATTCAAAGGACGGCAGATTCTACCGACTGAAATCACCACAGGACGCAACGGATAGCCCAATTCCATTTGACCAGGATATATACATTCGACCATACCAGAAACCACTCGGAGAATAGAAGATCTAAGGTCACTCTGAATGACAACGGTCGGGCGTTCACTCCATAGTCTTAATGATCATTTATATGCCTTTATTGCTGGCATTACTAGTAACGTCCTATCTTTATGTACATTGAACCCTGTATAACTGAGGGCCAGAGGGGTCTGGCGAACTCTATATAAGCCACCCCCCTCCTCAGGGACAAGGGTTTGCACCCCCTGTAACTTCACGCATAATCCAATCGATCGAGCCTTCGGGCACCGAGACGTAGGGTTGTTACTTCTTCTGAGAAGGGCCTGAAGTCGTAAATCTTGCGTGCACAACTTCACCGTAGCTAGGATCTTGCCTATCCATTCATACCCCCTATTCTATTGTCAGGTTTACACCCACGACAGAGGGCTAGATGAATAGGACAACCTTGTGGAGGGCTAGTTGAACAGTAGCCGGTGGAGGGCCGTATGAATAGTAGCCCGTGGAGGGGTGGTTGAACAGGACCCCGTGAAGAGGCTGGTTGAACAGTAGCCTGTGGAGGAGCGCGCGGTGGAGGCTGGATAAACAGGAGCCCGTGGATGAACAGTCGTAGGTGGAGGCTGAAGGAGGTCGATGGTGGATGAACAGTAGCTCGTGGAGGCTGGAGGAGGTCGACGGTGAAGATGAACAGTGTCCCGTGGAGTCCCGTTTTGCGGTACGCCACACCCCTCCCGATGAATAGGACCCCCGTTTCGACAGTAGCGCTCCAACGCAAACAAGGTGAACTGATGAAGGATATCATCTTTGTGGGTAACAAGCAAAGAGCAGTGATGGAAGACAACTTGTTTTTTGTGGAAAATCGATCAGCTTCACCAGCCGATGCAAACATGAGGCGCAACCATGAGCATCGATAGGTCATCGTGGTGATGCATCATCCATTTGGCATCAAGCTTGGGTGAGGCACCTATGAAGTTCGACAAATCCTTAGTGTGTTCTGTTTCTTCTCAGTAATCAAGCTCGAGGAAGGAAGAACCACGTGGCAGAGGACAGTGAGGCGGAACAACAATGGCCATCCAATTTTGTGCAGTTCCACTAAAATTGAGGAAGACATGCCCGGGTATGGAGATGTGCATCGCTGTTTGCAAAAATATAAAAAGGGATATAGTGTTGTTACTTTGTTTTGGCAGTGGTACAAGATTAACAGCGACATCTCAATTGTCAATAAGAATTAATGAAAAGTACACCAACAAACAGAAGCATCATGATTATCTTGATGGGAACCAAACCAGGATACCCAAGAAAAAAGCATTTCTTCATTTAACCAGTGATAGTATTAGATTAGCAGCAGCAATAGGAGAATATGGACAATGACCGCACAACCACCATGTACTTTTTGTCGAAACAATATGTATACCTCCACCGAGGCATAAACTAGGACAACTTTTTGAGTGGCATTTCCTCTATAATAGTAGGTGATGTTGGACCAGCCAACGAACCCTAGCTACTGTACATGGGGAGATGGGGAGTAGTCGCATAGAAGAAAACCCGCATGCAGCGACCTGGGGAGCTGGACCAATACAAGAAGTTATACCTCAGGTGGGCGAGATGTGGCTTAGGCGGGCCGGCGGGATCTGCCCACATGATGGCAGCGAACAAGGGCACGAAGGACCTTCATCCGCGCCAGCGCCGGCTCCGAGAGGACGGTGTGCATCGGCTTCCCCCATCGCCGACGGCGACAACGTCAACGCTGCACCTCCTCACCTCCCGCAGCGGACGGGATTCGAGCGGATCTGTGACCACCGGTGAGGAGAGAGATAGAGTGGACACTGTCATCTTGTTTTTATATGGAGAGGGTGAGAGAGCGAGAGGCGAGAAACCCTATCAAACAAGAGGCTATATATACAACAGAGTAAAAATATCTCTCCATAGCAGTGGTTTTAAATAGAATACGCGCATTCCCTAAAAAAAGAAACGAAAACTGGCGGACAATTTTTTTTAATGTACTAAGAAAGAAAACTCGATCAAAAACACGCCCCCGCTTCCAGGTCGCGAGAGTCGTCACGCGCACACACATAGACATAGACATAGACATGCATATCCGTGTTTACGTAAAATTCCATCTCCATCTCCAATCATATTTGTCCAACTGGCACATTATTTACATTGTTAATTATATACGCAACAATATTAATGTACATCATCTCTTGTCTGCGGGCGTCCGGACCGCTGCCACGCCTGCTCCTTACCAACCCGAACCCTCTTCATCACCCGCGCGTGCTTCCCGCCCAAAACGATGAGTGCCGCATTCATGCCCGGCCAGAGCGGACGCGACCTCTCACTGGCACCAGCATTGAAGCGATGCGCCGGCCGAGAGAGCGTCGCCCATGCCGCTTCCCGGTGCACGCGACTGCTCCGCGTTCAAAGGTCGCAATAGCCGGCCACAACATGCATGTAAAAAGTTCTTGGGAGTCCGTGCTACAACTAGTTGTCCTCCCCCAACTCGTCAATCTCTTCCAGTAGTGCTAGTACTCCATGGCGTGATCCATCGACAAGCAGGCAGGAAAGTTATCGTATACTCGGTTTGCGGTGAGTGGCATGCCGAGCGACCGTGTGGGGTGGAGCCGTGGAGGAGGGTGAGACACGAATGCGACAAACATGATTTAGACGTTGGTTTTGCTCGATGGCGCGATCCAACAAAACGAAACGTTGGTTTCTCTCCGTTTCCTTTTTTCTCCGGAAAAACGGAAACTTTCCACTCCATTTTCATTCCTACTCCAAGGTTGCCCCGTTACAACATTCCATCAAATACAAAGGAAAACTAACACGCATGTTGATGCATCTCAATGATTCACATATCATAACCAATATTTACTTCAGAACTAAAGACAAAAGTTGTGAGAGCGTGTACAAAAGAAAAACTACTGATGGGGTCACTATGACTTAAACCCTAAACCCTAAACAAGATTTAATTTCCTGGCTAGGTAGAACCTGTCGAAGGAAAGACGACTGGCACCCTCGAATCATATGATGCTTTTGTGCAGTTCCACTAAAATCAAGCTGAGCATGCCTGATGGCAAAGATATTGAAGAAGTGTGATTAGAATAATAGTACCAGCACTAGTTCATGAGACATAAACTCATCACAAATAGAAGTTGGTAAAAGTAGAGAAAGATCAACATGGAGATGGAGCTACGTGGGGAGCTGCGGCACTGGAGCAAGCCGGCTCCAAAAGGAAGATGTACTACCTGGGACATCGGGCTATAGCTAGAAGGGCAGTTGGGATGCTGCATCATCCCATACCGCGGGGACCCCCGATCGGGATGCACCGACTATGGGTTTTCTCCCTCGCTGATGTCGACCGCGTCTACGCAGAACATTGTTCCCTTCCCCCAGCGGCGGGATCAGGCCGGATATGTGACCAACGGTGTGGCCACCGTCGTTCTATGCTTGTGAAGAGAGCAACCCAAGCAAGCAGGCTTGTAGCTTAGGCTCCCGCTAGTGTATATATAGTGGTTTTCTTTTTCTCTACATATCAACCATTTTATATTGCGTACGTGTCATTGAAGAGTGAAATAATGGTTGCTTCTTCTGACTAACTTACTGTGTGATTTGACTACTCCTTAGTGGCCCCTACACGTACTCCCCCTACGTGTATGACCGTTCCTGAGTCTCACTTGTACTTATCTCTATTTTCTTGCATGACACGTAGACAGGATGCGCGTAGAGGAATTTTCTTACTGCACATTGTTACGTAGTACTACTAGTACCTACTCCCTCCTTCCGGTTCACTACTGGTACTCCATCCATCCTGGCTTATTGGTCCCCTTTGTACTCAATTCATGGGCTCGTTTTCCTCAAGAAATTGTCTTTACCAACGTATTAATATGGGGAATGCATGCGTGAACAACGAAAGATTAAACCTTGCATGCAACGTTTTGACAAAGCATTGACTTATGAACATGTGAATGTGAGGGACTACAACCTCGTGCATGCATGCAACAGTCACACGTACACATGGACGCAAAAACGCGCGCGACGCCCTAATGCATGTCCGAGCACATGACAGAACACACACGGTCACGCTCAAGTGCTGAACCTACACGTGCATGCACACACATACTCAGCCAGGGTGAGCTAGTGACTGTATAAACAATGGAAAATGTATATATTAAGCGCAATGAGCGTACTATGAAGTCCGCTAACCGTATTTTTACAGATATATAGTGACAGACAGTGTATTTATGTCGTTTGATATTAAGCCATATTAACCGGAAAGGAGGCGTTATGGACTAGCATTACTTTTTTGTGTCTCGTAAACTTGCCTAAAGAGGAGAAGCTTGCAGGACGGGAGAAGCTTGCGCATGGTGGCTCGCAGGACAAGGAGAAACTTTTGACTAATGCAAGCTCTTCCTCGCTCAGGCGGTGGACGTGCAACAGTTAATTCGATGTCAGATTGCCAGAAGCATACACTATACTAGTATTATTATTGTTCGACTTCCCGAAGAGGCGAACAGCCAAGCGCAAAGTTTACTAGTACTAGTACTACTACTATAGAGGTATGTACTACTACTAGGAACCGGATGGAGGAGCGTTTGTACTCTTATTATATTTTAAAAGCAATCTTCAACACATTTGGTTCTCTTCAAGGGTTCTCGCATATGATAATGGAAGTTGATTGCATGGAACACTCGCCATAATTGTCGCTTAATTCTGGCTCATATCCTGTTACAAATAGGAGCACTCGGTAATATTTCCTCTTTTTTTGTTATTCAGCATGTAAACAGGTCAGCAAACCTTGCGGCGCATCTTTGTGCGAACCGTGCTTGCTGCACTTTGAATGTGGCCGAGAGCTGGCTTGATGAAACACCTCGCTTCCTTCTTCTTTTTTTGCGGGGTACCTCGCTTCCTAGTGACCAGTCTCTTGGCTGATCGTCCTAAGAATGCTTATATATGAATAAAGCTCTCTCACTTACCCGCAGAAAAGATTAAGCCATATTAACCGGAAAGGAGGGAGTATGGACTAGCACTACTTTTTGGTGTGTCCCGTCAACTCGCAGAACGAGGAGAAGCTTGTAGGACAAGGTGAAGCTCGCTTATGCCTTTTGACTAATGCAACCTACCCTCGCCCAGGCGGTGGACATGCATCAGTTCATTCGGTGTCAGATTGCCAGAGGCATACACTATAGTACCCAACATGCGGAGTACCATCATTGTTCGACTTCACAAAGAGGCGAAGAGCAAAGCACAAGGTTTAGTAGTACGAGTAGTACTACTACTAGAACCGCATGGTGGAGCGTCTGTACTCCTATTTTATTTTAATCTCTGATAAAGTACACATTTATTCGGGAGAAGGGCGGAAAACGGTAGCCCAATAGTAGTGTTAAAAACATCGAACATGTAATGATGATATCGATCAACCATGCTCGAATATATCTTGGCCTCTGTGTGAGCCTGTCTGTGTGTTCTTGCTCCTCGTCTCTCTCAAGGAACGGCGTGTTGGCCATTTTGTCGTCAATTGAGATCGGTTTGCTCACACTCTGGTCCCACATGTTAGTGATATGCCAAGAGGAAGTGCATTGACCGACTGGCCATACGCGTACTTGGTTTTGCACCTTCATGCTACTCCTCCCTCTGTCACAGTTTACAGGGCACGCTTCATTCTAATGCATTTCTCTCCATGCATTTCCACCACCAGAGAGACATTAGACGTGTTTGGCTTAATGCTCATTTAATTAGGGCGTGGTAACCGCAATCAAGTCCACAATTTTCTCTCGATGTACTACGGAATGGAGTAAGTGCATGCATGTGTGTACCCGGGGTGGAAGCACTGCATGCATGTGTGTACGCATTATTTCCTCTAGTAATAGATGCCGTTCTATAACTACCAATGCTATTTTTCAGGCCGATCGCTAGTCGCCTTGGTCCCAGAGATTTTTTTTGAAGAGCGCTTTATAAACAGCAACAGATGGAGTAGTATGAGCGGATTCAAGGAAGAGCGTATTGATGGTTGCTTCTTCCGAGCAACTTACAGTGGGAAAGGTGGGGCTTATGATTTGACTGCTCATTACTCACTATTAATGCGGCGCAACGATCGGGCTGAGTCTGCCATGCGGTTGTGCACTACTCCTTTGGTTCTTAAATATACTCCGGAGTATTTGTCTTTCTAGAGATTTCAACGAGTGACTACATACGAAGCAATATGAGTGAATCTACACTCTAAAATATGCCCATTTGAAATTTGTAAAAATACAAATATTTAGGAACGGAGGAGTATAATTTTGTGCACGGCACATGGACCCGGATGCTGAAGAGGCTTCTGGCAATGCTATCAAGTTTCCAGCATTTGTTTACATAATTGACGTACTATACAAATAATTTTCTAGCGGCATGAAATTGTACAATGCTCTGAGCTTTCATCTTTTGTTTCGTGCGTCCTGCCATTGATGCTCTTTCGGAAACAATAAAAAACTAACTTCCTTGCTAATGCATCTCAATGATTAGCAGATCAAAGCTAATATTTACATCACAACTGAAGACAAAGTTGTGATAAGGTGAAAATTGATCCATGCTTTCATTGGCAACAATGTCCCCCAGCTCTGTCTAAATCAACAAGGCATGCTGGGAAAAAAAGTAGATGTCTGGAGCATGCAACATTCCGATCATTTCGTACAGTTCCACTAAAATAGAGCTGAGTGTCCCTGTTCCAAAGATATTAAGTGTGATTACAATAATAGAGGACTGTTGATGAAACAGTAAACACATAAATAGAAGCTGGTCACCTTTGCAGTCTCCCTTAAGACTAACTAGTTGGAGAAGATTAAGCAAATAGTTGGAGAATCTTAGGCTCGGAGTTGGATGAGGAGGATAGAGAAAAACCAATCTCCCTTTGTGCAGTCGCACTGAAATGTAGAGACGTTGCCCGTGTGACATTTTAGTACAACTGCACAAAACACTCTTAAGAAAAAAGTGATTTGTGCAGTTCGCCAAAAGGTCGCAATAGCAACGAGGTGCAATGGATAGCCCTGTTTGCAAAAAAGAGGTAGAAAGGAAACAATTACTGGCCAATAACAGTTGATGACACATACGACGACAAAAAAGAAGCATATTCCTTGTTCTAAGGGAAGATAATAACATAGTTGTGTTTGTCTAAAACGATGTGAGGACGAGATTGCAATATGGAAAGTACGATGAACGAGCTACATTTTGGGCAAAGAACTATGGAAGATCCACATGCAAGATTTTCCACATGCAGCGACGTGGGAAGACGAGCAGTGGAGCAAGGTCGGAGGGGATACCTGGGGGTCGTCAGGATGTAACTAGGTGAGCGGCAGCGGGCGGGATCTGCCCATACTGTGGCAGCGAGCAGGTGGCGTAGGCCCTACCACACCAGAGCTTGGTCACAGAGAACGGCGGGTACCGCAGATCGGGACGTGCTGCCTCGGCGCCATCGAACGAAGAAATGATGCACATCCTCCCTTTCCGCCGGTGGACGGGATGTGGCAGGATTAGTGACCAACGGTGAGAGAGAGAGGCCACCGCCGCCTTGTGTGAGATACTCTGAAGAGAGACAAACCTAGGCAGGCAGACTCCATTGTATATAGTGGAGTGGACTACCTTTTTCTCCATAAAAATTGTTTTATATTCTGTGTACGTGCCACGTGTACCCACGCGGGTGTGGCTGGGCACGATGCGTGAGTACGTGCACCTATTCTCTCCGTGTACGTACACCACCTACGTGAGGTTGTGTGCGAGAGATACAAACGTAGAGAGATATAGTGTGTGGGCTTGTGAGTGTTTTTTTTGGGGGGGGGGGTCAATCAAAAAATGTAACATATGCAATGTGTGTGAAATAGAGTCCTGGATATATCATATATATAAAGGGGCGATCCACGAGAAGAGAGTGGAGGTATCATCGGCTTGAGGTGTCCATAGAATCGAAGAGAGGGATGATGTGTGTGTGCGCGCGCACGATCGATAAAGAGTGCCATCGAATTTGTGTGTGCCCATGTCAAAGATATAGAGTGGCTGGCCTACTGGAACGTGAGAGGGGACAGGTGCAGTTTGTCTCTGTGGCATGGATACCTACCTACAACGCTCGACTATCGGTGTGTGGTGGGGGGAGACCTAATTAACTATAGAGGGTACAATGGCTGGTATATTTGTGGAGGAGGAGAGAGGCCTACCTTATGTATTAAGGGAGATCGATCGGCATCCATGCATATGTGTAGGAGAGGAATAAGGTTGGGAGAGAGACAGAGCTAGAGTGTTGGAGGGGGTGGTGGTGGAGTTGCTTCTAACAAATGGTGGGAGAGGCTTGCTAGACAAACAGAGGGCACGCCTACAATATAAATAAGAGAGGGGATGGCTGCCTGTCTGTGCACGTGCGTGTGAGAGACGGGTCAGGAGGCATGCACGAATGATGAGGGGGGACGATATGGCTGTGGTAAGCAGACGTAACTACATAGGAAGATGAATCGTCCTTTGTCAGAGAAAGGTGAGACATAACTTGTGAGGTACGTCGATCGATGGGTGGGGAGAAAATAGTTAAAGTCGACCTAGGTATATGTAGGGAGATCGATCGGTATACATGCATGTATGTGTTAGAAGCAAATAAGGCCCGGGGAGAAGGATAGAGAGAGGGATGCATCTAGGAGGTGGTGCGAGAGGCATACTATAATGAGGGGGAAGGAGTGTGCGAGTACGAGATCGATGAAAAGAGTGGTGGGAGTGAGGCATGTACGGTGAGAAGAGAAGAGGGGAAGCTTGTGTGTGTGGTAGGCACACCTGGCTAGAGAGGCATATCGATCGATGTGTGCCGTAAAGAAGGAGCTGGGGGGGCCTACACACACCATGGGTGAACGACCTAAAGTGAAAAGACGAATTTGCGCAATGGAGGTAGAGAATGCTGAGGGAGGGTGAGAGGGATGCGGGCGTGTGCATGCACGAGAGAAAGTTAGCGCTAGCTACAAAGATAAGAGGATTGTGTGGGTGTAAAAGACGAATAGAGATCATAATTCATTATGAAAAGTGAATTCGGATATTTGAAAATTTTATCATAGTGTTTTAAACCGACGCATGCGTGAATATCTATAACGGTGATACACATGGTGTGGTTATGAACATGTTATACTACATATAATATATTTTATCTCTACTCTTATAAAAACAGGGTTGTTGATGATGGTGTGCCTGCCATCCTGCAATATAGGTCGTCCGATTTATATCTGACAGATAGGAAGGAAACTATTGCAATTTTGAAAAAATATACCCACACCCCTCTCCATATTTGCAAATAAGGCCTCCCCTCGATCATCTTGATGTTCCGTGGAACGCATGGTCATCTTGCTAGTACTACATATAATATATAGAACATTGATTATAATTTGGGCTAATGTGTGGCTTTTGCAGCTCAGGGCTAAATACTTGTCATAATGTAGGGGGCGGTGTTGGGGAACGTTGCAGAAAATTAAAAATTTTCCTACGGTTTCACCAAGATCCATCTATGAGTTCATCTAGCAACGAGTCATGGGAGAGAGATTGCATCTACATACCACTTTGTAGATCGCGAGCGGAAGCGTTCAATGAACGGGGATGAGGTAGTCGTACACGACGTGATCCAAATCACCGGAGATCCTAGCACCGAAAGGACGCCACCTCCGCGTTCAACACACGTACGGTCAGCGTAACGTCTCCTTCTTCTTGATCCAGCAAGGCAAAGGAGAGGTTGGGGAAGATGGCTCCAGCAGCAGCACGACGGCGTGGTGATGGTGGAACTACAGTACTCCGGCAGGGCTTCGCCGTGCTCAACGGAGGAGGAGGAGGTGTTGGGGAGGGAGAGGGAGGCGCCAGGGCAAGGGGTGCGCAGCCCTC
The DNA here is from genome assembly GCA_032464435.1 of Aegilops umbellulata. Classification (NCBI taxonomy): domain Eukaryota; kingdom Viridiplantae; phylum Streptophyta; class Magnoliopsida; order Poales; family Poaceae; genus Aegilops; species Aegilops umbellulata. Next base: position 406,019,411 of record CP136054.1, on the reverse strand, counting down.
CCCTCACCCCTCTATTTATAGGGGAAGGGGCAAGGGGGGCCGGCCCCTCTAGATGGGATCTAGAGGGGGGGCGGCGGCCTAGGGGAGGAGGCTTGCCCCCCAAGCAAGGGGGGGCGCCCCCCTCAGGGTTTCCCCCAACCCTAGGCGCATGGGCCCTTGGGGGGAGGCGCACCAGCCCACTTTGGGATGGTTCCCTTCCTCATACAGCCCATGAGGCCCTCCGGGAGAGGTGGCCCCTCCCGGTGGACCCCCAGAACCCCTCCGGTGGCCCCGGTACAATACCGATATGCCCCCGAAACTTCCCGGTGTCCGTATGACAACTTCCCATATATAAATCTTTACCTCCGGACCATTCCGAAACTCCTCGTGACGTCCGGGATCTCATCCGGGACTCCGGACAACATTCGGGTTACTGCATATACATATCTTCACAACCCTAGCGTCACCGAACCTTAAGTGTGTAGACCCTACGGGTTCGGGAGACATGCAGACATGACCGAGACGGCTCTCGGGCAATAACCAACAGCGGGATCTGGATACCCATGTTGGCTCCCACATGCTCCATGATGATCTCATCGGATGAACCACGATATCGAGGATTCAATTAATCCCGTATACGATTCCCTTTGTCAATCGGTATTTTACTTGCCCGAGATTCGATCGTCGGTATCCCAATACCTCGTTCAATCTCGTTACTGGCAAGTCACTTTTCTCGTACCGTAATGCATGATCCCGTGATCAAACACTTTGATCACATTGAGCTCATTATGATGATGCATTACCGAGAGGGCCCGGTGATACCTCTCCGTCAAGCGGAGTGACAAATCCCAGTCTCGATCCGTGTCAACCCAACAGACACTTTCAGAGATACCCGTAGTATACCTTTATAGTCACCCAGTTACGTTGTGACGTTTGGCACACCCAAAGCACTCCTACGGTATCCGGGAGTTACACGATCTCATGGTCTAAGGAAAAGATACTTGACATTGGAAAACTCTAGCAAACGAACTAAGCGATCTTATGCTATGTTTAGGATTGGGTCTTGTCCATCACATCATTCTCCTAATGATGTGATCTCGTTATCAATGACATCTAATGTCCATAGTCAGGAAACCATGACTATCTATCGAACAACGAGCTAGTCAACTAGAGGCTTACTAGGGACATGTTGTTGTCTGTTATTCACACATGTATTACGATTTCCGGATAACACAATTATAGCATGAATAAAGACAATTATCATGAATAAGGAAATATAATAATAATGCTTTTATTATTGCCTCTAGGGCATATTTCCAACAGTCTCCCACTTGCACTAGAGTCAATAATCTAGTTACATTGTGATGAATCGAACACCCATAGAGTTCTGGTGCTGATCATGTTTTGCCTTAGGGAGAGGTTTAGTCAACGGATCTGCGACATTCAGATCCGTGTGCACTTTACAAATTTCTATGTCTCCATCTTGAACATTTTCACGAATGGAGTTGAAGCGACGCTTGATGTGCCTGGTCTTCTTGTGAAACCTGGGCTCCTTGGCAAGTGCAATAGCTCCAGTGTTGTCACAGAAGAGTTTGATTGGCCCGGACGCATTGGGTATGACTCCGAGGTCGGTGATGAACACCTTCACCCAAATTGCTTCATGTGCTGCCTCCGAGGCTGCCATGTACTCCGCTTCACATGTAGATCCCGCCACAACGCTCTGCTTGCAACTGCACCAGCTTACTGCCCCACCATTCAAAATATACACGTATCCGGTTTGTGACTTAGAGTCATCCAGATCTGTGTCGAAGCTAGCGTCGACGTAACCCTTTACGACGAGTTCTTCGTCACCTCCATAAACGAGAAACATTTCCTTAGTCCTTTTCAGGTACTTCAGGATATTCTTGACCGCTGTCTAGTGTTCCTTGCCGGGATTACTTTGGTACCTTCCTACCAAACTTACGGCAAGGTTTACATCAGGTCTGGTACACAGCATGGCATACATAATAGAACCTATGGCTGAGGCATAGGGGATGACACTCATCTCTTCTATATCTTCTGCCGTGGTCGGACATTGAGCTGAGCTCAATTTCACACCTTGTAACACAGGTAAGAACCCTTTCTTAGATTGATCCATATTGAACTTCTTCAATATCTTATCAAGGTATGTGCTTTGTGAAAGACCTATGAGGCGTCTTGATCTATCTCTATAGATCTTGATGCCTAATATATAAGCAGCTTCTCCAAGGTCCTTCATTGAAAAACTTTTATTCAACTAGGCCTTAATGCTGTCCAAGAGTTCTATATCATTTTCCATCAAAAGTATGTCGTCTACATATAATATGAGAAATGCTACAGAGCTCCCACTCACTTTCTTGTAAACACAGGCTTCTCCATAAGTCTGTGTAAACCCAAACGCTTTGATCATCTCATCAAAGCGAATGTTCCAACTCCGAGATGCTTGCACCAGCCCATAAATCGAGCGTTGGAGCTTGCACACCTTGTCAGCATTCTTAGGATCGACAAAACCTTCCGGCTGCATCATATACAATTCTTCCTTAAGGAAACCATTAAGGAATGCCGTTTTGACGTCCATTTGCCATATTTCATAATCGTAGAATGCGGCAATTGCTAACATGATTCGGACGGACTTCAGCTTCGCTAACGGTGAGAAAGTCTCATCGTAGTCAATTCCTTGAACTTGTCGATAACCCTTAGCGACAAGCCGAGCTTTATAGATGGTCACATTACCATCCGCGTCTGTCTTCTTCTTAAAGATCCATTTATTTTCTATCGCTCGCCGATCATTGGGGCAAGTTTGTCAAAGTCCATACTTTGTTTTCATACATGGATCCTATCTCGGATTTCATGGCTTCTAGCCATTTGTCGGAATCCGGGCCCGCCATTGCTTCCTCATAGTTCGAAGGTTCACCGTTGTCTAACAACATGATTTCCAAGACAGGGTTGCCGTACCACTCTGGTGCGGAACGTGTCCTTGTGGACCTTCGAATTTCAGTAGGAGCTTGATTAGAAGTATCTTGATCATCATCATTAATTTCCTCGCTAGTCGGTGCAGGCACCTCAGAAACGTTTTCCTGAGCTTCGCCATTTTCCGGTTCAAGAGGTAACACTTCATCAAGTTCTACTTTCCTCCCACTTACTTCTTTCGAGAGAAACTCTTTCTCTAGAAAGGATCCATTCTTGGCAACAAAGATCTTGCCTTCGGATCTGAGGTAGAAGGTATACCCAACAGTTTCTTTAGGGTATCCTATGAAGACGCATTTTTCCGACTCGGGTTCGAGCTTTTCAGGTTGAAGTTTCTTGACATAAGCATCGCATCCCCAAACTTTCAGAAACGACAGCTTAGGTTTCTTCCCAAACCATAATTCATACGGTGTCGTCTCAACGGATTTCGACGGAGCCCTATTTAAAGTGAATGCGGCAGTCTCTAAAGCATAGCCCCAAAAAGATAGCGGTAAGTCGGTAAGAGACATCATAGATTGCACCATATCTAATAGAGTGCGATTACGACGTTCGGACACACCATTATGCTGAGGTGTTCCAGGCGGCGTGAGTTGTGAAACTATTCCACATTTTCTTAAGTGCGTGCCAAATTCATGACTCAAGTATTCTCCTCCACGATCTGATCGTAGAAACTTGATCTTTCTATCACATTGATTTTCAACCTCACTCTGAAATTCCTTGAACTTTTCAAAGGTCTCAGACTTGTGTTTCATTAAGTAGACATACCCATATCTACTCAAGTCATCAGTGAGGGTGAGAACATAACGATAGCCACCGCGAGCCTCAACACTCATTGGACCGCACACATCGGTATGTATGATTTCCAATAAGTTGGTTGCTCGCTCCATTGTTCCTGAGAACGGAGTCTTGGTCATTTTACCCATGAGGCATGGTTCGCACGTGTCAAATGATTCATAATCAAGAGACTCTAAAAGTCCATCTGCATGGAGCTTCTTCATGCGTTTGACACCTATGTGACCAAGGCGGCAGTGCCACAAATATGTGGGACTATTGTTATCAACTTTAACTCTTTTGGTATTCACACTATGAATATGTGTATCATCACGTACGAGATTCATTAAGAATAAACCATTAACCATCGGAGCATGACCATAAAACATATCTCTCATATAAATAGAACAACCATTATTCTCGGATTTAAATGAGTAGCCATCTCGAATTAAACGAGATCCAGATACAATGTTCATGCTCAAACTTGGCACTAAATAACAATTATTGAGGTTTAAAACTAATCCCGTAGGTAAATGTAGAGGTAGCGTGCCGACGGCGATCACATCGACCTTGGAACCATTCCCGACGTGCATCGTCACCTCGTCCTTCGCCAGTCTCCGTTTATTCCGCAGCTCCTGCTTTGAGTTACAAATGTGAGCAACTGCACCGGTATCAAATACCCAAGAGCTACTACGAGTACTGGTAAGGTACACATCAATTACATGTATATCACATATACCTTTGGTTTTGCCGGCCTTCTTGTCCGCTAAGTATTTGGGGCAGTTCCGCTTCCAGTGACCACTTCCCTTGCAATAAAAACACTCAGTCTCGGGCTTGGGTCCATTCTTTGGCTTCTTCCCGGCAACTTGCTTACCGGGCGCGGCAACTTCCTTGCCGTCCTTCTTGAAGTTCTTTTTACCCTTGCCCTTCTTGAACTTAGTGGTTTTATTCACCATCAACACTTGATGCTCCTTCTTGATTTCTACCTTTGCTGATTTCAGCATAGCATATACCTCAGGAATGGTCTTTACCATCCCCTGCATATTGTAGTTCATCACAAAGCTCTTGTAGCTAGGTGGAAGCGACTGGAGGATTCTGTCAATGACCGCTTCATCCGGGAGATTAACTTCCAGTTGAGTCAAGCGGTTGTGCAACCCAGACATTTTGAGTATGTGTTCACTGACAGAGCTATTTTCCTCCATCTTACAGCTAAAGAATTTGTCGGAGACTTCATATCTCTCGACCCGGGCATGAGCTTGGAAAACCATTTTCAGCTCTTCGAACATTTCATATGCTCCATGTCTCTCAAAACGCTTTTGGAGCCCCGGCTCTAAGCTGTAAAGCATGCCGCACTGAACGAGGGAGTAATCATCGCAGCGTGACTGCCAAGCGTTCATAACGTCTTGTTCTGCAGGGAGAATAGGTGCGTCACCCAGCGGTGCTCGTAGGACATAATCTTTCTTGGCAGCTGTGAGGATGATCCTCAGGTTCCGGACCCAGTCCGTATAGTTGCTGCCATCGTCTTTCAGCTTGGTTTTCTCTAGGAACGCGTTGAAGTTGAGGACTACGTTGGCCATTTGATCTACAAGACATATTGTAAAAAATTTAGACTAAGTTCATGATAATGAAGTTCATTTAATCAAATTATTTAATGAACTTCCACTTAGATAGACATCCCTCTTCTAGTCATCTAAGTATTACATGATCCGAGTCAACTAGGCCGTGTCCGATCATCACGTGAGACGGACTAGTCAACATCGGTGAACATCTTCATGTTGATCGTATCTTGTATACGACTCATGCTCGACCTTTCGGTCTTCTGTGTTCCGAGGCCATGTCTGTACATGCTAGGCTCGTCAAGTCAACCTAAGTGTTTTGCGTGTGTAAATCTGTCTTACACCCGTTGTATGTGAACGTTAGAATCTATCACACCCGATCATCACGTGGTGCTTCGAAACAATGAACTGTCGCAACGGTGCACAGTTAGGGGGAACACTTCTTGAAATTATTATGGGATCATCTTATTTACTACCGTCGTTCTAAGTAAACAAGATGCAAAACATGATAAACATCACATGCAATCAAATAATAAACGTGACATGATATGGCCAATATCACATAGCTCCTTTGATCTCCATCTTGGGGCTCCATGATCATCTTGTCACCGGCTTGACACCATGATCTCCATCATCATGATCTCCATCATCGTGTCTCCATGAAGTTGCTCACCAAATATTACTTCTACTACTATGGCTAACGCGTTTAGCAATAAAGTAAAGTAATTTACATGGCGTTTCTCAATGACACGCAGGTCATACAAAAAATAAAGACAACTCCTATGGCTCCTGCCGGTTGTCATACTCATCGACATGCAAGTCGTGATTCCTATTACAATAGCATGAACATCTCATACATCACATATAGATCATTCATCATTCATCACAACTTTGGCCATATCATATCACAAAGCACTTGCTGCAAAAACAAGTTAGACGTCCTCTAATTGTTGTTGCAAGTTTTACGTGGCTGAATTAGGGTTCTAGCAAGAACGTTTTCTTACCTACGTGAAAACCACAACGTGATTTGTCAACTTCTATTTACCCTTCATAAGGACCCTTTTCATCGAATCCGCTCCAACTAAAGTGGGAGAGACAGACACCCGCCAGCCACCTTATGCAACTAGTGCATGTTAGTCGGTGGAACCGGTCTCACGTAAGAGTACGTGTAAGGTTGGTCCGGGCCGCTTCATCCCACAATACCGTCGAAGCAAGATAAGACTAGTAGCGGCAAGAAAGTTGACAACATCTACGCCCACAACAAATTGTGTTCTACTCGTGCAATAGAGAAGTACGCGTAAACCTAGCTCATGATGCCACTGTTGGGGAACGTTGCAGAAAATTAAAATTTTTCCTACGGTTTCACCAAGATCCATCTATGAGTTCATCTAGCAACGAGTCATGGGAGAGAGATTGCATCTACATACCACTTTGTAGATCGCGAGCGGAAGCGTTCAATGAACGGGGATGAGGTAGTCGTACACGACGTGATCCAAATCACCGGAGATCCTAGCACCGAAAGGACGGCACCTCCGCGTTCAACACACGTACGGTCAGCGTAACGTCTCCTTCTTCTTGATCCAGCAAGGCAAAGGAGAGGTTGGGGAAGATGGCTCCAGCAGCAGCACGACGGCGTGGTGATGGTGGAACTACAGTACTCCGGCAGGGCTTCGCCGTGCTCAACGGAGGAGGAGGTGTTGGGGAGGGAGAGGGAGGCGCCAGGGCAAGGGGTGCGCAGCCCTCCCCTCACCCCTCTATTTATAGGGGAAGGGGCAAGGGGGGCCAGCCCCTCTAGATGGGATCTAGTGGGGGGCGGCGGCCTAGGGGAGGAGGCTTGCCCCCCAAGCAAGGGGGGCGCCCCCCTCAGGGTTTCCCCCAACCCTAGGCGCATGGGCCCTTGGGGGGGAGGCGCACCAGCCCACTTTGGGCTGGTTCCCTTCCTCATACAGCCCATGAGGCCCTTCGGGAGAGGTGGCCCCTCCCGGTGGACCCCCAGAACCCCTCCGGTGGCCTCGGTACAATACCGATATGCCCCCGAAACTTCCCGGTGTCCGTATGACAACTTCCCATATATAAATCTTTACCTCCGGACCATTCCGAAACTCCTCGTGACGTCCAGGATCTCATTCGGGACTCCAAACAACATTCGGGTTACTGCATATACATATCTTCACAACCCTAGCGTCACCGAACCTTAAGTGTGTAGACCCTACGGGTTCGGGAGACATGCAGACATGACCGAGACGGCTCTCGGGCAATAACCAACAGCGGGATCTGGATACCCATGTTGGCTCCCACATGCTCCACGATGATCTCATCGAATGAACCACGATATCGAGGATTCAATTAATCCCGTATACGATTCCCTTTGTCAATCGGTATTTTACTTGCCCGAGATTCGATCGTCGGTATCCCAATACCTCGTTCAATCTCGTTACCGGCAAGTCACTTTTCTCGTACCGTAATGCATGATCCCGTGATCAAACACTTTGATCACATTGAGCTCATTATGATGATGCATTACCGAGAGGGCCCGGTGATACCTCTCCGTCAAGCGGAGTGACAAATCCCAGTCTCGATCCGTGTCAACCCAACAGACACTTTCAGAGATACCCGTAGTATACCTTTATAGTCACCCAGTTACGTTGTGACGTTTGGCACACCCAAAGCACTCCTACGGTATCCGGGAGTTACACGATCTCATGGTCTAAGGAAAAGATACTTGACATTGGAAAACTCTAGCAAACGAACTAAGCGATCTTATGCTATGTTTAGGATTGGGTCTTGTCCATCACATCATTCTCCTAATGATGTGATCTCGTTATCAATGACATCTAATGTCCATAGTCAGGAAACCATGACTATCTATCGAACAACGAGCTAGTCAACTAGAGGCTTACTAGGGACATGTTGTTGTCTGTTATTCACACATGTATTACGATTTCCGGATAACACAATTATAGCACGAATAAAGACAATTATCATGAATAAGGAAATATAATAATAATGCTTCTATGATTGCCTCTAGGGCATATTTCCAACAGGCGGGGCACTATACTTTGTGTGATAAACACCGTGTACGTATGGAACATGGTTTAAATTATGAATATATAGTTAGTACATCAAATGTACTATTATTTGGATCAACATCAAGTGTATTCAAAAAATTGAATTCGAGTTCATATGGTACACATAGTTCATATCTATCTCTATAGTAATCATGTGGTGTGGTCTTAAGGTAATACATGAATGATGGTTGAAGTTGGCAACAATCATGATTGTAGATTCTTATTGAAATAGAGAAACGAATTCAAATTCAGTTCGAATTGCAGTGGTAGTATAGACATTTGGAATGCACTAAAATGTTGGCATGAGTAGGTTACATGCATTATACAGCCAGCGAAATTTTTTAATTGGACATAACATGGATTCATACTCCCTCCTTCCATCTATACAGGGCCTAATGCGTTTTTTAAGACCGCCTTTGACTATTAACAAGATTAATAGTACATGACATGCACAATGTGAAAATTATATCATTGAAAACTCCTTTCACACACGAATTTAATGGTGTGCTTTTGTGTAAGTTGCATGTCATATATTATTGCTCTAATATTTGGTCAAAGTTAGCCTCGAAAAACACATTAGGCCCCATATAGATGGAAGGAGGGAGCATCTTTGAATAGCATTTATATAGTAAAACGGGACAAGACTCTCTCTTTGTGTGGTGTGAATAGTTTTATTTTTTTGTTTTTTTTCGTTGAGGGAAGTGCGAATTGATTTGGTACGTACAAGTACAATATTACATGTTAGGCTTGTCCCTAAAATTCAACCCGCGCCTTGTTATATCCCGAAAATTCAGATATCATGCTCCCAAAATTGGCGCCTTCACAACCCGCGCCTTGTTATCCCGAAATCACAACGCGCGCGAAAACTCCCTCCAGCTGCCAAATCCTGACACGTGAAATCCCCCTTCTAACCCTGAGCCGAAAGGGCCGCTAATTCAAATTGGTGGGGGTACTTTTGTAACACACCCTACATTTTGGACAAGCACATCCCTAAGTCATGGTTCCCCCCTCCCATCGTCTCCTTTTCGCCATTCGAAATCCTAGCCCACCATAACCTCTCCGCTCCACCCGCGAAACCCCACCCTCCTCCGTCCGCCACCTCACCGCTGCCCAGTTGGAGCCTCTTCCCCGACGACGTCGTCCACCACAATGGCTCGACGTCCCTCATCCACCTTCCAGGATGAGGATCCGTCGTCCATCTCGTCGTCCCGCCGGTTCAGCCGCCCCGTCCTCCACCTCCAAGGAGTTGCTCCGATGATCGCCTTGCTTATCGCGGCTGCTCCATCCCCATAGCGCCGCCTTAACCTGCTCCAACGGAACCGCAGCATCCTCACTGACTCTTCGGACAAAGCTGAGGCCTACTCGGCGCCACCAAAGAGATTTTACACTCATCGCATCGCACCTTCTCCTTAACTCGACCTCCCGGCACCGATGGTGCTCCATCCCGCACCCCCATGGAGCAGCTACCATAGATCCGGCACCGCGGGCGACATCTCCACGACGGCTCTCCCCCAGTGTGAGGCCCCTTCGGCGGTGGCGTCCATACCAGCGGGATCTGCTACTGCTGCTCCGGCTCTCGCTCGCGCTGCTGCTGCTGCTCCGGCTCTCGCTCGCTCGCGCAGCTGCTGCTGCTCTCCCCCTCGCTCGTCTTGTTGTTCTGCTCCGATTTAGCTACACTTCAGTCGACTGAATCAACTTTTGGGTCAGTCGATTTTCAGGGGGTGGGGGGCTCGCCGAAGTTAAGGAAGAACCACCCGCAGCGGGGAGGGGGGCTCGCCGGAGAGGTACCCCACTATCTATCTTAGGGTTCTGGTTGGGGGCGGTGCTCGCCGACGGTGGGGGCGCGATGGTGGGGTGGTGGCGTGGGGATCGCTGGAGAAAAAGCTTGGCGTGGGGGGGGCTAGAGGGTTGGCTGGGGCGGCGGTGGACCGGCGGCGGGGAGTTGTTTTGGGGCGGCGAGGCGGTGGCGGGCCGGTAGTGGGGAGTTGTTTCAGGGCGGGTAGGCGGCAGCGGACCGGCGGTGGGGAGTTGTTTCGGGGCAGCTAGGCGGCGGCGGACCGGCGGTGGGGAGTTGTTTCGGGGCGGCGAGGCGGCGAGGAGTTTGGCCGGTGGTGGCTGGCGGCTCAGGGGGATGCATGTTGAAGATGAACTGCAGGCCCTCCCTAAACTATCCCATGTGAAGTGCCTCTCTGCTACCATTGCGTTCAGTTTCGACAGTAACATTCAGATTCCATAGTAAATTTCAGTTTCAATAGTTAAGTTCAGAGTCAACAGTTTTTACCTCATCTGTTGTAGTCAGGTGGTTTTTGGTGATGTAAATTTTACATCTATCACTTTTTGGTAATGCATTTTCCATCATCTACTGGAGATGCTATTAGAATCCCACTTGAGATTAACGATGCCTGTCTTGTGCTACTTCAGCCTTGACGTCTTACGGCCCACCGGAGCTGCTCCAACGATGCAACGATCCATCACAACAGAGCAGTGCCCTGGACGCCGTCTACAGATTCCTCAGATCTTCCTCCACACCTCCGACAGCCACCTCTGCCACAACTTCTTCAGCGACCAACCCAATGATGCTGAGGTCGACACAGCTACGACAAAGAGGTTGTACACTTGTCGCATCACTTATTACTCTACATTCATGTTGATCCATTAGGGCTATTTTGGTTCAACGGAAAAACATAGCAATAGGAAATTTTCCTATGGCACTCTACTATTCAATTATTCATGCATTTTGTTGAAAGGAATGGAGCAAAACATCCACCTGGACCTACTTTTCAAAATCCTATGCATGAAAACAATACCAAGTGCATTAGTGGCAGAATAATATTCTAACTGTACACGCTTTCATATGGTTTCACTTTATTTTGGCCATGTTTCTTTCAATTCCTCTGCTCCTCCAATTCTTGTGAACCAAACACCCAAGTTGACAGAAATCCTATGTTCACAAATGCTCTTTTTCCCATGTGCATTCCTATCATATTCCGGTGTTTTTCCTCCTATCCCTGCGTTTTTAGAATCATGCAAGCCAAATGAGCCCTTACAGAATTACTTCAGTTACAAATAGGCGTCGAAGAAAACTTTGTGTGGTTTGTCCTGCTCCTACCGCGATGTCGTCCACCTCACCTGAGCTGATCCATCGACAGAAGCATCCACCAAACCAGACATCACGACTCCTGACCGTCTTTCGCCGCCTCATACCTCCTTCCCTGCCACCGGCACCCACCGCAACGGCATCACCATCATCGACTCAGCAGATGAACCTGAGGAGTACACGGGTCCACAAGAGAGGTCTCACTCTTTTGTTTCTGCTTATGTTATGCATTGCTTAATATTACCTGCTACTTTATTGTCCTTTTCACCTCTTAGACTCCAAGTCTGGTCCAAATTGGTGTTCAAACTTGAGTTCTAAATTAGTTGTGGGGCACATATCGAGGCGGCAATGAATAGTATCTCTGTCTAATATCTGGTTCACCTAGGGTATGCCTATGTTGTTCATCTTGGGTGGGAAATAAATATTAAAGCAATCATCATATGTTTTTTATTAAATTAAAGCAATCATCAGCATGCTATCATTATTTTTGGATCCATCTACTGGTTGTTACCATTACTCTAGATTTCTGCATGCTCTCCTTACATAATCTCACTATATTTTTTTGGTATGCATGTTAGATATTGTACACAGTCATGCTGAACATGTAGAGGAAAAGAGAAGAGTTTTGCGTGGCAATACAATGTCATGCAGACATCGCTCCATGGTGGGTTCAATGGCAAACCCTCCCCCCGTCTCCATATTGTAATCCAGAGGAAGATATCTGTTCTGAGGCGGATTCAGACGCCGCTGACCACTCCTATTTACCCCCCAAGGTGTTTGCTCTAACTTGTCATGATGATGTTAGCCATATCATGCATATGTTGCCTTGTAGTGCCTACTTTCGACATCATATATGTCATCTGCTTAGTTTAGACATGTTCTGTAATGCCACATGTTTAGTTTCAATATCATATATGGGAATTATGCAGTCTCATGTCTTTTAGCCAGCCATAATATATGTGAAATGTGCAATGCCATCCTATTTAACGAGGCATCATATATTTGAATGATATCTTGCCCATCCTTTTCTTCATTACATATCCATTTGTCGACAATGTTTGTACATTAAACTACTCTTCCTGTGAATCAGCCATTTGAGTGGGTGATGGAAAAATCTGAAGTGAAAACTGTCGGATTTCGGGTTCCGGCAAAACCCTTGAGGTTTGAACACTGGGGTGCGCACGAAGATCTCCCCCTACCTAATCACGCCCTCAGCCTCACCGTGATCTCAAGGCCTAGCTCAACGAACCTGCAACACAAGAGACACGAGATTTATACTAGTTCGGGCCACCGTTGTGGTGTAATGCCCTACTCCAGTGTGGTGTGGTGGATTGCCTCTTGGGCTGAGGATGGACAATACAAGGGGAAGAACAGCCTCCTGAGGAGAGGTGTTCTTATGCTTGGTGAACTGGTGTGGTTGAGGGAGAGTTCAATGATTCATCCCCCTCTATGGTGGTGGCTAGTCCTATTTATAGAGGCCCTAGTCCTCTCCCCAAATATTGAGCGGGAAGGGAGCCAACAACGACCAAATTCGAAGGGAGACAACTAGTACAAGTTATCCTGACTAAAGGTGGTCTTCGCTTGCCAAAGGCTCTGGTGGTGACGCTGTCTTGGGCTCCACGGTGACATTCGCCCGGCCGTCCTGCTGGTCTTGGTCTCTTTGCACCGATATGGAAACCTTTGTCTGATGCCTCGGGACTCCTCGCCTGCGCTTGCCCCTTTAGCACCAAAGAGGAAATGAGGACACTGCACACGCTAGCGCCCGCCTGGCTCCGGTTGTCATGGCTTGCATCACGGGAACCTCGCGAGGTGTCCCTTGCCTTGATCTCTCCGCCCCTCGCCAGCCAGCCTGGTGAGGCCACTCCCCAGGAGGTCTCGTGTCGTCCGCCTCGCGAGGCTTGGCCCCTCGCGAGGGTCTTGAGTGTTTGCTGGTGAAGATGGGTCATACAGGGCCGCTGGTGGAGCCACGCCGCGGGCCATAGGCAGGCAAGTCTGGGGACCCCCGTTCCCAGGACGCCGAAAGTAGCCCCCGGGCCCAAGGCGTGGTCGGCTTGGCTTTGAGGCGAAGCTAAAGGGCAAGTGCGGGGTGCTGCGGGCCCCAACAGCTTGCGGCCTTGGTCGACGCGTGGCTCTGGATGCTCCCAACGTCTCAGAGAAGAACCTCGCCGCCACGCGCCTACTGACGGCAGGGGAGAGCAATGAGAAGGGGAATACCAAGCTCCGTGCCGGATTCGCTGAGCAGGAGGCCTAGGGGAGCATCTTCTACCCCTTCTTCATGAGCAGCGTTGTCGCGGGCCTGGTTCGCCCTTTATCCGACTTCTTCTACACCATCCTCCGCCATTACAGGTTACAGGCCCTTCACCTCCATCCCAACTCCATCCTTCTCTTGTCGATCTTTGCTTTCTACTGTGAGGTGTATGTCGGCGTGATGCCGTCTGTGGCTCTGCTGCGCCCCTTCTTCTTCCTCCGTATCAACGATGGTCGTACCTCCAGGTGCGCCAACTTCATCGCGGCCAGCAAGGCCAACGCGATCTCGAAGGCCGGAAAGAAGGTCGACAGCTTCAAGAGCAAGTGGGTCATGATGGGCGCCAAGTGCGTCCACCCACGCTTGAGGCTGACGACGGAGATGCCCCAGTCTGGCGAGGGGTGGTCTTGCGCGAAGCTCACTGATGACCGGGCGACGTTGGTGCTAGAGAAGATGAATGCCGACCTGAAGCCGGGCAATGCGAAGGCAGCGAAGCTGACGGGGGCCATGCTCCTGAGGGGGTTCCTGATGCTGCGGGTGGCTCCGCTCTAGGCGCGCTCACGCCCCTTGTGGACGCTTGGGGGCGAAGAAGACAAGCTTCGCCTGAGTGCGAGAGCCTTGTCTGATGAGGAGCTGGCTGTAGCTCTCCGCCTCTTGGTCGGGGATGACCAAGAGTATCCGCCGAGCACCATCGTTCCCTTGCTCCGTTGCAAGGACGGGGCGCAGGTTGCGGCCGCCATGCCCACCTTTGACGAGCACGACCTAGTGCCGCCGGCGCCCCTTGTGGTCCCGGAGGCAACGGCAACGGTGGACATGTCTTCCGATGACTCCCGTAGGGGGGAAGGAAGAAGAGGAGGACGAGGAGCGTGACCCGGAGGAGGACCCCGAGGGAATGGGGGAGACCTCCCCCTTGCGCAAGGCCGACATCCTCCGCACCCTTCCTGACGACGAAGAATCTGATGCCCTCCAGAGGGGGGAGCCGCCCGTGATCCCGACGAGGGGCAGGTCATCTCTGATCTCCCGAGATGCTGCTCCTGCTCCGACGCTGCCTGGGGCTGCTTCTGGCCCATCTGCTGCCCCTCCTTCTGCCCCTGGAGCCCACGCGCCCGCGCCCCAGGCTTCGAGGCTCTCCGGCTTCAAGCTTACGAAGCGGAGGGACTACGCAACGGTCGACCGGTAAGTGTTCTTGTCCCGTTTAGTTCTTGCTCCTGCTGCTTGCCCTTGACGCTTTTCCGTTGTGCAATTAGGCCGACACCCGTGGCGAAGAGGAGGAAGGAGGACGAGGCGACGCTGCCTGGGACCAGGTCGCCTACAACGACTGCTCCCCTCTCCATGGGCAAGGGCAGCGACGACGCTCACGCTTCTCCAGCCCGATCATCCCCGCGAGGCCTGGGGGATCATCCTCGGGAGGAGTCAGCCCCCGTGGCTCCGTTGGCTCCGGACGTGCCGACACCTGGCTCGGTCACCGAGACCGCGAAAGCTCAGGAGCCTCCATCCTCCCAGGTCATGGTGACAATGCCTCCTCCTCCTCCTGCTGCTGCACCGCTGGCTCCGGGTCCTTCCGCCTCCCCTGACATCTTGGAGCGCGCTCTTTTTGAGATGACCCAACCGTGGGAAGATCTTCAGGGCGCCGACCGTCGCTTGGTGGCCGGGCACCTGGAGCTGGTCTCTGGCTGGCTTCATTCTGACGTGTCCGTCCGGGCGACGCTGAGCCAGGCTGCTGCGGACTCTAAAAAGGACAGGGAGGCCGTCGCCCAAGCTGTGGCCGCCCGCGATCTTTTGTCCTACCCTCCCGTGGCAGCGGGGTCCTAATGGAAACTAAGGGATATTAAGGCCTCCTTTTAATAGAGAACCGGAACAAAGCATTAGCACATAGTGAATACATGAACTCCTCAAACTATGGTCATCACCGAGAGTGGTCCCGATTATTGTCACTTCGGGGTTGCCGGATCATAACACATAGTAGGTGACTATAGACTTGCAAGATAGGATCAAGAACTCACATATATTCATGAAAACATAATAGGTTCAGATCTGAAATCATGGCACTCGGGCCCTAGTGACAAGCATTAAGCATAGCAAAGTCATAGCAACATCAATCTCAGAACATAGTGAATACTAGGGATCAAACCCTAACAAAACTAACTCGATTACATGATAGATCTCATCTAACCCATCACCGTCCAGCAAGCCTACGATGGAATTACTCACGCACGGCGGTGAGCATCACGAAATTGGTGATGGAGGATGGTTGATGATGACGATGGCGACGAATCCCCCTCTCCGGAGCCCCGAACGGACTCCAGATCAGCCCTCCCAAGAGGTTTTAGGGCTTGGCGGCGGCTCCGTATCGTAAAACGCGATGATTTCTTCTCCTTGATTTTTTCTCCCCGAAAGCAAATATATAGAGTTGGAGTTGGCGTCGGTGGAGCTCCAGGGGGCCCATGAGGTAGGGGGCGCGCCCTAGGGGTTGCCCCCACCCTCGTGGACAGGGTGTGGGGCCCCTGGTCTTCATCTTTGGCGAGGATTTTTTATTATTTTTAACTAGATGCTCCGTGAAGTTTCAGGTCATTCCGAGAACTTCTGTTTTCTGCACATAAAACAACATCATGGCAATTCTGCTGAAAACAGCATCAGTCCGGGTTAGTTCCATTCAAATCATGCAAGTTAGAGTCCAAAACAAGGGCAAAAGTGTTTGGAAAAGTAGATACGATGGAGACCAAAACATGGGCAAAGGTTCACAAAATGGCAAGTAAAGCAAGTAGACCAATGGCAAAGAATGGCACACAGAAACACACACACGGATAGATAAATGGGGTCATGCAACCAAGGAATGAGCTCAAAATGTGTAATCCACGGAAAACGCTCGTGTTGCACAACTCTAGAGAGACGCTAGCACGATTGCTCAATAGGCGGATACGACACTTGTGCGCAACCTATGAGATGCAAAATGTATCAACTTTCTATCCCAAGTATGTTGTATATGTATGTTGTTCTGGTGTTTCGCACACGGTGATCCAAGATGATCAACATGGTAGTAAGATATGTAATGTGGCGATGCTAGGGATATTGCTTACAAGCTCTTTGTTTTTCTCTTTGTGCTTAAAAGCTTTTTTTCTCGATATGGCCACTTATGCGAAATGCACAAACCAAGATAGCAATTGTGTATATGCGGGAACAATCTTGTGACACAAGGGATGGTACTATGATACCAATATAATACCAATATGATATGGTATGTATGCAATGGAAGGTGTAGATCGATGATCACTAATGTGCACAAGTAACATTGCCGAAAATACTCAAATGACTAGTCTCGATAGGCAAGTGACGCAAAAAGGCACGGGGTTAGCAATACTATGGCAAGAAGAATGTACAATGATGGGATACCACGATACCAAGATGATATAGAGGTTATCGTTCTTGCTTACGGTTAGGGTGTCAAAATGGTGAAGGTGGTCGATGACGAATCCTTGATGGAGTTGAGCGGCGGTGTTGTCGATGTCAAACCATTCCTAGTTAGCCGAAACACCCTAGGAAGCGGAAAAACCGCAAACTCAAAATCTCAAAGGAAAATGTCATATGATGGTAGCGGGGAATGCTTTGGTGGTTCCGGAGTTAGCAATGCAGAAGTGGTGGTGGTGGTTGAAGAATAAACAACCGTCCCTAAGTAGCTGAAACACCTTAGGAGACTCAAGTCCCCACTCAAGCAACCACAAATGCTATAAGGATCAAAATGGGTTAGGTTGCGGAAAACTATGGTGATTGTGTGGATGATATGGTGGGTGGCCTAGGCAAAAATGCCAAAATTTTGATGGAGTCAAATTATGTTGGAACCTATCTATCTGGATGGGGGATGTCAATAGCTACTCAACGAGCTAAAGAACGCGAAAATCGGACTCCGGGAGTGAAAGTTATGGCCGAAACGGTGTGTGGAAGTGTGCTAATTCGGGGGGTGCTGGCCCCCGGGGCTACGGGGTGCGGGTGCCCGGGGTGGTCAGGGGTGGTGGGCGAAAATTGCCCGGGGGTGCGGGCACCCGGTGGTGGCCGAATCTGGGCGAAAATTGTGGGAAATGCAAGATTTTGGTGGATTTCGGGGTGGGAAAGGTGGGGATTGATGGGGGACGGCTAGATCCACTTGCCAAACAACAAATTCATGGACCAAAACAACAAAATCTCACAAGAACCAACAAATTGCAAGAAAAAAATGGGCTAATTTTTGTGGGGATTTTCAAATTGGGACCAAAAAGCAACGAAATTAGGCTAGCAAATGGATGGGACTCCAAGATGTGAATCAACTTTGCTCATGATACCAAGATGTTGTAGGGTGAAACCCTATGTGGGATCTTTTCACACTTGGAGGGGGAAAAGAGCAAGAACACAAGAAGGGAAACACTCAAACAAACCACAATCACACATCCACTAGAGTAACATACATGGGAACCACAAGCATACAAGATCAATCCAAGGAAAATTGCACTATGGTAAAGTTCTTCCCACTAGGTGAGATCTTGATGATCCTATGATGGGAATCCTTCTCCAAGAGGAGGGCTTGATCTTCAAGAGGAGCTTCTCCAAGAGAAGGTCTAGATCTCCAAGAGGAGGAAGATGAGCAAAGCTCTCTCCTTGTCTATCAAATACTTTGCTATCCTTACCAAAGAGTTAGGGAAAGAGTTTATATACGCTAGGGACGAGTTGGGGAAAACATGGGGTTACATGGGTCATTTATCCCGAAAAACGCGTAGCCACGGTTGAGGGTCCGGGCACCCGGGGTCAAGGGGACCGGGCACCCGGAGGTGGAGGGCCGGGCACCCGGGGTCGCGCCAGGAGGGGGTCGGGCACCTGGGCCACCCAGGGAGGCCGCGGCAGGAGGGGCCGGGCACCCGGGGGTGCGCCCAGGTGGGGGGGGGCGGGCACCCGGGGCTCTAGGGGTCGGGCACCCGGGGTGTCCAGGGGCTTTGCCCACCCCGCGGCCGCATGACCGGGCACCCGGGGGTCCTCTTGTCCGGGCACCCGGGGTGTCCAGGAGGTCTCCGGTCTTCCGCATCTTGGTGTTCTCCTTTCTCCTCCTTCTCCTAGGGACTTCGTGTGGACTCGGTGATCCCTCCATGCTTCCTCACGACTTTCTCCTCGGTACCTAAGAATGCATAGCATTTTTGATTGAGGCATCGGTTTCGATGGTGCGTGCGTGTGCTCTTGTCATTGGTTCTCTTCGTGCCTCTGGTGGTGACAAAACATACATGGGGATGAGCGAGGGATGCTCTGCATCAGGAGAGACGAGCCTATGCCGCTAAGACCAAAGGCATGGCCAAGCTTCTTGCCGAAGAGAACTGGATCATGACATTGAACCGCGATTACATGGACGACATCACCAAAGAATGACATGATATGGCAAGGAGAGACATCTTGAAAAGGAGGATACTAGCGGCGTCCGGTGGGTGTTTCGGTGCCGGTGATGTTTTCCCATCAGGAGTTGGAACCAGTGCCGCTGATGCATTCAGTGCGCCCGGCGATGCTTTCGTGTCGGAGTTGGAACAAGTGCCCACGATGGATTTGGGGGTACCTATGGCATTAATGGCGGTGGTGCAGATTGAAGATCATGACGAGGGTGAAAAGCGACCAAGATGATGAAGGACGTGGTCGTCGCTTTTGCATGAAGTCTTTTGCGTTTGTAGTACAAAATTATGCTTTTATTTGTGCGCGAACTATGTTTTATTCTTCAAATTTGAACTCAATTGTCGGAGTCGCTGTCAAATTCGCTTATCGGGTGTTTTCGATTTACGAGCCAACGCGGGCTGCGGCCGAGCAGACCCCGCGCAGCCGACCCAGCGTGTCGGTCCGGAAAACCGTTTTTCAGCAAAATGTAAACAAGTTTTGCGGGTCGGTGTTATACAAGGTGTGATAGACATGCTCTTATCCCTTTGCGGTAGCGAAGATCCCGACCAAGCTCCCGGCCCCAGCACCGAATATTCTGGCCAAGCCCGGCCGCGTCCTCGCCCACGGCGGCAGCGGGCAGCGAGACCCGTCCAAGCTCGCGTCCTCGACCACGGACGGCGGCGACGAAGACCCCTTCCAAATCCGCTTCCGGCACGCGATTCTTGCAGGCCGTTGGGAACTTCAACCCCAACATCCTCGGCTCCCCTCCCTCGATGACGCCAAAGAACGCGTCTCAAGCAGCGCCCGGCGTCTCCCCCATTATCAGCTCTTCCCGAAACCTATCCCCAAGGTACTCTGTCTCTAAGGTTCGTTCCAATCTCACCATTTTATTTGATTGAGATGAGAGAGGGGTCAGGTGGCACGCGGTGGCTGTTCGTGGTTGCGTGCTGCTTAATGTACTGTGCAAATTTATTTTTTTCATAGTTGCTGCTCTGTGAGAAGGGATGAACAGAGGAGAAACAGGACAGGGCTGGGTGTTGTCTGCACACAGAGATATTGAGATAATTGGTATACTATTGTTGTAGAATGTTGTGATGGAAAATAAAAAATTCATCGATCTCTTGCAAATGATGTTGGATTGAATGATTTCTTTCAGTCACAGGAGTCGTCCAATATCGTGCTTCTTATTGGAAAAGAGTCCCTGATTTCGTACATGCCAACAAGAAAGAAGACTAACAGTGGGTTGTTAAGGTGAGGAATTTTTTAGCGTGCATGCCTTTGTTCGTCCGGATTGGGTGGTGAGTTTTGGGTATGACAGTGAGGAATGTTTTAGTGTGCATGCTTTGTTCGTCCGGATTGGGTGGTGAGTTTGGTGTATGACAGTGAGGAATGTTTTAGTGTTCATGCTTTGTTCGTCCGGATTTTAGCGGCCACTGTGTCGTCCAGGTTGGGGAGGATGACGGAGTCGGCATGGCTGAAGAGGGTGAAGCGGCTGTTGGGGTTAAGTGTTGCGAGTAATTTTACAGGAGTGAGCTTGCTCAGAAATCTGCGACCGTTGAAACATGAAATACATGCAAAGATGGGGAATAATCAACATGATGCTCTGGTCGAGAGAAGTAGAAATTAATTAAGCTTCAAGAGGCTGAGACGACTCTTGTAGTACTAAGAGGAAAAATTAGTTCTGGAAACACCGATATCTCTGTACTATCTATCTATGTTCAGCAAAGAAATTCATTTTCTTCCTTTCTCAGTCCTCTATTTTTTCAGCAGACCAAGATGCACAAAAGTGCGGCCTATAATAAACTGAAATAGAAGCAGGTAACTACACTCTAGAGGTATACATGAACAAGAGAAAAGAGGAGAACAATGATCAATGGAGAAATGCACTGCGCTGTTAACTGCTGCTACTATAACACTGAAGTTTTTATTGCAGGACACCCATAAAGAAAGACAGAAGACTTGTGCTATCGGAAACCAATCGAAAAGGAGAAGGCATAACTGCAGTGGATGGACTTGACATTAAGCTGCTTTGTTAGATATACCAGGACGAAGGTTAAAAATCAGAGGGCCTTAACATCATGCCATAGTATCTCAAGTCGCACTAGATGAGAATGTTTCATGATGCAAATAACTTGTGTTAGGCATTCTTGTTTTGTGTTCAATTTTATGCTTTATTCTTCGACTCGCTAGGATATATTGCAATTTTCAATTGTGAGCCTAGCATCTAGCATCGATTTTGACCTCTGAAATATTGTTTAGCAGGCAGCACCAGCTGCTTTTAGTGCAAATCACCGAGAGCTAAGGGTATGTTTGTCCTTGCATCATTGTAATTTTGATGTTTTGCTCTATTATAATTTAATATTGCTTGTTCCATCTTGACCCTATTATGTTGTGCCTATATGTGTTTCTTATGCGGTTACGACGGTGACAATGTGCCTAATTTGCTGTATGACATGCAGCGTGATCGGTGGGGGTTGAAAGTGTGGCGATGCCAATGTCAGAGACTGAACTTGTTAGGTTGGTAAGAATTATTTCATATTTCTCTAGCTTTCAGATTGCAGCTTCACTTCTAGTATCATATCAACTATAAATGCATGTGTTGATCATATAATTAATGCGTAAAGATACCTCACAAAAAAATTAATGCGTAAAGATATCTTACATAATATTAATGTGCAATTAATTCCTTCCCTAATATCACATATACGCATTTATTGCAATTAATATTGTATATTTATTAATGTGTATATATAAGAAGTGTGTGGCAAGGAAAAAAATGTGGCTTCTCTGGTTCGACCGGATCCAAGATTTTGGACTCCTCGATTAAAAAGAAAGAAAGGTTTTACACTCTTCGGCGGCTCGCAAGCACCTGCTCGCCATCCACTCGCCGGCCGGCCGCCGCCGTATTTTCTTGGTCGGGCCGGCGCGGTATTGTGCCGCGCCGTGCTGCCTCCCCAGGATCGCACCGGCGGCCGTGACAGGAGAAAGCAACCGAAAACCAACAAGAGCGGGGGACAGGAAGGTATCGGAGGCAGCTGCCCCAACCCTAGGTGAGGCCCGATCGTCTCTCGCTTTGGTTTTGCTCCGTCTTTAGGTAGGTAAAACAGATATTAGAACAGTGGCAACTTCAATGGCTCATTCCACCTGGATATATGAAGTGTTTAACCGAGAATCGTAATATAAATCATTTCACGAGTCTATACCAACAATGGGGTGCAAATTATGTTGTGATGTCCAATTAATTAAAGTGGTGCCAATTAACCTTTTCTGGGTGTTCAGCAGAAATGCTCGCCTGATTATATGAATTGCCATATGGAGATGTGAAATTTCTCATATGGCGTTACTTCCTTAAACATTTTTTGTACATCTTTTCAGTACAATAGAATATCATATCATATCAAGAGGAGGAATGCATCCAACTCCGGACTGTCTCCTCTTGCTCCCCTTTCTAGTGTCCCATTTATAATGTGTGGCATGTTAGAGATTAATAGGTTATCTTGTATCACATTACATGCAGGCTCTCACAGTAAAAGTGTACCAAATGGACCATGGGAGTTCCCCAACGAAGATATGCAAGTCTGTTGTGGATGAAGATATCATCAGCAATCTACCTGAAGCTCTCAGAGACAAAATCCTTTGTTGTCTGCCAATAAAAGAAGCTGTTGGAACATGCCTCTTGTCAAGGAGTTGGAGGTACACATGGGCTTCAATGACCGAACTGATGTTCAGGAGAGCTGATTTTGCTTCAGGAAATGGCAATGCAGACGATGACCGCAGATTTCTTAAGTTCACTGATATGTTTCTCTTCCTCCACAACGGCCCAATTCTGAAGTTTGGCCTGAATACCATATTGAATGAAATGGTATCCACTGGAGGACACCTTTACCGTTGGATGCTTTTGCTGTCAAGAAATAAGATTAAGGAGATTCAACTTCAGACAAGTATACGTGACAGTTACAAGGTCCCATCTAGTTTTTTCTCCTGCGATGAACTAGAATATGTGTATCTGCGAGCTTGCGTTTTCACTAGTTTACATTTGCCACCTCCATCTGAAGGCTTCAAACAATTGCATACTCTTCGTCTAGAATATGTTACTGTGGAAGGAAACAGTTTAGGGGATTTAGTAGCGAGTTGCCCGAATTTGGAGAAACTTAATATTCGTGGATTGTGCAGCCAATCCAATATAAATATTCATTCAACAAAGCTCAAGGTGCTAAAAATTGAAGGCTGGTTTACACACCTCAATCTGCATGCTCCTTATCTTACTTCCGTATGGATCGGACTGGAACTGAATTCTGACACAGATGGTGCTTCGAGAACCAGATGCAACTTCAATCTTTCTCCATTTATTGCTTCTCTTTCAGATGTTGAGACTATTAGGTTTCATGGACACATCCTTGAGGTAAGAAACTGTGATGGCAAAGTTTTCGCTTAGTGCTTGTTATTTCACTGTTTCTTATTATGTTTGGGGGCCTATTGCCATTTCAGTGCGTAGAACGTGAATTTCTGATTCCCAAGCAGCCAAAATTATTCAACCGGCTGACAGAGATAAGCCTGGAGATCAATCTCGGTGATCTCAAGGAAGCAAATTTTGCCTTGTGCTTATTTCAGCATGCCCCCAACCTGCGATTTTTCAAACTAAAGGTACAGACGATGAAATCTTCGACTTGCTACATATCATAAATTTCCATTGGACCCTTGCTCAATTTACAGTCCGTACTTTGCAGCTCATCAGGAATTCCATGGTACCAAGAGTGCATTTCTGGGAATCAATAGACCGTGATGTCTGTCTCTTCCAGAATGTTGAAGTAGTTGGTCTGGTCGACTTTACTGGCTCCTTTGCAGAGCTAGGCTTCTTGAAATTTTTACTTGAAGGTGCACCAATGTTAAGAAAATTGGGAATAATCGACAAGGGATTGGACAGAAATGTCCTAAAAAGTCTCCTGAAGCTGAGAAGAGCATCAAAGGATGCAGAAATATTGATTCTTGAGGCTTGTTTCCCCCACTAGAAAAAGGTGCAGGCTAAGTTTTTCTATTGAAGGGAAAATATTTACATTTCTTCGTCTGTACAGTTACTTACATTAAAGTAGGTTCAGTTTTTGTAAGAATCTGTAGAAGAATTGCATATATTCAATTTGGAAATAGCGGTGCCAGCTTCAGACTTGGCATGTCACCTATATTTCGTTCTACCATTTTGGGTCATATCTGGAATTTAGTGCTATTCAATTTCAGTTTGCCTTTAGTTGACTTTGAGATAACATGCAAGGGAGAATTCTGAGCATGAACGTGTTTGTAAAAGATGAACATATTGACTGATTGTCTATCTTATACTACTTCAGTTCAGAATTATGACTACGGTTTTGGTCTTGCGCAGGTTAACTTCGCCACCCTAGTGTTTTATCTCTACTCTGTTTCCATGGAGAGGATCAAGTCCAACCTCTGAAGGAACAAATCAAGACCATATAAAGGAACGGTATCAAGCCTGTGTTGGGAACCTCTAACAACTCTACTACTCTCGTTTGGTGCGATCTTGCAAGACACAAGCTCTGAAGTTTAGGGTATACAGGCATAAGTTATCCGCATAATTTGTTGTTGAAGCTACCCCGTGTTCCTGTGAAAAACAGTGTTGCCTCATGAGTTGCTTACTTGTTGTGTCAAAGTTCAGAAATAAAATGTTTGGCAGTTCATATTGAACTGCGAAAACGTGTTATATTTAGGACCAGAGGGTGTATTTCACTAGCTCGCGGTCGTTCTGTTTTCAACTGTTTGCGCCATTTGAGAATGCAGAAATTGCACCTGACGCATCACTATTTCTTTTTTTGACCGCTTTGGGTCGTACCAGAAGTTCTTCAGTCGGGTGTCATCTGTCAACTTCAGTTTGTTTACATTGACTGCGGCAATGAGCAAAAGGAGGACCATCTGCTTAACCCGAGATATTTTTCTACCTAACCTATTTGACCTGACTATTTTTGCATACCGTAAAACGCGTAGTAAAATTATAGCGTGCGCTTTGATCTGCATAAGTTCGACTCATTGACTCTAATTGTTGAGTTCAGAAAGTCAGCATTGCTAATTGTTCGAGTCAACTTTGCTGCCCGTAGAAAAAAAAATATGCATCCGCTGTTTTCTCAAGGATAGGATCGAGTCCAGTCTCGAAAGCAACACGAGACTTGGCAACAGTCAGCAAACTCGTGGTGGGAACTTGGACGACCCCACTTCTATGGTTCAGTGTGATTTCGTAAGGCATGAGCTGTAAACCTTAAGCACCACTGTTTGCTACAGCAGTGCAAACCATTGACAGAATCAAGTTGATTTCTGCAAAAATAAATAAATAAAATTACAATAGTACCATGTTAGAGTTTTTTTTTTGGGGGGGGGGGGGGGGGGGGGGGAGGGGATGATGGATTATGGATGGGCTTAGGCTCGTATTACAAAACAGTATAACGCGTTGAGCTACGGCTCCTCACAGCGTTTTCACATCTCTGGGCCTCATCTGGAGTCTGTTGGGCTGCTACTCTGCAGACTTACCTAGGCCATTTGTGATTTATCTCTCCGGCCTCCGCTGAAATTAATGGAGGTTAGTTTCTGTTTCGCCAGCCTTTGAGTTTGTGCACCTCTATATATGTTCGTCGCCTGCGCTCTCCCACCTCACTTCATATTCCGGCAGCATCACGTGGAGCACCTATGCTTATCGGTTAGGTTTCCTATATCTTCATCTTTGATGCAAATTCCCCTCCTCTTCCTCCTCCCCTACAATCCCCTCTTCCACCCTATGATTTAACTGTGTTAATGTCTTTCTCAATCACAATTTTCAACAGATAGTGGTCAACCAATATTGGAAAATTTTGTAGGCTTATATATTGCTCCATGGAATTCTTAACCTCAAAATCTGCGATGGCTGCCAGCCAGATAATTAGTTCAAGTGTACTGCCATATCTCATATGTTCATGCTTTGTTATCCATAAATTTAGGGCATTTAATTGTCATTCATGGCATGGTATTCC
Source organism: Aegilops umbellulata (assembly GCA_032464435.1). Lineage (NCBI taxonomy): Eukaryota > Viridiplantae > Streptophyta > Magnoliopsida > Poales > Poaceae > Aegilops > Aegilops umbellulata. The sequence goes on along the minus strand of CP136054.1, from coordinate 405,993,330 downwards.
TTTTACTGTATACGACAGGTTGCTTAGAACAATACAGTGAAATTCAAAAAAGAGTGTAATCAGTCTGTCCTAGATGGAGGCAAAACAAGAACATGTTCTGGTTCTGTCCATATGTGACCATATTTAACATACGACAAGTTGCATTGTTCTTGTTGCTAGAGCTTTCAAGAGGTGACACGGGCCCTGCAGCACTACAGATTGTGCAACCGTCTTAGATGGCCACTATAGCTCAGGGCCTCATTGGCAGTTCACAAAGAGAAATAGCTTCTCATCCATTAGTGTTGCTGAAAGAGCGTGAACCTTGCCCGTTATCGGTGTCAAAACCGGCGGATCTCGGGTAGGGGGTCCCGATCTGTGCGTCAAGGTCGGATGGTAACAGGAGACAAGGGACACTTTATTTTACCCAGGTTCAGGCCCTCTCGATGGAGGTAAAACCCTACTCCTGCTAGATTAATATTGATGATATGGGTAGTACAAGAGTAGATCTACCACGAGATCAAGGAGGCTAAACCCTATAAGCTAGCCTATGGGTATGATGATGGTTATGATGTGTTCGTCCTACGGACTACAACCCTCCGGTTTATATAGGCACCGGATAGGGTTAGGGTTACACAGAGTCGGTTACATTGGTAGGAGATCTTGAATATCCGCACGCCTAGCTTGCCTTCCACGCCAAGGAAAGAACCTTCCGGACACGGGACGAAGTCTTCAATCTTGTATCTTCATAGTCCTGGAGTCCGGCTGAAGATATAGTTCGGCTATCCGAACACCCCCTAATCCAGGACTCCCTCAGTAGCCCCTGAACCAGGCTTCAATGACGACGAGTCCGGCGCGCAAATTGTCTTCGGCATTGCAAGGCGGGTTCCTCCTCCAAATTCTTCAAGAAGATAATAAACACCAAAAAATAGTGTCCGGCTCTGCAAAACAAGTTTCCACGTATTGCCATATAGAGAATAATACAAACACAAATCAAATCTGCTGACGTATTCCGCAGTGCATCATAACACTACGACCAAGCCTTTTGTATGGATTATTTTTTGTTGTTCCACCGCAACACGTTCAACGAGGCGGTTTCCTTGGCACGTCTTGTCGAAGCAGAGATCATGTGCCCCTTTTAACGGGATTCTCATTAATGCGGACGTGGGTAACCCAACCGCGCCATTTACCACGGCGTGTGAGCGGCAAGCGAGTTTTATTAGGCAGGTGGGGACGCATAACGGCATCAGCCTATATAAGGGGATAAAGATCCACCTCTTTCACCTACGCCTTCTTCCTTCCTTGCCCATCCATCTCCTGCGCACTCAAGCTCCAACGCCCAAGTTCGCTCTTTCTTCCCCAACCTGCTCCAGCGATGTCCGGAGCGGGTGGCAAGTGGATGGCTTCCTCCGTTACGGAGGGTCAAATAAAAAAGCTTAGGAAGGCCGGATATCTGTCCAAGGACATCCCGCACCGGCTTCCCGCGGCGGGGCAGCTTCTTCCCACCCCAAGGCCCCATGAGAGGGTAGTTTTTCTCCCCCATTTCCTCCGTGGACTGGGTTTTCCACTTCACCCTTTTGTTCGGGGGCTCATGTTCTACTACGGCCTGGACTTCCACGATCTGGCCCCGAACTTTATCCTCAATATCTCGGCGTTTATCATCGTGTGTGAGGCCTTTCTCCGCATCCGCCCCCACTTCGGCCTCTGGCTCCAGACCTTCAATGTCAAGCCCAAGGTGGTGTCTGGCACCCAGGCGGAGTGCGGAGGTGCTATGGCCGGCAAAATGGCCAACGCACTCTGATTCGATGGCTCCTTTGTGGAGTCCTTAAAGGGGTGGCAGGCAGGGTGGTTTTACATCACCGAGCCACGCGACTCGAATTGGGTCGCGGCCCCTGAGTTCCGATCCGGACCCCCCACGCGGCTCATGTCCTGGAAAGAGACGGGCCTATCGTGGGGCAACAAAGAAGAAGTGACCGGACTGCAAACTTGCATCCGGTCCCTGATGAACAAGCCCATCCGGCATGTCAACATCATCCAGGTCATGCTCGTTCGCCGGATTCTCCCGTGCCAAGAACGGGAGTTCACTTTGTGGGAATTCGACCCGGCGCAGCACCAAACCCTCAATAGGCTCTTCGACACGACGTATGAAGACGTCTGGAAGGTGCTAACCAAAGGCACCGAGTGCCCCACACCCGCTTCCGAGGACCGCGGATACAGCTCGCAGCGCAACGCTGGCGAGGTAGGCTATTTATACCTTTCACAGGTTCGCTAAGCCTTTCTTCGTAGATTAACTCTATGTGGGATCTAAAAAAAACTCCCTTTGCCTTTGACAGGCGTGGCTGAAGATAGCCGGACCAATCAACTGTCCGGCTCCTCTGCCCGAAGACCCAGCCCCAGCCCTCCTAGAGAAGTTGCTGGCTCCGGCGCCCTATGTGGTGCCGGAGAAGAAGGTCAAGAAGAAGAAGACCACCGGGACTCGAAAGAGTGCCCGCAATGTGGTGGTGTCGAGCTCGTCATCTGGCGAGTCTGCGACGCCCTCCTCTCGTGAAAACGAGGAGGAGGAACAAGGAAGCTCTCCCCCTCCAGCGAGGGGAGCGGAAAAGAAGAAGGCCGCCCCAACAGGGGAGGCCGAGGGGTCGAGGAAAAGGAAGACCCCTCCGCCGGACTACTCCCCCAACGCCGAAGAGGGCGGAAAGGAGTGGCCGGACAGAACCAAGCGTCCGACGACATCGTAAGTATTCACATACCAAAATGACTCATAGTATCTTCAAGTGCGCAGCTCACCCTAATGTCGAATGTTATTTGCGTAGCCCGCCCCGAGCCGCACTCGATGATTCATCGAGCGGCTCCCTGGATTCGTCGGACATGAACTCTGTCCCGTCCGCAGTCTCCCCCAGCAGGGCGGACGACGCCGAAGCGGCGTCCCGCCGAACAAGGCAGGAGGAGGTGGTCCTAGAGGAGCCGCAAGGCAATCCTCAGGACCCCAGGAGTAAAGGGAATGAAACCCCCCAGGGCTCCCAGTCCGGCTTTGTGCCGGACACCGCGCCGGACTCGACCGTCCTGGCTCGCGGTGGGCGAACTCCTTCCAAGAGGAGTAAGCCGTCTGAGCCGGCGACCTCTGTCCAACCAGAGGCGCCGGATAGTATGTTGGAGGCGCTTGAAGGCGCCACCATCGACGAGGAGCACCGTACTGTTATGAGTGCGGTGGTCCAAAGGGTTCAGTCCGCCAAGAGCGGACTGAATGAAGCTTGCGCTAGCCTTCTAACAGGCTTCCAGGTAAGCAAAAAATATGCTAAATTCATTACCGCATAGACAGTAGCCCCTGATGCTCTGTTCGGTGTTCGGAAAGAAAAGCCGAATAGAGGATCCAACAATTTTCGCAGGAGTCTAATAACAAGTCTAATATGCGTGTGCAGGCTTCCCTGCTGTCCACCGCCGCACTGACTGCGCAGGTGGAAGTCCTGAAAAAGGACCTCGAGCGGTCCGAGCAAGAGCTCGGCCATGCCAAAAGGCAGCTCGTGGAAAAGGAAGGTAAGAAATACCCCTTAGAAGAAAAAAAAGAAAGAAAAAGAAAAAAGAAAAAAGGTCCCTATAGAGAGGCTTCATTGCAAAAAGAAATAACAGGATTGTACTGCTTATTGTAGGGGCCACAACCGAGGTGGCAACCCTGAAGCAGGCGCTGGCTGCGGCCGAGAAGAAAGCGGCCGAGGAACGCGCCGAGCGAGAAAAGCTTGGGGTCCAAGTCGGCGACGTGCAGCAAGAGCTGCAAGCTCTCATGAAGAAACATGAGGGTTTGGAGCTTGAGGCAAAAACGCAAGCATTCGAGCTCGCGTCGGCTGTTGAGACCACCAAGAGTGCCAAGGCCGAAGCCCAAAAGGCCCTCCAAGAGTTGGAGGATGTGAAAAAGATAGCAGCGGGTAAGGCATTCTTAATGCAAAGTAGGAATAGAAAGGTGAAATACCTATTACTTACCCGAATCCGGAGTTCTCCAGGGGCGTTCTTCGATCTTCCCCGCAGCGCATCCGACGTCGCCGCATTCTACCGAGCTGAAGAGGACAGCTCGACGGAGAGTGTGTTCTGGTCTCGGTATTCTGAGGCCAGACACCCTTTGCCCTTAAGCGATTAGCTGAAGCAGCTGGCCGAGCTCCACAAGGAGGCCGAATAGGCCATGAAGGGCTTACTAGTTCGGCTGTGGCCTGGAGAGGCCCTGCCTGGGAGCTACTTCGGGCTGGTGCGGCGGCTGGTGGAGGCCTGTCCACGGCTTGAGGTCATCAAGCGCTCCGTCTGCATAGAAGGTGCCCGGAGGGCCCTTGCCCGTGTAAGGGTACACTGGGGCAAGCTGGACGGAGAGAAGCTGGTGAAGGACGGGCCGCCGCAGGGGAAGGAGCATCGCAAGCCCGAGAACTATTACAAGGAAGTTCTCGCTGGAGCTCGCCTTGTCGTGGGTGAGTGTGCCAAAGATGTAATATTTCAATGAATTCGCTCGTTTGTATCCTGTGCGCTGAAAACTTGTTCATATGCGCTTAAGCAATGCTTTCTGAATTTAAAATATTATTTTCTGTGCGGCTGTTTATCAATAACTGAGAGATGGCGAGTCGTCGGCTTCTGCCCCCATGCAACTAGTGCTGGGGTGTTCGGGATAAACCTGAGGGCTCTTGTTCCCATAGTTGGGTCCTTCGAGGGAGGCGCTCAGCACAGCGAACCAGGCCATCGGACTATAATGCTTGAACACTCTCACTTAGCCATAGAACGTTATAATTTTAAATTTCGGCGAAGCCCCTAGTTCGGAAGGCCGAATTCGGGGCACTATCCATGCCTTTAGCCGGACTTAACCAGCTCTCCGCTCGAAGCGGCATAAGCCTTTAGGGACTCGAAAAACCTCTCGAACAGCGACCAGTCTCGCGCCTTATCATGACAGTCTGTTTTAGCTTTCTCCACTGAGGTGCTCACCCACATGATCTGGGGCACAATCGCAGTGGTTCTCCTAGTGCTACCTTAGCCGATAGAGCGGAACGTAAGGCACCAAAACATAGGAGCCGGGCAAACCCAACATATGACCAAAATCATGACTCGGAGCCGATGTATATAATGCTATAAGATCGGGGTGCCGCACTTGTGAAAGTGGACGGACTTCTCACACCAGATAGAAGGGTAATAAAGCCCCTGGCGCGGTTTGCCGTACCATGGTGTACGGGTGCGATCATGTTATTTGAGTAAACATATGTATATTAAAAGAAGATAATGCAAAAAATAGACAAAAAGCTATGCATTATTTATGAGGAGGCTGTTTATTCAAGACGAACGATACAAGTAGTGCGAAAAAAATTAGACTATGTAATATGTCCTGACCAGGCGCAGGCCGCGGAATTTAGAAACAAATATATCGTTCGAAATAGAGACCACCTGAGAGTTCCATGATGCGGCGTTGTTTTGTCTGCTTTCCTGGGTCCTGTATCGTCTGTGCCGCAGCGAGGCCGAACACTGTATCCAGAGTATAGAGTCCTGAAAGAAAAGAAGAACCCGGCAGCCCCTAGTACGTTTGACGCCGTATTGTTGGCATGCCGTTTTATCTGCCCCTTCCCCTATGCCCATGGAATTGTAAGGGCGTAATTGTGTACTCAAGGTACTAGCTCCGCTATATAGCGATGGCTGGGGTTGGGGCCGTATTGCTACGCGTGCTCTGAATGCGCCAGTCGGTCTTGCTGCGGGTTATTCCGGACGCGTTTTGCTTTGTCCTGCTTTGTAGCGGCCGGACTCGAGAGCTGCCTTAACAGGCTGCTTTGTACCTCTGCTGCGAGGGTCGCCGTGTGTTCCTCCGTACAGATGGAGCGTTCGGTGTTTCCGCTAACCGTGATTACACCTCGAGGGTCTGGCATCTTGAGCTTGAGATATGCGTAGTGCGGCACCGCATTGAATTTAGCGAATGCGGTTCGTCCAAGCAGAGCATGATAGCCGCTGCGGAACGGAACTATGTCGAAGATTAACTCTTTGCTTCGGAAGTTGTCCGGAGATCCAAAGACCACATCAAGTGTTATGGAGCCTATGCAATTGGCCTCTACACCTGGGATGACGCCTTTAAAGGTCGTCCTTGTGGGCTTGACCTTTGATGGATCTATGCCCATTTTCCGCACTATATCCTGGTAGAGCAGGTTCAGGCTACTGCCGCCGTCCATGAGGACTCTTGTAAGGTGAAATCCGTCAACGATTGGGTCAAGAACCAATGCGGCGAAACCGCCGTGATGGATGCTAGTGGGGTGGTCCCTTCGATCGAAGATGATCGGGCAAGAGGACCATGGGTTGAATTTTGGGGCGACTGGCTCCATCGCGTATACGTCCCGTAGCGCACGCTTCCTCTCCCGCTTGGGAATATGAGTCGCGTATATCATGTTCACCATCCGCACTTGTGGGGGAAACCCCTTCTGTCTGTTGTTGTTCGGCGGCCTGGGCTCCTCTTCGTCATCGCTGTCTAGCCCCTTGTTTTTGTGTTCGGCTCTTAACTTGCCTGCCTGCTTGAACACCCAACAATCCCTGTTGGTGTGATTGGCTGGCCTTTCGGGGGTGCCGTGAATCTGGCACGAGCGGTCGAGTATTCGGTCCAAACTGGACGGGCCCTGGGTATTGTTTTTGAATGGCTTTTTCCGCTGACCGGATTTATGGCCTCTGAATCCGGCGTTTACTGCCGTATCTTCATTGTTGTCGCTGCTGACGCGGCGTTTCTGTTTATTCCGTCGCGACCTGCCACTTTTGTCCTTGGTATCTGAATTACCTTGCTTCTTCGATAAGTTGCTGCTGTGAGCTAGCCAGCTATCTTCGCCCGCGCAAAAGCGGGTCATGAGTGTCGTGAGGGCTGCCATGGATTTCGGCTTTTCCTGTCCCAGGTGCCGGGCAAGCCACTCGTCACAGATGTTATGCTTGAAGGCTGCTAAGGCCTCTGCATCCGGACAATCGACTATCTGATTTTTCTTTGTTAGGAACCGTGTCCAGAATTGCCTGGCCGATTCTTCTGGCTGCTGGATTATGTGGCTTAGGTCGTCGGCGTCCGGTGGCCGTACGTAGGTCCCCTGGAAGTTGTCGAGGAATGCGGCCTCCACGTCCTCCCAAGAGCCGATCGAATCTGCGGGGAGGCTGTTAAGCCAGTGCCGGGCTGGTCCCTTAAGCTTAAGGGGTAAATATTTGATGGCGTGCAAACCATCGCCACGTGCCATGTGGATGTGGAGGAGATAGTCCTCAATCCATACTACCGGATCTGTCGTACCATCGTACGACTCGATGTTGACGGGTTTAAAACCCTCTAGGATTCTATGATCCATTACTTCGTCTGTGAAGCATAGTGGGTGTGCGGCGCCCCTGTATTGGGCTATGTCTCGAAGCAGTTCGGAGGAGCTGTGCCTGTTGTGTTCGGCCCGGCCGGATTTATTGTGTCCGGAGTGAAAACTATCACGTGCCGTCGGGCGTTCGCGCGATCCATAGATCGATCTTGTTTGCCTTGCTTTGTCCTCCAGGATGTCTCACAGGTCTGGTTCGTGTTCCCGTGCCTTGGTAAAGCGGCTGCGGGGCATGGCTTGTTTGGATGTTCGACAGGCTTCTTTGTCGCAGCCGCGAGGTGGCCGATCTGCCATGTCTTGGGCTTCCTCCTCTGATTGGGGTAGCGGCCTGCGCTTAGGATAGTTTTTGGAGGGGCGTCCGAGCTCATGCTCTTCGGCCGCAAGGACTTCAGTCCATCTGTCAGCTAGCAAATCTTGATCAGCTCTAAGCTGTTGCTGCTTTTTCTTTAGGCTGTTCGCCATGGCTAAAAGCCTGCGTTGAAAGCGCTCTTGTTCGGCGGGGTCAGATGGTATGATGAATTCATCGTCGCCGAGGCTTGCCTTGTCTTCGGAGGGAGGCATGTAGTTATCGTCCTCGACCTCTCGCTCTGCCGCTCTCTCATGAGGGCGGTCTTCTCCATCTTCCTGTGCCGAATCCTGCTGGTTTTGGTGTTCTTCGGCGCTGTCCGGGGTAGTATTATCTCCCGTGCCGGAATCACCGTTTCTGCTGTGGCGTGATTTGGAGCGGCGCCGCTGACGTCGGTGTTTTGGAGGCTTTTTCGAAGTGCCATCGTCCGTTGTTCCATCGCCGTCTCCATCTTTTGGAGCATCCACCATGTATATGTCGTATGATGATGTGGCGGTCCAGCGCCCTACAGGTGCTGGTTCTTGCTCGTCTCCTCCTTCGTCGTCCATACCGTCGAAGTCTTCGGAGCCAAAGTCGAGCATGTCAGATATATCGTCAACAGTGGCTATTAAGTGGGCGGTGGGTGGGCTTTGAATTTCTTCGTCGTCCTAATCCCAACCTCGTAGGCCATAATTCGGCCCGGGCTCTCCTGACAAAGAGAGAGACTTGAGAGAATTCAGAATATCACCAAAAGGTGAATACTGAAAGATGTCCGCGGCGGTGAACTCCATTACCGGCGCCCAATCTGATTTGATTGGCAGGGGCGCGGGAGGTTCGGAGTTCGGAGAAGAGTCCGGCTCCTTGGAGTCATGTGCCATGTGGAGTGCGGGGCTTGCGTTTGGCTCAATGGCTTTTAAGATCGCAGCCCCGAAGGTGACATCCAACCGTTCATCCTCAAAGAACGCAGCGGGCTCCGAATCGAGGATCGGGGCCGGAGCGTATGCGGCCTCCAGGACACTGTTCGGAGGCAGAGCTATATCATGCCCCTCGAGATAGTGCGGCGCGCTTGGCTGTGGCTCGAATCCGTCGAAGATCAAGTCTCCGCGGACATCTGCCGTGTGGTTTAGGCTTCCAAACCTGACTTGATGGCTAGGGGCGTAGCTCTCGATCTGCTCCAGATGACCAAGCGAGTTGGCCCGCAGAGCGAAGCCGCCGAAGACGAAGATCTGTCCGGGGAGAAAAGTCTCACCCTGGACCTCATCGTTGTTGATGATCAAAGGAGCCATCGGGCCTAAAGGCGACGACACAGAGGAACTCTCAATGAAAGCACCAATGTCGGTGTCAAAACCGGCGGATCTCGGGTAGGGGGTCCCGATCTGTGCGTCAAGGTCGGATGGTAACAGGAGACAAGGTACACTTTATTTTACCCACGTTCGGGCCCTCTCGATGGAGGTAAAACCCTATCCTGCTAGATTAATATTGATAATATGGGTAGTACAAGAGTAGATCTACCACGAGATCAAGGAGGCTAAACCCTAGAAGCTAGCCTATGGGTATGATGATGGTTATGATGTGTTCGTCCTACGGACTACAACCCTCCGGTTTATATAGGCACCGGATAGGGTTAGGGTTACACAGAGTCGGTTACATTGGTAGGAGATCTTGAATGTCCGCACGCCTAGCTTGCCTTCCACGCCAAGGAAAGAACCTTCCGAACACGGGACGAAGTCTTCAATCTTGTATCTTCATAGTCCTGGAGTCCGGCTGAAGGTATAGTTCGGCTATCCGAACACCCCCTAATCCAGGACTCCCTCACCCGTCCTTTTTTTAGGCTAGGGTTAAGGCAGGCGCTCTCTCTGCCATTCGATTAGATCGGTAAGCAAAATTATTTACATGGGGGTCTGAAAGGAGATCAGAGAAAAGAAAAGGCCGAGGCCAAGGGCCAGCAACAAAAGATCACACATACAGAGGTTTCTTCTCCTTTTAAGATCGATTGCCAGCTTCTTAGCTCTCTTATAATCTTGTGAACTGGTAATATCTCGCTCAACACCAATATTTTGTGTTGTCCAGTGTTCAGCATTGCAGGGAATAATGAACTTGAGAAGGCTGAGCAGCAACCGGCAGTTAAAGCTCTCAAAGATAGGCTGATAACAAAGATTATTATTGTTCCTTCAATTTACTTGCTTCGTCTTTAGTAGCTTTACTAGCTCTTTATTATTTCGGTTGTTAATATGTTCTGTTAAAAAATATTGACCTTGTTTATGCAGGTTAAAGAAATTACAGAAAAAGCTTTGCAAATCATTAACAACTAGGCTTGACGCCAAAAGGGTAGGATCCTTCACAAAATATCTCCTACTGGTTAGGTATGCAACATGCCCCTCTCCAATTCACTACGCATTGTACATTCAGAATTGCTGGATATAGATGCAGTACAAAGAAATTAATCAAAAATCACTACAATGTGGGTATTTTGCTGCACACACCAGTGAGGTGAAGGATGTGTTGTACTCTGAAGAAATCGTCTTGGAGTCAACCACATGCCAGACTCTGATTGACGTTCAAAGTGGAGGACCTGCAGAACTAGATAAGAACTGGGAACATCTGCCTATAATCTTCCTTACGTGAGCAACATTGTCGTCTTCAGTCTCCAACTTTCAGTCGCTGGCATGACGCTTTCGTGATTCTGTCTATGTAGGCCCAGCAATTTGAAACCTAAGACCTCACTTCACCGAAAACAGCTTCAGCCCGGAGGAAGGCTGCGGGATCATCAGAAATCCAAACGTAGTTAACAACTAACTCGACTCCAGTCGATGATGACAATGTGATAAACTGCTACACCCTCACGGAGGAAGTGTGACAGAATCATAACCAGGGACATCCAGTTGGCATCGCGATCCATTTTGCAAGCCACAAATGGCAGCTTATGTGTGCTCAACTCTAATACTGAGGTTGGTGTGCTGTTATATGAATGTCTACTACCTTAATAGAGTTTGTGAGAGTTTATAATGTCTTAACATTGTATAATCCTTAATGATTGTAAAGAGTTGTGTGTACTCAGAAATCATCCTCGTATGTGTTGATCGAAGTAATAATCTAAAAAGTTATTCTTTGTGAATGCATTAATTGGAGCATAATACCGTCTTCATTGAGAATGGTTATCTTATAATATCATATTATGTGCTTTCATATTAGTTGATACGATCCATTTTATAATATTCAGTGCATCATGGACTGTGATGTTAACATATTTGTGGGGGTAATTATCTTTACAGTTAGATATCATCCCACTTTCTCAAATAATGCATGTCAACCTTCCTGAAGATGGACGGGTGCGGCAACACGCACTTTCATGGTCTAGTAAGACAATAATCCATAGTGTATATCTAAGGCTCATGCATGTGTACGGCACGTGGTGGGAAGTGTGGGAAGTTTAGTCCCATACTGCTACAGTAAGAAGAGTGAGACCTCTTTATAAGGGTTGCTCTACCACTTGCTATTGGGAGCTTGGGAATAGGAGCTGTACACGCGCGCTCGTCCTCCGCCACCCGCCTCGCCTTGCCTTGCCTCGCCTTGTCACGACGCGCGCGCGCCGCGGGTTGCGGGAACGAGCCGAAGCTTATTTTTGCCGCTTAGGAATGGTTAATTAATCTCGTATTAATTAACGAGTCGCTTGCGGAAGCGTCACTGTCCGAGATGTTGGACCGTGGGCTGTTCGCAGACTAGGACGTGGGCTAGGCCCATGCCCATCTACCTGACGGCCTATATAAGAAGGCGCTGGCCAGTGGAGTGAACCCTAGCCGTCATCTATTGTTCCTCTCTCTGTGCTGCTTCCGGCGATCCCATCCCGACGACCGCGTGCACGGTTGGTCGGGAGAGCAGGTGCCTCCGGAACCCTGTCGTTCGAAATCCTGGCCAACCGGAAGGTATGATCTGTTCATCCCTCGTTTACTCGTACTTATGCTAGCCGTATATGTGCTGCTCATAGAAGGTTTGATTCTATGTTCTGTACGTGCTAGTATGCTTAGGTATTGCTATGAGATGCACACTTTTTATGCCATGCTTACTGTTTACTCATGGATTAGATTAATCGAAAAAGTGCTAATATTTCCAACAGGGAATAGTATCATATGTTGAGAAGATTTTGCAATCCCACTATGTTGAGAAGATTTTAAGCCGTTTTGGATATTCGGACTGCAAACCTTCTGCAACACCATATGATCCTAGCATGCGGATTCGAAAGTTCGAAGGCACGGCTGTAGATCAATTGAGATATTCTCAAGTGGTTGGTTCACTGATGTACCTAGCATGTGCTGCTCGTCCTGACATCTCATTTCTTGTGTGCAAACTGAGCCGGTTTGTTTCCAATCCGGGAGATGTGCATTGGCATGCTGTTGAGCGAGTGATGCGTTATTTCCAAGGTACTGCGAACTATGGAATTCACTATTCTGGGTACCCGGCGGTACTTGAGGGGTATAGTGATTCCAATTGGATATCTGATGCTGATGAGATGAAAGCCACAAGTGGACATGTCTTCACACTTGGTGGTGGTGCTGTTTCCTGGAAGTCTTGCAAGCAGATGATCTTAACCAGATCGACTATGGAAGCAGAACTCACAGCATTAGACACATCATGCGTCGAAGCAGGATGGCTTCGAGAGCTTTTGATGGATTTGCCGGTGGTTGATAAACCAGTGCCGGCTGTCCTTATGAACTGTGACAATCAAACAGTGATTGCCAAGGCTAAGAGTTTAAAGGACAACATGAAATCCACAAAAGCACATAAGAAGAAGATTGAAATCTGTTAGAAAATCAAGAAACTCCGGAGTAATAGCGTTGGATTATATCCAGACGGCTAAGAATCTGGCAGACCCTTTTACGAAAGGGTTATCACGGATTGTGATAGAAAATGCATCGAGGGAGATGGGTATGAGACCCACGTAAGTTGCCATGGGGTAACCCAACCTATGTGATCGGAGATCCCGTGAATTAGGACCTGGGAGAACAATCCAGCGGTCAACTGAGGAGAGTATCCTTAATGAACCCACTCCGTTGGAGATGCACAATACTCTCAATTCTGTAAGGCAGGCTAACTTTTGTCTTAATGTGTTCCAAAGCTTATGTAAGCAAGATGCTAACCTATAAAGCACTCTTTGGAGGAACACACCTATGTGAGCCCGACTACTGGTCACAGTCTATGAGATTGGGTGATGTCTAGGAAGCTCATGAGAAGGTACGGAGTATGACTAATAAGCTCCACCCGTGGGGTTTAGCCTTCGGCAGCCACGTATCAGCTGACAATAGGCGAAACTTCTACACGCCAAACTGACAATTCAAGGCATAGTCCATTATTCAATTGTGAAGAAGTCTAATCCTATTGCTCTAGGTGGAAGTTCAACTTAACAGTCTCCACTGAAAATTCTGGTATATCAAACATTGTTTGGAACAGTTGACAAACTTATGTGCCTCGAGATCTGGTGGGGGATTGATGGATTATGGATGGGCTTAGGCCCATATAAGACAATAATCCCTAGTTAATATCTAAGGCACATGCATGTGTACGGCAAGTGTGGGAAGTTTAGTCCCATACTGCTACAGTAAAAAGAGTGAGACCTCTTTATAAGGGCTGCTCTACCACTTGCTATTGGGAGCTTGGGAATAGGAGCAGTACACGCGCGCTCCTCCTCCGCCGCCCGCCTCGCCTCGCCTCGCCTTGTCACGACGCGCACGCGCCGCGGGTTGCGGGAATGAGCCGAGCCGAAGCTTATTTTTGCCGCTCAGGAATGGTTAATTAATCTCGTATTAATTAACGAGTCGCTTGCGGAAGCGTCACTGTCCGAGACGTTGGACCTTGGGCTGTTCGCGGACTCGGTCGTGGGCCAGGCCCAGGCCCATCTACCTGACGGCCTATATAAGAAGGAGCTGGTCAGTGGAGTGAACCCTAACTTAGTTCACTCACTCCCTCTCGTACAACCCTAGCCGTCATCTACTGTTCCTCTCTCTGTGCTGCTTCCGGCGATCTCATCCCGACGACCGCGTGCACGGTTGGTCGGGAGAGCAGGTTCCTCCGGAACCCTGTCGTTCGAAATCCTGCCCGGGAGAACAGCAATAAGGTTTTTGGGGAGCGCCTCGACACGACTGCTCCCGATCCATCCCCAACTCCGTCCGCCTCTGCTTCCACTACTTTCTCTGCATCGACACCATGGCCGACGACGCCGCCGCTAAGAAGAAGGCCACGGACGACGCCGAGGTTGTTGCCGCCGCTGCCGCGTTGGCCTGGCCAACCGAAGGGTATGATATGTTCATCCCTCGTTTACTCATACTTATGCTAGCCGTATATGTGCTGCTAATAGAAGGTTCGATTCTATGTTCTGTACGTGCTAGTATGCTTAGGTATTGCTATGAGATGCATACTTTTTATGCCATGCTTACTGTTTACTCATGGATAAGATTAGTCGGAAAAGTGCTAATATTTCCAACAATCCAAAAAGCTTATTTTAGGCACTTTTTGACTCGTGGCTTCGCCGCTACTCTGAAACCGGAAAAGTTTACTGGAACGCATTTTAAGCATTCGCAGACGAGGACCACCTTGTGGCTCACAACAATGAACGTGTTCTGGGTTAGTGGTGTGTCTCCCATGGTAGCGATTGCTCCTGAACCGGAGAATACGTTTAGGGAGGCAACCACCATCTTTCTGGGAGCCGTTCTTACCGTGATCGCGGACTCGGTCGTGGGCCAGGCCCAGGCCCATCTACCTGACGGCCTATATAAGAAGGCGCTGGTCAGTGGAGTGAACCCTAACTCAGTTCACTCACTCCCTCTCGTACAACCCTAGCCGTCTACTGTTCCTCTCTCTGTGCTGCTTCCGGCGATCCCATCCCGACGACCGCATGCACGGTTGGTCGGGTGAGCAGGTGCCTCCGGAACCCTGTCGTTCGAGATCCTGCCCGGGAGAACGGCAATAAGGTTTTTAGGGAGCGTCTCGATGCGACTGCTCCTTATCTGTCCCCAACTCCGTCCGCCTCTGCTTCCACTACTTCCTCTGCATCGACACCATGGCCGTTGACGCCGCCGCTAAGAACAAGGCCACGGACGCCGCCGAGGCTGCTGCTGCCGCCGCCGTGTTGGCCTAGCCAACCGGAGGGTATGATCTGTTCATCCCTCGTTTACTCGTACTTATGCTAGCCGTATATGTGCTGCTCATAGAAGGTTCGATTCTATGTTTTGTACGTGTTAGTATGCTTAGGTATTGCTATGAGATGCATACTTTTTATGCCATACTTACTGTTTACTCATGGATTAGATTAATCGGAAAAGTGCTAATATTTCCAACAGGGAATAGTATCATATTAGAGTTTCTTGGTTGTCGTGATAATTATTTCAACCTTTAATACTTGTCTGTACAGCAGGAAATGTTCCAAGTGGAATGCGCAAAAACAAGAACAAAATATTTCAAGCTGACCAACACATGATTGGCAAACACCGTATTAATAGTTGGTAAAGGAAGATAGCTTATGGTTATGAGCAGTTGGTCGAGTAGTTAATTGCCATGATGAGTCGTCTTTTTAGAAGCGGTTAGCCGAAAATTGTGATAAAATAATTCTGCGGGCGCCGGGTCCTGAGACCAAGTGCGTGAAGATATGACGTGGGTGTGTCGGCTGCCAAACTGGAGACTAGTCGTTCCAAATTGGAGACAAGACCGAGTAGATGTCAATTTGTTTGCCCCAGAAAACAATAGTAGATGTCAATTTTATCCTACAGCAACCAGCTGCCCGTGATAGCTCCAAGAAATACTATCTTCAGCAGTTCAGCTGTTCAGATTGGCATGCGAAAAACTACTCCGGAAATCACTGTCAAAATTTCAAGTAAACACTCTAGGTTGTCTGGAACCTTGGGTCAAGAGAAGGGGCGTGGGAGGGAAGCTCGTGAAAAATTCAAACCGCGAGGAGATAAACATGGCGCTAAGTTCGATGTACTGCTACTGGGAGAAGAAGCTCGAAAGCACAATGCGAAGCTGTACTGGACGAGCACTAGCAGCAGTACGCGTGTTCATGACCACCCTGCCGCCGTTCAGAGCAGTGGCAGCGTCCTCGGGCCTGAGGTCACCGCTCAGCTCACGCACCGGTGCCGCGGTTTCGCGGGTCTGGCCTGGCCCGCGCGCGGGCGGGCGGAATCGAAAACCGTAACCCCCGCCGCCCGCGTACGCACGAGGCGCGGCACGACTCGCCCGCCCGCCCGGCGTCGCAACAAAATTCCGCCCTTTCCCGCGTGCCTCGCCTCCGCTTTCCGGGCTCTCACGTGGCCGGGCCTGGCCTACCTCGCCGTGGTCCACTAGCTCGTCGTTCTCTGCTGCTTCGTCCTCTTTTTGTACGTGTAGTTTTCTTTATCCTTTGGCCTACGAGCAGCAGGTGAAACACATGCGCTCCCCCCTCTCCACGGTACTGCTAGTATATACTACTACCACGCATGTGTCCAGATCTGTGCAAGATTACCGACTGATAATCGGCGTTTGTGATGTGATGTTGCCGTATGAGCCTTATGTGTCACTGGATTTCGGTCTGACTTTGCTTCTAGTTTCATGAAAGCGCCCAACACGAACATGTTTCCATCTTGAAAAAAAGGAAGAGGGAGATGTTTGGTCCATAGTCAAATCTTGGTCATATGAGTTTGGGCGTGCGGTTGCAGCAAGAGAATTGGTGTGCTACTTTACTTGACTTCACTGCTGGTTTTTCAGCTCACTCTGCCGCGAGTCTGGCAACCCATTTAGCTTTCACAACAAACGAGTTTGCCCTGTCTCTTCCTAAAAAAAAAAGATTTTGCCCCCACCTCATTAACTACACAAAGTCTTGGTGCTCGCATTATTTCTGAATTTATTTCAGGATTTTCGATGATGAGCTTTCAGTGCGAGGAGACATTCCCGTCGACGATGAGACGTCTATGGTGATTTCGTAAATTTCAAGATGACATGCCGGCTCAGTTTCTCAAAGATGCTCATAAAGGTAGTGTGCGCGTTCATAGGTGTGAGTGTATGCGTGTATGTATGAGCGCTTGTGTCTGCACTGATGTAAAAAAAGAAAATCATGTTTGATTAATTGACGGAAAATATGGGGAAATAGGTACAATCACCCAAGTGACGGTCATGGAACACACACAAGGCACCAGCCGACCTGACACCACGGACACGGTACAACTATGCAGCAACCATGAACTCATTGTCTTTTTTTTTCTAAACGAAGGCATAAGATTTGCCTTATCTATTAAATAAGAAGAGAATAAATTTTAGAGTTTTACGGGACACCCCATACAAGCGACATGACAATTACTCACACAAAATGATAGTCCCTAATTTCTTTGCGCCGGCAGAACCCATAACTTTGCCTCTCCAATGATGGTTTGGAGGAGAATAGGCTGATACGTCTCCAACATATTTATTATTTATGAAGTATCCATGCTGTTATTTTATAATTCTTGAATGTTTTACAATTATTTTATAGCAACTTTATATCATTTTTGGGGACTAACCTATTGACTCAGTGCCCAGTTCCAGTTGCTGTTTTTTGCTCGTTTTTTACATCGCAGGAAATCAATATCAAACGGAGTCCAAACACCGCAAAACTTGTTGGAGATTTTTTATGGACCACAACACCCAAGATGGGCCAGAGCAGCACCTGGGGGGTGCCCCGAGGGGGGCACAACCCATCAGGGCGCGCCTGGGGGCCCAGGCGCGCCCAGGTGGGTTGTGCCCACCTCGGTGGCCTCCCGCACCCCCTTTTTACCCTATAAATTCACAAATATTCCAAAACCCTTCGGGGGTTAACCTTGATCAGAAGTTCCGCCGCCGCAAGGCTTTGTAGCCACCGAAAATCAATCTAGACCCTTTCCGGCACCCTGCTGGAGGGGGGAATCATTTCCGGTGGCCATCTTCATCATCCCGGCGGCCACCACGATGAGGAGGGAGTAGTCCACCCTCAGGGCTGAGGGTTTGTACCAGTAGCTATGTGTTTAATCTCTCTCTCTCTCCCTCTCTCTCTCTCTCTCTCTCTCTCTCTCT
This sequence comes from Aegilops umbellulata, assembly GCA_032464435.1. NCBI lineage: Eukaryota > Viridiplantae > Streptophyta > Magnoliopsida > Poales > Poaceae > Aegilops > Aegilops umbellulata. The sequence continues at coordinate 405,975,657 of CP136054.1, read as the reverse complement.
CGTGTTCTTGAGATGTCACGATCCTGATGTATCGTGGGCTTTGTTAATATAGTCGGATCATATGGTGTTTTCCCCTCTCTATCTTGTTGTGATGAATTGAGTTTTTTCCTTTGAGATTTCGTTGTTACCGGATTGAATACTTTTATGGATTTGAGAACACTTGATATATGTCTTGCAATTGAATACTCGTGGTGACAATGGGGTGTCGTATTCATTCACTTGATATATATTTTGGCACTCAACTCGCGAATTCTCGAGGTGAAATTGGGGTAATCTATGCATAGGGGTTGATGCATGTTCTTGTCTTTGTTTCTCTGGTAGAAATCTTGGGGCGCTCTTTGAAGTTCTTTGTGTTGGATTGAATATTATGAATCTGAATTTGCTTTGGTGTTATTTTAGTACGAACTCTTGGTTAGATCGATCGGAAAGAATAGCTTGGTGTTATTTTAGTACGAACTCTAGGGTAGATTGATCGGAAAGAATAGTTTTGAGGTGGTTTCGTACCCTACAAACAATTCCATCTTATGTTCTCCGCTAGATAGGAACTTTGGAGTGATTCTTCGTTGCACGTTGAGGGACGGTTATATGATCCAATTATATTAGCATTGTTGAGAGATTGCACTAGCGAAAGTACGGACCCTAGGCCTTGTTTTCAAGCATTGCAATATCGTTTTTGTGCCAGTTTACTATTTGTTACCTTGCTGTTTTTATTTATTCAGATTATAAAAATATATTTCTACCATCCATATTGCACTTTTATCACCATCTCTTTGCCGAACTAGTGCACCTATACAATTTGCCAATGCATTGGGTGTGTGATTTCTTGTATTTGGTTGCAGGCCCATTTGAGAGACACCATTTTCATCCTACACCTCACGCGGATTGATAAACCTTAGGTCATCCACTTGAGGAAAAATTGTTACTGTCCTATAAAACTTTGCGCTTGGAGGCCCAACACGTGTCTACAAGAATAAAGTTGCGTAGTAGACATCAAACTCTTTTCTAGCGCCGTTGCTGGGGAGGTGAGTGCTTGAAGGTATATCTTTAGATCTTGCAATCAAATGTTTTAGTTTCTTGTTCTATCACTAGTTTGGTTCATAAAATAAAACTACAAACAAATATGGAATTGAGGTTGCATCATATTATTTATCATCTTTATGATATCTTTCTTGAAAATGATGGATCGGAAAACTGTGCTCAATTGTTAGAAGAAGAAGTCAATAAAATGTTTGGCATAAAATATTTGAATGATGAGCATGATTGCAATGTTGTTAGTATTAACTCTTTGAATATCCATGATGCTAATGATATGCAAAGTCATAAGCTTGGGGATGCTATGTTTGATCAAGATGATATTTTTAGTCCCCCAAGTTTTGATGAGAAATTTTATTATGATGAAATCATGCCTCCTATTTATGATGATTATATTGATGAAAGTGGATTTGGAGAGGTCATGACTTTATTTAGTGATGAATCCACCATTTTGGATGAGGCTTTAATTGACTATGATAACAAAGTTGCTATATATGATGATTATGGTGACGACATGTATACTATATTGAATAATTATAAACATGAAACTTTGCATCATGATTTTAATTTCCAATCACATGGGAGTTAATTTGTTGAGTTTGCTCCCACAATTATTGATGAGAATAACTTTGCTTATGTGGAGAGTAATAAATTTTCTATGCTTTTGTGTCATGAAAAGAATGCTTTATGTGATGGTTATATTGTTGAATTTATTCATGATGCTACTGAAAATTATTATGAGGGGGGAGCATATGCTTTTACATATTGCAATAATATCAAGTTTCTTCTCTATGTGTTGAAAGTTTTGAAGTTATGCTTGTTTTGCCTTCCTATGCTAGTTGATTCTTGTTCCCATAAGTTTTTTGCTCACAAAATCCCTATGCATAGGAAGTGGGTTAGACTTAAATGTGCTAGTCATATGCTTCATGATGCTCTCTTTATGTTTCAATTCTTATCTTTTATGCGAGCATCATTGAAATCATCATGCCTAGCTAAAAGGCATTAAAGAAAAGCGCTTGTTGGGAGACAACCCAACACTTTTACCTACTGTTTTTATGTGTTAACATGATTAAGTAATCATGTTTTATTGCTTTTATTTCAATAAAGTTCCAAGTAAAGCCTTTGGGATCATGTTGGGTGATAGTTGATTTGACCCTGCTGAAAAACAGAAACTTTTGCGCTCATGAAAATAAGTCTCATTTTTAACAGAAGAGTGCTTTTGAGTCGATTATTTTTGGGGAAGTTTAATATACAAATAGCTCACGTGTTCCTAAGTTTTTCATATTTTTTTGAGTAGCAGAAGTATGGTTTGAGTATAGATTACTACAGACTGTTCTGTTTTTCAGAGATTATAGGTTGTTGAGTTTCAAGAGAGTTCATTGTTTGAACCTTAACATGTGAATTGGTTGCTACTATAACATGGAAGTTTTATAATAAAGAATTGCTATTATGATGCTGGGAAAAGTGATTGAAATTGTCATTGATCAAACTTTTGCACTTTGCTAGCATTCACACTTCATAAATTATTTCTATTATCATTTACCTACTCGAGGACGAGTAGGAATTAAGCTTGGGGATGCTGATACATCTCCAACGTATCTATAATCTATGAAGTATTCATGCTGTCATTTTATCATTCTTGAATGTTTTAGAATCATCTTATGGCAACTTTATATCATTTTTTGGGACTAACCTATTTGCTGTTTTTTGCTTGTTTTTTACATCGCAAGAAATCAATATTAAATGGAGTCCAAACACCGCGAAACTTGCTGGAGATTTTTTATGGACGAGAACACCCAAGATGGGCCAGAGCAGCACCTAGGGGTGCCCCGAGGGGGGCACAACCCACCAGGGCGCGCCCAGGTGGGTTGTACCCACCTCGGTGGCCTTCCGCACCCCTCTTTACCCTATAAATTCACAAATATTCCGAAACCCTTGGGGGGTTAACCTAGATCAGAAGTTCCGTTGTCGCATGGCTCTGTAGCCACCGAAAACCAATCTAGACCCTTTCCAGCACCCTGCCGGAAGGGGGAATCATCTCTGGTGGCGATCTTCATCATCCCGGCGGCCACCACGATGAGGAGGGAGTAGTCCACCCTCGGTGTTGAGGGTTTGTATGAGTAGCTATGTGTTTAATCTCTCTCTCATGTTCTTGAGATGTCACGATCTTGATGTATCGTGTGCTTTGTTAATATAGTCGGATCATATGGTGTTTTCCCCTCTCTATCTTGTTGTGATGAATTGAGTTTTTTCATTTGATATTTTGTTGTTATCGGATTGAATACTTTTATGGATTTGAGAACACTTGATATATGTCTTGCAATTGAATACTCGTGGTGACAATGGGGTATCGTATTCATTCACTTGATATATATTTTGGCACTCAACTCGCGGATTCTCGAGGTGACATTGGGGTAATCAATGCATAGGGGTTGATGCACGTTCTTGTCTTTGTTTCTCTGGTAGAAATCTTGGGGCACTCTTTGAAGTTCTTTGTGTTGGATTGAATATTACGAATCTGAATTTGCTTTGGTGTTATTTTAGTACAAACTCTTGGTTAGATCGATCGGAAAGAATATCTTGGTGTTATTTTAGTACGAACTCTAGGATAGATTGATCGAAAAGAATAGCTTTGAGGTGGTTTCGTACCCTACAAACAATTCCGTCTTATGTTCTCTGCTAGATAGGAACTTTAGAGTGATTCTTCGTTGCATCTTGAGGGACGGTTATATGATCCAATTATATTAGCATTGTTGAGAGATTGCACTAGCGAAAGTACGGACCCTAGGCCTTGTTTTCAAGCATTGCAATATCGTTTTTGTGCCAGTTTACTATTTGTTACCTTGCTGTTTTTTATTTATTCAGATTATAAAAATATATTTCTACCATCCATATTACACTTTTATCACCATCTCTTCGCTGAACTAGTGCACCTATACAATTTGCCATTGTATTGGGTGTGTTGGGGACACAAGAGATGTCTTGTATTTGGTTGCAGGCTCATTTGAGAGAGACCATCTTCATCCTACACCTCTCACGGATTGATAAACCTTAGGTAATCCACTTGAGGGAAAATTGCTACTGTCCTACAAAACTCTGCGCTTGGAGGCCCAACACGTGTCTACAAGAATAAAGTTGTGTAGTAGACATCATAGGCGGTGGCGCAAATTTCTGCCGAAATACCCTAGCATTTCGCTCGTTCCAAATGGTCCAAGAGGTGAGCATGATCAGAGAGGTCATGGCATGCCAATTTGGGTTTCGATCATCGGTTCGCTTGACCCACCACTCCTTGACGGATTCATCAAGATGCCACTCAAGAATGTTGACGTGAGGTAGCCCAAGCTTCTCGGTGATAGATCTCCGAAGCCTAAGTGTGTAACGACACTTGATGAAGAGGTGTGGCCCTGTTTCTTGCTCTCTCTTGCATAGTGGACAAAGACCACAATTGACCCAACCACGCTTCTCCAATCAATCGGCAGTCCAAATTCGGTCTTGTAGGGCTAGCCACACAAAGAATTTAACCTTAGGGGGTGCCCAAGCCTTCCAAACCATACGGTCCATGGAAGAGAAAGTCGATCCAAGGAACAGAGCCTTGTACGTAGTGGCCGCCGAGTAGACCCCATCGTTCGCGTGCTTCCAAATAATGTCGTCTTCGGCTTGGTCATCAAGGGGGAAGTCATAGACAAGCATCCAAAGAGTGAAGAATTGGCCAATGTGGCGAATGGAGATAACAGTGTTTGGATTGATTTTGAGAATCCATGCATTGTAGGTTTCAAAGAAACCCTGAACTCATTGTAGGTTTCAAAGAAAACCTCAACTCACTGTAGATGGTCATTAAATGAGCTATCATCGCGACAGTTGCGCGAGACCCACTCCGACCCATGCCAAATATTCGACCACATGCGTCGACGATAGACCGTTCTGATTTTGACAACAAGCTTCAAAGCTAAAGGAGAAAAAGGCAAGGATTGTACCAACTGGGACTACCATGGACGACCACCTTCATGCATCACTTTTGCCGCCTACACTACTCAATGAAAGCTCCATGTCCAGCATGACTTGAGAAGCATGGAAGGCCCATAAAACACGCCGTCGAGGCCCATTGTCGAGACCTGCACCAGGATCCAACTCGACTGTTTGTCAACATAGGTGTAAAACAAATCGCCACGCTAAAGAACTGCGGTAGCCACTACCTCGGGAACCATTTCACTAGTTCGTCCAACTAGTTCCACCTCAAAAAATGATGTCCCACGAGGGTCATGACAGTAGTGTCGACATTGTTCGATTCGAGAAGTCTTGGATCTGGTTTATTTTCATAGCATCATGTGATGGGGATATGAGCTCAACATCATCACGGTGACTTCAACAAGGTAACGAAGCATGTATGTGCCATCCTCATTGATCAAAACCTGGCTTTACCGCGCTAGTACACATTACCCTAGCGCGGAACCAATTGGTTCGTTTGTTGCCCCACCATCATTTACTGCCCTGCCGAGACAAGCTCATCCAGGCCATTTGCCCATAGGGGCTATATCAACCATACATTGGATCAAGGACAGAGCCCTTCCCAGACCTAAGGTGGCGGTAGGGTTTCCGCCCATGTTGCTCGGGTCGGAAGACTTCTCCAAACAAGCTGTGTCACTAGTAGTCGGGGCCGGGGGGGGGGTGCACCAAGAGAGTGCCTAGACAAAATATTAGGCTAAGATCTGGAACGAATCATGCTACCGATAGCCGGAGCCACATTGGTAGGAGTAGTTCAACGTTAAGGAAAACATCATGCCACCACTCTAAACCGTTTGGGTCGACCTGTTTCCTTTGGATGCAACTGGAGAGGTGAGTCGCCATCATAATGGCTCAAGAGCATAGAGGGGTGACCTAAGGTGGCGGCATGGTTTCCGCCCATGTTGCCCGGGAGGATAGGGTTTTCAGTGTCTACTGCGTACTCTAGCATGGGTCTCACGCAACTATTCAGGATGATGCCTCCTTTTGATGGTCGTTTTGTGGTGAAGGCATAGTCATCGGACCGAGGGTGATCATTGTTGGCAATGACACTTTGTAGTTGGCCTCGACGAACTTGAGAGTGCAAGTCTTTGTGGGTAACCAGGATCAGCCGAAGACATCGGCGAACACTAAGAGCATCTTCAATAGAATATACAAATTCGGAGATGCAAAAATTTACATCTCCACAAAGTGCCTTTTGCATCTTCGAAAAAGTGCCAACTCCAACAGATGATGCAAAACGGAGATGTAAAAGAGCGACTGATATGTCTCCAATGTATCTATAATTATTGATTGTTCCATGCTGTTATATTATCAATCTTGGATGTTTTATAATCATTTTATATTATTTTTTGGTACTAACCTATTGACATAGTGCCAAGTGCCAGTTGTTGTTTTCTGCATGTTTTTTACATCATAGGAAATCAATATCAGACAGAGTCCAAATGCAACGAAACTCCATAGAGATTTTTTATGGACCAGAAGACACGTAATGGGCCCTAGCTGCGCCTAGGGGTGCTCCGAGGAGAGCACACCCCACCAGGGCGCTCCAGGAGGCCCAGGTGTGCCCTGGTGGGTTGTGCCCACCTCGGGTGCCCCGGACCGCCTCTTTGCTCTATAAATACCCCAATATTTCCAAAACCCTAAGGGAGTCGACGAAATATTGATCCAGCCGCCGTAGAGTCCAGAACAACTAGATCCAATCTAGACACCATCTCGGATGGGGTTCACCACCTCCATTGGTGCCTCTCCAATGATGCGTGAGTAGTTCTTTGTAGACCTTCGGGTCCGTAGTTAGTAGCTAGATGGCTTCCTCTCTCTCTCGCTGAATTCTCAATACAATGGTCTCTTGGAGATCCATATGATGTAACTCTTTTTGCGGTGTGTTTGTTGGGATCGATGAATTTTGAGTTTATGATCAGATCTATCTTTTTATATCCATGAAAGTTATTTGAGTTTCTTTGATCTCTTATATGCATGATCTCTTATAACCTTGTATTTCTTCTCCGATATTTGAGTTTTGTTTGGCCAACTTGATCTATTTATCTTGCAATCCGAAGAGGTGCTTTGTAGTGGGTCCGATCTTACGGTGCTTGATCCCAGTGACAGAAGGGGAATCGACACGTATGTATCGTTGCTACTAAGGATAAAATGATGAGGTCTATCTCTACATAGATAGATCTTATCTACATCATATCATCGTTCTTATTGCATTACTCCATTTCTCCATGAACTTAATAGACTAGATGCATGCTGGATAGCGGTCGATGTGTGGATTAATAGTAGTAGATGCAGGCAAGAGTCAATCTACTAATCTTGGACGTGATGCCTATGTAATGATCATTGCCTCGATATCAGCATGATTATTTGAAGTTCTATCAATTGCCCAACAGTAATTTGTTCACCCAGATTTGCTATATTTCTCGAGAGTAGCCACTAGTGAAACCTACAGCCCCCGGGTCTCTTTCTCATATATTTTCCTTTGCGATCTACTTTCTTGCATTTATTTTCAGATGTATTAAACCAAAAATACAAAATACCTTGCTGCGTTTTATTTCTATTTATTTTGTTTGGTGTTCGATCTATCAATCGACTATAATTTTCATGTTCGTTTGCCAACTTGAGGCGCCGTACCCGGAAGGGATTGACAACCCCTTTCACACGTCGGGTTGCGAGGATTTGTTATCTGTGTGCAGGGGTTGTTTACGTTGTGTTGCTTGGTTCTCCTACTGGTTCGATAACCTTGGTTTCATATCTGAGGGAAATACATGCCGCCGCTGTGCTGCATAATCCCTTCCCCTTTGGGGAAATACCGACGTAGCTTCAAGCAACATCAAAAGGAATTTCTGGTGTCGTTCTCAGGGAGGATCTTCAATATATACCAGGTTCCTAATCACAAATCTCATCTCCTCGCAATTTACAGTATTTGCCATTTGCCTCTTGTTTTCCTCTCCCCCACTTCACAAAAATTTGTTGTCTTATTCACTCCTCTTTTTCCCAGCCGTTTTCTCATCAGATCTATTCTTTGCTTGCAATCATGAGTGATTTCGGTATGGCACTAACAGATGATGGCCTAACTCCAAAGATTGGACGTACGGCAATCTGGATGCTAAAACTTGTCTCTTGGGGTAAGGAAATGTTATGGGAAAAGAACATGTCCAATAACTTTTCAATTGTGTGGGAAATTTGAGTCTTGATGATGCTCCTATACTTAAAACTACTAGATCTTATTCAAATGCAATTTCAGCACTAGTTCTGAAACTTGAAATTAAATTTATCCGTACCCATCCTACTTTGCAAAGGTTGTTTTTTGAGCTTCCCGTTATAAAGAAACCTAGGGCTAAAAAGTTGGCCACTCTCGTTCTGATGAATGAGTTTGACTACATAATACAGGAAACTAGGGAAATCTTTGATTTTTATGGTACGAATCGTGAAAAACCGGTGATAGATGAAATTATTTACTACAGTGACTACGCTTTAAGACATTTGCTTGGGGATAATAAAATCTTTGATGAAAATCTTAAAAAGGAAGTCCCTGTTTTAGATTTAATCCAACAAGTTTTTAATAATGTTAATCAACATCACTCTTGGATTGTTGCGGGGAATCAAAAGGGGTATGATGAAAACCAACTTAGGAATGCTAAGTTTTTTATGGATATACGTTTTACGTTGTGTTTACAAAACCCCGTGATAAAGTTACCTCTAGGAAAATTAAGAAGAAGGACGACAAAACTTAGATCCTTGCTTTATGCCTAGCTAAGCGCGTAAAACAATAGCGCTTGTTGGGAGGCAACCCAATGAATAAAATTTATTTTTGCTTTTTTCTTTCTGTTATTGAGTGTCAGCACAATTATACCACTGTTATGATTGTGTTTTTTGTGTTTAGTTTAGCGTTTGTGCCAAGTAGAACCAATAGGATCTTCTTGGGTGATAGTTGTTTGATGTTGCTGAAAAAACAGAAACTTTTGCATTCACGAAAACAATTCTTATTTTTTACCAGAGCGTGATAAAATGCCAAATCTTTTTGAAGAATATTAATATACAAATTATCCAGGACATCCTAGTTTTCAGATTTTTTGGAGTTCCCGAAGTATTAGAACAAATCAGATTGCTACAAACTGTTCTGTTTTGACAGATTGTGTTTTCTTTGCGTTGTGTGCTTATTTTGATGGCTCTATGGTTTTCTTTGATGAGTTTTTGCCATAGAAAAGTTGAAATATAGTAGATATAATTCAAAAACAAAATATGAATTGGTTTGATACAGTACTTATAGTAGTGATTTATTTTTCTTACACTAACGGATCTCACGAAGGTTTTGTTGAGTTTTGTGTGATTGAAGTTTTCAAGTTTTGGGTTATCTTACGATGGATGAAGGAATAAGGAGTAGAAGAGCCGAAGCTTGGGGATGCCCCGGAATCCCAAGCTATTATCCAAAAATGAGCAACCAACTAAGATTGGGGATGCCCCCGAGTGGCATCCCCTCTTTCTTCTTACGACCATCGGTATTTTACTTGAAGCTATATTTTTATTCGTCGCATACTATGTGTTTTGCTTGAAGCGTCTTGTATGATATGAGTCCTTGCTTGTTTTATTTTGTGTTTTAAGTCTTGATACCTTTCTGGACACACCTATTTGAGAGAGCCAAAATCATGTCATGACTTGTTAGAATTGCTCTCTATGCTTCACTTAAATTTTTATGAGCTATGGACTTGCTCTAGTGCTTCACTTATATCTTTTTTAGCACGGTGTGCTTAGTATTTTTGAAGAAATGCTCTCTTGCTTCACTTAGATTTATTCGAGAGTTAGTAAAATTTTGAAGAAATTCTCTCCTGCTTCACTTAAATTAATTTGAGAGAAAGAAAAAAATTATGCTCATGATCTTCACTTATATTTGTTTGAGCTTATAAAAAGCAACACGTGAAAATTAGTCCCAAAGTGATAGATATCCAAGAAGGATATATTAAAAACTTTCATGAAGATCATTGGACAAAATGAACTTGATTCTTAGTAATAGTTTTGAGATATGATGATGTGATATGTGAGTTATGTTGATGAGTAATTATGCTTTAGTAAGAATATTGGTGTTAAGGTTTGTGATTCCCTATGCAAGCACGAAAGTCAATAGTCATGCAATGAAATTATCCTACTTGTGGTGCATTATTCGGTGTTAATTATGCTTAATGCTCGCTTATGAGATTATCTGTCTCTTGGTTGGTCGCTTCTCAGTCTTTTGCTAGCCTTCATTTTGCACTAAGTATGATCTCGATTTGTGCATCCAAAAACCTTTAAACTAGTTTTGCCACATGAGTCCACTATATCTACCAATATGCGGTATTCTTTTGTCGTTCTAAGAAAATTAATATGTGCCATATCTACTTTTCAAAATAAACTTCTCTTTTGTGTGTTCGTTTCCCTCACGGAATGGTGAGGGGTGGCTAATATTTTCCATGCTAGATGTGTTATTCTCACGATGAGTGTTTATTCACTTGGCATTGCATGAGAGTAAGGCAAAGGTATTAGAGATGCCCAGTCCCGAAATGAAAAATGAATTTACTTTATGTTGTCAAATAATAAATTTCTTGGAAAGTGTTGGTATGGGGGGCAACCGTGGATACGACTAGCCATGGAAAGTGAAAGTATGGTTGAAAAAGGAATAAACATTATTTTCTGTTTGGGAACCGCCTATGATATATCTAGCATGGAAAGTGTTGGGAACTCTAAGTCGTTTTCGTTGGTGGGAAGGACACCTTCCAAAATGTATTTATCTCTAATTTTTTTGCTTTGAGCTCTCGCACCTCTACAAATCCCTACTTCCCTCTGCGAAGGGCCTTTCTTTTACTTTATGCAATTTTTATTTCAAATTTGAGTCTCCATCTTCTCTTACAAAAGCACCAACTAGGAGGCAATATGATCGTACTTGAGTATTGGGTGTAGCTAATATGCAAGTGTGTTTCATTAATGGATCAATGATTGAGCATGATGGGCTAGGGATAACTTATTTTAGCATTGATATTTTGAAAGACATGGTTTCTTGTTGATATGCTTGAGTATTTAAATTATCATGTCAAAACTAGACTATTGCTTTGAATCACATAAAAGTCCAAATGTCCATGCTATAAAGAAAAGAATATGATATGACATGTTAGGCAGCATTCCACATCAAAAAAACTATTTTTATCACTTACCTACTCGAGGACGAGTAGGAGTTAAGCTTGGGGATGCTGATACGTCTCCAACCGTGCAAGACATTCGACTACCGGCAAGTCCCCCTTCGAGGTCATCTACGGCTTCAACCCGTTGTCCCCATTGGAAATTCTTCCTCTACCACTATGATACATCTCCGTCATATCTATAATTTTTGATTGTTCCATGCCAATATTATTCAACTTTCATATACTTTTTGGCAACTTTTTATACTATTTTTGGGACTAACATATTGATCCAGTGCCCAGTGCCAGTTCATGTCTGTTGCATGTTTTTGGTTTCACAGAATATCCATATCAAATGGAGTCCAAACGGAATAAAACTTGATGGAGATTTTTTTTGGAATATTTATGATTTTTGGGAAGAAAATCAACGCGAAACGGTGTCCGAGGTGGGCACGAGGTAGGGAGCGCGCCCAACCCCCCCCCCCCCCCCCCCCCCAGGCGCGCCCCTGACCCTCGTGGTCCACCCGTAAGGCGGTTGGTGCCCTTCTTTCGCCACAAGAAAGCTAATTTCCGGATAGAGATTGTGTCCAAAATTCAGCCCAATCGGAATTACGGATCTCCGGGAATTTAAGAAACGGTGAAGGGCCAGAAAACAGAACGCAGAAACAGAGAGAGACAGAGAGACATATCCAATCTCGGAGGGGCTCTCGCCCCTCCCACGCCATGGAGACCATGGACCAGAGGGGAAACCCTTCTCCCATCTAGGGAGAAGGTCAAGGAAGAAGAAGAAGAAGGAGGGGGGCTCTCCCCCTCGCTTCCGGTGGCGCCGAAACACCGCCGGGGGCCATCATCATCACCGCGATCTTCACCAACATCTCCGCCATCTTCACCAACATCTCCATCACCTTCCCCCCTCTATCTACAGCGGTCCACTCTCCCGCAACCCGCTGTACCCTCTACTTGAACATGGTGCTTTATGCTTCATATTATTATCCAATGATGTGTTGCCATCCTATGATGTCTGAGTAGATTTTCGTTGTCCTATCGGTGGTTGATGAATTGCTATGATTGATTTAATTTGCTTGTGGTTATGTTGCTTTCCTTTGGTGCCCATCATATGAGCGTGCGCGTGGATCACACCATAGGGTTAGTTGTATGTTGATAGGACTATGTATTGGAGGGCAAGAGTGACAGAAGCTTCAACCTAGCATAGAAATTGATGCATACGGGATTGAAGGGGGACCAATATATCTTAATGCTATGGTTGGGTTTTACCTTAATGAACGTTAGTAGTTGTAGATGCTTCCTAATAGTTCCAATCATAAGTGCATAGAATTCCAAGTCAGGGATCACATGCTAGCAGTGGCCTCTTCCGCATAATACTTGCTATCGGTCTAGTAAAGTAGTCAATTGCTTAAGGGAGAACTTTGCAACTCCTACCACCACTTTTCCACACTCGCTATATTTACTTTATTTCTTCTTTACTTACAACATCCCCTAGCTTTTATTTACGCTCTCTTTTTATTCTTGCAAACCTATCCAAAAACACCTACAAAATACTTCTAGTTTCATACTTGTTCTAGATAAAGCGAACGTTAAGCGTGCGTAGAGTTGTATCAGTGGTCGATAGAACTTGAGGGAATATTTTTTCTACCTTTAGCTCCTCGTTGGGTTCGACACTCTTACTTATCGAAAACTGTTGCGATCCCCTATACTTGTGGGTTATCAAGACCTTTTTATGGCGCCGTTGCCGGGGAGCAATGGCGTGGGGTGAATATTCTCGTGTGTGCTTGTTTGCTTTATCACTAAGTAATTTATATTTTCTATTCTTAGTTGTTTTCTATCTTTAGTTATGGGTAGGAAACGCAAAATACCAAAAAAATTAGTTGTACCTACTGAACCAATGGTTGAAGAACCACTCAAAATCTATCACACTGCTGAAGCTTATTACTTGGATCATCTTCGATCCCTTTGTGCTCGTGCTGAAACCCCAACTAGCTTAGTTGAGGGCAAATCTTTAGATGAGCATGCCTGTTATGTGCGACACGGTATATCTGAAAAAGGGAAACTTTTACTGGATCAAATTCATTGTTTGCAATGCTATGCTTGGAATTTATGTTATCTATATGATTTTACTTGTTGTTCTGAAAATCCTATGAAACACCTTCCCTACCAATGTGAGTTTAGTGATAATGGAATCGTATCTTCGTATGATAAGGGTGTTTATAGTTACTATGATGTTCAACAAATTGAAGAATTTGTTGCTTTTAAGGGTGCTTAAGAAATTGCTTCTTTGATTGAAAAGTATGGTGCTACTCTTTACAAATCTGAAAATTTTGCCATACTTAAATATTGCTATGATAATTATGCTTCTAATGCCTGTGTTAAACCATATATTGAGGAATACTCCACTGTCCAAGAAGAGACTAATATTTTGCAGGAGTCTATGGAAGAAGAAATTGATGAAACTGTGAGCTCATTGGATGAAAAAGATGATGAGGAGAGCAAAGAACAAAAGGAGGAAGAGCGGATTAGCTACCCGTGTCCACCTTCTAATGAGAGTAACTCTTCAACTCATACATTGTTTAATTTCCCTTCGTGCTTACCGAAGGATGACTACTATGATGACTGTTATGATCCCGTTGATTCTCTTGAAATATCCCTTTTTGATGATGCTTGCTATGCTTGTGGCCAAGATGCCAATATGAATTATGATTATGGAGATGAACTTGCTATAGTTCCTTATGTTAAACATGAAATTGTTGCTATTACACCCAGACATGATAGTCCTATTATCTTTTTTAATTCTCCAAACTACACTATATCGGAAAAGTTCGCACTTATTAAGGATTACGTTGATGGGTTGCCTCTTACCATTGCACATGATGATTTTGATAGATATAATATGCATGTGCTTGATGCTCCTACTTGCAATTGAGAAAAAGGGTTTCCCCCCGCTTTATATATAAAGCAAATCTCCGATACATCCAGCACGCTGGGGCCACAACACAGATAAGCCCAAAAGAAAATAAAAGAAAATCAAAGAGAAATGAATGCCGACACCGGCAGATCAACGACGAAAGGGAAAACCGGCAACCGCTGCACCCTCCGACGAAGTGCCACCGCGCTCCCAGCATCGCGAAGCGCCTCGCATGAAGCAACACCTTCAAGAAGGAATGCGACGACGCCGCCGCTGTTGCCCGAACAAGTTCTAGGGTTTCCCCTGGTACGCGAGGGATGGTGGGGAAGGGATATATCCGACGCCCCTCAGGAAGGTCCAATGGCGCCCGCAAGCGTCACCGCGTCGGTGCCGGACAAGCCCACAAGGATTTCTCCCGATTCACAACCACCACCATCACCCGAGGCACTTCGAGATGCACCACCACAACAGTCGCCCACCAGCCTGTGCCACCACGGTTACCAGACACCCCCGCTGCCTCACTGGAGCTGCCAACACGAGGCCTAGCTCGGGCAAGGAGAACCCGGCCACGGGAGCGAGCACAACTCGGACGGGGGGAGGGGACAACCTCCATCGCCGCAGCGGAGACGACCGGACGGGGCGACGAGGACTTGCCGGGCCTCGACGGCCCGGCCGGGTCCACTTGGACCCGGACAATCCTGTCGCCACGCTGCAACTCGCCGACCGACAAAGTCCGCACCACCCGAGACCGCCGCCACCATGCCATCACCAGGAAACGACCCCGCGGAACACCGAGCCACCGGCCCACCCAAACCCAGATGAGGCCCAAATGGGCCCAGATCTGGGCTGGGTGGGCACCGCCAGCCACCAGCGCCACCGCGCCGCCCCACGGCCAATGGCCGCATCGCCGCATCGAGCACCACCGTGGCACGCGGCATCACCGCCAACGGGCCACACCGACGCCGGCCGAGGAGCACCGCCGCCAGCCCCCACCGGCCGGGCATGGGGGGCCGCGCGTGGGGAAGGGCAGGCCCGCCACCACCAGCACCACGCGGTCGAGGCCGGGCGGCGCTCGCTGGCGGCGGCGGGAGACAGGAGATGCGAGGAGAGAGCCTGGAGGGGAGCGGCGGAAGGGCCCCCCGGCCGCCTCGCCCGGGGAGGCGACGCGGGGGGTACGGGGAAGGAGGGAGGGGCGGGGGGAGGGGTGGGGGAGAGGGAGAGGCACGCAGCGACGGCGGGCTCCGGCCGCGGCTCCGCGTGTGGGAGCCGCCGGCGGCGGCGCAGGAACCCTAGGCGAAGGTCGGGGTCGGGAGCGCTCCTTCGCTACTACTAGAATTCAAACCAGCCCTCACGTTTCCCCGAGGTGGCGCTGCAAGTGGCTCTAGTTTGGACCATATTATGAGAGAGGAACTATATCTCCACCTCTCTATGTTTCCACTACGATAAAATTGCAAGAAATTGTTTATACTATGCATTGGCCTTTACTATGTGTGCATGAATTGTTCTTTTATGACATGCCGATGCATAGGAAGAGAGTTAGACTTCGTCATTACATGATATATGTTACTTTGTGCTCACTACTAAATTACAAATCATTGCTAATTAAAATTGGCTTTGATATACCTTAGGATCCGGGTGGATTCACTACTTGAGCACTAGATGCCTAGCTTAATGGCTTTAAAGAAAGCGCTGCTAGGGAGACAACCCAGAAGTTTTAGAGAGTCATTTATTTCTGTTGAGTGCTTTCATATAGTTTAAAAACAACAAAAATAAAGAGGGGAACCCAAAACTTTTTCAAAAAGGAAAGTGAAAGTGAGAAAGACAAACATTGTTGAAGTGGGAGAGCTCCTTGAACTTTGTTCATGCTCATGGCAACTCTGTGAATGTTGATTACAGAAACTTTTCAACAAAAATAATTACCCCTTGTACAATTCCATTGTATTATAAAAATAATGTGCCAAGGTTTGCCTTTAGGATGTTTACAATGCTTGTTGGTTTGTACGGTGCAGGACAAAAACTTCGGCTGTAGTGCGCGATTTTACATTTTTTACTGGAACGTCAAATGGTTCTGACTATTTTTGCAATGTCTTGCTGTACAACTTGTTTATTTTTCCTAATTGTGGTAGAATTTTTTAAGTATCAGAAGTATGGTGAATGTTCAGATTATTACAGACTGTTCTGTTTTAGACAGATTCTGTTTTTGATGCATAGTTTGCTTGTTTTGATGAAACTATCGATTTATATCAGTGGATTAAGCCATGAAAAAGTTATATTAAAGTATACACAATGCAAAAACAAAAAAAGAATTGGTTTGTAACAGTACTTAGAGTAGTGATTTGCTTTATTATACTAACGGATTTTACTGAGTTTTCTGTTGAAGTTTTGTGTTGATGAAGTGTTCGATGATCGAGAAGGTCTCGATGTGAGAAGAAGGAAGAGAGGCAAGAGCTCAAGCTTGGGGATGCCCGAGGCACCCCAAGTAAATATTCAAGGAGACTCAAGCATCTAAGCTTGGGGATGCCCCGGAAGGCATCCCCTCTTTCTTCAACAAGTACCGGTATGTTTTCGGATTCGTTTCATTCATGTGCAAATCTTGGAGCATCTTTTGCTTTTAGTTTTCATTTTATTTAATGCACCATGCTGGTATGAGATGGTCCTTGGTTAATTTATAGAATGCTCTTTGCACTTCACTTATATATTTTGAGTATGGTTTATAGAATGCTTCATGTGCTTCACTTATATCATTTGAAGTTTGGATTGCCTGTTTCTCTTTAGATAGACAACCGCCATTTGTAGAATGCTCTTTTGCTTCACTTATACTTGTTAGAGTGTGGGCATATCTTTTTTAGAAAGAATTAAACTCTCTTGCTTCACTTATATCTATTTAGAGAGATGACAGGAACTGGTCATTCACATGGTTAGTCATTAAATCCTACATGAAACTTATAGATCACTGAATATGATATGTTTGATTCCTTGCAATAGTTTTGCGATATAAAGGTGGTGATATTAGAGTCGTGCTAGTTGAGTAATTGTGAAATTAAGAAATACTTGTGTTGAGGTTTGCAAGTCACGTAGCATGCACGTATGGTGAACCGTTAGGTAACGAAGTCGGAGCATGAGGTGTTTATTGCTTGTCTTCCTTATGAGTGGTGGTCAGGGACGAGCGATGGTCTTTTCCTACCAATCTATCCCCCTAGGAGCATGCGCGTAGTACTTTGTTTCGATGAATAATAGATTTTTGCAATAAGTATGTGAGTTCTTTATGACTAATGTTGAGTCCATGGATTATACGCACTCTCACCCTTCCATCATTGCTAGCCTCTTCGGTACCGTGCATTGCCCTTTCTCACCTCGAGAGTTGGTGCAAACTTCGCCGGTGCATCCAAACCCCGTGATACGATACGCTCTATCACACATAAGCCTCATTATATCTTCCTCAAAACAGCCACCTTACCTACCTATCACTACAAAAAAATACACTTCCATGATGATACGTGTTTGTCACAGTAGGTCGCATTTTTTGTCATGCATGTACATCCATGATAAATTTATGATAGAATCAAGATAGTCATACCTGTGATGTCGTAGAAGTGTTCCATGACATTACCAAAATTATCATCACGGAAGTGTCCACTTCCATGACGATAAATCGCCCGTCATAGAAGTGCTTTCGTCAAGGGTGACCGACACGTGGCATCCACCGTAACGGAAGGCCGTTAAGCTATCGGGTCGGGTTTTGGATCCTGAAAGTGCGTTATATTGATTAGAGGGGGGGTGAATAGGCGATTTTTATGAAATTCTTCACCGAGGAATTTGCCAGGGTTGAAATTCCTTAGCAAAGAACTACTAGCAGCGGAATAAGTACTCAGAAGTAAACATAGCAGAATACATGCATGGTCATCATGATGAAATGAAGACAAACACAGAGTACAGAAAGCGTAAACACAGGATAGCACAAGATGAAGACAAACAGACTGAAGAAACTGAACTGAGGAAATTGAGAAAGTCTTCAGTCAAAGTCTTCAAACACATATATGAACAAACATGCAACACAGTAATGAGGAAATGAAAGTGTTGAGGAAATAGAACCAGTTGGCTTGGTGAAGACAATGATTTGGTAGACCAGTTCCAACTGCTGTCTCAATTGTACGTCTGGTTGGAGCGGTTGAGTATTTAAACTCGAGGAAACTCAGTCCCGGACACACAGTCCTCACCGTATTCTCCTTGAGCTAAGGACACACAGTCCTCGCCCAATCACTCGTGGTAAGTCTTCAGGTGACTTCCAAACCTTCACTAACTCGGTCACTCGGCGATCCACAATTCCTCTTGGATGCTCTAGACCATGACGCCTAACCGTCTGGAAGAAGCACAGTCTTCAAAGGTAATAAGCGTCGGATCCACGCAGGATCAATCTCTTCAGTGATGCTCAATCACTTTGGGTTTGTAGGTGTTTTGGGATTGGGTTTGGATTTTCCTCACTTGATGATTTTCGCTCAAAGTCCTCGGAGGATGGGTTGCTCTCAAATGACAAGTGTCAAGTTCTCGCGGAGCAGCCAACTAGCTAGTGGTTGTAGGGGCGGCTATTTATAGCCTAGGGAGCAGCCCGACATGATAAGACATAAATGCCCTTCAATGATATGACCGTTGGATGGATAAGATATTTTGGGACAGCTGGCGCGTAGCACATCAACGGTCGGAAATTTGAGGTACAAATTCTTCAGGGCTATCACGTTCCTCACAGTGTAGGCAATTCGCACTGGCGAATTCCTAACTCCTCAGTCAGAGCAAAGTCCTCAGTGACTAGAAGAACTACGTCTCTGTCACTGAATAAATTGACTGAACTGTATGAGATTTCCAATGGCTTCACTCGAAGGGATTGGTAGGTGTAGGATTTGAGTTGAGCATCAAATGGAAATTTTTCCTTAGTATTTCCTCGACCCCCTTTAACAGTACGGTGTTTCCTATGACTCAAGAAAGAGAAAATGAAACTACGAAAACAAAAGTCTTCACGCTTCATGTTCCTCAAATGAATACCAAGTCTTCAAGGTCACACCAATTTCTTCACTTTCAAAGTCTTCAGAAAGTCTTTAGAAATTCTTCAGAATATCAACGTCTTCAGTTGAATAACTTCATTTTTAGGGGTCGACTTTCTCTGTAAATATCAAACTCCTCATAGACTTATAGACCTGTGTACACTCATAAAGACATTATATCCTTAACCTATAAGTCTTCAATACACCAAAATCACTAAGGGGCACTAGATGCACTTACAATCTCCCCCTTTTTGGTGATTGATGACAATATAGGTTAAGTTTTCAATGGGGGTAAATATATGAAGTGTAAATACTGATATTGAGGAATTTGATTGCAAGATATAGAAGAACTCCCCCTGAAGATGTGCATAGTGACGAATTTTCTTTTGAAGCAATGCACACTTGAAGAGTTGAATCATGGAGATCTCCCCCTATATCTTGTAATTCATACACACATTTAATATATAATATGAAGAATTTGAAATGCATGATGAAATATGGTGCCTGATGTAATTCAGCATGCATGCAATAATATTAACGAGGAATAAGCATGCCGAATAGTGCATCAAAAGTATCAGAGCACAGTGCAACAAAAGTATCAGAGCACCATCGGGTTTAAGATTACAACTCGATCCAATAAAGATTCAGAAGAACGAGAGTTGTAACTTAGCAAAAAAATGATATAATAGACCCGCTTGAAGACTAACTCAAATTTCTCCCCCTTTGTCATCAAATGACCAAAAGGATCGAAACTGAGGACTAATGCTCTTGAGGATAATCGTGATGATGAAGGTGTGCCAGCGTTGTTGGGGTCGGTTGTTGAAGTAGGTCCTGCCGCTGTGTCATCCAAGTCTTCATTTTCATCAGTCTCACGCGATGAAGAATATGAGCTGGCCACCAAAGAAGGAACCTTGACCTTCTTGTATTTCTTCAGAGGAGTTGCAGACTAGTCAAACTCTTCTTTGAGACCCATTTGCTTCAAATCATCAGCGCTATAAACTTGAGACAGAACAGCCCAGGTGCGGTTGAGGGTTTCATGAAGGTAGTAGTGGTTTTTCTTCACTGCATTATGTGTTGCAGTCATGTTGTGAAGAATTGAACCAAACTGACGCTTGACCCATTTGTGATTGCGATCAACCTTCTGATGAGGACTGAGGAGTAACTCATGATCAGTCGTCACCCTGGGTGCTGTGGCTTGAGGATTTGGATTGGCATTGTTGGCGGCAGAGTCATGTGTGGCAGAGTCATCATTGGTGGAGTAAGATGCAGCCTTGCGAAATTGACCATCCAATGGACGAATGCCTTCATCTATCACGGCAGTTGCCTTGCCCTTTTCATCAGCTGAGGAAAATGTCCTTTTGAGGACTTCAATAGGAGGCAAGTAGCTGCAGTGGTTCAAAGTGTCAGCTTTGTAATTGAGTGAAGACCTTGTCCTGATGAATCTCATAATCCATGGCGCATAAGGCTTCAGCTCAAACGGTGACATGGCAATATTGGCCAGAGTCCTCATGAAGAAATCATGGAAGTTGACGGGAACACCATGACAGATGTTGAAAAGCATATTCTTCATGATGCCAATGACTTCTTTATCATTAGAGTCGTGGCCTTTGATAGGACTCATTGTCTTTGTCAGAATGCGATAGACAGTTCGAGGCACATACAACAATTCCTTGACGAGGAATTTGGTTCGAGGGGCCTGCCATGGCTTCAAAGGCTTCATCAACACTTGCATATAGTGATTTGAAAGCTCAGGTTCGTTGTAAACACAACGTGCATCTTCAAGGGGAGGACTTAGAGGAAGGGCACGAAGCAATTCAGACACTGGTGCCTTGTAATGTGTTTTCTCAGTCATCCAGTCCAGAACCCATGAATACACATCTTCAGAGTTGCCGGTGATGTGCAGCGTTGCGTAGAACTAAAGAATGAGTTCTTCATTCCAATCACAGATGTCAGTGCAGAAATTGAGTAGCCCAGCGTCGTGAAGAACACTGAGGACTAGCGTGAAGCACGGCAGAGACTCCATATCCACGTGAGGAATATGTGCATGGTCGAAGACTTTGTCTTTGTTGAACAGCACTGAGGAATAGAAGTTGGCTTGACTAGCTGTCCAGAAATACCTCTTCCTTATGTGAGCACAGTCATAAGGGTTGTAATCTGTGAAGAATACATGCTCGCCAAAGAAGTCTTCAGCCTTGAACTTTTGTTTTCTTGAGAACGGATCCTTTGGCTTTGGCAGAGTGTCAGTGAGTTGCGTGTCAGTGAGTTGCATCACTACCTCAGGAATCGCGATATCAGGTTCTTCAGGCTAAGGAATTTCTGGTTCCTCCTCAGGTGCAGTCACATTTTTAGCAGCAGCATCAGTTTCTTCAGCACTAGTGGCTGGAATTTCTTCATGCACAGATGTAGTGGGGTGAGTTTCTTCAGAGCCCAATTGAACTGTTGGTGCAGGAGAGTGAGGGATTTGCTGCAGTGGGGTGAAGAGTGGAGAATTGGGATGCTGACTTTCCCAAAATTCGTCATTCATCACTGGAGTTGTGCTTCCAATGTCCACATCTTCATCATCAATTTCTTCAACACCAGCCTCTTCAGCATTAAACTGAGGCATTGGTGATGAAACCACTGGGGTTGAAGGGATTGCATCCACTTCAATTTCTTCATCAATCTGCTCTGACGAAGCAGCAAATTGAGTTTCTTCATCAGATCCGCTTGGGATCACATATTCCTCATCAAAAGGAACAAGGTCCTTTGATGGCATGGTTGAGATTGGAACAACATCAATAGGATTGTCAAACGAGCTGGTCATCGGCTTCATCTTCTTTGGAGCTGAGGATTCTGAAGCTTTTGATGCTTTCCTTCTCTTCACTGCAACTCGCTCTGCAACCTTGGTCTTCTTCACATCTGATGCAGATGGAAGGATAGGAGTTGGTGTAGGCGCAGGTGGAGCTGAGGAATTTGGTTGAGTTTCCTCACGCGCAACTGATGCAGTTGCCCTGACTTCATCAGTTTCTTCAGGCGCACC
Source organism: Aegilops umbellulata (assembly GCA_032464435.1). Classification (NCBI taxonomy): domain Eukaryota; kingdom Viridiplantae; phylum Streptophyta; class Magnoliopsida; order Poales; family Poaceae; genus Aegilops; species Aegilops umbellulata. Next base: position 405,953,502 of record CP136054.1, on the reverse strand, counting down.
ACTAGTGGATGCCCTAGCAATTTCTTCAGTGGCTGGAATGGAGTCATCAGCCCTGGAACTAGCATTTTCTTCAGCAGCCTGAAAATCATCAGCGGTGCTGGCATGTTCTTCAGTTGGCTGAGCAGAAGCTTCAGCTTGAGGAACTTCTTGTTGCGTTGGAGCTGCAGCATTGGTGAAATTTCCAGTCAGTCTCACAAACCTGACTTTGTCTCCCTTCCAATCAGCATAGTAGGAGTCAAATTTGTCGCTGAGGGATTTGATTTCAGCCTGCATCTTGACAAGTTCTTCAGTTGTCATCTTGACAACATTTTTCTTTAGTAGTTTCTCTTTTCTGTACTGCGATTTCTTGATCTCTCTGGCCCTATCATATTTCCATTTCTCCTCTTGGATGAAATGAGTCAGCATGTGACTTTGGCCGGGTGTCAACTTGAAATCAGGCATAGGTGTGTTGGGATCCTTATGCCAGAGATCAATGTAATCGAGGATCGCCCTTGGATCCAGTAGCAGTGGCACAGGTGTGCCTTTGGCTCTTGCGGCCCTAACTTGTCGGTCTCTGATGATTTTTGCAAGTTCATCATCATCATCCTCAGGTGGCTCTTGGAAGGCGACCTGTTTCTTCTTCGGACTTGGGCGAGTACCTCGTCCAGCAGTTGCTTTAGTCTTCAGCAGAGTTGGGCTAGTTGAAGAATTTGGCGCAGCTGAGGAACTTGCTGAGACACCAGAGGCAATAGAGATGCCTACAGTCCTTTGGCACGAGGCCAGATGCACAGGTGCTGAGGACTTTGTCGGAACAGCTGAGGACTTTGGTGGAGGTGCTGAGGATTTCGGAGGAGCAGGGTCAGCTTGAGGAATTTGTCTTGAAGATTTTGAAGTTTCTGGCCGTGAGGGCGCAGCTGAGGAACTTGGCCGTGAGGGCATTGTTGGTGAAGCACTTGGCTTACGAGCAGGCTTCTTTGCCATTGATTTCCTCGGCTTGACAGAGGCCTCGGTGGCAGCAACAGCAGCAGAATCTTCATTGAATTTCCTCACTGCTTCTCTGGCTTGTCTTGCCAATTTGGCTTGGCGCTTGGCCCATTCTTCAGGAAAGTCCTCTCCGCGTTTGACGCTAGTGGGATCAGCCACTTGGCTAGGTGCCAATGGGGCTCTTGGGCATGGAGGATTCAGTGCGAATTTCTTCATATTCTTTGGAGTAACGTCTCTGTACTCCCTCCATTCGCGTGCCCATCTCCGTTCAATCTTCTGAATGCGCACCTTGCGCTGATTTTTATCTTCCTCAGGAGGTGTGCAGTACCCAACATAGATGTCCTCAGGGATTTCAAAGGCAGTCATGACCTCAGGCTTCTTTCCTCCTTTGCCTTTTACCGTCAGCCATTTTCTTCAGTTGAGGAATTTGAACAATCGAATTCTCTGAAGAAGTATGCAGTTTTTCTTCGAGGAACGCTTCAAACGAGTTAAGTTGATGAGAACCTAATGATTCAGCAGCGGACATGTGTACCTGTGAACAGAGTATAGTTGCGAGGAATTTGGAGAGGTCATATGCATTCTCAGAGGGTTTTTCAAAAAGAACAAGTTTGAGGAATTTGACCAGATGCGTCTTGAAGAATTTCACTAAGCGCGCTATATCTTAGGTTCCAGAGTTGTATAGATCGAAGATCCACACAATTGAGGAATCTTGAAGAAAATGATGCTTAGGGAAATGAATCAAGAACAGATGACATGTGAGGTGTTTTGTGTGTGAGGATTTGAAGAATAAAACACCTTTGAAGATTTTGTAGAAAAATTTCGAATCAAAGAGGGCAGTAAAAGTAAATTTTAATTACCCTCAATGAAGAACACGATGAACAGAGAGGTGAAACAGTGAAGTTCGTCGATGTAGATCTTCCACGCCCTAACTTGGCGGAGGAAGACGTCTACGGCGGCGGCGGAGGTGAAGATTTCCGCGGTCGGCGCGAGTACGACGGCGACGAGGTCGAGGCAGTGAAGCTCTTCCTCACCGGCAACGATGGAGTAGCGGCGGCGCTAGGGTTTGAGAAGCTCGAGCGGGAGAGAGAGATCGAGCGGAGTAAAAGAAGTGAGGAAGGGGCGAGGGGTATTTATAGATGCAGTGAAAAACTGTTCGCCCGAAGATTTAGGATGAACGTGCCCCTGACCATTCTCCTTCTCACAACATGTGTCACCCACATACTGTGTAGTGGAGATCGTGTAAGATCATGGGTGAATATAATAATGCATCGTGGGATGCGGAACGGTTTGAGCGGCAAAACCGAAAATTTGGATAAGATTAGTTTTAACGTTCCGTTCGCAATTTCTTCAGCTGACAAGGACACAGTGAAGATTTTGAACGAGTTTCAAATAGAACGCACATGAAGAATTTGTGAATAGATTGGATTGAGTATATCATAGAGGGGAAGGGTCCGATCACATTCACTTAGCAAAAAAAATCAACTTGAATATATAGCCAATGAAGAAAAACGATGGCACAAGTGAATATTTTGCAAGTTGAAGAATTTGAACAACTGAGGAATTTCAAAACTGAGGAAAAACTCAAATTGAAGATTTTCAACTTTTGTGGTGGCGTGACCCACCGTATAAGAATGATGATTTCAGACACCGCGTACAATTGTCGTAGGGTTCTGAGAATCAAATTCTTCATTAATTTCTTCACACTTAGAGTGTTATTCTTCATTGATTGAAGAAAAACGTTTCTTCATGTGTTGCACATCTAAATCATCAATTTTGCATAAGTGTTAGGATGAGTGCCTTTTCAGAGTACATTCGAAGAGTCTAAGATATTTAGCTCACACCGCAACTTGCTAAATCTCTTCTCATCCAAGGGCTTAGTGAAGATATCGGCTAGCTGTTCTTCAGTCTTCACATGCTCAATAGAAATGTCGCCCTTCAACACATGATCACGAAGAAAATGATGACGAAACTGAATGTGCTTGGTCTTCGAGTGCTGAACTGGGTTGTGAGCAAATCTTGATGGCACTCTCATTGTCACAGAGGAGAGGCACATTCTTCACGTTGACGCCATAGTACTTGAGTGTTTGCTTCATCCATAGCAGTTGAGCACAGCAAGAACCAGCAGCAATGTACTCAGCTTCAGCAATAGACAATGATACGCAGTTCTGTTTCTTCGAGGACCAACAGACCAAGGATCGTCCGAGGAAATGACAAGTACCAGATGTTGACTTGCGGTCCACACGGTCACCAACATAGTCAGAGTCAGAATATCCAATGAGATCAAAATCCGAGCCCTTGGGATACCATAATCCTAGTGTTGGTGTGTGAGCTAGATATCGAAGAATATGCTTCACAGCCTTATGGTGTGATTCCTTCGGTGCAGCTTGAAATCGGGCACACATGCAAACACTAAGCATTATATCTGGCCTAGATGAACATAAGTACAATAAAGAGCCAATCATGGAGCGGTATACCTTATGATCGAAGTCAATACCATTTTCATCAGTGCATAGATGACCATTTGTGGGCATAGGAATTTTGATGCCTTTGCAATCTTGCATGCCGAATTTCTTCAGGACGTCCTTGAGGTATTTTTCCTGAGATATGAATATGCCATTGCGCTGTTGACGAATTTAAAGACCTAAGAAGAATTTCAACTCTCCCATCATAGACATTTGATATTCTTCACTCATCATATAGGCAAATTCATCACTATAACGTTAGTCAGTACAGCCAAAGATGATATCATCAACATATATTTGGCACACAAATAGTTCACCATCATAAGATTTAGTAAAGAGAGTGGGATCGAGTGAACCGGGTGTGAAGCCTTTCTTCATGAAGAATTCCTTCAAAGTATCATACCACGCCCGTGGGGCCTGCTTGAGGCCATAGAGGGCCTTGTTAAGTCTGAAGACTTTATCAGGATGTTTTGGATCTTCAAAACCTGGGGGTTGAGCAATATATACTTCTTCCTCAAGCTTACCATTGAGGAATGCACTTTTCACATCCATTTGATATAAGATGATATCATGATGGTTAGCATAAGCAAGCAATATGCGAATAGCCTCAAGTCTATCAACAGGTGCAAAAGTTTCATCGAAATCAACTCCTTCAACTTGTGTGTAGCCTTGAGCTACTAGTCGTGCCTTATTCCTCACCACAACACCATTTTCATCTTGCTTGTTGCGGTAGATCCACTTTGTGTCAATGATGTTATGCTTGCGAGGATCGGGACGATTGACTAGTTCCCAGACGTTGTTGAGTTTGAACTGATGTAATTCTTCTTGCATGGCCTGAATCCATTCAGGCTCCAGAAATGCTTCATCTACCTTAGTGGGCTCTGTGATGGAGACAAAAGCAAAGTGCCCACAAAAATTAGATAAGTGTGAAGCTTTTGAGCGTGTGAGAGGACCTGGTGCTCTAATGTCATCGATGATCTTCTCCACTTGCACTTCTTTTGCAACGCGAGGATGAGCTGTTTGTCGTTGAGGAATTTGATCAGCATTTTCTTCAGCATCAATTTCCTCAGCATTTTCTTCAGCTGCATCAGCTCGACGTTCTTCACGTTCTGGAATGAATTCTTCAGCAGATTCTTCAGTAGGAATGACATCTTCAGTAGCCTTGTGTTTGATAGAATCCTCGGGTGCTGGTTCATCTAACACAGAAGGTAGGTGCTCTCTTTGCGAGCCATTAGTTTCATCGAACCGCACATCTACAGTTTCAACAATCTTGTGAAGAACATTGTTGAAGACTCTGTAGGTGTGCGAGTCCTTTCCGTAACCAAGCATAAAACCTTCATGTGCTTTCGGTGCAAATTTCGAGTTGTGATGAGGATCTCTAATCCAGCATTTAGCACCGAAGACTTTGAAATAACTCACATTTGGTTTCTTGTCAGTGAGGAGTTCATAGGCAGTCTTCTTGAAGAATTTGTGAAGATAAACTCTGTTGATGATATGGCACGCAGTATCAATTGCATCAACCCAGAAACGACGAGGGGTTTTGTACTCATCGAGCATAGTGCGAGCCATCTCAGCAAGAGTCCTGTTCTTGCGCTCCACGACGCCATTCTGTTGAGGAGTATAAGGAGCAGATAACTCATGATTAATACCAAGTTCGTCAAGATATTCATTGAGACCTGAATTCTTGAACTCAGTGCCATTGTCACTTCTGATGTGCTTGATCTTCACACCAAAGTTGGTTGAAGCCCTCGAGGAAAATCGTTTGAAGACTTCCTGCACTTCATGTTTGTAAGAGACAAGGTGTACCCTTGTGTAATGAGAGTAATCATCAACAATAACAAATCCATATTGAGATGCTTCATTTGAAATATAGGAATAGTGATTAGGACCGAAGAGATCCATGTGAAGCAATTCGAATGGTCGAGTAGTGGTCATGATGGTCTTTGCTGGATGCTTGGCCTTGGTCATCTTTCCAGCTTCACAGTCACCGCATAAGTGATCCTTGAGGAATTTGACATTCTCAATGCCAATAACATGCTTCTTCTTCGCAAGCGTGTACAAATTCCTCATGCCTGCATGACCAAGTCGTCGATGCCATAGCCATCCTTCTGAAGCTTTTGCAAGTAGGCACACGGCTGGTTGTGAATCTGCAGAGAAATCAACAATATACAAGTCTCCTCTCCTAAAGCCTTCGAAGACTTTGGAATTGTCAGCTTCCATAATCACAACACAACGATACTTGCCAAAGACAACAACCATATCAAGATCACAAAGCATTGAGACAGACATAAGGTTGTATCCTAAGGACTCAACAAGCATGACTTTGTCCATGTGTCGATCCTTTGTGATAGCAACTTTACCTAGACCCAATACCTGACTTTTGCTTTTATCAGCGAAGATGATATGCTTCAGATGTGATGACGATAAGGGAGCATCCATCAACAGATTCCTGTCACCAGTCATGTGATTTGTACATCCACTATCAAGTACCCACTCAGTGGCTTTGGGTTGATCATCCTGCAGACGAATTAGTGCAACTTACGAACTCATATACTTCAGCAGTGAAGAATATGATATCACAATTCATCAGATCAATTTCATCAAGCAGTAGGATAGATAAAGCAGAGGGAGGACGTGTGAAATGAAAGTTCATTTCATCATGGTTAGCCTGCATCCTTTCAGGCACTTTGTCAGGTCCCCAGCAAATTCTTCAGACATTACAGTACGTCTGGAGACCTGACCCTGCATAAGAGATTAGTTATTTTTCTTCACCACCCACATCTGAAGGGGTGGCAAAGAGTTCATCCCTCTGCGAGCTCCATATGAGAATGGTGGCATAGCGGCCAAACCATTACGTTTCACATAAGAGGGGTTAGGGTAAGCATATGAATAAGCAGAGAAATTCTTCGAGGACTTATGAACATAATAATTTGAAGAACAATGCTCATATTCATAGCCCTTGGCTCTTCCCTGCGAAACAGAGTTGTTAGCACGATGATGTTCATATGAGGACTTTGATCCATGTGAGGAATTTGATCCCCTTGAGGAATTTGGACCGTATGAGGACTTGGATCCATATGAAGGATTTGGTCCATATGAAGAATTTGATCTGGGGTTCCTATTCTTCACAGGTGGTGTCATGAGGACATTCACCTGAAGACTTTCAAGGCACTTTTTGGGAACCCAGATCTTCTTCATAGGGGAACCATTCCTGCAGTTAGTGCCAACATATCTAGCAAATATTTCACCATTCTGATTTTTGAATAGTTTATAGTTGGAGTCAAATGACTCATCAGAAGAATAAGAAGATTCACATGTATAACCAGATAAATTAGATGGATCAACTGGAGGTCCCTTTGCAGCAACCCATGAGGTTTTGGGGTACTGCTCAGGCTTCCAATATGTACCATCAGCATTGAGTTTCCCCTCAAAGGCAATACCCTCTTTCCTAGGGTTCCTGTTGAGGATATGCTTTTTAAGCACATCACAAAGAGTCTGATGCCCTTTGAGGCTTTTGTACATGACTGTCATGTACAATTCCTTCAGCCCTGCATCGTCAGTGATACTAGCAATGTCCTCAGATGAGGAATTAATGATAGCAGAGATAGGTGAAGAATTTGTAACATTAGAAGCATTTGAACATTCAGGTGAAGAATTAGTAGATTCTCGTTCAATGCATTTTAGACATGGAGGAATAAATTCTTCCTGAGCAGCGCTGATTTGTTGAGCAAGCAATGAATCGCGCTCCTTCTGAAGATCTTCATAACTCACTTGTAGCTCCTCAAGATCTTGCTTTCTTTGAAGAAATTCATAAGAAAGCTTCTCATGATCGGATAAGAGAGTGTTATGATGACCTTGAAGGTTATCAAACCTGGTCTGAAGTCTCTGAAGATTTTCAGTCAAGGCTTTAGTGCGATCCATTTCTTCACCCAACATGTCATCACTTTTGTCTAGCATGTTTTGAACCTTTTCAAAAGCCTTTTGTTGTTTCACAGCAATCTTAGCAAGTTTTGTGTAGCTGGGCTTAAGAGTTTCATCAGATTCATCTTCACTAGACTCAGAGGAGGTATATTTAGGTACCTTGGCACCCTTTGCCATGAAGCAATAGGTGGGAGCATAGTCATCGTTGCCTTCATCAGCCTTGTTGGTGAGGTCATTTTCTTCAGAGTTGAAGATAGACTTGCTGATGAGTGCAGTAGCGAGGGCTAGGCTTGCCACACCAGACTCAAAGTCCTCAGAAGCCTCCTCTTCTTCTTGTTCCTCAGATTCATCTTCAGAGTCCATTTCCTTGCCAATGAATGCACGAGCCTTCTTGGAGCTGCTCTTCTTGTGAGATGAAGACTTTGAGGATTTTGATGATGAAGATTTTGAGGACCTCTTCTTTTTCTTCGCATCATCAGAACTGTAATCCTTGTATTTGTTCTTCTTTGATTCCTTTTCCCACTGAGGACAATCTTGAATGTAATGTCCTGGTTTCTTGCACTTGTGACAAAGCCTCTTCTTGTAGTCACTGGATGAGGAATCATTGCTCCTGGAGGGTTTTTCCAAAGCGACCACGTCTTGAGAACTTCTGGAATTTCTTCACTAGCAGTGCTAGATCATGACTCAGTTCTTCGGGGTCACCAAGGCTGCTACCACAGTCTTCATCTTCGGATTCTGATACTGCCTTGGCCTTCAGTGCACGTGATCTGCCATAGCTTGAACCATAGAGATCTCTCTTTTCAGCAAGCTGGAACTCATGAGTGTTTAGCCTCTCGAGGATATCAGCAGGGTCAAGTGACTTGTGATCAGCACGCTCTTGTATCATGAGTGCCAGAGTATCAAATGAGGAATCAAGCGATCTCAGCAATTTCTTCACCACCTCATGGTCGGTGATGTCAGTGGCACCAAGTGCTTGAAGCTCATTTGAGATGTTAGTGAGGCGATCGAAGGTTTGCTGAACATTTTCATTGTCGAGTCTTTTGAAGCAGTTGAAGAGATTGCGAAGAACATCAACTCGAGAGTCACACTGAGTTGAAACTCCTTCATTGACCTTGGACAGCCTATCCCAGATAAGCTTAGCAGTTTCCAAAGCACTCACTCTACCATACTGTCCTTTACTCAGATGGCCACATATGATATTCTTCGCTTGTGAATCGAGTTGCTTGAATCTCTTCACATCGGTAGCGTTCAGTGAGGGTGAGACGGAGGGAACACCATTTTCCACAATGTACCAGAGATCGTTATCAATTGCCTCAAGATGCATGCGCATCTTGTTCTTCTAGTAGGGGTAGTCCGCCCCATCAAAGGTAGGACACCCAGCAGAGACCTTGATCATACCTGCGGTCGACATAACTAAAACTCCAGGCGATTACACCAAAATCACACAGAACAAGGGAGTACCTTGCTCTGATACCAATTGAAAGTGCGTTATATCGACTAGAGGGGGGTGAATAGGCGATTTTTATGAAATTCTTCACTGAGGAATTTGCTAGTGAGGAAATTCCTTAGCGAAGAACTACTAGCAGCGGAATAAGTACTCAGAAGTAAACATAGCAGAATACATGCATGGTCATCATGATGAAATGAAGACAAACACAGAGTACAGAAAGCGTAAACACAGGATAGCACAAGATGAAGACAAATAGACTGAAGAAACTGAACTGAGGAAATTGAGAAAGTCTTAAGTCAAAGTCTTCAAACACATATATGAACAAACATGCAACACAGTAATGAGGAAATGAAAGTGTTGAGGAAATAGAACCAGTTGGCTTGGTGAAGACAATGATTTGGTAGACCAGTTCCAACTGCTGTCTCAGTTGTACGTCTGGTTGGAGCGGTTGAGTATTTAAACTCGAGGACACTCAGTCCTGGACACACAGTCCTCACCGTATTCTCCTTGAGCTAAGGACACACAGTCCTCGCCCAATCACTCGTGGTAAGTCTTCAGGTGACTTCCAAACCTTCACTAACTCGGTCACTCGGCGATCCACAATTCCTCTTGGATGCTCTAGACCATGATGCCTAACCGTCTGGAAGAAGCACAGTCTTCAAAGGTAACAAGCGTCGGATCCATGCATGATCAATCTCTTTAGTGATGCTCAATCACTTTGGGTTTGCAGGTGTTTTGGGTTTGGGTTTGGATTTTCCTCACTTGATGATTTTCGCTCAAAGTCCTCGGAGGATGGGTTGCTCTCAAATGACAAGTGTCAAGTTCTCGCGGAGCAGCCAACCAGCTAGTGGTTGTAGGGGGCGGCTATTTATAGCCTAGGGAGCAGCCCGACATGATAAGACATAAATGCCCTTTAGTGATAGGACCGTTGGATGGATAAGGTATTTTGGGACAGCTGGCGCGTAGCACAGCAACGGTCGGAAATTTGAGGTACAAATTCCTCAGGGCTATCATGTTCCTCACAGTGTAGGCAATTCGCACTGGCGAATTCCTAACTCCTCAGACAGAGCAAAGTCCTCAGTGACTAGAAGAACTGCGTCTCTGTCACTGAAGAAATTGACTGAACTGTATGGGATTTCCAATGGCTTCACTCGAAGGGATTGGTAGGTGTAGGATTTGAGTTGAGCATCAAATGGAAATTTTTCCTTAGTATTTCCTTGACCCCCTTTAACAGTACGGTGTTTCCTATGACTCAAGAAAGAGAAAATGAAACTACGAAAACAAAAGTCTTCACGCTGCATGTTCCTCGAATGAATACCAAGTCTTCAAGGTCACACCAATTTCTTCACTTTCAAAGTCTTCAGAAAGTCTTAAAAAATTCTTCAGAATATCAACGTCTTCAGTTGAAGAACTTCATTTTTAGGGGTCGACTTTCTCTGTAAATATCAAACTCCTCATAGACTTATAGATTAGTGTACACTCATAAACACGTTAGATCCTTAACCTATAAGTCTTCAATACACCAAAATCACTAAGGGGCACTAGATGCACTTACAGATCCGATAACCCATTAATAGCCCCGACCAATGGGGAATTTCCACGTGTAAAATTCTTATTGGCCGGAAGAAACACGTGTCAGCTCGATAGTGGGTCAGATAGGCGCCTATGATACGTCAACATGTGGCACGACTGAAAGTGCGTTATATCGACTAGAGGGGGGGGGGTGAATAGGCGTTTTTTTATGAAATTCTTCGCTGAGGAATTTGCTCGTGAGGAAATTCCTTAGCGAAGAACTACTAGCAGCGGAATAAGTACTCAGAGGTAAACATAGCAGAATACATGCATGGTCATCATGATGAAATGAAGACAAACTCAGAGTACAGAAAGCGTAAACACAGGATAACACAAGATGAAGACAAACAGACTGAAGAAATTGAACTGAGGAAATTGAGAAAGTCTTCAGTCAAAGTCTTCAAACACAGATATGATAAACAAACAACACACTACTGAGGAAATGAAAGAGTTGAGGAAATAGAACCAGTAAGCTTGGTGAAGACAATGATTTGGTAGACCAGTTCCAACTGCTGTCTCAGTTGTACATCTGGTTGGAGCGGCTGAGTATTTAAACTCGAGGACACACAGTCCCGGACACCCAGTCCTAAGCACGCAGATCGGGACACCAAGTCCTCACCGTATTCTCCTTGAGCTAAGAACACACAGTCCTCGCCCAATCACTCATGGTAAGTCTTCAGGTGACTTCCAAACCTTCACAGACTTGGTCACTCGGCGATCCACAATTCCTCTTGGATGCTCTAGACCTTGACGCCTAACCGTCTGGAAGAAGCACAGTCTTCAAAGGTAACAAGCGTCGGATCAACGCAGGATCAATCTCTTCAGTGATGCTCAATCACTTTGGGTTTGTAGGTGTTTTGGGTTTGGGGTTTGGATTTTCCTCACTTGATGATTTTCGCTCAAAGTCCTCGGAGGATGGGTTGCTCTCAAATGACAAGTGTCAAGTTCTCGTGGAGCAGCCAACCAACTAGTGGTTGTAGGGGGCGGCTATTTATAGCCTAGGGAGCAGCCCGACATGATAAGACATAAATGCCCTTCAATGATATGACCGTTAGGTGGACAAGATATTTTCGGACAGCTGGCGCGCAGCACACCAATGCTCGGAAATTTGAGGTACAAATTCCCCAGGGCTATCATGTTCCTCACTGTGTAGGCAATTCGCACTGGCAAATTCCTAACTCCTCAGTCAGAGCAAAGTCCTCAGTGACCAGAAGAACTGTGTCTCTGTCACTGAAGAAATTGACTGAACTGTATGAGATTTCCAATGGCTTCACTCAAAGGGATTGGTAGGTGTAGGATTTGAGTTGAGCATCACATGGAAATTTTCTCCTTAGTATTTCCTCGACCCCCTTTAACAGTACGGTGTTTCCTATGACTCAAGAAAGAGAAAATGAAACTACGAAAACAAAAGTCTTCACGCTTCATGTTCCTCGAATGAATACCAAGTCTTCAAGGTCACACCAATGTCTTCACTTTCAAAGTCTTCAGAAAGTCTTCAGTATATCAAAGTCTTCAGTCGAAGAACTTCATTTTTAGGGGTCGACTTTCTCTGTAAATATCAAACTCCTCATAGACTTATAGATTAGTGTACACTCATAAACACATTAGATACTTAACCTATAAGTCTTCAATACACCAAAATCACTAAGGGGCACTAGATGCACTTACAACGACCCAACAGAGGCCCATTCCTGTGAAAAGGTCGGCCTGTTTGACTTGGTCAAAAGGTGGCAGGCCGGCCCATGGAAAGCCTGTTAACGGCCTATTCGCATATAGCCCATTTACAGCCCGCTAACCCAAGGCCCGTTACGCCCTATCCGAATTAGGCCCAGTAGCGTCATCTGGGCCATCCAATATGATTCCAGCCCGTTTTCACTTCTGGCCCATGTATGGACCATGACGTCTTTCGGCCCATATGAGGCCCTATGTAACTCTTGGCCTATTAACGACCCGTGGTGAAACTGGCCCATAATGAACAGTGTATCACTTTACACTCATTAATGGCCCATGGTGAAACTGGCCCGTAATGGACAGTGTATCACTTTATACCCATTAACGGTCCATTATTTCGTTGGGCCGTTTCCAGCCCATGTTATCTTTCGGCCTTCTCAGAGCCCATTTATTATTGGGCTCATTTCCAGCATTCGTTTACTTACGGCCCGTTACTGTCATTTTCTGCTTGTGGGCCAAATTCAGCCCGTGGTTACAGTCGGCCCGTTTGTGGTCCGTTAATACGTTGGGCCGTTTTCATAGCGTCATCAAATACGGCCCATTAACGATGGCCCGTTACGGTCGGCCCATGAACAGACGATTCCAACTCTAGCCCATTTACGGCCATAATGCAGCCTGTTATTGGCCCATGTTTGGCCAATCGATCATACGACCCGTATAAGGCCCATTGATGATACGGCCCGTAGAAGGCCCATTGTTTCTATGGCCCATAGAAGGCCTACTGTTTCTACGGCCCATAGAAGGCCCACTGTTTCTATGACCCATAGGAGTGTCACTACAGTAAATATTAGCCCATGGTTATTGTGGCCTAGTTTTAAAAAATAGGTTATTGCAGCCACTAGCTAACCGCGGAAAAAGAACTGCAATGACTACAAGCAAACAAACAAACAAGACAACAAGTAAATAAATAAGCAAGCAACTAACGCTAGGCTATCACGGCTATTACACATATTACATCCACTGGGCATCAAAGTTTGTCACCAGTGCAAATATAGGGAACAAAGCAGCATATCATATACACTGGCCGTCAAAATTGGCCACCAGTGCAAATAAACGCGGCAGCAAAACAAGAGCATAACTGAAACAACTTCAGAAGAGCTCAAGAAACGTTATCCTGGGTATCCACCATCCTGGCAATAAGCTTAGCAAGCTGATTAGCTTTGTCCTGTTTGGTGCTAAAATCCTCCAACGCTTGCTGTTGCACTAGAAAGTATGCATATGAATGCTCCAGGGACTTCCGCAGTCCTTCCGCTTCTTGTCGCAGCACAGCTGATCGATGTCTTTCAGCTTGTAGTTGAGACTCAAGAAACCGAACTGATTCAGACAGTGAGTTTGAATAGCTTGTGCAAGCGGTAGTGGCTAGTAACTCCAACACTAAACCAAGACAGGATGTGTCACTATCCTGAACCTTATCTGCATTACTTCCTTTACCGTTGCTTAATAAGGCACTCTTCCCCAATATTCTGTCAGCATTCTAAAAGAAGAAACAAGCAGACACATAACAAGTTTAGCATGTACTAGTATATGAAACTCATTTCAGTGAACCAGTTCATTAGTAAGGTGGATAGGATTAAGCTACCAAGTCTTCTATTGCCAAGTACTAGTACATAATAAAAGCATCAAACAAACATATATCTATGTCCTATGGTAGCAATGGAATCTTAAATTAGAACAGTTGTTCTTCAGGTTTAGGCACTTGTTCTACATGAACAGAGTACAGTAAGACGCAAGAATATAATACTTAAAAATAGAAAATGAGCTCATAGACCTTACCACATTCTTGGTTCGGGACCAGTACAGAACAAGGCGTTCCCAGTCATCGTCCAGTAAATGTGTCTCGGGAGAACGTAAGGGAATTTGATGAGTTTCTTTGCCGGTGAAGTACGTTTTCTTCAGGTAATTCCGATACTGCCACCAAGCATTCTTGAAGATAGCAGAGGTATTAGCACAGGTTACCTCATCCTGAGTTTCCAAATCGGTCCTTCTCTATAGAGAAAAATGGGAAAATTTGCTATATTATAACCATCATGGAGGTAGGATGTATGGGACGAAGCAAAGTAATTGCCATGAATAACATTACTTACACATAACTCCTGGACAAACACCTGCAACTGGCATTTTCCTTCATCTTCAGTATAATATTTCCAAGATGGGAAGATACGCACATACGATTTAACAACGTCAAATGTGATAGATGCAAACTACGACTAGCTGGTTGTGCTTCCTCCACAGGAATAGGCGTACTAACTGGGGAAGTTGGGGTTCACCGTGATAGTGCTGGCCCTTTTGGCACTGGAGCTGCCATACTAGCTGCTCTTGTTTGGGAGCTCTATGGTGGAGATGGTGTTGTGTGAATAGGAACTGGGTTACTATCGGCTGGGGTTGGGGTTAGATTGGGTGAAGCTGGTTCTCTGTCCATCGCAGTAGGGGTACAATCTGCGAGAGTTTGGGTTATGTGTGGTAGGGCTGGTTCTTGTGCATGTACAACCGGGGTGCTATCTCTACCAAGAGGTAGCACTGTTTTATTTGAAGACCGTGTTTTTAGTCCGCTAGATACTGGCATCACCCGCTCCAATTCAAATGGCTGATAAACAGGAAACATAGTTGAATGTACAGACATTGTATGAGAGACAGATGCAATAGATAGTGTGGAAAAAAGAGGGCATGAAATAGTTGACATGTATATTAATTAACTAAAACGGATAGCATGACATAATTTCACATATATGATGTCTATCTAAACTGGATAGCATAGCATAACATAATTCAAAGATATGATGAATAACTAAACAGGATCGCATGACATAATTCGCCTACATGTTATCTAAGTAATCAGGATCGCATCATTTAATTCACATATGTGATTTATATGCTAAATAGAGGGCATTCGATATGATGTCTGAACTAAGAACATGGTGTTTGAATATTGTGTATATGATGTCTAAACTATGCAATGCAAGACATCGTATGCATGATATGAGCAGTAGTTGTGCCAAGTTAGAGCATACACCTCAGTGGGGGAATAGGACTGGTCATCTGTCTCTGAATCCATCTCCGAGGAGCTATCGGGACCCAACAAGAGATCTGCTTCAAAAGGTAGCCCTGTCTGCTCTGAAGGCCTTGTTTTCACTCTAGATTTTTCCATCTCCCACCCAAATGGCTGATTCACAGGAAGAGTAGTTTAATGTACAAACATTGTTGACAAATGGAAATGTAATGAAGAAAAGGATGGGCAAGATATCATTCAAATATATGATGCCTGGTTAAACAGGATGGCATTGCACATTTCACATATATTATGGCTGGCTAAAAGACATGAGACTACATAATTTCCATATATGATATAGAAACTAAACAGGTGGCATTACAGAACATGTCTAAACTAAGCAGATGACATATATGATGTCAAAAGTAGGCATTGCAAGGCAACATATGCATGATATGACTAACATCATCGTGCCAAGGTAGAGCAAACACCTTGGGGGGTAAATAGGAGTGGTCAGCGGCGTCTGAATCCGCCTCAGAACATATATCTTCCTCTGGATTACAATCTGGAGAGGGGTGGGGAGGGTTTGCCATTGAACCCACCACGGAGCGATGTCTGCATGACATTGTATTGCCACGCAAAACTCTTCTCTTTTTCTCTACATGTTCAGCATGACTGTGTACAATATCTGACATGCATACGAAAAAAATATGGTGAGATTATGTAAGGAGAGCATGCAGGAAATTAGAGTGATGGTAACAACTAGTGGATCGATGTTTTTCCGTTGAACCAAAATAGCCCTAATGGATCGACGTGAATGTATAGTAGTAAGTGATGCAACAAGTGTACAACCTCTTTGCCGTAGCCGTGTCGACCTCAGCATCATTTGGTTGGTCGCTGAAGCAGTTGAGGCAGAGGTGGCTGTCGGAGGTGTGGAGGAAGATCTGAGGAATCTGTAGACGGCGTCCAGGGCACTGCTCTATTCTGATGGATCGTTCTATCGTTGGAGCAGCTCCGGTGAGCCGTAAGACGTCAAGGCTGAAGCAGCACAAGACAGACATCGTCAATCTCAAGTGGGATTCTAATAGCATCTCCAATAGATGATGTAAAATGGATGTAAAATTAACATCACCAAAAACCACCTGACTACAACAGATGAGGTAAAAACTGTTGACTCTGAACTTAACTGTCGAAACTGAAATTTACTGTGGAATCTGAATGCTACTGTCAAAACTGAACGCAATGGTAGAAGAGAGGCACTTGACATGTAGTTTAGGGAGGGCCTGCAGTTCATCTTCAACCTGCACCCCCTGAGCCGCTAGCCACCACCGGCCGAACCGCCGGCCCCAGCACCGCCTCGCCGCCCCGAAACAACTCGCCACCGCCGCCCCGGCCAGCCCTCTAGGCCCCCCGCCCCCCCACCCTGAACCCTAAGATAGATAGTGGGGTACCTCTCCGACGATCCCCCGTCCCCGCTGCGGGTGGTTCTTTCTTAACTCCGGCGACCCCCCCCCCAACCCTTGAAAATTTACTGACCCAAAAGTCGATTTAGTCGACTAAAGTATGGCTTAATCGGAGCAGAGCAGCAGCACGAGCGAGGGGGGAGCAGCAGCAGCAGTTGGGCGAGCAAGCGATCGAGCGAGAGCCGGAGCAGCAGCAGCAGCGCCAGCGAGCGAGCGAGAGCCGGAGCAGCAGTAGCAGATCCGGCTAGTATGGCCGCCGCCGCCGAAGGGGCCCCGCACTGGGGGGGAGACGTCATGGAGATGTCGCCCGCAGCGCCGGCTTCAAGGTAGCCGCTCCATGAGGGTGCGGGATGGAGCACCGTCGGCGCCGGGAGGTCGAGTTAAGGAGAAGGTGCGATGCGATGAGTGTACAACCTCTTTGGTGGCGCCGAGTAGGCCTCGGCTTCGTCCGAGGAGTCGGTGAGGATGCTGCGGTTCCGTTGGAGCAGGCTAAGGCAGCGCTGTGGGGATGGAGCAGCCGCGATAGACGAGACGATTGTCGAAGCAGGTCCTTGGAGGTGGAGGATGGGGTGACTGAACCTGCGGGACGGTGAGATGGATGACGGATCCTCATACGGGGAGGTGGACAAGGGACGTCGAGCTGTTGCGGTGGACGACGTCGTTGGGGAAGAGGCTCCGGCTGGGCAGCAGTGACGTGGCGGACGGAGGAGGGTGGGGTTTCGCGGCTGGAGCGGAGAGGTTATGGCGGCCTGGGATTTCGAATGGCGAAAATGGGGCGATGGGACGGGGTGAAGCATGGCTTAGGAACGCGCTTGTCCAAAATGTAGGGTGTGTTACGAAAGTACCCCCCACCCATTTGAACTAGCAGCCCTTTCGGCTCAGGGTTAGAAGGGGGATTTCACGAGTCAGGATTTGGCAGCTGGAGGGAGTTTTCGCGCGCGTTGTAATTTCGGGATAGCAAGGCGCGGGTTGTGAAGGCGCCAGTTTTGGGAGCACGATATCTGAATTTTCGGGATATAACAAGACGCGGGTTGAATTTTAGGGACAAGCCTAACGTGTAGTAATATTGTACTTGTACGTACCAAATCAATTCGCACTTCCCTCCGCCAAAAAGAAAACGAAAAAAATAAAACTATTCACACCACACAAAGAGAGAGTCTTGCCCCGTTTTACTATACAAATGCTATTTAAAGCTACTCCCTCCTTCCATCTATATAGGGCCTAATGCGTTTTTTGATGCTAACTTTGACCAAATATTAGAGCAATGATATATGACATGCAACTTACACAAAGCACACCGTTAAATTCGCCTGTGAAAGGTTTTTTCAATGATATAATTTTCACATTGTGCATGTCATGTACTATTAATCTTGTCAATAGTCAAAGGCGGTCTTAAAAATCTCATTACGCCCTATATAGATGGAAGGAGGGAGTATGAATCCATGTTATATCCGATTAAATTTTTTCACTTGTTGTATAATGCATGTAACCTACTCATACCAACATTTTAGTGCATTCCAAATGTCTATACTACCGCAGCAATTCGAACTAAATTTGAATTCTTTTCTCTATTTCAATAAGAATCTACAATCATGATTGTTGCCAACTTCAACCATCATAGTTTCCTTGCTATCTGCCAGATATAAATCATACGGCCTATAATGCAGGATGGCAGGCACACCATCATCAACAACTCCGTTTTTTATAAGAGTAGAGATAAAATATATTAAATGTAGTATACCATGTTAATAACCACACCATGTGTATCACCGTTATATATATTCACACATGCGTCGGTTTGAAACACTATGATAAATTCTTCAAATATCCGAATTCGCTTTTTATAATGAAGTATATATGATCTTTGTTCGTCATTTACACCCACACAACCCTCTTATCTTTATAGCTAGCGCTAACTTTCTCTTGTGCATGCACACGCCCGCATCCCTCTCACCCTCCCTCAGCATTCTCTAGCTCCATCGCGCAAATTCGTCTTTTCACTTTAGGTCGTTCATCCATGGTGTGTGTAGGCCCCCCAACTCCTTTATGACACACATCGATCGATATGCCTCTCTAGCCAGGTGTGCCTAGCACAAACACAAGCTTCCCCTCTTCTCTTGTGACCGCCCATGCCTCACTCCCACCACTCTTTTCATCGTTCTCGTACTCGCACACTCCTCCCCCTCAATATAGTATGCCTCTCGTACCACCTCCTACATGCATCCCTCTCTCTCTATCCTTCTCCTCGTGCCTCATTTGCTTCTAACACACACATGCATGTATACCGATCGATCTCCCAACATATACCTAGATCGACTTTAACTACCCCCCATCGATCGACGTACCTCACAAGTTATGTCTCTCCTTTCTCTTACAAAGGGCGATTGATCTTCCTATGTAGTTACGTCTGCTTACCACAGCCACATCGTCCCCCCTCATCATTCGTGCATGCCTCCTGACCCCTCTCTCACACGCACGTGCACAGACAACAAGCAGCCATCTCCTCTCTTATTGATATTGCGGGCATGCCCTCCGTTTGTCTAGCAAGCTTATCCCACCATTTGTTAGAAGCAACTCCACTACCACCCCCTCCAACACTCTAGCTCTGTCTCTCTCCCAACCTTATTCATCTCCTGCACATACGCATGGATGCCGATCGATCTCCCTTAATACATGAGGCAGATCGATCTCCTTAATACATGAGGTAGGCCTCTCTCCTCCTCCACACATATACCAGCCATTGTACCTCTATAGTTAATTGGGCCTCCCTCTTCCCCCACCACACACTGATAGTCGAGCGCTGCAGGTAGGTATCCAAGCCACAGAGACAAACTGCACATGTCCCATCTCACGTTCCAGTAGGCCAGCCACTCTATATCTTTGACGTGGGCACACACAAATTCGATGGCACTCTTTATCATCGATCGCGCGCACACACGCACACACATCATCCCTCTCTTCGATTCTATGGACACCTCAAGCCAATGATACCTCCACTCTCTTCTCGTGGATCGCCCCCTCTATATATATGTTATATCCAGGACGCTATTTCACACACATTGCATATGTTACATTTTTTGATTGACCCCCCCCCCCCCACAAAAAAACTCTCAAGAACCCACACACTATATCTCTCTAGGTTTGTATCTCTCTCACACAACCCCACGTAGGTGGTGTACGTATACAAGAAGAGAATAGGTGCACCGTGCACGTACTCACGCTTCGTGCCCAGCCACACCCGCGCGGGTACACGGTGGAGCTCATTTCTTTACGAAATGGCAGCCCATGTGCTAATTTGAACGCCTCTAGCGGTTGTTTACCTAGGGAGGTCGTGTACCGCGCGTGCACGAAACTAAGTTCGACTTGACGTGTTGCCACGTTATTTTTAAATAAAGTTATAGCGCTCAATGGCACGTACACAGAATATAAAACAATTTTTATGGAGAAAAAGGTAGTCCGCTCACTATAAACAATGGAGCCTGCCTGCCTGGTTTGTCGCTCTTTAGACTATCTCACACAAGGCTCCGGTGGCCTCTCTCTCTCACCATTGGTCACTGATCCGGCCGCATCCTGTCCGCCGGGGGAAAGGGAGTGCGGTGGCCTCTCTCTCTCTCTCTCACCGTTAGTCACTGATCCGGCCGCATCATGTCCGCCGGGGGAAAGGGAGGAAGTGCATCGTTTCTCCAATCGACGGCGCCGAGGCAGCATGTCCCGATGTGCGGTACACGCCGTTCTCTCTGACCAAGCTCCGGCAGCAGGGCCTACGCCACCTGCTCGCAGATTCCGCCCGCCGCCGCTCACCTAGTTAAATCCCGACGACCTCCAGGTATCCCCTCCGGCCTTGCTCCACTGCCCGTTTTCCCACGTCGCTGCATGTGGATCTTCTATAGTTCTTTGCCCAAAACGTAGCTCGTCCGACGTACTTTCCATATTGCATTCTCGTCCTCGCACCGTTTTAGACAAACAGAACCGTGTTGTTATCTTCCCTTAGGACAAGGAATATGCTTCTTTTTTGTCGTCGCCTGTGTCATCAACTGTTATTGGCCAGTAATTGTTTCCTTTCTACCTCTTTTTTGCAAATAGGGCTATCCATTTCACCTCGTTGCTATTGCGACCTTTTGGTGAACTGCACAAATCACTTTTTTCTTAAGAGTGTTTTGTGCAGTTGTACTAAAATGTCACACGGGCAACGTCTCTACATTTCAGTGCGATTGCACAAAGGGAGATTGGTTTTGCTCTATCCTCCTCATCCAACTCCGAGCCTAATCTTCTCCAACTAGTTAGTCTTAAGAGAGACTGCAAAGGTGACCGGCTTCTATTTGTGTGTTTATTGTTTCATCAGCAGTCCTCTATTATCGTAATCACACTTGATATCTTCGGAAGAGGGACGCTCAGCTCTATTTTAGTGGAACTGCACAAAATGATCGGAATGTTGCATGCTCCAGACAGCTACTTTTCCCCCCAACATGCCTTGTTGATTTAGATAGAGCTGGGGGGACATTGCTGCCAATGAAAGCATGGATCAATTTTAATTTAACACCCTCTCACAACTTTGTCTTCAGTTGTGATATAATTATTAGCTCTGATATGCTAATAATTGACATGCATTAGCAAGGAAGTTAGTATTTTATTGTTTCCAAAAGAGCAACGATGGCAAGACACGCGAAACAAAAGCTGAAAGCTCACACCATTGTACAATTTCATGTCGCTGGAAAATTATTTGTATAGTACGTCAATTATGTAAACAAATGATGGAAGCTTGATAGCATTGCCAGAAGCCTCTTCATCATCTGGGTCCATGTGCCATGCACAAAATTATACTCCTTCGTTCCTAAATATTTGTCTTTTTACAAATTTCAAACGGGCATATTTTAGAGTGTAGATTCACTCATTTTGCTTCGTATGTGTACTCCCTCCGTTCCTAAATATTCTATTCGTCTTTCTAGAGATTTCAACAAGTGACTACATACGGAGAAAAATGAGTGAATCTACACTCTAAAATATGTCTATATACATCCGTATGTGCCAGTCCATTTGAAATCTCTAAAAAGACAAATATTTGAGTAGTCACTCGTTGAAATCTCTAGAAAGACAAATACTCCGGAGTATATTTAAGAACCGAGGGGGTAGTGCACAACCGCATGGGAGACTCAGCCCGGTCGTTGCGCCGCATTAATAGTGAGTAATGAGCAGTCAAATCATAAGCCCCACCTTTCCCACTGTAAGTTGCTCTGAAGAAGCAACCATCAATATGCTCTTCTTTGAATCCGCTCATACTACTCCATCCGTCACTGTTTATACAACGCGCTTCAGAAAAAAGAAAAAAAATTGTGGGACCAAGGCGACTAGCGTTCGGCCTAAAAAATAGCATTGGTAGTTATAGCACGGCGTCTATTACTAGAGGGAATAATGCATACACACATGCATGCAGTGCTTCCACCCCAGGTACACACATGCATGCACTTACTCCACTTCATAGTAGTACAGTACATGGAGAGAAAATTGTGGACTTGATTGCGGTTACCACGCCCTAATTAATTGAGCATTAAACCAAATGCGTCTAAAGTCTCTCTGGTGGTGGGAATGCATTGAGAGAAATGCATCATAATGAAGCACGCCAAGTAAACTGTGACGGAGGGAGGAGTAGTATGAAGGTGCAAGAGTCGTGCTATGCACATGACATTCTTTGGACGATGCACGGACCATAAAAAAATCCGACCGGACGTATGCATGATTGAACAGGGCGCTGGCCGCAGGATTTAGATGTCGTGCATAGATCGGCCAGTTGTATCGTGCATGCATCAGTTTCGAAGGTCCAAAACCAAGTACGCGTACTACTGCGCTTGGCTCTTCGCCTCTTCGTGAAGTCGAACAATGATGGTACTCCGCATGTTGGGTACTACAGTGTATGCCTCTGACAATCTGACACCGAATGGACTGATGCATGTCCACGGAGGGTAGGTTGCATTAGTCAAAAGGCGTAAACGAGCTTCACCTTGTCCTGCAAGCTTCTCCTTGTTCTGCGAGTTGACGGGACACACCAAAAAGTAGTGCTAGTCCATACTCCCTCCTGTCCGGTTAATATGGCTTAATCTTTTTTGCGGGTAAATGAGAGAGCTTTATTCATATATATATATAAGCATTCTTAGGACGATCAGCCAAGACACTGGTCACTAGGAAGCGAGGTACCCCGCAAAAAAAGAAGTAGGAAGTGAGGTGTTTCATCAAGCCAGCTCTCGGCCACATTCAAAGTGCAGCAAGCACGGTTCGCACGAAGATGCGCCGCAAGGTTTGCTGACCTGTTTACATGCTGAATAACAAAAAAAGCGGAAATATTACTGAGCGCTACTATTTGTAACAGGATATGAGCCAGAATTAAGCGAGAATTGGGGCGAGTGTTCCATGCAATAAACTTCCATTATCACATCCGAGAACCCTCGAAGAGAACCAAATGTGTTGAAGATTGCTTTATCACATTTTAAAATTATAATAAGAGTGCAGACGCTCCTCCATCCGGTTCCTAGTACTAGTATAGTACTGTCGGAGTAAATGACCACGGGTAGCCTAGCCGGCTCCCCCTGGCACTTCTGAAAAAATTACGAGCCGATCCGGCCTTCAAGAATCCAAGACGTGGGGCCGCCTTCCCCTTGCCGGCTGTCTCCCAGGCCGGCTATCGGAAGGCGACCCGGCCTTAACCCTCATGAAGAAAGCCGAGGGAGGGCCGGCTCCAAGAAGCCGGCCGCGAGAAGGCCGACTCCAAGGAGCCGGCTCCCACAAAGCGCTCAAGATCGTACCCTCAAAGTCTGCATCCACCCAACGACAATGAGATGGGGTGTGGCTACAGTAAAGCCGGCCACCCCCGAATCCCGGAGCACGCCTGGCACAGTATGTCGTATGGGGTGGACATGACCCGTCCGGCGTGGCACTGTTGCCATGTTGGCCACGACGCCATCCATGACGGGTTGTCAGCACGGCGCATGGGCGGTGGGCCCCTTTAGGCAGAGAGACACCCGAAGGCGGCCAGGCCTCCCCCAGCCGGCCCGAGACAAGGCCGGCTTCCCATGGTCGGCTTGCTTCCTCCCTCGAAGGAGGCGCCCCATGAAGGAGACAAGACGAGGTGAGGGTACAGTGATCGCCCACCGGGCGGCGGCACTGTAGCCACGCTTACCTCGACAAAGCCCTCGTCACCAGGATTGAGGCAACAGTAATCAGCCCCCGACAAGGCCCTAGGCAGTAGAGCCAGCCTGTCGACCAAGGAGCCGGCAGCAGGCGGGACCCGCCAACTGGCACAGAAGCCGGCAGGCGTAGACACTGATGGCTAGGGCCCGTGCCCAGCTGGATTACCATTGTACCCCTGGGGGGTAGGCCTATATAAACCCCCCGGGGCACCCATGCAAAGGGTTGATCTCAGCTAGTTTTAGATACCACATAGAGAGAAGAGGAGAGCCAGTCGTGCCCTTCTTCTTCCTCCCACTGAACAGCTCAAGGAGCATCCTGTAGCCACTTGTTCATCTAGTGATCATGCGGAGACCCCGCAGAGCAGCAGTAGGGGTGTTATCTCCACGGAGAGCCCCGAAGCTGGGTAAGATTCGCCGGCGTGCATGTCTTTGCCTCATCCCGCTTCCAGGCACCAGCGACGTCCTATTGGCTCCCACAATGATAAGCCACCCGTTGGCATATGTCGCACCTACCACCCGGTATTTGGCGCCCACCGTGGGGCCAGGTGCACCGTCGTCCGGAGACCTGTTCTGGACGGGAACCCTCTTCCTCCCCAGCGAGCGTGGCCAGCCGGCCACGCCCGATGGTGCTTGCCACGACACGCTGCAAGGCGTCACCAATGTCTGTGCAGCGAGCGACCTCGCCGATCTCCTTGGCGAGACCCACATCTCCGACGAGCCCGCCTCCTACGCGGGCACCGACCACCTCGTCAACCTCCTCGGCCAGCTCCACGTCTCCAGCGAGCCTGCTGTGGATTTGGAGTCTGTTGGATCCACCGATCCGATGCCTGTCGACTCCGACACGGCCTTGCTCGACGCTTTCCCCACCGACGTCGTGATCTACAACGACCCGCTTCCCCGAGCCGACGGCTGTGACGGCGCCATCACCGAGGTGATGGTCATCAGCCACGGCGGTGCTTCTGGCGAGAACGCCCTCGACGCCCCGCATGCGGTGATCCACGACTTGTCTATCCCCCTCCCGACCGATGCCGACGCCAAAGCACTGGAGGCTCGCCGCCTCGCCCTCCTCGCGGAGGGCCGGAAGTTAGCCTCCATGAGACGCCTCACTGAGGCCCACCAGCGCGAAGTCGACCGCGCTGCCTTTGGCACACCGCCTCCTGGCGGGCCAAGCCGAGCCGGCGTTGTCAGACAGCGCGGCGCTGCCATCGCCGACATGCTAGGAGTTGACCGCCCAGTCTATGCCACTCCACTCGAGAACCTGCGCGCCGCCCAGGCGGCCGTAGACGAGCTGGATGGACTGGGGGCCGAAGAACTCCCCCACATAACCAGACGCATCCAACAGCTAATCGATGCAGCCGCACAACGGCACGAAGCCGTCGCCCGCGCGGAAAGCCCTCCCCCGTGCCGAGACCACGGCGCGACGTCCCGGACACCGACTGCGGGTAAAACCCACGCACGACACGAAAAAGAGATGGCTGCCAGCCGAAGCCGGATCTCCATCGAGCGAGACGCAGAAGGCCGCCCCCGAGCCGTGGAGCGGCGGGGCAACCCGCCTCCGCCTCCGCCTCGTGGGGAGAGATATCCCACCCCGCCGCCTGTCACGCATCCGACTCTCAGCGGCCGACTAGGTCGCCGCGAAGGAGTCGGCGAGAACGACGCCCGCCATCGGATCGACCGTCTAGCGCGATCCCTGGCGCTAGAAGAAGAAGATGATGTCGGCCCGCCTTGCTTCGGCCCCCGCATCCGCGACGAGCCCTTTCCCAAAGGGTTCTCGCTCCCAAGAGACACACCCAAGTACAATGGCTCCGTGAAGCCGGAAGATTGGTTGATCGACTACTCCACAGCGGTTCGCATAGCAAACGGCAACAGGCGTGTTGCCGTGAAGTACGTGCCCCTCATGCTCCAAGGCAAGGCGCGGACCTGGCTCAACAACCTCAAGCCATACAGCATCAACAGCTGGCTAGACTTCACTGAAGCCTTCGTCCGCAACACCAGCACTTACAAGCGGGCTCCCAAGCCCAGACAACTCTCCTTATGCGTGCAAGGCTCAGCTGAATCCACTCGCGACTACCTCACATGTTGGGCCGAGCTCCGCAACTCCTGCGAAGGGGTGCACGAGGTGCAAGCCATATAATACTTCACTGCCGGGTGCCGAGAAGGCACCCTCCTCAAGCACAAGATCCTCTGCGACGAGCCGACTACCCTCGATGAGCTTCTGGTCATAGCAGACAAGTACGCCACCGCCGACTCCTCAATGAAGACTGAGCTCCGGGTAGACGCGTCTGGGAAGGTACTCAACCCGGCGCCCAAGACGCCGGCTGGGGACTCCGGCCGACGCCCGTACCAGAACGACCACAAGCACAAGGGTCCCGTGCCGCCCTCCACCAGTCGGCAGGTGGCCACGGTCGATGACGAGCAGCCCGAAAGGCGGCCCACACCCAAGAAGCAGAAAGGCGGCAGGCCGGCTTGGCAGCCGGCCTTCTCCTACGAGCAGGCTCTTGACGCCCCATGCAAGTTCCACAGCGGCGCGAAACCGTCCAACCACACAACCCGGAAGTGCCACTGGCTCACCCGAATCTCCAAAGGCGAAGGGCTCGCGCCGCCTCCGCCTGCTGGTCAGCCGCCTCCGGCTCCTCAGCAGCCGGCCTCTCGGCCAGCAGTCGGAGCTGTGCATGATGAGTTCCCCGACGAGCATGCCGCCTATGTCGTCTTTACAAGCCAGCCCGAAGACCGTCGCAGCAGACGCCGAGAGCACCAGGAAGTCAACACGGTCGCTGCCAATCCCTCCGAGCACATGCACTGGTCAGAAAAGCCTATCAGCTGGAGCCGGGCCGACCACCCAGAGGTGATGCCATCTCCCGGCTCTTAGGCGCTGGTTCTAGATGCCACCCTTGCAACGGACAGACGCGCCACCCGTTTCTCCCGCGTGCTGATGGACGGCGGGAGCACCATCAACATCCTGTACCGTGACACCCTGGAGAAGCTGAACGTCAAGACAAAGCAACTCATGCCTACTCGGAGTGTGTTCCATGGCATTGTACCCGGCCTGTCCTGCGCCCCCATTGGCAAGATCAAGATTGATGTCCTCTTTGGGGACAAGGATCATTTCCGCCGGGAAGCGATCTGGTTTGAAGTGGTGGACCTTGAGAGCCCCTACCATGCACTGCTTGGCCGTCCTGCCTTGGCCAAGTTCATGGATGTTCCCCACTATGCTTACCTCAAGATGAAGATGTCGAGCACCAAGGGCATCATCACCATAGCCGGCGATTACAAGAAATCCTCCGAGTGCGCAGCAGCCAGCAGCCGGCTGGCCGAGTCCCTTGTGATTACTGAAGAAAAGAAGATGCTGGACCGAGTCGTGGCCATGGCCGGCAAGCAGCGAGCCCTGTCCCCGATCCCAGGGAGTGTGATGCCCAAGGTTCCTTCCAGCCGGCAAAGGAAACAAAGAAGATACCTCTTGACCCCGAGCACCCAGAAAAGTTTGCCGTCATTGGGGCAAACCTGGACAGCAAATAGGAAGGCGAGCTTGTCGATTTCCTCCGTGAGAATTGGGACATCTTTGCATGGTCCCCTAAGGACATGCCGGGTGTTCCGAAGGAATTCGCCGAGCACAAGCTACACGTCCGAGAAGATGCAAAACCAGTCAAGCAACCCCTCCGCCGACTGTCGGAGGAAAAGAGAAGAATCATAGGAGAGGAGATAACCCGGCTTCTGGCGGCCGGCTTTATCATGGAGGTCTTCTTTGCAGAATGGCTCGCCAACCCGGTCCTCGTGCTGAAGAAGAACAACAAGTGGCGCATGTGTATAGACTACACGAGCCTCAACAAGGCCTGCCCCAAAGATCCCTTTGCCCTGCCAAGGATTGACCAAGTGATAGACTCCACAGCCGGATGCGAGTTGTTGTGTTTCTTGGATGCTTACTCAGGATACCACCAGATAAAGTTAGACCCAGCTGACCGCCTGAAGACCGCCTTCATCACGCCATTCGGAGCTTTCTGCTACCTGACTATGACATTCGGCTTGAGAAATGCCGGTGCCACTTTTCAGCGTTGCATGCAGAAGTGCCTCCTCAAGCAGCTCGGCAGAAATGCCCACGTCTACGTAGACGACATTGTGGTGAAGACAGAGAAGCACGGCACCTTGCTGGAAGACCTCAAGGAAACATTTGAGAACCTGCGCCGGTTCCTGATCAAGCTCAACCCCGAGAAATGCGTGTTCGGAGTGCCAGCCGGCCAACTTCTAGGCTTCCTGGTCTCCGAACACGCCATCGAATGCAACCCAGTGAAGATCAAGGCCATTGAGAGAATGGCGATTCCCACCAAACTGCGAGACGTCCAGAAGTTTACCGGGTGCTTGGCCTCCCTGAACCGCTTCATCAGCCGGCTTGGAGAGAAAGCTCTCCCCCTCTACCGCCTCATGAAGAAGACCACTCACTTCGAGTGGAACAACCAGGCCGACCAAGCTTTTCGCGAGCTGAAGAAGATGCTGGCCACGCCGCCTGTCCTGGCGGCGCCGACCGAGAAAGAGCCCATGCTCCTTTACATTGCCGCAACCAGCCGGGTGGTCAGCACCGTCATCGTAGTCCAGCGCCCAGAAGAGGGCCGAGCCCAGCCGGTCCAGAGGCCGGTGTACTATTTGAGTGAGGTGTTGTCTACCTCGAAGCAGAACTACCCGCACTACCAGAAGATGTGCTATGGCGTGTACTTCGCCGACAAGAAGCTAAAGCCCTACTTTCAAGAGCACCCCATCACGGTCGTATGCACCGCCCCACTTCCCGAGATCATAGGCAGCCGGGATGCATCCGGCCGGGTGGCGAAATGGGCCATTGAGCTGGCCCCTTACACGATCTTCTACCAGCCTCACACCGCCATCAAGTCCCAAGCATTGGCCGACTTCCTCGTCGACTGGGCCGAGACCCAGTACCTGCCGCCGGCCCCCGACTCCACTCATTGGCGCATGCACTTTGATGGGTCAAAGAGGCGCACCGGCTTGGGAGCCGGCGTCATCCTCACCTCCCCCAAAGGCGACAAGCTCAGATACACGCTGCAAATTCACTTTGCCGCCTCCAACAATGTGGCCGAGTACGAGGCACTTGTACACGGGCTCCGGCTTGCGAAAGAACTCGGCGTCCGCCGGATCCTGTGTTACGGCGACTCGGACTTGGTAGTCCAGCAATCATCTGGCGACTGGGGCGCCAAGGACGCAAATATGGCAAGCTACCGCTTCCTCGTTCAGCAGATCAGCGGGTACTTTAAAGATGCGAGTTCCTCCACGTACCACGAGCCGACAACGAGCCAGCAGATACCCTGGCTTGAATAGGCTCCACCCGGCAGGCAATACCAACCGGCGTCTCTCTGCAACACCTCCTCAAGCCGTCTATCAAGCTGTCTCCAGAGTCTGATTCCATGTTCGTGCCGCCTAACCCTGACGCAGCCGGATCCGGCTTGAAGAACCAAGCAGGCGGCCCGGGGACTTCGATAGGCGGCCCGGGGACTTCAGTAAGCGGCTCGGGGACTTCCGTAGTTACACCCGACCCGGGGACCTCTGAACCCGGCTCGGGGACTGCGGTAGTCGGCCTGGGGACTGCACCAACGCAACAAGCGGCGGCCGACTCCAGCATTTCACCACCCATCCCGCCCGCCCTGGTCGCAGTAGCCGTGTTGGCAATAGAAGAAGTCACAGCTCCATCATGGGCCCAGCCCATCCTCAACTTCCTGATAAACCAAGAACTGTCGGCTGACGAGACAGAGGCAAGACAAGTCCAACGCCGAGCCGGAGCATACACAATCGTCAACGGAGAGCTCGCTAGGCGCAGTGTCACTGGAGTCTTCCAGCGATGCGTCGAGCAAGAGAAGGGCATAGCAATCCTCAGAGATATCCACCAAGGCGAATGCGGCCACCATGCGGCCTCAAGATCACTCGTCGCTAAAGCTTTCCGCCATGGATTCTTTTGGCCGACTGCTTTGGACGATGCCAAGGAGTTAGTTAAACATTGCAAAGGGTGCCAAGTCTTCGGCTCCAAGCAACGCCTGCCGGCTTCGGCACTCAAGACCATCCCCCTCACTTGGCCATTTGCCGTTTGGGGACTGGACATGGTGGGCCCATTCAAGACGGCGCGCGGCGGCATGACACACCTGCTTGTCGCTATGGACAAATTCACCAAATGGATTGAAGCAAAGCTGATCAAGAAGCTGAATGGGCCGACTGCCGTGACATTCATCGCAGACATTACAACTCGGTACGGCGTGCCACACAGCATCATCACCGACAACGGCATGAATTTCGCCAAGGGTGCATTGGCACGTTTCTGCGCGACGCAGGGCATCCGACTGGACTTAGCGTCCGTTGCCCAACCGCAGTCAAACGGCCAAGTCGAGCGAGCCAACGGCCTCATCCTTTCAGGCATCAAGCCCCGACTGGTCGTGCCACTGGAACGTTCGGCCGGCTATTGGCTCGATGAGCTGCCAGCCGTCCTCTGGAGTCTGCGCACTACCCCAAACAAGTCAACCGGCTTCACCCCTTTCTTCCTCGTGTATGGTGCCAAGGCGGTCATCCCAACTGACATCGAGTTCGACTCGCCTCGGGTAACCATGTACACGGAGGCGAAGGCCAAGGAAGCACGTGAAGACGGTGTCGACCTGTTGGAAGAGAGTCGGCTGTTAGCCCTCAGCCGGTCCGCCATCTACCAGCAGGGTTTGCGTTGCTACCACAGCCGGAAGGTCAGGCCAAGATCTTTCCAAGAGGGCGACCTTGTGCTCCGGCTGATCCAGCGAACAGCCGGCCAGCACAAGCTCTCGGACCCTTGGGAAGGCCCCTTTGTCATCAGCAGAGCGCTGGGAAATGACTCCTACTACCTGATCGACGCACAGAAGCCGAAGGCACGAAAGAGAGACGACTCCGGCAAGGAGTCAGAACGACCATGGAACGCCAACCTCCTCCGAAGATTTTACAGTTGAAATGCAGTATGTATCGCGCTACCTTTTGTACTAAGTATGAGACAACAGCCCCCCCCCCCCCCCGAGGAGAACTCGGGGACTGCCATCTTTTATCTATGAATGAAGAGTATCATGCTTATGGTTATGTCATTACATTCACTTTTCTCGTCCGACACCGGGTTCGACTAGTCGGCTCGGGGACTGGCCACCTTGAGTTATATTAGAGGTCCTACCCGCGGTCAGACAAGTAGTGTGTCGGCACCCAAGCCCTCTCTTGCCGAAAGTCGCAGTTCGAAGAATCAGCTATCCGGCTGGCAAGAGTTAAAGGCAGGAAAGGGCGCCCACATGAAAAACGGCTAGGGACTAACGGACTAATATAACAAAAGCCGGTTTTCTCCCACCGCCGACCGACTACCAGAGTAGCCGGCCGGCTTCCATTCACTTCGCTACAATCTAAGAAAGCTCGAGTACTTGCCTTCCCCAAAAAATAGCCAAGTTCTTCCCTAGCTACAGACTGCAGAGCAGCTGCCGGATGGGAAGGCAGCGGCCAGGGGAAGGCGGCAAAGGAAACAGCCTAAGGATAAAAATCATACGCGCATGGAAGCCAAACACACATGATTATATTACACAAAAGACCTTCGAAAGGCCAGCATTCAACATAGTTTGAATACACCCCCAGTGGGTGGAACTGCGTGAATTAATAAATATTTCTCCGAAAGCATAATAAGCAGGAAAGCAAGGACGGTAGATTAAGCCAAGGGAGCGACTGCGAGTCGGGCAGGTCGGTGGAGACGGCAGTGCTGGCTGGAGGAGTGGCCGACTGGCGAACCTCGGCATGATCACCGTCTCTCGTAGAGGGTGCACTAGCACGCGCCTCGTTGCTAGAGGCACGATCAGGCTGAGGCTGGCTGGTCGCTTCACCGGCTGGCTCGACGTCTTCACCACCCTCTCCCTCTTCCCCTTCGCCCCCATCGCTGGAGGCGATCTCCGCCGAGTCCTCACTCTCTGCCGGGTCCAGCCCGAACCATTCCTCCGGCTGGGCAACGCCGTTGTCATCTATCTCAGGAGCAAAGGCGCTGATGTCGGTGCACTCGGCGATCGTCGAGGCACGCTGAGCGATAGCCGGCCGCACCTCCTCCATCTCCTCGTCGGCTTCTAGCCGCTAGGTGCGTAGTTGGTGCAGATTCAGCCCAGGATACCAGGCTCACACGAACTCCAGTGCCCGCCCAGCACCAAGCCGGGTCACCGATGCCTTCCAAGCCTCGAAGCGGCCAACCGCAACCTCCAGCCAGTCGGCAGTCCTACTCGGGGTGCGGGGAATTGCTTCGCCAGGCCAGAGGGCGGCCAGCACTTGTGCCCCGGTGCACTGAAGACGGCGGAGCATGCGGTGAACCGGCTGCAGACGGGCTTGAATCGCCAAGAGCTGCTCCTCAAGAGAGCGGCCCGCATCCGGCACAATTTCAACTCCCTCCTGCCGCTGTGCGTCGCGGTAGGCCTCGATGGCTTGGGTAGCGGCGACAGAGTAGCGGGGAAAGGAATCTGCGCAAAGAAGAAAGCGGCGGCTCAAAATCAAAAGACAAACCAGACGACAAAGGGCAGGCAAAGAAGCAAAGAAGAAAGCGGCCTACCATCGATCAAATCTTCAATTCGGCTATAGCCTTCGCTCAGCGCCTATCTCTCCTCGGCCCAGCCCGCTGCCTCGGTCTCATACTCGGCCTTAAGGGAGGCCTCGCGGTCTTGCACAGCCTTCAGGGCCGCCTTGTGGCTCTCTTCCTGGTCGGCCAATCTCTTGGTCAGACGATCGCGCTCCTAGCCCAAGGCGATGCACTCGGCCTCCTTGGCACGAAGGGCGGTCTGGGCCCCGCTGAGCTGCTCCCTCAAGTTGGCGTTGGCTCCTGCAAGCATGAAGGAAAAGGAGAAATCAATAAGGAAGAAGTCGTCGGGGAAGATCCGACCCGACTGCTCAGCAGTCGGCCCGAATCTCGGGGACTACACCCAGTGGGTGCGCTGACGCGCCCCCACATGAGATGAAAGAAACAAAGCACGCACTCCGGCTGATGGTTAGGTCCTCGGCCTTCTGGCTCAGCTCCTAAGCCTGGGAGTTGAAGGCGGCAGCGCGAAGGTTATGGTATTCCTGGAAGAGCAAACAGGATGCAAGAATAAGACAGATGTCAGGACCTAGTAAGTTCCAAGCCGCCTGCTCAGCAGCCGACTCGGAACTCGGGGACTACACCCAGTGGGTGCGCTGATGCGCCCCCACGGAAGAAATCGAAAAAGCAAATCAACCAAGGCCAGAAGACTCGCCCGGATGGCGGCCCGCATCATGAGGAACTCTTGGGTATATCCCTGCAGCGAGGCGGCCTGGGCCTGAAGCCGGTTCCGGACCTCCTGGGCCGCCGCGTTCAGCTCGGCCGTCCCCCCGCTGGGCGTCCACTCAGACGTGCTGGCGCTGGCCGCCTCCAAGGCCTCCGCCGTCAGGCCGGCGCCCGCAGCTCTGTGCGACTCCAGCATGGAGGTTGCTCCCCCTATGCGCCGGCGAAATGTCGGCTGCACCTCGAGGCCGGCTCCTGCCATCGGCTCGCTCCCAGCTGGTTGCTCTGGCGCCGCGGCTGGTTGGCCGCTTTGGCCCGCTCCAGTCGGCGCCGTCCGCGGCGCCTCCTCCAGGACGATCACGTGGTCCTCCCTCCTCTCCATCTCCGACCGGTCACGGTCGGCTTCCTCTACCGGGGGCACGGGGACGTCGGGGGCCACGACGCGGAGGGGGCGACGAGCTGCGGAGGCTGGTTACGTGAGGCCTCTGCCTCCTTCTCCGCGGCCGCCGCCTCCGCCTGGGCCTTGGCTGCCGCGTCGGCTTGCGCCTCGGCCGACTTCTCCTTCGCTGCCTGGGCGGCCCTTCGCTCCGCCGCCTCCCGCTCCTCCCGCGCCTCCTGCGCGTTCCGCTCCGTAGCCTCCATGAGGTCGGGGCGGGGATCCACGCGGCGGGAGCCCGAGGACCCTCCAGTCGGCCCGACTACGGAGCCGGCAGGACCCCGCTCGAGGGAAAGCGGCGCCCTGATCGGCGAGCCAAGAAAAAGTTTAGAAGAGCCTCAGTCGAAGAAGACAACAAAAAGTACAAGACATTTGACACTTACGCCGAAACCACCTGCGGCTGCTTCACCACCTTGCGGGCCACCTTCGCGGCCGCTTCGTCCCGCTTAGTCGCAGCAGCGGTGCCCCTGGGTTTTTTCGGCCGACTGCCGAAGTAGGTCGACATGGCCCATTGTTTCTGCGCACTACCATGGGCAGCCGGCGCGGCAGATGGGCCCGCACCTTGATAATCAAGCGCCGGCTGGCGGTGCGGAACGACTTCGACCTCATCATCATCCGCCCAGTCCTCGAGGCCGGCCCCGAGCCCCGCGCCGCCTGCCTCGTCGCCTTCCCCTACAACGGCGTCTTCCATGGCGGCCGCCCCCAGGTCCGGATCGTCGACGTCATCCACCATGCGGTCGGGGAGGAGCTGGCGCTCTACCCCTGCGGCCCCGGCCGCCGACGGAAGAAGGGGGTTCTGCTGAGGACAAACCGGCTGATCAGAAGTCGGCCATCATGAAGCTGGCTGCAAAAAGGAAGATAAGAAGAAAACTTACAGCAGGCGGAGGGTTGGCATGAGAGTACGGCTCCTTGCCGTATCGCCAATCCTCGGCGAGCTTGCAGTTGGACATGTAGTTCACCATATAAGACACCTCAACGTGGGGCATCTCCCTGGTGCTCAGCCGGCACGGGTCGAAGCGGCCGCTCATCTGACAAATCATGTGAGGCCGGCCTTGGAGCGGAAGTACTCGGCGCTCCATGAAGGCGGCCACCAGGTCGGCTCCGGTCAGGTCCTCCGACTGGGTCATCACCCAGAGCCGGGCAATGGCGGCATTCCCGGCCTGAGACAGCGACCTGGTCCGGTAGCTCCACGAGCGTTGCCTTCCAGCCGGCGGGCCGGCTACGTAAGCCGGCAGGTTGACGAAGTCGCCATGCTGGGTGACGTTCTTCACGTAAAAATAGGACTTCTGCCAGAGCTTCACCGACTGGATCAGTGGGATGGACGGGAACGGATTGTTCTCGCCCGTCCGCCTCATGGCGATGAAGGCTCCGCATGGGGCAGGCACGCCCGCGACAACGGTGCCGAGCTTGCATTGGAAGAATTCTCCCCAGAGCTCGAGAGTGGGGAGAACACCAAGAAAGCCCTCGCAGAGGGTGACGAAGGCCGACAGCAGCATCACCGCGTTGGGTGTGAGGTGATGCGGCTGGAGGCGGTAAAACTCAAGAAAGGAGCGAAGGAACCCGCTCGCCGGGAGGCCGAAGCCGCGCAGGCAGTGCGAGCGGAAGATTACCCGCTCGCCCTCCTCCGGTGCCGGCGAGATCTCCCTCGCCGGTGCGCGACGAACCTGCACGTAGTTCGCGCCTGGCAGACGCCGCGTCCGGCGGAGGAATTCGACGTGGTCTTCATGGACGTTGGAGCCGTCCCATGAGCTCGACAATGCCATGGGGGCGGTGCGGCGAGGAACAAGGTACGGCGGCGGAGACGCACGCGACCCCGCTACGGCGGAGTGACGGTGAGCCAAGAGGATTGGCGGAAGAGTCAGGCTGCGGCAAGAAGCTACGGCGACAGAGAAGAAGAGGAGGAAGCAAGGGGCAGAGCGAGGGCGAGCGTGCGAGCGTCGGCCTCTCCCCTCCTCCCCCCTATTTATAGCCCCGTGCGGCGAAGCCGAGGGGGCGAGGCATGGGGGAGCATGGGATTAACTGCGCCAACTCCCCACGTCCCGCGATTATTATGCCTTAAACGGCATGCGGCAACTGCCGCTGGAAGACGTGCGGTCCGCCCGGGCCACATAGGATCCGCGTGTGGGCCGAGACCCGGCGGTGGTGGGCCCGGACCGCGGCAAAGTCCCGTCGTGCGCGTGGGCTGGCAGGCCTTGCCAGCCTTCGAGCGCCACGTGGCGCGTAGGCGGCGGGCGGTCGGCTCGCAACCCCGCCCGGGCAAGCGCCCGGTTCCCGCCTTCGCACTTTGATATTGCCAAAGAGTGGCGCGCTGAGTCCAAGCCAGCTCCCAGCCGCTGGCACTTCAAGATAGGAAGCTGATTGAGCTTCTCATCTCTTTTCAGCCTCGAAGCCCAACCAGCTTCGGGGACTACTGTCGGAGTAAATGACCACGGGTAGCCTAGCCGGCTCCCCCTGGCACTTCTGAAAAAATTACAGCCGATCCAGCCTTCAAGAATCCAAGACGTGGGGCCGCCTTCCCCTTGCCGCTGTCTCCCAGGCTGGCTATCGGCAGGCGGCCCGGCCTTAACCCTCATGAAGAAAGCCGCGGGAGGGCCGGCTCCAAGAAGCCGGCCGCGAGAAGGCCGACTCCAAGGAGTCGGCTCCCACAAAGCGGTCAAGATCGTACCCTCGAAGTCTGCATCCACCCAACAGCAATGAGATGGGGCGTGGCTACAGTAAAGCCTACCACCCCCGAATCCCGGAGCACGCCTGGCACAGTACGCCGTATGGGGTGGACATGACCCGTCCGGCGCGGCACTATTGCCATGTTGGCCACGACGCCATCCACGACGGGTTGTCAGCATGGCCCATGGGCGGTGGGCCCCTTCAGGCAGAGAGACACCCGAAGGCGGCCAGGCCTCCCCCAGCCGGCCCGAGACAAGGCCGGCTTCCCATGGCCGGCTTGCTTCCTCCCCCAAGGAGGTGCCCCATTAAGGAGACAAGACGAGGTGAGGCTACAGTGATCGCCCGCCGGGCGGCGGCACTGTAGCCACTCTTACCTCGACAAAGCCCTCGTCACCAGGATTGAGGCAATAGTAATCAGCCCCCGACAAGGCCCTAGGCAGTAGGGCCAGCCTGTCGACCAAGGAGCCGGCAGCCGGCGGGACCCACCAACCGGCGGGCCCCAGCAGCCGGCGCAGAAGCCGGCAGGCGTAGACACTGACAGCTAGGGCCCGCGCCCAGCCGGATTACCATTGTACCCCCGGGGGGTAGGCCTATAGAAACCCCCCGGGGCACCCATGCAAAGGGTTGATCTCAGCTAGTTTTAGATACCACATAGAGAGAAGAGGAGAGCCAGCCGTGCCCTTCTTCTTCCTCCCACTGAACAGCTTAAGGAGCATCCTGTAGCCACTTGTTCATCTAGTGATCATGCGGAGACCCGGCAGAGCAGTAGTAGGGGTGTTATCTCTACGGAGAGCCCTGAAGCTGGGTAAGATTCGCCGGTGTGCATGTCTTCGCCTCATCCCGCTTCCAGGCACCGGCGACGTCCTATTGGCTCCCACAATGATAAGCCACCCGTTGGCATATGTCGCACCTACCAACCGACAAGTACGTACCTTTATGGACTATAATAGTACTACTAGTAAACTTTGCGCTTGGCTGTTCGGGAAGTCGAACAATAATAGCACTAGTAGTATAGTGTATGCTTCTGGCAATCTGACACCGAATTAACTGTTGCAT
Organism: Aegilops umbellulata; assembly: GCA_032464435.1. Lineage (NCBI taxonomy): Eukaryota > Viridiplantae > Streptophyta > Magnoliopsida > Poales > Poaceae > Aegilops > Aegilops umbellulata. Next base: position 405,916,373 of record CP136054.1, on the reverse strand, counting down.
GGCCATCGCCTGAGCGAGGGAGAGCTTGCATTAGTCAAAACTTTCTCCTTGTCCTGCGAGCCACCGCGCGCAAACTTCTCTCGTCCTGCAACCTTCTCCTCGTTCGGCAAGTTGACGGGACAAAGCAAAGTAATGCTAGTCCATACTGCCTCCAACTTGTGATGAGTTTATGTCTCATGAAATAGTGCTAGTACTATTATTCTAATCACATTTCTTCAATATCTTTGCCATCAGGGATGCTCAGGTCGATTTTAGTGGAACTGCACAAAAGCATCGTATGATCCGAGGGTGCCAGCCGTCTTTCCTTCGACAGGTTCTACCTGGCCAGGAAATTAAATCATGTTTAGGGTTTAGGGTTTAAGTCATAGTGACCCCATCAGTAGTTTTTCTTTCGTACATGCTCTCACAACTTTTTTCTTTAGTTGTGAAGCAAATATTGGCTATGATTTGTGAATCATTGAGATGCATCATCATGCGTGTTAGTTTTCCTTTGTATTTGATGGAATGTTGTAACGGGGCAACCTTGGAATAGGAATGAAAATGGAGTGGAAAAGTTTCCGTTTTTCCGGAGAAAAAACGGAAACGGAGAGAAACCAACGTTTCGTTTCGTTGGATCGTGCCATCGAGAAAAACCAGCGTTTAAAGCACGTCTGTCGTGTTCGTGTCTCACCCTCCTCCACGGCTCGACCCCACACGGTCGCTCGGCATACCACTCACCGCAAACCGAGTAGTATACCATAACTTTCCCGCCTGCTTGTCGATGGATCGCGCCATGGAGTACTAGCACTACTAGAAGAGATTGATGAGTTGGGGGAGGACAGCTAGCTATAGCACGGACTCCCAAGAACTTTTTACATGCATGTTGTAGCCGGCTATTGCGACCTTTGAACGCGGAGCAGCCGCGTGCACCCGGAAGCGGCACGGGCGATGCTCTCTCGGCCGGCGCGCCGCTTCAATGCCGGCGCCAGTGAGAGCTCGCGTCCGCTCTGGCCGGGCATGAATGCGGTACTGACCGTTTCGGGCGGGAAGCACGCGCGGGTGATGAAGAGGGTTCGGGTTGGTCAGGACCGGCCGTGGCAGCGGTCCGGACGTGCGCAAACAAGAGATGTTGTACGTTAATATTGCTGCGTATATAATTAACAACGTAAATAATGTGCCAGTTGGACAAATATGATTGGATATGAAGATGGAAATGGAATTTTACGTAAACACGGATATGCATGTCTATGTCTATGTGTGTGTGTGCGACGACTCTCGCGACCGGGAAGCGGGGGCGTGTTTTTGATCGAGTTTTCTTTCTCGGTACTTTAGAAAATCAGTTTGTCTAATTCAGATCTAGATGTTATTTAAGGATATCACATCTAAGCTCCCACAAGTATATAATTTAGCAACAAGAAACAAAAAAACTAGGGAAAAATAGACCACAAACAGAGTGGACATCAACTTAGATGTGACATAACTATGTCACATCTAGATGTGTCCTAGACAGACCCTTAAAAAATTGTCTGCCAGTTTTCGTTTCTTTTTTCCGGGAACGCGCGTATTCTATTTAAAACCACTGCTATGGAGAGATTTTTTTACTCCATTATAGCCTCTTGTTTGATAAAGTTTCTCGCGTCTCGCTCTCTCACCCTCTCCATATCAAAACAAGATGACAGTGTCCACTCTATCTCTCTCCTCACCGGTGGTCACAGATCGGGCCGAATCCCGTCCGCTGCGGGAGGTGAGGAGGTGCAGCGTTGACGTTGTCGCTGTCGGCGACGGAGGAAGCCGATGCGCACCGTCCTCTCGGAGCCGGCGCTAGCGCGGACGAAGATCCTCCGCGCCCTTGTTCGTTGTTGTCGTGTGGGAAGATCCCGCCCGCCCGCCTAAACGACATCTCGCCCACCTGAGGTATAACTTCTTGTACTGGTCCAGCTCCCCAGGTCGCTGCGTGCGGGTTTTCTTCTATGCGACTACTCCCCAGCTCCACATGCATAGTAGCTTAGGATTCGTCGGCTGGTCCAACATCACCTACTAGTACTACTATTATAGAGGAAATGTCACTCGAAAAGTTGTCCTGATTTATGCCTCGGTGGAGGTATACATGTTGTTTCGACAAAAAGTACATGGTGGTTGTGCGGTCATTGTCCATATGGTGGTAGTACTATCACTGGATAAATGAAGAAATGCTTTTTTTCTCGAGTATCCTGGTTTAGTTCCCATCAAGATAATTATGATGCCTCTATTTATTGGTGTACTTTTCATTAATTCTTATTGACAATTGAGATGTCGTTGCTAACCCTTTTTTATATTTTTGGAAACAGCGATGTGTGTCTCCATACCCGGGCATGTCTTCCTCAATTTTAGTGGAACTGCACAAAATTGGATGGCCATTGTTGTTCCGCCTCACTGTCCTCTGTCACGTGGTTCTTCCTTCCTCAAGCTTGATTACTGAGAAGAAACAGACCACAGTGAGGATTTGTTGAACTTCTTAGGCGCCTTACCCAAACTTGATGCCAAATGGATGATGCATCACCATGATGACCTATCGATGCTCATGGTTGCGCCTCATGGTTGCGTCGGCTGGTGAAGATGATCGGTTTTCGATGAAAAACAAGTTGTCTTCCATTAGTGCTCTTTGCTTGTTACGCACAAAGATGATATCCTTCGTCAGTTCACCTTGGTTGCGTTGGAGACGCAGTCGTCTTTCACGTTGGTGCAATTTTATCACACAATTGGCTATGAACCAAATGTTTCCTCGAAGAAGGATCGACGTTGGTACTAAGAGCATAAGTTTTGTATTGATTTCTAAGCCTTCTCACAACTTTGTCTCCAGCTCCCCTGTAATTTTTTTTGTCCAGCTATTAACTTTGATTTAAAAAATGGTGTGGACTAAAACCCGGATGGACGTAGTAGCCCTCCATTTTTATTTACTCCGCATATTAGATTTGACTAGAGTCAAACTTTGTAATACTCTCAAACCTTTCCGATAACTGAAATTAAATTTCTTTATTTGTACACACTCTCACACGTTTCCGATAATTTGGTGCATGTGTGGTTGTTCACTTAAGGGAGGGTAGTGTACCACACGTGAAGGACAGAAAGTGCGACCAGGTCGCGTGGGCGTGGATCGTTAGTTCATCGGAAATAGTACTAGTTTTCTTCACTGTACATTAAATAAAGAGTTTTGTTTCGTACTTACACAATTTAAAACGATTGTTATGGAGAGAATAAGAAAACCACTCCACTATATATTAGCCGTATACACGAGAGTACTATATGGACGCAGCTTCGTTGACTTAGTGCACCTGCCTTTGGATTTATGACAGGTGGGCCCAAAATGTGGCTGGCTCACTTGTCATACAACCAAAAGCAGGTGCAGTGAAGGCACCGGAGCTCAGTCCGTACTACAGTAGTATATATATATAAGCGGGAGCCTCAGCGCTTGTTCGCTAGGGTTTGCACTCTCCACACGCTCGCCGCACTACATATATGTTACACGTTGGAGGCTCTGCGTTCATTTGCCAGGGTTTGCTATATTCACAGTCTCTCACCCTCTCTTCACAAGATCTAAACAAGACTGTGTTGGCCTCTTGTCTCTCTCTCCCCCCTCACAGCTGGTGAAGGAGGCATCCGTATCCGTCGCACCGGGAAGGGGGGGAGGTGCAGCGTTCACTCTATCGCCTTCGGTGAGGGAGGAAATCCACTGCCGGCTGCATTGTTCTCTTTCACCCATCGCCTGTGCGGGAGGGCCACCGACCACTTCTTCCTCGCTGTCGTACGTAGTGTGGACAGATCCGGCCTCCCGCCGCACGCCTTGCCACATCCCGACGACCCTAAGGTATAAGTTTATTTGAAACCGTCGTTGCTCCAGCTGCATGTGGATCTTTTTCGATCTGTAGTTGAATCTAGGTCTTGGTTCAAAAAGGAAAGAAGGGTGCGGTGGGCTGGAGCAAGAATCTAGGATGTGGTTCAATGAGGAAAGGAGGGGCAGAAAGTAGTATAGACTAGCTATCCAGCCGCTTTGTAGGTCGAAAAGGGAAAAGGGGGTAACCCAGTACACACATTTGTAAGGAACCAATCTATTTGTTGAAAAGGGAAAGAAACTGGGGGGTCGGGTAGTTTGTGCATGACTAGACTTGCTGCCCTCACATAGGAAGAAGGTTCAAAGAGAACAAATATGGGACCAGCGCATATATGTTGCTTGGCTACATACTCTGCATCACCCATTTATACGTGTGGAGGCACATGGTGCTGGCATGTCCCATGTAGCTATTTTGCTGTTGTTAATCTCAGAATTAACTCCTGATCTATTTTAAGAGAATTTCTCTGTTAATATGAGTCAATGCAACCGTTTTAGAAATGCTACTGTCCTATACTTTGTTCTCCATCAAGATAAGGTATATGCTTCTTTTTGTGGCCGCATGTTTCATCCTCCTTTATTGGCCAGTAATTGTTTTCTTTTTTGCCTCTGTTATATCAGCGATATCTATTCAACTTGTTGCTATAGCAAACTTAAATGTCACACCGGCGACTTTGCTTGATTTCAGTGCAACTGCACAAAACGAGATTTGATTTCCTATTCGTGTTGGCAGATTCGTACATGATTTTGTGTGCGTCATGACAGGTTAGTACTTGTCTTCATCCACATGATCGTGCACTGTGTTTTGAGATGTTGTGCTACTTGTATTGGTAATATTTTAAATAAATGATGAATTGAAGCTATTGTATTGATGTCTTTTCCCATTAAGTACTGAACAAAAATGGGACCAACCCAGACATGATGCTTGTTGCTTTGTTACAACAAATTCAGCATCACCCCCTTTATAAGCCAGTAATTGATGCCACTCTCAGAATTAACTACTAAATCTTATTTCAAAACTGCAACACTTGTTAGGGATTGGCGGGATTACCATTTTTGTGGACGCATGTTTCATCCTCTTTTATTAGCAAATAATTGATTCCTTTTTTGCCTCTATTTATACAGGGATATCTATTCAACTTGTTGCTATTGCGACATTTTGCTTCGCTACGCGAAACACTTTGCTTGATTTCAGTGCAACTGCACAAAACGAGATTGGATTTCCTATTCGTGTTGGCAGATTCGTATTTTGTCGTTGTCGGTCGCATGAAAGGTCAGTACAAGCCTTCATCCACATGATTGTGCAGTGTGCTTTGAGATGTTGTGCTACTTGTATTGGTACTGTTTTAAATAAATGTTGAATTGAAGCTATTGTATTGCTGTCTTTTCCCATTAAGTAGTGAACAAAAATGGGACCAACCCAGACATGATGCTTGTTGCTTTGTTACAAAAAAATCTGCATCACCCCCTTTATAAGTAGATGGAAGCACATACTGTTGTTGCGCCCACTCTCCCCTGGAACTGTTTATGCTTTTTGTTTATCTAATGCCGCTGGTAAAATTAAGCAATGCCACTCTCAGAATTAATTAACTACTGAATCTTAGTTCAAAACTGCAGCACTTGTTAGGGATTGGCGGGATTACCATTTTTGTGGTCGCATGTTTCATCCTCCTTTATTGGCCAGTAATTGATTCCTTTTTTGCCTCTGTTAAAACAGGGATAACTATTCAACTTGTTGCTATTGCGACATTTTGCTTTGCTTAATTTTGGTGGAACTGCACAAAATGAGACCGGATTTCCATATATGTGTTGAGATCTCTTTGAGATCTTCCTCACGAGTTGTTTCAAATCTTGGTCTTGAATGGTCAGTACTGACCTTCCTCAGAATTAACTACTGAATCTTAGTTCAAAACTGTAAACACTTGTTAGGGATCGGCAGGAGTACCATTTCTGTTAGGGATCGGCCGGAGTACATGTTTAAGAAATGTATTGTTCACATAATGTCTCTGTTATTATATATCAGTTACAGACTTACAGTGTTTTACAAATGGTACTATCCTGCTTTATAGTTCTTTCTACATGTTTAACCAAGGTATTGTTAAGATAATGTCTCTGTTAAAATGAATCAGTCGCATTGTTTTAGGAATGATGCTTTTCTGCTTTTTCGTTCTTTATACATGTTGAAATAAGGCATTGTTAAGATAATGTGTCAGTTAATATGAATGAATCACACTGATTGAGAATTGCTACTCTCCTTCTTTGTTTCCCATTAAGATAAGGTAGATCAGTAGATGTTTTTCTTCTGGGAGTACAAGTCATCAACCGTTATTTCTCAGTAATTGTTTCCCTTATACCTTTTGTTGCTTACAGGGATATCAAAATTAAAGCTCGGTTTTATTTCGACTTCGATTTAGTTCAACTGCACAAAAGGAGCCAATGTGTCCAAGGTAAACTGTTGCATTACTGGGTCCAGTTGGTCGTTCCACTTTGCAGAAAGAAGCAGTCACTGTTTGCGCAACATTACAGAAGGAATGACCGAGAAGCTTTACAGAGTATTAGGCCTTCCACTATGTAGGCCAAAATAGGTGCCAATTTCACCTTTTCTTAGTTTGGCACCGAATCCCTCCATTGCTACAGCCGGTGCCATAAATATTAGACACCGGTGACATGACTAGTCTGCAGAGACGATTGGCAATTTAACAACATGTGGAGTGCCCGGGGCAAAAAGTGCCCAAACAAGTACAAGAAGCGACATGACTCCACGACCATAGGCATTACATATTTTGAATGGGAAAAGCTTGTCAAAGTCTAACATTGATGTTAGCAAGAAGCGACAGGACTCCACGATCATAGGCATTACATATTTTGAATGGGAAAAGCTTGTCAAAGTTTAATCATTGATGTTAGTAAGAAGACGTTAGTCTAATATATTGGAATTGGAAAACCTTGTCAAAATTTTCTCATTGATGTTAGCCAGAAGACATGCATTTGATATTTTTGAGTGGGACGCCCTTGCTGTGAGCAGCGTCGAGTGTTTTTTCCTATTCCTGTGTTCAGTTTAGAAGTAAATAGTTACTCTGCTGAGATATTCCTGTGTTAAGAGTTTGTTCTGAATATTGTCTATGTAATGTCAGGCCTTGTGTTTGATTGCAAAGTTGAGCTTGGAATGTTGTGGCATGCGGCATCACGAGGTGTTCACCATGCCTCCTGAGAATAATGCTTCGTATTGTTTTGCATGTCGATCTAATGCCAGTGATTTGCTTATTAAGAAGATCATCCTCTTCTGTTGTTTCCATGCTTAAGAAGTTCATCGTCTGATGTTTCATTCATAGCCTATACGACAAGTCGGGTAGGTTAGATGTGAAACCATATGATCTTCCGACCAACTCATGATATTAGGCCGTGATTGGATCGTCGTTTTCCAACCAAAACCGCTTGTAAATTAAAGCAGATGGTCTCGGGCGAAGGCGCTTTGTTTTTTTTTTTTGAAACTATTTACTGCAAGGCAACAGCCTCACAATATTTTATTAAATAAAATAATAGAGTCTTAGTTACAACTAACTGAAGAAACAAGAAGGAGAAATACTTACAAAAGAAAACTATTAGAGGTCAGCTATCCAAGATATTAAACTATCCTTATATTTACGTTTAACCCTGTGAGACAGAAGAGAAATGTCATGAATGAAGTTCCTTCTCCAAGCACGAAATGAAGGTTGCTCATTCCTGAATATCTTCCCATTCCTTTGTGTCCAAATATTCCATGTAGCGGTGAAAACCACCTCAGAGAAGAAAGGGTGTCCAAAATCCTTCCTAGCTGCTTGAGCCAAATCATATGTGGTTTGGTTTGGTTGTGGCGTCCAAGATATCCCAAGGTAGTTCCAAACCCTGTGGCTGTAGTTGCAAGCAAAGAAAAGATGAGCCCGATCCTCATGATGAGCAAGATTGCAAAGCACACAGGTGTCATCCTGGATGATCCAATGTCTTCGCTGCATCATATCTCTGGTGTTCAAACGATCCATTAACAGAAGCCAACCAAAAACCTTTATCTTTAGCGTGCAAGAACTCTTCCAAATCCACTTGAAAATTGGATCCACCACAAGCTGAGAGAAACAAGAGTTATAGTATATCTTTGCCATATAATCTCCAGACTTGGAAGGCCACTTCCACACGTCCTTGATCTCCCCGTTCAAAGTGACCGAAGACAGGAGTGCCTGCAGCTGTATGAGCTCAGAAAAAGCCTCTTGCGATAATGGTAGATGAAAATTCTCCAAGATGTCAGGCCGCACAAGGAACTCTTTGATGGTAACAGCATTGTCCACGGCAAATGAGTGGAGTCTTGGGAAGGAGTCCTGCAACACCACAGCATGAGTTCCCAGCTGCCAACGATCAAGCCAAAAAAGGACCGTATCACCAGCATGAACATGGGGAACTGCCAGGTTGGAGAACTTTGGGAATAAGCGCATAATATCGCGCCACCAAAAGGAACCACAGACCCTGGTGCTTTGGGGTGGAGAAGATGCGTAATAGGTATCCCAGATTAGAGAAACCCAAGGCACGTCCACTTTGTTGAAGAACTTGAAGAGGTGTTTAATAAGCAAAGCTTCATTTTGGATGGTCAAGTCCATAACACCCAGACCACCAAAACCCTTAGGACGACAGACAAGATCCCAAGCAGCCAAAGATTGACGTGGGTTATCTGTATTACCCCTCCACAGGCACTGTCGCATGATCCTCTCAAGCTGTTGAATAATGCCCTTTGGAAGTGAAAGGGTACACAAAAAATATATTGGCATGGAGCACAACACGGACTGAACAAGTTGCAAGCGACAACCTTGATTAAGCAAATAGGAAGATGCAGACAGACGGCGCTCAATGCGAACCACCAGAGGCGTCAGCTCGTTAATGGTGGGCCTTGAAGTTCCCATGGGCAAACCTAGATATGTGAATGGCAGCGTGCCAACATCGCACCCCAGCAAAGCAGCCACTCTTGCTCCTTCATCATCGCTCATATTTATTGGAATGAGTGAAGATTTGGTGAAGTTGACTCGCAAGCCAGTTGACTCCGCAAAAGTTCCCAGCATCTCCTTCAAGGCAACGAGTTGATCATCAACCGCCGGCAACACAATTAGTGTGTCATCGGCATACTGCACTATTGGGTAATCATTTGAGTTGGACGGAATTGGGATAGTAAGGATACTCCTGGCGCGCATCTCATTAACAACAGACTGCAACAAGTCGACTGCAATCACAAAGAGTAATGGAGATAGTGGGTCTCCTTGGCACACTCCTGTTCTGCAAACAAAATGCTTCCCTGGTACGCCGTTTAGAAGAACAGAAGAAGATCCTGTGGATAAGATAGAATTGATCCACCCAGTCCACCTGGAGTCAAAACCCTTGTATTGCAAAATTTTGAGAATTAGATCGTGTTCAATTGTATCAAAGGCTTTCGTGAAATCCAGCTTGAGTAAGACAATGGGACGTTTGGAAGCTTTGCATTGATGTATATACTCAAAGCACCAGGCTAGGCAATCTTGTATAGAACGAGACCGAAGAAAGCCATATTGATTACGGTGGATGCAGCGAAGGATCACTTTCTGAAGACGGTTTGCAAGCAGCTTAGTCAGAAACTTCAGGCAAGTGTTGGTCAAAGAAATTGGTCGGAAGTCTCCGACAACTTCAGGACTTAACTTCTTTGGTATAAGAGTAATTAAAGAATTGTTCAGACATTCCAAGTTACACTTCCCCTCATGGAAGTCCTTAGCAAGTTGCATGAAATCATCCTTGATAATTGGCCAACACTTCTTTATAAACAGCCCCGAGAAGCCATCGGGTCCGGGTGCACGGTCAGGAGGCATGTTCTTAATGACAGCATCAACCTCAGAATCCGAGAAGGGCTGAGATAGGTCCTGAAGGCCATCAACTCTAGTAATTAAAGCGTCCAAATCAAAACCCATGCGAATTCCTTTTGCATTACCCATTCTCTGATGAAAATCCGACCAAAACATGCTGGCCAGCTGCTGATGGTCCGAAACCACATCCCCATCAGAATTCCTCAGAGACGAGATGGTGTTTCTCCTAAACCTTTCTGTGGCCATGGCATGAAAAAATTTGGAGTTTTCCTCGCCAACTTTAATGTTACGGATGGTACAACGCTGCTTCCAATAAACATACTGGCAATGAAGAATATCTTCCAAGTGCAACTTCACAATTCGCCTGAAATTAAACTCAGGCCGCGATAAACACCTGAGCTCCTCCAGTCCATCAAAGTAAAGGATAACCTTGTTGCAATCAGCAATTAAAGCCTTGGTTGTCGACAAACTCATGTGCCATTTCTTGAGGGCATACCTTAACGCTTTAAATTTGGCGGAAATCTTGTGTGTCGTCGATTGTCTTGCCACAGGTTTGTTCCAGACATTGGCCACACAGTCAAAGAAACCAGGCAGGTCAATCCAATAATTCTCAAAGCGAAAAATTTTAGCTTTTGGAATGACAGTGGCAATCGAGACGACGCATGGGACATGATCAGAAGCCGTGCGCGCTAGCGGCAGGACAGTCGTGTTAGGATGGTCAAAGGTCCATGCCACTGAGGTAAAAAACCAATCAATTTGTTCCAGTAATGGATTAGTTTACATGTTTGACCAGGTAAACTGTCGACCTTTAATTGGTAACTCAATGAGACCCAGATGCCCAATTACTTCATTAAACAGAAAAATGTCATTGACATTACCCCCAGGCTGATTTCTGTTATCCAATGATCTCATGAAATTAAAATCTCCCAACAACAACCAATTATCATCACAGTTAATATCAAGATTATAAAGCCATTGCACGAAATCATCCCGTGAAGGGCCCTGACACGGACCATACACTGACACGAGCGTCCAAATTTCAGAAGTGTGCGTCGATTGGAATTCAATAATGATGCCAAAATGCCTTGCCTCAATTAACTTTCCTTCAAAGAAAGATGAATTCCAAATAACGATCATGCCAGCGGAAGCACCAACCGAAGGTACATAGGAAAAATTATCAAAACGCCGTGGACAAAACTTCCTAATGAACCTATGATCAATATGCATGCGTTTCGTTTCTTGCAGACAGATAACTGAACAACCACTTTCGTCAATTTTCTGCTTAACTGCTAATTGTCGTGCTTCAGAATTAAGACCACGCACATTCCAACATAACACCTTCCAATCTTTAAACCTTGTCTGACTCATTACAAACCAAAATAAAAAGCATAGGTAACAGTAGATCATGCAATGACATACATCGAGCCACAAAACAGGGAGCAGATAACCTAAACAGGGAACTGAAGAACAGATAAATGACGTTTGAAAAGGTACGCCATGAACCATTGAGCCATCCAGTGAAACTAGACATCGAAGGCGCTTTGTTGGTCGATTTCGACTAGTAAAATATCGGAAGTACTTGACACACGATAAAAACGCTGAACGACACTTGGACAATTGCTAATCCAGCCATTAGCTGTTGTTTCAGCCTTGCCCATGGATGGCATGATACGCATGTCGTGCATGTATCGTCTGGTAATGTCGTCCATATAGCAGTGCTCGTAAAATATACACTGGTCTCTCGAATTACACGTGTAACTCGCCGGTTTTACTTACAGACCTCGGGCCCTCGGTTTCATTACGCCTGTATTTTACGCGTTGTTTCCGATGACGAGTAAATTACACTTGTATGTTAATACAGGTTTGAAATAAACCAGAGCTCCCAAGCGCAGCCTTACCGTTTCATGTCGTCTCAGTTTCTCGAAGGTGCTCATAGGTGTCTGATGATCCTGGCTTCCTGAATGAGCAGTGGGCGCTGTATCAGACCATCCGTAGGGCCCGCGAGGCCCTCTCCGTTGTCCTTCGAGTTGTTGCGCTCGTCGTGGCGCCGAGCATTGTTAACATCGTCAACGAACATGAGGATTCAGGGGATGACTTTATTTTGACTGGATGACACTAGGGACCCACTAGGGCCATAGCCGTGCGTACGCAAGTGCCTCCTTATTATGTACAACTATATATTTTTGCCTTCTCCTGGTTTCCTGACATCACGGTCCCACACCATTGTCAACCTATGTAGTCAATATAAACGAGAGAATTGCACAAGGTGCAGCCGACAGCTGGGACCAAGCAGTTCGAGCAGTATTTGTGTTTTTGAGGCGTGAGCACTGCAGAGTTTTTCTTGGCGATGATTTCATTGTTGTTAAGACAAGAGCAGGGTATTAACTGGGTGGGTTGTGGCCCGTCTAGCCTAGGCCAGATATCCAGCCCAGATACTATTTTTTTCAAGATGAAAATGGCTAGCCCAGCTATACGTCTTTTTGAGGAATACCCAGGCAAGGTCAACTTGTTATTCTCCGCCCTGCTAGGCTGCAAATCTTTCCTAGGAGGGATGCATTAGGCTTAACAGGAAAATGGGCTTTAAAAATAATAAATGGGATGTAATTATAAAAACTGGGCAGTAACTATAAAAAATGCACCAAACACGAAATTAGTTTATAAAATATTATTTATGGATTTTGAAAATCTTAAATTTTCATTGTTGCACGCGCAATGTTTTGTTGGATTTTTACGTAATACAAATTTATATTTAATCTGACTAGAAATTTCGGGATAAAAATATTTCGGAGCCCATCAAAATGTGGCAAATTTTAGTGAATTCTGTCTTCAACGGTTGGTTGAAATTATTAATCATTGTCCTAGCTAGAAAATGGGTTGTACTTTTAACAAACTGTAAATGGGCTGTTGTAAATTCCATTAGAATTCCAAAATGGGATGTACATTCTTACAAAACGCAAATGGGCTATAAGTTCTCTGCCACACACTTGTGGGCCTACTAAGTGACGCATCCCCTAAAAAAATAAGTTGACGCGTATGCAAGGCTTTGCCAACTTATTATAGTCAACACATGGTTCTAGCAGCAGTGGCCGTTGGATGTCTATCCAACGGATGTCGTGCTTCTTCTTCAATCTCGGATATTCTTAGCTTCGGCCACCCAAAAAATGATTCCTCCTGACATCTGGGGCGCACCGTTTCAGAGGCTGACCTGTGGGCCTACTAATTTGGAGCGTACCAAGGGCTTTGTCAACTTAGTCAATATAAACAATTCTAGCTTCAGTGACCGTACGATGTCCATCCAACGACCGTAGTGCTTCTTCAACCTCTGGGCTTCTTGGTCCAGCCGCCCAAAGTAGCGCCGGTCGTGCCGCCTGCTCGTGCCTCCCGTGGCCGGCTGTGCTGCCGCGGAGGCCTCACTGCCCCCATACAACTCCCACCGCTGGCCAGGCCATCCCTCCACTCACCCACATCCCCTGTTATTCTGCGGCGACGGCAGCCTCACACCACAGCTGAACCAGTGAACCCTCGTACTCCTCTCCGCGCGGGCTTCCAATGCTTCGTCTTCCCCGGCTCCGCGTCGTCCCCTTCCTAGGCCTCGTCGTCGTCCAGACCACCGCCCTAGTGCTCTCGGCGCGGCGTGGTCAACATGGTCAACTACCGACTTCCATCGGAAGAGTACTGTACGTGGAGAGGCTGACAGCTGGGTCCAGGCGGCCGCAAGGAAGTGCCTCCTTATTACACGCAAAATAATTATTCCTCCACCTGACAACGGGGACCCACCGAACGGGCCACCTTATTTCGTAAAAAAAACATTTCCCCCCTGACTGCTCGGACCCACCAGAAGGGCCAGCGTATTTTGCCAAAAAAACGTTCCCCCCGCTGTGAGCTTGGACCCACCGGAAGTGCCTCCTTATTACGCACAAAAAAATGGATACTCTCCCTGCTAGATGGGACCCACCATGGTGGGAGGCTGACTTGTGGGCCTACTAAGTTGACTGGGACGGGGGCCTTTGTCAACTTTAGTCAATATGAACGATTCTAGCTCCAGTGATCGTACGATGTCCATCCAACAGCCGTAGTGCTTCTTCAACCTCTGGTCTTCTTGCTCCAGCCGCCCAAAGCAGCGCCGGTCGTGCCGCATGCTCCTGCCTCCTGTGGCCGGCTGTGCTGCCGCGGAGGCCACACCGCCCCCTACTATTCCCACCGCTGGCCAGGCCCTGCGGCGACGGCAGCCTCACACCGCAGCCGAACCAGTGAACCCTCATACTCCTCTCCGCGCGGGCTTCCACTGCCGCGTCTTCCCCGGCTCCCCGTCGTCCCCTTCCTAGGCCTCGCCGTCGTACACCGCCCTGGTGCTCTCGGTGCGGCGTGGTCAACATGGTCAGGGAACGACTTCCATCGGACGTGGACTGTACGTGGAGAGGCTGACAGCTGGGTCCACGGCCGCAGCAAGGAAGTACCTCCTTATTACGTGCAAAATAATTATTCCTCCACCTGACAGCGAGGACCCACCAGATGGGCCACCGTATTTCGCGAAAAAAATGTTTCCCCCTGACAGCTGGGACCCACCAGCTACACCTTCGCACGCAAGGAAGTGCGCCCGGGCAAAAAAAATGATTCGCCCCCCCTGACTGCTGGGACCCACCAGCTACATCTTCACGTGCAAGGAAGTGCTTGACAGTCGGGACCCACCTGGTCGAAGCATACGTAGCGTTGTCATTCTGGTCGCGAACGTGTACGTACATATATACTAGTGGATGTAGAGGCGCGCACGTGTCATAGTAGAGGCGGACAGGGTGCAAGAAAGAAAAAATACGGCCACGTATGTGTACATACGGGCGGGGTCTCGAACGCCTACTCGCGCATACGTACGGTGAGGGCTCGTTGACATGGCTGGGTCGGAACTGAGAAACAGCATCGTCATCGTGTTCATGGGGAGGCAACGGAATGCGCCGTGTTCATGGGGAGGCAATGGAATGCGTCGTGTTCATCGGGAGGCAACAGAACGCGTGGGAGCCAACCGGCTGGGTCGAAACGAAATGCGTGGTCGTGTTCATCGGGAGGGCTTGGACGGAACAGGCGATGGAAACGAGGCCTGGCATACCGCACAACGGAGGAGACGGACCTCCTACGGTCGAAACGGGGGTCCTGTTGATCGGGAGGGGTGTGGCGTACCGCAAAACAGACGAAACGGACCTCCTACGGTCGAAACGGGGGTCATGTTGATCGGGAGGGGTGTGGCGTACCGTAAAACGGACGAAACGGACCTCCTACGGTCAAAACGGGGGTCCTGTTCATCGGGAGGGGTGTGGCGTACCACAAAACGGGACTCCACGGGATACTGTTCATCTCCACCGTCGACCCCCTCCAGCCTCCACGAGCTACTGTTCATCCACCGTCGACCTCCTCCAGCCTCCACCTGTGACTGTTCATCCACGGGCTCCTGTTCATCCAGCCTCCACCGCGCGCTACTCCACCGGCTACTATTCAACCAGCCCTCTCCACGGTCTCCTGTTCAACCACCCCTCCACGGGCTACTGTTCATCCAGCCCTCCACCGTCTACTGTTCATCCTGCCCTCCACGGGGTGGTCCTGTTCATCCAGCCCTCCATGGGGTCCTGTTCATCCAGCCCCAACCGGCTCGATCGATCGGGGTCCTGTTCATCTAGAGGCAACACCACGGGGACCTGTTCATCCACCCCCACCGGGAACTGTTCATCCCCCCTGCAACTCTCACTGTTCATGCAAAGGCAGCATCGATCGACTTCAGTTAGCAGCAGTAGCGAAGGAATCGCTCGATCGGGTTCAGTTAACAGCCATCGATCGATCGCTCGGGTTCAGTAACGCGTAGCCTGCAGTGCAAACGCTCGGGTTCAGTTAGAGCCCAATGCCTCGCTTAGGTTCAGTTAGAGCCAACGCCTCGCACACACGCGCGTACGTGTACGAGAGAAACGCGCATCGCTCGGCCCCCGACCTCCCACCGTAACCGGGAACTCCCCGAAATTTTCCTCGCCCTCGCTTCTACCACGGTTTTTTCCGTCATGGACGGCCCAAAGAATGTCATGCAGCTGCGCCTCCGGCCCGCCCAAGATGAAAAGCCCATTTTCTGTCATGATTTTTTGTCATAGAAGTAGGAGCCCACCACATCTATGATGATACCGGGTTTTGTCACAATTATCGTCATAGAAGTGTCATATGCATGACAGAAAAAAAAAATTCGTTCGGCCCAAAATGTCACGGATGTGTCTTTTTTTTGTAGTGTATCATGGCATTTCCATAGCCATTCCGAGATATATTGCCATGCAACTTTCATCATTATCATATACATGACTTGAGCACTTATTGTCATATTGCTTTGCATGATCGTCAGATAGCTAGCATGATGTTTTCATGGCTTGTCCGTTTTTTGATGTCATTGCTACGCTAGATCATTGCACATCCCGGTACACCGCTGGAGGCATTCATATAGAGTCATATCTTTATTCTAGTATCGAGTTGTAATATTGAGTTGTAAGTAAATAAAAGTGTGATGATCATCATTATTAGAGCATTGCCCCGGTGAGGAAAGGATGATGGAGACTATGATTCCCCCACAAGTCGAGATGAGACTCCGGATGAAAAAAAATAAAAAATAAAAGAGAAAGGCCAAAAAAAGAGAAGGCTCAAAAAAGAGAAAAAAGAATAAAACAAAAAAGAGAGAAAAAGAGAGAAGGGGCAATGTTACTATCCTTTTACCACACTTGTGCTTCAGAGTAGCACCATGTTCTTCATATAGAGAGTCTCTTGAGTTATCACTTTCATATACTAGTGGGAAATTTTCATTATAGAACTTGTCTTGTATATTCCAACGATGGGCTTCCTCAAGTGCCCTAGGTCTTCATGAGCAAGCAAGTTGGATGCACACCCACTTAATTTTAGTTTGAGCTTTCATATACTTATAGCTCTAGTGCATCCGTTGCATGGCAATCCCTACTCCTCACATTGATATCTATTGATGGGCATCTCCATAGCCCGTTGATACACCTAGTTGATGTGAGACTTTCTCCTTTTTTGTCTTCTCCGCATAACCCCCATCATCATATTCTATTCCACCTATAGTGCTATGTCCATGGCTCACGCTCATGTATTGCGTGAAAGTTGAAAAGGTTTGAGAAAGGTCAAAAGTATGAAACAATTGCTTGGCTTGTCATCGGGGTTGTGCATGATGTGAATATTTTGTGTGGTGAAGATGGAGCATAGCCAGACTATATGATTTTGTAGGGATGAGTTTTCTTTGGCTATGTTATTTCAAAAGGACATAATTGCTTGGTTTGTATGCTTGAAGTATTATTGTTTTTATGTCAAAGGATAGACTATTGCTTTGAATCACTCGTGTCTTAATATTCATGCCATGATTAGACATATGATCAAGATTATGCTAGGTAGCATTCCACATCAAAAAATATATTTTTTATCATTTACCTACTCGACGACGAGCGGGAATTAAGCTTGGGGATGCTGATACGTCTCCGTCGTTTCTATAATTTTTGATTGTTCCATGCCAATATTATTCAACTTTCATATACTTTTTGGCAACTTTTTATACTATTTTTGGGACTAACATATTGATCCAGTGCCCAGTGCCAGTTCCTGTCTGTTGCATGTTTTTGGTTTCACAGAATATCCATATCAAACGGAGTCCAAACGGAATAAAACTTGACGGAGATTTTTTGGAATACTTATGATTTTTGGGAGGAAAATCAACGCAAAACGGTGTCCGAGGTGGGCACGAGGTAGGGGGCGCGCCCTACCCCCCCCCCAGGCGCGCCCCTGACCCTCGTGGTCCACCCGTAAGGCGGTTGGTGCCCTTCTTTTGCCACAAGAAAGCTAATTTCCAGATGGAGATCGTGTCCAAAATTCAGCCCAATCGGAGTTACGGATCTCCGGGAATTTAAGAAATGGTTAAGGGCCAAAAAACAGAACGCGGAAACAGAGAGAGACAGAGAGACATACCCAATCTCGAAGGGGCTCTCGCCCCTCCCACGCCATAGAGACCATGGAACAGAGGGGAAACCCTTCTCCCATCTAGGGAGAAGGTCAAGGAGGAAGAAGAAGGAGGGGGCTCTCTCCCCCTCGCTTCCGGTGGCGCCGGAACACCGCTGAGGTCATCGTCATCACCGCGATCTTCACCAACACCTCCGCCATCTTCACCAACATCTCCATCACCTTCCCCCCTCTATCTACAGTGGTCCACTCTCCCGCAACCCGTTGTACCCTCTACTTTAACATGGTGCTTTATGCTTCATATTATTATCCAATGATGTGTTGCCATCCTATGATAACTGAGTAGATTTTCGTTGTCCTATTGGTGGTTGATGAATTGCTATGATTGATTTAATTTGCTTGTGGTTATGTTGTTGTCCTTTGGTGCCCATCATATGAGCGCGCGCGTGGATCACACCATAGGGTTAGTTGTATGTTGATAGGACTATGTATTGGAGGGCAAGAGTGACAGAAGCTTCAACCTAGCATAGAAATTGATGCATACGGGATTGAAGGGGGACCAATATATCTTAATGCTATGGTTGGGTTTTACCTTAATGAACGTTAGTAGTTGCGGATACTTGCTAATAGTTCCAATCATAAGTGCATAGAATTCCAATTAAGGGATGACATGCTAGCAGTGGCCTCTCCCACATAATACTTGCTATCGGTCTAGTAAAGTAGTCAATTGCTTAAGGGACAACTTTCCAACTCCTACCACCACTTTTCCACGCTCGCTATATTTATTTTATTTCTTCTTTACTTACAACAGACCCTAGCTTTTATTTACGCTCTCTTTTTATTCTTGCAAACCTATCCAAAAACACCTACAAAGTACTTCTAGTTTCATACTTGTTCTAGGTAAAGCGAACGTTAAGCATGCGTAGAGTTGTATCGGTGGTCGATAAAACTTGAGGGAATATTTGTTCTACCTTTAGCTCCTCGTTGGGTTCGACACTCTTACTTATCGAAAACTGTTGCGATCCCCTATACTTGTGGGTTATCACACTACAAGAGCGCACCAACATGGACGCGAGTGCCCGAGTGAACTACCTCAAGAAGATGCATGAAGATACAAGGCACACCATCGAGCGCCAAGTACAACGACTCGCGACCAAGCTCAACGTCAACAAGCAACCCATGATGTTCAACATTGGAGATCTTGTGTGGCTAGACCTTCGCAAGGACCGCTTTCCAAATGAACGCAAGTCCAAACTTCTACCACGAGCCGATGGACCCTTCAAGGTGCTTGCACGCTACAACAACAACGCCTACAAGATCGATAACCTACGCAACAAGTACTCCGTGAGCAACACCTTCAACGTCAACGATCTACCTCCCTACCATGGTGATGAAGATTTCGACCCGAGGTCGGATCCTTCCCAAGGGAGGGGAGATGATGCGGAGCATCCTATGGTCATCCCCATGGACCTACTATCGTCTCACCAAGTACCAAGGGGACATATGACACAAGCATGAGCTAGAGCTCTCGAGACCGAGGTGACTTCCTTCCTTAGTGATATCACATATGATCCACTCGAGACATGGCAACTACCTAAGTCTGAAATGTTGTGCTTTGTTAGGTACCAAGAGGACCCTCCCCAATATGCACGTGAAGACGGACAAGTCCCCAAGTTCATGGACGAAGAGAACCAACGTAAGGAGTCAAGAACAACTTCCAGGACCCGGACATACGACCCTTGGAACATCACCCGCAGCAGCCGCCCTGCCGCTAAGTACCTACAGGCCCCGGACATCCGGCCACAACCCGGACATCCGGCCCAGCCCGAAGCCCGGAAATCCGGCACCCTCTATCCAGAGAGCACCGAGGCCGACCACGCCAGTCCGGACATCCGGCCCCCAGCCCGGACATCCGGCTCCTCCTGAAGGCCCGGACATCCGGTCGCGTCTGTCTGCGCACAGTAAAGGACCGAGGCCCATGTACCCCTTCGCCCACCTAGACTATATATATATACTCTTCCTCCTCCCTCTTTTTAGGGTTAGCGTTGTGATAGCTCATATGTGAGATAGAGCCTCGCTCATCCATCCGGATCTACTCCATCGCGAGGGACCGACACCTCTTCGGAGAAGATCCACCTTGGATTCAAGACCCCTAACGGGAAGACCTCAAGACTTCCTCACGGAGAAGAACCGGTTACCCTATGTACCGTCTCTTGTTGGATTTGGACCGTGTGATCTATGTGTGTACTCGGATCTAGCATATGTGTGAGCTAATCTTGTCGGTTTGAGTGATTCTCTTGTGTTTCCCTCCCGTGATTTATCCTCGTGTTCATTGTGGGATCCGCTCTTTTCATGAAAGATCGACCGTATAGGGTTCCACCCTACATCATCTGGCCTAGTGTCGCATCCATGCGCCATTTGGGCGGACACGATGGATTCCTGGCGGTAGGAGTCCGAGCGCTGCCATGCATGAGCCTCCTCCTGGGCGCGGCGGAGCACAAGTCGGACAACCATCTCCTCCTAGGGGCAGCGTGGGATGAGCTCAGGATCGACGTATCTGGAGGTGAAGGAATCAGATCCGCTGCCCGCCATGCCGGAGACGGCCGGAAGGCGCCGGAGACGAGTTTGGGTGGTGGAGGGGAGTGAAGTGAAGTGGCTAGAGTTTGATCCGGCGAACGGATGAGAAGAAATATATGTAGGGTCAGCGTGAGCCGAGTCCGACGTGACGAGCGTGCACGGATGCGCCAGGGCGCCACATATCCGCTCCATATTTAGGCCAGATATGAAGGGTGACAGTCAGAGCGGACGTTTGAGGGCCCTTTGAGATGCCTGTCTGGTAGATCGGACAGTGACCGGGCGGCCGCGCACACATATGAGGCGACTTTGAGAGGCGCCGGGTGTAGATGCTCTCATGACAACCACGTCTACTACGCACCGTTTTTCTGTTCTCGCCGTACAGTCGGCCCCAGAGGAGAGGCAGCCACAAGGTCACAACTGAAGTAGTGAATAGTCTGTGGTGCACCGAGCTCAGCCAGAGATGGCAAGAGCCACATATTCCTTCCGAAAGGAAGCAAGAAACACATGCCACTTGCGCGTGGAGAATCCCTCCGTGGAACAACCGGGCGATACGGTTGCCTGGGCCATTTTGGAAGCAACCGCTGGAGCCAAGGCCCAAGGGCGTTAACCGCAACGAGCCACCCCTGCTGTAGCTAAAAGAGAAAACTACGCCAGGGTCCACAGAAGGTAACTGCGCTGTCATGGACCCGTGGCGGGGTCCAGAACGTTGCTATCTGGAATCATTTCAGTAATCAAGAAATACTGGAGTGGTGAACATTTAAGTTTGATTGATTTGGAGGGATATTTGGCGATGAGATGAGATGAGATGAGAAGGAAATTAAGCAATCAATTGGCAGTGCCGATAATAATGGAGTAAATCATGGGCAGCGATCGAAGTAGTTAATGCCAGTACCAAACTATACTGCTAAACAAAACCAGGGGAGGGGAGGGCAGGGGAGGCGGGAGAAAGAGAGTGCATGTCGACTCGGCGGGGTCAAACCAAAACCAAAGAAGCCACCACGAGGCCGCCGCGTCGCCCCGCTCCTGCACAAGGAAAAGGAGGGTTC
Source organism: Aegilops umbellulata (assembly GCA_032464435.1). NCBI lineage: Eukaryota > Viridiplantae > Streptophyta > Magnoliopsida > Poales > Poaceae > Aegilops > Aegilops umbellulata. The sequence continues at coordinate 405,895,077 of CP136054.1, read as the reverse complement.
CTGCGATCGCTGCCAAAGGAAAAGAAGCGAACCGGTGACGCGACCCGGTTTGTTTTACCGCGCGTATTTTGGGCCACGCGGCGGGAGGGGTCGTCGCATCGCATGGTAGCTCTTGTTTAGTTAGCTGCGCTGTGCGTGCGTAGTCCTCGTGGGCTCGGGTCGCGTAGCGTAGCGTACCCTGCCATCCGCGTCCCTATCCACCCGCCCGCCCCGTCCCCATCCGCGTCCCGACCCTTCCTGGTGGTCGCATCGCCCTCGCGAGCCTCGCCTTCTCCCCCCCAGCCCAGCCGAGCCGCACCGTCTTCTTCCTCCCACGCCCAGCCCAGCCCTACCCTACCCTACCCCCCCCTTTCCGCAAGGGCCAGATAGGATTTGGTAAGGTTCTTCCTGCCGCCGCAGAAATCCTCACGGAAACCGGGGATTGGGGGCCAAGCAAGCAACCAACGAAGGGAAACACAACCCAACTCGACTCGGTTTTCTCGATTCGTTCCTGCTCGCCCCTCCCCGTTTCTCGATTTGATTTGATATTTTCGGGCGAATTTCGCTTTCACGATCGCCGGATTCCGGGGGCATCGGATTCGCGATCGGGGGCTGGGATTAGATTCTCGGCCGCGGCGTAGTAGTAATAATTTCACAAGGGGTAATCGGCGGAGCATCGGTTCCTCTAGTAGTGCTAGCTGTTTGTTCTCGTTCCGTCGGGGCCGCGATCTCGGTCGGGGGCGATGGCCGACGACGGGCTGGGCCGGTGGCGCTGCTTCTTCCGGGGCGCGGGCGTCGGCATCTGCGAGGCCATCGAGAAGGCCATCCTCGTCGCCGCCGCCGACGAGCCGCAGGAGTTCCTGCGCCGCCGCGACCGCATAGCCGAGCGCCTCTTCAACGCGCTCCTCGCCCGCCCCCCCTCCTGCCACGGCTGCACCGCCAGCACCGGCTCCGCGCCCCCCGCCACGCCCGCCGTCGCCGAGGACAAGGGCAGCGTGCGCCGCGTCCCCGACAAGGACTGCAAGGTCGACAGCAGCAGCCTCGGCGCGCCCGGGGGCGGGGCGCTCGGCGGCGGCATCAGCGAGGATGACGACTCCGACTCTGAGGACGACGAGCGCCTCCGCCGCGCCGCCGCCAGCAACTACGGCCACAACTATGACGACGACAACGACGACGAGGAGGAGGAGGAGCAGGACGCGGCCGCACCGGCGGAGGAGGACCACCACGCTGAGGATGACGACCCGGAGGCCGAGGAGCTGGAGGCCCTCACCAACGAGATCGATGAGGAGTCACAGATCGTTGGGGAGGTCCTCCGCATCAAGGAGCTCCTCCTGCACAAGCAAGACCATGTATGTACTCCTATATGTGCAATTCTTCCATTCATTGCTAAACCTGTTATTTGTCAACTCCAGTGAGCACTTTACATTAATTCTGAACTAAAACACAAACGGTGTCTTGCAGTCGGATGCTACTCTGTTCGACTCACTTAGGAGGCTGCAGCTGATGCAATTGTCCGTCTCCACGCTTAAGGTACCTATTTTGCATACCGCATATGAGATGTCTGGTTTTGTTGCTATTTGGTTTGCTTATCTTTGGGGCTGTTCATCGTAGGCTACTGAGATTGGGAGGGCTGTTAATGGCCTTCGGAAGCACAACTCGCAGCAGATTCGTCACCTCGCCCTAGCTCTCATTCAGTAAGCTTCATGAACTTTTATCTAGTTTGGCTTTATAGAACTAGTTCATGCTTGAATTTTAAGAGTTCAGTGAGGCAAATTGCTTCTCTCATGTTCCGTAAAGATTTTTACTAGTACCAGTCCATCTGCACTGCTACATAGTCACCATTTACCTCTGTTCACCATCCCAAAGAAAAATGAGAAAATTACCTTGTTAGCACGAGTCCAAAGCAAAATCTTGTAAACTATTGTTGACATCTTCAGTTGCTTTTTGTGTTTCCAGGGATTGGAAAACTTTGGTTGATGAGTGGGTCAGTACTACCAACGTTGCCCTTGCAGGTAAAGGATCTGAATTTGTTCAATGTTACATTATTTCATCGATCAGTTTCAGAGTTAATTCTGAGTGAATGAATGCTCAGTTGCAAGCCTCTTAGCTTACTATTATTCCTGCTTCTACCTGTAGATAACTCCCCAGGAACTTCAAACCCTTCTGTTGTGGATGATGATGATGAAGAAGAAGGCCTTCCTTCTCCACCTTTGGATGAAGGAGCATTCTTTGCACCTGAGACTACTGCCATTCAACTCTCTGAGGTACTAATATATCCACTTTTGCTATCTGAATGCGCTGAACAATAAGCTAATTAATTTCCATTGTTATTTTGCCTGTTTGCCTTTGCAACCTGAAGTTCTTTGATGAAATGGATGAGGATGGAAGTGAGTACAACTACCCAAATTGCTAAGTTTTCCCTTGCTATGCTAGCACTCCATAGATTGTGTGATAACTAACATTATATTATGACAGACTTGAGACACAACAATGATGCTCGCCTTGGAAACAAGAGGGAAAACAATGGCAGGAGGCCTGCAAACCATTCAACTGTGTCAAAACCAGAACTTACTCGACCTGTTGGAACTGTTGAAAGAGATCAGTTTAGGAGGCCAGAATTGACAAGGCAAGAACCACCAATGAGGCATACAAACCAGCAAAAACCTCAAGGTTCAAATTTGCAAGCCAAGCCCCAAGGCATGCTCAACAAGCAATCCAGGCCCCTGAGTTCTGATTCTGGATCAATGAGACCAATGAAGGCAGCTACTCAACAGAAGCCCATCGGTGAGATGAAGTACAAACAGACTCAGGAACACTTCGGTGTCGAAAGAAAACCTGCAATGGGTCATGTGGATGTAAGTATCACATGTTACTGAGACTTAAGCTATGATGATGCTTAAGATCTCATAACTTATATCTATCCTTTGACTCCAGAAATCAAGGCTTCGTGCACAGCCTTCATCAGGAGTCAGGTTAGAGTCGGCAAAGCCAAAGACCCAGGATGGCTTGGAAAACAACGTAAGGTTGGAAGTAGCCAAGCGTAGGCTCCAGGAACGTTACCAGGAAGCTGAAAATGGTTCGTGTTGTCTTTTTAATGCAATATTTTCCTTTATCACATATATGATCTTGTGGTTTACCTAACTGTACTCTTCAATCCGCCACAGCAAAGAAGCAGCGCACGATACAAGTAATGGAGCTGGGTGACATACCAAAGCCTAAGAGTAACACCAGGCAACCTATGGTGAAGTCAAGGAATAACATTAGAAGTAGGGTACTTGGCCGGCGCTGATTCTTGTGTGATGTTTTACTTCACCTGATGAATTTGTCGCCATGTCTGAGCTGGTCCAAAAGGAAGCAGCTGAACTTGGTTGCCAGGACCAAAAACCATATTTTTGAACATAAACACCTTCTTCGCCTCTGATGGAGAGTTATCCTTGAAGTTGCGAGAGTCGCGCTGGATGCAATAAGTTGAGCCTTTGCTTTGCATGCATTCTCCGCTCTTGCGTTGGGAGCTCGGGAGAGTTTAGTCATGTCTTGATAATCTGAGAGTGGACATGTAGTTCATCCTGTATCGGCTGGTTAATTTTTCTTCCACTTTACTTGGGAAGGAAGCTGTAGATACTCAGATAGAATAATTATCAATATTCTCGGTACATTTTACATGAGTTTATTCCGTGGGACATTCTTGGCATATTCCTTGCTCCTTTGCGAGCCTGGACTAATTATGATCCGGTGGCTGGCCTACTTGCTCCTCACATGCAAGCTTAGGTCAGCCTTTGCACCAACCATCCTCTCCAATGGTGGTAATGTGTTTGTTTGGTCATGATCAGACTTTTGCATTCTTGCTGCTCGTAAGAGTAGTGTCAGTGTCAACTGTCTGTACGCACTGCAAATGCAAGGTGGTTGCAAATTTCTAAGTTATCCACGGGGAAATTGCTTAGTTGTATGGAAAAGATGGGAGCAAAAAAGTGATGAAGATGTGCATTGCCGTTTGGGATAGCGTGGATTCCACCAGCGTAGTGGTCAGTCAGTACGGGCAGTAGCGTGAGCAGACAACCAAGAAAGCTCGCGCACCATTTATTCCTACTTTCTTCTTATCCGTTGTTGCATGTTCCAACTTCCATTGAAGATCTTTTTTCTTTTCTTTAGTTCGGTATAGAAGCAAGCAAAGACTTGTGACTTGTGAGCCGGCCATTGTAGGAGTCTGGTCTGGCAAATAGCTCGGTCAGCGTTACCAGCTATACTACTAAATATCCCTGGTGGTTCAAGCTAAGACCAACAACCTTCCAGGCAAGACTCGTACTATTATCGTCTTGGCACATGCTGTGAACTTGGCAGCGAAACATGGTCTTTGCGGAAATAGCAGGGGATCGTCCGGGAAAGCCACGTGAAAAGAAAAGAATTTAGGTGCACGAAGCAAACGAACAAATCGTCGTCGCCGTGTGCCAGGGATGCGTGCAGGGGCACTCACCAGACACACGAGGCCAACATCTATCTACACGGATGCTGTCGCACGTAGCAATCGGTCCGTGTCCCACGCCAGCCGATCTGCGATCAATCTCCTTCGCTGTTGCTTGGAGTTCATTCCCCACTGTGCTTCGCATGTGCGGTTCGGTTGGGCGCACCCTTTCTTTGACCCCTTCTTCCAAATCAAAGACGGACGGTGGTGTGCCGCACGGCACAAAAGTCTCTCCCACCTTCCAATCAGTCCACCGTACCGCCTCGGATTTGCTCGCGATGGTGGGCTCAGCCCGAGCTGACGACGACGCCTGCCCTCACCGTCGTCTTTTAATTGGTGCCGGTTGTTAAACAAGTTCGAAGGGGGGCTCGGGGTTATCGACCGGCCGATATGCGCATTGCTGAATGCTCTGGAATTCCACGGAAAAAAATAAGTGTGCGCGCACAGTTGTGTGATGGTGAAGGGATTTGCCAGTAATCTAAGGAACTGCGACGTAGGAGTACAATTTTTTTGTGCTGGTACGAGAAAAGATGAGAGAAATGCGAGGCTGGTATCACTGGATATTTTCCCTCGGTTGTGACTCGGAGAAGCACTCTCTACGATCAGCGCTGGGGGGAGTGTGGTGGCACGTCACGTGCTTGCTACACCGGTAGGTTGATTCTGTTTGTTGGATGGAGCATCTGATCTGATGGTGAGATCGGGCTAAGCTTGGAAAAGTCGGGCTTGTTAGGGATCGGGTGCTGCGAGCCACGGTCTTTAAAACAGCGGCGCCTAGAATGGAACCGTTCGAGGCGGTTTGGTACCAGCAACGAAGATTACTGGTAGTAGTACTACCCTCCAAAGGCGGCAAAATTTCGTGTTTTTGACCCTTTTACCATATAAAATCAAGATCTGACCCTGGTCTGCATTTTTTTTCGAGATTTGACCCTTTTATCTACCGCCGGGCTCCACGAAGGTAGGTCTGTGCAAGCTACCGCCAGAGCCCACAGCGGTAGGCTCTGTAATCCTACCGCTGTAGTCTCTGGCGGTAGGAGCTGAAACCTTATATGCCCGCGCGGCCGGCTCGTGGGGCCCACCCACCAACCCGCCCCCATCTTCTTTTCCCCACCCCCAGCCGCGGGGCACCGCAAGAACAGAGAGCACAAACTCTCTCTCATCCCCTCCACTCCCCCCTCCGATCTTCTTCGTTTGGCCACCATTTTTGCGGATCGAGATGGCTTCGAAACGGGAAAAGTAAGCTCTCTCAATCCCTTCAATTAGTTCTACTCGAAACGCTTTCGATTTGATGCATTATTTGGTGCAAATAAACCTATCTTTTTACTTTGTTTTTATCCTAGGATTGCTTAGGTTGATTATATATGATGTATATAGTTGAATATGAACTCTAATAACTAGTTGTGGAGATTATGTGTAGTTTTGATATGAACCCTAGTTCATCACGAAGGTAGTTGGAGATTAACATTATTTTTGAACAAGTGGTGATGTGATTGATGTTGGAGGGATTGTAAGTAGTTGCTTACATGTGATTGAATTATGTATATGCATTTTTTTGAACGAATGGTCATATGATGGATTTTGATGAATAATGTATATGCAATTTTCTAATTGTTTCAATATACGATAAATGATGAATGTTGGTGAATAATGTATTTACATTGATCATTTATATTGGTTGAATATATGATAAATGATGAATGTTGGTTGAATATGATTCATTTATATTTGGACTTGATATGTTCATGTTTGTTCAAAATGATACAAGTTGGTTGAAAATGACATCATTTCTAATTGTTTAATTGTTATAGGCGGCCACCCCTTGCGCCAAAAATTGGCGTGAAGTACACGATGCTTGATCATGTTTTCGACAACGGTCACCGCGCCCGTTTTATGGAGAACGGAGTGGTAATGTCTATCGTCAATTTGATGTATTGTTTATTATGACAAAATTAGTTACTAATAATTTCGTTTACATTCTGACAGATGCTCCCCCCATTGCGGATGAGGGGCCACACGAAGGCCGTGCAGATGCAGTACGACGAGCGCTACACTCCGTACTTCAGGAGAGCACGGATGTTGGGTTTCGTTCTTCAGTTCAAAAGACAGCCGCCGACGCTCATGCACTCGGCTCTTACGGCATTGATCGACCGATGGCGCCCCGAGACGCACAGTTTCCATCTCACCTGTGGTGAGATGACAGTGACTCTCGAGGACTTCGGCATGACCGCGGCCCTGCCCATCGAGGGCCATGCTCTGACTGGGCGAGTGGAGAGGGCCAACTAGCAGGAGAGGGTGATCGCCCTGATCGGCGACTGCCCTCCCATCAAGGGGAATAGAACATCCGGTGTGCGGCTCAAGTGGCTCCTGGAGAACCGGTCCGTTTGCCCGCAAGATGCCGGTCAGCGGACCGTGGAGCAGTACGCGATGGCCTATTTGTGGTACCTTCTGACGGAGGTCGTCTTTCCAGACTGCTCGGGGGGTTGCGCCCTATGGATGTATCTCGGCTTCCTGGAGGACTGGGATGCGGGGTACAGCTGGGGTCCGCCGGCCTAGCTTACCTATACCGCTCGGTAAGATAAATATCTCAATACTCGTTTTTCGATCTACGTATGCTGTTTGAGGTCGTGCTATATGATCATGATCACTTCATGTTTGCAGCTGGATGACGCGACGCAGAGGACCGAAGAGACCTTCGGCGTGTGTGGATTTGTTTGGGCCCTTTCAATTTGGATGTGGGAGCGGTTACCGGTCGGCCGTCCAGAGAGAGTTCGCTCGCGTGCATGGACGGATTATGGTGAAGAAGGAGACAGTGCTCGGTACCCGACCGTCGCTTACGCCTGGGACAAGGTGAAGGTCTACACGGGCAAGGCCACTACCCTGTATAAGCTCTTCAGCAACGAGCTGGACAACCTATCAGATTTCCAGGTATACCAAGTAGCTTATCAATCGTTCCACAACTTTCATTCTTCTTAACGATCCTTCTGTAGGTGAACTGGTTTCCGTACCTTGACCGAGCATGGGGCTTCGAGCTCAACTCGATGTGCAAGGAGGATCGGCTTGCCTGGCGGTGCATTGTTCCCTTGATATGTGTGTATGCCGTCGAGTGGCACTTACCATAGCGTGTGGCCACACAGTTTAGGATCTTGCAACATACCCCACCGGGTAAACCCACAGACACCGGCGGCTCCGACCTTCACTGGTGAGGACATTGTTCTTTACTTGATGTGTTTTCGTTTATGTTTGACGTTGTCATGACGTCCGTTGCTTCCTATGCCTTGTAAGAAGAGTAGAAGAATTGTCAGTCCATCACAGACTTGGGGCACGAGCACCAGGAGTACGTGAAAAAGTGGGACGAGAGAAGGTATCGCAAAGACAGCGAGAGGAGAGTGGTTCACCGGGACACCTACCGTGAACGCCACCTGAAGTGGTATGACGATGGTGTCAAGTACCGTGTACGCCTGAGGCCGCAGTGGACGGAAGACGATATCGCCGAATTGGAGGAGGATGACAGCGAGGACGAAGCTTACCGTGGCCGGCTCAGAGATCTCGAAGGTGATTTCAGGGAGTATGCACCCCTGATGAATAGAGTGGTAAGTGGTGTTCTCATTTGTTTTGAGCCATGAACGGTTTTGAGCCTTTAACATATTGGTTACATGTGCAGACTTCAGAGCTCAACAGAAGCATTATTGATGGCTCGAACGCGCTTTCCTATGAAGCCGGAACCGTGGAATCTAACACCAAAATGAGGGATACAATGAAGGTAACATCGAGCTCCTTAGCCATGTTATACTATTGCAGAAGCTTGAGTTGATCCTTATTATGTTTTTGGTTGTTCACTATTGCAGAAGTTCATCACCCGTTGTCGTAAGATAGTGGGTATGCTTGGGTGCGCTCACGCGACCAACGTCCATGATCCTGCTCATGGAGGGTCCGTGCGTGCCATTGCTTCATCAAGCCACGCCGGCGGAGCTTCCTCTACTCATATTGCCTCGTCATCCCGCGTTGTTGAGCAGCAAGAGGAAGAAGAAACAGAGGACGGCGAAGAAGAGGAGGAGGAGGACGCAGAGGAGGAGGACGCAGAAGAAGAGGAGGAGGAGGACGCAGAGGAGTACGACGACAATGACGGGCCTCAACCGACGCAGCCAAGCCAGGGGAAGAGGGTATCTCATACACACCAGGATATTTTGAGCCCATCCCCGTTTCAGAAACCGGTTCCACGTCGTCGCACGAAGAAGCCGGCAAAACCCGCTCGAAGAGAAATGACGACCATACCGCTAAGAGGAGCAGGAGCAAGTGACCACTCGTGTTGGTGATGTCGTTTAGTGCAACTAGTTGTGAGCAAGAACTTGTATGCTATGCTAGTGATGTCTATTTGGTACTTTCAAGCTTTGTTGGTGATGTCGAATTGCTACTTTCAAACTATGTTCAAACAATTTGAAATGTTAATTTGCTATCTACAATGTGTGCGATCATCTTATTTTGAATTATAAACAATATTTGTTGTGATGTTTATTTATTTTCGATTGATAAGACAAAGAACCAGTTTAGAAGTTAACTGGCACATACCCTACCGCCGAATGGGACGGCGATAGGTGCAGACAGCCTACCGCCAGGACCTTTGGCGGTAGGTTGTGGTACCCTACCGCCAGCGGAAACGCCTTCTTCGTCACAGAACAGAAGGCATGTGTAGGACCCTACCGCCAAGGAACGTGGCGGTAGGTTGGGGTACCCTACCGCCAGCGGAAACGCCATCTTTGTCACAGTACCGAAGGCACAGCCTACGGCACTACCGCCGAGCCTTCTGGCGGTACCTTAGCTGGACTACCGCCACGTCCTGTGGCGGTAAGACCGTTACGCCACGTGGCCTCACACAACGGGGCTCACGGCGGCCGCCGTTAACCTACCGCCGCTCCCTGTGGCGGTAGCCTGTACAAGCCTACCGCCATGATCTACGGCGGTAGCGAAAGGGTTAAATCTCAAAAAAAAGTGCAGACCAGGGTCAAATCTCGATTTTATACGACAAAAGGGTCAAAACACGAAATTTGGCCTCCAAAGGCCCTGCATCTGAGCAGCCGACGTGACACAGCATAGGAGACCACGTACACCTTAACGTGTGGCCTCTTCTGTCAGCATCCAAGTCTCAACCAGACCTACATCTGAAGCCTGTCGACACCTTCAGTTAAATCGCATCACGCTTCCAGCCGAGTTACCAAGCTCCAACAGCGGGTAGCAAGGGATCTCATCCAACGGCTATAGTCCATCGCTTTAGTTATCCTCTAGCGTTTCGCTTGCCGTTTTTCCTTTTTAGCAAAAGAGGGTTTCCCCTCCGATTTTCATTAGAGAAACCATCAAGCATCCGACAGGTTACTGTTATCCAACCCTATTATAACCCAACATAGTTCTACGCGAAAGACAAGCATGAAAATATATCGGGGCCACTGCCTAGCAACAGGCACTAGATCGAATCTAAGATATTACAAGCTCCAGATGAGCAGCGCACCAAGTATTCATTATCCTGATCCGAGTCACCAAAAGAAGCTTCCTTCACTGCTGAATTCGAAGCACACCAAAACGCCATCCTTGCGCCGCCTTGTACACATCACTTGCTACTTGCTCGATGAGTCGTACTCCCAACATCAACATTCTTTCCTCTGGGTCCTTTCTCTACAAAATAGTCCAATCAGAAATCCAACCACACATCATTTTTACAATCCCCATTGGGTCACTTATCTTTTTTTCTATCAAAGACAATGTCATTTCTGCATTTCCAGATTGCCCATAAAAGAGCTGAAGTGCCAACCAAGATCAACTTCTTGTTATCTGTCTGGATTTTTTAGCCAATTCCCAAGACAATCATTAAGATCTCTAGGAGTATGTTTTAGATCAAAAGCACATCTAACTAAAGCCCAAATTAATCTCGCCACAGAACATGAAAAGAATAAGTGACCAATTGTTTCATATTTACCACACAACACATAATGTTTATCTCCCTTCCATCCTCTCCTTAATAGGTTATCTCTAGTAAGGATACCTTTCCAAGCAAGAAGCCACAGAAAGAACTTGATTTTGGCAGGGACATTAGTTTTCCACAGGAATTTCCTAGGGAACCTCACATCAGTTCTAACCAGATGCATGTATAATGATTTGACAGAGATTCTATATGCAGTCAGCATCCACATAGGTTTATCATTCCCTCCATACATCAAGACCTCCTCACATCTCCCTCTCAGACTATTCCAAAGTTGTTCAATGTCTCCAAAAAGAGAACTCCTGAAAGTGAAGCCACCCCAACCTTTATCAATAGCTTCTCTAACTGAAATCCCATGGTCATAGCCAATATAGAATAGAGAGGGATAGGCCTCTTTAAGAGGTTTACCTCCTACCCACCAGTCTTCCCAAAACTTGGTATTTTTCTCATCCCCAATTTTTTCTTAAAATGGGGGTAGAAGTACTTCTTGACTTTAAGAATGTTAGACCAAAATTGGGAGTCTCCATTTCTATGTTCAACCCCAAATAGACATTTGTTTTTAACATATTTTTCCTTAATAATCCCCTGCCAGAAACCATCTTCATTCTCCAATGTCCACAACCACTTAGCTGACAAAGCAATGTTAAACATTTCTAGGTTTGTAATCCCCAAGCCCCCTTGCTGTTTTGGAAGACAACAGGATTTCCAGTTCACCAGGTGGTATTTCTTTTTATCTTCCTCAGCTTGCCATACCATCCTGAAGGAAATATGCCCTAGAGGCAATAATAAAGTTATTATTTATTTTCTTATATCATGACAAATGTTTATTATTCATGCTAGAATTGTATTAACCGGAATCATAATACATGTGTGAATACATAGACAAACAGATGGGCACTAGTATGCCTCTACTTGACTAGCTCGTTGATGAAAGATGGTTATGTTTCCTAGCCATTGACATGAGTTGTCATTTGATTAACGGGATCACATCATTAGGAGAATGATGTGATTGACTTGACTCATTCCGTTAGCTTAGCACACGATCGTTTAGTATTCTGCTATTGCTTTCTTCATGACTTATACATGTTCCTATGACTATGAGATTATGCAACTCCCGTTTACCGGAGGAACACTTTGTGTGCTACCAAACATCACAACGTAACTGGGTGATTATAAAGGTGCTCTACAGGTGTCTCCGAAGGTACTTGTTGGGTTGGCGTATTTCGAGATTAGGATTTGTCACTCCGATTGTCGGAGAGGTATCTCTGGGCCCTCTCGGTAATGCACATCACTTAAAGCCTTGCAAGCATTGCAACTAATGAGTTAGTTGAGGGATGATGTATTATGGAACGAGTAAAGAGACTTGCCAGTAATGAGATTGAACTAGGTATTGAGATACCGACGATCGAATCTCGGGCAAGTAACATACCGATGACAAAGGGAACAACGCATGTTGTTATGCGGTCTGACCGATAAAGATCTTCATAGAATATGTGGGAGCCAATATGAGCATCCAGGTTTCGCTATTGGTTATTGACCCGAGACGTGTCTCGGTCATGTCTACATAGTTCTCGAACCCGTAGGGTCCGCACGCTTAATATTTCGATGACAGTTGTATTATGAGTTTATATGTTTTGATGTACCGAAGGTTGTTCGGAGTCCCGGATGTGATCACGGACATGACGAGGAGTCTCGAAATGGTCGAGACATAAATATTGATATATTGGAAGCCTATGTTTGGATATCGGAAGTGTTCCGGGTAAAATCGAGATTTTACCGGAGTACTGGGGTTACCGGAACCCCCCCGGGGGCTTATTGGGCCTTAGTGGAAATAGAGGGCAGCAAGGAGAGTGTGGGGTGCCCCCCCCAAGGCCCAAACCGAATTGGGTTTAGGGAAAAGGGGGCCGACCCCCTCTTTCCTTCCCCTCCTCTCCCTTTCCTCCCCCCTCTCCTACTCCTACTAGGAATAGGAGGAGTCCTACTCCTAGTGGGAGTAGGACCCCTCCTTGGCGCGCCTCTCCCTGGCCAGCCACCTCCTCCTCCCTTGCTCCTTTATATACGGGGGCAGGGGGCACCCCATAGACACAAGAATTGATCTCTTGATCTCTTAGCCGTGTGCGGTGCCCCCTCCACCATATTCCACCTTGATAATATCGTAGCAGTGCTTAGGCGAAGCCCTGCGTCGGTGGAACATCATCATTGTCACCACACCGCCGTGCTGACGAAACTCTCGCTCAACACTCGGCTGGATCGGAGTTCGAGGGACGTCATCGGGCTGAACGTGTGCTGAACTCGGAGGTGCCGTGTGTTTGGTACTTGATCGGTCGGATCGTGAAGACGTACGACTACATCAACCGCGTTGTGCTAACGCTTCCGCTTTCGATCTACGAGGGTACGTGGACAACACTCTCCCCTCTCGTTGCTATGCATCACCATGATCTTGCGTGTGCGTAGGATTTTTTTTAAATTACTATGTTCCCCAACAGTGGCATCCGAGCCAGGTTTTATGCGTAGATGTTATATGCACGAGTAGAACACAAGTGAGTTGTGGGCGATACAAGTCATACTGCTTACCAGCATGTCACACTTTGGTTCGGCGGTATTGTTGGATGAAGCGGCCCGGACCGACATTATGCGTACGCTTACGCGAGACTGGTTCTACCGACGTGCTTTGCACATAGGTGGCTGGCGGGTGTTAGTTTCTCCAACTTTAGTTGAACCGAGTGTGGCTACGCCCGGTCCTTGCAAAGGTTAAAACAACACCAACTTGACAAACTATCGTTGTGGTTTTGATACGTAGGTAAGAACGGTTCTTGCTAAGCCCAGTAGCGGCCACGTAAAACTTGCAACAATAAAGTAGAGGACGTCTAACTTGTTTTTGTAGGGCATGTTGTGATGTGATATGGTCAAGACATGATGCTAAATTTTATTGTATGAGATGATCATGTTTTGTAACCGAGCTATCGGCAACTGGCAGGAGCCATATGGTTGTCGCTTTATTGTATGCAATGCAATCGCCCTGTAATGCTTTACTTTATCACTAAGCGGTAGCGATAGTCATAGAAGCGTAAGATTGGCGAGATGACAATGATGCTACGATGGAGATCAAGGTGTCGCGCGGTGACGATGGTGATCATGACGGTGCTTCAGAGATGGAGATCATAAGCACAAGATGATGACGGCCATATCATATCACTTATATTGATTGCACGTGATGTTTATCTTTTATGCATCTTATCTTGCTTTGATTGACGGTAGCATTATAAGATGATCTCTCACTAAATTTCAAGATAAAACTGTTCTCCCTGAGTATGCACCGTTGCCAATGTTCGTCGTGCCCAGACACCACGTGATGATCGGGTGTGATAAGCTCTACGTCCATCTACAACGGGTGCAAGCCAGTTTTGCACACGCAAAATACTCAGGTTAAACTTGATGAGCCTAGCATATGCAGATATGGCCTCGGAACACTGAGACTGAAAGGTCGAGCATGAATCATATAGTAGATATGATCAACATAGTGATGTTCACCATTGAAAACTACTCCATTTCACGTGATGATCGGTTATGGTTTAGTTGATTTGGATCACGTGATCACCTAGAGGATTAGAGAGATATCTTTCTAAGTGGGAGTTCTTAAGTAATATGATTAATTGAACTTAAATTTATCATGAACTTAGTCCTCGTAGTATTAGCATATCTATGTTGTAGATCAATAGCTCGCGTTTAGCTCCCAGTTTTATTTTTGATATGTTCCTAGAGAAAACTAAGTTGAAAGATGTTAGTAGCAATGATGCGGATTGGATATGTGATTTGAGGTTTATCCTCATTGCTGCACAGAAGAATTGTGTCCTTGATGCACCGATAGATGACAGACCTATTGCAGGAGCAGATGCAGATGTTATGAACGTTTGGCTAGCTCAATATGATGACTACTTGATAGTTTAGTGCACCATGCTTAACGGCTTAGAATCGGGACTTCAAAGACGTTTTGAACGTCATGGACCATATGAGATGTTCCAGGAGTTGAAGTTAATATTTCAAGAAAATACCCAAGTTGAGAGATATGAAGTCTCCAACAAGTTCTATAGCTAAAAAGATGGAGGAGAATAGCTCAAGCAGTGAGCATGTGCTCAGATTGCCTGGGTACTACAATCACTTGAATCAAGTGGGAGTTAATCTTCCAGATAAGATAGTGATTGACAGAGTTCTAGTCACTATCACCAAGTTACTAGAACTTCGTGATGAACTATAATATGCAAGGGATAACGGAAACGATTCCCAAGCTCTTCGTGATGCTGAAATCGACGAAGGTAGAAATCAAGAAAAACATCAAGTGTTGATGGTTGACAAGACCACTAGTTTCAAGAAAAGGGCAAAGGGAAGAAGGGGAACTTCAAGAAGAATGGCAAGCGAGTTGCTGCTCAAGTGGAGAAGCCCATGTCTGGACCTAAGCCTGAGACTGAGTGCTTCTACTGCAAAGGAACTGGTCACTAGAAGCGGAACTACCCCAAGTATTTGGCGGATAAGAAGGATAGTAAAGTGAACAAAGGTATATTTGATATACAGATTATTGATGTGTATTTTACTAGTGTTCGTAGCAACCCGTCGGTATTTGATACTGGTTCTGTTGCTAAGAGCAGTAACTCGAAACGGGAGTTGCATAATGAACAGAAACTAGTTAAGGATGAAGTGACAATGTGTATTGGAAGTGGTTCCAAGATTGATATGATCATCATCGCACACTCCCTATCTTTCGGGATTAGTGTTGAACCTAAATAAGTGTTATTTGGTGTTTGCGTTGAGCATGAATATGATTTGATCATGTTTATTGCAATATGGTTATTCATTTAAGTTAGAGAATAATTGCTGTTCTATTTACATGAATAAAACCTTATATGGTTACACACCCAATGAAAATGGTTCGTTGAATCTCGATCGTAGTGATACACATATTCATAATATTGAAGCCAAAAGATGCAAAGTTAATAATGATAGTGCAACTTATTTGTGGCACTGCCATTTAGGTCATATTGGTGTAAAGCGCATGAAGAAACTCCATGCTGATGGGCTTTTTGAATCACTTGATGCTTGCGAACCATGCCTCATGGGCAAAATGACTAAAACTCCGTTCTCCGGAACAACGGAGCAAGCAACTGACTTATTGGATATAATACATACTGATGTATGCGGTCCGATGAGTGTTGAGGCTTGCCGAGGGTATTGTTATTTTCTCACCTTCACAGATGATTCAAGCAGATATGAGTATATCTACTTGATGAAACATAAGTCTGAAACATTTGAAAAGTTCATATAATTTCAGAGTGAAGTGGAAAATCATCATAACAAGAAAATAAAGTTTCTACGATCTGATTATAGAGGAGAATATTTGAGTTACGAGTTTGGTCTTCAATTAAAACAATGTGGAATAGTTTCACAAATTCGTGCCACCTGGAACACCACAGCATAATGGTGTGTCCGAACATCGTAACCGAACTTTATTAGATATGGTGCAATCTATGATGTCTCTTATCGATTTACCACTATCATTTTGGGGTTATGCATTAGAGACAGCTGCATTCACGTTAAATAGGGCACCATCTTAATCCGTTGAGACAACACCTTATGAACTTTGGTTTGGCAAGAAACCAAAAGTTGTCGTTTCTTAAAGTTTGGGGTTGCGATGCTTATGTGAAAAAGTTTCATCCTGATAAGCTCAAACCCAAATCGGAGAAATGTGTCTTCATAGGATACCCAAAGGAGACAGTTGGGTACACCTTCTATCACAGATCCTAAGACAAGACATTCGTTGCTAAGAATGGATCCTTTCTAGAGAAGGAGTTTCTCTCGAAAGAAGTGAGTGGGAGGAAAGTAGAACTTGATGAGGTAACTGTACCTGCTCCCTTATTGGAAAGTAGTTCATTCGTAGAAATCTGTTCCTGTGACTACTACACCAATTAGTGAGGAAGCTAATGATGATGATCATGTAACTTCAGATCAAGTTACTACCGAACCTCATAGGTCAACCAGAGTGAGATCCGCACCAGAGTGGTACGGTAATCCTGTTCTGGAGGTCATGTTACTTGACCATGACGAACCTACGAACTACGAGGAAGCGATGATGAGCCCAGTTTCCGCAAAATGGCCCGAGGCCATGAAATCTGAGATGGGATCCATGTATGAGAACAAAGTATGGAGTGATTGACTTGCCCAATGATCGGCGAGTCATTGATATTAAATGGATCTTCAAGAGGAAGACAGACGCTGATAGTAGTGTTACTATCTACAAATCTAGAATTGTCGCAAAAGGTTTTCGACAAGTTCAAGGTGTTGACTACAATGAGAGTTTCTCACTCGTATCTATGCTTAAGTCTGTCCGAATCATGTTAGCAATTGCCGCATTTTATGAAATCTGGCAAATGGATAAACAAAATTGCATTCCTTAATGGATTTATTAAAGAAGAGTTGTATATGATGCAACCAAAAGGTTTTGTCAATCCTAAAGGTGCTAAGAAAATATGCAAGCTCCAGCGATCCATCTATGGACTGGTGCAAGCATCTCGGAGTTGGAATATACACTTTGATAAGTTGATCAAAGCATATAGTTTTATATAGACTTGCGGTGAAGCCTGTATTTACAAGAAAGTGAGTGGGAGCACTACAACATTTCTGATAAGTATATGTGAATGACATATTGTTGATCAGAAATAATGTAGAATTATTCTGCAAAGCATAAAGGAGTGTTTGAAAGGAGTTTTTCAAAGAAAGACCTCAGTGAAGCTGCTTACATATTGAGCATCAAGATCTATAGAGATAGATCAAGACGCTTGATAAGTTTTTTCAATGAGTACATACCTTGACAAGATTTTGAAGTAGTTCAAAATGGAACAGTCAAAGAAAGAGTTCTTGCATGTGTTACAAGGTATGAAATTGAGTAAGACTCAAAGCCCGACCACGGTAGAAGATAGAAAGAGAATGAAAGTCATTCCCTATGCCTCAGCCATAGGTTATATTAAGTATGCCATGCTGTGTACCAGATCTATTGCATACCCTACCACTGAGTTTGGCAAGGGAGTACAATAGTGATCTAGGAGTAGGTCACTGGACATCGGTCAAAATTATCCTTAGTGGAATAAGGATATGTTTCTCGATTATGGAAGTGACAAAAGGTTCATCGTAAAGGGTTACGTCGATGCAAGTTTTGACACTAATCTAGATGACTCTAAGTCTCGGTCTAGATACATATTGAAAGTGGGAGCAATTAGCTAGAGTAGCTCCGTGCAGAGCATTGTAGACATAGAAATTTGCAAAATACTTACGGATCTGAATGTGACAGACCCGTTGACTAAAATTATCTCACAATCACACCTTAGTACTCTTTGGGTGTTAATCACATAGCGATGTGAACTAGATTACTGACTCTAGTAAACCCTTTGGGTGTTGGTCACATGTCGATGTGAACTATGGGTGTTAACCACATAAAGATGTGAACTATTGATGTTAAATCACATGGCGATGTGAAGTAGATTATTGACTCTAGTGCAAGTGGGAGACTGAAGAAAATATGCCCTAGAGGCAATAATAAAGTTATTATTTATTTCCTTATATCATGATAAATGTTTATTATTCATGCTAGAATTGTATTAACCGGAAACATAATACATGTGTGAATACATAGACAAACAGTGTCACTAGTATGCCTCTACTTGACTAGCTCGTTGATCAAAGATGGTTATGTTTCCTAGCCATTGACATGAGTTGTCATTTGATTAACGGGATCACATCATTAGGAGAATGATGTGATTGACTTGACCCATTCCGTTAGCTTAGCACACGACCGTTTAAGATTCTGCTATTGCTTTCTTCATGACTTATACATGTTCCTATGACTATGAGATTATGCAACTCCCATTTATCGGAGGAACACTTTGTGTGCTACCAAACATCACAACGTAACTGGGAGATTATAAAGGTGCTCTACAGGTGTCTCCGAAGGTACTTGTTGGGTTGGCGTATTTCAAGATTAGGATTTGTCACTCCGATTGTCGGAGAGGTATCTCTGGGTCCTCTCGGTAATGCACATCACTTAAAGCCTTGCAAGCATTGCAACTAATGAGTTAGTTGCGGGATGATGTATTACAGAACGAGTAAAGAGACTTGCTGGTAACGAGATTGAACTAGGTATTGAGATACCGACGATCGAATCTCGGGCTAGTAACATACCGATGACAAAGGGAACAACGTATGTTGTTATGCGGTCTAACCGATAAAGATCTTCGTAGAATATGTGGGAGCCAATATGAGCATCTAGGTTCCGCTATTGGTTATTGACCGGAGACGTGTCTCGGTCATGTCTACATAGTTCTCGAACCCGTAGGGTCTGCATGCTTAACGTTTCGATGATAGTTATATTATGAGTTTATACGTTTTGATATACCGAAGGTAGTTCGAAGTCCCGGATGTGATCACGGACATGACGAGGAGTCTCGAAATGGTCGAGACATAAAGATTGATATATTTGAAGCCTATATTTGGATATCGGAAGTCTTCCGAGTGAAATCGAGATTTTACCGGAGTACCGGGGGTTACCGGAACCCCCCGGGGGCTTAATGGGCCTACATGGGCCTTAGTGGAAATAGAGGGCAGCAAGGAGAGTGTGGGGCGCGCCCCCCAAGGACCAAACCGAATTGGTTTAGGGCAAAGGGGGCCGGCCCCCTCTTTCCTTCCCCCTCTCCTACTCCTACTAGGAATAGGAGGAGTCCTACTCCTAGTGGGAGTAGGACTCCCCCTTGGTGCGCCTCTCCGTGGCCGGCCACGTCCTCCTCCCTTGCTCCTTTATATACGGGGGCAGGGGGGCACCCCATAGACACAAGAATTGATCTCTTGGTCTCTTAGCCGTGTGCGGTGCCCCCTCCACCATATTCCACCTCGATAATATCATAGCAGTGCTTAGGCGAAGCCTTGCGTCGGTAGAACATCATCATTGTCAACACGCCGTCGTGCTGACGAAACTCTCCCTCAACACTCGGCTGGATCGGAGTTCGAGGGACGTCATCGGGCTGAACGTGTGCTGAACTCGGAGGTGCCGTGCGTTCGGTACTTGATCGATCGGATCGTGAAGACGTACGACTACATCAACCGCGTTGTGCTAACGCTTCCGCTTTAGGTCTACGAGGGTACATGGACAACACTCTCCCCTCTCGTTGCTATGCATCACCATGATCTTGCGTGTGCGTAGGATTTTTTTTTGAAATTACTACGTTCCCCAACACATCCTGGCTCTGTAAAAATCCATCTTCTTCCTGACACCACCAGGGAGGATATAAAAGGACATCATATATATAGGAATATTAGAAAGACAAGACTGCACCAAAGTAATTCTTCCTGCAATATTGAGTAATCTACCTTGCCAACAGGCATATATTTTCTCAATTTTCTCAGTTACATTCTTCCACATACTATTTCTGATTCTCTCTTATTAGAAACAGGCAACCCAAGATATTTCAGAGGGGTTTCCCCCAGGATGCATGTGAATATTTCCTGATACAAATCCTTTGTCTCTCTAGCCTCCCCAAACAGATATATTTCACTTTTATGGAAGTTTATTGTCAGACCAGACATTTGCTCAAAAGCAGTTAAGATAAAATTGAGATTTCTAACAGAATTTTCATCATCTTGGATCAAGAAGATAGTGTCATCAGTATATTGTAACATGTTAACCCCATTGTCATGGTAGTTAGTGAGTACCCCTTTAATAAACCTCTCAGTTCTAGCTTTGTCTAATATAATGGCAAGAGCATCTACTACCAGGTCAGAAAGCAGAGGAGACAAGGAATCTCCTTGCCCGAGCCCTTTGAAAGTTTTGAACTAAGGATCAATATCCTCATTGACTTTAACTCCCACATGCCCCCCCTCATAGTATGCATAATCCAATCACACCATTTATCTGGGAAATTTTTAAGTTTCGGCATCTTATGTACAAAAGGCCATTTAATTTTGTCATATGCTTTTTCAAAATCCACTTTGAACAGTATAACACTGTTTTTTGGTGTGAATGGAGCTTAAAGCCTCATGCAAGATCACAACCCCCTCCATGATGTATCTTCCTTTCACAAAGGCAGTTTGGATGGGGGAAATAATGTGATTGACCACTTTACTCAATCTATTAATCAATACCTTAGTAATAATTTTGAAACTAACATTTAAGAGACAAATGGGTCTAAATTTTTTGATTTGTCTAGCATCTTTGGTTTTAGGGACTAATGTGATAATCCCATAGTTCAGCCTAGCCAAATCAATCTTCCACTATGAAAATCATCTAGGATCGCTTTTAGATCTGTTTTCAGCAACTCCCAAAAATGTTGGTAGAAGTCAACAGCAAATCCATCAGGTCCTGAACTTTTGTTCTTTTCCATATCAAATACTACCTCTCTGATCTCCTCCATAGTAAAAGGTTTGATCAAATCTTCTTCTTCCCGAGGGGAAATTACCTCAAGGTTTTGGGTGTCAACGTTAATGCTGGTATTATCAGCTTGTCCAAACAATTTTTGTACTAATCAGTTACATGTTCCAAAGTAGTGATTCTGTTTTTTCTCCTCGTCCCATTAACCTTGGCATGGTAGTATCTAGTATTAGAATGTCCCTCTCTAATTTCTTTGTCTTTATACCTTTGCAGCCACTTAATTTCCTCCATTTTGAGAATGTCTTTCAGCTCTCTTCTCAGGGCTTTCTAAATCTCTCTATCTTGGGCACTAAGGCCTCTGATTCCAGCATTCTTACCCAACTCATCTAGTAATCCAAGTAGTTTTTTTCCTTTTCCTGTATGCAACATTAGCATTGATTATCCATGTTGGGGAACGTAGTAATTTCAAAAATATTCCTACGCACACGCAAGATCATGGTGATGCATAGCAACGAGAGGGTAGAGTGTCATCCACGTACCCTCGTAGACCGTAAGCTGAAGCGTTATGACAACGCGATTGATGTAGTCGTACGTCTTCACGATCGAACGATCCTCAGTACCGAGTGTATGACACCTCCGTGTTCAGCACGTTCAGCTCGGTGACATCCCGTGAACTCATGATCCAGTAGAGCTTGAGGAGAGTTTCGTCAGCACGACAGCGTGGTGACGATGTTGATGAAGCTACCGTCGCAGGGCTTCGCCTAAGCACCGCTACGATATGACCGAGGTGGATTATGGTGGAGGGGGGCACTACACACGGCTAAAATACCAATGATCAATTGTTGTGTCTATGGGGTGCCCTCTTGCCCCCGTATATAAAGGAGCTAGGGGGGAGGCGGCTGGCCAGGAGGAGGGCGCGCCAAGGGGGGAGAAGGAAGGGAGAGAGGAAGAGAAGGAAAGGGGGGCGCCACCCCCCTCCTTGTCCAATTCGGACTAGAGGGGGAGGGGGCGCGCGGGTGCCCTTGGCCGCCCCTCCTCTTCTCCCACTAAGGTCCATAAGGCCCAATATACTCCCCGGGGGGTTCCGGTAACCCCCCGGTACTATCGTAAATGTCCGAAACCTCCAGAAACACTTCCGGTGTCCGAACATAGTCATCCAATATATCGATCTTTACGTCTCGACCATTTTGAGACTCCTCGTCATGTCCGTGATCACATCCGGGACTCCGAACTACCTTCGGTATATCAAAACACAAAACTCATAATATCGATCATCACAGAACTTTAAGCGCACGGACCCTACGGGTTCGAGAACTATGTAGACATGAACGAGACAAGTCTCCGGTTAATAACCAATAGCTGAACCTGGATGCTCATACTAGTTCCTACATATTCTACAAAGATCTTTATCGGTCAAACCGCATAACAACATACATTGTTCCCTTTGTCATCGATATGTTACTTGCCCGAGATTCGATCGTCGGTATCTCAATACCTAGCTCAATCTCATTATCGGCAAGTCTCTTTACTCGTTCTGTAGTGCATCATCCCGTAACCAACTCATTAGTTACATTGCTTGCAAGGCTTATAGTGATGTGCATTACCGAGAGGGCCCAGAGATACCTCTCCGACAATCGGAGTGACAAATCCTACTCTCGATCTATGCCAACTCAACAAGTACCATCGGAGACACCTGTAAAGCACCTGTATAATCACCCAGTTACGTTGTGACGTTTGGTAGCACACAAAGTGTTCCTTCGGTAATCGGGAGTTGCATAATCTCATAGTTATAGGAACATGTATAAGTCATGAAGAAAGCAATAGCAGTAAACTAAACGATCAAGTACTAAGCTAACAGAATGGGTCAAGTCAACCACATCATTCTCCTAATGATGTGATCCTGTTAATCAAATGACAACTCATGTCTATGGCTAGGAAACTCAACCATCTTTGATCAACGAGCTAGTCAAGTAGAGGCATAGTAGTGAAACAATCTTGTCTATGTATTCACACATGTATCAAGTTTCCGGTTAATACAATTCTAGCATGAATAATAAAAATTTATCATGAAATAAGGAAATAAATAATAAATTTATTATTGCCTCTAGGGCATATTTCCTTCAGTCTCCCACTTGCACTAGAGTCAATAATCTAGTTCACATCGCCATGTGATTTAACACCAATAGTTCACATCACCATGTGATTAACACCCATAGTTCACACAGTCATGTGACCAACACCCAAAGGGTTTACTAGAGTCAATAATCTAGTTCACATCGCTATGTGATTAACACACAAAGAGTACTAAGGTGTGATCATGTTTTGCTTGTGAGAGAAGTTTAGTCAACGGTTCTGCCACATTCAGACCCGTATGTATTTTGCAAATTTCTATGTCTTCTATACTATGCATGGAGCTACTCTAGCTAATTGCTCCCACTTTCAATATGTATCAAGATTGAGACTTAGAGTTCCGGATTGGTGAAAAAACTTGCATCGACGTAACTCTTTACGACGAACCTTTTGTCACCTACATAATCGAGAAACATATCCTTATTTTGACCATTGTCCAGTGATCTACTCCTAGATCACTATTGTATTCCCTTGCCAAACGCAGTGTAGGGTATACAATAGATCTGGTATGCAGCATGGCATACTTTAAAGAACCTATGGCTGAGGCATAGGGAATGACTTTCATTCTCTTTCTATCTTCTGTCATGGTCGGGCTTTGAGTCTTACTCAATTTCACACCTTGTAATACAGGCAAAAACTCTTTCTTTGACTGTTCCATTTTGAACTACTTCATAATCTTGTCAAAGTATGTACTCGTTGAAAAAACTTATCAAGCATCTTGATCTATCTCTATAGATCTTGATGCTCAATATGTAAGCAGCTTCACCGAGGTCTTTCTTTGAAAAACTCCTTTATGCTTTCCAGAAAATTCTACATTATTTCCGATCAACAATATGTCATCCACATATACTTATCATAAATGCTGTAGTGCTCCGACTCACTTTCTTGTAAATACAGGCTTCACCGCAAGTCTATATAAAACTATATGCTTTGATCAACTCATCAAAGCGTATATTCCAACTCCGAGATGCTTGCACCAGTCCATAGATGGATCGCCGGAGCTTGCACATTTTGTTAGCACCTTTAGGATTGGCAAAACCTTCTGGTTGCATCATATACAACTCTTCTTTAAGAAATCCATTAAGGAATGTATTTTTGACATCCATTTGCCAGATTTCATAAAATGTGGCAATTTGCTAACATGATTCAGACAGACTTAAGCATCGCTACGAGTGAGAAAATATCATCGTAGTCAAAACCTAGAACTTTGTCAAAAACCTTTTTCGACAAGTCTAGCTTTGTAGATAGTAACACTACTATCAGCGTCCATCTTCCTCTTGAAGATCCATTTATTTTCTACCGCTTGCCGATCATCGAGCAAGTCAACCAAAGTCCACACTCTGTTCTCATACATGGATCCCATCTCAGATTTCATGGCCTCAAGCCATTTCACGGAATCTAGGCTCATCATCGCTTCATCATAGTTCGTAGGTTCGTCATGTTTAAGTAACATGACCTCCAGAACAGGATTACCGTACCATTCTGGTGCAGATCTTACTCTGGTTGACCTACAAGGTTCGGTAGTAACTTGATCTGAAGTAACATGATAATCATCATTATCTTCCTCACTAATTGGTGTAGGAGTCACAGGAACAGATTTTTGTGATGAACTACCTTCCAATAAGGGAGCAGGTACAGGTACCTCATCAAGTTCTACTTTCCTCCCACTCACTTCTTTTGAGAGAAACTCCTTCTCTAGAAAGGATCCATTCTTAGCAACAAATGTCTTGCCTTCGGATCTATGATAGAAGGTGTACCCAATAGTTTCCTTTGGGTATCCTATGAAGACACATTTCCCCGATTTGGGTTTGAGCTTATCAGGATGAAACTTTTTCACATAAGCATCGCAACCCCAAACTTTAAGAAACGACAACTTAGGTTTCTAGCCAAACCATAATTCATACGGTGTCGTCTCAATGGATTAGATGGTGCCTTATTTAACGTGAATGTAGTTGTCTCTAATGCATAACCCCAAAACGATAGTGGTGAATCAGTAAGAGACATCATAGATTGCACTATATCCAATAAAGTACGATTATGACGTTCGGACACACCATTATGCTGTTGTGTTCCAGGTGACATGAGTTTGTGAAACTATTCCACATTGTTTTAATTGAAGACCAAACTCGTAACTCAAATATTCGTCTCCACGATCAGATCGTAGAAACTTTATTTTCTTGTTACGATGATTTTACACTTCACTCTGAAATTATTTGAACTTTTCAGATTTATGTTTCATCAAGTCGATATACCCATATCTGCTCAAATCATTTGTGAAGGTCAGAAAATAACGATACCCGCCTCGAACCTCAACACTCATCGGATCGCATACATCAGTATGTATTATTTCCAATAAGTCAGTTGCTCGCTCCATTGTTCCGGAGAACGGAGTCTTAGTCATCTTGCCCATGGTTCGCAAGCATCAAGTGATTCATAATCAAGTCGTTCCAAAATCCCATCAGCATGGAGTTTCTTCATGCGCTTTACACCAATATGACCTAAATGGCAGTGCCACAAATAAGTTGCACTACCATTATTAACTTTGCATCTTTTGGCTTCAATATTATGAATATGTGTATCACTACGATCGAGATCCAACAAACCATTTTCATTGGGTGTATGACCACAGAAGGTTTTATTCATGTAAATAGAACAACAATTATTCTCTAATTTAAGTGAATAACCGTATTGCAATAAACATGATCAAATCATTTTCATGCTCAACGCAAACACCAAATAACACTTATTTAGGTTCAACACTAATCCCAAAAGTATAGGGAGTGTGCGGTGATGATTATATCAATCTTGGAACTACTTCCAACACACATCGTCACCTAGCCCTTAACTAGTTTCTGTTCATTCTGCAACTCCCGTTTCGAGTTGCTACTCTTAGCAACTGAACCAGTATCAAATGCCGAGGGGTTGCTATAAACACTAGTAAAGTACACATCAATAACATGTATATCCAATATACCTTTGTTCACTTTGCCATCTTTCTTATCCGTCAAGTATCTAGGGCATTTCCACTATGAGTGACCATTTCCTTTGCAGTAGAAGCACTCAGTTTCAGGCTTGGGTCTAGCTTTGGGCTTCTTCACGGGAGCAACAACTTGCTTGCCGTTCTTTTTGAAGTTCCCCTTCTTCCCTTTGCCCTTTTCTTGAAACTAGTGGTCTTGTCAACCATCAACACTTGATGCTTTTCTTGATTTCTACCTTCGTCGATTTCAGCATCACGAAGAGCTTGGGAATCGTTTCCGTTACCCCTTGCATATTATAGTTCATCACGAAGTTTTAGTAACTTGGTGATAGTGACTAGAGAACTCTGTCAATCACTATCTTATCTGGAAGATTAACTCCCACTTGATTCAAGTGATTGTAGTACTCAGAAATTCTGAGCATATGCTCACTAGCTGAGCTATTCTCCTCCATCTTGTAGGCAAAGTACTTGTCAAAGGTCTCATACCTTTCGACATGGGCATGAGTCTGAAATACTAATTTCAATTCTTGGAACATCTCATATGCTACGTGGCGTTTCAAAAACGTCTTTGAAGCCCCGATTCTAAGCCGTAAAGCATGGTGCACTAAACTATCAAGTAGTCATCATATTGAGCTTGCCAAACGCTCATAACGTCTGCATTTGCTCCTGCAATAGGTCTGTCACCTAGCAGCGCATCAAGGACATAATTCTTCTTTGCAGCAATGAGGATAATCCTCAGATCACGGATCCAATCCGCATCATTGCTACTAACATATTTCAACTTAGTTTTCTCTAGGAACATATCAAAAATAAAAACAGGGGAGCTAAACGCGAGCTATTGATCTACAACATAGATATGCTAATACTACCAGGACTAAGTTCATGATAAATTAAAGTTCAATTAATCATATTACTTAAGAACTCCCACTTATATAGACATCCCTCTAATCATCTAAGTGATCATGTGATCCATATCAACTAAACCATGTCTGATCATCACGTGAGATGGAGTAGTTTTCAATGGTGAACATCACTATGTTGATCATATCTACTATATGATTCACGCTCGACCTTTCGGTCTCGGTGTTCCGAGGCCACATATGCATATGCTAGGCTCGTCAAGTTTAACCCAAGTATTCTGCGTGTGCAAAACTGGCTTGCACCCGTTGTATGTGAACGTAGAGCTTATCACACCCGATCACGTGGTGTCTCGGCACGACGAACTTTCACAACGGTGCATACTCAGGGAGAACACTTATACCTTGAAATTTAGTGAGAGATCATCTTATAATGCTACCGTCGATCTAAGCAAAATATGATGCATAAAAGACAAACATCACATGCAATCAATATAAGTGATATGATATGGCCATCATCATCTTGTGCCTTTGATCTCCATCTCCAAAGCACTGTGATGATCACCATCGTCACCGGCACGAAACCTTGATCTCCATCGTAGCATCGTTGTCGTCTCGCCAACTATTGCTTTTATGACTATCACTACCGCTTAGTGATAAAGTAAAGCAATTACAGGGCGATTGCATTGCATATAATAAAGCGACAACCATATGGCTCCCGCCAGTTGCCGATAACTCAGTTACAAAACATGACCATCTCATACAATAAAATTTAGCATCATGTCTTGACCATATCACATCACAACATGCCCTACAAAAACAAGTTAGACGTCCTCTACTTTGTTGTTGCAAGTTTTACGTGGCTGCTATGGGCTGAGCAAGAACCGTTCTTACCTACGCATCAAAACCACAACGATAGTTCGTCAAGTTAGTGCTGTTTTAACCTTCACAAGAATCGGGCATAGCCACACTCGGTTCAACTAAAGTTGGAGAAACTAACACCCGCCAGCCACTTGTGTGCAAAGCACGTCGGTAGAACTAGTCTCGCGTAAGCGTACGCGTAATGTCGATCTGGGCCGCTTCATCCAACAATACCGCCGAACCAAAGTGTGACATGCTGGTAAGCAGTATGACTTGTATCGCCCACAACTCACTTGTGTTCTACTCGTGCATATAACATCTACGCATAAACCTGGCTCGGATGCCACTGTTGGGGAACGTAGTAATTTCAAAAATATTCCTACGCACACGCAAGATCATGGTGATGCATAGCAACGAGAGGGGAGAGTGTCGTCCATGTACCCTCGTAGACCGTAAGTGGAAGCGTTTTGAAAATGCAGTTGATGTAGTCATACATCTTCACGGTCGACCGATCCTCAGTACCGAACGTACGGCACCTCCGCGTTCAACACACGTTCAGCTCGATGACGACCCGCGAACTCATGATCGAGTAGAGCTCGAGGGAGAGTTTCGTCAGCACGACGGCATGGTGACGATGTTGATGAAGCTACCGTCGCAGGGATTCGCCTAAGCACCGCTACGATATGACCAAGGTGGATTATGGTGGAGGGGGCACCGCACACGGCTAAAAGATCAATGATCAATTGTTGTGTCTATGGGGTGCCCCCTTGCCCCCGTATATAAAGGAGCTAGGGGGAGGCGGCCGGCCAGGAGGAGGGTGCGCCAAGGGGGGGAGTCCTGCTCCCACCGGGAGTAGGACTCCCTCTTTTCCTAGTTGGAGTAGGAGGGGAGAAGGAAGGGAGAGAGGAAGAGAAGGAAAGGGGGGCGCCCCCCCTCCTTGTCCAATTTGGACTAGAGGGGGAGGGGCGCACGACTGCCCTTGGCCGCCCCTCCTGTTCTCCCACTAAGCCCCATAAGGCCCAATATACTCCCCGGGGGTTTCCGGTAACCCCTCGGTACTCCGATAAATGTCCTAAACCTCCCGAAACACTTCCGGTGTCCGAACATAGTCATCCAATATATCGATATTTACATCTCGACCATTTCGAGACTCCTCGTCATGTCCGTGATCACTTCCGGCACTCCTAACTACCTTCAGTACATCAAAACACAAAAACTCATAATACCGATCGTCCCAGAACTTTAAGTGTGCGGACCCTACGGGTTTGAGAACTATGTATACATGACCGAGACACGCCTCCAGTCAATAACCAATAGTGGAACCTGGATGCTCATATTGGTTCCTACATATTCTATGAAGATCTTTATCGGTCAAACCGCATAACAACATACGTTGTTCCCTTTGTCATCGATATGTTACTTGCCCGAGATTCGATCGTTGATATCTCAATACCTAGCTCAATCTCGTTACCGGCAAGTCTCTTTACTCGTTCTGTAGTGCATCATCCCTTAACCAACTCATTAGTTACATTGCTTGAAAGGCTTATAGTGATGTGCATTACCGATAGGGCCCAAAGATACCTCTCCGACAATTGGAGTGACAAATCCTAATCTCGATCTATGCCAACTCAACAAGTAGCATCGGAGACACCTGTATTGCACCTTTATAATCACCCAGTTACGTTGTGACGTTTGGTAGCACACAAAGTGTTCCTCCGGTAATCGGGAGTTGCATAATCTCATAGTTATAGGAACATGTATAAGTCATGAAGAAAGCAATAGCAGTAAACTAAACGATCAAGTGCTAAGCTAACGGAATGGGTCAAGTCAATCACATCATTCTCCTAATTATGTGATCTTGTTAATCAAATGACAACTCATGTCTATGGCTAGGAAACTCAACCATCTTTGATCAACGAGCTAGTCAAGTAGAGGCATACTACTGACACAATGTTTGTCTATGTATTCACACATGTATCAAGTTTCCGGTTAATACAATTCTAGCATGAATAATAAACATTTATCATGAAATAAGGAAATAAATAATGACTTTATTATTGCCTCTAGGGCATATTTCCTTCAATCCAACCCTTAATTTTTTGTCTAATGTTTCTCAATTTATTCTGCCAAATGTCCAAGCTGGATCCTCTACATTCAATATTCCAATTTTTCCACAAATTCTCTAAAACCCTCCATAAGCATCCATGCATTTTCAAATATTAAAATAGGCTGGCTTTTCTTATGATCTACAGTGTCCAAGAGGAGAGGGGTGTGATCAGAAATTTCCCTTTCCATGGCATTTACCATGGCTAGGGGATATTTATCTTCCCAATCTGGGCAGATCAAAATTCTGTCTAATTTTTCATATGTAGGCTCAGGTAAGTTATTAGCCCAAGTATATTTCCTCCCATTCAAAGGGAGGTCCCTGAGACCAGCATGTACTATAATTGCATTAAAGACAAAACTAAAATGATCCACTCCCCCAGGCTTGTTTTTCTCTGAGCTATTCCTAATTAGGTTAAAGTCGCCTCCAATCACACAGAGTTGTAGGTTATCCAGATAGAACCTGGAAAGTTCAGCTAGAAAGGCTGCTTTTCCATATTTTTGAGCATCTCCATAAGCTGTGACTCAATTCCAGCTGAATTTAGCTATCTTATCAAATCAATGTATTTTGACAAAATAGACCCCTTTTTCCACTTGTAACACCTCAAAAAAATCACTATTAACCCCTACCAAAATCCCTCCAGATTTGCCTCTAGGAGCAATCCACTCCCATAGGAAATTTCTCCCTCCAGAAAGGTTATGTAAATCATTTTTTGTAAAGTCACTCTTAATAGTTTCCTGTAGACCAACAAAATCTAGTTGTTTCTCCAGTATGGTATCTCTTATAAAGTTCTTTTTAATATCCTTCCCTATCCCCCTAACATTCCAAAAAAGGCCTCTCGTCTTTTGTTTCTTTTATTTTTCTTATGTTTGCCCCCCCACTCGAGATGGTTTTTTTCCCCAGCACTAATGGCTGTTACTCCACCTCTCATTTTTTTGTTACTAGAGAAAATCTTTTATAATTTGTCATAATGCTCGAGTTCTACTTCAGCATCAGAGTTTTCTCCTTCTGAGCATAGATCTTCTAACTCAACATATCCAATGTCAATAAGACTTGAAGAGCTATCTTTCCCCTCATCCCTGTTCTTGTTGATTAAACTTTGAAGATATATATCTCTTCTAGCCTACTCCATATTAGAGATCAGATCTAGGTTTTGGTTAACCATATCCAGGGCACACCCCAGATCAATCCCCACTGTACTAGCCATATCATATAAAGAATTTTTTTCATTAAAAGGATTAGTACTCTTACCATAATTATCTTTTTCAGCTGCCCTTTTCTTGGCCAAATCTTCAATTTTTGCATCCTTCTTGTCCAGGTTTCTATCACTTCTTCTAGTAGGGCCATCTTTATCCCTATCCTTTTCTCCTTCCTCTTTCTTATTTATACCAAGATTAGTACCCAGAGATTCAACTAAGTCTTGGCTTGCTGAGTAGTCCACAGGCTCTATGTATGCATCTTCAGGTGTGTGGTCTCGAGGAATTTCAGAATCCAACTCATTTGTTTCTCCTATATCATCTCCATATATCTCTTTCTCTTCCCAGGTATCAATTTTTCCATGCATTTATTGATAAGCTCATGTTGACCTTGAATCATCTCCACCAATTTTTTCTTTGCTATTTCCCAAGTGGCAATCTTTTTTTCCTCCATAGCTCTCCAGGCCTCATGCCTGCATCTCTTCTCTTCCACTTCTTGGGATTTCGTCAGTGCTTTCTCTAATTCAGCCTCAACTTTCTTCCTTAGTCCTACTTCCATGAGATATTCTTTCTGCATCTCCAGGATCTCTTCATTTTTTTTGCTTCATTTCCTCAAATTGTTTGAGTCCCACACTACCCAGGGAGATATTCTCCTTATTCCCTACTAATTCTATGTCTCCTATTTTGATTTTCTCCTGCCCACCAACATCTTCTGGATTCAGCCCAGTTTCCATAGTTTCAAAATTTCTTTTTTTCTCAGACCATCCCTGTTCAATCACCTCGTCAGGATCCATAGTAACTCTATAGATCATCAGCTCTTTGTCAGTTACCTCAGTGTAATGGGGGATCTTTTTCATGATCTCTGACTCCCACCTTAGCTCTAATTTTTTCTTTCAGAATGGTGGTCATATCAATTTCCAATACATGGCCCACAGTAGCAGCCACCTCACACATTCCAAAGAAGTGTCTGAAGCATTCAGGCACTTTTCCAAACTGAACCCACACTGTGTGCAATTTGCCAATAGCTTCAGTATCATAGGTCCAACTGTCCACATTAATCACAGCCTTGGTCCCCAGCAAGTTAAAATTACCAAATTTGTTTAGTTCTGTAAGTCTGCTTTTACTAGGGAACCTCATCAGGTAAGCTCTGTCTCCATGTTTCTTGCATCTCCACTGGCAATTCCAACTAAACATATAGTTGAAGTCCTCTAGGAACTGCGTTTCATTGATCTCTCCTGAAGTGATGTTTACTATAGCCATAGGGTTTGTCTGCTCACTGCTCACCACCTCTTTTGAATTTTGCACCATCAGCACCCTTAGCCCTCTAGCAGCATATCCTACAAACTTTGGGGTTGGCTTGATCTGCTTCAGCCATGCACACTCTTCAGTAATGTGAGAGTTTTTGCCACATATGATATAATGAGGCAACTTGCAGTCTCTTTTCATATGCCTAGTATCTTTCCATTTGTTGCACATGACTCTGAAATTGCCCCAATTTTTTCTCTGATCAAAGTTATCTCTCTGTCCAAACCTAGTATTCTGCCCCCATCCATTTTGCCATTGCTTGTTTCCTATTCCTATTTTAGTCTCTCCCCTCCTTGTGTAATCTATTCCTTCTCCATAATCTCCTTTTTTATCAAAGTCATTGTTTCTGCTACTTCCTGGAAGGGTAGCATCTCCCCCTCTAGATGAACTTTCCACCCCTTGCTGGGCCATCTGAGCCAACAGGGCCCCAAACCACTATTGTTGTTTGATCAAATCAAAGGAGGGAGCCAGAACCGCAGCGATTTCTCTACCTTTGAGATCTCTGGTCATATGCTCTTCTTCCATCTCTTTTTCACAGAGTCTTCCTTGTTTCCATTGGAATCTTCAAATCTTCTCTCCCTCTTCCATCCATCTCCATCTGCTGATTAGAATTCCCAACTCCTTCTTTGGATCCAAATCTCCCTCCATTTCTCTCAGTGTTAGGGTAGATCTCTCTAAATCTATCTGTCTCCTCTTCTTTCTTTCTATATTGGAAGTTTTCTCTCCCACCTCTATTGCATCTTCCCCCCTCGATTTCCTCTAGCACCCCTGTTCATCATCTCGACCTCTCTGTACTTTTCAGGTGGTGGCGGAGGGAGGGGAAACCCTAAATCTTCAGGGGGTCGCACTCTCTCTCAAAGCAGAGGAGAGGCTCGTTATTTATAAGTGGAAAATCTTGGAAAAGCGTATTTCCAAAACCCGTCTCTCCTTTTATCCTTTTTTGCTCTTTTCCAGACTTAATTATTGTCTTCTCATCCCAATCGGGGGGAGACATCGCATTTTTGTGAATCATTTCTCCAGCCACAGAAACTAGGCAGTTATTGATAGTCATATCATCTAGAAAAACATCCGCATTAGACCAGAAATCTGGAATTTGCGCAAAATTCCCTGAATTCATTTTTTCTGCAATATAAATACTTCTCCTAATTAGGCCAGGATCGACCTTGCAACTGTCACCTCCATCGAGGCCAGCGCTATCCCCCAATGTAGAACCCCAGGGAGGCTTTTTGTATGCGCGTTTTCTCTTATCCCCACTGATTTTATCCTTAGTCATATCAATCTATACTCTCTCTGAAACCCCCTCTTTGAACACACCCCCACAGGCTCTGGCCTCAATCTTAATCCCATCCCTAGCGACCAATTGCCGCTGTTTTTTCAATTTTGGCTTGCCAGGAATTGCCATCGCATTAGAATCGACGAGGTATTTGTTTAGGGATGGAATCATACCTTGTAGATCCAACGAGGGCCCAACCTCCTCGTCAGAGTCCTCCCCGGCGAGTAGATAAAAGCGACTACCTGCCGGCGAGGCTCCTATCCCCATCCCTGGGAACAGGCGAGGCTCAGCAGGCGCGGCGAACAACGAGGGAAATGTCGGGATCGCCTCAACACCAGCGTCATCTTCACCTTCTTCTTCTTCGCACCAGGCTTTGTTCCCTCCTCTGCTTTCATGCTCATCGGATCTGCCATCGCCTCCTTCCTCTCCATAGGGACAGGCACAGGGAGGCCCATCACCGCGCCGATGACGAACTCCGCCCGACCTATCGGTTTGCAGAAACGAGAGCGGAACACCTTCCACTTCATAGCCTGCCTGGGGTCGTCGGACACCGCCTCCTCCATCGCCCAAAGCAACATTCTGAGCGTGCCCACTGGCTCGACCGTCGGGGTGAGGCACCAACCCTTTGCCTCTGTGAGCTTCCTATACGCCACCCCGGCCGCCTCCTTCAGATCTTTCTCCTTCGCGAACCAGGAGATGATCTCCATCAGCTTCTCTAGCTTCGCTTCATCTCCATCGGCTATCACCCTTGCTCTCGCCTCGAGCCCTGGATTATAGGTTGCCATGGATCTCGAGAGACGAGGCGCTCGCTTGCGGTAGGAGAGGGGAGTAGATCTCGTTGACTGGGGATGGAATGGCCGCTCCACTCTGCACCGCGGCTTTAATCCTCCGCCATTCCCGATGCTCCTCCTCCTCCTTGACCTTGATTCTCGCATCGCGCCGCGCCAATCCCCAGCGCCCTGCCCACCAAAACAACGTGACAAGGAAACCGGACTTGTGTTCCCTCTTGTATCACCTGGTTACTGTGTACCCGCTTCGAGTCGATCCGAACCTCGCGGTCGTCCAGCAGCGTCAGCCACGGCGAGCCACCTCGCTGGAGGAGCACGCCTTGCCGGAACAGCAGCAGCACCGGTGTTGCTAGGTCAGAGACGAGGTGGACCGCCCACCTTCGATCAGGGGGTTCCGCCTCGCTCGTGTTGCCGTGAGGGCTAGGGCTAGTTGCCCGTGTCGCCTGTGTCGCACAAGACATCTTCCCTTGGACACATGTGGCTGTCTTTTGCTTGCCGTTGATACTGTGTTTGACTTTCAATGCAATTTGTTATAAATCTCCATTGCGGAGCTGTAAGACTATGTAAGCCAGTGGATGTTGTGATTTATTAGCACAACTAATTAGTGGAGAATCTCCCCTTGTCCATAACCGTCGTGCGGTTTGCCTATGCAACCGTCTCTTCTCTCTCCCTCCTCCGAATCGACGCATCCCTCTCAAGTGTCGCGTTTGTTCGGATAGTAATGATCAAATAAATAGAAGTTTCCATTTCACTTCAAACACGTTATCACACACGTAGAACTACCAGTTAGTGAAACAACAAACAAGAGGAAGATATCGAGACTCACCGGTGAGATGTCCGGCCTCGTTTCCTTGTTCCTCCGCCTGATCCGCGAGGACGGCTGTCGCTACCGCCTCATTGCTCGTCGCCGCCATGGAGTCGGTGGACTTCGTCATTTCCGCCGGCGCATGCATGCCATCTGCCACGTGCTTTCAATGATTATTGCATGGCTTTGGGGATTGAAGTTCACCACTTTGTTTCATATGTCCATACACAAAATGGTTTGGCCGAATAATTGATTAAGAGGATCACATTCATTACAAGACCTTTGTTGATGAACTGCAACTTGCCAACCTCTTATTAGAGGCACACTGTTTTACACGCTGCTGACTTGATACAATTGAGGCCAACTGCATATGCCAGTACTTCCCTCTACAATTGGTACAAGGAAATCCTCCTAGCATTTCCCATTTGCGTAAGTTCGGATGTGCTGCATACATCCCGATCTCACAAGCATAGCGGACATCTATAGGCCCACGCAGGAAATTGGGGATCTATGTGGGGTACAAATCAGCGTCGATTATCAAGTATGAATAATATGATCATAAACCCACAATTCATCGATTTCCAACAAACACACCGCAAAAAAGGATTACATCGAATAGTTCTCCAAGAACATCGCGGAGAACATTGTATTGAAGATCGAAGAGAGAGAATAAGATATCTGGCTACTAGCTATGGACCCGTAGCTTTGTGTTAAACTACTCACGCATCATTGGAAGTGAAGCAATGTTGATGTAGAAGCCCTCCATGATCGATTCCCCCTCCGATAGAGTACCGAAGAAGGCCTCCAGATGGGATCTTGAAGGAACAGGGGCTTGCGGCAATGGCAAAAGTGTTTCGGGTGGTTCTCTGATGTATTGAGAATATTTGGGAAATTATAGAAGTGGAATTAGGTCAAGAGGTGCCACAAGGGGCCCACAAGACTAGGGGCGCCCTTCGGGCTTGTCGCTCCCTCGTGGCTCCGCAGGTTTTCTCCCGAAGCTTCTAGGGTCCCTTCTGGTCGAGAAAAATCGTCAAAAAGTTTCGTAGCGTTTGGACTCTGTTTGGTATTGATTTTCTAAAAAGCTAAAAAGATGCAAGAAATAGCAACTGGCACTAGGCACTAGGTTAATAGGTTAGTCCCAAAAATGATATATAATTGCATAATAAACATCCAAGATTGATACTATAATAGCATCAAACAATCAAAAAATTATAGATACGTTGGAGATGTATCAGAGGGGTATATATAGGCTTCACCCAAAGATCCAACTATTACAACATTTTGACCCAACTCGGTGACACCGGACGAAAATCTCGGTGAGACCAACCTGTGTAAAAGATTCGAATGTTGGAGGTCTCGGTGAGACTGAAGCAGAACATCTTGGAGTGACCGAAGTGCAATGGCTAGGGCAAGACTTCGTCTCGGTAGTTCCGATCATTTCATCTCAGTAATTTCGAAATGACGCACCATCATCACAGATACTTGGTCACACCATCTCGGTGAGACCGAGATCTATATCGGCAGAACCGAAATGTTAGGGTTTGGCTCTAGCAGTGTATGTGATCAACTCGGTGAGTCCGGTATAGAGAATTTCGGTGGGACCGAGATGATACTTTAGGGTTTGGATAGATGTGATATGGAGAATGTGGTTGACGGTTTTGGAGCAATATCTGTAAGCACTTGAGCAACAAACTCATCATCAGTACCTCATCCCTTTTTAATAGTATTGGCTTTCCTATAGGACTCAATGTGATCTTGGATCAATTAACAAAAAATGAAGAGTCTTGGAGCTTTGCCAATTTCATGTCCTTAACATTTTGAAGGGGTCCACATCCTCATGTCCTTGCCATGCCATTGTTGAACCTATCAAAAATGTACTAGGTAGAAGTGTTAATCCAACAACATGTATGTTGACATGAATTACCAAAACCACCAAGGGAGCAAATGTGCTTTCAGACGACAACTTTGCCCCTGATGCCCCTTCGCCAACAATTTTCACCAACGATTTCGAATGCGCAAAAATGTCTTAGATCATTTATACCATGGCGTCCGACCCTTTCATGACTACTTCATCTTGAAGAACGATGTTGTGGGAAGGATTGGGTTATCTGGTTATTAGAAGTGCATGACTGCACTGCGGATGCTTACATATGACACGACCTTTGATTAGTGGGATGAGTACCTACGAATGTCCGAGGGCACATGCGGAGATTCCATGGTCAGGTTTAAAACTGTTGTGGTCGAGGTGTTTGGACCTTGGTACCTAAGAGAACCAACTATGGTCGACACCAAAAAGCTCTTGGCAATCTCGGAAGCAAGAGGGTGGCCAGATTTTCCCAGATCACTGTATGCATTGGAAATGGAAGAACTGCCCAAATTTTTTGTAGAGGCAATATCAGGGCCATGTTAAGAAGCCTACCATCATTCTTGAAGCAGTTGCGTCACATGATTTCTGGATTTGGCACGCTTTCTTTGGCATGCCCGGGTCTCACAATGACATCAATGTGCTGCACGGATCACCATTGGTTGCTAGGATAACTGATGGAAACTCTCATCCTTGCCACTACATAGTCAATGGGCATGAGTACAACATGGGATACTTATGTGGGGTGGAACCCCTAATGGCTGATCTTTCACGAATTGGAGGGGATCCCGCGAAGAACACGAGGAAAAACACGGGGAAACACAACAGGAACACTCAAGAACAAGTCCAATCACACACCCACTAGATTAACAAACACATGGATCCACAAGGTACATGAACAACAAAGGGAGAGATACAAGGTAGAGTTCATCCCAAATCATATGAAGGAGATGAGGTCTTTATGATCTAGATAGATCCTTCCCACGGCGGTGGTCTTGAATCCCTCGGGATCTTCTCACATGGAGGCCTTGAACTCCATGGGAGTCTCTTTCTATCTCAAGAGGAGTAGAGGTAAGGAGCAAAGCTCAACTAGAATGAGCTATCACTTTGCTAACCCTAGAATGGAGGTGGGGATGATCTATTTATAGTACAAGCCACAAAGTGGGGGTTGGAGAGAGATACATGAGCATCTGGCCCGACTCTGCGTGCAGGCATGCGCCGGATGTCCAGGCTGGGGGCCGGATGTCCGACCATTCACGAGGTGCTGGATGTTTGAGGCTCTGGTCGGATGTTCGACCTGAAAATAGGCCTATCCACTCCTTCTCTAGATAGCTGCTGCCGGATTTCCGAGATGACCCTGGATATCCAGGTTGTGGCGTGGTGCCAAATGTCTGAGCTGGTGCTGGATGTCCGGCCGCTTATGCACTTTGGCCATCTGTTGTTACAGCTTCTTCTTGGCTGCACAGGCGCCGGATGTCCAGGCTGGGGGACGAATGTCCGGCCGCTGTAGCTTCAATAGCTCCGTCTTCTTCCGTCTCCGCTTTTCCATGATTCCCTCATGGATGGTGTAACATCCCAAAATTTCAATTTGGAATGTTATACATAGGTCATCATATGCATATCATATTTTATTTGCATTTTGGTAGTGATCCTAAAAATCCTAAGCAACTCAAGGACCCATAGAGAGAGTTGGGGATTTTATTACTTTCATATTTGAATTTTCTCAAATATTGAAACGAGGATCATTTTGGTTTTAATTATTTTTCTCTCCAAAAATATTTCATATTAAAATATATGAGAGGAGATAAAATGACTTCTCCAAAATAAATGACATATTGGGGGGGGGGATGTTAAAATCAAATAAATAATTTTATTTGGATTTTATTTGGTTTATCGAAGTTATTTTAATTAGGTTAGAAAAAAATTGTATTTTTAAAAATTGTATTATGTCCAGGAAAATTGTTCACTTTGTCCTAAATTTTATTAGAGGACGGTGAAAATTTATATTGAAATTTTTGGAGTCCGTTTGTTATTTCTTTTTATTTATCTTCTCCGTCCGTAAAAAAAAATGAACCGACCTAACGGGCCGTGCCCGAGCCGGACTCTGTCCGCCCAGGCTTTATAAGCCGGCCGAGGCCGCCGCCCCAACCCACCAGCCGCCCGCCCGAAACCCTAGCCGCCACCGCGCCGCCGCTGTCGCTGCGGCGCCGCGCCTCGCCACCCGCCGTCGCCGCCGACGCCGGGCCGGAGCCCGCCGCCGGTTTTCTTCGGTTTTACTTTCGGTAAAAACCCTAGATCAGTTTTTCGTTTAAATCGGGTTTCATTTCGGTTTTATTCGGTTTAGTTTATTTAACGAACGTTCGTTCGTTTAGATCTGTTAGTGAACGGTTTTCATTAGATTGGTTCTGTTAGCGAACGTTCGCGCCGTAGTCTTTTCTTTTTATTTTATTTTTCAGCCAGGGACCTATCTGTGATTACTTTTATCGCAGATTAGCCCCTCATCTTCAAACCCTCGCCGTTTCTTAACCGTTCGTCCAAATCCAGTGAAACCAACGCCAAAATCTTCGTCTCGAGCCCCTCTTTCTGTTTAATCAACTTGAACAAGGTTTTGACAATATAAAATTTGGTTTCCAGTAGTTTTGAATTTGAGGTTCTTTTGATCGTTGTTTCAGTTTCGTAGCTCCGATTCGATTGATTCTTTTTGGAAATTGAATCTCTTCTGTTGGATTTTTAGATTTGATCTTCTTATTTGAGTTTTACCTGTGCATATTTGCTTGATTGCTTATGTATGCTATTGTTTGTTTGCGATAGAATTCCGAGAGTGCGAAGCGTGCTACTACGAGTCACTAGGGTTTGCAGATCATCAGCAAGGCAAGTAACACATTGATCATACTCTTTTCATACCTAGTTTTTATGCATTAGTTATAACTCTCAATCATTGCATGGTTAGGATTTGATAACATGTGGGTATTGGGAAGTAGTTGATGAGGTAGAACCTATTACCTGTTTTATTATCAAACCCTTGGCAGTTACTTCTACGTTATGCTCATGTTGCTATGCTAAGCTCGTAGATGTGGATTGGGTTTGAGTGTATCCATGACAGATGTGAGATCGTTAATTAATGGTTCAAATTAAGGTGGCAACTTTAATACACATCTGGGTGGATTGTTGGTTTGGGCGCCTGGGGTTATACCAGTGTTGTCCTAGGAGATCCCGGGGTTATACCGTGTGATCCTCCTATGGTCGGCCACCCAGGCTCAAAGGGATCATAAGATTATTCATGCTAGAAACTTCCATGTGCAGCCAAAAGCTATTATGGGCTCTAGCATAGTTCAGGATGTTGCATGACCTCTTCCAGTGGTAGGCTAGCAGATGTAGGGGATGTAGGTTGGTAGTGTCTACCCGGGGTTAGAGTTAATGCTTCTGAAAGACTGTGTCTCGGTCATCCGTTTCTCAAACACCATGTAGTGCGAGAAATCCAACAAAGGAGATCGAGTCTTGTGGGGAAAAGTGCGCAAACCTCTGCAGAGTGTATAAACTAATCATGATTAGCCGTGCCCCCATTTATGGACATCTTGAGTATCTGGTACTTGAATTATTGATTTGATCTCATCACTCTAAATTAATTTTGTTGGGTTGATACTTTTAATTGGGATTGAGATGGGGGTACCATTCTCAATGTTTCAACCACCATGATAGTTAAATAAAATATATTCCTTTGTTGTAGGAAAAAATTGGCATTTCGCAAAACATTATAACCATAGAGCCTCCACCAGCCATATATGCATGTAGTGATAGCCTTTATCTGTTCATTGCTCTACAGTGTTATATTGCCAGCATATTCCATGTGCTGACCCGTTTTCGGGATGCAACATATCACGTTGCAAACTTTTCAGACTAAGAGTAAGGTGCGCTAGGTCGTTTGTCGTGCACTCAGCTATGCCGTTGGAGTTGATGGACTCACTTTATCTTCCAAGTCTTCCCCTGTTGTCTTATTTAGATGACCTTAAGCCATATTTACTGTAATAAGTTCTCTTTTGAGACGTTTGATGTAATAAGTGTGTGATTGCTACTCTGTTATAAATCCTTCAAGTACTGTGTGTGTCAGCATTACCGATCCAGGGATGACACTTAAGCACAAAGATTTGGCCGTTTGAGCTTGGATCGCTACAGATGGTGTAGTTGTTCCTTGGCGCTCGCACTCCTCCTCGACATACGTGAAGCTCTGACAATACCTATGCATGCACATGATGTCAAGTAGTGTACCATCTTCAAAGGGGTCGAGTGAGCACCAGTAAAGGAGATTTGCCTCTCTGTATGTGACGTAGATGTCGCACGTGTCACTTGCCAAACGGGCTCTTGACATGATGTTGTCCGTAGGATGTTGCATCAGACACTATCTGGTTGACGATATTTATCCTCCTTGGCTACATCTCTAACCCAGTTGGTCAGAAAAAGTCTGACTTTGCCTAAAGGCAAGAAGCAGTTAGAAAGGATGGTGAGAGGGCTTTTGTAGTTCTACAGAGATGTTTTGCAGTTGTTTGTGGACCTGCTAAACAATGGGATCCGGAGACGTTGCACAACATGATCGTGGAGGATGAGGGTGAGAATGCTGCCACATGTCTTGAATTTGAAAACATGGGTGATCCTATCGAACTTCCCAATCAAAATTCGGCCACATTTGAAGAGTTAGTTCAAATGCATCAACAGATTAGGCATCAAGCAACTCACGAGCAATGGAAGAAGATGTGGTTGATTATCTGTAAGAGGGACACCAATGTTGGAGTGTACTTTTATAATTAGAGCTACCTTTGAATTTGAACTATTTTAGACTATATATGTGGCTATTTGAACGTGCGGACTTTACAAAAATTGAAGTCAGCTATATGCAGGCAGTATTAGATGGCCGGTTTCTGCATCAGTATCCGCTGACTGGTCTATATGATATGAGAATTGCACGACGTATTACTCAGGTGCAATCACACGTATATATGATGTACAATAATGGACCACGACCTCAACTATACAAGGAAACTAGGAGGTGGGCCCAATACACAATATGCACAACACATATATTGAACCCCCCCCCCCCCCCGTAGTCGAAGCGGCACTATTGTTGACACAAAGACTGGACCGGAACTTCTCAAATGATGCCGTAGGCAAGCCCTTGGACATGATATCTGCAAATTGTTGGGAAGTAGGAACATGTAGAACACGAATAAGGCCAAGAGCCACCTGTTCCTGAACAAAATGAATATCTAACTAAATATGCTTTGTCCGACGATGATGAACCGGGTTGACAACATGGCGACGGTGATGATGATGTTACCGGCGCAGGGCTTCGCCTAAGCACTGAGATGATATGACCGAGTTGTGCAACTGTGGAGGGGGACACCGCACACGGCTAAGAGAAGACTTGTTGTACCTTTGGTGTGCCCCCCTCCCACGTATATAAAGGAGGGGAGGAGAGGTGGTCGGCCCAAGGGGGGGATTCCTACTTGGACTCCCAGTCCAAGTTGGATTCGGCCCCCTCCTTTCCTTTCCGGAGAAGGGGGGAAGGGGAAAGAGGTGGAGGAGAAGAAGGAACGGGCCCCCAACCCTAGTCCAATTTGGTTTGGGCTTGGGGGGTGCGCGCCTCCACTTGGCCGCCGCCTCCTTTCTCCACTAGGGCCCATGAAGGTCCATTAACTCCCGGTGGGGTTCCAGTAACCCTCGGTACTCCGAAACTTTATCCGAGACGACCTAACCATTCCGGTGTCTAAATGTAACTGATGGTGTCCTGGACTAGGGGGTACTCACCACGTCATCTCCCGATCTATTAGATTTGGCTGAGGACCCCCATGGTCGTATACTCATGGGCCAGTTTGGACAACTGCCGCATACAAGGAAGATTCCACAAGACTTGGCGATCAAGACAAGGACTCCTCCCCACCGGCGTATTCGGCTAGGACTCTTGTTATCCTAGGCCTCTGGTGCATTATATAAACCGAGGCCAGGCTAGTCGATAGATCATATACATAACAATCATACCATAGGCTAGCATCTAGGGTTTAGCCTCCTTGATCTCGTGGTAGATCTACTCTTGTACTACCCATATCATCAATATTAATCAAGCAGGACGTAGGGTTTTACCTTCATAAAGAGGGCCTGAACCTGTGTAAAACTTCGTGTCCCTTGTCTCCTGTTACCATCCGCCTAGACGCACAGTTCGGGACCCCCTATCCGAGATCCGCCGGTTTTGACACCGACATTGGTGCTTTCATTGAGAGTTCCGCTGTGTGATCGGCAAAAGGATCGATGGCTCGCCTGCAGATCAACTGCGACTTCGGCATCTTCGTCACCAGCTCGACTGGTCACCTTGGTTCAACCAAGAACTGCGCCCCGTGTTCGGATCGTCATGATCGGACGGGGGCCTTCTTCAACATCAACTCCGATCTCTATCATGATCATAGAGGAATCATCCATGTAGCTCGAGAGCTCAAAGTCAACATTGCTCTCGGGCGGCCGTGCTGTTTTTATGGACAGCAAACTTGTGTTCGCCGTCACCATCTCCTCGAGCGTCGATTTGACGATTGCTTCAATGGAATAGTGCGGAATTACATCTATAACAGCTATGCAAAATTTCGTCGAGTTCCGATGGAGGAATTTCCGACAATCTACGATATACCGGAGCCCTGTCAAATCTGGACGAGTTTAGGGCGTGGTCTCCAGAGCGTAGCTCGGAGGTCCTTTGGAAGATCCAACCGTTCATCTACGGCGGAATTCCCATATCTACCACCCTCCAAATTTCAGCTCGATCCGACGGTTCAAACTTCGGGAACCTTCCGATGAGTGGATCAATTTTTGGATCTGTTTTTTGCGTGAATATGGATCCGATCAGAATTCATGTTTCTTTATGAACATGATATTGGACAAACTTTTTTAAGGAATTTTCTTCTATGTTATTGTGCGTTGTTTTTAAACATGTACCCATAAAATTTTAAAGCCTCCTCTGAGGTAATCTTCACCATCACGCTGGTGTCAAACCAGTCCGACAGTTTTGCTCCACGGCTGCCGACCTGCGCTAGATCTCGGCAAGCCAAACAAGAGTCCGGCATCGTGAAGGATAAATCATCACCAACATCGCCGCCCCACGGATTACACGGAGCGGGCATACCGGCATCGCCGCACGGTCGCTTCATCAAGCCGGCATCGACCACGTCACGACCTGCGTCAGTAGGGCTGCACTATTGCTTCTTCAAGCTGGTGTCCATCACGCCGACCTACTTCGACTCATCGACTGACATCGAGACTTCGACATCTCGGCTGGACCGGGGCCTTCGCCATCTCTTCATCAACCTACTCCGGACACTTCAGCGTCACTAGCCGACCAGCTCCGCCACGTTAGCTGGGCCGAGGGCTTTGCCTCGGCGAGCCAACCTTCGCCAGCATTGCCATGCCGTCATTTTATCACCCATCAGGCAATGGG
Source organism: Aegilops umbellulata (assembly GCA_032464435.1). Classification (NCBI taxonomy): domain Eukaryota; kingdom Viridiplantae; phylum Streptophyta; class Magnoliopsida; order Poales; family Poaceae; genus Aegilops; species Aegilops umbellulata. The sequence continues at coordinate 405,850,644 of CP136054.1, read as the reverse complement.
TGTGCGGATCGAGTCCCAATTTTGGGAATCACCTTCCTTCGGATTGCTACCACAAATAAACCAGGTGCTATTAATCCCAGTATTTTTTGCTTGTTTGGGTTCATTTTTCCCAAGGAATTATTACTCTGGTTTGTCCATCATATGTACACAGGTCTATCAAATGGTGGCCGCATTAACGACAGTCGCATGGTGGTTCGGTCAGTTTCCGTACATAGTCCGGCGAACGCCGCATCCGGAGCCCGGACCGACCTGCGAATTCAAGCTTTGCCACGCCTTTACCGCATCACGCCGACACCCTGCATCGACATTGACTTCGGCGCCAGGCCATATTTCTTTTATTACTCACTTTGCATAAATTATTTATTATGCAACGATTTTTTTTAATTATCATTATTACTATTATCTCCGGTTTGCACTATTTCTTGTGCACAGGAAAATGATTCGGGGACTTCGGCGTCACTCTGCCGGTCTGCATTGACCGTGCTATGTCACCACTTCGGCGTGTCGAGCTCTCCACGCCGCCACCTCGGGACTGGCTTGGGGATGGAACCTTGCCCCGCATCAAGCTCGGACCGCGTCATGAATACCGAACACATTAACCAGCTAAGTCGCTTTCATGCTCAAAGCTTTAATTTCTAACTGGTGTTCGGTTCGACCAAGCATTATACTTTTTTGGAAAAAAGTTTCTTGTAAAAAATTTCCTAGTCCAAACTTTGTTTGTGACGCATAAATTCAAATACCCAATTCATTTGGGGGCTTCCTTCATGAAGCTTTTCCTCTTGCATATGATTATACTTGTACGGCTTCGTTCCTTGTTCGTGTATTACGCCACAATATGCACCATATTGACTTAAGCGATTTGCAAGCTGGGTTGCCTCGCTCCTGTGTTTACCCCTACGTTCCCGATTGTTCGGCTAGGGAGTAAAGGGAGCACCTCTGCGATTGTCACGATCGGGTCACCCGAGCCGGACCTCAGACTGGGTGAAGCCGAAAGCTAGCGCTCTTATAGTTTTCAATGATGGTCGGCACACAATGAAACTCATGAGTACAAAAAATCTATTGCATAAGTCTCATAATAACAATGAGCACCGAAGAAAGGTATCGATGGGGGTACTATTTTCTTCGAAGATGCTTCTTACACTTCGCAGTAATATAGCATAAGTTCCCTGAGCGCGCTTTGTCTGTTATAGCCTTATGGCCTGATTGCCTGGTTATTGGAAACACTATCGATATTCTCGACAGATGGAGTACATAACAATTTTTGGTCCTTGACCGAAGAGGGAGAAGCCGACGGTCGGTTAAGACGTGTTTAAAGTTCGGTTGAACATAGATATGATATAAGTACTTCAGTACATGCAACCATTCTTTTACCCAAGTCACTTGGGGGCTCTTAAATTTATATGAGCCGTTTTATGATAAGGATCTTCTTCTTAGTCGTTGCAAAGTTTTATTATTATTATTATCTATCACTCCTTTTTTCGACATGAGCGTGTGGTCACTAGCCGGGGAGCCTAATTTCTCTCTCAAAGCCGCTAGAGTTTAGTTTGCTAAACTGGCCTAATGAGAAGTATTCCGCCCTCGGGATAGGAGGTCGAAGCCGTAGGCTGACCCGTTTGAAGTCTTGAGATAGGATGTATCATGTTAAATCACGACAGAAGCACTTCTTTTTCTAAGGCCAATTTTCGATTGGCACCGAACACTTGATCTTGTTCAGACGTCAAGTTTTTACTGACGTTTTTTGGTTTTCCAAGCTTATGGCACTTTTAAACTATTTGTGTGTTTTCAGCACAAGTCTCACAGTGCAACGCCGGACACCTTTAGAGATTTGGCAAAAACATTCTCAAATATTGCTATATATGCATCAGTTTCGAATTGTGTCTTCGGCCAATAGTTGGGTTGCCCGGCTCCTGCGCTTGCCTCCTACGTTCCGCTTTGTTCGGCTAGGTGTGCAAAGGGAGAACCACTGCGATTGTGCTTCCAGCTCACATGGTTAAGCACCTCAGTGGACAAAGCCGAAAACTGACTGTCACAATAAGCGTAAACTGGTCAGCGATCCGATGACGGTGTTAAATAACGGGCCATTCATAACAATGGCCAAAGTGTTTACGGCTTGACCTCGACTGCCGCCGAACACTACCCGGGGCTATTAACTGTCCTCCCAAACTAAATCCTCGATATTTTGCTCTTACATTGAAGCTGAGGTTTCGTGATCATGCTTAGCATGACAACCCAAAGAAAGGAACCGATAGCGAGACTATTTTCTTTGGAATACATTTCTTCTATTAAATAGTAATATAACATATCTCTCTATGTACCTTTGTTTATAAAACCGTGTGGCCAGATTGCCTTGTTTGTCGTAAATCTTTCCCCTCATAAAGGAATTATAAACTAGGACAAACACTCCTCGGCTACTAGCCGAGGAGGTGGAAGCCGATGGTCGGTCAACAAAGTTTTGTACAATGCGGATCCGAGCATTAATGACGTAAAGTACTTGGATACATAGAGTCATTACACATAATTTTTGATTTTACTATGGATATCGATCCTTAATTCGGTCACCCGTGCCCGCATTAAGGCTCGGGGGCTACTAAGCTTCGGGCTTATTATTTACAAATATTAAAGGGGCACATCGATCCCCTGATCTGGTGTTGCCACCCGACCAGTGTCTCGGGGGCTACTGCATTGCCTGTTCAATGCAAAAAAAATTATGTGCAATATAGTTTCCGAGGAGATTTTGATCCTCAGGTTGGTCGGTCGCACCCAACCTGAGTCTCGAGGACTGAGCACGCCGCTTTTAGTGTCCCGAAGTATTCTGCCGAGCTAGGACTTGATCCTCAGGCCGATTTTGCAAATCAACCTGAGTCTCAGCGGCTACTGGGATCAGCGGTCTTATGTCATCCTTCATGTGCATCTCGAGTTTTAGACTGATACCCACCTTGAGGGCTACTGGCTATATATCTCGGCAGAGGATAAATTGCACCAATAAAAATATTGACAAAAATCGGCCCACATTCGGGGTGGTGCACCACCTCGGAAGCAGTCCGGCATAAAGCTCGGGCGCCAATGGCTGGCTCCATAGAGGGCATTTCCGGCATTAAGCTCGGCTAAACTCCTTCAAACTTCTTTGAACCAAGGTGATTTACGACACCTTGGATACAGTCCGGCATTGGAGCTTGGATACAGTCCGGTGTTGGAGCTAGGATACATAGTCCGGCGTTGGATCTCGGATACATTCCGGCATTACAGTTGGGAAGCGGTCCGGCGTTGGTGCTCGGCTGCAAAAGATACCTCGAATGCAGTACGACGTTGGAACTCGGACGCAAGAGGACACTGCCTCCCGGGAACAACTTCAAACCCGAGGTGTGGCATAAAAATAACAAGGCATTGATAAAGGTCGGAAGCTTAAAGGGGCTCCTCGGATACCCAACGTGTAAACTCGTCGAATGCATTTCGGCGATCCTCAAGATCGAAGATGAGAAGATTTGTTGAACCAGTTTTCAAGACCGACGACCGAAGATGAAGAACAGTTTGGAAGAATCGAGGAGCGTCCCTAACTTGAAGACCGGTTCAGGGGGCTACTGACGGTGTCCTGGACTAGGGGGTACTCACCACGTCATCTCCCGATCTGTTAGATTGGGCTGAGGACCCCCATGGCCGTATACTCATGGGCCAGTTTGGACAGCTACCGCATACAAGGAAGATTCCACAAGACTTGGCGATCAAGAAAAGGACTCCTCCCCATCGGCGTATTCGGCTAGGACTCTTGTTATCCTAGGCCTCTGGTGCATTATATAAACCGAGGCCAGGCTAGTCGATAGATCATATACATAACAATCATACCATAGGATAGCTTCTAGGGTTTAGCCTCCTTGATCTCGTGGTAGATCTACTCTTGTACTACCCATATCATCAATATTAATCAAGCAGGACGTAGGGTTTTACCTCCATCGAGAGGGCCTGAACCTGGGTAAAACTTCGTGTCCCTTGTCTCCTGTTACCATCCGGCTAGACGCACAGTTCGGGACCCCCTACCCGAGATCCGCCGGTTTTGACACCGACAGTAACCTTCCAATATATGAATCTTTACCTCTCAACCATTTCGAGACTCCTCGTCATGTCCGCGAACTCATCCGGGACTCCGAACAAACTTCGATCATCAAAACACATAACTCATAATACAAATTGTCATCGAACATTAAGCGTGCGGGAACTGCGGGTTCGAGAACTATGTAGACATGACCGAGACACATCACCGGTCAATAACCAATAGCGGAACCTGGATGCTCATATTGGCTCGTACATATTCTATGAAGATCTTTATTGGTGAAACCGCACAACAACATACGTTGTTCCCTTTGTCATCGGTATGTTACTTGCCCGAGATTCGATCATCGGTATCATCATACCTAGTTCAATCTCGTCACCGGAAAGTCTCTTTACTCGTTCCTAATCATCATCCTGTAACTAACTCATTAGTCACGTTGCTTGCAAGGCTCATAGTAATGTGCATTATCGAGAGGGCCCAGAGATACCTCTCCGATACACGGAGTGACAAAACCTAATCTCGATCTATGCCAATTCAACAAACACCATCGGAGACACCTGTAGAGCATCTTTATAATCACCCAGTTACATTGTGACATTTGATAGCACACAAGATGTTCCTCCGGTATTCGGGAGTTGCATAATCTCATAGTTAGAGGAACATGTATAAGTCATGATGAAAGCAATAGCAATAAAACTAAATGATCATAATGCTAAGCAAATAGATGGGTCTTGTCCATCACATCATTCTCTAATGATGTGATCCCGTTTATCAAATGACAACACATGTGTATGGTTAGGAAACTTAACCATCTTTGATTAACGAGCTAGTCTAGTAGAGGCATACTAGGGACACTCTGTTTGTCTATGTATCCACTATACTAAGTTTCTGGTTAATACAATTCTAGCATGAATAATAAACATTTATCATGGTATAAGGAAATATAAATAACAACTTTATTATTGCCTCTAGGGCATATTTCCTTCAGTCTCCCACTTGCACTAGAGTCAATAATCTAGTTCACATCATCATGTGATTTAACACCAATAGTTCACATCTTTATGTGATTAGTTCACATCTCCATGTGACTAATACCCAAACGGTTTACTAGAGTCAATAATCTAGTTCACATCGCTATGTGATTAACACCTAAAGGGTGATCATGTTTTGCTTTGTGAGAGAAGTTTAGTCAACGGGTCTGCCACATTCAGAGCCATATGTATTTTGCAATTTTTCTATGTCTACAATGCTCTGCACAGAGCTACTCTAGCTAATCGCTCCCGCTTTCAATATGTATCCATATTGAGACTTAGAGTCATGCAGATCAGTGTGGAAGCTTGCATCGACGTAACCCTTTACGATGAACTTTTTGTCACCTCCATAATTGAGAAACATGTCCTTATTCCACTAAGGATAATTTTGACCACTATCTAGTGATCCACTCCTAGATCACTATTGTACCCTCTTGCCAAACTCATGGTGAGGTACACAATAGGTCTGGTACATAGCATAGCATACTTTATAGAATCTATGACTGAGGCATAGGGAATGAGTTTTCTTTCTCTTTCTATTTTCTGCCGTGGTCGGGTTTTGAGTCTTTACTCAACTTCACACCTTACAACTCAGGCAAGAACTCCTTCTTTGACTGATACATTTTGAACTCCTTCAAAATCTTATCAAGGTATGTACTCATCGAAAGTCTTATCAAGCGTCTTGATCTATCTTTATGGATCTTGATGCCCAATATGTAAGTAGCTTCACTGAGGTCTTTCATTAAAAATTCTTATTCAAGTATCCTTTTATGCTATCCAGAAATTATGTATTATTCCCAATCAAAAATATGTCATCCACGTATAATATCAAAAATGCTACGCAGCTCCCACTCACTTTCTTGTAAATACAGGATTTCTCCAAAAGTCTGTATAAAACCATATGCTTTGGTCACACTATCAAAGCGGACATTCCAACTCCGAGATGCTTGCACCAGTCCATAAATGAATCACCGGAGCTTACACACTGTGTTACCACCTTTCGGATTGACAAAACCTTCTGGTTGCATCATATACAACTCTTCTTTAAGAAATCCATTAAGGAATGCAGTTTTTGACATCCATTTGCCAAATTTCATAAAATGCAGCAATTGCTAACATGATTCGAACAAACTTTAAGCATAGATAAGAGTGAGAAACTCTCATCATAGTCAACACCTTGGACTTGTCGAAAACCTTTTGCAACAATTTGAGCTTTGTAGATAGTAACACTACTATTAGCGTCCATCTTCCTCTTGAAGATCCATTTAATCTCAATGGCTCGCCGATCATCGGGCAAGTCAATCAAAGTCCATACTTTGTTCTCATACATGGATCCCATCTCAGATTTCATGGCCTCAAGCCATTTCACAGAATCTGGGCTCATCATCTTTTCCTCATAGTTCGTAGGTTCGTCATGGTCTAGTAACATGACTTCGAGAAAGGATTATCGCACCACTCTGGTGCGGATCATACTCTGGTTGACCTACGTGTTGGGGAATGCAGTAATTTCAAAAAAATTCCTACGCACACGCAAGATCATGGTGATGCATAGCAATGAGAGGGGAGAGTGTTGTCCATGTACCCTCGTAGACCGTAAGAGGAAGCGTTATGACAACGCGGTTGATGTAGTTGTATGTCTTCATGATCAACCGATCCTAGTACCGAAAGTACGACACCTTCGCGATCTGCACACGTTTTGCTGGGTGACGTCCCACGAACTCACGATCCAGCAGTGTCGAGGGAGAGCTTCGTCAGCACGACGGTGTGATGACGGTGATGATGAAGCTACCAGCGCAGGGCTTCGCCTAAGCAATACGATGATATGACCGAGGTGGATTATGGTGGAGGAGGGGGAGGGGAGAGATCAATGATCAACTTGTGTGTCTATGGGGTGCCCCCTCCCCCGTATATAAAGGAGTGGAGGAGGGGGAGGGCCGTGTTGGGGAACGTAGTAATTTCAAAAAAAATCCTACGCACACACAAGATCATGGTGATGCATAGCAATGAGAGGGGAGAGTGTTGTTCACGTACCCTCGTAGACCGAAAGCAGAAGTGTAAGCACAATGCGGTTGATGTAGTCGTACGTCTTCACGATCCGACCGATCAAGTACCGAACGCACGGCACCTCCGAGTTCAGCACACGTTCAGCTCGATGACGTCCCTCGAACTCCGATCCAACCGAGTGTTAATGGAGAGTTTCGTCAGCACGACGGCGTGGTGACGATGTTGACGTTCTACCGACGCAGGGCTTTGCCTAAGCACCGCTATAGTATTATCGAGGTGGACTATGGTGGAGGGGGGCACCGCACGCGGCTAAAAGATCAAACAGATTAATTGTTGTGTCTCCAAGGGGTGCCCCCTCCCTGTATATAAAGGAGTGGAGGAGGGGGAGGGCCGGCCCATGGCGCGCCCTAGAAGGAGTCCTACTCCCAAGAAAAGGGGAGAGAGAAGAGAAGGAAGGAGGGGGCGCAGGCCCTCCCCCTAGTCCAATTCGGACTAGGCCTTGGGGGGGGGGCGCCCAACCTCTCCTCTCTCTTTCCCTTAAAGCCCAATAAGGCCCATATACCCCCCGGCGAATTCCCGTAACACTCCGGTACTCCGAAAAATACCTGAATCACTCGGAACCTTTCCAATGTCCGAATATAGTCGTCCAATATATCGATCTTTACATCTTGACCATTTCGAGACTCCTCGTCATGTCTATGACCTCATCTGGAACTCCGAACTACCTTCGATACATCAAAACTCATAAACTCATAATATAACCGTCATCGAAACTTTAAGCGTGCGGACCCTACGGGTTCGAGAAATATGTAGACATGACCGAGACACGTCTCCGGTCAATAACAAATACCGGAACCTGGATGCTCATATTGGCTCCCACATATTGTACGAAGATCGTTATCGGTCAGACCGCATAACAACATACGTTGTTCCCTTTGTCATCGGTATGTTACTTGCCCGAGATTCGATCGTCGGTATCTCAATACCTAGTTCAATCTCGTTACCGGCAAGTCTCTTTACACGTTCCGTAATACATCATCCCGCAACTAACTCATTAGTCTCTTTACTTAGTGATGTGCATTACCGAGTGGGCCCAGAGATACCTCTCCGACAATCGGAGTGACAAATCCTAATCTCAAAATACGCCAATCCAACAAGTACCTTCGGAGACACCTATAGAGCACCTTTATAATCACCCAGTTACGTTGTGACATTTGGTAGCACACAAAGTGTTCCTCCGGCAAACGGGAGTTGCATAATCTCATACTCATAGGAACATGTATAAGTCATGAAGAAAGCAATAGCAACATACTAAATGATCGAGTGCTAAGCTAACGGAATGGGTCAAGTCAGTCACATCATTCTCCTAATGATGTGATCCCGTTAATCATATCCGGGACTCCAAACAACCTTCGGTACATCAAAACACATAAACTCATAATACCGATCGTCATCGAACGTTAAGCGTGCGGACGCTACGGGTTAGAGAACTATGTAGACATGACCGATACACGTCTCCGGTCAATAACCAATAATGGAACCTGGATGCTCATATTGGCTCCCACATATTCTACAAAGATCTTTATCGGTCAAACCGCATAACAACATACGTTGTTCCCTTTATCATCGGTATGTTACTTGCCCGAGATTCGATTCTCGGTATCTCAATACCTAGTTCAGTCTTGTTACCGGCAAGTCTCTTTACTCATTCTATAATGCATCATCCCGCAACTAACTCATTAATCACATTGCTTGCAAGGCTTATAGTGATGTGCATTACCGAGAGGGCCCAGAGATACCTCTCCGACAATCGGAGTGACAAATCCTAATCTCGATCTATGCCAACTCAACAAGTACCATCAGAGACACCTGTAGAGCACCTTTATAATCACCCAGTTGTGTTGTGATGTTTGGTAGCACACAAAGTGGTCCTCCGGTATTCGAGAGTTGCATAATCTCATAGTCATGAACATGTATAAGTCATGAAGAAAGCATTAGCAACGTACTAAACGATCAATTTCTAAGCTAATGGAATGGGTCAAGTCAATCACATCATTCTCTAATGATGTGATCCCGTTAATCAAATGACAACTCATGTCTATGGCTAGGAAACTTAACCGTCTTTGATTAAACGAGCTAGTCAAGTAGAGGCATACCAGTGACGCTCTTTTTGTCTATGTATTCACACATGTACTAACTTTCCGGTTAATACAATTCTAGCATGAATAATAAACATTTATCATGAAATAAGGAAATTTATAATAACTTTATTATTGCCTCTAGGGCATATTTCCTTCAGTCTCCCACTTGCACTAGAGTCAATAATCTAGTTCACATCGTCATGTGATTTAACACCAATAGTTCACATCACCATGTGATTAACGCCCATAGTTCACATCGCCATGTGACCAACACTCAAAGGGTTTACTAAAGTCAGTAATCTTAGTTCACATCGCCATATGATTAACACCCAAAGAGTACTAAGGTGTGATCATGTTTTGCTTGTGAGAGAAGTTTAGTCAACGGGTCTGCCATATTCAGATTCGTATGTATTTTGCAAATTTCTATGCCAACAATGCTCTGCATGGAGCTACTCTAGCTAATTTCTCCCACTTTCAATATGTATCCAGATTGAGACTTAGAGTCATCTGGTTCAGTGTCAAAATTTGCATCGACGTAACCCTTTACGACGAACCTTTTGTCACCTCCATAATTGAGAAACGTATCCTTATTCCACTAAGGATAATTTTGACCATTGTCCAGTTATCTACTCCTAGATAACTATTGTACTCCCTTGCCAAACTCAATGTAGGGTATACAATAGATCTGATACACAACATGGCATACTTTATAGAACCTATGGCTGAGGCATAGGGAATGACTTCCATTCTCTTTCTATCTTTTGTCGTGGTCGGGCTTTGAGTCTTACTGAATTTCACACCTTGTAACACAGGCAAGAACTCTTTCTTTGTCTGTTTCATTTTGAACTACTTCGAAATCTTGTCAAGGTATGTACTCATTAAAAAAAACTTATCAAGTGTCTTGATCTATCTCTATAGATCTTGATGCTCAATATGTAAGCAGCTTCATCGAGGTCTTTCTTTGAAAAACTCCTTCCAAATACTCCTTTATGCTTTCCAGAAAATTCTACATTATTTCTGATCAACAATATGTCATTCACATATACTTATCAGAAATGTTGTAGTGCTCCCACTCACTTTCTTGTAAATACAGGTTTCCCGCAATTCTGTATAAACCTATATGCTTTGATCAACTCATCAAAGCGTATATTCCAACACCGAGATGCTTGCACAAGTCCATAGATGGATCGCTGGAGCTTGCACATTTTGCTAGCACCTTTAGGATCGACAAAACCTTCAGGTTGCATCATATACAACTCTTCTTTAAGAAATCCATTAAGAAATGTAGTTTTGACATCCATTTGCCAGATTTCATAAAATGTGGCAATTTGCTAACATGATTCAGACAAACTTAAGCATCGCTATGAGTGAGAAAATCTCATCGTAGTCAACACCTTGAACTTTGTCAAAAACCTTTTTCGACAAGTCTAGCTTTGTAGATAGTAACACTACTATCAGCATCCGTCTTCCTCTCGAAGATCCATTTATTTTCTATGGCTTGCCGATCATCGGGCAAGTCAACCAAAGTCCACAGTTTGTTCTCATACATGGATCCCATCTCAAATTTTATGGCCTCAAGACATTTCACAGGATTTGGGCTCTTAACCGCTTCCTCATAGTTCGTAGGTTCGTCATGGTCAAGTAACATGACCTCCAGAATAGGATTACTGTACCTCTCTGGTGCGGATCTCACTCTGTTTGACCTACGAGGTTCGGTAGTAACTTGATCTGAAGTTACATGATCATCATCATTAGCTTCCTCACTAATTGGTGTAGGAGTCACAGGAACAAATTTCTGTGATGAACTACTTTCCAATAAGGGAGCAGGTACAATTACCTCATCAAGTTTTACTTTCGTCCCACTCACTTCTTTCGAGAGAAACTCCTTCTCTAGAAAGGATGCATTCTTAGCAACGAATGTCTTTCCTTCGGATATGTGATAGAAGGTGTACCCAACTGTCTCCTTTGGGTATCCTATGAAGACACATTTCTCCGATTTTGGTTTGAGCTTATCAGGATGAAACTTTTTCACATAAGCATCGCAACCCCAAACTTTAAGAAACAACAACTTAGGTTTCCAGCTAAACCATAGTTCATACGGTGTCGTCTCAATGGATTATACGGTGCCTTATTTAACGTGAATGTAGCTGTCTCTAATGCATAACCCCAAACCGATAGTGGTGAATCAGTAAGAGACATCATAGATTGCACTATATCCAATAAAGTACGGTTATGACGTTCAGACACACCATTATGCTTTTGTGTTCCAGGTGGCATGAGTTTGTGAAACTATTCCAAATTGTTTTAATTGAAGACCAAACTCGTAACTCAAATATTCGTCTCCACGATCAGATCGTAGAAACTTTATTTTCTTGCTACGATGATTTTCCACTTCACTCTAAAATTCTTTGAACTTTTTAAATTTTTCAGAATTATGTTTCATTAAGTAGATATACCCATATATGCTCAAATCATCTGTGAATGTCAGAAAATAACGATACCCGCCGCGAGCCTCAACACTCATCGGACTGCATACATCAGTATGTATTATTTCCAATAAGCACTACAAAAAATACAATTCCGTGATGATACGTGTTTGTCAGAGTAGGTCGCGTTTTTTGTCATGCATGTACATCCATGACAAATTCATGACAGAATCAAGATAGTCATACCTGTGCTGTCGTAGAAGTGTTCCATGACATTACCAAAATTATCATCACGGAAGTGTCCACTTCCATGACGACAAATCGTGCGTCACATAAGTGCTTTCGTCAAGGGTGACCGACACGTGGCATCCACCGTAACGGAACGCCGTTAAGCTATCGGGTCGGGTTTTGGATCCGATAACCTGTTAACAGCCCCGACCAATGGGGATTTTCCACGTGTAAAATCATCATTGGCTAGAGGAAACACGTGTCGGCTCATCGTAGGGACAGGTGGCACGGTCCAACAAGTTTAAATGGGCCGGCCCAACAAGTTTAAATGGGCCGGCCCAACTAAAGGCCCACAAGATTTTGCAGACCATAATGGGCCGGCCCAGCTAAAGGCCCACGAGATTTTGCATACCATAATGGGCTGGCCCAGCTAAAGGCCCACAAGATTTCACGGGCCATAATGGGCCGGCCCAGGTAAAGGCCCACAAAATTCTTGCGGATCATAATGGGTCGGCCCAGCTAAAGGCCCACGAGATTTCGCCGACATTAATGGGCTAGCCCAGCTGTAGGTCCACAAGATTTTGAGGACCCTAGTAGGCCGGCCCATTAACTGGCTGCCATGTTTTGGGCCAAATGCCGGCCCATATTTGATCCGGTCCATTAATGTCCTGCCACGCTCCGGGCCTAATAGTGGCCCATATGAGATCCGACCCGTTAAAAGCCTACCATGTTCTGGGCCAAATTACGGCCCAGATGAGGTCCGGCCCTTTAAGAGGCTTTGGGCTCAATTATGGCCCATATTAGTTTCGGCCCATCAACTGGACACTATGCTTTTGGGCCCACTTGCTAAAGGCCAACTTAGTAATTCGGCGTGATATTAGTTTTGGCCTGTTAAGGGCCCGTTTAACATTTCGGCCCTATATTAATTTCGGCATGTTAAAAGCCCGTCATATAGTTGGGCCTAACTACAGCCTGGTTTGCATCCGGCCTGCTCGCAGCCGATATCTGATTGGGCCAAACAACGACCGAGACAATTTTGGCCTGTTAAAAGCCCGTGATTTGATTCGCACAATCATGGGCCGGGGTTCAATTCGGGCTACTGCCGGCCTGTGAGCTGTTCGACACGTTTCAGGCCCAACCTACATCGTGATTGCATGACGGCCCGATTATGTACCGTAATTTTATGGTTTGGCCGGTTTACTGCGAAGACAGGATATGCATACAGTAAAAATAACTGCAGCATCGTGAATAAGAAAAAACCTAGACTATACAATAAAGAAATTATGACATATTACATCCACTGGGCATCAAAGTTCCCCACTATGATAATAAAGCACAAGCAGACAGCAGATTACATACACTGGGCATCAAAGATCGCCATCAGTGCAAATAAACACGCCGACAAAATAATATACAAAACCGACAACACTTCAATAGAGTTCAAGAAAGGTTAGCCCTGCTGGGGAGCTGCAGCGCAGGCAGCTGAGCAAGATGATGAGACTGCGCTTGTTCAACACTTATATCTTCCTCACTCTGAAGATAAACAAGCAGACAGATGACAGGTTTTGCACATAAAAGTATCAGTGCTGACAATTCATCACATTTCTTACTGACGAATAAAGTGACACAGTTTAAATTTGCATTAACATAATATGGTATTGTTCAGGTCAAGACATGGCAGGAAATGACATTGTGAAGGAGTTGGCAGCTTCACGACACCACTGTATTACAGATCAAAAACTCATAAGTATCAATGGTTAGTGTGCTGTCAATTTATACCATTTCAGATTGGCAAATAAAGAGACAGTTTAAATAATAGTAGAATGATATGACATTGTTCATAGTTAAGACATTGCAGAATATGACATTGTGCTGTAGTGGGTAGGTTCACCACACCACTGGATTATGGATGAAGAACAAAAGCATACATGCAGTGCAAAAGAAGATCACTTGCTCTGTATAGTTTAATTTACATGGTATGAAGAAGGAACTTGGTTATACAACTGAAAACTTAAATTGAGAAAGGACAAACTTTTGTTTATGAACTACATATAATAAACTTTAAACAAGCAATTTGATGCAAACACCAAAAATAAACAGCTGTTGCAGTCATGCCTAACCAAATATATACAACAAAGTTTGAAGACTTGAGATGGACAAACTTACATTATTGGTGAAGACAGGCTCTATAAAGGCCTTGTCCATGCTGATGGGGGGGGGCAATTCAAGAAGTTTACCACAAAATCTTCTTCAAAAGCATTGCCTTTATTCTACATTTTGTTAAGAGTAAATATAGATGTGATAATATATGAAAAAATGGAGAATATTTAAGATAAGATGAAGAGTGATGCTAGATAACCAAGTAGCTATAAATGTAAGTGCAGCGATACATGCAAAAGGTACAGTCAAGAGCAATGAACAACTAAACTTCTTCGGTACCAACCTTATGGTAAGAGCAAATATAGATCTGATGTGTAGAAAATGGAGGGCAAAGGAAAATAAGCTGCAGAGTGATGGTACATGAACAACTACCTGTCATTATAAGTACACTGATAAAGGACAGCATGTACTTATAAGAACAATGCAGAGCTAAAAAACATTGGCATTGGATATATTCTACACTAATGTAACCATTCATACAGATCAGATAATTTGGAGCGAACAATTGATAAGCAAACTATCATGCATATTGCTGTCACATAATGAACCAGGTATGTATGCAAGTAAAGTGATACAGGACAACGGGTACTAACAAGAGCAAAGTAGCGGGCAGCATATTTGCGATATCCTGTCGTTCTTGTCAAACCGGAATTCTTCTTCGAGCAGATTTCCCGCAAAAAAGATCCATAAGGCACATGCGGAAAAGTAGAATTTCAAATTGTCATGTGATTTCATAGGCAGTACCTCATCCTGGGAACGTGACCAGTGCATAACAAGGTTTTTCCATTCAATGTCTTCTAAATTTAGCACAGGAGACTTCACCGGAAATTCGTTTATAGACTTGCCATCAAAGTGTGATAGCTTGGGTAAATGCCCTTTTGTAAATTTAGGATAGCTTCAGCTGAACTTGGGTCTTCTAACTCTAGGTAAGTTGTAGATAGGAATCCTTTTGTTTTGGCACTTTCTCAGTGCTTTGTATTTTGCTGGACCTTTTTTCATTTTCCAATAAAATGGGCTGTGGGGTTTTACCCCACAGTAAATATTCAAAAAAAAGTGTGATTTCCTCAGGTAACACCAATACTGCTGCAATGCTTCCTTGAAAAGCACAAGAATGCTTTGCTCGTCATGACTATCCAGATTGACCCTCGCCAAGTTACAACAATGTAATGTAAATCATTGATGTGTTCAATCAGCAGAAAACAGGAAAATAATAACCATGAATAATAGCACTTACACGTAAGTTGGACAGGAAGATGTGAAAATGGTGTTTGTCTTCACAATAATCTTCCCATGATGGGAATATATGCACATAGTCCCTAACAATATTGAAAGCATTGTCTTTTAAAGTGGGAATAAATGGAATGGGGTTCCAATCTGCAGGAATTGGCCATGTCTGTAGTTGGGATAGGTCTTTGGCCGGTGGACTTGTTGTACTTTTTGCTGGAGTGGGATTTTTCTGTGGTACAGCTGGTGCTATGGCAAATGAAATTCATATACCTTTTGCTGGAGTGCAGGTCTTGTGTGGTGGGGCTAGTGGTGTGGCCAGTGAAGTATGGGTACAGTCTGCTGGAGTCGGTCCTACGTTTTGTGTCACTGGTTGTACAGCCAATATAAGTGGGGTGCTATCTGATTTCTCCGGCACCACCATGTTTTTCAAGGACTTTGCTGGTGCTCCTTCAGGTTCGGCAATCACCCTCTTCCTTTTTGATGTCTAATACACAAGAACAACATTTGAGTGGAAAAACATGGTATGATGACAGATGGAATATGTATTGATAATGGATGGGCATGGCATCTCGACATATATGATGAGTAAACTAAGCAGACGGCGGTGCAACAAAGTAGAAGAAATGCAAGAAAACATATGCAAGATACGCGCAATCAATAAAACCTTGCCAAATTAGAATAGGCACCTTGATGGGTGAACATGACATGCCATCTGCCTTTGACTCCTCGAGGTTAGAGTAGTCATTAGGATGATATTCTGAACAAGAATCAACGGGTGGGGAGCGTACGAGTTTGATTGCTTCCAGAATGGCACTCAATGCCTTGCTGCCAATTTTGTAAGTCATTGGAGTGTTCCACAATATTCTTCTGATGCACGGATTTTGATATTCACTGTAATTGTGTATAATATCTGAGAACCATGAGAACATAAATAGTTGTGAGATTATCTTTGTTATGCAGATGATATTCTAATATAGGGGCGCCCCTGTAAACACTTGTGTGCTATCACTGGATTCTGATGAGAGAGCTCATGTGTGCTGTAATACGGTGCGTGCATTTATATAATCTGGCACAAGTACACAAAAAAATAGGCTCCAGAAGTAAGGATAGCTGGCAGATGATAGGTTCATAATATACTGTATAGAGAGTTTATTGCCAAACCATGATAACAAGAGCACACAACAACTAGGCAGATCATAGTGTACAAAACAGGGGTACACCATAACCAGGATATATAAATCGGGAAAGTGGAACTGGCTGGAAATTACGGTGTTGTATTGCTGCTAGTAATTGAAAGCCTATCGATCACGTACAGGCCAGCTCTATCAGTTGTTGACTGCAGATGTCCCTGCTCCCCTTCCTGACAAGGAACATATTGTGCTTCCCATACAGAACACCGCACGGGCCGCCGGCCGAACCACCGGCCCCACCGCCTGTGTTCCTCCGCCACCCCCACTCCCGCCCCCACCCGCGTCAAGTTTTCTTTGTTCGACGAGGCCCCACCACCGCCCCCCACAACCACCGTCCCCACCCGAGCCCCTTCGATCGCACCGGCGAACTCCGGCGAGCTCTGAAAAATCGTCTGACCCAATTTTGAAATTTAGTCTACTGTGATTTAACTAGTGTGGAATATAAAAGGGGAAAACCATAAGCATTGCGAGTATGGTGTTGAGCGTGCCATGGCGGATCTCAAGATGCAAACCGGACAAAGGCAACTTCGCAACCAAGACAAGAAATCAGAGTAAAGCAGTGGCGATCTATTTTCTTGCTGCGATAAATAAGTTGAGCAGATACGAAAGAGTACCGCCTTTGGTGTGGTGCCGTGTACGCATCTGCTGAGAATTTGACGGTGCTGCGGTAGCGATGGCTGTCGGCGGCGTGGAAGAAGATCTAGGAGGGTAGACGGTGGCGGCGGGGCGCGGTGGACGAGACGGTCATAGGAGCGGCGCCGACAAGGTGGACGACGGCGGGGATGAAGCGAGAGGACGGGATGCAAGGATCCTGGTCCGAAGCCGTGGATGAGAGAGGTCGATCTCTTGTAATGGACGGTGGCGTCGGGGTATCAGCTCCAGCATGGTGGAGGAGGACGACAGTGGATGGGGTGGCGGACGGCGGCGGACGGAGGAGGGTGGGGTCAAGAGGGTGTTTTGGCGCCCACAGAGTACGAATGGGGAAAAGGGAGGTAGAGAGGAAGGGGGGAACCATGTATTCAGGACGTGCTTGTCTCAAATGCGAGGAAATTTACAAACTTAGCCCCCGTTTAAAATTTCTACTACATCACAGCAACACTAGTCGGTTGGGGATAGGATGGTAATCTCGCATACACCGAATATTTGCCGACGAGAGTTTGTTTTTGGTGCCCACCGTGCATGAATATGAATCGGGGAGGGAGTTGATACATCTCCAACGTATCTATAATTTTTTATTGCTCCATGCTATATTATCTACTGTTTTGGACTATAATGGGCTTTATTTTCCACTTTTATATTATTTTTGGGACTAACCTATTAATCGGAGGCCCAGCCCAGAATTGTTGTTTTTTTGCCTATTTCAGAGTTTCGGAGAAACAAAATATCAAACGGAATCCAAACGGAATGAAACCTTCGGGAACATGATTTTCTCACCGAACGTGATCCAGGAGACTTGGACCCTGCTCCAAGGAACAAAAGAGGCGGTCACAAGGGTAGGGGCGCGCCCACCCTCCTAGGGCGCGCCCCCCTACCTCGTGGGCCCACTGTTGCTCCACCGACATACTCCTTCCTCCTATATATACCTACGTACCCCCAAACGATCAGAACAGGAACCAAAAACCTAATTCCACCACCGCAACCTTCTGTATCCACGAGATCCCATCTTGGGGCCTGTTACGGAGCTCCGCCGGAGAGGGCCATCATCACGGAGGGCTTCTACATCATCATAGCCTCTCCGATGAAGTGTGAGTAGTTCACCTCAGACCTACGGGTCCATAGTTATTAGCTAGATGGCTTCTTCTCTCTTTTTGGATCTCATACAATGTTCTCCCCCTCTCTTCTGGAGATCTATTCGATGTAATCTTATTTTTGCGGTGTGTTTGTTGAGACCGATGAATTGTGGGTTTATGATCAAGTCTATCCATGAATAATATTTGATTGTTCTCTGAATTCTTTTATGTATGATTGGTTATCTTTGCAAGTCTCTTTGAATTATCAGTTTGGTTTGGCCTACTAGATTGGTTTTTCTTGCCATGGGAGAAGTGCTTAGCTTTGGGTTCAATCTTGCGGTGTCCTTTCCCAGTGATAGAAAGGGCAGCAAGGCACGTATAGTATTGTTGCCATCGAGGATAACAAGATGGGGTTTTTATCATATTGCATGAAACTATCCCTCTACATCATGTCATCTTGCTTAAGGCGTTACTCTATTTTTAACTTAATACTCTAGATGCATGCTGGATAGCGGTCGATGAGTGGAGTAATAGTAGTAGATGCAGGCAGGAGTCGGTCTACTTGTCTCGGACGTGATGCCTATATACATGATCATACCTAGATATTCTCATAACTATGCTCAATTCTGTCAATTGCTAAACAGTAATTTGTTCACCCACCGTAGAATACTTATGCTCTTGAGAGAAGCCACTAGTGAAACCTATGGCCCCCGGGTCTATTTTCCTCATATCAATCTCCATCACTTTAATCTTGCTTTGCTTTGTACTTTGCCGTTTTACTTTTCACTTTGCATCTCTATATCAAAAATACCAAAAATATTATCTATCATCTCTATCAGATCTCACTCCCGTAAGTAACCGTGAAGGGATTGACAACCCCTAATAGCGTTGGTTGCGTGGAGCTATTGTACTTGAGTGTGGCCTCCTACTGGATTGATACATTGGTTCTAAAAAACTAAGGGAAATACTTACGCTACTTTGCTGCATCATCCTCTCCTCTTCGGGGAAATCCATTGCAATCTCAAGAGGTAGCAGGAGTCGATTTCGGCCGAGGACACAGTGTGTTTTGGCGCCCACGATGTATGAATCTGGGTGAGAGGCGGTTACGTCACGTTTGGGTGAAATTACAAACCTACCCCTATTGAAACCTATACAAATCAAACAGATAGGCTTTGCGTGGCAGAGATAGGCAGTAGTGATTTCCATCTCGTAGATTTTGGTTTCGGGCGGTTACTGCGACTTTCCCCGCTTCATTCAAATTTTGCAGAGTGCACGTTTACCGTGCCAACTCAATTCCAATCCCGTTTGTATTCTATTTTTTTCCGGGCGGGATCCATTTTCAATTGGAATTACATTCTATATACATCATTATTTATATATACTTTCAAAAGCACAACACCATTTATACATAAATATGGTTTACAAATGGCATGATCTCATATTCATAAGGTTGTATCCATCAATTTGGATTTTCAAATATTTGAAACCACTTTATGTTGAAATCCAATGTATGCATTCCTCGCTAACTGTCCTCAATTAATGTGTGTTTCATGCGGTTTTTTTTACTTCTCAAACATGTATAATGTGTTTCACACACGCAACATATAGTGTAATCCCGTTTAGACATTAATTGCATATAAACCATGCATTGTTTGTAATTGAAGAATCTATGGATCACCAATATTGATAAACTATATAACATTACACGTGTGCCCAAATTCAAATGAATATGCATGTTTGATACACCAATTTGCGTTATGATATTATCAATGTCGTGATCTCCAGTTTAAATATTTGAATCCCCTTTAATCCAGATATTCGTCTTATATCGCTATCACTCATGCTTATATAGGACTATATCTCTAGACCTATACGCGTTCATCGTCTCTCAGGTATCTCTCGTGCTACCTGTATGTCGACAATGATCTTTTATCTTCGTAACACACTGACGGTACTCTCTCCCTCGACCTTCATCACTCTATCTCTCTCTAAGTATATCTCGCTCCCTGCTATGTGTCCCTAACTATGATTCTCCATGTGGAATCTCTTTCTCTCACACAAACACAAAACTTTGTCTCCCGGGGTCTCATTTCTCTCTACTATTCCCATGTGTGCCACTCGCACACCCCTCATACAGAGATGTCTTTCGCTCCTTAGATATGAGAACCTACGACTCTTCCTCTTCAATATCTCTTTCTCACACACAAACACAAACTCTGTCTCCCAGGGTCTCATATTTCTCCATTGTTCTCTTGTATGTCGCTCACACACACCCTCTCTCCCTAGAGATATCTTGTGTTCCCTCGTATGTCTCTCTAGCTATCACTCTCGTTGTGAAATATCTTTCTCTCTCGCAGAAACAAAACTCCGTCTCTCTGGATCTCATTTCTCTCTGATATCTGTTTGTATGTGACTCACACGCACCCTCTCTCTATCTCTCTCACACGCACACACATAACCCAGCCTTCTGATCCACTCGACTCCTATCTCTAACGCACACTAGCTAGCATCTTTATCGTTCTATTTATCTATTTCTCCATCAACCTTCTTTCTCGCCCTCACTCTTGATTCCTATCACGCACACTACATATGTTTCTCTCTACATGCAGTCAAGTGCCCTCTCACACACATTATAACTTCACCCTTTGAACCACCCGACGGTCATCTCCAACACCCAAACTAGCGGATGTCCCTCTAGCTAGCATCTCCATCTCTGTATCTATCTGTAGTTTCTCCGTCAACATTTCTTTCTCGCACGGAGTCTTGCTTCCTATTACCCACACTATATATGTCTCTCCATACATATGCATTTATAGGTTGGACTCTTTTGCACAATCGTTGCGCGTCACTCCCTCTGCTCACCATAGATGCATGCTCCAGCCCACGCCACTATCTCTTAAAGACAAAAACACATGCTCAATTGTCTGGACTTCTTCCATGCATTCTCACATGCATGCATATTGTCATACCGATCCGTCTCTCCCATGTCATTGATCTTATGACTTATGTCTTCTTTCTTTTATCTCGATCATGCGCGCGCACACACACAACCCACGTATACATGTATACCTCTCACACATGCACGTTCAAGGTCTCTATGTCTCCATACGTAGTTAATTACCCTCAATCCTAATGCCACATCGAATCGTTCTCCTCTTTTGTGCACTTAACTTCTGCCTAGATGGGTAAAACACACACTCACACTTAACAATCTCCTTCTAGCTACCCCCCCCCCCCCCCGCCTCTCACTCTTCCCCTATATCCCCGAAACCAATAAGACCATCCCTTAGTTTAATTCCCGCCTACATGCACCATCGATATATAGTAGTCTTCCTCGGTGTCTCTCGAACAAACACATTTTCTTGAAGTCGACTCCTCTCACGCGCACACACCTTCTCTTCCCCCTCTACGGGCATTTTCTCTCTCGCACCTCATCGTTGGTGGCATCTGCCATACACATCACCTCTCTATGATGAAAGCCATGCACGCTTAAATTACATCCGCCACAGAGGACCCCGCGACACACACACATGCACCCCCCCAACACACACACACTAAGACTCCATCTCTCTCTCTCTCTGTCTCTCTCTCACACACACACAAACACACACACGCCCCCCGCCCCCCCACACACTAAGACTCCATCTCTCTCCCTCTCTCTCTCTCACACACACAAACTAGGACTCCATCTCTCTCTCTCTCCTCTCTCTCTCTCTCACACACACACACCCCACACACACTAAGACTCCGTCTCACACACACATGCTCTAGGCGGAGCATTTGTTCCTACCACCCTTCATCCAACCTTAGCAGTATGATAAAAAATCACCTTTATTTACTTGCATAACATGGACAAATTCCACTTTACTTTAATAGTCAGCAAACTTATCATCTGTACCCTTATAAAAAACGAGTTGGTGGTGATTGTGTGCCTGCCATCTTGTAATACAGACCGTAGGATCTATATCTAAGGATAGAAAGCAAACTATGATAATTTTACAAAAGATACCCGCACCTCTCTCCACATCATTATCTCCCGCAACCTCATTGCTCAGCAATTAAAAAAGGAATAAGTCTCTGGAACAATCTAGCATGCATGGTGGCCGCTGCCGCCTGCCGGTGCCGTCCACTCCCATGCCTCCGCCCATTCCGACCACCAGTCACCACCACGCTCCACTCCTCCTCGCCTTATCTCTCGTCTTTCATTTTTTCGATGACATTCTTGAGATACCAGTTTTCCGATAAAATTCTCGAGATATCATTAGTTTTTACACATGGGATTACTCCTGCATGGGTCAATCACAACAGGTGTTCTGTAAAAAAAATGCATATTGATATTCCGTGCAATGCACGAGAATCTTGCTTGTAATTATATAACGCAAATCACGAGCAGGAAGTGACATTTTTTTGACACAACCACGTTAACATGGCCACGTAAATCACTAGCTAAAGTAAATACCATTATACTTATATCCCGATGCAAAAGGTTGAGTACATGTCCGAAGAGTAGAGTCGCACACATGCACTGTGTCTCTCAGAATCTCTCTCTCACACACACCAGTTATGTGACGCCCACTTAAGCAGACACGTATGTTACAATTTGTGCACCCGCGGGTACACATGATGTTGCGCATTTATTTAAGCCGGAAGGCGAACCCAAACAGTAGTTGCATTCATTCCCCTCCCACCGCCTCTTCTCTGGTCGCCGTCGCCCGGTAGCCATGGGCCGGCCGAAGGTAACAACATACGCCATACTCCCGCCGGAGCGGCGCTTTAATATGGAAATTTTAGTGGTCATGCATGCATCTTTTTGTGCTAGCACTCCTATATAAGGGTTGACCGGTCGCTTCCCGCGGACGTGCGCGGGCGGTGGAAGAGGAAGGAGAAGGGAAGCGGGCTGTGGAGTAACGTTTTTTACCACAATTTCTTAGGAAACTGAGTGCAATAATTGAGTAGTTTTGCAAACTACCAGTACTACACCTGAAGCGGTTCAAAACCTATACTCCCTTGCCAGCGCGCGCTTCCCGCATGAAATGGTCAGCGTCGCCCTGGAGCGTCAGTGCCGCATTAATGCCCGGCCAGAGCGGAGGCGACCTCTCACTGGCGCCGGCTTTGAAGTGGCGCGACGGCCGAGAGAGCCCCGCTTCCCGGTGCACGCGACTGCTCCGCGTCGAGACTGGCCATAGGCCCTGTTTGGATCCATGGGTTAGAGTTAGTTTGAGCTAGTTGGGGCTCAAATAGCCCTAAACTATCCAAGCATGAGGGTTTAAATTGGAGCAAGTTGCACCGAACCCACCAGAAAAACTATCCCACCCAAGAGGTGCTAACTGGAGATAGTTCTCATTGGGACCACTGAAAAATCACTTTTCTCTCTCCATGAAGTGCATTTATTGTCAATCTAACCCTGTCGCCCAAACACCTCTTTGGCTATAGTTAGTTCAAGGTTAGTCATGAGTTAGTCTAACCTCTAGCTAAGTTAGAGTATCAAACAGGAGCAGTATAGGACATGCAAGTTGCTCAAAGCATACAGGCAAATTCGTACGTGAAAGGATTTTTTTCTTTTGGAAAACAGAACGTGAAAGGAATTTTTTTAGAATGCTCTTGGCATGTCGCTAACATGTGATAGTTAACCGACCTCAATAGACGGCAGAAATGCCAGCCCACCGCACTTTGATAGATACGAGGAGGGCGAAGCGCTACACGCTGCTGGATTACTAGAGATAGGTGTCGCACGGAAGCCAAGAAATATGGTGATATAGCGTGGGTTAGCCATGTACTAGAATGATGTAACCTCACTGGGCTGCCGTGTTTCGTACTCTTCCAGTCCACTGTGGAGATGATTGGTTAATTTTATATCGCTGAATAGTATTAAATATTATGAGTGCAGACGCTCCACCACGAGGTTCCTTGCTCCTTCTCGGTCGTCCGGAATCTATGTTCTTCCACCCTATTTTTTTACGTGAGCTTTGTTCATCATTTTGCCAACACAAGAGACATCTAGCATCAAGGTGCACGTGTTATGCAAGGATCGTTCCATCTATATGAAGAACACGTGGGACTGGAACTACGAGATGAACATGTACCCAGGAGTGGACGTACGAACCTGAGTAATGTAGCGCAGTAAGTGAAGTAGAAAGGCACAAATGGTATGAACATGCGTGGCATATAGGGTGTGTTTGGTTGCGTTCTCGTCTCAGCATAGTTGTTCCCTCTTCATGCATGCTCAACTCAACACCCGTCTTCATGCATGCTCTCTTCATGCATACTTCTAGTGTATTTGTGCTAAACCAGTGTGGACTCATGCACCCTCCATACACTCTACCAAACACCCAAAAGTAGGTCGAGAAGGGAACTCTTGGGCGGCATTTGTCTCTTACTACGTACTACCACTAAATGTTGTACGTGCAATGCACGGTGATGTTATGGAGTACGTGCCTAAGTACTCTACTACTATATTAGTAGGAGGCACATATTAACTTTTATATTTGTTTACGTGTATGTCCCGAGACCTTCCAACTAGACGTGTCTTGGTCTCCAGGTCGCACTTTGTATCGTTCATACCACTAAGTACTACTAGGTGTGGTCTCCGACCCAGAAGTGGAAGAAGTGGAGACGCTCTACCACGCTGTTTTTTTATGCTGGGCTCTACCACGCTGTTCATGTCTCACTCCTTTTGCTGACGTGTGGGACATCCAGCACGTGCCGTGTTTGGCACCCTTCGTCGTAAGAGTTGAAATGCTAGCATTCATCAGAAATAAAAAATAATTATAAATTGGCAGTGATACTATTTTTTTGCTAACCAATCAGCGGTGATACTATACCACGCGGTTTCCTTGCTCCTCGATATCGGAAAGAATACTTCCGTTCGCCAACATGTGGGACGTCGACCATCCTGGTCCACTTGCCATGCACGCAGAACTCCAAGGGAGTCACCCAGGTCATCGCGCCGCAGTAACAATGACTAATGAGCCATCAAATCACAGGCCCACTTCCCACTTTGAAGTTGCTCGAACGAAGGAACCATCATGACTTCATTGAATTCCGCTTCTTGAAGAAAACTACTGTACCAGCAGTACTGCTAGCTACAGTAGTTACTCCAACAGAGGCCTCCTTTCGTTCATAGGATAGGAATATGAAAATCATAGGAAGTGAGATGACATGCATCTCAATTCCTATAGAGAAAGAGATGCCATTTGATGCTTAGGATAGGAATTTTTTCATTTAGTCTAGGCTAATGTACTGGTAATTTTCTCTAAAAACTATAGTAGTAACTAGTACTAGTATTGGTACATGCTCGTACTCAGACACACACACTAACTACTAGTACTACTACTTCTCACATGCTGGTCAGACGCCGTCGTTCTCCTTCCCGGCTTTGTCGGCGACACCCCACCGTGCTTGGATCTCCGCCAACCTCTCCATATACGAGAGGTCGACGTCATCCCGGCTTTGTCAGCCTCAGTTTGATCATTGTATACGAGATATGGTGATTATACGGTCACTGGCTCAGCGTATAGCTCCGTATTTGTTTGGTTGACGAGTCAAACAGTCCGCATGCGCCTCATCAGCTCGTGTTCTTTATCTATCTATCTATGCGGGCCTACCTGTCAATGAAGAAAGAAATAAAAACTAAAATTATGCGTACGTGACATTACTGTTTAGACGTTTGCTGGAGGCCTCCGCGAACACCGAGCATGTATTCACCTGGCTCAACACCAACGGTCATACTCATGACTCGGCGCCTTGCTCATGTATATCGTCCATCACAATGACAATCTATAAAACAACCTAACTAGAGAGGGTACTATGGTGCGGAGTATCTACTATCGTGAGCAACCGATCATAGTGCCACTGCACACGAGTGTGTGTCTAGTCTATTCGTCCATTATTCATAAGTTATGTATGGTTGTGTGGTGTCTAATGGTGGTTATCGAATGCTAGATGGCGACAAGAGCGGCTGCATGGACGCCTGGTTGTCAATACGTGCCGCATACGCTTCAAAGGCTCGTCATCCATGAGTTCACATTTTACCACCACGCCAGCATCTGACCGCCCTGGCCTACCGAAACCCCTTCCATCGCTAGCGAGCGCTTCTCGCCTGAACGATCACCGTCTCTCCAGAATGCCAATGCCGCATTCACCATCCTTAACTGCAGGTGCAGTTGGTGTGTCACTGACATGTAGGCCTGATGCCCGTTGGGCCCACATGTTAGTGAGACAACGCACCTGCGCTTAAGTCACAGAAGCAGCGTCCGCATTCACGCCCGACGCGACCTCTCACTAGTGTCGGAATTACAGCAGCGTGCCGGCCGAGAGAGCGCCACCCGCGCGGCATCCGGGTGCAAGCGTCCGCTCCGCATTAATGACACCACGGTTGCCGACGAACCTACTCCGCTGCCAGCCTTCCATCCGTCTACCGCGGCTCATTGCCATTCGCCCGCTATATTAACTTGAGCCCTAGCTCCCAGCCTTAACCAAAGACCCACACTCATTCTCCTCCGGTCCCTTCCTTTTGTTGGCACCACTCCAACCATGGCCTCTGGGCAATCCAAAGATCTCTTGGACGTACTGTCGCAGGAGCAGACGAAGGACATCGGTGGCTCCGCTCTGGGCGCGCTCCAAAGCTCTCTTGGACGTACTCTCGCAGGAGCAGACGAAGGAGATCGGCGGCTCCCCCCGGCCGCCCTCCGCCGCCACGACCACAAAGCCGGTGTTGCGCGGGCGCAGCCGGCAGCGAGGAAGAGTAGTACACGGTAGGTCGCCACCGCTCTGGTCCTAGGAAGGCCACTGCTCCTCCACTCAGTCGACGCCAAGCTTGGTGGGATAAAAATCAGCGGCCGATTAGCCGCTTGATGGCGACGTGGAGGCGGAAATCTGCATAACCTTGTGCTCCGGAGGAGGAGGTTATCGAGGCGAATAAGGAGGAGGCAATGGCCGGCTTTCTCGGGTTCATGGCCGGACATGGTGGTCGGGGCCCGGCGACCGTTTAGATTAGGTTTACAGTAGGTTTTAGTACGGTTTGTGCAAAATGTGTAATAAATTTCATCCAGTTTATAGGAAAAGTTCTCGAAATGTAATGAATTTCATCCGGTCAATTTGAAATTTGCTTTGTTTGCACGAATTTCGTCCGGTTAGTTCATATAGTTGTCGAAAGGTATGCGGGCAGCATCGGATGGCATCCATCAGTGTCCTCGGACAGTTGTGGGCCAGCGCTGGAGTTGCCCTAACTATCATGCTATAATCGCTAACAATCCTCCATTATTTGGTAGGGAACAGTTATCCCTCGATCAAAATCAGATCTGTGGTGTTTCGCACTCCTCCCGCGTAAGAGTGTAAACTCTTGCTTACATAAAAATGGAGCAAGTGGACGGCACTGTAGCACGTCATATCACTCGAACTAGCCCGCCTAACGAGCGGGAAAGCACCGCCCTCGTCATTTTGTTCTGGATTTCTATCGATCGATCGCGTGAAAATGTTACGCTTCGCAAGTTCTAAAGGAAAAGGTGGCACACTTATGACTCGTACGCGTTGCAACCCCGACAGTCCGGCTCGCACGCCGCTCACCAGAGGGGACATGCGTTGTCTTGCAATTTCACTGACATGTGGGACCGTAATTGAATAAACCATCGATAGCCGAAATCTAATCGCTCGGCGGGCGTCGGCTGAGAAGAGAGAAATGGGGAAGGGAGAAGAGATCGCCCGCCCGCCATGCACGGACTCCAAGAAATATATGCTGATAATGTGAGGTGGGCCATGCTGCCCTCAAGACGCCAGCTGCCCGCCGCATGCATGCATAGCAAATAGTACTCCTTATGTGGAGGAGAGAGAGGCATTGACAAAGTCAAGGAGTGGGCTCTGCAAGAGCCCATCTCTACACGTGCTCCTAGGTATAAAAAAATAATTCTAAAAAAGGCATAAAAAACAATTGTGTCTTAAAAAAGAAAGGTAAAAAACATTTGAGAGGAAATAGATAGAGAGAAAGTGAGAAAAAGCTATAACCTGGGCATTACATGAGGAAGGAGGGAGTGGTGCACATGCCAAGTTCGCTGGGCTGCCGTGTTTGACACTCCTCCGTCGTAACAGTGGAGACAATAGCTTTCATCAAAAATAAACAATGAATACTCGTTGCTCGTCCTCTATATCGGAAAGAATACTTCCATTCGCCGACATGTGGGACGTCGACCATCCTGGTCCACCTGCCATGCACAAAATTATCCTGGTCTACCCCGGTCGTATCGCAGGCCCAACCTTTCCCACTGTAAGTTGTTCGGACGAAGGAACCATCATGACTGCGTTGAATTCCGCTTCTTCAAGAAAACTTACTGTACCCGCAATACGGCTACCACACGCGAAGACTGGATGGCACTGTACCACGTCATATCACTGAAACCCACTAGGCCAAACTAGCCCGCCTAGGTCATCTATTTTGGAACGGGAGGAGTACGTCTCTGCACTGCTATGATTTTGTGTTGCACGTCATATCACCGAAACCCACTAGGCCAAACTAGCCCGCCTAGGTCATCGATCGCTAAGCCTACAATTTTAGGAGCTAGGGCTATTGGTCGATCGACGAGGGTTAATTAAGTATAAGCGTACCCCAAGCTCATCACCCCAACGTTTCTCTTCGGTGAGTGTTTTGCAAGTACTATAGCTCGCACAGTAGCTAGCCTACTAACACCAAGAATCATCAAACAAGCCCTGCTGATATGATAAACAGTTCAAACTTACATCTAATCATGCCATATATTACATCAAAAGCTGGTGAGGATACATCTGTTTCCATAACTCGGAGAGGGTTCGCATGATTCATCGCATGATTCACTATCAAACAAAAGTAGCAAGATCCGCCCACACAAGACAGTGCACTAGCCCTAAGATGGTTTGATAACACGCATCGTTCTGGTAATTAAACACAGGGCAATGCAAACTACCCTGAAGGATTAGCGCGACCAACTATTTCTTGTCATCGATCTCTCGGGCAATGACCACAACACGGACAGCGGCATGGGAATCGATTTCTGGGGCGATGTCCACAGGACTGACCGCGACATCGGAATCGATCTCTGGGGCGATGTCCACAGGATGGACAGCGGCATCGGAATCGATCTGCGGGGCGATGCCAACAGGACGGGCCACGACATCGGAATCATCAAGGACGTCCACCGGCACCTACACAACCCTAACATATTAGCAAGCACATTGCAAATAATCAAAAACCACAACTATGGTAATAAGCCATTATTTTTTACCTTATGCAGCTCACCAGGGGATCTCATCCCTCCGGGGGCCATCTCCTCGTCCTTGATGGGGGCCATCACCTTGCCAGGGGAATACTGCTTCTCAACAGCGACTATCTCCTCAAACTCGGTCTTGAGCCTCACATAGGTGGCAATCAGAGTTCCTGGGGTAGGCACAGTGGGGCCCTTGCTGTTCTTCCAACTTTCTTTGAGGAGTTCGTCAGCCAACGTCCTCAACTCTTTGGCCAGTGCTTGTTTCTTGGAGTTCTTCGTCTCCATGGGTTGGCCCGCCGTCAACTCGTTGGTCGGTGCTCGCTTCCTGGAGATCGATGTCTCCAATAGGTTGTCCGCCGGCAACTCTTTGCCTAGTGCTCCAGGATCCATCAATGAACTGACAAACAAAAAGCAATCGAAAGGAAACCACAATCGCAATGAAAATGGGAAAAGAATAGGATGTGAGAATCGGTCGGTGCTTCGCAAAAAGAAGATTATTGGAATGAAAATATAGCAGCATAACTGAATCGCACACCTTTCCTTCGTCGATACAGAAGAAAAATGGCAGAAGTGAGTAGCCTGGAGTGAGGTTTTCTTCAAGAAAGGGAATAAAGGGCTTGAACGAGTGTTCCAGTGAAATGATGGTTGCTTCGTCCAGTCCAACTTGGAGGCCACCTTACCACTGCTGGTAGAGGTGTGGGTTTTGTGATATGACGGGTCATGACAGCCACACAGGGGTGACAGGTGAGTCTCAACTGTAGCACCTCGCTGTGATTTGGTGGATGGCACGCGGGCCCGGATGCTTTGAAATGTCCCATATGTAGATAGAGCAGCTAGTCATATAGGAGTACTCAATATTGTGCACCGCGACCAAGGCGGAGAGGAAAACGAGAGAACTACGTAATTAATGCATGAGTTTAATTAGGGTAGTTTTGTAAAGTACGAGAGACATTCCTCCAATCGCAAAATGCCTTGGTTCATGAGATTTGAGATTTGAGCCCTATAAACCGGAAGGGAGGGAGTACTGCACACGGTGTAGTCTAGTCACTTGTTGAAATCTCTAGAAAGGCAAATACTCCTTTCCGGTTTATAGGGCTATACTACTCCCTCCGTCTAGGTGTGCAAGTCATCTTACAAAAACCAAATAGTCCCAAAACACTTAGGCGCGGTGCATTAACTTCTACCTTGTTTCTTGTTTCTTGACATATCAACCAATAAGAGATGAGATGTGTGCATGCTTTTAATGACTTGCAATGGCTAGTTCATTGCATGCAATGCTATTAATTAGCAAATAAACATTGGTGACCCCAGGAGGAAACGGTGCTAAGCGCGTGGACCTATGCAGAATGAATATCAACCAATGGATAATGGAGTTTAATTGTTAAACAATAGCAATTTTGTCTCATGCAAGAGCCTGGCTAGTACTCCAAGGAACCACACAACGCGAGCGTTCGCAACTGCCACGTTCGGGTTGCGCTTGGCTCTTCGCCTCTTCGAGAAGACGAACAATAATGATGTTACTCCTACTTCTACAGTATCGAATCCACTGTTGCATGTCCGTCCACCTCGTGTGGGAGGGATAGTGAAAGCTTCAACTTACTGCTCCTGCCTTTGCGTCTATGCCAGGTGGGCCCAACAGGTAGTTGGCCCTCCTATCATGCAGCCAAAGGCAGGTGCACTTATGGCACCGGAGCTCAGTCCGCGAGGGAGAGGGCATTGTAGTAATCAAATTTCTCGGTCTTGTACGAGTTGACGAAGATAGGGGTTGCAAGGGTTGCTTGCTAGGGTTGCTCACTACGTATATATAGGTCGGAGCCTTCGCGCTTGCTTGCTAGGGTTGCTCTATTCACACACTCTCATCCTCTCCAGATCTAAACAAGATAGGGGTAGTAACACTGCCTTTCTCCCTTCATAAAACACTGGCTTTCTATCCTCACCGCTGGTTACAGATCCGGACGTATCCCCCTCCGCCGGTGAAGGGGAGGAGGGGCAGCGTTTAGGCCGTCGTCGACAGCAAGGGAGGAGACCCACTGCCGACCGCACCGTTATCTCTGGCCTCCCGCCGGCGCGGGAGGTCCTCCGATCCCTTCGTCGTTTCTTGTGGGCGGATCCGGCCTCCCGCCGCCCACCTATCCACATCCCGACGACCTTCAGGTATATCTTCGTTCAAAACCGCCTTAGCTCTACTTCCCCAGCTCGCTACGTCGCTGCATGTGCATCATTTTCTACCTCTCAACCCCTCTCGATCGGATGGTCCAACGTCACATATTTTATTCTTCTATTGTTAGAGGTAAAGCTACTTCATGGAGTCGAATCTTGTACACCCTCCGTCCGAAAATACTTGTCATTGAAATGGATGTATCTAGATGTATTTTAGTTCTAGACACATCCATTTTGATGACAAGTAATTCCGGACGGAGGGAGTACTTGGTTCAAACAATAAATAAAGTGGGGGTGGGGGAATTTAGTATGTACATCGGACTTGGTACAAACAGGAAGGAAAGGGGGTGAAAGTAGTATAGACTGGTCATCCAACCGGTCTCTTGGTCGAAAAGGGAAATATAGGGTAACGCTGTACACAGTGGTATGACCAGGACTAGATTTGTTGTCCACACATAGGAGTAGGTGGCTAGAGTGAACAAAAATGGGACCAACCCAGATATGTTTCTTGGATGTTTGTTTCTCGGGGCAACAAACTATGAATCACCACTTTATGCCCCTGTTTACGTACATGGTGCTGGACTGCTGGTGCACCCACTGTCCCTGGTAAAAATGAAGCCATGCCACTATTATAAGCCATGACAAGTTTAGCCAAATGTTTTTGCCTGTAATTGTTTGAGACTCCGACTGTTTCCTCTGTGCCTTTTTGTGCAAACAGGGATATCCAATTCACCTGGTTGCTGTTGTGACCTTTTGGTGCACTGCACAAAACTCTTCTTAAAAGAAGTGACCTTTGTGCTGTTTAACTGGAATGTCAGAATGGAACAGTTGGTTCATTTTGGTGGAACTGCACAAAGGGAGATCTATGTTCCAATCCTCATCATCCATATTGGCGCCATAACCTTCCTTTAGGTAAGAATGATGTTTAATGCATGTGTTCATCTCTATTTTCTGACTGCCATGAGAAAATAATGCTGTTTTTTACTAGTACACTTGTACTCCCTCACTGTCAAAACCAATTCTGAATTAGAAGGCCAATCATGTACTTGGTTTCACCAACTCGTGAGGAGAAAGAGAAACAGAGCATGAAGAGGAAGAAGAAGAAGAATAAACAGTGCCAAGGCGATCTTGCTGAAGCCAGAGGCCTCAGTCGAGGCCATTCAAGGGCTCCGGCAACGACTACCTTACATGTGAGACAATCCTCCAGGGAGCCCTTCCACTTCTGCTGTCTTACTTAATTAATTAGTAGTACTTAAGTACCACTAATTTATTACTGCCTAATTTTCTTGTTGGAAGTAAACAAATCTTTAGTAGGACCCTATGCTGAATCGTGTACGTGTGTATGTTTGTCTATGGGGGTGAATCATGTGGTGGAGCAGGGAGGGAATATTATTAGTGTCATGACATAATAGTGCTATTGTTTTTCATGTCAATTTATTGCCATTGGTTCAATGAGGCAATGTTTTGCGTATTGTCCATCATGAATTTGATGCTATTGGTTGAGTAATATGCTAATGTCTTCCTATCCTTTCTCATTAAGCTAATGAAGGTTTCACCTTGTTCCTACTTGTGCAAACAGGGATCATGTTGTGCCAATCATACATTAAGTGGAACTACACAAGACAATACAATGAACTGTATCCCAGCCAGTGCTTTAACTCTGCTGGAAGTTCTTGATAATCTTTCGATATAATCTCAGCACTGGTAAACAAGAGTGATTTCAACCATACATTTGAAGTGCACAAAAATATATACTATTGTGTGATTCCAGTGAGTGCTTTATCATCTCTTATGGGACTACATGAATAAGCTTTTTTTCTCAGGTTGGTACGGGCCTAAGGCCTTCATCCATATTAGTTTGTTGTCATCTCTATTTGTATCGTGCTACTGTCATGAGAAACTCCTTTATCTTTGCACGTTAAAGTTTTGCAACCTATGATAAATGGCAATGCTTTGAGTGTTGAGTTGAGCTAATTGGCACTGATTAAATAAACTAATACCTCTCTTTATGCAAGACTACTATGTTGCTAATTTTAACCATTAAGATAATGAGGGTGCTTCTATTTGTTAGTGTATGTTTCATAAACTAGTCCCACTATTACAATAATCTCACTCTCTCAATATATGTGCCAACAGGGATGCTTGATTTTGGTGGAACTGCACAAAAACTTTGGGTGCTTCATTGCCTCGACAGCTTCCGTCCTTTCCTGTCAGTCGCTAAACTCCGCATGCTTTCTTCCTTTGCTGTCAGTCGCTTGGCTTATCTCGGCTTCCAGTCAAAGGAAATAGTAATTGAATGCTACCTCACACAGGTTGGTACTGGTCTTTATCCTGATTATTGTGCCTGTCATATGTATTGGTAATTTGGTATTGTGCTACTGTTTGCCGATTTCATAAAAGAGTAATTTGGAGCCTGAACTCGCAAGCAAATCATTACATCGGGTGATTTCAGTAGAACTGCACAAAATGATCAGATGGACAGGTACTTATGCTGCTGCTATGTACTCCAAAGTTCACTCACACAAGCATCGATGTTGACAAGAAGTGCCTATATTCATTCGAGTATCAACCGGCATCAACCAATTGTCAAACTCCAAGTGTTAGGAGAGTGAACGCTAAAAATATTGCTTGGTGCATAGCCCAGAAAAATGCAGTCCAGTCTTTGGTCCCAACTTGTGCCTTTTGGTTATCGGCACATATGGTAGCGAACTATATGGCATGGAGTCTAAAGATTCCAAACAAGTTGGTTGACGCGTATATTCATCTGGCACTTAATCAGTCTGCACGCCAAGGATGCTCCATTTCAGTTGAGCTGCACAAAAAATTTGGGTGGTTCATTTTCTCAACCGCCTCCTTTCTCGTCTGCAATGTAGAATTTTGGCGAGATACAGGACCAAGATGAGCCAGTAAACTGGTTGGATGAAAGTAGTGGCCAAGTTGCTCAAACCTCCCTCGGCACGAGGCCACTATTTGAGGATAAACCTACAAGCAAAGTTCAGATTGTCTGTGCTGCCTCTTATGTACTCGAAAGTTTACTCGTACAAGAACTAATTTTAGCAAGAAGTACCTTCGATTGAACACCATTTACCAGTCTGTACCCTAGGTAATTATAGTTCGTCCATGGATCATATTGGCTGTGATCTCAATCGTTTGGATGCATAAACATACTGAACATGTGTATATCTGAATCTTTTTGTAAATTATGTATGAAATTGTCGTGTGATCTATCAATCATTTGGATGCATAGATATGCTGAGATTGTGTATATATGAATCTTTTGAGTTGTTGATGGTGAATGTTGGCTATGGATATGATCATGTCCTGTGAACCTGAGTTTGATATGAATGTTTACCTTTTCTATTGTATTTGTGTGTGAACTTGTTAGTATGCCTACTGTGGGGTATAAAACGCAGATCTCTTATAAAAGTAATGTTGTGTCCAATTTATGTTTTCCCTTCTAACCACATTATATATATTTATATTATTACTATTATTGTATATTTTATAGAGACTTATATATACATTATAAAAACATCCCAACTTATAGAAGTAAATGTTTAACGGAAGTTGGCAAGGAAAATCCTGGTTGTTTTTGACTCACAGGCAAGGAAAATCTTGGTGATTGCGTACAAAAGCTTGCGAAGATTTTAAGGACCAATTTAATAATAACGCGCTCATTTTCATTTTGAGCAATAACTCGCTAATTCCTTAATTATATATATATATATATATATATATATACATATATATATATATAATGTGCCTCTCCGGTTTAGTCTTTGATATTAATTGCTCCTTCTAACATAACATTATACTCCCTCCGTCCGAAAATACTTGTCATCAAAATGGACAAAAAGGGATGTATCTAAAACTAAAATACATCTAGATACATCCCTTTTATCCATTTTGATGACAAGTATTTCCGGACGGAGGGAGTATATATAACGAGCCCACCTAATACGTGTATTTCAAGGAAGTGCAAATGGGATGGGATTTCTTAGAAAATATAAATGGGCCTGATTGAAGCGAAATTATTTGTTCACCCAGCCCAGCAAATGGACTGTACATTCTATAAAACATGGGTTAAATATATGCCACATTTTTGCAGGCTGACATGTGGGCCAATAGGTCGAAGCCTACGCAGGGCGTTGTCAACTTGGTCAACAAATGATTGTCTCATCCATAGCCATTGGATTTATATCCAATGACCGGCATGCACCTTCAATCTCTCGTCTTCGTCCTCCAGCGTCGCCGGGACCGCCGGCCCCATGTCGCAACAGAACCAGTTATAACCCTTCTCCTCCTCTCAATCTACGACTCCACTGCCGCATTTTCCCATCTCCGAGTCGTTCCCGTCCAGAGCCTCGCCGTCGTCCACCACCTTGCTGCGTTCGGTGCGGCATGGTCAACAAACAAGAGTCATCAGAAGAGAACTGTACATGGAGAGCCTGACGGCTGGGACCCACGAGGTCCATGGTCGCACGCAAGGAAAGTTCCTCCTTATTAAGCTAAAAAAATGTTTCCTCCACCTAACAGTTGGGACCCACCGGCTGTATCTTCGCACGGAAGGAAGTGACTCCTTGTTTTGTGAAAAAAATATTCATCCCGTTAATAGCTGGGACCCGTCAGATTTGGTTACTGACTTGTGGGCCTACTAAGCGGACGTGTACGCACGGCTTTGTCAACTTAATCAATAAATGATTCTAGCAGCAGGACCGTTGGATGATAATCCAACAGCCGTGCTCCTTCTTCAACCTCTGTTCTTGCTCCTGTCTCCCGTGGGCGGCACCACAGCTGTGCTGCCGTGCACCCGAACCAGTGAAGTTTCCCACTCCTCTCCATCTGCGACTCCACTGCAGCTTAATAAATAGTAACGTCTAACTGAGCGAGTTAGTTAGATGCGTACACTTGGTGTAGTAGGATCTTTATTTAGTTTGATGCATACACTTGTTCTTTTTTGGTAGCCCTTTTGTAATAATGGCTGATGTTTGGTTTGGAAGAGAGAGTTGCGTCTTCACTCTTCTGGCCTGCTTACTGATTCTGTTGCACCCCCAGCCCTGGTTGCTGCTGCTGCTGTTTTCAATGTACAATCAGTAGTATATTTCGTCTGTTGGTTGAATAAATGTGTTGTTAGAACGACAAACACAATGTTTTGGAAGTCGTTGCATGGTTCGATCCTTTAGCGCCCCGTACCGTACGTAGCACATACTATTTATCGTACGGAACACATTTTTTTTGAAACTCGGAACACATTTTCCACTTGTTGATAACATGCAGCCCACTGATGAAGACCCAATAGAGAAGCCCATAATTAACTAGAAGGGAGGCTCTCACATGAACCCGGCCCAGGTACATGCTCATGGTCCCCTAAACATAAATAAGTAAACAAATAAATAAATAAAGCTAAATGCTCATGCACCAGTTCTTTGGGAAAATAGGTAGCCCAGTATTTCTTTTTGAATAATACCCAAGCTAGGCCTATTTGTTTTCTCCGAATTACTGGGCTGCAAATCTTTCAAGACGAGGAGGGATGCATTTCGGCCTGGCTTAAGAGTATGGTCAATGTCTGTTAAAAGTAATATCAAAAGGGGTTGAAAATTCCAAAAAAATTATAGCAGATGGGATATAAGTTTCTTTTTTTGTTTTTGTTCTTCACTGATATCTTATACGTATTTCATTCGATTTAACATGACATAGTACTAATTTATTTTTAAATTTGTTTTAGTATGGCTATTAATTTTTGGATTAAGAACATTTCGTTCCCCAGCAAAAATTTACGAATTTTCAAAATTTCCCACATATTTAGTTAATTTTTTTACCCTGGTACTGACCAGAAAATGGCTAACAATTCTAAAAATGGAAAACGGGCTGCAATAAATTCCATATGAATTAGAAAATGAGTAAAAATTATAAAAATAATAGCAAATGGGCTGTACATGCCACAAATTTTAAGACTGACTTGTTTACGCAAGGCTTTGTGAGTGAACACACGATTCTAGCAACAGTTAGTGTTGGATGTCCATCCAACGGCCGACGTGCTTCTTCAATCTTTGATCTTCCTGCTCCAGCCGCCAAAACTAGCGCCGGCGGGACTGCCTGCTCCCTCCTCTTGTGGCCCGCTGTGATGCCGCGCAGGCTTCCCCAACCCACCCTACTCCCTCCGCTGGCCTGGCCGCACGCAATCAACCGCCTCCTTATTATGCGAAAAAAAATGATTCCTCCCACTGACATCTGGGGCGCACTGGTTGGGAGGCTGACCTGTGGGCCTACTAAGTTGACGCATACGCAAGGCTTGTCAACTTAGTCAACAAACGATTCTAGTAGTAGTTACTGTTGGATTTGAATCGAACGGTCCTGCTGCTTCTTCAATCGTTGCTCTTCTTGCACCAGCCGCCCAAACCAGCACCAGAGAGACCGCCTGCTCCTGCCTCCAGTGGCCGGCTGTGCTGCCGATGAGGCCTCATCGCCCCCTACTACTCCCACCGCTAGCCAGCCTCTGCGGCGACGGCAGCCTCACACCGCAGCCGAACCAGTGAACCCCCGTACTCCTCTCCGCGTGGGCATCCACTGCCGCGTCTTCCCCGCTCCGCGTGATCCCCTTCCTAGGCCTCGCCGTCGTCCACCGCCTTGGTGCTCTCGGCGCGGCGTGGTCAACGTGGTCAACGTGGTCAACGACATTCCATCGGAAGAGTACTGTGCGTGGACAGGCTGACAGCTGGGTCCACGGCCACAGCCCAGTTTTTTGTGATTTGCCAAGTAAGTTGCTTTGTCAGGCCTGTTAGGCTGCAAATCTTTCAAGACGAGGAGAGCTTTCATTTGGCTGGCCGAGAAAATGTCCCATCGGTAATGAGAAATGGGTTGTACATTTTTAAAACACATCAAACCGGCAATTAGTTTCAAATATCTTTTTTTTCATTTCGAGATTTGAAATTACATTAATTTTTATGCGTGGAGAATTTGTTGGATTTTATATTGATATACATTTATTTTTAAAATCAGTTTGAATGTGAGTCGAAATTTCGAGATTAAAAACAGTTCGGACCGCACCGAAATATGCAAAATTTCGTATAATTTTTTAACCGTGGCCACAATATGAGATGTAATGCTAACAAAAAGAATGTGGGATCCAAAAAAACCTTAATAATTAGCAAATGGGTTGTAAATTATTAGAAATAATGGCAGATGGGTTGTATGCTGTTTTCCACAGATTGGAGGCTTTCCTAAAAAAAGGTTGACGCACAAGCAGTGACTGTTGGATGGCCATCCAACGGACGTCGTGCTTCTTCAATCTCTGCTCTTCCTGCTCCAGCCGCTCAAACAGGCGCCGGCGGGACTGCCTGCTCCCTCCTCCCCGCGGCCGGCTCTGCTGCCGCGCAGGCCTCACCGCCCCACCGTACTCCCATCGCTGGCCTGGCCATCCCTCTACTCACCCACACCTGCTGTTTATCTCCGGCGACGGCAGACGAACCAGTAAACCCTCGTACAGTTATACTCCCCTCCACGTGGGAAACAACTGCCGAGTCTTCCCTGCCTCCGTGTCGTTCCCTTCCTAAGCCTCGTTGTTGTCCATCGCCCCGGTGCTCTCGGTGTGGCCTGGTCAACGTGGTCAACGACCGACATGCATCTGAAGTGGACTTTACGTGGAGAGGCCGACAGCTAGGTCCACGGCCGCACGCAAGGAAATGCCTCCTTATTACGCGCAAAATAATGATTCCTCCACCTGACATCAGGGACCCACCGAAAGGGCCTTTGTATTTCGTGAAAAAACATTACCGCCGCTGACTGCTCAGACCCACCAGCTATATCTTCGCACGCAAGGAAGTGCCTCCTTATTACGCACAAAAAAAATGAATACTCCCCCTGTTAGCTGGGACCCGTATAGTGGCAGGCTGACTTCTGGGCCTACTAAGTTGACAGGGACATAGGGCTTTGTCAACTTAGTCAATATACATGATTCTAGCTCCAGTGACCGTACGATGTCCATCCAACGGCCGTAGTGCTTCTTCAACCTCTGATCTTCTTGCTCCAGCCGCCCAAACCAACGTCGGTCGTGCCTCGTGTTCCTGCCTCCCGTGGCCGGCTGCGATGCGTCGGAGGCCTCACCGCCCCCTACTACTCCCACCGCTGGCCAGGCCATCCCTCTACTCACCCACACCCCCTGTTATTTTGCAGCGTCGGCAGCCTCACACCGCAGCGAACCAGTGAACCCTCGTACTCCTCTACGCGTGGGCATCCACTGTTGCGTCTTCCCCGGCTCCACGTCATCCCCTTCCTAGGCCTCGCCGTCGTCCACCGCCCTTGTGCTCTCGGCGCGGCGTGGTCAACATGGTCAAGGAACGGCTTCCATCGGACGTGGACTGTACCTGGAGAGGCTAACAGCTGGGTGATGGGGAACGTAGCAGAAATTCAAAATTTTCCTACGTGTCACCAAGATCTATCTATGGAGAAACCAGCAACGAGGGGAAAGAGAGTGCATCTACATACCCTTGTAGATCGCTAAGCGGAAGCGTTCAAGTGAACGGGGTTGATGGAGTCGTACTCGTCGTGATCCAAATCACCGATGACCAAGTGCCGAACGGACGGCACCTCCGCGTTCAACACACGTACAGCCCGGTGACGTCTCCCATGCCTTGATCCAGCAAGGAGAGAGGGAGAGGTTGAGGAAGACTCCATCCAGCAGCAGCACGACGGCGTGGTGGTGGTGGATGACGGATCACGGGTTCCGGCAGACCCTTAAGGTTCGAACTCTGGGGTGCACGCGGAGATCGTGCCCTCTACCTCTCCGTCTCGCTGGGATCTAAACTACTGCAAGCACAACACAAGAGACACAGGGTTTATACTGGTTCGGGCCACCATTGTGGTGTAATACCCTACTCTAGTCTGGTGTGGTGGATTGCCTCTTGGGCTGATGAGGAAGAACAATACAAGGAAGAACGACCTCGCGAGGGTCTGTTCTCAGCTCGGGGATGAACTGTTAGGTGGAGTTCGATCGCCCTTCTCTCTCTCTCTCTCTCTCTCTCTCTACTTGCTCTGGGTCTTGAATAGGATTGGATCCCTCAGGTCCTGAACCGGCTTTCCTTCTACCCTGGGGGTGGCTAGTCCTATTTATAGGCAAAGGCCCTGGGCCTCTTCCCAAATATTTGAGCGGGAAGGGCGCCAACAATTGGCCGATTTGAAGGGGAACATCGGGTACACTTATCCTGACTAAAGTTGGTCTTCCCCTGTCAAAGGTTCTGGTGATGACGCCGGCTTGGGCTCCACAGTGACTTCCTCCTTGTCGTGGAGTTGGTCTTGGTCTCGTTGCACCGAAATGGGTGCCTTTGCTTGATCCTCTCGCCTGCGCTTGCCCCCTTTGCACCAAAGAGGAAAGGGAGGACACTGCGCGGGCTGGCGCCCGCCTGGCACCTCTGGTCGTCATGGCTTGCATCATGGGCACCTTGTGAGGTACCCCACCTTGATCTCTCCGCCTCCTCGCGAGCCAGCCTAAGGAGGCCGTGCTGGAGGAAGCTCCATGTCGTCCGCCTCGCGAGGCTTGGCCCCTCGCGAGGGTCTTGAGCCTTGTGTTGATGAAGATGGGCCACGTTGGGCCCCCACTCGAGCCACGCCGCAGGCCGCAGGCAGGCAAGTCTGGGGACCCCCGTTCCCAGAACGCCGATAGTAGCCCCCGGGCCCAAGGCGCGCATGGACTTGGCCGTGCCGAGAGGCGAAAGGGCAAGGGCGAAGCGTCGCGGGCCCTAACAGCCTGCGGCCTCGGGCGCCGCGTGGCGGTTGATTGGACGTGGGCGTCTCCACTTCCCCACGACGCCTCGACGATCGCGCGGATTGGACAAGTCCCTGCATGCAAACCATGTCATGATTACCTGTGATCGTGGAGGCCGGCGGTTGGCCTCCGTCGGCTATAAGTACGGCACCACACGTGCCCTTCCAGTCCATCTCTTCTTGCTTCCTC
The DNA here is from genome assembly GCA_032464435.1 of Aegilops umbellulata. Lineage (NCBI taxonomy): Eukaryota > Viridiplantae > Streptophyta > Magnoliopsida > Poales > Poaceae > Aegilops > Aegilops umbellulata. Next base: position 405,809,122 of record CP136054.1, on the reverse strand, counting down.
TCCGCCTCAGCTCTTGCTTCGTCTTGGTGTGATGGCTCCGATTCGTCGGTTCTCCGCGGCGGAGAAGGGAAAGGCTCCTCAGGAGGTACCTGACCCGCTCCCGCCGAAGAAACGGCCCGCCTTGCGCGGCCAAGACGAGGAGAATCGCCTGGTGGTGCCGAGGCCTTGGCACGAGCGGCCTCCGCCGGGGTTCCCGCTCCCCTTGTATGCTCACACCGAGGGTTCTGGAAGAGGAGATGCCGATCCCCCCGGCCAGCGATGTCGCCGGCGCCGCAGGATCACGAAGGTGTTGGTTGTTCCTCCTGGAGTCCACACCGAGGGCTCCTCCCGCGAGCTCGTGCTTCACGCCGCCATGCCTCCGCGGACCTGGATCCGCCTTCCTTCCTTCTTCGCCTCCGCCTTCCGGCAGGTGAGACTTCTGGAGCTGTGGCTGCAGCACGCCGACTACAGCACTCCCGCGACCGGGGCAGAGGTAGCGATCACCGCCCCGGGCGAGGTCTTCATGACTCGCGGCTGGGGTGAAATCGCTCGGTGCTGCAGAACGAAGGGCGCCCTCACGATCCACCTGGAGTGCGATGGCGCTTCGGTGATGTTCTTCAAGGTCTTCGACGCGAACGGTCGCCGGCTGGAGTGCTGCCCCGGGAGAGGCGGCCAGGACCCTGCCACGGCAACGGCGGGGCCCGCCAATCGCCCCCTGGACAGCTCCGCAAGCGATGGAAGCGCCAGAGGATCCAGCGATCCCAGTGAGGTCTTCGCGACGCCGGAGACGAGCGACGACAGCTACGAGCCCGCGAGCCAGCGCCGCTCCCGGAGCAAGGCGCTCGCTTGGTCGCCGCCGATCCTGATCTGGATGGGGTTGGCGCCGGCGCCTGCCGGCCCACTGTTAATGATGGCATCTTCAGCAGGGGCGCGTGTAGTTAGCACCCTTTAGGATCCGTTCCCTGCGAGGAATCACATTGCGCCCCATAGGGGCTTGTAAGGTGGTTGTGATCCTTGCTGTTAATATGTAACCCTTGCTATGAATTTGTGCGAATCACGAATTCCGTCATAGTTTGGTTCCCCCTTTCGCACCTCGCAAGGGCTTGGTGCTCTGCGTCGACAGGTCCCAGTCCCAAGGCGGCGTCAGCCGTTGCTGGTATGCCAGGTCGTGAAGTCGTGGTCAAGGCCAGGAGGTGAGCGACCCGGGGTCCGGTAAGAGCCCCTGAGTCGTGATGCTCATTAGGTCCCCTTTGGCGCCCAAGCAGCCGCCGCTAGGTGAGAAAGGGAAGCAACGTTGCTAGTACGGAGTTGCTTTAGGTGCGGGGGTAGTGCTGCGGTAGCCAATGCATTGGATGGTGACTTATCTTGAGGATTGGAGATTGCCCTCATCGTGCCGTCGGATCTGGGGGGTAGCTCGAGCGGAGCTGCTTGACGAGGTCCTCGCATGCCCCTTCTCCCTTGCCTCTGCTCCCCTTTCTGCTTTACGTCCTCGGGTCCCGACCCTCGAGCTGGTCTCAGCCGTCGCTGGTATGCCAGGTCGCGATGCCATGGACAAGGCCAGAGGGTGAGGGCTGGAGAGCCAGTAGGAGCCCTGAGTCGCGATGCTCAGGCACCCCCCCCCTTTAACGTGCAAGCAACTCGCGCGGGCAAGGGCGAAAGGAGCACCGTGAGGGCCTCAGCTAGCGTGATTCCCCCTATGGGCCCTGCAGATTCACCTCAAAAAGAGAAGACGGGATTGCCATAGCGGCGATTAGTTGACTGTTAGTCGCTCAGGAGCTCACCGGTTGGAGCGGGCGAGGTGTGTCGGGGCACCCGTGAGCCAGCGCGGGACTAACGAGGCCCTACCTCTAGGCGGGCTGCGCCTGGCGCTGGGCCGCATCTTGAGATGTGTTCCTGCAAAGTCTGGTTAGATGCCGGCACTCTACGTCCTCGGGTCCCGGCCCTCGAGCTTGTCTCAGCCGTCGCTGGTATGCCAGGTCGCGATGCCGTGGACAAGGCCAGAGGGTGAGGGCTGGAGAGCCAGTAAGAGCCCTGAGTCGCGATGCTCAGGCACCCCCCCTTTAACGTGCAAGTGGTCGACATGAAGAAGAAAAGGTGCCGCGGACGGCATCGAGTAATCAAGCATGATGCATATTGGAAATAAACACGGAAGGGATACATGCCGCCGGGCCTAGCCCGAGTGGCCTGGGGATGATGCAGCCCGAGGGGCGCCCCCAGCAAAGCAAGCTAGCGACTGAAAAGATAAAAAGGGATACATGCCACAGGGACGGACCCAGGCGGCCTGGGAATGATGCAACCCTGAGAGGGCGCTCCCAGCTGGGAATGAAACTTGAAAGATGTCACCTGAAGATGTCGTCGGTGCAGTGGCGTTGGTGCAGCAGACTCGGTGGGCTATGGAAGTCGATCCTCACGAGCCCCAGGCCCAGTGGCCTCGGGAGGCTCCGGAGGCACTGGTGGCCCCTCGTGAGCAGCCTCCATCTCCGCCAGGGCCGCGGATCGCCTGCCTTCCTGCGCCTCCAAGGTGCTCCTCATGACGCGCTGGTACGCCGTAGCCACGCTCGGCAGGCCATAAGGCATGCGAACATAGCTGTGGGGTGGTCCTCCGCAGCGCCCCGCGTGTGAGGGCCAGAGGCACTCCACCGTGACGACCTGGTTGAGCCCTGGTACGTCGACGCAGACGCGCAGCCCACCATCCTCGCCTGGATGGGGAGCCACAGCTGGTGGGCGACGGCAACCTCTCATGATCCTCGACTCCTGTAGTTCTTGTATCGCCTTGCTAACAAACTCCTGTTGGTCTGGCCTTCCTTCCCTGGCTTCCTCCCAAGGGAAGCGTGTTTCAAAACACGCCTCCACATGGTGCCCCAGCGCCTCCCTCGTGGCCTTGGCGAGGTCGGTGGCCCTCCAGGTGAGAGCCCCCGAGCCCTGCCTGAGGAGGGAGCTGGGCGCGCTTTCCTATGCGATTGAAGGAGGGTCCCCCTGGGCAGACGCGGGCCTTGAAGGGCCTGCCTCCTGAGGGTTTGAGCCTGACGTTGTCTTCTTCTTCTTGGGGGTGGTCTCAGGAAGCCTCCTGCTTCCGCGATCTGGGTCTTCTAGTGACGCGACCTGAAAGGCTCGCTCCAGTGCGCACACTGCATCCTTCTCTTGACATGGCACCGCGATGACGCCGCCGCTTCCTGGCATCTTGAGGACGTTGTAGCCATGGTGAGTCACGACCATGAACTTGGCCAGCGCTGGGTACCCGAGGATGGCGTTGTACGGCAGGCGGATGTGGGCGACGTCAAAGTCGATGAGCTCGGTGCGGTAGTTGTCGTAGGTGCCGAAGGTGGCTGGGAGGCGGACCTGCCCGATCGGGACCGTGGAACCGTGGTGACTCCGGAGAAGGGCTTGGTTGGCTGAAGCTGGTCATAGGGCACTTGGAGGCTGTTGAACGTTTCCACGGACAAGACATTGAGTCCTGCCCCTCTGTCGATGAGGGTCCTGGTGACCAGAACGTTGCTGATGACTGGGGAACAAAGCATTGGGAGGACTCCGGCTGTGGCTGCGCACTTGAGCTGGTTTGCTGAGCTGAACGTGATGGTGCAGGCCGGCCACCTGAGGGGACGCGTTGCTTCAAGCTTGGGGAGGACTGCATTCACTTCGCGAGCAAACTGCTTGAAGATACGTTGGGAGGCTGGGACTTGAGCTCCGCCCAGGATGCAGGCGATGGCGCGAGGCTCCTGGAAGCCCCCATCCCCCTCGTCCTGGTGGCGGTCTTCATTCCTTATTGGTTGAGGCGGCAGCGGCGGCAGGCCTGGGTTGCCGTGGGGGCGATCCTCACGAGGCTGATCCCTCCAGTCCCCCTAGCGAGGCGGGTCGCGCCAGCGATCCTCGCGAGGTTGGTCGCGCCAGCCTGGAGGTGGGCCGCGGTCTTCCCAGCGTCCCGGGTTCCTTCCTCCTCCTCGGCCGTAGCCCCGGTCAGCACGGTCAGGGCGTCGGCCGACTCTTCCTTCTCGCACGGCGCGGAGTTCTTGGCATTCGTTGGTGTTGTGGGTGTGGAGGTCGTGGTACACACAGTACCGGCTGCCCCTGGAGGATTCAGGCAAATCCTTACCCCGCTTGGTGTCTGGTTCTGTCGCGAGCACGGCAGCCCCCTTGCGTTTCATGTCTCTGGCCTTGGGCTTCTTCTCTTCTGGGTCTGCGGCAGGCAGCTCGAGGAGGGAGAGGCGTCCCTCCTCAGCTCTGGCACACTTGGTCGCCAGGTTGAACAGCTCCAGTGAGGTGCAGAGGTCTTCATGCATCGCCAGCTCCTTCTTCATCTTGACGTCGCGCACGCCATCGGGGAAGGCCGAAATGATGGCTTCTTCGGACACCCTGGGGATCTTGAGGCATGTGCTGTTGAAGCGCTGGATGTACTTCTGCAGGGTCTCCCTAGGTTGCTGCTTGATGCGGCGCATGTCGCTCACGGTGGGAGGTCGGTCGCGGGTACCTTGGAAGTTGGCGATGAAGCGGGTACGCATCTGGTCCCAGGAGGAGATCGTGCCTGGGGCCAGGTTCAGGAGCCAAGTGCGAGCACCTTCCTTCAGCGCCATGGGGAACCAGTTCGCCATGACCTTCTCGTCCCCGATGGCAGCTTCGATTCCTAGCTCGTAGAGCTGGAGGAACTCCGTGGGGTCAGTGGTGCCATCGTAGCGAGGATGCAGGTCCGGCTTGAACTTGCCGGGCCACGCGACGCTATGCAACTCAGGGGTGTAGGCGCGGCAGCCAGCGGTGGCCGCGGGAGGTTTTGGTTGAGGGAGAGCTTGGCCTTGTGGGTCCCCTTGCGCCGCAGCTGGGAGCAGCGCGGAGTCTTGACGTGTCGGAGCTGGAGCAGGGTCTCGGCGAGCCGGAGCCGGGAGCGCCCGAGCGGCCTCTTGCGGTCGCGGGACTTCTTGGCAGCTCCGTTCCTGCTGGACCGGCGCATGATGGATCGGATTCCGCCCAGGAGTTGCGCGCCTCGGGGCCATGGCATCTTCTTGGAAAGGTGGCGGCTGGAACGCCCCCGGAGCTTCATTGCCCATGCGGGGCGAAGAGCGGCGCAATGGTGCGGAAGGCGCGGGAGAGCCCCCTGCGGCGCGGACGAGCTCGGCGACGCGGTCGAGCCACTCCTCGTAGACGTCGTCGACGGGGCGGTAGCGCAGGAGCTCGTTCGCCGCGATGAGCGCAGCTCGAGCCTCCAGGGGCGCGCGCAGCGCGTGCGACGAGGAACCGGCTGGGGTGAGCGACGGAGTGGCGGTGCGGCCATCCCGCCGCACGGACGGGTGTTGAGAGGACGCTTGCTGCTCGTTTCCCGCCGGGCCGGTGGCGGCGTTGACGGCAGGCGACGGGGAACGAGGACACCCGCCGACGGGGGCCGTCTGGATGGCGCGGGAAGCGATGGCGGCCCGGCGCTCGGCGCGGGCCCGACGAGCGTCAGACATGGATGCGGTGGTCGGAGGAGAGCGGAGCGGTGGAAGACTGATTCCGGTGCACCCCTACCTGGAGCGCCAAATGTCGGATCACGGGTTCCGGCAGACCCTTAAGATTTGAACTCTGGGGTGGGCGCGGAGATCATGCCCTCTACCTCTCCGTCTCGCTGGGATCTAAACTACTGCAAGAACAACACAAGAGACACAGGGTTTATACTGGTTCGGGCCACCATTGTGGTGTAATACCCTACTCCAGTGTGGTGTGGTGGATTGCCTCTTGGGCTGATGAGGAAGAACAATACAAGGAAGAACGACCTCGCGAGGGTCTGTTCTCACCTCGGGGATGAACTGTTAGGTGGAGTTCGATTGCCCTTCTCTCTCTCTCTACTTGCTCTGGGTCTTGAATAGGATTGGATCCCTCGGGTCCTGAACCGGCTTTCCTTCTACCCTGGGGGTGGCTAGTCCTATTTATAGGCAAAGGCCCTGGGCCTCTTCCCAAATATTTGAGCGGGAAGGGCGCCAACAATTGGCCGATTTGAAGGGGAACATCGGGTACAGTTATCCTGACTAAAGTTGGTCTTCCCCTGTCAAAGGTTCTGGTGATGACGCCGGCTTGGGCTCCACAATGACTTCCTCCTTGTCGTGGAGTTGGTCTTGGTCTCGTTGCACCGAAATGGGTGCCTTTGCTTGATCCTCTCGCCTGCGCTTGCCCCCTTTGCACCAAAGAGGAAAGGGAGGACACTGCGCGGGCTGGCGCCCGCCTGGCACCTCTGGTCGTCATGGCTTGTGTCATGGGCACCTCATGAGGTACCCCACCTTGATCTCTCCGCCTCCTCGCGAGCCAGCCTAAGGAGGTCGTGCTGGAGGAAGCTCCACGTCGTCCACCTCGCGAGGCTTGGCCCCTCGCGAGGGTCTTGAGCCTTGTGTTGATGAAGATGGGCCATGTTGGGCCCCCACTCGAGCCACACCGCAGGCCACAGGCAGGCAAGTCTGGGGACCCCCGTTCCCAGAACGCCGACAGTGGAGGAGCGTGGCAATCCTGCAGGGCTTCGCCAAGCACCGCGGGAGAGGAGGAAGGAGAGAGGCAGGGCTGCGTCGAGAGGCAGAGCGAATCGCATGTTGGGCAGCCCCAAAACCTCAAGTATATATTGGGGGAGGGGAGGGTCTGCGCCCCTCCTAGGTTTCCACCCCTAGGGGTGGCGGCCAGCCCTAGATCCCATCTAGGGGGCGGCCAAGGGGGGAGAGAGGGGGGCGCACCACTAGGTGGGCCTTAAGGCCCATCTGGACCTAGGGTTTGCCCCCTCCCACTCTCCCTGCGCCTTGGGCCTTGGTGGGGGGCGCACCAGCCCACCTGGGGCTGGTCCACTCCCACACTTGGCCCACGCAACCGTCTGGGGCTGGTGGCCCCACTTGGTGGACCCCCGGACCCCTCCGGTGGTCCCGGTACACTACCGGTGATGCCCAGAACACTTACGATGGCCAAAACCATACTTCCTATATATAAATCTTTACCTCCGGACCATTCTGGAACTCCTCGTGACGTCCGGGATCTCATCCGGGACTCCAAGCAACATTCGGTAACCACATACAAACTTCCTTTATAACCCTAGCGTCATCGAACCTTAAGTGTGTAGACCCTACGGGTTCAGGAACCATGCAGACATGACCGAGACACCTCTTCGGCCAATAACCAATAGCGGGATCTGGATACCCATATTGGCTCCCACATGTTCCACGATGATCTCATCGGATGAACCACGATGTCAAGGATTCAATCAATCCCGTATTCAATTCCCTTTGTCTACCGGTATAGTACTTGCCCGAGATTCGATCGTCGGTATCTCGATACCTTGTTCAATCTCGTTACCGGCAAGTCTCTTTACTCGTTCCGTAACACATCATCCCGTGATCAACTCCTTGATCACGTTGTGCACATTATGATGATGTCCTACCGAGTGGGCCCAGAGATACCTCTCCGTCACACGGAGTGACAAATCCCAGTCTCGATTCGTGCCAACCCAACAGACACTTTCGGAGATACCCGTAGTGCACCTTTATAGCCACCCAGTTACGTTGTGATGTTTGGCACACCCAAAGTATTCCTACGGTATCCGGGAGTTGCACAATCTCATGGTCTAAGGAAATGATACTTGACATTAGAAAAGCTTTAGCATACGAACTACACGATCTTGTGCTATGCTTAGGATTGGGTCTTGTCCATCACATCATTCTTCTAATGATGTGATCCCGTTATCAATGACATCCAATGTCCATGGTCAGGAAACCGTAACCATCTATTGATCAACGAGCTAGTCAACTAGAGGCTTACTAGGGACATGGTGTTGTCTACGTATCCACACATGTATCTGAGTTTCCTATCAATACAATTCTAGCATGGATAATAAACGATTATCATGAACAAGGAAATATAATAATAACCTATTTATTGTTGCCTCTAGGGCATATTTTCAACAGTCTCCCACTTGCACTAGAGTCAATAATCTAGTTCACATCGCCATGTGATTAACACTCACAGGTCACATCGCCATGTGACCAACATCCAAAGAGTTTACTAGAGTCAATAATCTAGTTCACATCACTATGTGATTAACACTCAATGAGTTCTAGGTTTGATCATGTTATGCCTGTGAGAGAGGTTTTAGTCAACGAGTCTGCAACATTCAGATCCGTATGTACTTTGCAAATCTCTATGTCATCTTGTAGATGTCGCTACCACGCTATATTTCAAACAACTGTTCTACTATACAAATCCGGTTTACTCTACTCAGAGCTATCCGGATAGGTGTTAAGCTTGCATTGATGTAACTCTTTACGTCGAACTCTTTATCACCTCCATAACCGAGAAACATATCCTTATTCCTCTAAGGATAATTTTGACCGCTATCTGGTGACCTACTCCTAGATCACCTTTGTACCCTCTTGCCAGACATGTAGCAAGGCACACATCAGGTGCGGTACTCAGCATGGCATACTGTATAGAGCCTATGACAAAAGCATAGGGGACGACCTTCATCCTTCCTCTTTCTTCTGCCATGGTCGAGCTTTAAGTCTTAACTTCATACCTTACAACTCAGGCAAGAACTCCTTCTTTGACTGATCCATCTTGAACACCTTCAAGATCATGTCAAGGTATGTGCTCATTTGAAAGTATCATTAAGCGTTTTGATCTATCCTTATAGATCTTTATGCTCAATGTTCAAGTAGCTTAATCCAGGTTTTCCATTGAAAAACACTTTTCAAATAACCCTATATGCTTTCCAGAAATTCTACATCATTTCTGATCAACAATATGTCAACAACATATACTCATCAGAAATTCTATAGTGCTCCCACTCACTTCTTTGGAAATACAAGTTTCTCATAAACTTTGTATAAACCCAAAATCTTTGATTATCTCATCAAAGTGTACATTCCAACTCCGAGATGCTTACTCCAGTCCTTAGAAGGATTGCTGGAGCTTTGCATACTTGTTAGCATCTTTCAGGATCGACAAAATCTTCTGGTTGTATCACATACAACCTTTCCTCAAGAACGAGGAAAAAATATTTTGACATCCTATCTGCAAGATTTCATAAATAATGCAGTACCTGCTAATTCCAGCAGACTCTTAGCATCGCTATGAGTGAGAAAGTCTCATCGTAGTCAACTCCTTGAACTTGTCGGAAAACATCTTAACGACAAGTCGAGCTTTCTTAATGGTGATACTTACCATCATTGTCCGTCTTCCTTTTAAAATCCATATGTACCCAACAACCTTATGACCATCAAGTAGTTCTTCCAAAGTCTACACTTTGTTTTCATATATGGATCCTCTCTCGGATTTTATGGCCTCGAGCCAATTTTTGGAATCCGGGCCCACCATCGCTTCTCCATAGCTCGTAGGTTCATTGTTGTCTAGCAACATGACTTCCAAGACAGGATTACGTACCACTCTGAAGTAGTACGCATCCTTGTCGTCCTACGAGGTTTGGGAGTGACTTGATCCGAAGTCTCATGATCACTATCATAAGCTTCCACTTCAATTGGTTTAGGTGCCATAGGAACAACTCCTGTGCCCTGCTAAACACTAGTTGAAGTGATAGTTCAATAACCTCATCAAGTCTCCACCATCCTCCCACTCAATTCTTTCGAGAGAAACTTTTCCTCGAGAAAGGACCCGATTTGAGAAACAATCCCTATTGCTTTCGGATCTGAGACAGGAGGTATACCCAACTGTTTTGGGTGTCCTATGAAGATGCATTTATCCGCTTTGGGTTCGAGCTTATCAGCCTGAAACTTTTCACATAAGCGTCGCATCCCCAAACTTTTAAGAAATGACAGCTTAGGTTTCTCTAAACCAGTTCATACGGTGTCATCTTATCGGAATTACGTGGTGCCCTATTTAAAGTCAGTGCGGTTGTCTCTAATGCCTAACCCAAGAACGATAGTGGTAATTCGATAAGAGACATCATGGTATGCATCATATCCAATAGGGTGCAGTTATGATGTTCGGACACACCATCACACTATGGTGTTCTAGGCAGTACTAGTCGTGAAACAATTTCCACAATGTCTCAATTGTGTACCAAACTCGCAACTCAGATATTCATCTCTATGATCATATCATAGATATTTTATCCTCTTGTCACGACGATCTTTCAACTTCATTCTGAAATTACTTGGACCATTCAATAATTCAGACTTGTGTTTCATTAAGTAAATATGCTCAGTATCTACTCAAATCATCTGTGAAGTAAGAGCATAACGATATCCACTGCGTGCCTCAGCACTCATTGAACTGCACACATCAAAATGTGTTACTTCCAACAAGTTGCTTTCTTGTTCCATTTTACTGAAACCGAAGCTTTCAGTCATCTTGTCCATGTGGTATGATTTGCATGTCTCAAGCGATTCAAAATCAAGTGAGTCCAAACGGTCCATCTGCATGGAGTTTCTTCATGCGTATATACCAATATGACTTACATGGCAGTGCCACAAGTAGGTGGTACTATCAGTACTGTCTTATATCTTTTGGCATGAACATGTGTATTACTATGATCGAGATTCAATAAACCATTCATTTTAGGTGCAAGACCATTGAAGGTATTATTCAAATAAATAGAGTAACCATTATTCTCCTTAAATGAATAACCGTATTGCGATAGACATAATCCAATCATGTCTATGCTCAACGCAAACACCAAATAACAATTATTTAGGTTTAACACCAATCTCGATGGTAGAGGGAGCGTGCGATGCTTGATCATATCAACCTTGGAAATACTTCCCACACATCTCGTCAGCTCACCTTTAGCTAATCTCCGTTTATTCCGTAGCTTTTATTTCGAGTTACTAACACTTAGCAACCGAACCGGTATCTAATACCCTGATGCTACTAGGAGTACTAGTAAAGTACACATTCACATAATGTATATCCAATATACTTCTATCGACAGCCTTCTCATCTACCAAGTATCTAGGGTAATTCTGCTCCAGTGGCTGTTCCCCTTATTACAAAAGCACTCAGTCTCGGGTTTGGGTTCAACCTTGGGTTTCTCCACTAGAGCAGCAGCTGATTTGCCGTTTCATGAAGTATCCCTTCTTGCCCTTGCCCTTCTTGAAACTAGTGGTTTCACTAACCATCAACAATTTATGCTCCTTCTTGACTTCTACTTTCGCGGTGTCAAACATCGCAAATATTTCAAGGATCATCATATCTATCCCTGATATGTTATAGTTCATTACGAAGTTCTAGCAGCTTGGTGGCAATGACTTTGGAGAAACATCACTATCTTATCTGGAAGATCAACTCCCACTCGATTCAAGTGATTGTTGTACTCAGACAATCTGAGCACAAGCTCAACGACTAAGCTTTTCGCCCTTAGTTTGCAGGCTAAGAAAATTCGTCGGAGGTCTTATACCTCTTGATGTGGGCACGAGCCTGAAATCCCAATTTCAGCCCTCAAAACATCTCATATGTTCCGCGACATTTCAAAAATGTCTTCGGTGCCTCAATTCTAAACCATTTAACATTACCGAACTATCATGTAGTCATCAAAACGTGTATGTCAGATGTTCGCAACATCCATAGACCACGTTCGAGGTCCAGTACACCGAGCGTTGCATTAAGGAAATAAGCCTTCTATTGTCCCCATAATTGCTACTATCAGCTTTCAACTATATTTTCTCTAGGAACATATCTAAAACAGTGGAACTAAAGCGCGAGCTAATGACATAATTTGCAAAGATCTTTTGACTATGTTCAGGATAATTAAGTTCATCTTATGAACTCCCACTCAGATAGACATCCCTCTCGTCATCTAAGTGATTACATGATCCGAGTCAACTAGGCCGTGTCCGATCATCACGTGAGACGGACTAGTCATCATCGGTGAACATCTCATGTTGATCGCATCTTCTATACGACTCATGTTCGACCTTTCGGTCCTCCGTGTTCCGAGGCCATATCTGTACATGCTAGGCTCGTCAAGTTAACCTAAGTGTTTCGCATGTGTTCCGAGGCCATGTCTGTACATGCTAGGCTCGTCAACACCCGTTGTATTCGAACGAAAGAATCTATCACACCCGATCATCACGTGGTGCTTCGAAACGACGAACCTTCGCAACGGTGCACAGTTAGGGAGAACACTTTCTTGAAATTTTAATGAGGGGTCATCTTATTTACTACCGTCGTTCTAAGAAAATAAGATGCAAAAAACATGATAAACATCACGTGCAATCAAATAGTGACATGATATGGCCATCATCACTTTGCTCCTTTTGATCTCCATCTTCGGGGCTCCATGATCATCATCGTCACCGGCATGACACCATGATCTCCATCATCATGATCTCCATCATCGTGTCTTCATGAAGTTGTCTCGCCAACTATTACTTCTACTACTACAGCTAACGGTTAGCAATAAAGTAAAGTAATTACATGACGTTTACGTTTGACACGCAGGTCATAAATAAATTAAGACAACTCCTATGGCTCCTGCCGGTTGTCCTATTCATCGACATGCAAGTCGTGATTCCTATTACAAGAACATGATCATCTCATACATCAAATATATCATTCATCACATCCTTTTGGCCATATCACATCACATGGCATACCCTGCAAAAACAAGTTAGACGTCCTCTAATTGTTGTTTGCATGTTTTACGTGGCTGCTATGGATTTCTAGCAAGAACGTTTCTTACCTACGCAAAACCACAACGTGATATGTCAATTGCTATTTACCCTTCATAAGGACCCATTTCATCGAATCCGATCCGACTAAAGTGGGAGAGACTGGCACCCACTAGCCACCTTATGCAACTAGTGCATGGTAGTCCGTGGAACCTGTCTCACGTAAGTGTACGTGTAAGGTCGGTCCGGGCCGCTTCATCCCACAATGCCGCCGAATCAAGATTGGACTAGTAACGGTAAGCATATTGAACAAAATCAACGCCCACAACTAATTTGTGTTCTACTCGTGCAAAGAATCTACGCAATAGACCTAGCTCATGATGCCACTGTTGGGGAACGTAGCAGAAATTCAAAATTTTCCTACGTGTCACCAAGATCTATCTATGGAGAAACCAGCAACGAGGGGAAAGAGAGTGCATCTACATACCCTTGTAGATCGCTAAGCGGAAGCGTTCAAGTGAACGGGGTTGATGGAGTCGTACTCGCCGTGATCCAAATCACCGATGACCAAGTGCCGAACGGACGGCACCTCCGCGTTCAACACACGTACAGCCCGGTGACGTCTCCCATGCCTTGATCCAGCAAGGAGAGAGGGAGAGGTTGAGGAAGACTCCATCCAACAGCAGCACGACGGCGTGGTGGTGGTGGAGGAGCGTGGCAATCCTGCAGGGCTTCGCCAAGCACCGCGGGAGAGGAGGAAGGAGAGAGGCAGGGCTGCGCCGAGAGGGAGAGCGAATCGCATGTTGGGCAGCCCCAAAACCTCAAGTATATATAGGGGGAGGGGAGGGGCTGCGCCCCCACCTAGGTTTCCACCCCTAGGGGTGGCGTCCAGCCCTAGATCCCATCTAGGGGGCGGCCAAGGGGGGGAGAGAGGGGGGCGCACCACTAGGTGGGCCTTAAGGCCCATCTGGACCTAGGGTTTGCCCCCTCCCACTCTCCCTGCGCCTTGGGCCTTGGTGGGGGGGCGCACCAGCCCACCTGGGGCTGGTCCACTCCCACACTTGGCCCACGCAACCTTCTGGGGCTTGTGGCCCCACTTGGTGGACCCCCGGACCCCTCCAGTGGTCCCGGTACACTACCGGTGATGCCCAGAACACTTCCGGTGGCCAAAACCATACTTCCTATATATAAATCTTTACCTCCAGACCATTCTGGAACTCCTCGTGATATCCGGGATCTCATCCGGGACTCCAAGCAACATTCGGTAACCACATACAAACTTCCTTTATAACCCTAGCGTCATCGAACCTTAAGTGTGTAGACCCTACGGGTTCCGGAACCATGCAGACATGACCGAGACACCTCTTCGGCCAATAACCAATAGCGGGATCTGGATACCCATATTGGCTCCCACATGTTCCACGATGATCTCATCGGATGAACCACGATGTCAAGGATTCAATCAATCTCGTATTCAATTCCCTTTGTCTACCGGTATAGTACTTGCCCGAGATTCGATCGTCGGTATCTCGATACCTTGTTCAATCTCGTTACCGGCAAGTCTCTTTACTCGTTCCGTAACACATCATCCCGTGATCAACTCCTTGATCACATTGTGCACATTATGATGATGTCCTACCGAGTGGGCCCAGAGATACCTCTCCGTCACACGGAGTGACAAATCCCAGTCTCGATTCGTGCCAACCCAACAGACACTTTCGGAGATACCCGTAGTGCACCTTTATAGCCACCCAGTTACGTTGTGACGTTTGGCACACCCAAAGTATTCCTACGGTATCCGGGAGTTGCACAATCTCATGGTCTAAGGAAATGATACTTGACATTAGAAAAGCTTTAGCATACGAACTACACGATCTTGTGCTATGCTTAGGATTGGGTCTTGTCCATCACATCATTCTTCTAATGATGTGATCCCGTTATCAATGACATCCAATGTCCATGGTCAGGAAACCGTAACCATCTATTGATCAACGAGCTAGTCAACTAGAGGCTTACTAGGGACATGGTGTTGTCTACGTATCCACACATGTATCTGAGTTTCCTATCAATACAATTCTAGCATGGATAATAAACGATTATCATGAACAACGAAATATAATAATAACCTATTTATTGTTGCCTCTAGGGCATATTTCCAACACTGGGTCCACGGCCGCAACAAGGAAGTGCCTCCTTATTACATGCAAAATAATTATTCCTCCACCAGACAGCGGGGACCCACCGGACGGGCCACCGTATTTCGCCCCCCTGACTACTGGGACCCACCAGCTACATCTTCGCACGCAAGGAAGTGCATGATAGTCGGGACCCACCTGGTCGAAGCGTACGTAGCGTTGTCATTCTGGTCGCGAACGTGTACATACATATATACTGGTGGTTGTAGAGGCGCGCACGTGTCGTAGTAGAGGCGGCCAGGGTGCAAGAAAGAAAATACGGCCACGTATGTGTACATATGGGCGGGGTCTCGAACGCCTACTCGCGCATACGTACGGCCAGGGCACGTGTACATGGCTGGGTCGGAACGGAGAAACAACGACGTCGTCGTGTTCATGGGGAGGCAACGGAATGCGTCGTGTTCATGGGGAGGCAACGGAATGCGTCGTGTTCATGGGGAGGCAACGGAATGCGTCGTGTTAATGGGGAGGCAACGGAATGCGTCGTGTTCATGGGGAGGCAACGGAATGCGTCATGTTCATCGGGAGGGCTTGGACGGAACAGGCAATGGAAACGAGGCCTGGCGTACCGCAGAACAAAGGAAACGTCCTTGTGTACGACCGACCATGTTCAAAACGGGATCCTGTTCATCGGGAGGGGTCTGGCATACCGCAAAACGGAGGAAACGGACCTCCTACGGTCGAAACGGGGGTCCTGTTGATCGGGAGGTGTGTGGCATACCGCAAAACGGACGAAACAGACTTGTGTTGGAGCGCTACGGTCGAAAAGGGGGTCCTGTTCATCGGGAGGGGTGTGGTGTACCGCAAAACAGGACTCCACTGGATACTGTTCATCTCCACCGTCGACCTCCTCCAGCCTCCACGGGCTCCTGTTCATCCAGCCTCCACCGCGCGCTACTCCACCGGCTACTGTTCAACTACCCCTCCACCGTCTACTGTTCATCCAGCCCTCCACACCACGGGGTCCTGTTCAACCACCCCTCCACGGGCACCCCTCCACCGTCTACTGTTTATCTAGCCCTCCACACCACGTGGTCCTGTTCATCCACCCCTCCACGGGCACCCCTCCACCGTCTACTGTTCATCCAGCCCTCCACCACACCACGGGGTCCTGTTCATCCAGAGGCAACGCCACCGCTCACTGTTCATCCACCCCCCCCCCCCCCCGCAACACTCACTGTTCATCCAATCGATCGGCTTCAGTTAGCTGCAGTAGCGAAGGAAACGCTCGATCGGGTTCAGTTAACAGCCATCGATCGATCGCTCGGGTTCAGTAACGCGTAGCCTGCAGTGCAATCGCTAGGGTTCAGTTAGAGCCCAACGCCTCGCTCGGGTTCAGTTAGAGCCAACGCCTCGCACACACGCGCGTACGTGTACGAGAGAAGCACGCATCGCTCGGCCCCCGACCTCCCACCGTAACTGGGAACTCCCCGAAATTTTCCTCGCCCTCGCTTCTACCATGGTTTTTTCTGTCACGGACGGCCCAAAGAATGTCACGCAGCTGCGTCTCCGGCCCGCCCAGGACGAAAAGCCCATTTTCTGTCATGATTTTTTGTCATAGAAGTAGGATCCCACCACATCTATGATGATACCAGGTTTTGTCACAATTATCGTCATAGAAGTGTCATATGTATGACAGAAAAATAAATTGTTCGGCCCAAAATGTCACGGATGTGTCTTTTTTTGTAGTGAAGTCAGTTGCTCGGTCCATTTTTTCCAAGAACGGAGTCTTAGTCATCTTGCCCATGAGGCATGGTTTGCAAGCATCAAGTGATTCCAAAAGCCCATCTGCATGGAGTTTCTTCATGCGCTTTACACCAATATGGCCTAAACAGCAGTGCCAAAAATAAGTTACACTATCATTATTAACTTTGCATCTTTTGGCTTCAATATTATGAATATGTGCATCACTATGATCGAGATCCAACAAACTATTTTCATTGGGTGTATGACCATTGAAGGTTTTTATTCATGTAAACAGAACAAAAATTATTCTCTGTCTTTAAATGAATAACCATATTGCAATAAACATGATCAAATCATATTCATGCTCAACGCAAACACCAAATAACATTTATTTAGATTCAACACTAATCTCGCAAGTATAGGGAGTGTGCGATGATGATCATATCAATCTTGGAACCACTTCCAACACACATCGTCACCTCACCCTTAACTAGTCTCTGTTAATTCTGCAACTTCCGTTTCGAGTTACTAATCTTAGCAACTGAACTAGTATCAAATACTGAGGGGTTGCTGTAAACACTAGTAAAGTACACATCAATAACATGTACATCAATAACTAGTATCAAAATAAGATGCATAAAGTATAAACATCACATGCAATCAAAATATGTGACATGATATGGCCATCATCATCTTGTGCGTTTGATCTCCATATCCAAAGCACCATCATGATCTCCAACATCGCCGGCTTGACACCTTGATCTCCATCGTAGCGTCGTTCGCGTCTCGCCAACTATTGCTTCCACGACTATCGCTACCGCTTAGTGATAAAGTAAAGCAATTACATGGCGATTGCATTTCATACAATAAAGCGACAACCATAAGGCTCTTGTTAGTTGCCGATAACTTTTACAAAACATGATCATCTCATACAACAATTTATATCTCATCACGTCTTGACCATATCACATCACAACATGCCCTGCAAAAACAAGTTAGACGTCCTCTACTTTGTTGTTGCATGTTTTACGTGGCTACTACGGGCTTCTAGCAAGAACCATTCTTACCTACGCATCAAAACCACGACAATTTTTCGTCAAGTGTGTTGTTTTAACCTTCAACAAGGACCGGCCGTAGTCAAACTCGATTCAACTAAAGTTGGAGAAACAGACACCCGCCAACCACCTGTGTGCGAAGCACGTCAGTAGAACCAGTCTCATGAACGCGGTCATGTAATGTTGGTCCGGGCCGCTTCATCCAACAATACCGCCGAATCAAAGTAAGACATTGGTGGTAAGCAGTATGACTATTATCGCCCACAACTCATTGTGTTCTACTCGTGCATATCATCTACGCATAGACCTGGCTCGGATGCCACTGTTGGGGAACACAATGTTTCAAAAAATTTACCTACAATCACGCAAGATCTATCTAGGAGATGAATGGCAATGAGCGGGGAGAGTGTGTCCACGTACCCTCGTAGACCGAAAGCGCATGCATTTAGTAACGCGGTTGATGTTGTCGAACGTCTCCGCGATCCAACCGATCCAAGCACCGAACGTACGTCACCTCCGCATTCAGCACACGTTCAGCTCGATGACGTCCCTCGAGCTCTTGATCTAGTTGAGGACGAGGGAGAGTTCCGTCAGCACGTCGGCGTGGAGATGGTGATGATGAAGTTACCGGCACAGGGCTTCGCCTAAGCACTACGATGATATGACCGAGGTGTGTAACTGTGGAGGGGGGCACCACACATGGCTAAGAGAAGACTTGTTGTGCCTTTGGGGTGCCCCCTCCCACGTGTAAATATAAAGGGGGGAGGAGAGGTGGCCGGCCCAAGGGGGCGCGCCAAGGGGGGGAGTCCTACTTGGACTCCTGATCCAAGTGGGATTCGGACCCCTCCTTTCCTTTCCGGAGAAGGGGGGAAGGGGAAAGAGGTGGAGGAGAAGAAGGAAAAGGGGGGCCGCTCCTCCCCCCAACCCTGGTCCAATTCGGTTTGGGCTTGGGGGGCATGCCTCCACTTGTCCGTCGCCTCCCGTGTCTACTAGGGCCCATGAAGGCCCATTTACTCCCCGGGGGGTTCCGGTAACCCCCGGTACTCCAAAACTTTATCCGAAACAACCGAACCATTCCGGTGTCCGAATGTAACCTTCCAATATATGAATCTTTACCTCTCGACCATTTCGAGACTCCTCGTCATGTTCGTGATCTCATCCGGGACTCTGAACAAACTTCGGTCATGAAAACACATAACTCATAATACAAATCGTCATCGAATGTTAAGCATGCGGACCCTATGGGTTCGAGAACTATGTAGACATGACCGAGACACATCTCCGGTCAATAACCAATAGAGAAACCTGGATGCTCATATTGGCTCCTACATATTCTACGAAGATCTTTATCGGTCAAACCGCACAACAACATACGTTGTTCCCTTTGTCATTGGTATGTTACTTGCCCGAGATTCGATCGTCGGTATCATCATACCTAGTTCCATATCGTCACCGGCAAGTCTCTTTACTCATTCCGTAATGCATCATCCCGTAACTAACTCATTAGTCACATTGCTTGCAAGGCTCATAGTGATGTGCATTACCAAGAGGGCCCAGAGATAGCTATCCGATACACAGAGTGACAAATCCTAATCTCGATCTATGCCAACTCAATGAACCCCATTGGAGAGACCTCTAGAGCATCTTTATAATCACCCAGTTACGTTGTGATGTTTGATAGCACACAAGGTGTTCCTCTGGTATTCGGGAGTTGCATAATCTCATAGTCAGAGGAACATGTATAAGTCATGAAGAAAGCAATAGCAATAAATCTAAACGATCATAATGCTAAGCTAACGGATGGGTCTTGTCCTTCACATCATTCTTTAATGATGTGATCCCGTTTATCAAATGACAACACATGCCTATGGTTAGGAAACTTAACCATCTTTGATTAACGAGCTAGTCTGGTAGAGGCATACTAGGGACACTCTGTTTGTCTATGTATCCACACATGTACTAAGTTTCCGGTTAATACAATTCTAGCATGAATAATAAACATTTATCATGATATAAGGAAATATAAATAACAACTTTTTATTGTCTCTAGGGCATATTTCCTTCAGGGATGCCTCGACGTCCCAAGCTATTATCCAAAAATGAGCAACCTACTAAGCTTGGGGATGCCTCCGAGTGGCATCCCCTCTTTCTTCTAATGACCATCGGTATTTTACTCGAAGCTATATTTTTATTCGTCACATACTATGTGCTTTGCTTGGAGCGTCTTGTATGATATGAGTCTTTGCTTGTTTTGCTTTGTGTTTTAAGTCTTGATCCCTTGCTGGACACACTATTTGGGAGAGCCAAAATTATGTCATGACTTGTTAGAATTGCTCTCTATGCTTCAGTTAATTTTTATGAGCTATGGACTTGCTCTAGTGCTTCACTTATACCTTTTTGAGCATGGTGTGCTTAGTATTTTTGAAGAAATGCTCTCTTACTTCACTTAGATTTATTTGAGAGTTAGTAAAATTTTCAAGAAATTCTCTCTTGCTTCACTTAAATTAATTTGAGAGAAAGAAAAATTTATGCTCATGACCTTCACTTATATTTGTTTGAGATTATGAAAAGCAACACATGAAAATTAGTCCCAAAGTGATAGATATCCAAGAAGGATATAATAAAAACTTTCATGAAGAGATCATTGGACAATATAAACTTGATTCTTAGTAATAGTTTTGAGATATGATGATGTGATATGTGAGTTATGTTGATGAGTAATTATGCTTTAGTAAGAATATTGGTGTTAAGGTTTGTGATTCCCTATGCAAACACGAAAGTCAATAGTCATGCAATGAAATTATATCCTACTTGTGGTGCATTATTCGGTGTTAATTATGCTTAATGCTTGCTTATGAGATTATTCGTTTCTTGGTTGGTCGCTTCTCAATCTTTTGCTAGCCTTCATTTTGCACTAAGTATGATCTGTACTTATGCATCCAAAATCCTTTAAACCAGTTTTGCCACATGAGTCCACTATATCTACCTATATGCGGTATTATTTTGCCGTTCTAAGCAAATTTGCATGTGCCATCTCTAATTTCTAAATAAACTTCTCTTTTGTGTGTTCGTTTCGCTCGTGGAGCGGCGAGGGGTGGCTAATATTTTCCATGCTGGATGTGTTATTCTCACGATGAGTGTTTATTCACTTGTCATTGCACGAGAGTAAGGCAAAGGTTTTAGGGATGCCCAGCCCCGAAATGAAAAATGAATTTACTTTATGTTGTCAAATAATAAATTCCATGGAAAGTGTTGGTATGGAGGGAAACCGTGGATGTGGCTAGCCATGGAAAGTGAAAGTATGGTTGAAAAAGGAATAAACTTTATTTTCTGTTTGGGAACCGCCTATGATATATCTAGCATGGAAAGTGTTGGGAACTCTTAAGTCATTTTCGTTGGTGGGAAGGATACACCTTCCAAAATGTTTTTATCTCTAAGTTTTTTGCTTTGAGCTCTGGCACATCTACCAATCCCTACTTCCCTCTGCGAAGGGCCTTTCTTTTACTTTATGCAATTTTTATTTTTTGAATTTGATTCTCCATCTTCTCTCATAAACGCACCAACTAAGTATTGGGTGCAGCTAATATGCGAGTGTGCTTCATGAATGGATCAACGGTTGAGCATGATGGGCTAGGGATAACTTATTGATATTTTGAAAGACATGGTTGCTTGTTGATATGCTTGAGTATTTAAATTATCATGTCAAAACTAGACTATTGCTTTGAATCAATTAAAAGTCCAAATGTCCATGCTATAAAGAAAAGAATATGATGTGACATGTTAGGCAGCACTCCACATAAAAATTCTGTGTTTATCACTTACCTACTCGAGGACGAGTAGGAGTTAAGCTTGGGGATGCTGATATGTCTCCAACGTATCTATAATTTTTTATTGTTCCTGTTGGGGCACGTAGTATTTAAAAAAACCTACGATCATGCAAGATATATCTAGGAGAAGCATAGCAATGAGCGAGGAGAGTGTGTCCACGTACCCTCGTAGACCGAAAGCGGAAGCATTTAGTAACGCGGTTGATGTAGTTGAACGTCTTCGCGATCCAACCGATCAAGTACCGAACGCACGGCACCTCCGCGATCTGCACACATTCAGCTCGGTGACGTCCCTCGTACTCTTGATCCAGCTGAGGCCGAGCGAGAGTTTTGTTAGCACGACGGCATGGTGACGATGATTGAGGGAGTCCTGGATTAGGGGGTGTCCGGACAGCCGGACTATGACCTTTGGCCGGACTCCAGGACTATGAAGATACAAGATTGAAGACTTCGTCCCGTGTCCGGATGGGACTTTCCTTGGCATGGAAGGCAAGCTTGGCGATGCGGATATTCAAGATCTCCTACCATTGTAACCGACTTTGTGTAACCCTAACCCTATCCGGTGTCTATATAAACCGGAGGGTTCTAGTCCGTAGGACAACTCCATCATACAACAATCATACCATAGGTAGCTTCTAGGGTTTAGCCTCCTTGATCTCGTGGTAGATCTACTCCTGTACTACCCATATCATCAATATTAATCAAGCAGGAGTAGGGTTTTACCTCCATCGAGAGGGCCCGAACCTGGGTAAACTTCGTGTCCCTTGTCTCCTGTTACCATCCGGTCTAAACACGCAGTTCAGGACCCCCTACCCGAGATCCGCCGGTTTTGACACCGACATTGGTGCTTTCATTGAGAGTTCCACCGTGTCGTTGCAATCAGGAAGGATGCCTCCTCCCGTCTTTAAAGACGGCGCCGTCACTAAGGGAGCCTTGGCTGTCGGCCAAACTCTCCGGCTAGCTGGTTTCCTCATGACCGCCTGTTCGGCCGTTGCGCCGACGGTGACCTCTCGGGTCATCAAAAGCAACCTTCACGTCAGCTCGGAACTTGTAGAGCAGCTAGATCCGATGGAGCTCTCTTCCGTAAACGAGCTCTTGGATCGCATCGCCGCCCTGCGGGTCGCCACGGATTACGACCAGGTTGGGCTTAAACCCGATCTAAGAGAAATTAACTCTCCCCAGGTCATCCACCACGTCGCCGTGGTAGAGGCGCGGTGCGGCGACCCTTCATCTATTTTAAGGACTAGCTACGTCCGAATTCCTGGCCCCTCCAAGCCGGATACCCGCGGAGGGGAGGATGTAACTCAAGAGCTGGGCATAAAATCAGGCAACGGGCTAGACTCATTGGACAACATCCAAGAATTCGAACTTCAGAGTTCGGAAGCTCTTCGGCCTCTGAATCTTATATTGGGTGAGGTTTCAGATTCGACGCCTCCCGCCCACCCGAACATAAGCGATCTCTCCCAAATCAGGCAACAGCCCGAGGAAACAGTACATGATTACTGGGCTAGATTCCTCCTGGTTATGAACAGGATAAAGGACTGCCGTGAGGGAGACGCAATCTCAATCTTCTACAGTAATTGCACGGACGAGGGAATCCTTAACGCCATAAGTCATTGTGATATTACATGCTTCACTGACTTGGCGTCCATAGTACAAAAGTATTGTGCGATGGAAAGCGCCTGGAGAACCAAAATAAAATTTTGGGATAATCCGGCCCTGAACAGCAATCTCGTCCGAACTAAGAGGGTGCATCATCGTAAGACACCCGGGTCAAGCACCAAAAAACCAAAATCCTCTACAGAGCATGGAACCGTACTGGAAAGATGGCTTGATGGACCCTGTAAAATCCATAGTACAGAGGACACCACACCAACTCACAGCCTTAGAGCATGTTGGATACTTCGGCAGGTGCCAAAATTGGCGAGGACCTCTTAATTTCGGAGGCCGCAGAAAGCCATCCCGGGGACACCAGTACCGTTCACATAGTCTTCGAGACTTTTGCATCAAACAATATGCGAAAAACAACACTCCGCAGCCTTGCCGAAGTCTATCAGGTAGCAACAATAAACCCATGGAGCGACACAACTATTACCTTCAACGCAAGCGATGAACCTAAATTCCAAACAGCCCGAGCACCAGGCGCGTTGGTCCTCAGTCCAATAGTGGACGGCTTTCGCCTTACCAAGGTACTCATGGATGGAGGCAGCAGATTGAACCTCATTTACGAGGAAACCCTTCAAAAAATGGGATTAGACTGGAACCGCATCGAGCGAAGCAGCACAACCTTAAGAGGAATAATCCCCAGTCGGGAGGCGCGCTGCACAGGAAAAATCACACTAGATGTGGTGTTCGGCACACCGGATAATTATAGGTCCGAAGAGGTCACGTTTTAGGTGGCCCTGTTCAGTAGCAGATATCACGCCCTACTAGGGCGGGAAGCATTTACAATCTTCCAAGCAATACCCCATTACGGGTACATGAAACTCAAGATGCCCGGGCCGAACGGAATTATCACTCTCGCTAGTGATCCGGACATAGCGCTCCGCGCCGAAAACAAGACAGCCGCATTGGCCCTTGAGGCACTATCCGAAGCCTTAGCGGCTGAGGAACTGACTGCGCTGCGCTCCACGGTTAACAGGGATGATGTGATACTCCACAAGAGATCCAAGTCCACATCCTTCAAGCCAGCGGACGAAATAATCAAATTCCAGGTCCATATAACAGACCCCAATAAAATAGCTTCCATCGGGGCACGATTAAACCCTGATGTGGACGCCGCACTGCGAGAATTTCTACGCGAAAATTGCGACATCTTCGCCTGGCACCCTTCGGACATGCCAGGAATCCCACGCAGGCTGGCCGAACACAGCTTAAATATCCTAAAAGGATTCAAACCTGTCAAACAAGCCCTTCGGCGTTTTTCCGAACCCAAAAGACAGGCCATGGGAGAGGAGCTAGCCAAGCTATTGGAGGCCGGATTCATTAGAGACATAAAACATCCGGACTGGCTAGCAAACCTGGTGATGGTACCAAAAAAGGACAAATCCTGGCGCCTGTGTGTTTATTTTAAGGACCTTAACAAGGCTTGCCCCAAGGATCCCTTCCCCCTCCCCCGTATCGATCAAATTATCGATGCCACCACAGGACACGATTCGTTGTGTTTCCTCGATGCATACTCCGGTTACCATCAAATAAAGATGGCGGAATCAGACCAAGCCGCAACGGCATTCATCACACCATACGGCCCATTCTGCTTCAACACAATGCCCTTCGGGCTGAAAAACGCCGGCGCAACTTATCAGCGCATGATTCAGACATGTCTGGCAAACCAGATCGGCAAGACAGTAGGCGTATGTGGATGATGTGGTCGTCAAAACAAGAGACGTCGAATCTCTAGTAGACAACTTGAGGCTAACATTCGACAACCTCCGAAAATACGACATCAAGCTCAACCCGGAAAAATGTGTTTTCGGCGTTCCAGCCGGAAAGCTTTTGGGCTTCATTGTATCCGGTAGAGGAATTGAAGCAAATCCGGCCAAGATCCGAGCTTTGTCGCAACTGGATATCCCAAAGGACCTCAAAAAATACAAAAATTAACCGGATGCGTGGCGGCTCTAAGCCGCTTTATCTCTCGTTTGGGACAAAAGGCACTGCCCCTTTATCGCCTCCTTCAGCGCACCGAACACTTCGAGAGGACGGATGCTGCCACGGCCGGACTCGATGAAATAAAAGCCATATTGGCAACAAACCCAGTCCTGGCCGTGCCAAACACCGGCGAACCAATGCTATTGTACATTGCAGGAACTCATCAAGTTGTCAGCGCAGTGCTCGTCGTCGAGCGGGAAACGGACGGACACAAACTCCCCCTTCAAAGGACGGTCTACTACGTGTCCACTGTCCTCACTCCATGCAAATCACGGTACCCGCATTATCAAAAGATTGCATACGTGGTATTCATGGCATCCCGGAAGCTACGACACTACTTTCAAGAGTGTTCCATAACAGTAGCCTCGGAAGTACCACTCAACGAAATTATCAACAACCGCGATGCAACAGGCCGGATCGCAAAATGGGCCATCGAGCTCCTCCCGTTCGATATAACCTATAAGCCACGGCGAGCTATTAAATCGCAAGTTTTGGCCGACTTCGTCGCAGAATGGACGGAGGCCGAGCTCCCTAAAGAGTACGGCATATATTCAAACTGGATCATGCATTTCGACGGCTCCAAAATGTTGGCCGGACTAGGGGCTGGCGTCGTCTTGACGTCCCCCACAGGAGACACAGTTCAATATGTGCTCCAGATCATGTACACGGACTCCAACAATGCAGCCGAATATGAGGCCCAACTACATGGTCTCCGGATGGCAGTATCCATGGGCATTCAACGCCTAGAGGTACGCAGGGACTCGAACCTCGCGATATCCCAAATAAACGGAGACTTTGACGCCAAAGATTCAAAAATGGCAGCTTACCGCAACGCCGTCCTAAAAATGTTAGCTCGGTTCGAAGGGTTGGAGTTTCATCATATAGCCCGAGAAAACAATCAGGCAGCGGATGTCCTGGCATGCATTGGAGCAAAACGCGATGCAGTCCCCCCCCCCCAACATCTTTTTAGAAAGACTGTTCAAGCCATCCGTAGCATGGGAGGGGGAACCCGCAGATAACAATCCGGACCTAACCGCACCACTCAACGCTGAACAATCTGACATAATTGGAGGCTCTACCACCGAAATTACACCTTCAGCCCACGTAATAATGGCAGTCATCGCCCCATGGACAGAACCATTCCTAGCCTACCTTACTAGGCAGGAACTCCCAGAGGAACAAAACGAGGCACGCTGCATAGTGCGGCGATCTAAAGCCTATAAAGTCCACGAGGGAGAGCTTTATAAGAAAAGCACTATCGGAGTCCTTCAAAGGTGCATCTCCGAAGAGGAAGGGCGGAACCTGCTGGCTGAAATTCATGCCGGACTCGGTGGCCACCACGTTGTAGCTCGGTCCCTTGTAAGCAAGGCTTTCCGTACGGGCTTTTACTGGCCGACGGCCCGAGCAGACGCTCAGGACTTGGTCCAACGATGCGTCGGTTGCCAGCTTTTTGCAAACCAAAGCCATATGCCACCCATCGCCCTCTGAACTATCCCCATCACTTGGCCTTTCGCGGTCTGGGGGCTTGACATGGTCGGACCCCTTAAAGGCGGAACCCACAAGCAAAAATACTTACTCGTCATGGTGGATAAGTTCACCAAATGGATAGAAGCCAAGCCTGTTAAGACGGCCGAATCCGGACCTGTGATAGACTTCATATCCGGGGTTGTACACCGTTACGGAGTCCCCCACAGCATCATCACTGATAACGGCACAAACTTCACCGCCGACGAGGTAAAACTCTGGTGCAAAAACATGGGCATCAAGCTCGACTATGCTTCCGTCTATCACCTGCAAACTAACGGCCAGGTTGAACGTGCAAATGGTCTTATCATGAGCGGTATTAAACCCAGACTAGTGCGGTCCCTCAAGGAATCTAACACGCACTGGGTAGAGGAGCTCGACTCCGTACTCTGGGGGCTGGGACCACGCCGAACCGTACCACCGGATACACACCATTCTTTATGGTGTACGGCGCAGAGGCAGTTCTGCCTTGCGACATAATTCATGACTCACCTCGAGTGCGCATGTACGAAGAAAGAGAAGCCGAGCTCGATCGGCAGGACAACTTGGACGCCTTGGAGGAGGAGCGTAACGTGGCAAAAGCCCGTTCCGCATTTTATCAACAGCGGGCTTGAAGATATCAAAGCAGAGAAGTACGGGCCAAAAATTACAATGTTGGCAAACTAGTTCTACGCCTGCCGGATAAGAAAAAGGATAAACTCAACCCCAAGTGGGAAGGCCCCTTCATAATCGACCAAGTCCTGACCGGTGGAGCGTACCTCCTGCGAGATGCGTCGGATAACCAACTCGAGCCAAACCCATGGAACGCTGCCCGTCTCCGAAGATTCTATGCCTAGCGCCGGACTCTGTGTTTGTCTCCTTCCTCTGTCCATTTTTTACATTTTCTGCCTTACATTTCTCTTCTTCCCCTCTTTTCTCTTGTAGCCCATAAAGGCCCATTAAGTGATACGCTACCGCGCTCGTAAAACCTGGGGGCTTCTCTAACAGAAGCTTATCTATATGGGCTTCACGCCCAACACATGCGTCAAACTTCCGCATGTACCTTTTCTTCACCATTATATGCATCGATATGACTTAAGTTTTGGCCAAGCTGGGTTGCCTGGCTCCTGTGCTTACCCCTACGTTCCCGGTTGTTCGGCTAGGCGGTAAAGGGAGCACCTCTGCGATTATTACTGCCGGATCAGCCGGATGTGTACCTCAGACTGGGTGAAGCCGAAAGCTAGCGTTCTTAAGGGAATATTCAATCGGTGAACTAAAAGACGACCTTTTTTACTTATTTATATACATGCCCCCAGATGATTTTCCTGCATTTGCAGTCCGGACATGCACTTTAGGGCATGCCTCCCAGAGAAAGGAAGCCTTAACGGAACTATTATCTCTGGAAGATGTTTCTTACTAACCATGTAATATAACATAACTAGTTGGGCACTTGTCTGATAAAGCACTAATGACCCCTACGCCTGGTCTCCATGCATACCCCGGTTCCTATATAATCGGTAGGGTATTCGGACACTCCGGACCGTCAGGTCCCGAGGTAGAAGCGAAAAGGTCGGCAATGACAAACGATCTACAATCCGGCTAGAAGGCATTACACATGTCAATTAAAAATTACATAGTCACTCTGACTGATTGTATTCCTCTTCTATGCCATCTAACAGGCTGTCTAATTTACAGTCCTGCTAGGAATACTTTGCGGCCAATTCTACTTGGCCGTATACTAAGCTTACAGGGATCTCCTTCCCATCAGGCCCCACAGGTCCGACCTCGGCCATGTGGTTTGGGTCAGACTTCGTAAACCGGGTCTTCACCATGGCCCAGGCCTCCCTAGCGCCTTGTCGGTAGGCCGATATCTTCCACAACCGGAAGCGCCGCCGAGCTCCCTTAAGCTTCTCCGCAAGCTCTCCAAGGCCCTCGGGCATGGAGTGGGAAGGCCATAAGGCTTGGGCAACGCCTCGCATCGCCTGCCGAACTCGCTCGTGCAGTTGCGAGAGCTCGGGAAGAAGGTCACCCGTAGAACCGGGCATCTCCTCTGCAGGACGACCTGTTAGCATACCTACAGACATTACTCTGTTAGTCGACTTCCTCGCCAAACTTTTTTTTAAAGTTCGTTTAAGCACTTACTAAATATGCCGCGTCGAAGCCGATGATTCTCCTTCGTGGAGTCCGACAGCTGGCCACGAACATCTTTAAGTTCAACGTCCAGCTTGGTGTTGGCATCCTGAAGATCATTCTTCTCCTGCCTCACCCTTGTCAGCATACTCTCACCGGCCTTTAGCCGGCGTAAGAGTTGTTGCCTCTCTGGATCAATTCCGACGCCATCTGCAATATGATTTGTCAGATTTACACCCACGCGGCACTTGCAACACATTTATCTTTCGAAGCATGGATTACCAGAGGGGGTCTCTTTGGGCTCCCCTGCCGCGGCTCGTGCGGCCTCAAGTTGGGCTTTGCACTCTTCCGGCTCCTGGGACAGTAGGGTATTCTTTTCTGTAAGAACCTGCATAACAAATGATCCTTAAATCAGTTGTTCTAACTGTTTCAATTCTCGGGGGCTACTGGTATATACATATATTTACCAAAATTTTCTTACCCGTATGTCTTTTACATATTGCTCCATGGCTCTGGCTAAACCATTTTGAGCGGCACGGAGGTACGCATCTCCCGAATTGAAGGCATTCAATGCCTCTTGGGAGAAACAAGCGTCGCGAAGAACTGTTGGGCGACGCATGTGGTTCATGGCACTCTCCACTTCGAAATTGGTGGTAGACAGCCTGTCTGCATCCTCTGTCGGAGGAGCGTCCGGTGCGCGCCTTGTGTTCGCCGCCGCTTCCGGGCTAGGCGTCGGAGCCTGGCTAGTGGAGGCGCGATTGGCAACCTCCCCGGATATAGTCCGGCAAGGTCCCTTCGTCCTAAAGAGAGCACGAGCGTTAGTATGCCCTGAAGGGATAACACCAGAGATATATATGGTGCGCTATACCTTTGCGCCGACATCTCAGTCCGGACTACATTTCTTTTTACCCCACGGGGCCCCGCGGCCCCTTGTTGGCTATCCGCCGCAGGTTCGGCCTCTCGCCGCGGAAACCTTCCCTGCAAAACATGGCTATCGTCAGAAAAACTAAAATGCGTGAGAATGGAATCCTTCTCAAGGGAATGAGGCTTCGGTCTTTGTCACCTGGGAGGCCGGGATTAAACCTGGGTAATCGGCCATAATGGCCACCAAGGTATTATCCTTGCTTAGCTGATGAAACACCCCGTCAATTAGCTCCACCGATATGTCCGGATCCTCTTAAGAGTCCGGATCGATGGATCGTTCTGGATCCTCGGGCTGTGGAGGATGGCTGCTTATATCCTTTACTTCCTGGCGCAGTTCCTGCATCAAAGTCGTTAGACTACATATTTAAGCATGGGAGTATAAAGCGGATGGGCGAGTAAGATCGTTCACTTACCCAACTCGGAGGGTTATACATAGTAAATCCGCCCTGCGGGTCGACGCGGAGGAATTCCTCCTCTTCTCCCTTGTACAAAAAGGATAAGATCTTTACTAGAGCGGCAGCCGAGGCCGACCCCTTACGACCGTAACGGGTGGCATCGTCCTCCCCGTTAAAATCCCACATGGGGTGGCTTCTGTATTGAAGCGGCTGCACCCCCCGCATAATGCATGCGGCCATGAATCCAATCATGGTTAGTCCGGAATGAGACAATAGTCTTATCCGGCCTATCAGGTAAAGGACGTCCCTGTTGCTTTCCCTTTGAGAGCTCCGCGGACGCCAGCTTAGGCGTTTCTTTAATGGGGCACTGTTGAACTTGGGGAGACCGACCCGGACAGGGTCCGGTAGCGGGATATCATCTATATAAAACCATTCCGAAGGTCAGTCCTCAGACGCCTTCTTTGGGGTTCCGGATAGGGTATCCGGTCCCGGCGATGCGCCACACTTCGGCTCCGCCCACTTGATATATAGACCCCTCTTGAGAACGGGGCACCAGGCAGAATATCATCTTCCACAACGCGAAATGAGCCTCAACGCCCAAAAATAACTCGCAAAGGGCGACGAAGCCCGCGATATGCAATATAGATGCAGGCGTGAGATTGTGCAGCTGGAGGCCATAGAACTCCAGAAGCCCACGGAGAAATGGATGAATTGGAAATCCCAGTCCCCTTATTAGATAAGGGATGAGGCACACCCGCTCTCCTTTGGAGGGATTGGGGGAGCTCTCCGCTTGTTTTCCACCATTATAGGTGGCGAGTCCGGCTCGGACCGGGACCATATAGGCCTGGGGGAGAAATCCCTTGGCCTGAAGCGACACTAACTCGCTGTGCGGGATGGAGCAACTCTCCCAGTCTCCAGGTTTAGGACTGGAAGGGCGAGAGGAGGAGCTGCGACAGCTGGCCATGTTGGAATGGACCTTTGCTGGAGGCGCTCTGATGATTACTCGCGGAGAGGAGAAGGTGTGGTTTGGATCTTGATCCCCATCCCATTAAATAGGCGGCTCGTTTATGCGGCTAGGGGTGTAGATGTAAAAACGCCCCGGCTTTTCGCATTCGTTCGACACGTGGAAGACATCCATTATTGGGCGTAGAAGCCAAGGAGCGCTACATTACAAAAATCGGACATTATTTCAACAGGTACACAGAATTTGGAGAAGAACCCGCCTTGCAATGCTGAAGATAATCTGCGCGCCGGACTCGTCGTCATTGAAGCCTGGTTCGGGGGCTACTGAGGGAGTCCTGGATTAGGGGGTGTCCGGACAGCCGGACTATGACCTTTGGCCGGACTCCAGGACTATGAAGATACAAGATTGAAGACTTTGTCCCGTGTCCGGATGGGACTTTCCTTGGCGTGGAAGGCAAGCTTGGCGATGCGGATATTCAAGATCTCCTACCATTGTAACCGACTTTGTGTAACCCTAACCCTATTTGGTGTCTATATAAACCGGAGGGTTCTAGTCCGTAGGACAACTCCATCATACAACAATCATACCATAGGCTAGCTTCTAGGGTTTAGCCTCCTTGATCTCGTGGTAGATCTACTCCTGTACTACCCATATCATCAATATTAATCAAGCAGGAGTAGGGTTTTACCTCCATCGAGAGGGCCCGAATCTGGGTAAACTTCGTGTCCCTTGTCTCTTGTTACCATCCGGCCTAGACGCGCAGTTCGGGACCCCCTACCCGAGATCCACCGGTTTTGACACCGACAGTGATAATGAAGTTACCGACGCACGGCTTCGCCTAAGCACTACGACAATATGACCGAGGTGGAAAACGTGGAGGGGGCACCGCACACGGCTAAAGATCAACTTGTGTGTCTATGGGGTGCCCCCCTCCCCCGTATATAAAGGAGGGGAGGAGGAGGCCGGCCGGCCACAAGGGGCGCGCCAAGGGGAGGGAATCCTACTCCTAGTAGGAGTAGGTTTCCCCTTTCCTAGTCCAAGTAGGAGAAGGGGGAAGGAGGAGGAGGAGAGAAGGAAGGAGGGGGGCGCCGCCCCCTCCCCTTGTCCAATTCGGATTGGGACAAGGGGGCGCGCGCCACCTCCTGGCCAGCCCTCTCTCTCTTCTCCATTAAGGCCCGTGAGGCCCACTAGCTTCCGAGGGGGTCCGGTAACCCCCGGTACTAACTTATCCAATACGACCCGAACAATTCCGGTGTCCGAATATAACCTTCCAATATATGAATCTTTATTTCTCGACCATTTAGGAACTCCTCGTCATGTCTGTGATCTCATCCGGGACTCCTAACAACCTTCGGTACATCAAATCACATAAACTCATAATACCAATCATCATCGAACGTTAAGCGTGCGGACCCTGCGGTTTCGAGAACTATGTAGACATGATCGAGACACATCTTCGGTCAATAACCAATAGCGGAATCTAGATGCTCATATTGGCTCCTACATATTCTACGAAGATCTTTATCGGTCAAACCGCACGACAACATACGTTGTTCCCTTTGTCATCGGTATGTTACTTGCCCGAGATTCGATCGTCAGTATCATCATACCTAGTTCAATCTCGTTACTAGCAAGTCTCTTTACTCGTTCTGTAATGCATCATACCGCAACTAACTCATTAGTCACATTGCGTGCAAGGCTTGTAGTGATGTGCATTATCGAGAGAGCCCACAGATACCTCTCCGACAATCGGAGTGACAAATCCTAATCTCGATCTATTCCAACTCAACAAACACCATCGGAGACACCTGTAGAGCATCTTTATAATAACCCGGTTATGTTGTGACGTATGATAGCACACTAGGTGTTCCTCTGGTATTCGGGAGTTGCATAATCTCATAGTCATAGGAACATGTATAAGTCATGAAGAAAGCAATAGCAATAAACTAAACGATCATAGTGCTAAGCTAACGGATGGGTCTTGTCCATCACATCATTCTATAATGATGTGATCCCGTTCATCAAATGACAACACATGTCTATGGCTAGGAAACTTAACCATCTTTGTTTAACGAGCTAGTCTAGTAGAGGCACACTAGGGACACTCTGTTTGTCTATGTATTCACACATGTACTTAGTTTCCGGTTAATACAATTCTAGCATTAATAATAAACATTTATCATGATATAAGGAAATATAAATAACAACTTTCTTATTGCCTCTAGGGCATATCTCCTTCAGTTCCATGCTGTTATATTATCAATCTTGGATGTTTTATAATCATTTTATAGTCATTTTATATCATTTTTTATACGAACCTATTGACATAGTGCCAAGTGTCAGTTGTTGTTTTCTACATGCTTTTTACGTCGTAGGAAATCAATATCAGACGGAGTCCAAATGCAACGAAACTTCACAGAGATTTTTTTGGGCCAGAAGGAACATAATGGGCCCTGGCTGCGCCTGGGAGGGTGCTCTGAGGAGAGCAGAACCCACGAGGGCGAGCCATGAGGCCCAAGCGCACCCTGGTGGGTTGTGCCTACCTCGGGTGCCCCCCGGACCGCCTCTTTGCTCTATAAATACCCCAATATTCCAGAAACCCTAGGAGAGTCGATAAAATATTGATCCAGACGTCGCGGAGTCCAGAACCACCAGATCTAATCTAGACACCATCTCGGATGGGGTTCGTCACCTCCATTGGTGCCTCTCCGATGATGTGTGAGTAGTTCTTTGTAGACCTTTGGGTCCGTACATAGTAGCTAGATGGATTCCTCTCTCTCGCTAAATTCTTAATACAATGGTCTCTTGGAGATCCATATGATGTAACTCTTTTCACGGTGTGTTTGTTGGGATCGATGAACTTTGAGTTTATGTTCAGATCTATCTTTTTATATCCTTGAAAGTTATTTGAGTTTCTTTGATCTCTTATATGCATGATAGCTTATAGCCTCGTATTTCTTCTTCGATATTTGGGTTTTGTTTGGCCAACTTGATCTATTTATCTTGCAATGGGAAGAGGTGCTTTGTAGTGGGTTCGATCTTACGGTGTTTGATCCCAGTGACAAAAGGGAAATCGACACGTATGTATCGTTGCTACTAAGGATAAAACGATGGGGTCTATCTCTACATAGATAGATCTTGTCTACATCATATCATCGTTCTTATGCATTACTCCGTTTCCCCATGAACTTAATACACTAGATGCATGCTGGATAGCGGTCGATGTGTGGAGTAATAGTAGTAGATGCAGGCAGGAGTCGGTCTACTAATCTTGGACGTGATGCCTATATAATGATCATTGCCTGGATATCGTCATGATTATTTGAAGTTCTATCAATTGCCCAACAATAATTTGTTCACCCACAGTTTTCTATTTTTCTCGAGAGAAGCCACTAGTGAAACCTACGCCCCCATGTCTCTTTCTCATATATTTGCCTTTGCGGTCTACTTTTTCCTTGCATTTATTTTCAGATCTGTTAAACCAAAAATACAAAAATACATTGCTGCAATTTGTTCTTATTTATTTTATTTAGCGTTCAATCTATCAATCTACTACAAATTTACCTCACGTCTGTTTGCCTATCTTGAGGCGCCGTACCCCGAAAGGGATTGACAACCCCTTTAACACGTCGAGTTGCGAGAAGTTATTATTTGTGTGCAGGTGTTGTTTACGTTGTGTTGCTTGGTTCTCCTACTAGTTCGATAACCTTGGTTTCACATCTGAGGGAAATACCTACCGCCGCTGTGCTGCATCATCCCTTCCTCTTTGGGGAAATACCGACATAGCTTCAAGCGACATCAGTACTCCCGAAACACGAGGGAGAAGTACGTCTTCCACGCGTAGTAGGAGGAGTCCATCTGGGAGAGTCAAACCGAAACCCGCTCGTAGATGTTGAGGTTGCGGATGTCGGTGACGTCGGGAGGGTTGGCATCGGCGAACGGGTTGGAGTTGATGGTGGAGCCGGACGATGTGACGGATGACATGACGGTGGAGGGATGGGGCGGCTAGGGTTTGGATTCAGGTCGAGTTAGGGTTTTGGTGGCGGCGGTGGGCGACAGTAGGGGGAGTGGGGGTGCAGCGGTGGCTTAGGGAAAGCGGCGGCGGCGAGAGGAGGTGACAGCGGCGGCGCTAGGGTTAGCTGCGGGTGGCGCGGCGACGGCAGGGGGGCGGTGGCGGGGAGGAGAGAGGGAGCGGCGGCGGCTGGCGCGACGGGGGCACGGGCAGTGGCGGCACGGGGGAGGCGCGCGGCGGCGGCGGCTGGCGCGACGGGGGCACGGGCAGTGGCGGCACGGGGGAGGCGCGCGGCGGCGGCGGCAGGGCGAAAACGAGGTCGTAACCTAAAAAACTGATACACTGGGTTGTTCATAGCTCTTGCTTAGCTTAATGGATCACCCAACTGTATTCCAGGATGTGTGCATTCCACAATCCCTTAAGGAAGAGGTTACGAGAATTGCACAATGTATTATTCAGGTGCAATCACACGTATATATGATGTACAACGGTGGACCACGACCTTAACTATACAAATAAACTAGAAGATGGGCCCAATACATAATATGCTAAACACATATATTCAACATGGTCCTTCTGTTAGCAGACGGATACCAGAGCAAATTTACAGGTCAGACTTGGAGATGCCACTGGGAGCTTATGGATGTCTGTTTGTATGGTCGTGTGGGGTTCATGCTTCAGTGTTTTCGTTTAGTTAGACTACCCAAAATGGGAGTAACATAGGTAAGTAACATCGATGCCATCTAAGCGGGAAAAAATGATGTGGCAGTTAATTAATAAGGAAGAAGGTAATTGAGTAATATAAGCTAGTTAGTGGTAGTATGAGTAGCATCACACATATCAAGATTAGATGAAAACCTTTATGTTACTAGCTACTATAGACGTAGTAATTTAGACTAGTAACATATACATGTTACTACGCTATGTTACTCCACGCTGTGGGTAGTCTTATTCGTCGATCAAACCGGGCAATTTATTTATTTTTATTGACGAGTTCCGATCCCTTGCAAGCGTTCGTGTGTGCCGTGCAGCAGGACCGTACTAGTAGCCTGTTGCCAGGCGCAGCGGAGGCCGCCGCGTGGCCGCTTACTGGACCCGGTCAGCTAGCCAGCTAGCTAGTCGGGCGCCCGAATCCAAATCCAAATCGAAATCGCAATGTGAACGCGGCAAGCCGACTCGCGGCTCGGTCTGGGGTCCACGTTTTTTGGGTGCGCTGCCGGTGGTCTACCCGCGCCGTGCCACTGCCCACGTCCGCCACCTGGTTGGTTTGGCTGCCTCAAAGACTTGTCATCCCTGTGCATCTCCCCTTTCCATCCTTCTCTGTATTCTTCGCGTCGCTCTCCATTCTCCTGGTAGGTAGGTGAGGTGACACACCATGCGTCCATGCGAGAGAGCTTGTTTGCGACGACGGGACACCTAATGCATAGCTTAGCATAAGTAGATATAAGGCCAACTCCATCGCGCGACTTCTAACGGACGTCCGTTTTGTTCGGATTTTGTTCGTTTGAATAGGGATTTGAGAATGTATCCGGACCTGTCCTGGGATGCGGTGGTCGTGCGCCCACCGCGCGGCCGCATCCTTCTGCCCCATCCTGTCCGCGTCTATTTAAAATAACAAGCGACGTTTTAAATGTCAAGCCCCAGTTCACGATCCCAGTTCATCACGCCGGCAACAAAGCCAGCGGCCTACACGTCCATCGCCGGCATCGGCCAGCGGCCGGCAACACAGCCGGCCTTCAAAATAAATAGTAGTCCTCACCGGCAACACAGCCAGCGGCCGGCAACACAGCCGGCCTCCAAAATGAATGTTTTCTTGCCGGCACACTGCCAGCGGCCCAGCGGGGGGGGGGGGGGCGGCACCCATGCCAGCCTCCAAAAAGAACGGTCACGCCGGCCAGACGACCTAGTTCAGGCCTCCAGCGTCGAGCATCTCCTTCTGCCTGGCCTCGAACCAGGCCCTCGTCTTGTCGCTCATCTTCGACAAGTCCACGCTCATGATCGTAAGGGCCACCTCCTTCGCTTTGGTGGCGGCATTGGTGGCCTCGATGTCGAGCTGTCTCTGCCTGGCTTTGACGTTGTCGGCCTCAATGTCGAGCTGCCTTTGCCGGGCCGCCTCCTTCATGTCGATCTTCCTCTTCTTGGCCGCCTCCTCCATCTCAAGCTTCTTTGTTTGAAGGTCTAGGTATTGCTTCATTTGCTCGTCCTTGCTTTGCCGCTTCTTCTCGTCCCTCACATTCTTTTGAGACATCATGCCATGCAAAGTGTCATGCAATGCCATGGATGAGGCATCACGTATGTCATCAACCTTGGAGTTGGTCTTGCCCCTCGGCCTCTTCAACGCCTCGCCATCTCCACCTCCGGCGAACTTGACCGTCTTCTTGCCTCTCTTCCTTTGTAGTTCACGGTGTCCTTGAACTTAGGGCAATTGTTGATGAGCGTCCAACAATGCGTAAGAGTGAATGGCTTGTCATTGTGCCGGGCCATGAATGCCTCCAAAGATTGAAATGCCTACACCATATGATCAACAACAAGTGAACATGCAAACATATACACGGCCGCCGAAGTCTCATGGCCGTAGCAACGGAAACGGCAAGAAAGAGGAGAGCATACCATGTCCTCAACGCCGAGACCACTCACGGGTCGTGCTTCAACGCTCTCAAATGCGGCGCAATACTTGTTGCACTCTTGTTGGATGAACAACCATCTTTTTTGAATCGAGCCAATGCCACGGTTGCTTGTAATTTGGTAGGGCTCAAACATCTTTCTTTCATGGAATGTTTGGTGGACTCTCGTCCAAAAAACAATGCCCTTTTGTTGCGCGTCGGTCCTCGGATCTTGGCTAATCTCCATCCAAGCTTGGCAAATTAACTTGTCCTCATCTTGTGTATATGAACCCGTGTGAATGCTCTTCCGCTTCTTTTGTGCTTCCGCTCTTTGGGTGAGCTCGTCGATGAACAATGGCGCACCACTAATATCAACGTCATTGCCTTCTTCTTCATCATCATCACCTTCGACATAGATGTCATCGTCTTCATGCCACGAGTCACCATGGTCGTAGTCAGCACGATCGTCGGCCTCTTCATCGGGGACGTACCGGGCGCGGCCATCCTGACTTTGGGTCTCATCGGTGTCGTAGGCACGGCCATGCCCACCCTCGAATATCACGTCCTCCATGTACCGGTCGTAGAAGGGGTCGTCGACCGTTGGCGTTGGGGTTGGCATTCCGTCAAACAAGACGCGGGGGGCCGGCATGGTGCCCGTGAACGGTGCCCACGCCTGCTTTCTTTGCATCTCGACGGACGGGCGCCCGCCGCTGCTGGACCCAGGCGTGACGTTGAGGTCGATGACGGCCGCGTGGCGCGGTGTGGACGGCGCGAACAAGTCCACGTCCGGCGACGCCGGGAAACGGGTCTGGCCGTCGTGCCTTGGCGGAGGAAAGCCGGGCGACATGGGACCGCGCGACGTCGGCGACTGGCAGTGCGTAGGCCGGGCGACCGACGAGTCTGTGCTCGCCGGGCCGACGGCCGCTGCAGGGAACCCCGTCGGACGGCCCATGCCAAGCATGAGGATGGCGTGCGCTTTGTTGACGAGGTCCTCCTTCTCGTCGGCAGCGGCCTTGCACCGCGCGGTCTCCAGCTCCTCGCGCTGGGCGGCGAACTTGGTCGCGGCGGCATTGATCTTGACGGCCGCTCTCGTTCCCTTCTCTTGGCCGATTCGGCGTCCAACTTGGCGATCTCCTCCGGCGTGCACTCCGACCACGGCTTTCTTGGCGCCTTCTTCTTCACCTTTGCGATCGGGTCGACGGCCAGGCCGCCGGAACTCGGCGGGGCGTCGGCCATGGACGAGGGAGAGAGGGGGCGGGGGGAGGGACGTGGGAGGGTTTGGGGGAAATGGCGTCAAATGGGCGTGGGGGGGATTGGTTTCTCCCACAGACAGGCGGGCCAGGGAAGGACAAGCGCGCTGGGCCGCGTTTTTTATCCCTTTTACCACAAACGGACGGGGGCGGACAGGATAGGGTCACGCGGTGGAGTTGGCCTAAGAGAGCCCGTGGCCAGACAGAATCGTCTGACTTTAGTTACGTCCAGATTCAGGTAGATATAAGAGAATTCACCATGATAACTACTGAACGTAATACACAGTATCTGAATATCTGACGCCTCTGATTCAGAAGTCTGAACTACTAGAAGGGAAGACCACGGTAGAAGACGGCATGGACGGCCCGGCCCTGCCTTTCCATCTAGTGATACCGAGATTTGCGTACAAAGGGTGAAGAGTACGAAGAGTGGCCAGAGCACTGAACTGTGAAAGCAAAGCTTTTTCCCACGTGACCGCCATTGTCCAAATCGCATTTCACAACTCGCAATTAGCTTTCGCCCCGACAGTGACCCTTTTTGCTTGGGACGAGCAGTACTAGTAGTACTACTAGCTTTGCACACAAGAAAGAAAAATAGTGGCGATAATTGTGTGGACGGAGGAGGGGGAGGAGGTTGTTGGGCGACGCTTCTTTCCTCCCTCAGTTGGTTCTCTCACCCGTTCTGCTAAAAACGGCAATGCTATAGGTATAAACGATTTATAGGTTTTTACAGGATGGTTAAACTTGATTGGTCAATAAATAAGCGGGGCGGCCCACCCTTCTGAAAATCAGGGGGAGAAAGGTTTATGATTGGTTGTTAGATGAAAGAAGCGTGTAAAAGCGTGCAAGTCTTTGTATGTCTAGCATTTTTTGTGTAAAAATGTCGACTACTAGTAGTAGTATTGATCGTGGTTGGTGGCAGGTGGTGTTGGTGCTGGACCACAACACCGCCCACCCGTTTGTGACCTCCATCGACCCTCATCTCACGTCCTCTCTTTCGCTCCCCATGCGGGCCTGATTAATCCAACTACTCGAGTGATCGATCCACCATCACCATGGAGCTTTCGCTTCAGGAATGTGGTTGTGCCGTGCATGTTCTCGGGGAGAAAAGGACATAGTACGTGGCGCCGGCATTGTGCGTGTCATCGTGTCGATCTCATGTGCTCTTCTCCGGCTCTAGACTGCATAATATAAGCGTACTACAATTCTCCTTTTCCTACATTTGCAACTGCACCTGTCGGCAAGGGGGCAACGCACGGTTCTTGTGCCAAAGAGTAGTTCGTCACATCTCGCTTAGAACGCGGGAATAAATAAAATTCTTTCTTCGGTTCCTGCGGGAAACGGCCATCAAACCGATTCATGTATAAAATCCGTGTGTTCCAAACATGCATGCTCTTAGTTTAGTTTATTATTTCCTCTGTCCTAAAATATAAGAACGTTTTTAACATTTCAAAAACGTTCTTATATTACGGAACGGAGGGAGTACTACTTAGAAAATGCTGTGACTGACGAGGAGGTCTTATCCGTTGTAGGATTTCCTGGGCTTGTTTTTCACGTCAGATCGAGGGAGCGAGCGAACGGCGAGTTTCTTGCGTCGTCCTGCACCGTCGCATTCGCTGTGCCACGGCAGTCGGTACGTACGGCGGAAGGCGACGGCCTTCGTCCGTGCCCGTCGGCGTCATGGTGTCGCTCGCGCTGCAGACCGATTGGCCGCCGGCTGCTGTTTCTCCGGTCGTATTCGGTTTCATTTATGTACTCGCCGTCGTTAATCACGAGGCTGCTTCTGTCGGAAATCATTCAGCTACCAGTAGTACTGCTGCTGCTACGCGGCAAACAGTGATGTGAAACGTCCTATGAAAGTTTACGCAGGGAGTACTATTTTATCCCATGTAGTACCCCTCCGTTCCAAAATATAGCGCGTTTTCGGTTTTCATACTTCAACTTTGACCATTAATTTAACCAACGAGACCGACTGCGGCGGACGAAAAAATTATACCAATGAATTTGTATTCAAACAAAGTTTTCAATTATATAATTTTTGATCCCGCCGCAGTCGGTCTCGTGGGTTAAATTTATGGTCAAAGTTGAACCTCAAAAAACGTGGACGTGCTATATTTTAAAACGGAGGGAGTATGACATACCGCGTTGGCCGGTTGCTCTCGTACTTTAGCTTCCGCGGATGCAGCCATGTTCCTAATGTGCTGCTTCCTTCATGGACATGGCACAAAGCTACTTCTCGTTTATATTTATACCGTAATATACAAAACGTGGTACGTGCATGGCTGAGGTGATCAAATGCCTGTCGCCACAAGTGAGGCTGATCACAATGGGCAAGAACTTAGCAGTAACATCACATATTTCAATACAAATTTGCTTATGTGACACATATTTAATAAAGAGAGATGCTTATGGTAACTAGCTAAGTTACCGAAACATCACATATTCCAAAAAACAACAAGTTTATATCCTAATAAATAAATCGCTGCATGACACTACATACATGTTCCTACCCACTATTATGACCAGCTTATGTTCCTGCCCATTGTGACCAGCCTGAAGCTACCACAACACACACACTCCGGGTGGGATAAGGGGGGGGGGGCGTATGTGAAGCTTACAAGGCGTTGTTGCTATTTCTGGTCACTGAACCGTATATAGCTGTTATTGCAAACCCAAAAAGAACGTATATAGATCCCCAATTGTGTGGTGCTCATCAGCCCCAAAGTAAATTTATAAGAAGATATATACTCTTTTTTTTAGAGCAATAAGAAGATATATACTCAAGCCAAAGCCATGCCGAAAACTTGTTTCGAAAGCCTTTGACTGAAAATAGCAATACTGGCCGACAGGCCCACCGTTTAGATTGGCAGCCCGGTCCATTATCCCACGCACGGCCCATTGACTTTTCAAGTTTCGGCAAGAAAAAAGTGCCCTCATCGAATGGATGGATCACTCTACAACAAAGCAACATGGTTCCGAGAGCGGCGTTTCGGTGACCGGGTGCACCCGGTCAAAGAAAAATTCGTAAAAAAATCAGAAAAATTCAAAAAAAATTAGGGTGGTAGACAATTTGATGCGTGAGGTACGCTCCAATTTTTAAAACTTTTGGACTTCTGTGCAGCTCTGAGCAAAAAAGACAAATCAGACCAGAAAAGTATATGAACCGTACACATTTTTACAGACCTTCAATTTGTCTTTTTTGCTGAGAGCTGCACAAAAGTCCAAATGTTTTGAAAATTGGAGCTTACCTCACGCATCAAATTTTCTACCACCCTAATTTTTTTTAGAATTTTTTGAATTTTTCTAGTATTTATTTTGATTTTTTTTCGTGAGCGCAGGTGCAGATGAGCTCGGGCTCA
Organism: Aegilops umbellulata; assembly: GCA_032464435.1. Classification (NCBI taxonomy): domain Eukaryota; kingdom Viridiplantae; phylum Streptophyta; class Magnoliopsida; order Poales; family Poaceae; genus Aegilops; species Aegilops umbellulata. The sequence continues at coordinate 405,767,035 of CP136054.1, read as the reverse complement.
GATTTGAATTTTCCCATGGTTCCTTTCTTTTTACGGAAAAGCAACAGAGTTCTTGTAGGATCGTGAGCAGAGACTCTTTATTGAAAGCTTTTCCTTTTTTTACAAATTGCGCACCCGAATTTCTCAACAACAACAATAAGAAGCAACATCCATGAACAAAAAGGGAAGAAGAAATGAAATGAAAGACACGCACGCACTTACAGCAGCAGCAGCAGCGGTGCTTATTTCTCTATCGAATAACAACAGCGGTACCTGACGTTCTACACGTTCTACAACTTATGAATGGTTTTCATGTCGGCAGCCTCCTTGAGAGTCCCTTGCTCAACATGATCCCACCAGCCCATCAGGAAGTTGTCCACCACCAGCCTGAACCAAGGCGACAACTTGATGCCACCTTCCCCATCATCTGCTTTCTTAATCAGCTGCTTCAGCTCGTCACGGTTCACGTACTTGACGTCGGACACTTCTTCGGGGTTTGGGTTGAGCTTCACGTCGCGAACCATGAACAGGAGGTAGTCCACTATAATGATCACAAAACCACAAGATTTATAAGCCAGCGCTTTAAAATACGACGGGTAGGACAACGTGCCAGAAAACCAAAAAATTCATGAAAACTGGAGATCCATAGGTTATGAACAAAGGTTAGGTATTTACGCTCGTGTTCGCCCCATTTCCCATCAGATGGAGCCTTGTAAAGCATCTTCCCGAGTGGAATGAATTGGTCAACTGGTAAATCTTCAGCCTGTATTCCCAGTTCGTCAAATAGTTTCCTCTGTGCTGCATTTCTGACACCTGAGCAAGAATAAAAGATTGCGACTGGTGTTCAGTAAGGTGGAAGCAACAATGTGGATTGTGCAACTAATGCTATGAAACCAGTCTTCACGCCCCAGGGCAGATTGATATACCTTGGCAGTTCTCCTCAATGAGCTCAGATTCACGGTGTAAAGGGTGGCTACAGCAAGTGTTTGTCCAGACAAGTGGAAATGTCACTTTTGTCATAGACCGTTGCTGTAAAGAGTACAATATTACAAAATTGACTGTAATAGAAAAACGTAAGAGATATTTATATGATAAGATAGTGTAGAAAACCAGAAACAAAGTTGCAGGTTAAGGCAGTAAAAAAAATATGCTAACATATGATTAAGGTCAGGTGTGCTGCCCTTTTTCTATGCAGTGAGTTCAGCAGTTTGTTTTAACAGGAGTGAAGGAAGAACTGGAGATTGCGCCCTTCAAACAGGGGCCTTACCAACCCCCCAAATGATTGATTATGTGCATTGAAGGCTAGAACTATAATATCTTACTTAGAACAAGATATATCGGTATTCATGGCCTACCAAAACCGATGCAGCATATCTTTATGAAAATACCATTTTCACACACATCGGCCTATATATCAACCAAAATGGCAGGTATTTCACCTAATGTTTCCCTTGATATGGACGGATCTGTATATGGCAATAATTCTCTATTTAAAAAGCGTTAGAAATAATATGATGCTTTTATGAGTTCATCAAATTATTGAAGTTCAAATACTATGCGTAAATTTGCTATATAACATGTACTCCCTCCGTTCGGAATTACTTGTCTCAGAAATGGATGTATCTAGAACTAAAATACATCTAGATACATCCATCTTCAAGACAAGTAATTCCGAACGGAGGGAGTACAATGATGTACTTTCTTGGGTTACATAATGATTCCACGAGTCTACATTTATTATTTCATAATCAACTAGTGTATAAGTTTGGAATCATTCATATACTCATTATGCTCAAGCATTGTTATTCTACAATTTTCAATAAAAAGGCATGATATGAACGAGAATAACAAAGAGGTACAGATATTTTCCACTGATATAACTACATATCATCTGATACATCATCCTATATCTGACATCATATATGCTTAAGTCACCGATATGGATCCAATATCTGACAATTTGAACCATGGGGGCAGCAATTAGGCCCTGACACCTCATCATGAAAAAAAAGCTAGACCTGACAGAGAAGATTTAAAGCACAACTAAGTTTGATTCTAGTTTCAAGTTGAACTCTACATGGACCAAGCTATAAGATCAGACTTGAATACATGAGCATATTAATGTTTGCAAGATCACAAGCTCATCTATTCCAAGTTTCAAGAATACCTCTGAAATTGATTTTTTTTTTCTAATTTCACGGTGCTATGCACACATCCTTACACAAACCAGACTTGATCACCCGAACCAATCTTGAAAACAAAACGCATTTTTTCATTCTTAAGCTTCATAAGAAAATAATCATATCTCCGACGTACTTGATTGGAAACTATAACAAAAGTGGATCATAGCCATGATATATGGTAAAATGGAAGTTGATTGCATCTTAAACAAAGGAAAACATAGGTATTTGTGTGCATATACCTGAAGTAACAACTCATATTTGGAGTTGAAAAGAAAAACACTGAACGCTCTGTGAAGGGCATGCCCTGATTCTATCTTTTCCATGAGATGACCTAAAATTATAAGACCGCGATTAATAAACAAGAGTAATGGCTGCTAAAACAAATACTTCAATCCTAATTCTTCTCCAAATGCAACAAGCTACCAAGCAGCAAAACATGGAAATTCTATATATGTGCTGGTAGAAAAAATTGCAATTATGCATTTAATTAGCTCCTGCTCATCTCATTCTGCTGTCAATGTGCCTCAAAGTTCCACCTAAAGTTTGTCTTGGCTGGAAAAGTTGTTTGCTTCTCTTCTTCATGGGCAAAAAGTAACTTTTTGCATGTTCTTCATCTATATCTATACTATTATATAGTATACAAATAACTTTGAATACAGACCATTTGATGAACTCGATCCGATGGCCAAGAGGTGGCAATTCCGAGTGTTGTTGGCCGTCCGATTAAGTCCTAATGACAGCAGATTCCGCGATGTGTACTATCTAGAATTTTCCATGATTATACTCAGTGCACCCCTTCTAATGGAGAATGTATTTATCATATGTACTATCTCCACAATCTTCCCTTCTGTTCTAGACTCTTATATGCATGTCTTGCTCCAACCGTTATCTCTCTTGAAGAAAAAAGTTGTCATTTATGATTACCTTGTGAAATTTTGTTCATGGTGAAAGACTTATGACCAGCTACTTTTAAAGTTTTTATATATTGTGTAGATAATTCCTCCCTCTCATACAATTCTACTGGTAAAAATAGTACTGGAATCCATCATCACCCTATTGGTTAGGATTATAACTTTTTGTTGGGGACTGTTTGGAAATTGGAATAGTATGATCCAATGTAATTCCCAAGTGCCTAGGCACAAACCCCTTCCGTGGGACAGAGGTCACAGAGAAAGTTAAGCCAAACTTGAGTACCCATCCAAGTACCCAAAGCTTCATTGTCAACAGTAATACTACGAAATTTTAGGCAGCTGAATGCATGTTGTCAAACACACAATGGCTATCCAACCGAGTATGAATCACAAAATAATGAAGAATGGGATTAACACGTACAGTTATATTTAGACTCGTGGCCGATGACATTGTCCTGTTCATCGACTAATATGCACCTGCATGGGAAGTCCAACTCTTCAGTTATACTGGCAGAAGATGAAATGGAAGCAACGATCTATCTCAGTTTAATTTTGGTAGCCGAGTAATCTGAATTTGTCAATATGCTAACAGCGTCAAAACTAGACAGACAGACAGACAGACAAGGAGAAGAATAACTGTTTATGCTACTCCGCTCCTTGTGAGAGAAAGGGGAATAGCCCGGTTAGAAAATTCATCGAAACCTAGAAATTTAACAATATTCTTCACAGCAAAGCACCAGAGGGGCACCTCAGAGTTAACGACAAATTCCACGAGGAGAAGGCTCAATTCACAGCCGGATCAGGAGTCAGGACAAGTTGACGAGACGAGATTGGGGGCCCGGGACACTCACTCGTCGTCGAACAAGAGCCGGCGCTGGACGGCGTCCATCCCCGCGTCCGCCTCGGCGTCGACGGCGCCGGCCTTCCCCATCACGACGGCCGTGGCGGCGAACGAGGCGCGCCCGCGGAAGGCGAGCGCCGGCCGGGGGAGAAGCCCCGAGTGGGAGGAGGGGGAGGAGGAGAGCGTGAGGCGGGACGAGGCGCGCCCGAGGCCGAGCGAGGCGGCGGAGGAGAAGAGCGCGAGGGAGCGCGCCGCCGAGGCCGCCATGGTGGAAAGGTGGAGGGAGATGCCCGGGACGGCTGGATTTGGGGGTTAACTGTTAGCGGGGTGGCGGGTGCGGTGGGTCACAGGAAGAGAAGAGAAGAGCTCTGCTACTACTACTTCTGTTTGATGTCTCGAGTGAGTCCAACGGAAGTATCGCTAGGAAAAACAGGTCCAAGAGAAGTAGGATGCCCTGCGTTTTCAAACTTTTACAGTGCCGGAACACATGTTTAATGGGCGTTGAAGAAGCATCACCACGTGTGTGACATGGTGATTACTCTTGGATGGCGACTTCTTTTTTGAAAGGGTCTACGGGCATCTTCAATTATACGTATTTATTATCCTCTAAAACGGACAATGAAAGCGTTCATGAACACAATACTACAGGAGCCAGCCATCCGACCATATACCTTCATTGCCCGCATCAAACAACAAGTCAACAACCACCTTTCGCCAAATAGCTAGCACGGTCACTAGTGCCTTCCAATGTACAATAGCCCTCCCTATGCTAACTAGGGCTTTCCGCACACCTGTTCTAAAAACCAGAGATAAAATAAGAGTGGTGCTCTTCTTTGCCTTCTGCCAAACACCAAAAGAGCACTTGAAGAAAAGAAAAAAAGTCTTTCGCCAACTCCAAATGATCACCACGGGTTAATCCCTTTTTCGAAAAACACCAAATGAGCAGCAAAAGTGAAACAACTTATTAGTACAGCAAATAGCCTTCCACCGACGCCAATGAGCACTTCAAAAAAAAGCTTAGTACAACGAATAGCCTTTCGTCAACACCAAATGAGCATTTGAAGAAAAAAAAGTGAAACAACTTAGTGCTTCCGCCCTAGCAGCCTTCCACCAATCCAGACAAAGAGAGGATACATGGTGGCTTTTGATTCATCATGTGAATGTCTGGACTCCTGTAAAGCTTTGATAGGTTTGCTTCTGGTTTGCGGGAAAACGGATAAGCGGACGCGTGCACACACAAATACAGGCCATTGGATGGCAAAATGCGCTCGGGCAACACAACCTAGATGTTTGCGGGCTATTTGAGGGTCTGTGTTGGAGATGACCTAATGCCATATATTAAGCATCACATGTCCTTACAAAAACAGTCATATAGAAAAAACTTTGGGGGTGCCGAAGTCTTCTTCCCCCTGCATTCAGCGGTAGCGCGCCGTGATCATATCGTCTTCCTTCTGAATACTTTGCCATAATGCCAGTAATTTTCTTGCATGTATTCTTCGACAACTTAAAATGGTTCATTGAATATGTTGGAATGGCTTGACACACATTTAACCAACACTTCACACCTCGCTTTGCTAAGCAACCTTTACGACCATCCATTAACCAGCTTTTTGATCATGCAGTAGATATGCTCAAACTGTTTTTCAGTTGATCTTCTAGGGCCGTGGGCAAGCCTATTTATTATTTTCATTAAGGATTCTGACATGATTTTTGTACTCGCATGCACTGCAACCTTCATGTCCTCCGTGCAATTAGCACTAAAATATATAGCACACTTGGTTTTGTTAAGCAACTGACCTGAGCCAATATGATATGTTTACATAATCGATTGGAGTCTCTGTGCACTGTCTATCGAAGTTTGGGAAAACACAATACAATCATCGGCAAATAGAAGATGTGATGTCCAAGATGCATGGCTACAACCCAGACACCTCAAGACAGATGTGTGTGTTCACTGAATTCCAACATGCAGCTTAGCCCGTCAACGCGAAAAAGCGGATACGTAGATATCGCCCCCCCCCCCCGATACCCCTAGATGGTGTGAAAAAAATGAAGAATTTCCAATTCACTTGACAGAGAAAGTGGTTGTTTCAACACACTTCATCACTCTATCAATCCAAGCCGCCACAAAACCAAGTTTTGACATGATGGCCCGAAGGTATTCCCACTCCCCAATCATATGCCTTGGCCATGTTCAGTTTGAATGCCATTGATCGAATTTTACGCTTCTTTTTCTTTAAGTAATGAATGTACTTGTACGTCATAGTATTGTCAGTTATGAGTCTTTCCGGGACAAAAGTATAGTACCTCGGATCACATCTTTTTCCACATTTGGAGTGTGTTTGGTTGGTGTTCACGACTACATGCTATCTCTGGAATCTGCAGAGTTGTTTTGTTTTGTTCTGGGAAATAAAAAAGGCCTGCACGGCGAAGTCATACCCATTAGTATGATTAGTCCGGTCCATTAGTAGTATAAGAAAAATACTTCATCTAAGCGGTGTGAATGATTACCCTGGCGTCCCATTCTTTGCACTCGGGCGTGCTATAACAGCAGTCTGGAAGTAATCAAGGGCATGTTTGGTTCCTTGCACCCTTTTTTGTGTTTCCCCCGAGCTTGGCCCGGTGTAGCTTGTTTGAGGTAATGCGGGCTTTGGGTCATGTTTCTGCACCACATTTGCTTGCTTGTAAAACCCCATCCTTCATCCTTCCTCTGTAGTGTAATTTTCACCACAACGGGATTGCATATGAGGAAACGGCTGATTCAGGCGTCCCTCTAGAGCCTGGCTGAGGGGTGCTCTGAGGTTTTAGTCATGCAGGCCCAACCAAGCACGCAAGTAAGCAAACAGATGAATATTGGATCGCCAGAGCCTGCATGGAAAGCATGCGGGCAACCAAACACCTCCCCAAGAGTTGGGAACAATACTTGATAGACATCAGCATGTTATGGACAGAAACCAAACTCACTTACACCAGCTAGCCTGGTTAAGCAGAAGTTCCTATCGTCTTATTCCATCTAGTGACCATTTCTAGAAGCACGGGCTACAAGGCTACAAGCCTCTAACCAAACAAGCACTTATCTTTTTTTCTCAATTAATCTTTCATTGACAATTCCATCCTAGATATTTTAAGGGGCCATAAACAAGTAAAACTGAACATTTTATCAAGCAAACAGTGGAATGGATCAACAATGTGTTAATCGTATATCCTTTATAAATATGCATAACACTTTAGCACAATATTACTTCAATAGATATCTCTTGCCATTATATGTACCATGCGGCTTGGTCCACATATGAACAATTTAATCTTGCAGGCTCAAAGTGCCTTTATCAAGAGAAGTATACACGACAAATTCATGTATGTGTGTAACTTGCGTGGAGGCTCCACAAAAGCAAAACGATATCCCTGATTAACAATCTCACACTCGTAAGGCATTCAACTCGGTCCAGTGGGAGTACATTCTTGAACTCCGACGAAGAGGGTTCCAGAGCAAATTTAGGAATTGGGTCCGCCTTATTGCACTCCTCGTCTTCACAAGCCCTTATTGATTGGTGTGGCTGGCTCGAAGGGAACCGCCTACCCTCGTTCCTTTTCGTCATTGCCATCGATCCCCTTCAACAAATACTTAATTTAGCAATAAGCATGGTATTCTTCACAAGATTAGGGAACACTACAACGATAACTTCACTTTATGCATACGATGGACCCGTTTTCATGAGCCCCATTAAAGAGGACATTGACAATCTTGTGTGCATTCTCTGTTGTTTTGGAGAATTCACCAGACTATCCACAAATTTCCAAAAGATCTCTGTCATTCCTATTCGTTGTGGCAAACAAAAAAAAACTTGGATGCTATCCTTGAGAGCCTCTCGGCGACCCATGCTTCATTCCAAATCAAGTATTTGGGCTTCCGACTGTTGGTTTGGCAACTTAAAAGGGCTGATTTCTAGTTCATTGAAGACAAGATTGCCAAACGACTTGTTCTTTGGGATGGCAAGAACATCACCACCATGGGTCATGGTGGTTTTGTTAAATCACCTCCCAAGCAATCTACCATATCACCCTGCTCATCCCACTGAGTGTGTTGCATAGCATCAGCAAAATTGAAAGGGCTTTTCTTCGGTCCGAAACGAGCAAAATAACGGTGTAAAATGCAAGGTCAATGGTGAAAGTTGACAGTAGCTAAAATAGACACATTAGGTAGGATACGTGTCAATGGTGAAAGTTGTGCTAGAGTTGGACTTGTAAAAAAAATGTGTAAGTCGAGCACGTATAACCCGAACCTAATATACGAGACGAATGTCACATGGTAGCTAAAATAGACGCGTGGTACAATCGCCCATGGCTAGGGTGGCCAAACCGGCATGGCTGGTAGTCGGAGGACGGCCTCGGCTGTATTTGTTGTTGTTGTACTGTATGTCAATTTAGTACTCCCTCCGTCACTGCGCATCGAATTTCTTTGATTTCTAGCCGCAAGGAGCTAGAATCGCTGCGATGCGACAGGATTGTGTTTGGTGAGAGAATTACAGCAATTTGTTGGTGAGGATTAAATTACGAGGGTGGGGTGAGGGTGTTAAAGAAAGGGGTTAACCATTTATAATAGCAATCACCAATTCCATTAGAAAGAAGATATATCGATGAACCTACAATCTGCTTCCGTCACAAACCTTTATGTTTCTCACAAATCCGGGATTTTCAAGTTCTGCAGCGAGTAGAGTAACACTGAAATTTCAATCCAGGTGAACTGAACCGGGGACAGGACAACATGCAGAATGAGCATCAATGTTCAAACTTCAAAGCAATCTACTGTATTTCAAATCCACTTGCTTGAAACCTCACATAGAATAAATAATTCACGCAAAGAAACATAGCATCGAGTGAACATGCCTACATAGGAACGCAGTACAAATCCAATACATGCCAAGACACGCAAACAAGCAGCAGAGTTGCAGCCATGGTACCCTCTAGTCTCTACTAGTAGCAAGCTCCAGTTGTACGAAAACCACAATACCACATAAACGGAGAGATGCAATCGTCACCGACCTTACTCCTGCTCCAGCTCTTCCTCTTCCTCGTACTCGCCCTCCTCGTCGGCAGTGGCATCCTGGTACTGCTGGTACTCGGAGACAAGGTCATTCATGTTGCTCTCGGCCTCAGTGAACTCCATCTCGTCCATCCCCTCACCAGTGTACCAATGCAAGAAAGCCTTCCTCCTGAACATGGCCGTGAACTGCTCGCTCACGCGCCGGAACATCTCCTGGATGGAGGTGGAGTTGCCAATGAAGGTGGACGCCATGGAGAGGCCGCGTGGTGGGATGTCACACACGCTTGACTTGACATTGTTCGGGATCCACTCCACGAAGTAGGAGGAGTTCTTGTTCTGCACGTTGATCATCTGCTCATCAACCTCCTTGGTGCTCATCTTGCCACGGAACATGGCCGAGGCTGTGAGGTAGCGGCCATGGCGCGGGTCAGCAGCACACATCATGTTCTTCGAGTCCCACATCTGCTGTGTGAGCTCAGGGACAGTGAGGGAGCGGTACATCTGTGACCCACGAGATGTGAGCGGCGCAAAGCCCACCATGAAGAAGTGGAGGCGCGGGAAGGGGATCAGGTTGACGGCAAGCTTGCGGAGGTCTGAGTTCAGCTGTCCTGGGAAGCGAAGGCAGCAGGTGACACCGCTCATGGTGGCACTGATCAAGTGGTTTAGGTCACCAACTGTCAACAAAAAGGCAACATTCACAGATCAGCAATACTGGCATAATAAGGAGTATTTAACAAGCAACTACCAGATCAGCTGGAATTTTTTCATACCACAACCTACACTTCAGCAGGAACATATTCAGAGAAAATGCACTAGCACCAAACCTAACTAACAAAATTAACATGTATAGTCTTATCAAGTGGAATCAGGGTCACTTTCACTCAGATTAGAAAAACTGCACATAACGATGTCTAGGTTCTATTCAAGCAAATAGCATGCATCACATCAAGGTGCTGAGAAAGCTACAACATAACAACCACTCTGAAGTCACTACATCTACCAGCATTTATCAGTTTAATAATTAAACACCTTTTCCCATCATTACTTAATGACAGGTGGTTAGCTACCTATGCACAGAGCAGAAAAATCACTCCAACTACATCTAACCTCAGCGCTCAAACAAGCTAAAAGCACCAACTACAAAATATCATCTCTAGAATGAACATGTTCCCAGCAGATAAAACAAATTCAGCTTCCAACATGGCATCAACCAGTTGGGATAAGTTGGTAATTGCATTGTGGACACTACAGGCTGCAGTCAGTTCATACGACCAGAATTAAAACTGGCAAAATATGACACTTGAAAAATGAACTTCTTCAACGTAAAAAGAAGACGTCACTACTTAGATGGCTGTCAGGTTATATAATTAACTGATGGCATCAACCTGTCAGGACAGGTTGCTGATAGCATCTTCAGACACTACATGCAGTCAGTTTGTATCACCGAAACAAAACTACCACAACATGAATATTGACAAACGAGCTCTCGACAATTGACTGTCCAGTGCAATAATTCACCGCGTTGCCAACATAATGATCATTTACCATTCACATTAGTAACAAAAGTACAAGCAGGTAATATAACTTGATGTCACAGATCTGCTTACAGCTAGGTGTGGTCAGCTTGAGGGTGCGGAAGCAGATGTCGTAGAGCGCCTCGTTGTCCAGCACCATGCACTCATCGGCGTTCTCCACCAGCTGGTGAACCGAGAGGGTGGCGTTGTAGGGCTCGACCACGGTGTCAGACACCTTGGGGGACGGGAACACGGAGAAGGTGAGCATCATCCGGTCCGGGTACTCCTCCCTGATCTTGGAAATCAGCAGCGTGCCCATGCCGGAACCGGTGCCCCCGCCCAGGGAGTGGCACACCTGGAAGCCTGACGACAAGCACACGAACAGAAGTCAGAATCGCTCGCCGGAATCTGCGAACGGAGTAAACTGGAGCGACTCCTGAAGAAAGGGAAAGTACCTTGGAGGCAGTCGCAGTTCTCAGCCTCCTTGCGGACGACGTCGAGTACGGAGTCGATGAGCTCCGCGCCCTCGGTGTAGTGGCCCTTGGCCCAGTTGTTGCCGGCGCCGGACTGGCCGAAGACGAAGTTGTCGGGGCGGAAGATCTGGCCGTAGGGCCCGGTGCGGACGGAGTCCATGGTGCCGGGCTCGAGATCCATGAGCACGGCGCGCGGCACGAAGCGGCCGCACGAGGCCTCGTTGTAGTAGACGTTGACGCGCTCCAGCTGCAGGTCGGAGGTGCCGACGTACCTCCCCGTGGGGTCGATGCCGTGCTCGTCGCACACCACCTCCCAGAACTTGGACCCGATCTGGTTCCCGCACTGCCCGCCCTGGATGTGCAGGATCTCCCTCATCTTCGCCTCCCTACGCTCCCTGCAGAATCGAGCCGAGAATTTCCGTCAGATCCATGGGAAACCACAGCTTAAATCCCGAACAGATCGAACTAAATCGAAGCAAACTATGCGCGGAGAACACAACGAAATCCACCGAAAGATAGAGAAATCGAGGGCATAGCGAGGATTCGGATACCTGGGGAGAGGATGGAAGAGTTCGCGTCGCGCGTGGGGGAGTGAGAGGGGATGGGGATTGGGTTGGGGGGGAGAGCGGGTGTGTGTTCTTGGTGAGGCCAAAATGGGGGCGGGTTTTTTATAGCGGCGCGTGGGGCTAGGGCACCGGATCGGACGGCCGAGGCGCTTCGCCGTCCGATGAGGAGGATCGGGCGGCTCCGGTCGCGTTGGCGTCGGGTGGCCCGTTGGGGTCTGCCGGATTTTGAAATTTTTCGGGTGGGAGGAGCGGGACCCGGGGGGAATGACCGAATTGCCCTTCGAGCGTGATTGTTAAGCAAAGGATTGTGGCACCGCCAAGTGGCGACTTCGGAGGGCACGTGAGTGCGGAGTGTAGATGGCTTCTCTCTTCTTCTTTTTTAAGTAAAACGCAAATTGGAAACACTACGATAGGGTCGCCGTTGAGAATTGCGGGGTGTTCTTTGAAAATATACAAAAAAAACACCCAAAATAGTGGACCTCCTTGACCTATTTTACACCATACTTTCGTCAATATTTGTAAAATATTTTTACAGCAAAGCCGCCCAGCTTTGCACAGTTATGATCTTGAAACCCTTTGATGGTTTGCAAAAGACATCTTAACTTTTTTAAAGCGAAAGAGAATTGCTCGGTTAAATATTGAAAAACAAACGAAAACATTATACATTTTTATGAGAGGCAAAGAAGCAGAAGCCCGGCACGGCATGTGTACTATTCCCTCCGTCCTTAAAAGAGTGTACTTCCAACGTTGTTGGAGGGTCAAACTATTTTAAAGTTTTACCGAGTTTGTGCAAAAATATGTCAATGTTTGTGAAACCAAATAGGTATATGATGAAAATATATTTTATCATGAATCTAATGCTACTAATTTGATGGCATAAATGTTGGTCTATTATTGTATAAATGCGGTCAAACATAAAAAAAGGTTGATTTTCCAACAAAGTTGGAAGTACACTCTTTAAGGATGGAGGGAGTACTCTCGAACCAGGAAGCAACACGAGAACAAAAGCAGATCGCTCAACGCCTCTGACATGTTGCTCGTGCAAATCACCAACACGAGAACAAGAGGATGAGATTGCAGCGGTCGCGTCGGGGCGTGGGGGAGCGAGGGGGATGGGGATTGGGTTGTGGGAGGGGAGAGAGGAGCGTGTGTGTTCTTGGTGAGACCAAAGTGGGGACGGGTTTTTTATAGCGGCGCGTGGGGCTAGGGCATCGAATCGGACGGCCGAGGCGCTTAGCCGTCCGATGAGGAGGATCGGGCGGCTCCGCACGCATTGGCGTCGGGTGGCCCGTTGGGGTCTTCTGGATTTTGAAATTTTTCGGCTGGGAGGAGCGGGACCTGGGTGGAATGACCGAATTGCCCTTCGAGCGTGATTATTAAGCAAAGGATTGTGGCACCGCCAAGTGGCAACTTCGGAGGGCACGTGAGTGTGGACTGTGTGGGGCTGTTTGGAGTGTACTTTCTTTTTCTTTTTCAAGTAAACGCAAATTGGAAATACGATAGGGTCGCCATTGAGAATTGCGGATGGCTCCTTGAAACAAAAACCGCACAAATAGTTGGACGTCCATGACCTATTCTACGCCATCCATTTCATCAATATTTGACAATATTTTGATAGCAAAGCCGCCCAGTTTGCATAGTTATGATCTTGAAACCCTTATAATGGTCTCCAAACATATTGTAAAAAACCAGACCGGACCCACAGTCGGATCGAAAAAGCCGATTGAACCGCCGATTTTTCTAAAAACCAATGAATCGGGCGGTTCATAGAAACCAGACGGTTGGATGTCATTTCCCGAAAAGGCCCCTCAATCGACTCGCTTTTGTGCAAACAAGCTGGGAGTAGGATCCAAAAAGGAAGAAAATCCCTCTTTTGGTAGGGTTTCAACCAAATTCGAACCATTTCTCTCGATTTTGTCCACAGACAAACCCCATCGGGCTCAGTCGCCCCCTCCGGCGCAACTCTTGCTAGGCGCCATGATGCCTCGACGCTGCCTCCCCCTCATCGCTCTGCACGGCAGCACAGGGCCACTAGTCCATGCTGCCACTCCCGCGTCGCGTCGTCCTGCGCCACCTCTGTTGAAAGTTTGGGAGAGGAATCGCCGCCGCCTCGTCGGACGGCTACATCCAACTCCAATCTCCCTCCGCTCTGGCCAAAACGACCAGGGCTCCCACTAGTTGCCTCCCTCCGGTGTAGAGTCCGGACCAGGAGCAGCCAAGTAGGAGGAACAGGACGCCTGATGGTCATCTCCCACTAATCATTTTTTTATCCATTGATCTAACTGAAGGAAATATGCCCTAGAGGCAATAATAAAGTTATTATTTATTTCCTCATATCATGATAAATGTTTATTATTCATGCTAGAATTATATTAACCGGAAACATAATACATGTGTGAATACATAGACAAACATAGTGTCACTAGTATGCCTCTACTTGACTAGCTCGTTAATCAAAGATGGTTGAGTTTCCTAGCCATAGACATGAGCTGTCATTTGATTAACGGGATCACATCATTAGGAGAATGATGTGATTGGCTTGACCCATTCTGTTAGCTTAGCACTTGATCGTTTAGTTTACTACTATTGCTTTCTCCATGACTTATACATGTTCCCGTGTCTATAAGATTAAGCAACTCCCATTTACCAGCTGTCAATGAGATTGTGTGCTACCAAACGTCACAACATAACTGGGTGATTATAAAGGTGCTCTACAAGTGTCTCCGATGGTGTTTGTTGAGTTGGCATAGATCGAGATTAGGATTTGTCACTCCGATTATCGGAGAGGTATCTCTGGGCCCTCTCGGTAATGCACATCACAATAAGCCTTGCAAGCAATGTGACTAATGAGTTAGTTGCGGGATGATGCATTATGGAACGAGTAAAGAGACTTGCTGGTAATGAGATTGAGCTAGGTATTAAGATACCGACGATCGAATCTCAGGCAAGTAACATACCGATGACAAAAGGAACAACATATGTTGTTATGCGGTTTGACCGATAAAGATCTTCGTAGAATATGTAGGAACCAATATGAGCATCCAGGTTCCGCTATTGGTTATTGACAGGAGACATGTATCGGTCATGTCTACATAGTTCTCGAACCCATAGGGTCCGCACGCTTAAAGTTCTGTGACGATTGGTATTATGAGTTTTTGTGTTTTGATGTACCGAAGATAGTTCGGAGTCCCGCGTATGATCACAGACATGACGAGGAGTCTCGAAATGGTCAACACGTAAAGATCGATATATTGGACGACTATGTTCGGACACCGAAAGTGTTTCGGGAGGTATCGGACATATACCGGAGTACCAGGAGGTTACCGGAACCCCCCGGGGAGTGTAATGGGCCTATTGGGCCTTAGTGGAGAAGAGGAGGGGCGGCCAGGGCAGGACGCGCGCCCCCTCCTCCTCTAGTCTGAATTGGACAAAGAGGGGGGGCGGCGCCCCCCTTTCATTCCCCTTTCTCTCCTTCTTCCCCCTTCTCCTACTCCTACTAGGAAAGGAGGAGTCCTACTCCCGATGGGGGTAGGACTCCCCCCTTGGCGCGCCCTCCTCCTGGCCGGCCGCCTCCCCCTAGCTCCTTTATATACGGGGGCGGGGGGGCACCCCAAGGACACAACAATTGATCATTGATCTCTTAGCCGTGTGCGGTGCCCCCTCCACCATAATTCACCTCGGTCATATCATAGTGGTGCTTAGGTGAAGCCTTGCGTCGGTAGCATCATCATCACTGTCACCACGCCGTCGTGCTGACGAAGCTCTTTCCCGGAAGCTCTACTGGATCGTGATTTCGCAGGACGTCACCAAGCTGAACGTGTGCTGAACGCGGAGATGTCGTACGTTCGGTGCTGAGGATCGATCGATCGTGAAAACGTACGACTACATCAACCGCGTTGTTATAACGCTGCCTCTTATGGTCTACGAGGGTACATAGACGATAGTCTTCCCGCTCGTTGCTATGCATCACCATGATCTTGCGTGTGCGTAGGAAAATTTTGAAATTACTACGTTACCCAACAATGGCATCCGAGACAGGTTTATGCGTAGATGTTATATGCACGAGTAGAACACAAGTGAGTTGTGGGCGATACAAGTCATACTGCTTACCAGCATGTCATACTTTGATTCGGCGGTATTGTTGGATGAAGCGGCCCAGACCGACATTACGTGTACGCTTACGCGAGACTGTTTCTACCGACATGCTTAGCACCCAGGTGGCTGGCAGGTGTCAGTTTCTCCAACTTTAGTTGAACCAAGTGTGACTACGCCCGGTCCTTGAGAAGGTTAAAACATCACTAACTTGACGAACTATCGTTGTGGTTTTGATGTGTAGGTAAGAACGGTTCTTGCTCAGCCCGTAGCAACCACGTAAAACTTGCAACAACAAAGTAGAGGACGTCTAACTTGTTTTTGCAGGGCATGTTGTGATGTGATGGTCAAGACATGATGCTATATTTATTGTATGAGATGATCATGTTTTGTAACGGAGTTATCGGCAACTGGGAGGAGCCATATGGTTGTCGCTTTGTTGTATGCAATGCAATCGCCCTGTAATTGCTTTACTTTATCACTAAGCGGTAGCGATAGTCGTAGAAGCAATAGTTGGCGAGACAACAACGATGCTACGATGGAGATCAAGGTGTCACGCCGGTGATGATGGTGATCATGACGGTGCTTTGGAGATGGAGATCAAAGGCACAAGTTGATGATGGCCATATCATATCACTTATATTGATTGCATATGATGTTTATCCTTTCTGCATCTTATTCTGCTTTGTTTGACGGTAGCATTATAAGATGATCTCTCACTAAATTTCAAGGTAAAAGTGTTCTCCCTGAGTATGCACCGTTGCCAAAGTTCGTCGTGCCGAGTCACCACGTGATGATCGGGTGTGATAAGCTCAACGTTCATCTACAATGGGTGTAAGACAGTTTTGCACATGCAGAATACTCGGGTTAAACTTGACGAGCCGAGCATATGCAGATATGGCCTCGAAACACTGAGACCGAAAGGTCGAGCGTGAATCATATAGTAGATATGATCAATATAGTGATGTTCACCATTGAAAACTACTCCATTTCACGTGATGATCGGTTATGGTTTAGTTGATATGGATCACGTGATCACTTAGATGATTAGAGGGATGTCTATCTAAGTGGGAGTTCTTAAGTAATATGATTAATTGAACTTAAATTTATCATGAACTTAGTACCTGATAGTATTTTGCTTGTCTATGTTGTTGTAGATAGATGGCCCGTGTTGTTGTTCCGTTGAATTTTAATGCGTCCCTTGAGAAAGCAAAGTTGAAAAGATGATGGTAGCAATTACACGGACTGGGTCTGTAACTTGAGGATTATCCTCATTGCTGCACAGAAGAATTACGTCCTGGAAGCACCGCTAGGTGCAAGGCCTGCTGCAGATGCAACTGACGACGTTAAGAACGTCTGGCAGAGCAAAGCTGATGACTACTCGATAGTTTAGTGTGCCATGCTTTACGGCTTAGAACCGGGACTTCAACGATGTTTTGAACGTCATGGAGCATATGATATGTTCCGGGAGTTGATGTTAATATTTCAAGCAAATGCCCGGAATGAGAGATATGAAGTCTCCAATAAGTTCTTCAGCTGCAAGATCGAGGAGAATAGTTCTATCAGTGAACATATACTCAAAATGTCTGGGTATAATAATCACTTGATTCATCTGGGAGTTAATCTTCCAGATGATAGTGTCATTGACAGAATTCTTCAATCACTGCCACCAAGCTACAGGAGCTTCGTGATGAACTATAATATGCAAGGGATGGATAAGACAATTTTCGAGCTCTTCGCAATACTAAAGGCTGCGGAGGTAGAAATCAAGAAGGAGCATCAAGTGTTGATGGTCAACAAGACCATGAAAGTGCATTATATCGACTAGAGGGGGTGAATAGGCGATTTTTATGAATTCTTCACTAAGGAATTTGCAGGTGAGGAAATTCCTTAGCGAAGAACTACTTGCAACGGAATAAGTACTCAAAAGTACACATAACAGAAGACAAGCATAGTCATCATGATGAAATGAAGACAAGCACATAGTACTGAAAGCGTAAACACAGGATAACACAAGATGAAGACAAACAGACTGAAGAAATTGAACTGAGGAAATAGAGAAAGTCTTCAGTCAAAGTCTTCAAACACAGATATGACAAGCACACAACACAATAGTGAGGAAATAGAACCAGTTGGTTTGGTGAAGACAATGATTTGGTAGACCAGTTCCAACTGCTGTCTTAGTTGTACATCTGGTTGGAGCGGCTAGGTATTTAAACCTGAGGACACATAGTCCCGGACACACAGTCCTCACTCTGTTCTCCTTGAACTAAGGTCACACAGACCTCGTCCAATCACTCGTGGTAAGTCTTCAGGTGACTTCCGAACCTTCACAAACTCGGTCACTCGGTGATCCATAATTCCTCTTGGATGCTCTAGACCATGACGCCTAACCGTCTGGAAGAAGCACAGTCTTCAAAGGTAACAAGCGTCGGATCCACGCATGATCAATCTCTTCAGTGATGCTCAATCACTTGGGGTTTGTAGGTGTTTGGGTTTGGGTTTTTCCTCACTCGATGATTTTCGCTCAAAGTCCTCGGAGGATGGGTTGCTCTCAAATGACAAGTGTCAGTTTCTCTCGGAGCAGCCAACCAGCTAGTGGTTGTAGGGGGCGGCTATTTATAGCCTAGGCAGCAGCCCGACATGATAAGACATAAATGCCCTTCAATGATATGACCGTTAGGTGGATAAGATATTTTGGGACAGCTGGCGCACAGCACAGCAACGGTCGGAAATTTGAGGCTCAAATTCCTCAGGGCTATCATGTTCCTCACTGTGTAGGCAATCCGCACTGGCGAATTCCTAACTCCTCAGTCAGGACAAATTCCTCAGAGACCAGAAGAACTTCGTCTCTGTCACTGAAGAAATTGACTGAACTGTATGAGATTTCCAATGGCTTCACTCGAAGGGATTGGTAGGTGTAGGATTTTGAGTTGAGCATCACATGGAAATTTTCCTTAGTATTTCCTCGACCCCCTTTAACAATACGATGTTTCCTATGACTCAAGAAAGAGAAAATGAAACTACGAAAACAAAAGTCTTCACGCTTCATGTTCCTCGAATGAATACCAAGTCTTCAAGGTCACACCAATTTCTTCACTTTCAAAGTCTTCAGAATACCAACGTCTTCAGTAGAAGAACTTCATTTTTAGGGGTCGAGTTTATCTGTAAATATCAAACTCCTCATAGACTTATAGACCTGTGTACACTCATAGACGCATTAGTCCCTTAACCTATAAGTCTTCAGTACACCAAAATCACTAAGGGGCACTAGATGCACTTACAATCTCCCCCTTTTTGGTGATTGATGACAATATAGGTTAAGTTTTCAACGGGGATAAACATATGAAGTGTAAATGCTGATATTGAGGAATTTGATTGCAAGATATAGAAGAACTCCCCGTGAAGATGTGCATAGTGAGGAATTTTCTTTTGAAGCAATGCACACTTGAAGAGTTGAATCATGGAATCTCCCCCTATATCTTGTAATTCATACACGCATTTAACATATGATATGAAGAATTTGAAATGCATGATGAAATATGGTGACTAATGAAATTCAGCATGCGTGTAATAATATTAACGAGGAATAAGCATGCAGAATAACACATCAAAAGTATCATAGCACCATCGGGTTTAAGTTTACAACTCGATCCAATAAAGTTTTAGAAGAACGAGAGTTGTAGCTTAGCAAAAAAACGCCCATATAATAGACCCACTTGAAGACTAACTCAAATTTCTCCCCCTTTGTCATCGAATGACCAAAAGGATCGAAAGTGAGGACTAACGCCCCTGAAGAATATCAAGTTGATGAAGGAGCGTCAGCGTTGTTGGGGTCGTTTGTCGTAGTAGGGCCTGCCTCAGTGTCATCCAAGTCTTCATGTTCATCAGTGTTGCGTGATGAAGAATAGGAGCTGGCCACCAAGGAAGGAACCTTGACTTTCTTGTATTTCTTCGGTGGAGGTGCAGACCAGTCAAAGTCTTCCTTGAGACCCATTTTCTTCAGATCTTCTTCACTGTAGACATGAGACAAAACAGCCCAGGTACGGTTGAAGGTTTCATGGAGGTAGTATTGATTTTTCTTCACTGCATTATGGGTTGAGGTCAAGTTGTGAAGAATTGAACCAAACTGTCTCTTGACCCATTTATGATTGCGATCAACCTTCTGATGAAGACTGAGGAGTAACTCACGATCAGTCGTCACCCTGGGTGCTGTGCCTTGAGGATTTTGCTTGGCTGTGTTGGCGGCAGAGTCATGGGTGGCAGAGTCGTCATTGGTTGAATAGGAAGCAGCCTTGCGAAATTGACCATCCAATGGACGAATGCCTTCATCTATAATAGCAGCAGCCTTGCCCTTGTCATCAGCTGAGGAAAATGTCCGTTTGAGGACTTCAATTGGAGGCAAGTAGCTGAAGTGGTTCAAAGTGTCAGCTTTGTAGTTGAGTGAAGACCTTGTTCTGATGAATCTCATAATCCAAGGTGCATAAGGCTTCAACTCAAAAGGTGACATAGCAATATTGGCCAGAGTCCTCATGAAGAAATCATGGAAGTTGACGGGAACACCATGAATGATATTGAAAAGCAGATTCTTCATGTGCCAACGACTTCTTCATCATTTGAGTCGTGGACTTTGATAGGACTCAATGTCTTCGTCAGAATGCGATAGACAGTCCGAGGCACATACAGTAGTTCCTTGACAAGGAATTTGGTTCGTGGGGCCTACCCTGACTTCAAAGGCTTCATCAGCACTTGCATGTAATGATTTGTAAGCTCAAGTTCGCTGTAGACGCAACGAGCACCTTCAAGGGGAGGACTGAGTGGTAGGGCACGAAGCAATTCAGTTGCCGGTGCCTTGTAGTGAGTGTTTTCTGACATCCAGTCCAGCACCCATGAGTTCACATCTTCAGAATCTCCTGTGATGTGCAGCGTTGCATAGAATTGAAGAATGACTTCTTCACTCCAGTCACATATGTCAGTGCAGAAATTGAGCAGCCCAGCGTCCTGAAGAACACCGAGGACTGGCTCGAAGCAAGACATATATTCCATGTCCACGTGAGGAATGTGTGCATGATCGAAGACTTTGTCTTTGTTGAACAACACTGAGGAATAGAAATCAGCTTGACTAGCAGTCCAGAAATGCCTCTTCCTTATGCGAGCAGAATCATATGGGTTGTAGTCAGTGAAGAATACATGGTCGCCGAAGAAATCTTCAGCCTTGAACTTTTGCTTGCGTGAGAATGGATCCTTTGGCTTGGGCGGAGGAGTGTCAGTGAGTTGCATCACAACCTCAGGAATCGCAATCTCAGGTTCTTCAGGCTGAGGAATTTCTGGTTCCTCTTCAATAGCAGTCTGCGTGTTCAGGTGATCAGCAGGAGCAGTTTCTTCAGCACTAGTGGCTGGAATTTCTTCACGCACAGATGAGGTGGGATGAGTTTCTTCAGAGCCCATTTGAACGGTTGGTGTTGGGGACTGAGGAATTTGCTGTAGAGGGGTGAAGAGTGGAGAATTAGGATGCTGACTTTCCCAAAAGTCATCATTCATCACAGGCATAGTACTTCCAATATCCACATCTTCATCTTCCATTTCTTCAACGCCAGCCCCTTCAGTTGTGAACTGAGGCATAGGCGAGGGAACAACAGGTGTTGAAGGGATCGCGTCCACTTCAATTTCTTCATCAATCTGCTCTGACGAAGCAGCAGAAAGATTTTCTTCATCTGATCCACTAGGGATCTCATATTCTTCACCAAAAGGAACAAGGTCCATTGATGGCATGGTTGATATCGGAACAACATCAATGGGATTGACAAAAGAACTTGTCATAGGCTTCATCTTCTTCGGAGCTGAAGAATCTGAAGCAGCTGATGCTTTCCTTTTCTTCACTGCAGCACGCTCTGCAGCCTTGGTCTTCTTCACATCTGAGGCAGATGGAAGAATTGGAGTTGGTGTATGCGCAGGAGGAGCTGAGGAATCTGGTTGATGTTCTTCAGGCGCAACTGATGCAGTTGCCCTGACTTCTTCAGTTTCTTCAGGCGCACCACAAGTGGATGCCCTGGCAATTTCTTCAGTGGCTGGAATGGAGTCATCAGCCCTGGAACTAGCATTTTCTTCAGCAGCCTGAAAGTCATCGGCGGTGCTGGCATGTTCTTCAGTTTGTTGAGCAAAAGCTTCAGCTTGAGGAATTTCTTGTTGTGATGGGGCTGCAACATGGGTGAACTTCTCTATCAGTTTAACAAATCTGACCTTGGCTCCTTTCCAATCATCATAATAAGCATCAAATTCATCGCTGGGGGTTTTGATGTCAGCCTGCATCTTCACTGGTTCTTCAGTTGTCATTTTGACAACATTTTTCTTCAGAAGTTTCTCTTTTCTGTACTGTGATTTCTTGATTTGTCTGGTGAGGGAGTCCTGGATTAGGGGGTGTTCGGATAGCCGGACAATACCTTCAGCGGGACTCCAGGACTATGAAGATACAAGATTGAAGACTTCGTCCCGTGTCCGGAAGGGACTTTCCTTGGCATGGAAGGCAAGCTAGGCGATGCGGATATTCAAGATCTCCTACCATTGTAACCGACTTTGTGTAACCCTAACCCTCCGGTGTCTATATAAACCGGAGGGTTCTAGTCCGTAGGACAACTCCATCATACAACAATCATACCATAGGCTAGCTTCTAGGGTTTAGCCTCCTTGATCTCGTGGTAGATCTACTCTTGTACTACCCATATCATCAATATTAATCAAGCAGGAGGAGGGTTTTACCTCCATCGAGAGGGCCCGAACCTGGGTAAAAACATCGTGTCCCTTGTCTCCTGTTACCATCCGGCCTTGACGCACAGTTCGGGACCCCCTACCCGAGATCCGTCGGTTTTGACACCGACATTGGTGCTTTCATTGAGAGTTCCAGTGTGCCATCGCAATCAGGAAGGATGCCTCCTCCCGTCTTTAAAGACGGCGCCGTCGCTAAGGGAGCCCTGGTGTCGACCAGACTCTTCGGCTAGGTGGTTTCCTCATGACCGCCTATTCGGCCGTTGCGCCGACGGTGACCTCTCGGGTCATCAAAAGCAACCTTCACGTCAGCTTGGAACTTGTTGAGCAACTGGATCCGATGGAGCTCTCTTCCGTAAACGAGCTCTTGGATCGCATCGCCGCCCTGGGGGTCGCCACGGATTACGACCAGGTTGGGCTTAAACCCGATCTAAGAGAAATCAACTCTCCCCAAGCCACCCACCATGTTGCCGTGGTAGAGGCGCAGTGCGGCGACCCTTCATCTATTCTAAGAACTAGTTACGTCCGAATTCCCGACCCCTCCAAGCTGGATACCCGCGGAGGGGAAGATGTGACTCAAGACCTGAGCTTAGAATCAGGCAACGGGCCAGACTCATTGAACAACATCCAAGAATATGAACCTCAGAGTTCGGAATTCCTTCGGCCTCTGAATCTTAGATTGGGCGAGGCTTCAGATTCAACGCCACCCGCCCACCCAAACATAAGCGATCTTTCCCAAATCAGGCAAAAGCCCGAGGAAACAGTACATCATTACTGGGCCAGATTCCTCTCCCGTGGACAGAACCATTCCTAGCCTACCTTACTAGGCAGGAACTCCCAAAGGACCAAAACGAGGCACGCTGCATAGTACGGCGATCTAAAGCCTATAAAGTCCACGAGTGAGAGCTTTATAAGAAAAGCACTACCGGAGTCCTTCAAAGGTGCATCTCTGAAGAGGAAGGGCGGAACCTGCTGGCTGAAATTCACGCCGGACTCGGTGGCCACCACGCTGCAGCTCGGGCCCTTGTAAGCAAGGCTTTCCGTACAGGCTTTTATTGGCCGACGGCACGAGCAGACGCTCAGGACTTGGTCAAACGATGCGTAGGTTGCCAACTTTTTGCAAACCAAAGCCATATGCCACCCACCGCCCTCCAAACTATCCCCATCACTTGGCCTTTCGTGGTCTGGGGGCTTGACATGGTTGGACCCCTTAAAGGGGGAACCCACAAGAAAAAATACTTACTGGTCATGGTGGACAAGTTCACTAAATGGATATAAGCCAAGCCTGTTAAGACGGCCGAATCCGGACCTGTGATAGACTTCATATCCGGGGTCGTACACCGTTACGGCGTCCCCCACAACATCATAACTGATAACAGTACAAACTTCACCGCCGACGAGGTAAAACTCTGGTGCAAAAACATGGACATCAAGCTCGACTATGCTTCGGTCTATCACCCACAAACTAACGGTCAGGTCGAACGTGCAAATGGTCTTATTATGAGCGGCATTAAACCCAGACTAGTGCGGTCCCTTAAGGAATCTAATACGCACTGGGTAGAGGAGCTCGACTCCGTACTCGGGGGGCTGCGGACCACGCCGAACCGCACCACCGGATACACACCATTCTTTATGGTGTACGGCGCAGAGGCAGTTTTGCCCTGCGACATAATCCATGACTCACCTAGAGTGCACATGTACGAAGAAAGAGAAGCCGAGCTAGATCGGCAGGACAACTTGGACGCCTTGGAGGAGGAGCGTGACGTGGCAAAAGCCCGTTCCGCATTTTACCAACAGCAGGCTCGAAGATATCAAAGCAGAGAAGTACGGGCCAAAAATTACAATGTTGGCGAACTAGTTCTACGCGTGCCGGATAAGAAAAAGGACAAACTCAAGCCCAAGTGGGAAGGTCCATTCATAATCGACCAAGTCCTGACTGGAGCGTACCGCCTGCGAGATGCGTCGGATAACCGACTCGAGCCCATGGAACAACGCCCGTCTCCGAAGATTCTATGCCTAGCGCCGGACTTTGTGTTCGTCTCCTTCCTTTGTCCAGTTTTTACATTTTTGTCTTAAATTTCTCTCCTTCCCCTCTTTTCTCTTATAGCCCTTAAAGGCTCATCACGTGACGCGCTACCCGTGCTCATTTAACCTGGGGGATTCTCTAACAGAAGCTTACTTATATGGGCTTCACGCCCAACACATGCGTCAAACTTCCGCATGTACCTTTTCTTCACCATTATATGCATCGATATGACTTAAGTTTTGGCCAAGCTGGGTTGCCTGGCTCCTGTGCTTACCCCTACGTTCCCGATTGTTCGGCTAGGCGGTAAAGGGAGCACCTCTGTGATTGGTACTGCCGGGTCAGCCGGATGTGTACCTCAGACTGGGTGAAGCCGAAAGCTAGCGTTCTTAAGGGAATATTCGGTCGGTGAACTAAAAGATGACCTTTTTTACTTATTCATATACATGCCCCCAGATGATTTTTCTGCATTTGCAGTCCGGACATGCACTTTAGGGCATGCCTCCCAGAGAAAGGAACCCCTAACGGAACTATTCTCTCTGGAAGATGTTTCTTACTAACCATGTAATATAACATAACTAGTTGGGCACTTGTTTGATAAAGCACTGATGACCCCTACGCCTGGTCTCCACGCATACCCCGGTTCTTACATAACCGGTAGGGTATTCGGACACACTCCGGACCGTCAGGTCCCGAGGTAGAAGCGAAAAGGTCGGCAATGACAAACGATCTACAATCAGGCTAGAAGGCATTACACATGTCACTTACACAGTCACTCTGACTAATTGTATTCCTCTTCTATACCATCTAACAGGCTGTCTAATTTACAGTCCTGCTGGGAATACTTTGCGGCCAACTCTACTTGGCCGTAAACTAGGCTTACAGGGATCTCCTTCCCGTCAGGCCCCACAGGTCCGACCTTGGCCATGTGGTTTGGGTCAGACTTCGTAAACCGGGTCTTCACCATGGCCCAGGCCTCCCTAGCGCCTTGCCGGCAGGCCGATATCTTCCACAACCGGAAGCGTCGTCGGGCTCCCTTCAGCTTCCCCGCAAGCTCTCCAATGCCCTCAGGCATGGAGTGGGAAGGCCATAAGGCTTGGACAACGCCCCTCATCGCGCCCGCCGAACTCGCTCGTGCAGTTGCAAGAGCTCGGGAAGAAGGTCGCCCGTTGAACCGGGCATCTCCTCGGCAGGACGACCTGTGAGCATACCTACAGACATTACTCTGTTAGTCGACTTCCTCGCCGAACTCTTTTTTCAAAGTTCGCTTAAGCACTTACTAAATATGCCGCGTCGAAGCCGCTGATTCTCCTTAGTGGAGTCCGACAGCTGGCCACGAACATCTTTCAGTTCAACGTCCAGTTTGGTGTTGGTATCCTGAAGATCATTCTTCTCCTGCCTCACCTTTGTCAGCACACTCTCACCGGCCTTTAGCCGGCGTAAGAGTTGTTGCCTCTCCGGATCTAGTCTGGCACCGTCTGCAATGCGATTTGTCAGATCCGCACCCATGCCGCACAATACTAATCTTTCGAAGTATATCTTCCCAGAAGGGGTTTCTTTCGGCTCCCCTGCTACGGCTAGTGTGGCCTCCAGTTGGGCTTTGCACTCTTTCAGCTCCTGGGACAGTACGGTATTCTTCTTTGTAAGAACCTGCATAAACAAATGATCCTTAAATCAGTTACTCTAACTGTTTCAAGTCTCGGGGGCTACTGGTATATATATATATATATATATATATATATATATAACCAAAATTTTCTTACCCGCATGTCTTTTACATACTGCTCCGTGGCTCTGGCTAAACCATTTTGAGCGGCACGGAGGTAAGCATCTGCCGAATTAAAGGCATCTAAAGCCTCTTGGGAGAAACAAGCGTCACGTAGAACTGTCCGGCGACGCCTGTGGTTCATGGCACTCTCCACCTCAGAATTTGTGGCAGACAGCCTATCCGCATCCTCTGTCGGAGGAGCGTCCGGTGCGCGCCTTGTGCTCGCTTCCCCCTCCTGGCCAGACGTTGGAGCCTGGCTGGTAGAGGCGCGATTGGCAACCTCTCCGGATATAGTCCGGCGAGATCTCTTCGTCCTGAAGATAGCACGAACGTTAATATGCCCTGAAAGAATAACACCAGGGAAGTAGGGAGTGTGCTATACCTTTGCGTCGGCATCTCAGTCTGGACCACATTCCTCTTTGCCCCACGGGGCCCTGCGGCCCCTCGTTGGCAAGCCGTTGCAGGTTTGGCCTCCCGCCTCAGAAATCTCCCCTGCAAAACACGGTTGTCGTCAGAATAATCGAAATACATGGGAATGGAACCCCTCTCAAGGGAATGAGACTCCGGTTTCTGTCACGTGGGAGGTCGGGATTAACCCTGGGTAATCAGCCATAATGGCTACCAAGGTATCGTCCTTGCTTAGTTGATGGAACACCCCGTCGATAAGCTCCACCGAGATATCCGGATCCTCTTCGGAGTCCGGATCGAGGGACCGTTCTGGGTCCTCGGGTTGTGGAGGACGGCTGTTTATATCCTTTACCTCCTGTCGCAGTTCCTGCATTGAAGTCGTTAGACTACATATCTAATAATGGGAGTATAAAACGAACGGGCGAGCACAATTGTTCACTTACCCAACTAGGAGGGTCGTACATAGTAAATCCACCCCGTGGGTTGACGCGAAGAGATTCCTCCTTTTCCCCCTTGTACAAAGAGGACAGGATCATTACTAGAGCGGCAGCTGAGGCTGGCCCCTTACAACCGTAACGGGTGGCGTCATCCTCCCCATTAAAATCCCACATGGGGTGGCCTCTATATTGAAGCGGCTGCACCCCCCGCATAATGCATACGGCCATGACTCCAATCATGGTTAGTTCGGAATGAGCCAATAGTCTTATCCGGCCCATCAAGTAAAGGACGTCTCTATCACCTTCTCTCTGAGAGCTCCGCGGACGCCAGCTCAAGCGTTTCTTTAATGGAGCACTGTTGAACTCGGGGAGACCGACCCGGATAGGGTCCAGCAGCGGGACATCATCTATATAAAACCATTCTGAAGGCCAGTCCTCGGACGCCTTCTTTGGGGTTCCGGATAAGTATCCGGTCCCGGCGATGCGCCATACTTCGGCTCCGCCCACTTGATATATGGACCCCTCTTGAGAACGAGGCACCAGGCAGAATATCCTCTTCCACAGCGCGAAATGGGCCTTGACACCCAAAAATAGCTCGCAAAGGGCGACGAAGCCCGCGATATGCAATATGGAGGCAGGCGTGAGGTTGTGCAGCTGGAGGCCGTAGAACTCCAGAAGCTCGCGAAGAAATGGATGAATTGGAAATCCCAGTCCCCTTATTAGATAAGGGACAAGTCACACCCGCTCTCCTTTGGAGGGATTGGGGGTTCTCTCCGCTTGCTTTCCGCCATTGTAGGTGGCGAGTCCGTCTCGGACCGGGACCATGTAAGCCTGAGGGAGAAATCCCTTAGTCTGAAGCGACACTAACTCGCTGTGCGGGATGGAACAACTCTCCCAGTCTCTGGGTTTAGGACCGGAAGGGCGAGGGGAGGAGCTGCGACGGCTGGCCATGTTGGAATGGACCTTTGCTGGAGGCGCTCTGATGATAGCTCGCGGAGGGGAGAAGATGTGGTTTGGATCTGAATCCCCATCCCGTTTAATAGGCGGCTCATTTATACAGCAAGGGGTGTGGATGTAAAAACACCCAGGCTTTTCGCATTCGTTTGACACGTGGAAGACAACCATTATTGGGCGTGGAAGCCGAGGAACTCAACATTACAAAAATCAGACATTATTCCTACAGGTACATAGAATTTGGAGAAGAACCCGCCTTGCAATGCCGAAGACAATCTGCGCGCCGGACTCGTCGTCATTGAAGCCTGGTTCGGGGGCTACTGAGGGAGTCCTGGATTAGGGGGTGTTCAGATAGCTGGACAATACCTTCAGCCGGACTCCAGGACTATGAAGATACAAGATTGAAGACTTCGTCCCGTGTCCGGAAGGGACTTTCCTTGGCATGGAAGGCAAGCTAGGCGATGCGGATATTCAAGATCTCCTACCATTGTAACCGACTTTGTGTAACCCTAACCCTATCCGGTGTCTATATAAACCAGAGGGTTCTAGTCCGTAGGACAACTCCATCATACAACAATCATACCATAGGCTAGCTTCTAGGGTTTAGCCTCCTTGATCTCGTGGTAGATCTACTCTTGTACTACCCACATCATCAATATTAATCAAGCAGGAGTAGGGTTTTACCTCCATCGAGAGGGCCCGAACCTGGGTAAAAACATCGTGTCCCTTGTCTCCTATTACCATCCGGCCTTGACGCACAGTTCGGGACCCCCTACCCGAGATCCGCCGGTTTTGACACCGACATCTGGCCTTTTCAAACTTCCATTTTTCTTCTTCAATGAAACCAGTCAAGACATGACTTTGACCAGGAGTGAGGTTCATCTCTGGCAAAGGCGTGTTGGGATCTTTGTGCCATAGATCAATGAAGTCCAGGATCAACCTTGGATCCAAAAGCAGAGGCACATTGCTTCCTTTGGCACTAGCGGCCTTGGCTTGCCTGTCTTTGATGATTTCAGCAAGTTCATCATCATCAGCTTCGTCTTCTTCAGACGACACTTGGAAGGCGACCTTCTTCTTCTTAGGACTAGGGCGAGGACCTCGTCCAGCAGTTGCCTTTGTCTTCAGCAGAGAGGGGCCAACTGAGGAACTTGGTGCAGCCGAGGAACTAGCGGAGACACATGAGGCAATGGAGATGCCTGTAGTCCTTTAGCACGTGGCAAGATGCACAGGTGCTGAGGACTTTGTCGGAATAGCTGAGGACTTTGGAGGAGCTGAGGATTTTGGAGGAGCAGGAGCAGCATGAGGAATTGGCCTTGAGGATTTTGAAGATTCTGGCCGTGAGGGCATAGCTGAGGAACTTGGCCGTGAGGGCACTATTGGTGAAGCACTTGGCTTGCGTGTAGGCTTCTTTGCCATTGATTTCTTAGGCTTGACAGAGGCCTCAGTGGCAGCAGCAGCAGCAGAGTCTTCATTGAATTTCCTCACTGCTTCTTTGGCTTGTCTAGCCAACTTGGCTTGGCGCTTGGCCCATTCTTCAGGAAAGTCCTCACCGTGCTTGAGGCTGGTGGGATCTGCTACTTGGCCAAGTGCCAATGGAGCTCTTGGGCATGGAGGATTGAGAGAAAATTTCTTCATGTACTTTGGAGTTACATACCTGTACTCCCTCCATTCTCTTTTCCATCTGCTTTCAATCCTCTGGATGCGCACCTTGCGCTGATTTTTATTCTCCTTACCAAACTTGGCCTCATCAGGAGTGCAATAGTCTGTGTATATGTCATCAGGGATCTCAAAGGCAGTCATGACCTCAGGCTTCTTTCCTCCTTTCTGTGACCTTTTACCGTCAGCCATTTTCTTCAGTTGAGGAATTTGAACAATCAAATTCTCTGAAGAAGTATGCAACTTTTCTTCGAGGAACGCTGCAAATGAGTTAAGTTGATGAGAACCTAGTGATTCAGCAGCGAACATGAGTACCTATGAACAGAGTATAGTTGCGAGGAATTTGGAGAGGTCATATGCGTTCTCAGAAGGTTTTTCAAAAAGAACAAGTTTGAGGAATTTGACCAGATGAGTCTTGAAGAATTTCACTAAGCGTTCTTTGTCTTAGGTTCCAGAGTTGTATAGATCGAAGATCCACACAATTGAGGAATCTTAAAGAAAAATGATGCTTTGAGAAACGAATGAAGAATAGATTACTTGTGAGGTGTTTAGTGTGTCAGGATTTGAAGAATAAAACACCTTTGAAGATTTTGTAGTTAACATTCGAATCAAAGAGGGCAGTAAAAGTAACTTTTAATTACCCTGAGCGAAGAACACGACGAACAGTGAGGTGAAGAGGTGAAGTTCGTCTGTGTAGATCTTCCACGCCCTAACTCGGCGGAGGAAGACGGCTACGGCGGCGGCAGAGTGAAGATTTCCGCGGCCGGCGCGAGTACGACGGCGACGAGGTCGAGGCAGTGACGCTCTTCCTCACCGGCGACGATGGAGTAGCGGTGGTGCTAGGGTTTGAGAAGCTCGAGCGGGAGAGAGAGGTCGAGCCGAGTAAAGGAAGTGAGGAAGGGGAGATGGGGTATTTATAGCCACGGTGAAAAACTGTTCGCCTGAAGAATTAGGACGAACGTGCCCCTGACCCTTCTCCTTCGCATGGCATGTGTCACCCACGTACTGTGAAGTGGAGATCGTGTTAGATAGTGGGTGAATAGAAAAATGTATCGTGGGATGCGGAACGGTTTGAGCGGCAAAACCGAAAATTTTGGATAGGATAAGTTTTAATGTTTCGTTCGCAAATTCTTCAGCTGACAAGGACACAGTGAAGATTTTGAACGTGTTTCAAATAGAACGCACATGAAGAATTTGTGAATAGATTGGCTTGAGTATAGTGTAGAGGGGGAAGGGTCCGATCGCATTCACTTAGCACAAAAACCAACTTGAAGAATTAGCCATAAGAATTAGCCAATGAAGAAAAACAACGGAAACAATGAAGATTTTGCAAAGTTGAAGAATTTAAAAAAAAACTGAAGAATTTCAAAACTGAGGAAAAACTTCAAATTGAAGATTTTTAACTTTTGGTGGTGGCGTGACCCACCATATAAGAATGATGATTTCAGACACCGCGTACAATTGTCATAGGGTTCTGAGAATCAAATTCTTCATTAATTTCTTCACACTTAGAGTGTTATTCTTCATTGATTGAAGAAAAACGTTTCTTCATGTGTTGCACATCTAAGTCATCAATTTTGCATAAGTGTTAGGATAAGTGCCTTTTTCAAAGAACATTCGAAGACTCTAAGATATTTAGCTCACACTGCAACTTGCTAAATCTCTTCTCATCCAAGGGCTTTGTGAAGATATCGGCTAGCTGTTCTTCAGTCTTCACATGCTCAATAGAAATGTCGCCCTTCAACACATGATCACGAAGAAAATGATGATGAATCTGAATGTGCTTTGTCTTCGAGTGCTGAACTGGGTTGTGAGCAATCTTGATGGCACTCTCATTGTCACAAAGGAGAGGCACATTCTTCACGTTGACGCCATAGTCCTTGAGAGTTTGCTTCATCCATAGTAGTTGTGCACAGCAAGAACCAGCAGCAATGTACTCAGCTTCAGCAGTAGACAGTGATACGCAGTTCTGTTTCTTCGAGGACCAACAGACCAAAGATCGTCCGAGGAAATGACATGTACCAGATGTTGACTTGCGGTCCACACGATCACCAGCATAGTCAGAGTCTAAATATCCAATGAGATCAAAAGCCGAGCCCTTGGGGTACCATAATCCTAGTGTTGGTGTGTGTGATAGATATCGAAGAATATGCTTCACAACCTTATGGTGTGATTCCTTTGGTGTAGCTTGAAATCGGGCACACATGCAAACACTAAGCATTATATCTGGCCTAGATGCACATAAGTACAATAAATAACCAATCATGGAGCGGTATACCTTATGATCGAAGTCAATACCATTTTCATTAGTGCACAGATGGCCATTTGTGGGCATAGGAATTTTGACGCCTTTGCAATCTTGCATGCCGAATTTCCTCAGTACATCCTTGAGGTATTTCTCCTGAGATATGAATATGCCGTTGCGCTGTTGACGAATTTGAAGACCTAAGAAGAATTTCAACTCTCCCATCATAGACATTTGATATTCTTCACTCATCATATAGGCAAATTGATCACACGCCCGAGGGGCCTGCTTGAGGCCATAGAGGGCCCTGTTGAGTCTGAAGACTTTGTTAGGATTCTTTGGATCTTCAAAACCTGGGGGTTGAGCAACATATACTTCTTCCTCAAGCTTACCATTGAGGACTGCACTTTTCACATCCATTTGATATAAGATGATATCATGATGGTTAGCATAAGCAAGTAATATGCGAATAGCCTCAAGTCTAGCAACAGGTGCAAAAGTTTCATCGAAATCAATTCCTTCAACCTGTGTGTAGCCTTGAGCTACAAGCCGTGCCTTATTCCTCACCACAAGTCCATATTCATCTTGCTTGTTGCGGTAGATCCACTTTGTGCCAATGATATTGTGCTTGCGAGGATCTGGACGTTTGATCAGTTCCCATACGTTGTTGAGCTCGAATTGATGTAATTCTTCTTGCATGGCCTGAATCCACTCAGGCTCCAGAAATGCTTCATCTACCTTAGTGGGCTCTGTGATAGAGACAAAAGCATAGTGCCCACAAAAGTTAGATAAATGTGAAGCTTTTGAGCGTGTGAGAGGATCTGGTGCTTTGATGTCATCGATGATCTTTTCAACTTGCACTTCTTTTGCAACGCGAGGATGAGCTGGTTGTCGTTGAGGAATTTGGTCAGCATTTTCTTCAGCACCATTTTGTTCAGCATTTTCCTCAGGTGCATCAGCTCGACGTTCTTCACGTTCTGGAATGAATTCTTCAGCAGATTCTTTGGTAGGAATGACATCCTCAGTAGCCTTGAGCTTGATAGATTCCTCAGGTGCTGGTTCATCTATCACAAAAGGTAGGTGCTCTCTTTGCGAGCCATTAGTTTCATCGAACCGCACATCTACAGTTTCAACAACCTTGTGAAGAACATTGTTGAAGACTCTGTAGGTGTGCGAGTCCTTTCCGTAACCAAGCATAAAACCTTCATGTGATTTCGGTGCAACTTTAGAGTTGTGATGAGGATCTCTAATCCAGCATTTAGCACCGAAGACTTTGAAATAACTCACATTGGGTTTCTTGTCAGTGAGGAGTTCATAGGCAGTCTTCTTGAAGAATTTGTGAAGATATACCCTGTTTATGATGTGGCATGCAGTATAAATTGCCTCAATCCAGAAGTGACGAGGCGTCTTGTACTCATCAAGCATAGTACGAGCCATCTCAACAAGAGTTCTGTTCTTGCGCTCCAAGACACCATTTTGCTGAGGAGTATAAGGAGCATATAACTCATGAGTAATACCCAGTTCATCAAGATAGTCATCGAGACCCGAATTCTTGAACCCAGTTCCATTGTCACTTCTGATGTGCTTGATCTTCACACCAAAGTTGGTTGAAGCCCTCGAGGAAAATCGTTTGAAGACTTCCTGCACTTCATGTTTGTAAGTAACAATGTGTACCGATGTGTAATGAGAGTAATCATCAACAATAACAAGAACATATGGAGAAGCATCATTAGTGACTGCTGAGTAATGATTAGGACCGAAGAGATCCATATGAAGCAATTCAAATGGTCGAGAGGTGGTCATGATAGTCTTCGCTGGATGCTTGGCCTTGGTCATTTTTCCGGCTTCACAGGCTCCGCATAAGTGATCCTTGAGGAATTTGACATTCTCAATGTCAATGACATGCTTCTTCTTTGCAAGCGTGTGCAAATTCCTCATGTCTGCATGACCAAGTCGTCGATGCCATAGCCAGAATTCTGAAGCTTTTGCAAGTAGGCACACGACTGGTTTAGGTCCTGTAGAGAAATCAACAATATACAAGTCTCCTCTCCTAAAGTCTTCAAAGACTTTGGAATTGTCAGCTTCCATAACCACAACACAACGATACTTTCCAAAGACAACAGCGATATCAAGATCACAAAGCATTGAGACAGACATAAGGTTGTATCCCAAGGACTCGACAAGCATGAGTTTGTCCATGTGTCGATCCTTTGTGATCGCAACCTTACCTAGACCCAATACCTGACTTTTGCCTTTGTCAGTGAATATGATATGCTTCAGATGCGATGGTGATAAGGGAGCATCCATCAATAGATTCTTGTCACCAGTCATGTGATTTGTACATCCACTATCGAGGACCCACTCAATGGCTTTGGGTTGATCATCCTGCAGATGAATTAGTGCAGCTTACGAACTTCATATACTTCATCAGTGAAGAATATGACATCACAACTCATCAGATCAATTTCATCAAGCAGTAAGACAAATAAAGCAGTATGAGGACGTGAGAAATGAAAGTTCATTTCTTCATGATTATCCTGCGTCCTTTCAGGCATTTTTCAGGTCTCCAGCAAATTCTTCAGACGTTTGAGCACGTCTGGAGACCTGACCCTGTAGAAGAAATTAGTTCTTTTTCTTCACCACCTACATCTGAAGGGGTGACAAAGAGTTCATCACTCTGCGAGCTCCATACGAGAAAGGTGGCATAGAAGCCAATCCATTTCGTTTCACATAAGAGGAGTTAGGGTAAGCATATAAATAAGCAGAGAAATTCTTCGAGGACTTATGAACATAATGATTAGAAGAAGAATGCTCATATTCATAGCCCTTGGCTCTTCCCTGCGAAACAGAGTTGTTAGCACGATGATATTCATGTAAGGACTTTGATCCTTTTGAGGAATTTGACCCACATGAGGAATTTGGTCCGTATGAGGACTTGGATCCATATGAAGAATTTGGTCCATATGAAGAATTTGATCTGGGGTTCCTATTCTTCGCAGGTGGTGTCATGAGGACATCCACCTGAAGACTTTCAAGACACCTTTTGGGAACCCAGATTTTCTTCATAGGGGAACTATTCCTGCAGTTAGTCCCAACATATCTAGCAAATACTTCACCATTCTGATTTTTGAACACTTTATATTTGGAGTCAAATGACTCATTAGAAGAATGAGAAGATTCACATGTAAAGCCAGATAGATTGGATGGATCAACTGGAGGTCCCTTTGCAGCAACCCATGAGGTTTTGGGGTACTGCTCAGGCTTCCAATATGTTCCATCCGCATTGAGTTTCCTCTCAAAGGCAATACCCTCTTTCCTAGGGTTCCTGTTGAGGATCTGCTTTTTAAGCACATCACAAAGAGTATGATGCCCTTTGAGGCTTTTGTACATGCCTGTCATGTACAATTCCTTCAGCCTTGCATCGTCAGTGATACTAGCAATGTCCTCAGATGAGGAATTAGTGATAGCAGAGGTAGGTGAAGAATTTGTAACATTAGAAGCATTTGAACATTCAGGTGAAGAATTAGCAGATTCACGTTCAATGCATTTCAAACATGGAGGAACAAATTCTTCCTGAGCAGCGCTAATTTGTTGAGCAAGTAATGAATCGCGCTCCTTCTGAAGATCTTCATAACTCACTCTTAGCTTCTCAAGATCTTGCTTTCTTTGAAGAAATTCATAAGAGAGCTTCTCATGATCAGACAAGAGAGTGTTATGATGATCTTGGAGGTTGTCAAACCTAGTCTGAAGTCTCTAAAGATTTTCAGTCAAGGCTTTAGTGCGATCCATTTCTTCACCCAACATATCATCATTTTTGTCTAGCATGTTTTGAAATTTTCAAAAGCCCTCTGTTGTTTCACAGCAATCTTAGCAAGTTTAGAGTAGCTGTGCTTGAGGTTTTCATCATATTCATTCTCACTAGATTCAGAGGAGGTATATTTGAGTACCTTGGCACCTTTTGCCATGAAGCAATAGGTGGGAGCATAGTCATCATTGTCTTCATCAGCCTTGTTGGTGAGGTCACTTTCTTCAGAGTTGAAGATAGACTTGCTGACAAAGGCAGTAGCGAGGGCTAGGCTCGCACACCAGACTCGGAGTCCTCAAATGCCTCCTCTTCCTCATTTTCTTCAGATTCAGCCTCAGAGTCCATTTCCTTGCCAATGAATGCCCGAGCCTTCTTGGAACTGCTCTTCTTGTGAGATGAAGACTTTGAGGATTTTGATGATGAAGATTTTGAGGGTTTCTTCTTTTTCTTCACATCATCAGAACTATAATCCTTGTATTTCTTCTTCTTTGATTCCTTTTCCCACTGAGGACAATCTTGAATGTAGTGTCCAGGTTTCTTGCACTTGTGACAAAGCCTCTTCTTGTAGTCACTGGATGAGGAATCATTGCTCCTTGAGGGTCTTCCAAAGCGACCACGTCTTGAGAACTTCTGGAATTTCTTCACGAGCAGTGCTAGCTCATGACTCAGTTCTTCAGGGTCACCAAGGCTGCTACCAGAGTCTTCATCTTCGGACTCAGATACTGCCTTGGCCTTCAGTGCACGTGATCTGCCATAGCTCGAACCATAGTGATCTCTCTTTTCAGCAAGCTGGAACTCATGAGTATTTAGCCTCTCGAGGATATCAGCAGGATCAAGTGACTTGTAATCAGCACGTTCTTGTATCATTAATGCCAGAGTATCAAATGAGGAATCAAGCGATCTCAGCAATTTCTTCACCACCTCATGGTCGGTGATGTCAGTGACACCAAGTGCTTGAAGCTCATTTGAGATATCAGTGAGGCGATCGAAGGTTTGCTGAACATTTTCATTGTCGAGTCTTTTGAAGCGGTTGAAGAGATTGCGAAGAACATCAACTCGAGAGTCACGCTGTGCTGAGACTCCTTCATTGACTTTGGACAGCCTATCCCAGATAAGCTTAGCAGTTTCCAAGGCACTCACTCTTCCATACCGTCCTTTGCTCAGATGGCCACATATGATATTCTTCGCTTGAGAGTCGAGTTGCTTGAATCTCTTCACGTCGGTAGCGTTCAGTGAGGCTGAGACAGAAGGAACACATTTTCCACAACATACCAGAGATCGTTATCAATTTCCTCAAGATGCATTCGCATCTTATTCTTTCAGTAGGGGTAGTCCATCCTGTCGAAGGTAGGACACCCAGCAAAGACCTTGATCATACCTGCGGTCGACATAACTAAAACTCCAGGCGGTTAAACCAAAATCACACATAACAAGGGAGTACCTTGCTCTGATACCAATTGAAAGTGCGTTATATCAACTAGAGGGGGGGTGAATAGGCGATTTTTATGAATTCTTCACTGAGGAATTTGCAGGTGAGGAAATTCCTTAGCGAAGAACTACTTGCAGTGGAATAAGTACTCAAAAGTAAACATAACAGAAGACAAGCATAGTCATCATGATGAAATGAAGACAAGCACAGAGTAATGAAAGCGTAAATACAGGATAACACTGGATGAAGACAAACAGACTGAAGAAATTGAACTGAGGAAATAGAGAAAGTCTTCAGTCAAAGTCTTCAAACACAGATATGACAAGCACACAACACAGTAATGAGGAAATGAAAGAGTTGAGGAAATAGAACCAGTTGGCTTGGTGAAGACAATGATTTGGTAGACCAGTTCCAACTGCTGTCTTAGTTGTACATCTGGTTGGAGCGGCTAGGTATTTAAACCTGAGGACACACAGTCCAGGACACACAGTCCTCACCGTATTCTCCTTGAACTAAGGTCACACAGACATCGTCCAATCACTCGTGGTAAGTCTTCAGGTGACTTCCGAACCTTCACAAACTCGGTCACTCGGCGATCCACAATTCCTCTTGGATGCTCTAGACCATGACGCCTAACCGTCTGGAAGAAGCACAGTCTTTAAAGGTAACAAGCGTCGGATCCACGCAGGATCAATCTCTTCAGTGATGCTCAATCACTTGGGGTTTGTAGGTGTTCGGGTTTGGGTTTTTCCTCACTCGATGATTTTCGCTCAAAGTCCTCGGAGGATGGGTTGCTCTCAAATGACAAGTGTCAGTTTCTCTCGGAGCAGCCAACCAGCTAGTGGTTGTAGGGGGCGGCTATTTATAGCCTAGGGAGCAGCCCGACATGATAAGAAATAAATACCCTTCAATGATATGACCATTAGGTGGATAAGATATTTTGGGACAGCTGGCGTGCAGCACAGCAACGGTCGGAAATTTGAGGCTCAAATTCCTCAGGGCTATCATGTTCCTCACTGTGTAGGCAATCCGCACTGGCGAATTCCTAACTCCTCAGTCAGTAAAAATTCCTCAGAGACCAGAAGAACTTCATCTCTGTCACTGAAGAAATTGACTGAACTGTATGAGATTTCCAATGGCTTCACTCGAAGGGATTGGTAGGTGTAGGATTTTGAGTTGAGCATCACATGGAAATTTTCCTTAGTATTTCCTCGACCCCCTTTAACAGTACGGTGTTTCCTATGACTCAAGAAAGAGAAAATGAAACTATGAAAACAAAAGTCTTCACGCTTCATGTTCCTCGAATGAATACCAAGTCTTCAAGGTTACACCAATTTCTTCACTTTCAAAGTCTTCAGAATACGAAAGTCTTCAGTCGAAGAACTTCATTTTTGGGGGTCGACTTTCTCTGTAAATATCAAACTCCTCATAGACTTATAGACCTGTGTACACTCATAAACGCATTAGTCCCTTAACCTATAAGTCTTCAATACACCAAAATCACTAAGGGGCACTAGATGCACTTACAGACCACCAGTTTCAAGAAAAAAAGGTAAAGGGAAGAAGAAGGGGAACTTCAAGAAGAACGGCAAACAAGTTGCTACTCAAGAGAAGAAACCTAAGTCTCGAACTAAGCCTCAGACTAAGTGCTTCTACTGCAAACAGACTGGTCACTGGAAGCGGAACTGCCCCAAGTATTTGGCGGATAAGAAGGATGGCAAGGTGAACAAAGGTATATGTGATATACATGTTATGATGTGTACCTTACTAGAGCTCGCAGTAGCACCTGGGTATTTGATACTGGTTTTGTTGCTAATATTTGCAACTCAAAACAGGGACTACGGATTAAGCGAAGACTGGCTAAGGACGAGGTGACGATGCGCGTGGGAAATGGTTCCAAAGTCGATGTGATTGCCGTCGGCATGCTACCTCTACATCTACCTTCGGGATTAGTTTTAGACCTGAATAATTGTTATTTGGTGCCAGCGTTAAGCATGAACATTATATCTGGATCTTGTTTGATGCGAGATGGTTATTCATTTAAATCTGAGAATAATGGTTGTTCTATTATATGAGTAATATCTTTTATGGTCATGCACCCTTGAAGAGTGGTCTATGTGTTTTGAATCTCGACAGTAGTGATACACATATTCATAATGTTGAAGCCAAAAGATGCAGAGTTGATAATGATAGTGCAACTTATTTGTGGCACTGCCGTTTGGGTCATATTGGTGTAAAGCGCATGAAGAAACTATTGGGGAACGTAGTAATTTCAAAAAAAATCCTACGCACACACAAGATCATGGTGATGCATAGCAACAAGAGGGGAGAGTGTGTCAACGTACCCTCGTAAACCGAAAGCGGAAGTGAGGGAGTCCTGGATTAGGGGGTGTTCGGATAGCCGGACTATACCTTCAGCCGGACTCCAGGACAATGAAGATACAAGATTGAAGACTTCGTCCCGTGTCCGGAAGGGACTTTCCTTGGCGTGGAAGGCAAGCTTGGCGATGCGGATATTCAAGATCTCCTACCATTGTAATCGACTCTGTGTAACCCTAAGCCTATCCGGTGTCTATATAAACCGGAGGGTTCTAGTCCGTAGGACAACTCCATCATATACAACAATCATACCATAGGCTAGCTTCTAGGGTTTAGCCTCCTTGATCTCGTGGTAGATCTACTATTGTACTACCCATATCATCAATATTAATCAAGCAGGAGTAGGGTTTTACCTCCATCGAGAGGGCCCGAACCTGGGTAAAAACATCGTGTCCCTTGTCTCCTGTTACCATCCGCCTAGACGCACAGTTCAGGACCCCCTACCCGAGATCCGCCGGTTTTGACACCGACATTGGTGCTTTCATTGAGAGTTCCTCTGTGTCGTCACTTTTAGGCCCGATGGCTCTCTTGATCATCAACGACGATGCGGTCCAGGGTGAGACTTTTCTCCCCGGATAGATCATCGTCTTCGGTGGCTTCGCACTGCGGGCCAATTCGTTTGGCCGCCTGGAGCAGGTCGAAAGCTACGCTCCTGGCCATCAGGTCAGGTTGGGAAGTTTGAACTACACGGCTGACATCCGCGCGGACTTGATCTTCGACGGATTCGAGCCACAGCCAAGCGCGCCGCACTGTTTCGAGGGGCATGATCTAGCTCTGGCGCCGAATAGTGCCCTGGGGCCCGCACGCGCGTCGGTTACGACCCTTAATTCGGAACCTGCGGCGCCGGTCGAGGGTGAGCGGTTGGACGCCACCTCAGGGGCTGCAATCTCAAAAGCGATCGAGCCAGGTACCAGCCCCGCACTCTGCATGACCCGTGACTCCGAGGATCCGGATTCCCCTCCGGACTCCGAACCTCCTGCGCCCCTGCCAATCGAATCCGATTGGGCGCCGATCATGGAGTTCACCGCCGCGGACATCTTTCAGCACTCGCCCTTTGGCGACATCCTGAACTCACTAAAGTCTCTCTCTATATCGGGAGAGCCCTGGCCGGACTATGGCCAGCAAGGATGGGATACGGACGATGAAGAAATTCAAACCCCACCCACCACCCACTTTGTAGCCGCTGTCGACGATTTAACCGACATGCTTGACTTCGACTCCGAAGACATCGACGATATGGACGACGATGCAGGAGACGAACAGGAACCAGCACCTGTAGGGCGCTGGAAGGCCACCTCGTCATATGATATATATATGGTGGATACTCCAAAAGATGGAGATGGCGATGGAACAGCGGAGGATGACACCTCCAAGAAACAGCCAAAGCGCCGGCGTCAGCGGCGCCGCTCTAAATCCCGCCAAAGCAAAAACGGTGATTCCGGCACGGGAGATAATACTACCCCGGATAGTGCTAAAGAACACCCCCTCTAGCAAGATTCAGCACAGGAAGATGGAGAAGCCAGCCCTCATGAGAGGGCGGCAGACTGAGAGGTTGAGGACGATAACTACATGCCTCCCTCCGAAGACGAGGCAAGCCTCGACGACGATGAATTCGTCGTACCATCAGACCCCGCCGAACAAGAGCGTTTCAAATGCAGGCTTTTAGCCAAGGCAAGCAGCCTCAAGAAAAAGCAACAACAGCTTAGAGCTGATCAAGATTTGCTAGCTGACAGATGGACTGAAGTCCTTGCGGCCGAATAGTATGAACTCGAACGCCCCTCCAAGCGTTACCCAAAGCGCAGGCTGCTACCCCGATTAGAGGAGGAAGCACCTACATCACCAGCGCATGACATGGCCGACCGGCCACCTCGTGGCCGCGACAGAGAGGCCTTTAGGCCCTCCACTCAAGCCATGCCCCGACGCCGCTCAAAACATGCTAAGGCACGGGAAAACGCGCCATACCTGCGAGATATACTGGAGGACAAGGCAAGGCAAACAAGGTCGATCTACGGATCGCGCGGGCGCCCCACCGCACGTGACGATGATCGTCACTCCGGATACGATAAATCTGGCCGGGCCGAACACAATGGACAAAGCTCCTCTGAGCTGCGCCGTGATATAGCCCAGTATAGAGGCGCCGCACACCCACTATGCTTCACAGATGAAGTAATGGATCATAAAATCCCTGAGGGGTTCAAACCCGTAAACATCGAATCATACGATGGCACAACAAATCCCGCGGTTTGGATTGAGGATTATCTCCTTCATATCCACATGGCCCGTGGTGATGATCTACACGCCATCAAATACCTCCCACTCAAACTCAAGGGACCGGCCCGACATTGGCTCAACAGCTTGCCAGCAGACTCAATCGGTTCTTGGGAGGACCTGGAAGCCGCATTCCTCGACAACTTCCAGGGCACTTATGTGCGACCACCAGATGCCGATGACCTAAGACACATAATTCAGCAGCCAGAGGAATCGGCCAGGCAATTCTGGACACGGTTCCTAACAAAGAAAAACCAGATAGTCGACTGTCCGGACGCTGAGGCCCTAGCAGCCTTCAAGCATAATATCCGCGACGAGTGGCTTGCCCGGCACCTCGGACAGGAAAAGCCGAAATCTATGGCAGCCCTCACGACGCTCATGACCCGCTTTTGCGCGGGAGAAGACAACTGGCTAGCTTGCAGTAACAACTTAGCAAAGAACCCTGGTAATTCGGATACCAAGGACAAAAGTGGCAGGACACGCCGGAACAAGCAAAAGCGTCGTGTTAACAGCGACAACAACGAGGATACGGCAGTAAATGCCGGATTCAGAGGCTATAAATCCGGTTAGCGGAAAAAGCCATTCAAAAAGAATACTCAGGGCCTGTCCAGTTTGGACCGAATACTCGACCGCTTGTGCCAGATACATGGCACCCCCGAAAGGCCAGCAAATCACACCAACAGGGATTGTTGGGTGTTCAAGCAGGCAGGCAAGTTAAGAGCCGAAAACAGAGACAAGGGGCTGCACAACGATGATGATGAGGAGCCCAGGCCGCCGAACAGCAGTGGACAGGGTTTTCCCCCACAAGTGCGGACGGTGAACATGATATATGCAACCCACATTCCCAAGAGGGAGCGGAAGCGTGCGCTACGAGACGTATACGCGCTGGAGCCAGTCGCTCCAAAGTTCAACCCATGGTCCTCCTGCCCGATCACCTTTGATCGAAGGGACCATCCCACTAGCATCCGTCATGGCGGGTTTGCCGCATTGGTTCTTGACCCAATTATCGACGGATTTCATTTCACAAGAGTCCTCATGGACGGCGGCAGCAGCCTAAACCTGCTTTACCAGGATACAGTGCGGAAAATGGGCATCGATCCCTTGAGGATCAGGCCCACAAAAACGACCTTTAAAGGCGTTATACCAGGTGTAGAGGCCAGCTGCACAGGCTCAGTAACACTTGAAGTGGTCTTCGGATCTCCGGATAATTTCCGAAGCGAAGAGTTAATCTTTGATATAGTCCCGTTTCGCAGTGGCTATCACGCCCTGCTCGGGCGAACCGCATTTGCAAAGTTCAATGCGGTGCCGCACTACGCATATCTCAAGCTCAAGATGCCAGGCCCTCGAGGAGTAATTATGGTCAACGGAAACACCGAGCGCTCCCTCTGAACGGAGGAACACACGGCAGCCCTCGCAGCAGAAGTACAGAGCAGCCTTTTTAGGCAATTCTCCAGTCCGGCCGTTAAAAAGCCAGACACTGCCAAGCGCGCCCGGAGTAACCTACAACAAGACCGCCTGGCACGTGCTGAGCAGGCATAGCAATGCGGCCCCAACCCCAGCCCCCGCGACATAGCAAAACCAGTGCTTCGCGTACATAACTACGCTCTTGAAATACCATGGGCGCAGGGGAAGGGGCACAATAATGGCAAGCCCAAAATACGGCCTAAAACATACTAGGGGCTGCCGAATTCTTTTTTTCTTACTTCCAGGACTCCATACTTCGGACGACCTGTTCGGCAGTTCAACTGCCGCACGAACGATGCAAGATCCAGGGAAGCAGACAAGCCATGCCGCACTATGGA
Source organism: Aegilops umbellulata (assembly GCA_032464435.1). NCBI lineage: Eukaryota > Viridiplantae > Streptophyta > Magnoliopsida > Poales > Poaceae > Aegilops > Aegilops umbellulata. Next base: position 405,723,496 of record CP136054.1, on the reverse strand, counting down.
ACTCCCAGGTGGTCTCTGTTACGAGCAGTATACCTGTTTTGAATACAATTCCGCGGCCTGCCCCTGGCCAGGACATGTTAAATAGTCCAATATCTTTTGCTTATCGCACTACTTGTATCATTCTGCCTTGATAGCAGCCTTTCTATAAACAATGCATAGCTTTTTGTCTATTTTTTGCATTATCCTCTTTTCATATATATGTTTATTAAATGACATGTTGCACCCGTACACCATGGTACGGCAAACACGCCAGGGGCTTCAGTACCCCTCAATATGGTGTGAGAAGCCCATACACTTTCACAAGTGCGGCACCCCGAACTTATAGCACTATATGCATCGGCTCTGAATCATGATTTGGGTCAATAGTTGGGTTTGCCCGGCTCCTATGTTTTGGTTTCTTACGTTCCGCTATATCGGCTAAGGTAGCACTAGGAGAACCACTGTGATTGTGCCCCGGTTGAGCTGGGTTAAGCACCTCAGTGGAGAAAGCTAAAACTGACTGTCATGATGAGGCGAGAGACCAGTCGTTGTTCGAGAGGTTTTTCGAGTCCCTAAAGACTTATGCCGCTTCGAGCGAGGAGCCGGCTTTGTCTGGCCAAGGCGTGGATAGCACCCTGAACTCGGTCTTCCGAACTAGGGGCTTCGCCGAAATTTAAAATTATAAAGTTCTATGGCTAAGTGAGAGTGTTCAAGCATTATAGTCCGATTGCCTGGTTCGTTGTGCTGAGCGCCTCCCTCGAAGGACCCAAACATGGGAAAAAGAGCACTCAGGTTTATCCCAAACACCCCAGCACTAGTGGCATGGGGGCGGAAGCCGACGACTCGCCATCTCTCAATTTTTTGATAAACGGCCCCACAGAAAATAATATTTTAAATTCAACAAGCATTGCTTAGCGCATATGAACAAGTTTTCAGCGCAGAGGATAAACATGAGCAAGTTCATTCAAAAATTACATCCTTGGTACATTCATCCGCCACAAGACGGGCACCCGCAAGAACATCCTTGTAATAGTTCTCGGGCTTGCGATGCTCCTTCCCCGGCGGCGGCCCGTCCCTCACAAGCTTCTCACCGTCTAGCTTACCCCAGTGCACCTTTGCACGGGCAAGGGCCCTACGGGCACCTTCGATGCAGACGGAGCGCTTGATGACATCGAGCCTTGGACAGGCCTCCACCAGCCGCCGCACCAGCTCGAAGTAGCTCCCAGGCAGGGCCTCTCCGGGCCACAACCGAACTATGAAGCCCTTCATGGCCTATTCGGCCGCCTTGTGGAGCTCGACCAGCTGTTTCAGCTGGTCGCTCAAGGGCACAGGGTGTCCGGCCTCAGCATACTGAGACCAGAACACCTTCTCCGTTGAGCTGCCCTCTTCATCTTGGTAGAATGCGGCAGCGTCGGATACGCTGCGGGGAAGATCTGCGAATGCCCCTGGAGAGCTCCGGATTCGGGTAAGTAACAAGTAGTTTACTTTTATATTTCTGCTTTGCATAAAGAATGCCTTACCCGCTGCTATCTTTTTCATCTCCTCCAACTCTTGGAGGGCCTTTTGGGCTTCGGCCTTGGCAGACTTGGCAGTCTCAGAGGCCGCTGCGAGCTCGGACGCTTGCGTTTTTGACTCAAGCTCCAAACTCTCATGTTTTTTTATAAGAGCCTGAAGCTCTTGCCGCACCTCGCTAACCTGGGCCTCAAGTTTCTCTCGCTCGGTGCGCTCCGCGGGCGCTTTCTTTTTGGCCTCGGACAACGCCTGCTTGAGGGTTGCCACCTCAGTCGTGGCCCCTACAATAAGCAGTACAATCTTGTTATTTTTTGCAATCACGTCTTTTTATAGGCATTTTTCTGTAAGGTATTTCTTATGTTCTTTCTCCTCGAGCTGCCGCTTGGCAAGGCTGAGCTCTTGCTCGGTCCGCTCGAGGCCCTGTTTCAGGGCTCCCACCTTCGCAGTCAGTGCGGCGGTGGCAAGCAGCGAAGCCTGCATACGCATATTGACTCTTTGTTGTTAGACTCATACGAAATTTAATAGATCCTCTATTCGGCTTTTCTTTCCGAACGCCCAACAGAGCATCATGGGCTACTGTCTATGCGGTTATATTTTTACATATTTTTTACTTATCTCGAAGCCTGTTAGAAGGCTAGCACAAGCTTCGTTCAGTCCGCTCTTGGCAGACTGAACCTTCCGGAACACCGTAAGCATAATAGTACGGTGCTCCTCATCGATGGAGGCACCGTCAAGCACCTCCAGCAGACGAGTCCGGAACCTCCGGTTGGACGGAGGTTGCCGGCTCAGAAGGCTTGCTCCTCTTGGAAGGAGTTCGCCTACCGCGGTCCGGAACTGTTGAAGATTCCCGCACGGTATCCGGCTCAAAGCCGGACTTGGAGCCCTGGGGGGTCTTGTCCCGTTCACTCCTGGAGTCCGGGAGGTCGCCTTGCGGCTCCTCCAGGACCACCTCCTCCTGCCCCGGAGCTCGTTGCGACGCCACTTCAGCGTCGTCCGCAGTGCGGGGGGAGACAGCAGGTGGAGCTGAGTTCACGTCCGACGAATCCAGGGAGCCGCTCGACGCCTCGTTGAGTTCGGCCCGGGGCGGGCTGCATAATTATGTTCGACATTAGGGAAAGTTGTGCAACAAAGGAACGCCATGAGTTACTCTGATATCCGAATACTTACGATTTTGCCGGACGCTTGGCCCTATCTGGCCACTCCTCTTTGTCCTCTTCGGCGTCGGGGGAGTAGTTCAGCGGAGGGGTCTTCCTCTTTCTGGACCCTTCGGCCTCCCCCGCTGGGGCGGCCTTCCTTTTCTTTCCTTCCCCCGTTGGAGGGGGAGGGTTTTCTTCTTCTTCCTCCTCATTCTCACGGGAGGAGAGCGTCTCAGACTCGTCGGATGACGAGTCCGACACCACCACATTACGGGCACTCTTTCGAGTCCCCGTGGCCTTCTTCTTCTTGGCCTTCTTCTCTGGCACCACATAAGGCGTCGGAACCAGCAGCTTCACTAGGAGAGCGGGGGCTGGGTCTTCAGGCAAGGGAGCCGGACAGTTAATTGGTCCGGATATCGCCTGCCAAGCCTGTCAAAGGTGAGGGAGTTTAGATCCCGCATAGAGTCAAACTATGAAAAAACTTAACATCCTGTAAAAGGTGAAAATAGCTTACCTCGCTAGCATGATGCTGCGAGCTGTATCCGCGGTCCTCGGAAGCAGATGTGGGAGCCTCGGCGCCTTTGGTTAGCACCTTCCAGACGTCTTCATACGTCGTGTCGAAGAGCCTGTTAAGGGTTCGGTGCTGCGCCGGGTTGAACTCCCACAGATTAAAGTCCCGTTGTTGACACGGGAGGATCCGGCGGACGAGCATAACCTAGACTACATTGACAAGCTTGATCGGCTTGTCCACGAGGGACTGGATGCATGTCTGCAGTCCGGTCACCTCTTTCTCGTCGCCCCACGACAGGCCCGTCTCTTTCCAGGACATAAGCCGCGTGGGGGGGTCCGGATCGGAACTCAGGGGCTGCGATCCATTTCGGATCGCGTGGCTCGGTGATGTAAAACCACCCGGATTGCCACCCCTTTAAGGTCTCCACAAAGGATCCCTCGAGCCATAGGACGTTGGCCATTTTGCTCGCCATGGCGCCACCGCACTCCGCCTGGCTGCCGCGCACCACCTTGGGCTTGACGTTGAAGGTCTTGAGCCAGAGGCCGAAATGGGGGCGGATGCGGAGTAAAGCCTTGCACATGACGATAAATGCCGAGATGTTGAGGACGAAGTTCGGGGCCAGATCGTGGAAATCCAGGCTGTAGTAGAACATGAGCCCCCGGACAAATGGGTGGAGTGGAAAACCCAGTCCGCCGAGGAAGTGGGGAAGGAATACTACCCTCTCATGGGGCCTTGGGGTGGGGAGAAGCTGCCCCTCCTCGGGAAGCCGGTGCGCGATGTCTTTGGACAAGTATCCGGCCTTCCTTAGCTTTTTGACATGGCCCTCCGTGACGGAGGAGACCATCCACTTGCCTCCCGCTTCGGACATTGCTGGAGAAGGTTGAGGTGGGAAGTGCGGGCTTGGGCGCTGGAGCTCGAGTGCGCAGGAGATGGATAGGCAAAGGAGGAAGAAGGCGTAGGTAAAAAGGTGGATCCTTATCCCCTTATATGGGCGGATGCGGTTGTGCGTCCCCACCAGCCTAGTAAAACTCGCTTGCCTCCCAAGCGCCGCGATAAATGGCGCGGTTGGGTTACCCACGTCCGTATTGATGAGAATCCCGTAAAAAGGGGCACACAATCTCTGCTTCGACAAGACGTGCCAAGGAAACCACCTCGCAAAACATGCTGAGGTGGAAAAGTAAAAACGATTCGAGTAAAGGACTTGGCCGTAGTGTGATGTCACGCTGCGGAATACGTCAGCAGATTAGATTTGTGTTAATATTATTCTCTCTATGGCAATATGTGGAAACTTATTTTGCAGAGCCGGACACTACTCTTGGTGTTTACAAATCTTTTATGAAGAACTTGGAGGAGGAAACCGCCTTGCAATGCCGAAGACAATTTGCGCGCCGGACTCGTCGTCATTGAAGCCTGGTTCACGGGCTACTGAGGGAGTCCTGGGTTAGGGGGTGTTCGGATAGCCGGACTATACCTTCAGCCGGACTCCAGGACTATGAAGATACAAGATTGAAGACTTCGTCCCGTGTCCGGAAGGGACTTTCCTTGGCATGGAAGGCAAGCTTGGCGATGCGGATATTCAAGATCTCCTACCATTGTAACCGACTCTGTGTAACCCTAACCCTATCCGGTGTCTATATAAACCGGAGGGTTCTAGTCCGTAGGACAACTCCATCATATACAACAATCATACCATAGGCTAGCTTCTAGGGTTTAGCCTCCTTGATCTCGTGGTAGATCTACTCTTGTACTACCCATATCATCAATATTAATCAAGCAGGAGTAGGGTTTTACCTCCATCGAGAGGGCCCGAACCTGGGTAAAAACATCGTGTCCCTTGTCTCCTGTTACCATCCGCCTAGACGCACAGTTCGGGACCCCCTACCCGAGATCCGCCGGTTTTGACACCGACAGGAAGCGTTAGCACAACGCGGTTGATGTAGTCGTACGTCTTCATGATCCGACCGATCAAGTACCGAACGCACGGCATCTTCGAGTTCAGCACACGTTCAACACGATGACGTCCCTCGAACTCCGATCCAGCCGAGCTTTGAGGGAGAGTTCCGTCAGCACGCCGGCGTGGTGACGATGATGATGTTCTACCGATTCAGGGCTTTGCCTAAGCACCGCTACAATATTATCGAGGTGGATTATGGTGGAGGGGGGTACTGCACACAGCTAAGAGATCCAAGGGATCAATTGTTGTGTCTATGGGGTGCCCTCCTCCTCCGTTTATAAAGGGGGGAAGAAGGAGAGGGCCGGCCAAGGGGAGGAGGCGTGCCCAAGGGGGGCAATCCTAATCCAAGTAGGATTCCCCCCTCTTTCCTAGTCCAAGTAGGAGAGGGGAAGGAAGGGAAGGAGAAGGAGAAGGAAGGAGAGGGAGGAAAAGGAGGAAAGGGGGGCCGGCCCCTAGTCCAATTCGGTTTGGGCTTAGGGGGCCGCGCGTCCTGCCTCCTCTCTTCCACCACTTGGTCCATTAGGCTCATTGCTTCCTCCTCGTATTCCCGTAACTCCCTGGTACCCCCGAAAATACCCGAATCACTCGAAACCTTTACGATGTCTGAATATAGTCGTCCAATATATCGATCTTTATGTCTCAACCATTTTGAGACTCCTCGTCATGTCCCCGATCTCATCCGGGACTACAAAAAACCTTCGGTACATCAAATCACATAAACTCATAATACAATCGTCATCGAACTTTAAGCGTGCGGACCCTACGGGTTCGAGAACTATGTAGACATGACCGAGACACGTCTCCAGCCAATAACCAATAGTGGAACCTGGATGCTCATATTGGCTCCCACATATTCTACGAAGATCTTTATCGGTCAAACCGCATAACAACATACGTTGTTCCCTTTGTTATCGGTATGTTACTTGCCCGAGATTCGACCGTCGGTATCTCAATACCTAGTTCCATCTCGTTACTGACAAGTCTCTTTACTCGTTCCGTAATACATCATCGCGTAACTAACTCATTAGTTACAATGCTTGCAAGGCTTATAGTGACGTGCATTACCGAGTGGGCCCAGAGATACCTCTCCGACAATCGGAGTGACAAATCCTAATCTCGAAATACGCCAACCCAACAAGTACCTTCGGAGACACCTGTAGAGCACCTTTATAATCACCCAGTTATGTTGTGACGTTTTGTAGCACAAAAGTGTTCCTCCGATAAACGGGAGTTGCATAATCTCATAGTCATAGGAACATGTATAAGTCATGAAGAAAGCAATAGCAACATACTAAACGATCAAGTGCTAAGCTAATGGAATGGGTCAAGTCAATCACATCATTCTCCTAATGATGTGATCCCGTTAATCAAATGACAACTCATGTCTATGGTTAGGAAACATAACCATCTTTGATCAATGAGCTAGTCAAGTAGAGGCATACTAGTGACACTCTGTTTGTCTATGTATTCACACATGTATTATGTTTCCGGTTAATAGAATTCTAGCATGAATAATAAACATTTATCATGAAATAAGGAAAAAACAATAACTTTATTATTGCCTCTAGGGCATATTTCCTTCAGTCTCCCACTTGCACTAGAGTCAATAATCTAGTTCACATCACCATGTGATTTAACACCAATAGTTCACATCACCATGTGATTAACACCTATAGTTCACATCGTCATGTGACCAACACCCAAAGGGTTTACTAGAGTCAATAATCTAGATCAGATCGCTATGTGATTAACACCCAAAGAGTACTAAGGTGTGATCATGTTTTGCTTGTGGGATAAGTTTGGTCAATGGGTCTGCCACATTCAGATCCGTATGTATTTTGCAAATTTCTATGTCAACAATGCTCTGTACAGAGCTACTCTAGCTAATTGCTCTGACTTTCAATATGTATCCAGAGACTTAGAGTTATCTGGATCAGTGTCAAAACTTGCATCGATGTAACCCTTTACGACGAACCTTTTTGTCACCTCCATAATCGAGAAACATATCCTTATTCTACTAAGGATACTTTTGACCACTGTCCAGTGATCTACTCCTAGATCACTATTGTACTCCCTTGCCAAAATCAGTGTACGGTATACAATAGATCTGGTACACAGAATGACATACTTTATAGAACCTATGGCTGAGGCATAGGGAATGACTTTCATTCTCTTTCTATCTTCTGCCGTGGTCGGGCTTTGAGTCTTACTCAATTTCACACCTTGTAACACAGGCAAGGACTCTTTCTTTGACTGTTCCATTTTGAACTACTTCAAAATCTTGTCAAGGTACGTACTCATTGAAAAAACTTATCAAGCTTCTTGATTTATCTCTATAGATCTTGATGCTCAATATGTAAGCAGCTTCACCGAGGTCTTTCTTTGAAAAACTCCTTTCAAACACTCCTTTATGCTTTGCAGAATAATTCTACATGATTTCCGATCAAGAATTCACATATACTTATCAAAAATGTTGTAGTGCTCCCACTCACTTTCTTGTAAATACAGGCTTCACCGCAAGTCTGTATAAAAATATATGCTTTGATAAACTTATCAAAGCGTATATTCCAACTCCGAGATGCTTGCACCAGTCCATAGATGTATCGCTGGAGCTTGCATATTTTGTTAGCACCTTTAGGATTGACAAAACTTTCTGGTTGCATCATATACAACTATTTTTTAATAAATCCATTAAGGAATGCAGTTTTGTTTATCCATTTGCCAGATTTCATAAAATGCGGCAATTGCTAACATGATTCGGACAGACTTAAGCATAGATACGATTGAGAAACTCTCATCGTAGTCAACACCTTGAACTTGTCGAAAACCTTTTGCGAAATTTTTAGCTTTGTAGATAGTAACACTACTATCAGCGTTCGTCTTCCTCTTGAAGATCCATTTAATCTTAATGTCTCGTCGATCATTGGGCAAGTCAATCAAAGTCCATACTTTGTTCTCATACATGGATCCCATCTCAGATTTCATGGCCTCAAGCAATTTTGCGGAATCTGGGCTCATCATCGCTTCCTCATAGTTCGTAGGTTCGTCATGGTCAAGTAACATGACCTCCAGAACAGGATTACCGTACCACTCTGGTTGACCTACGAGGTTCGATAGTAACTTGATCTGAAGTTTCATGATCATCATCATTAGCTTCCTTACTAATTGTTGTAGGAGCCACAGGAACATATTTCTATGATGAACTACTTTCCAATAAGGGAGTAGGTACAATTACCTCATCAAGTTCTACTTTCCTCCCACTCACTTCTTTCAAGAGAAACTCCTTCTCTAGAAAGGATCCATTCTTAGCAACGAATATCTTGCCTTCGGATCTGTGATAGAAGGTGTACCCAACTGTCTCCTTTGGGTATTCTATGAAGACACATTTCTCCGATTTGGGTTTGAGCTTATCAGGATGAAACTTTTTCTTATAAGCATCGCAACCCCAAACTTTAAGAAACGACAACTTTAGTTTCTTGCCAAACCATAGTTCATACGGTGTCGTCTCAACGGATTTAGATGGTGCCCTTTTTAACGTGAATGCAGCCGTCTCTAATGCATAACCCCAAAACTATAGTGGTAAATCGGTAAGAAACATCACAGATTGCACTATATCCAATAAAGTACGGTTATAACGTTCGGACACACCATTATGCTGTGGTGTTCCAGGTGGCATGAATTTGTGAAACTATTCCACATTGTTTAATTTGAAGACCAAACTTGTAACTCAAATATTTGTCTCCACGATCAGATCGTAGAAACTTTATTTTCTTGTCACGATGATTTTCCACTTCACTCTGAAATTCTTTGAACTTTGCAAATGTTTCAGACTTATGTTTCATCAAGTAGATATACCCATATCTAATCAAATCATCTGTGAAGATCATAAAACAATGATACTCGCCGCAAGCCTCAATATTCATCGGACCACATACATCAGTATGTATGATTTCCAACAAACCTGTTGCTCGCTCCATTGTTCTGGAGAACGGAGTCTTAGTCATCTTGCCCATGAGGCATGGTTCGCAAGCATCAAGTGATTCATAATCAAGTGATTCCAAAAACCCATCAGCATGGAGTTTCTTTATGCGCTTTACACCAATATGACCTAAACGGTAGTGCCACAGATAAGTTGCACTATCATTATTAACTTTGCATCTTTTGGCTTCAATATTATGAATATGTGTATCACTACCATCGAGATCCAACAAACTATTTTCATTGGGTGTATGACCATAGAAGGTTTTATTCATGTAAATAGAACAACAATTATTCTCTAATTTAAATGAATAACCGTATTGCAATAAACATGATCAAATCATATTCATGCTCAATGCAAACACCAACTAACATTTATTTAGGTTCAACACTAATCCCGAAAGTATAGGGAGTGTGCGATGATGATCATATCAATCTTGGAACTGCTTCCAACACACATCGTCACTTCACTCTTAACTAGTTTCTGTTCATTCTGCAACTCCCGTTTAGAGTTACTACTCTCAGCAACTGAACTAGTATCAAATACCGCAGGGTTGCTATAAACACTAGTAAAGCACACATCAATAACATGTATATCAAATATACCTTTGTTCATTTTGCCATCCTTCTTATCTGCCAAGTATCTAGGGCAGTTCCACTTCCAGTGACCATTTCCTTTGCAGTAGGAGCACTTAGTCTGAGGCTTAGGTCCAGACTTGGGCTTCTTCACTTGAGCAGCAACTTGCTTGCCGTTCTTCTTGAAGTTCCCCTTCTTCCATTTGCCCTTTTTATTGAAACTAGTGGTCTTGTCAACCATCAACACTTCATGTTTTCCTTGATTTCTACCTTCGCCAATTTCAGCATTGTGAAGAGCTCGGGAATTACTTTCGTCATCCCTTGCATATTATAGTTCATCACGAAGTTCTAGTAACTTGGTGATAGTGACTAGAGAATTTTGTCAATTACTATCCTATCTGGAAGATTAACTCCCACTTGATTCAAGCAATTGAAGTACCCAGACAATCTGAGTACATGCTCACTGGTTGAGCTATTCTCCTCCATCTTGTAGGCAAAGTATTGTCGGAGGTCTCATACCTCTTGATACGTCTCCAACGTATCTATAATTTTTTATTGCTCCATGCTATATTATCTACTGTTTTGGACAATATTGGGCTTTATTATCCACTTTTATATTATTTTTGGGACTAACCTATTAACCGGAGGCCCAGCCCATAATTGCTGTTTTTTGCCTATTTCAGTATTTTGAAGAAAAGGAATACCAGACGGAGTCAAAACGGAATGAAATCAACTAGAGAAGTTATTTTTGGAAGGAAAGCTACCGGAAAAGCTTGGAGTGCAAGTCATGAAAGGAACGAGAGAGCCACGAGGGTGGGGGGCGCGCCCACCCCCCTAGGGCACTCCCCCTGCCTCGTGGGCCCCTCATGGCTCCCCTGACGTACTTCTTCTCCCTATATAACTCCATATACCCTAAAACTTCCAGAGATGAGAATAGATCGGGAGTTCCGCCGCTGCAAACCTCTGTAGCCACCAAAAGTCAATCGGGACCCTGTTCCGGCACCCTGCCGGAGGGAGGAACCCTCACCTGTGGGCATCTTCATCATCCCAGCGCTCTCCATGACGAGGAGGGAGTAGTTCACCCTCGGGGCTGAGGGTATGTACCAGTAGCTATGTGTTTGATCTCTCTCTCTCTCTTGTGTTCTTGATTTGGCACGATCTTGATGTATCGCGAGCTTTGCTATTATAGTTGGATCTTATGTTTCTTCTCCCCCTCTACTCTCTTGTAATGGATTGAGTTTTCCCTTTGAAGTAATCTTATCGGATTGAGTCTTTAATGACTTGAGAACACTTGATGTATGTCTTGCCATGCGTATCTGTAGTGACAATGGGATATCACGTGATTCACTTGATGTATGTTTTGGTGATCAACTTGCGGGTTCCGCCCATGAACCTATGCATAGGGGTTGGCACACGTTTTCGTCTTGATTCTCTGATAGAAACCTTGGGGCAATCTTTGAAGTACATTGTGTTGGATTGAATAGATGAATCTGAGATTGTGTGATGCATATCGTATAATCATACCCACGGATACTTGAGTTGACATTGGAGTATCTAGGTGACATTAGGGTTTTGGTTGATTTGTGTCTTAAGGTGTTATTCTAGTACGAACTCTAGGGCTGTTTGTGACACTTATAGTAGCCCAATGGATTGGTTGGAAAGAATAACTTTGAGGTGGTTTTGTACCCTACCATAATCTCTTCATTTGTTCTCCGCTATTAGTGTCTTTGGAGTGACTCTTTGTTGCATGTTGAGGGATAGTTATATGATCCAACTATGTTATTATTGTTGAAAGAACTTGCACTAGTGAAAGTATGAACCCTAGGCCTTGTTTCCTATCATTGCAATACCGTTTATGCTCACTTTTATCTTTAGTTACCTTGCTGTTTTTATATTTGCAGATTACAAAAACCTATATCTACCATCCATATTGCACTTGTATCACCATCTCTTCGCCAAGCTAGTGCACCTATACAATTTACCATTGTATTGGGTGTGTTGGGGACACAAGAGACTCTTTGTTATTTAGTTGCAGGGTTGCTTGAGAGAGACCATCTTCATCCTACGCCTCCCACGGATTGATAAACCTTAGGTCATCCACTTGAGAGAAATTTGCTACTGTCCTACAAACCTCTGCACTTGGAGGCCCAACAACGTCTACAAGAAGAAGGTTGTGTAGTAGACATCACCTCTCGACACGGGCATGAGTATGAAATACCAATTTCAACTCTTGGAACACATTACATGCTCCGTGGCGTTCAAAACATTTTTGAAGTCCGACTCTAAGCCGTAAAGTATGGTGCACTAAACTATCAAGTAGTCATCATACCGAGCTTTGTCAAACGTTCATAATGTTTGCTTTTGCTCCTACAATCGGTCTGTCACCTAGCGGTGCATTAAGGACATAATTCTTTTGTCAAGTAATGAGGATAAACCTTACATTACAGAGCTAGTCCGTATCATTGCTACTAACATTTTTCAACATAGTTTTTCTCTAGGAACATATCAAAAAATAAACAGGGAGCAACAACGCGAGCTATTGATCTACAACATAGTTATGCAAATACTATCAGGACTAAGTTCATGATAAATTAAAGTTCAATTAATCATATTACTTAAGAACTCCCACTTAGATAGATATCCCTCTAATCATCTAAGTGATCACATGATCCAAATCAACTAAACCATAACCGATCATCGCGTGAAATGGAGTAGTTTTCAATGGTGAACATCACTATGTTGATCATATCTACTATATGATTCACGCTCGACCTTTCGGTCTCAGTGTTCCGAGGCCATATCTGCATATGCTAGGCTTGTCAAGTTTAACCTGAGTATTCTGCATGTGCAAAACTGGCTTGCACCTGTTGTAGATGGACGTAGAGCTTATCACACCCGATCATCACGTGGTGTCTGGGCACGACGAACTTTGGCAACGGTGCATACTCAGGGAGAACACTTTTATCTTGAAATTTAGTGAGAGATCGTCTTATAATGCTACCGTCAATCAAAGCAAGATAAGATGCATAAAAGATAAACATCACATGCAATCAATATAAGTGATATGATATGGCCATCATCATCTTGTGCTTGTGATCTTCATCTCCGAAGCACCGTCATGATCACCATCGTCACCGACGCGACACCTTGATCTCCATCGTAGCATCGTTGCCATCTCGCCAATTATTGCTTCTACGACTATCGCTACCGCTTAGTGATAAAGTAAAGCAATTACAGGGCGATTGCATTGCATACAACAAAGCGACAACCATATGGCTCCTGCCAGTTGTTGATAACTCGGTTACAAAACATGACCATCTCATAAAATAAAATATATCATCATGTCTTGACCATATCACATCACAACATGCCCTGCAAAAACAAGTTAGATGTCCTCTACTTTGTTGTTGCAAATTTTACGTGGTTGCTACGGGCTGAGCAAGAACCGTTCTTACCTATGCATCAAAACCACAACGATAGTTCGTCAAGTTAGTGTTGTTTTAACCTTCTCAAGGACCGGGCGTAGCCTCACTCGGTTCAACTAAAGTTGGAGAAACTGACACCCGCCAGCCACCTGTGTGCAAAGCACGTCAGTAGAACCAGTCTCGCGTAAGCGTACACGTAATGTCGGTCCGGGCCGCTTCACCAACAATACCGCCGAACCAAAGTGTAACATGCTGGTAAGTAGTATGAACTGTGTCGCCCACAACTCACTTGTGTTCTACTCGTGCATATAACATCGATGCATAAAACCTGGCTCTGATACCACTGTTGGGGAACGTAGTAATTTCAAAAAAAATCCTACGCACACACAGGATCATGGTGATGCATAGCAACGAGAGGGGAGAGTGTGTCCACGTACCCTCGTAGACCGAAAGCGGAAGCGTTTGCACAATGCAGTTGATGTAGTCATACGTCTTCATGATCCGACCGATCAAGTACCGAATGCACGACACCTCTGAGTTCAGCACACGTTCAACACGATGATGACCCTCGAACTCCGATCCAGCTGAGCTTTGAGGGAGAGTTCCGTCAGCATGACGGCGTGGTGACGATGATGATGTTCTGCCAACACAGGGCTTCGCCTAAGCACCGCTACGATATTATCGAGGTGGATTATGGTGGAGGGGGGCACCGCACACGGCTAAGAGATCCAAGGGATCAATTGTTGTGTCTATGGGGTGCCCCTCCTCCTTATATAAAGGGGGAAGGAGGAGAGGGCCGGCCAAGGGGAGGAGGTGTGCCCAAGGGGGCAATCCTACTCCAAGTAGGATTCCCCCCTCTTTCCTAGTCCAAGTAGGAGAGGGGAAGGAAGGGAAGGAGAAGGAGAAGGAATGAGAGGGAGGAAAAGGAGGAAAGGGGGGCGGCCCCTAGTCCAATTCGGTTTGGGCTAGGGGGGCGCGCGCCCTACCTCCTCTCTTCCACCACTTGGCACATGAGGCCCATCGCTTCTTCCTCGTATTCCCGTAACTCCCCGATACCCCCGAAAATACCCGAATCACTCGAAACCTTTCCGATGTCCGAATATAGTCGTCCAATATATTGATCTTTACATCTCGACCATTTCGAGACTCCTCGTCATGTACCCGATCTCATCCGGGACTCCGAACTACCTTCAGTACATCAAATCACATAAACTCATAATACAATCGTCATCGAACTTTAAGCGTGCGGACCCTACGGGTTCGAGAACTATGTAGACATGACCGAGACACGTCTCCGGCCAATAACCAATAGTGGAACCTGGATGCTCATATTGGCTCCCACATATTCTACGAAGATCTTTATCGGTCAAACCGCATAACAACATACGTTGTTCACTTTGTCATCGGTATGTTACTTGCCCGAGATTCGATCGCCGGTATCTCAATACCTAGTTCAATCTCGTTACTGGCAAGTCTCTTTACTCGTTCCGTAATACATCATCATGTAACTAACTCATTAGTTACAATGCTTGCAAGGCTTATAGTGATGTGCATTATCGAGTGGGCCCAGAGATACCTCTCCGACAATCGGAGTGACAAATCCTAATCTCGAAATACGCCAACCCAACAAGTACCTTCGGAGACACCTCTAGAGCACCTTTATAATCACCCAGTTATGTTGTGACGTTTGGTAGCACAAAAGTATTCCTTCGGTAAACGGGAGTTGCATAGTCGCATAGTAATAGGAACATGTATAAGTCATGAAGAAAGCAATAGCAACATACTAAATGATCAAGTGCTAAGCTAACGGAATGGGTCAAGTCAATCACATCATTCTCCTAATGATGTGATCCCGTTAATCAAATGACAACTCATGTCTATGGTTAGGAAACATAACCATCTTTGATCAACGAGCTAGTCAAGTAGAGGCATACTAGTGACACACTGTTTGTCTATGTATTCACACATGTATTATGTTTCCGGTTAATACATTTCTAGCATGAATAATAAACATTTATCATGAAATAAGGAAATAAACAATAACTTTATTTTTGCCTCTAGGGCATATTTCCTTCAGAAACTCCATACTTATGGACTTCTGGAATCACTTGATTATGAATCACTTGGTACTTGTGAACCATGCCTCATGGGCAAGATGACTAAAGCGCTGTTCTCCGGAACAATGGAGCGAGCAACAGATTTATTGGAAATCATACATACTGATGTATGTGGTCGAATGAATATTGAGGCTCGCTGCGGGTATCGTTATTTTCTTACCTTCACAATCGATTTGAGCAGATATGGGTATATCTACTTAATGAAACATAAGTCTGAAACATTTGAAAAGTTCAAAGAATTTCAGAGTGAAGTGGAAAATCATCGTAACAAGAAAATAAAGTTTCTACGATCTGATCATGGAGGAGAATATTTGAGTTACGAGTTTGGTCTACATTTGAAACAATGTGGAATAGTTTCGCAACTCACGCCACCCGGAACACCACAGCGTAATGGTGTGTCCGAACGTCGTAATCATACTTTACTAGATATGGTGCGATCTATGATGTCTCTTACTGATTTACCGCTATCGTTTTGGGGTTATGCTTTAGAAACATCTTCATTCACGTTAAATAGGGCACCATCAAAACCCGTTGAGACGACGCCTTATTAACTGTGGTTTGGCAAGAAACCAAAGTTGTCGTCTCTTAAAGTTTGGGTCTGCGATGCTTATGTGAAAAAGTTTCAACTTGATAAGCTCGAACCCAAATCGGAGAAATGTGTCTTCATAGGATACACAAAAGAAACTGTTGGGTACACCTTCTATCACAGATCCGAAGGCAAGACATTTGTTGCTAAAATGGATCCTTTCTAGAGAAGGAGTTTCTCTCGAAAGAAGTGAGTGGTAGGAAAGTAGAACTTGAAGAGGTAACTGCACCTGCTCCCTTATTGGAAAGTAGTTCATCACAGAAACCGGTTCCTGTGACACCTACACCAATTAGTGAGGAAGCTAAAGATGTTGATCATGAAACTTCAGATCAAGTTACTACCGAACCTCGTAGGCCAACAAGAGTAAGATCCGCACCAGAGTGGTACGGTAATCCTATTCTAGAGGTCATGTTACTTGACCAAGGCGAACCTACGAACTGTGAAGAAGCGATGGTGATCCTAGATTCCGCAAATGGCTTGAGGCCATGAAATTTGAGATGGGATCCATGTATGAGAACAAAGTGTGGACTTTGGTTGACTTGCCCGATGATCAGCAAGCCATAGAGAATAAATGGATCTTCAAGAAGAAGACTAACGCTGACGGTAAGTTTACTGTCTACAAAGCTCGACTTGTTGCAAAAGGTTTTCGACAAGTTCAAGGGGTTGGCTACGATGAGACTTTCTCACCCGTAGTGATGCTTAAGTCTGTTCGAATCATGTTAGCAATTGCCGCATTATATGATTATGAAATTTGGCAAGTGGATGTCAAAACTGCATTCCTGAATGGATTTCTGGAAGAAGAGTTGTATATGATGCAACCAGAAGGTTTTGTCGATCCAAAGGGAGCTAACAAAGTGTGCAAGCTCCAGCGATCCATTTATGGACTGGTGCAAGCCTCTCGGAGTTGGAATAAATGTTTTGATACTGTGATCAAAGCATATGGTTTTATACAGACTTTTGGAGAAGCATGTATTTACAAGAAAGTGAGTGGGAGCTCTGTAGCATTTCTAATATTATATGTGGATGACATGTTGTTGATTGGAAATGATATAGAATTTCTAGATAGCATAAAAGGATACTTGAATAAGAGTTTTCAATGAAAGACCTCGGTGAAGCTGCTTACATATTGGGCATCAAGATCTATAGAGATAGATCAAGATGCTTAATTGGACTTTCACAAAGCACATATCTTGACAGAGTTTTGAAAAAGTTCAAAATGGATCAAGCAAAGAAAGGGTTCTTGCATGTGTTACAAGGTGTGAAGTTGAGTCAGACTCAATGCCCGACCACTTCAGAAGATAGAGAGAAAATGAAAAGTGTTCCCTATGCTTCAGCCATAGGCTCTATCATGTATGCAATGTTGTGTACCAGACCTGATGTGTGCCTTGCTATTAGTTTAGCAGGGAGGTACCAAAGTAATCCAGGAATGGATCACTGGAGAGCGGTCAAGAACATCCTAAAGTACCTAAAAAGGACTAAGGATATGTTTCTCGTTTATGGAGGTGACAAAGAGCTCTTCGTAAATGGTTACGTCGATTCAAGCTTTGACATTGATCCGGACAATTCTAAATCGCAAACCGGATACGTTTTTATATTGAACGGTGGAGCTGTCAGTTGGTGCAATTCTAAACAAAGCGTCGTGGCGGGATCTACGTGTGAAGTAGAGTACATAGCTGCTTCGGAAGCAGCAAATGAAGGAGTCTGGATGAAGGAGTTCATATCCGATCTAGGTGTCATACCTAGTGCATCGGGTCCAATGAAAATCTTTTGTGACAATACTGGTGCAATTGCCTTGGCAAAGGAATCCAGATTTCACAAGAGAACCAAGCACATCAAGAGACGCTTCAATTCCATCCGGGATCAAGTCCAGGCGGGAGACATAGGATTTGCAAGATACATACGGATCTGAATGTTGTAGACCCGTTGACTAAGCCTCTTCCACGAGCAAAACATGATCAACACCAAGACTCCATGGGTGTTAGAATTATTACTATGTAATCTAGATTATTGACTCTAGTGCAAGTGGGAGACTGAAGGAAATATGCCCTAGAGGCAATAATAAAGTTATTATTTATTTCCTCATATCATGATAAATGTTTATTATTCATGCTAGAATTGTATTAACTGGAAACATAATACATGTGTGAATACATAGACAAACATAGTGTCACTAGTATGCCTCTACTTGACTAGCTCGTTAATCAAAGATGGTTGAGTTTCCTAGCCATAGACATGAGTTGTCATTTGATTAACGGGATCACATAATTAGGAGAATGACGTGATTGACTTGACCCATTCCGTTAGCTTAGCACTTGATCGTTTATTTTACTGCTATTGCTTTCTCCATGACTTACACATGTTCCTGTGACTATGAGATTATGCAACTCCCGAATACCGGAAGAACACTTTGTGTGCTACCAAACGTCACAACATAACTGGTTGATTATAAAGGTGCTCTACAAGTGTCTCCGATGGTGTTTGTTGAGTTGGCATAGATTGAGATTAGGATTTGTCACTCCGATTGTCGGACAGGTATCTCTGGGCCCTCTCGGTAATGCACATCACAATAAGCCTTGCAAGCAATGTGACTAATGAGTTAGTTGCAGGATGATGCATTACGGAACGAGTAAAGAGACTTGCCGGTAACGAGATTGAGCTGGGTATTAAGATACCGACGATCGAATCTCGGGCAAGTAACGTACCAATGACAAAAGGAACAACGTATGTTGTTATGCGGTTTGACCGATAAAGATCTTCGTAGAATATGTAGGAACCAATATGAGCATCCAGGTTCCGCAATTGGTTATTGACCGGAGACATGTCTCGGTCATGTCTACATAGTTCTCGAACCCGTAGGGTCCGCACGCTTAAAGTTCTGTGACGATCGGTATTATGAGTTTTTGTGTTTTGATGTACCAAAGATAGTTTGGAGTCCCGGATATGATCACGGACATGACGAGGGGTCTCGAAATGGTCTAGACGTAAAGATCGATATATTAGACGACTATGTTCGGACAGCGGAAGTGTTTCGGGAGGTATCGGACATATACCGGAGTACCGGGGGGTTACCGGAACCCCCCGGGGAGTGTAATGGGCCTATTGGGCCTTAGTGGAGAAGTGGAGGGGCGGCTAGGGCAGGCCGCGCCCCCTCCTCCTCTAGTACGAATTGGACAAAGAGGGGGGGCACCCCCTTTCCTTCCCCTCCCTCTCCTCCTTCCCCCTTCTCCTACTCCTACTAGGAAAGGAGGAGTCCTACTCCCGGTGCCGCTTGGCGCGCCCTCCTCCTGGCCGGCCGCCTCCCCCTAACTCCTTTATATACGGGGGCGGGGGGGGGGGGGCACCCCAAGGACACAACAATTGATCATTGATCTCTTAGCCGTGTGCGGTGCCCCCCTCCACCATAATCCACCTCAGTCATATCGTGGCGGTGCTTAGGCGAAGCCCTGCGTCGGTAGCATCATCATCACCGTCACCACGCCGTCGTGCTGACGAAACTCTTCCCGAAAGCTCTACTGGATCGTGAGTTTGCGGGACGTCCCTGAGCTGAACGTGTGCTGAACGCGGAGGTGCCATGCGTTCGTGTTGAGGATCGGTCGATCGTGAAGATGTACGACTACATCAACCGCGTTGTTATAATGCTTCCGCTTACGGTCTATGAGGGTACGTAGACGACACTCTCCCCGCTCGTTGCTATGCATCACCATGATCTTGTGTGTGCGTAGGAAATTTTTGAAATTACTACGTTACCCAACACTAACGTCAAGGCAGAGGAGATCACTGATACGTCTCCAATGTATCTATAATTTTTTATTGCTCCATTCTATATTATCTACTGTTTTGTACTATATTGGGCTTTATTTTCCACTTTTATATTATTTTTGGGACTAACCTATTAACCGGAGGCCCAACCCAGAATTGCTGTTTTTTTTGCCTATTTCAGTGTTTCGGAGAAACAGAATATCAAACGGAGTCCAAACAGAATAAAATCTTCGGGAACGTGATTCTCTCACTGAACGTGATCCAGAGGACTTGGACCCGACGCCAAGGCATCGAAGAGGTGGTCACGAGGGTGGGGGGCGCCCCCCTAGGGCGCACCCCCTGCCTCGTGGGCCCCTCGAAGCTCCACCAACGTACTCCTTCCTCCTATATATACCTACGTACCCCCAAACGATCATAACAGGAGCCAAAAACCTAATTCCACCGCCGCAACCTTCTGTATCCACGAGATCCCATCTTGGGGCCTGTTCCGGAGCTCCGCCGGAGAGGGCCGTCATCACGGAGGGCTTCTACATCATCATAGCCTCTCCGATGAAGTGTGAGTAGTTTACCTCAGACCTTCAGGTCCATAGTTAGTAGCTAGATGGCTTCTTCTCTCTTTTTGGATCTCAATACAAAGTTCTCCCCCTCTCTTGTGGAGATCTTTTCGATGTAATCTTCTTTTTGCGGTATGTTTGTTGAGACCGATGAATTGGTTGTTTATGATCAAGTCTATCTTTGAATAATATTTGAATCTTCTCTGAATTCTTTTATGTATGATTGGTTATCTTTGCAAGTCTCTTCGGATTATCAATTTGGTTTGGCCTACTAGATTGGTTTTTCTTGCCATGGGAGAAGTGCTTAGCTTTGGGTTCGATCTTGCGGTGTCCTTTCCCAGTGACAGAAGGGACAACAAGGCACGTATTGCATTGTTGCCATCGAGGATAACAAGATGGGGTTTATTTCATATTGCATGAATTTATCTCTCTACATCATGTCATCTTGCTTAAAGCGTTACTCTGTTTTTTAACTTAATACTCTAGATGCATGTTGGATAGCGGTCAATGAGTGGAGTAATAGTAGTAGATGCAGGCAGGAGTCGGTCTACTTGTCACGGACGTGATGCCTATATACATGATCATACCTTAGATATTCTCATAACTATGCTCAATTCTGTCAATTGCTCAACAGTAATTTGTTCACCCACCGTAGAATACTTATGCTCTTGAGAGAAGCCACTAGTGAAACCTATGGCCCCCGGGTCTATTCTTAATCTTTCTTTACTTTTTACTTTACCTTTTACTTTTCACTTTGCATCTCTATACCAAAAATATCAAAAACATTATCTATCAGTTCTCACTCTCGTAAGTGACCGTGAAGGGATTGACAACCCCTAATCGCATTGGTTGCGAGTTGCTATCGTTTTGTGCAGGTACGAGGGACTTAAGCGTGGCCTCCTACTGGATTGATACCTTGGTTCTCAAAAACCGAGGGAAATACTTACGCTACTCTGCTGCATCATCCTCTCCTCTTCGGGGAAAACCAACGCAAGCTCAAGAGGTAGCAAGAACAATTTCTGGCGCCGTTGCCGGGGAGTCTATGCAAAAAGTCAACATACCAAGTACCCATCACAATCCCTATCTCTCGCATTACATTATTTGCCATTTGCCTCTCGTTTTCCTCTCCCCCACTTCACCCTTGCCGTTTTATTTGCCTTCTCCTTCTCCTTCTCTTTTTTCCGTTTGCCTTCCCGTTGCCATGAACGAATCAAAAAAAATAAAGGGTCCTTTCCAGGGTCTTGGTACCTTGGATGACCCCTCTATCCTCTCTAAGCTCAAAAATAATGATGCTATTGAAAGACCCACCGGGGTCACCTATGAGAGTTTAAATGATCTTGATGAAGATGACTCTGGAATTTTTCGTTATTTAATTGATGAGTCTTTAAAAGATGCTTGGGATAGTTTATTGAGGATTAGGTCTAGCTACATACCACAATATCAAATTGCGGTTTACTCAAAGGGTTTCTATATTGGTTTACCTGCTTCTTTCAAACAAGTGCTAGATTCTATTTTTGAAGAGGGTTTTCTTGAAGGGGATTCTATAGATACCTATGAAAGAATGAAAACTATATTTGGTCACCCCATGAATGATAAGGTTGAATCTACCACCCTCTTATGCTTTTATCAAAATGAAATTATAAAAGAGATGAAATCTAGTTTAGATGCAAATTTCCGTAATGTGCTTAATCTTACTTCATCCATTAATGGCCATGTGCTTTAACAAAATAGGAGAATGAATGCCATAGAAAGGAAATTTGCTCTTTTCTTTCCTACTACCAAAGATGGCAATACCTAAATCTATCCTCGCTTTTATGCCTAGCTAGGGGCGTTAAACGATAGCGCTTGTTGGGAGGCAGCCCAATTTTATTTTGAGTTTTTTGTTTTTGCCTCTGTTTAGGAATAAATCCATCTACCTTCTATTTAGATGTGGTTTTATGTTTTAATTAGTGTTTGTGCCAAGCTAGACATATTGGATCTTCTTGGATGATAGTTATTTGATCTTGCTGTAATTTCCAGAAACTTTGCGCTTAGTGCCCGAATTATTAAAAATCACCAGAACGTGATACAATTCTGATTCCAATTGCTGCTGATCAATAAATAAATTGTATAGGTCTTCTAATTTTGTTAGATCTTTTGGAGTTCCAGAAGTTTGCGTTAGTTACAGATTACTACAGACTGTTCTGTTTTTGACAGATTCTGTTTTTCGCGTGTTGTTTGCTTATTTTGATGAATCTATGGCTAGTATTGGAGGGTATGATCCATAGAGAACTTGGAATACAGTAGGTTTAACACCAATATAAATAAAAAATGAGTTCATTACAGTACCTTGAAGTGGTTTTATGTTTTCTTTCTCTAACGGAGCTCACGATATTTCTATTGAGTTTTGTGTTGTGAAGTTTTCAAGTTTTGGGTGAAATATTTTGATGGATTATGGAACAAGGAGTGGCAAGAGCCTAAGCTTGGGGATGCCCATGGCACCCCCAAGATAATTCAAGGACACCAAAAAGTCAAAGCTTGGGGATGCCCCGGAAGGCATCCCCTCCTTCGTCTACTTCCATCTGTATTTTACTTGGAGCTATATTTTTATTCATCAACATGATATGTGTTTTGCTTGGAGCGTCTTGTATTATTTGTGTCTTTGTTTGTTAGTGTGCCACAATCATCCTTGCTGTACACACCTTTGAGAGAGCCATCTATGAATTAAAATTTGTTAGAATACTCTTTGTGCTTCACTTATATCTTTTGAGCTAGGCAGTTTTGCTCTATGTGCTTCACTTATATCTTTTGAGCATGATAATTTTGCTCTATGTGCTTCACTTAGATTTTTTAGAGCACGGTGGTGGACTTGTTTTAAAGAAACTATTGATCTCTCATGCTTCACTTAGATCATTTTGAGAGTCTTAATAGCATGGTAAATTGCTTAATATTAATATGGTTGGTATTCATGATTTGCGAAATTTTCTTTTGAGTGCGTTGAATACTAAGAATAGATTTAAGCATGATAATTGTTTTGAGATATGGAGGTAATAATATTAGAGTCATGCTAGTGGAAGTAGTTGTGAATTTAAAGAATACTTGCGTTGAAGTTTGTGATTCCCGTAGCATGCACGTATGGTGAACCGTTATGTAACGAAGTCGGAGCATGAGGTGTTTATTGATTGTCCTCCTTATGAGTGGCGGTCGGGGACGAGCGATGGTCTTTTCCTACCAATCTATCCCCCTAGGAGCATGCGCGTAATACTTTTCTTTGATAACTTCTAAATTTTTGCAATAAGTATATGACTTCTTTATGACTAATGTTGAGTCCATGGATTATACACACTTTTTCCCGTCCTTCCACCATTGCTAGCCTCTCTAATACCGCGCACCTTTTGCCGGTATCATACACTCACCATATATCTTCCTCAAAACAGCCACCATACCTACCTATCATGGCATTTCCATAGCCATTCCGAGATATATTGCCATGCAACTTTTCCACCATTCCGTTTATTATGACACGCTCCATCATTGTCATATTGCTAGCATGATCATGTAGTTGATATCGTATTTGTGGCAGAGCCACCATTCCTAATTATTTCATACATGTCACTCTTGATTCATTGCATATCCCAGTACCCCGCCAGAGGTATTCATATAGAGTCATATCTTGTTCTAAGTATCGAGTTGTAATTGTTGAGTTGTAAGAAAAATAAAAGTGTGATGATCATCATTTTTAGAGCATTGTCCCAAGTGAGGAAAGAATGATGGAGACTATGATTCCCCACAAGTCGGGATGAGACTCCGGACAACAATAAAAAAAAGAGAGAAAAAGAGAGAAGGGACAATGCTACTATCCTTTTACCACACTTGTGCTTTAAAGTAGCACCAAGATCTTCATGATAGAGAGTCTCCTATGTTGTCACTTTCATATACTAGTGGGAATTTTTCATTATAGAACTTGGCTTGTATATTCCAATGATGGGCTTCCTCAAAATGCCATAGGTCTTCGTGAGCAAGCGAGTTGGATGCACACCCACTTAGTTTCTTTTGTTGAGCTTTCATATACTTATAGCTCTAGTGCATCCGTTGCATGGCAACCCTACTCACTCACATTGATATCTATTAATGGGCATCTCCATAGCCCGTTGATACGCCTAGTTGATGTGAGACTATCTTCCCCTCTTTTTGTCTTCTCCACAACCACTGTTCTATTCCACATATGGTGCTATATCCATGGCTCACGCTCATGTATTGCGTGAAGGTTGAAAAAGTTTTGAAAATGTTAAAGTATGAAACAATTGCTTGGCTTGTCATCGGGGTTGTGCACGATTTAAATAATGTGTGTGGTGAAGATGGAGCATAGCCAGACTATATGAATTTGTAGGGATAACTTTCTTTGGCCATGTTATTTTGAGAAGACATAATTGCTTTATTAGTATGCTTGAAGTATTATTATTTTTATGTCAATATGAACTTTTGTCTTGAATCTTTCGAATCTGAATATTCATACCACAATTAAGAAGTTTTAGATTGAAATTATGCCAAGTAGCACTCCACATCAAAAATTCTCTTTTTATCATTTACCTACTCGAGGACGAGCAGGAATTAAGCTTGGGGATGCCTGATACGTCTCCAACGTATCTATAATTTTTGATTGCTCCATGCTATATTATCTACTGTTTTGGACTATATTGGGCTTTATTTTCCACTTTTATATTATTTTTGGGACTAACCTATTAACCGGAGGCCCAGCCCAGAATTGTTGTTTTTTGCCTATTTCAGTGTTTCGGAGAAACAGAATATCAAACGGAGTCCAAACGGAATAAAATCTTCGGGAACGTGATTCTCTCACCGAACGTGATCCAGAGGACTTGGACCCTACGCCAAGGCATCGAACAGGTGGTCACGAGGGTGGGGGGCGCGCCCCCTGCCCCGTGGCCCCCTTGAAGCTCCACCGACGTACTCCTTCCTCCTATATATACCTACGTACCCCCAAACGATCATAACAGGAGCCAAAAACCTAATTCCACCGCCGCAACCTTCTGTATCCACGAGATCCCATCTTGGGGCCTGTTCCGGAGCTCCGCCGGAGAGGGCCGTCATCACGGAGGGCTTCTACATCATCATAGCCTCTCCGATGAAGTGTGAGTAGTTTACCTCAGACCTTTAGGTCCATAGTTAGTAGCTAGATGGCTTCTTCTCTCTTTTTGGATCTCAATACAAAGTTCTCCCCCTCTCTTGTGGAGATCTTTTCGATGTAATCTTCTTTTTGCGGTATGTTTGTTGAGACCGATGAATTGGTTGTTTATGATCAAGTCTATCTTTGAATAATATTTGAATCTTCTCTGAATTCTTTTATGTATGATTGGTTATCTTTGCAAGTCTCTTCGGATTATCAATTTGGTTTGGCCTACTAGATTGGTTTTTCTTGCCATGGGAGAAGTGCTTAGCTTTGGGTTCGATCTTGCGGTGTCCTTTCCCAGTGACAGAAGGGACAACAAGGCACGTATTGCATTGTTGCCATCGAGGATAACAAGATGGGGTTTATTTCATATTGCATGAATTTATCTCTCTACATCATGTCATCTTGCTTAAAGCGTTACTCTGTTTTTTAACTTAATACTCTAGATGCATGTTGGATAGCGGTCAATGAGTGGAGTAATAGTAGTAGATGCAGGCAGGAGTCGGTCTACTTGTCACGGACGTGATGCCTATATACATGATCATACCTTAGATATTCTCATAACTATGCTCAATTCTGTCAATTGCTCAACAGTAATTTGTTCACCCACCATAGAATACTTATGCTCTTGAGAGAAGCCACTAGTGAAACGTATGGCCCCCGGGTCTATTCTCATCATATCAATCTCCATCACTTTAATCTTGCTTTACTTTTTACTTTACCTTTTACTTTTCACTTTGCATCTCTATACCAAAAATACCAAAAACATTATCTATCAGTTCTCACTTTCGTAAGTGACTGTGAAGGGATTGACAACCCCTAATCGTGTTGGTTGCGAGTTGCTATCGTTTTGTGCAGGTATGAGGGACTTGAGCGTGGCCTCCTACTGGATTGATACCTTGGTTCTCAAAAACTGAGGGAAATACTTACGCTACTCTGCTGCATCATCCTCTCCTCTTTGGGGAAAACCAACGCAAGCTCAAGAGGTAGCAACCACAACAAGATCAGATTCGTCGAGCTGAATATCTCGACTGGTGATTGGAGTTTCATTCTTCTCCGACAGCTCGGTCAAGCTGAGGTGTGGCACAGAGGCTACGCTAGTGCCGATCTGATCATCGACGGTTGATGCCATCGAGCCGCTTTGACTTCTTAGAGGGACCTATATGGGCCACCAATGTCGGAGCTAAATCCAACAAATCTCAGGTAGGGGGTCTCGATCTGGTAGCGTTGGCCAAATGGTAAAAAAGACATTGGGACACACGTGTTACCCAAGTTCAGGCATTCTTGAAGAGGTAAAACCCTACATCCTGCTTTGCCTTGTATTGATTATGGACGGGGTACAAAGTACATGTGATCTAACACGAGATCGTATGTGAATGAATATGTCTTTTGCGGCCCTAACACCTTGGTTTATATAGATACCCGGGGTGCATAGGGTAAGGTTACACATAAGTCGGTTGCAACTAGAGGTAAACGTGTTGGAGACTACCTCTATGCCTTGGAGTACGTGCCAATTCTTTGCGTAATTCATTCCCGATATTCCTAGGCCAGACGAACGAGGCCCGCCGGTGGACGGATCTAGGGGGGTCCCCGGCCCAGCTCAATGGACTGGTAACCGACACGCCGAGCACCCCCTACTCCAGGACTCCATCACCTCGCGAGGCAAAACTTTTCACAACATGGAACAAACAAAGTGTCGTGATTTTTCTTGCCATGATAAGGAAGGATATGAAATTATATGTCCACGCCGCCAAGCTAAACTAGGGACATAGAAGATGGTCAAATCTAGCCAAGAAAGGTGTGATGTCTTTGACCCCACGAGGATAAGATCCCACACGAAAGGTCAATGCAGATGATTTAGTCACCTTGGTGGCGGAATAATAAGACCACCAATATGATATGACAGACAAAAAAAAGTTCTCGGAGAGATCATTATTAATTTCATCCCCATATTTATTTGTCCCATAAGGCTGCATACAGAGATAGACCGCCAAGATAGCATACAGTGATACATTACACATCATTCAACTCGACCTGATTGGAAGGTACACATGTCGCAAATAGAAGACCCTACACTAGGAAGTGAGCAGAAATGATACTCCGTTTTCACATCAACTGAGGCAAATGCCTTTAAGAAAGTACAAGAACTCGAGAGGTATGATCCGACTCCCTCAGAACACCGTCAGGACAATAAGTCAGTACGGAAAGAAGATTCCGGGATGAATTACCGAATCAGAGTAGTGTATGAGTAATGATATGCATCATACTAAGGATGCCAGACGATGGTACGCAATGCTGCGGTGAAGTCTAGTACAGTTTTTGGGAACATAGTTACTGTGTTGTTCAAAGACAATAAAACATGAGCAAGGCAATAAAGTTTTATAAGGTTCAGTGGAACACATTTGGAATTAGCCCATGACCTAACATATGAGGAACTGCTTGTCAGAATTTAGGAAATAAAGTTTTATAAGGTTTAGTGAAAACACCATACAAAGGAAGAGGTTTACTAGAAGCAACAGCGGAGACATGCGCCCGACTCCTCGGGCGGTGGTCTGGATCGTGATGCTGGGTTCCTTCATTCACTGTACTCCCTCGGTTTATTTTTGTAAGACCTTTTAGACATTTAAGACATCACCTAAAGCAGTTCAATTTCAGCTGTCATAAACGACCTACAAAAGTGAACAGGGTGAGTAGCAAATATTGTATTGTCTAGTATTGTAGCTAGTGTTTGGCCTGGGGATTATCCGAGTCTTGCCCGATCCCGGCGCCACCACTGACTGAAAGTATTAAGTTTTGTCCTAAGTTTTGGCTGACATATGTTCTCTTCCATGACTGGTGATTCGTGAGTTGGCACATAGAGATGATGCTAAAGTTATTTTTTCGCCGAGTGTTTCAGATCACCATTAGCCATGTGCTAATTCCCAACAGAGGCTGCCTAGAGCCAGCTCAACCCACGCCCCCATCCAAAACAGCGAAGCATCGATCGCAAAGTGCATGTGAAACAGGAGTAATATACACATGCGGGCAGCCAATTAGCTCTCGGATCAAATGTCAAAAATGAGAAAAGCTCTCGCATCATTGTCTTACCTGCCTTCTGCATCTAACCCTGACCCTGTCATGACCCCGACCTTCCCCGATCCAGACACTCTGGTTCCCGGCCTTTTCATGTGCATGGAAGTTGCGATCGTGAACTCAACGTGTCACTAGTGCCGCTTCACATGCGGCTGCGCACAAGGATACAAAGCCCGGCTTAGTATAATGCCCCCACAAAAACAAAAAAAGTTCTGTATATTGTACTATCTATATCTACGAAGATTCCCTTCTCATCCGTCCATGTTCAGGGGTGCCTGATTGCTCGTCGCCATTCGACGGTCCTTTTTGCCCACTAGCTAGTGACACCATACACTCTTGACCGGGTACCGATTGTTCCATTTGGCGCGCATGTGGTATGTTGGCACGCTGCGATCTCAAATTGAGATGCAGATGCAGCGAGCAGCAGGCGGCATAACATGAGAAACTAGGCCAAGGCGTACGACCCGCTCAATATTCTTTCGTTCTCGTGCCTTGGATACGTTAGATACTCTATATATAATGATAACTTAAAGTCATCTAATTTTTATGTGGCTGAGGCCAGGCCAGCTTGTTGTGGGGTCACATGTAAGTCACCTCAAAATCAGGTAACTTTCGGTATTCGCCCAGTTTTTCGTTAATTAACTGGATCATTATTTTCTTCTTAATTAATTGTTGAGGCAAATATTTTGCCTCCGTTTAAAAAAAAAAGGGTGACTTAAGACAGTGAATCCTAGTCCATATCGACAGTAGCCAAATTTAATCCTTCCAAATTTTTATCGATCCTTCAAATGTTTAATCTTTATTCAGATGAACGCCAACTTTTCCAGACCGGTGGTTCTTTGCACTGCTTTTGTTTAATCTTCCTGCTAATACATGACGAGGTCATTGGCAAACAAGAACTTCACAACAATTACTTCCTCTGTAAACAAATGTAAAACATTTTAAATCACTATTTTAGTGATTAAGACGTCTTATACTATTTAGTAGGACAATTTTGACCGAAACCATACACCGGCGGTGGAACCACCCTGCAGTATTTGCTCGATAGACGATAGATGGTCCATGGATCATGGCTTGTTTGGGTGCATGTTGATATGTAACTGGACAATGGAGGAATCAATAAAATAGAATACATTGCATACATGATAAGTAGTACTCCCTCTGTCGAAAAAGCAAAAATTGCTTTTGGAGCTCAGCCTCCATGGCCGCCTCCAAATTCAAAGTTCAAATTTCATCAAAATTCATATTTTTACGTTTCAAAAATCCTGAAAAAAAGTACAGATATGCATGAAGGCATAACACACATGTGTGTAAAATTTCAGGGCAAAATATGTTGAAATGAGGGTTGTGGAAAAAAAATGAGACTTTTTATATACTATTCACCCTCCCAGTCTATGAATTTGTCTTTTTTGTACATATTGCATTTGACGGTATTTCATCCTAAAACTTACACACATACACATAACATCCTTGTTTACTTGCACAATTGTTTTTTTGAAACCGGAAAGTTTGGATTTTGATTTTTTCAAAAATTTCGAGCTTCAATGAGCTCGGTCACCAAAACGACGTTCTCTCTAAAAAGTCTTGTATTACTTTACAGAGGGGTACCAACATGAATTACACAAGTCAAATGAAACAGAGCTCAAAGTTGGTGCTTCAGTTCAGAAAACCCAAGTGTACAGTAAAGTTACTTAGTCTGGCAAACATTTCTAACCCAACTTTTGCCTATTTTCTCATTTGGTTACCCAACTTATCATTGCTTTCTTACCGCCTTTTTCTAAGAAAAATATCAAATGATCTCAGCACTTCTTTTTTGAAACCTAAATGATCTCAGCACTTCGTAGCTTAGGAACCGCAAAACTGAGCCTCACTTTGGATATCGGTGTATGTATTATACAATTATTGTGTCACATCCTAACTAGTTCATGCATTAGAGTGTGCATCATGTTTTTCTTTTGATAAGAAAATTGAAATGGGGAAGGCAGAACCCCCAGCTCCCCTCCTGAATCTACTAGGGTTTACTAAAATCTTTTTCAATGAACCTGAAATGCCCTTCTAAAATGTTCATCATCTTTGCTTTGGTCTTAAACCTCTGGCAAAAATAGTGCACATTTTTCTAGGTCAACAGAAGGTCATTGAACTAATGAATAAGTATTTGAATTTGGGCATTTAAAATTTATAAAACATTTCAAATGCCCAAATATCTCCAAACTAAAATGTTCCTTGCTGGAAATATTCCAACTAAGGACCAGGTGCAGTTTGGTGATTTTTGGAGTTGTGCTAGTATTTTAAATAAGTCTACAAAGTTACAAAAGAAATAGAAAAGGAAACAAAAAGCAGAAAAGGACTTACCTGGCCAAACCCCCCAGCCGGCCCACCTGGCGGCCCAGCACTGTGCTGGCCCGAGCCAGCCAGCTGCTTCGTCCCCGCCAGGCAGGCAGGGTGGTGACGCCGACGAGCGCGAGCTCGCCACGACGCCACCTGCTCGCCGCTTCGCCGCCCCGCTGCCCTGGACGGCCTCCACGTCGTGCCCCCGACCCCGTGGACACGTCCACTTCCCCCCTGTCTCTCTCCCTCGCTCCCCTTCGCCATGGCCGACGCCACCGTCGCCGCTCCGCCGCCGTTGCCATAGCTACCGTCATCCCCGCGCCACCCGACCGTGTCCCCGAGCTCCGCCACCCTCCTCTTCTTCGAGCAAGACGAGCCCCGAGCGCTCGCCCGCTCTGGGGTCGCCCCTGACCCCGTCTTCCCCAACTCCGGCCACCGAGATCGCCATCGTCGCCCCGCTCAGCTCCGACCCTCCCCGAGCCCGCCTCGACGCTCGCTGCAATCACCGTGAGCATGGCCACCTTCCCTTCCTCCCCGTTCTCTCTCTCGAGCCCCGTAGCGATCACTTGTAGCTCACCCGCACGCGCCGCCGCGGAGCTCGTCGCCGACGAGGCTCCGGCCACCCAATGGCCGCACCACCCTGTCCACTAGCCTCACCGCACACCCAGGGGCCCGACGCATCACTCCACGCGCCTCGCCGTGCCCCGCAGCCCCGGTTTCACCTTCGCCCGAGCCCCGGCGCCGCCAAACTCGTCGCCGGCGTCATTTCCGGCGACCCCGAGGCCAACTACCACCACCACTCGATGCGGCTCACCTCCCGCATCACGTAGACGTGCTCCGCCGTCGATTTGGTCGCCGGAGCGCGAATCTGCACTTCCTCCGCCGCGTCTGGACGTCGCCGGCGGCTCAACGCCGGCGGAGTTGACCCGCTGACCCCTTTGTTGACCACGGGTGGGCCCAGTTTGACCCCCCTGGGTCTATGACATGTGGGCCCCGCCCGCTAACTAATCCAGGATTAGAAATAATCTAATCTGTTTAAGTTAATGACCCTGACACGCGGGACCCACGCGTCAGGTTTGACCTGGACCGGGTCTGTTGACCTGCTGAGGTCAGCATGACCTCATGCTGACGCCACAATTAATTTTCTGGATTTATTTTTGCACAGGAAATTCCAGAAATTAGTTTAAACTTCAAAAATTCATAGAAAATTATCTATAACCCCAAATGCAAAGTGTTATATATGAAAAATGATCAGAAAAATCCAATCTATCCATTGGTACTGGTTTCATGCATGTCAGAACAAGTAAAACCCACTGTTTAGGCATTACAAGTTGATACACTAATATGATCTTCATAAATGAGCTACCATTTGAATCTTTGGTTCAAATGGGTTCATTCCCTTCTGGTTTAACTTGCACTAGGTCAGTGCACATTCATATTGCCATGTCATAGCATGCATCATATTGTTGCATATCGTCATGTGTTGTTTATGTTTCGATGTGTTCTCCGTGGTAGGTTCTGCCTCCGAGGATATTCACGAGTATCCAACTGAAGGGCAGTACTCTACTACCACTCCATCAGGCAAGCAACTCGTTGATCATTCCGATACAAACCCATGTTCTCGCTTCTGCCCTTGTTTACTGCATTAAGACAACGCGCTTCAAACTGCTGTGTGTCGCGGTAGTTGAACCCACTTCCTTTGCATGACCTGTCTCTGCCACAGTAACTAGATGAAACCCACTAGCATGTGTAGGAGTTGATTGAGCCAATACATGTGTGTGTGTTCCTACCATGCTGTGCTTGCTATGCTTAGAGTTGTGTCAGGTCTGGCTCATCGGGATGATGATCCGGAGTGAAAGGTTGTATCGTTGTCAATAGTGTGGAAGTGTTGAACACGATTTGGTAAAGGAATCGATGGAAGGCCATGTAGGAGTACATGGTGGGTTGTTTCATTGAGGCCGTCCTTAAGAACTGAGATCTGTGTGTGTGATTTAAGACTCAGCTACTACCACGCATTGGGCCCGAAACCAATGGACCCTCTCGGCTTCTTGATCACGCTTGTCCTCTGTCCAGGAGTTGCAAAGTAGTTTCTGGTGTTTGTAGCATGCTGGGGGCCGCACGCGGCGCTGACCATCGGGGTGGGCTGTGTTGCGGTAGGCACGTGGCACGGTGTACCGACTCGCCCGTTTGGTGTCTCGGGAACCCTGTTCACATCGTTCGGGGCCGTTAGTGGAAACCTCGGCCGGACTCCCTGCGGATGGAACCCGAATAGGCGATAAACCTGGACTAGAGACTTGAGTGTTTAGGTAGGCCGTGGCCGGCACCCTCGCTGGGCTTCCGCTTGAAGGTTGCCGAGTACATGTCGTGTAAACGGCGATAAGTGGTGAGAGCGTGTGTGAAGAAGTACACCCCTGCAGGGTATAAATCTATTCGAATAGCCGCGTCCGCGGTAAAGGACTACTTGGTCACCTATACAGTTCATAGACAAGTTAAATGGATACTACTAAAACTCTCAAGATAAGTGTGAGTACCGCGGATGGCCCTCTCGCAGGATGGCGAGAGAGGATCCACGGTGGAGTATTGTGATGGTGTTAGTGGACTCGTGTGCGACAAATGATTTACAAGTGGTGTCTATCGTAGGATAGTTTAGCCAAGAGTCAAAGCTGGCTTGCTGCAATAACCCCACTACCTTCTTGAGAATGTGCATGTATAATAGGTTCCTGTTGTAAGACTTGCTGAGTACCTCCGTACTCATGTTGCTTTAATCATGTTTTTCAGACGACTGCACCAACCCCTCTGATGGGTTCTATGTAGACCTCGACGTTGACGAGTGACTTATCACCAGGTGGTGATCCAAGACTTGTGAAGGGTCGATGTAGATAGACAGGCTTCATCAAGCCTTCTTTCTTTCTAGTGTCTATACTCAGACTAGTTTGCTTCCGCATGTGCTTGTATGCTTGTATGACTTGAGTGTTGGGTCATGTGACCCCTATCTGTATGGATGATATGTATGGCTCCTCGGAGCCTTCTAAATAAAGTACTTGAGTCGTAGAGTACTGTTGTGATGCCATGTTGTATTTACTCATATCGGGCATATTGTGTGTATGATTGAAATGCTTGGTATGAGTGGGATCCGACTATCTAGTTGTTTATCCTTGGCAGCCTTTCATATGGGGAAATGTAAGTTTTGTGCTTCTGAGCGATAGTAGTCCGCTACAGCCCGGTTCACCGGAGTCCTGCTAGCCCAGCACTACTGCTTGGACACTTGACTGGCCGGCATGTGTTTCACGTCGTTCCCATGTCTGTCCCTTCGGGGAAATGTCACGCGCTGTTATTCGGAGTCCTGCCTAGCCTGCTACAGCCCGGGTTACCGGAGTCCTGTTAGCCCAGTGCTACAGCCCGAATAGATACGTTGATGACCGACATGTTCGATGTGATTCATGTATGCCTGTCCTCATAGGCTAGCGCCGCTTTGGGTTCACAACTAGCCATGTCGGCCCGGGTTCTCTGTCATATGGATGCTAGCGACACTATCATATACGTGAGCCAAAAGGCGCAAACGGTCCCGGGCCAGGTAAGGTGGCACCCGTGGGAGTACCGTGCGTGAGGCCGCAAAGTGATATGATGTGTTACACGCTGGATCGATGTGGCTTAGGATCGGGGTCCTGACAGCGTTGGCATCAGAGCCGGACTGCCTGTAGGTTCGCTAAGCCAAACTGGTCGATGTCGAGTCTAGAAATGCTTTAGTTATATGTAGGGGAATTGATTGTGGGAGGGAACGTAAGGCTCTTTTACTCCTTTACCTTATGCCCTCTATTCTGAGTCATTCTCTTCTCATTCTACGTGGGTTAAGGACTAGGCTCTCTTCTCT
This sequence comes from Aegilops umbellulata, assembly GCA_032464435.1. NCBI lineage: Eukaryota > Viridiplantae > Streptophyta > Magnoliopsida > Poales > Poaceae > Aegilops > Aegilops umbellulata. The sequence goes on along the minus strand of CP136054.1, from coordinate 405,688,971 downwards.
CTATCAGGTTCACGTGCTACTAAATCCGTAGTAACTTATAGGATTGTTGGTTCAACCCAGTTCAGTTCTACTAAAGTTTAGTATGTTGCCAATTGAACCAGAACCTTGATATGATGTTGTTGAGTGGTTTCGCAAACTGTTGTGGATGTCTCAATTCTTTTCTGAGCATTTACAGCCGTTATGCTGTCCAATTTCATCCAGGAATTCTAATGCCTTTGCACTATTTTGTGCTTTCAGATGGCTACCCGTCCCCAAAACCAAGTGGTTCGTCTGACCCGTTGCATCGGTGTATGTGGTCATACCGCCATGTTGGTTCGAGTGATGGTTGAGGCAGGTTACCGATGGTACCCTGAATACACCGTCGAAGAGCAGTTTAGAGATTTCAACCAGAGCCAATATCTGTGCACGGTCAGGATATATCCATCTTATCCCGGAGCCACGGAACCACTCCACCGTTCTTATGGACTCGGGATCACTATTGGGATGTCCGTTCAAGATGCAGCCTACTCGATGATGACCATTATGCGAGCTAGAACTGCTTTGTTGAGCAACACTGAATTTCGCTACATGCCAGCATCCCTCCCTGGGGCGCATGGTTACCTTCAGGGCATGTACAGTGATGCATCCCATGAGGACTCACTCCTTTGCACCACTACCGAGATGTTGGAAGATAAGGACCGTGAAAACCGGGCCTTGCGTATGGAGCTCTTTAATGCTCGTGCTGATCATTGGGCCACCTTGACGAGGTTTGCACCTGCTGTGCAAGCCGGATACATGGACACGAGAGACTTGTACCCTGTGCGGGCTAGTCTGCCAGACTTCATGGAATGGCGTGAGGTGGGAGGCATCACCCCTCCTCGTGGGCCTCTTCTGCCGCCATTTGTTGGACCAAGGCCGCACCCAAGTCCCTATGGTCCACAAGCACCGCAGGACCGTCTGTTCCCAGATGACCATGTTCCGCTTCCAGGTCTGGGTGGTGACTTCTATGAGGACTTCTACGGAGCCGTCTGAGCTAGTAGTAGTCTCGCTAGTATTGTAATAGTTGTATGTCCACCATCCTGCGTGATTGTGGAATATAACTTAGTGTGTATCAATTCCGGAGGTGTAGAAAAATAATGTATAGGAGCTTGGAATGCCTCCGATGAGATGTAACGTCTTTCTCTTAGTTGTACTTCAGCTTGAGTTAGTACTAAACTATGTATGACGTGTATGACCGTTGGTATATATATGGCAGTTTCTATATTACCATGTCATACGGATGATCATCTCTGCATTCCTTGTTACCCATTACATTCCGCACTTCCTTGGCCAGATTTTGCCATCCTGGTTTAAATCGTTGTTTTGTTTTCCCAGGATGGTCAACACCCGCAGCAACCCTGCTGCTTCGGAGCAGGGAGAAGCTAGTGCACCTAGAGAGGAAAGTCTGCCTCAACCACCTTCTCTGGCCGAAGTGATGCTGGAGGCAGAGCGCAACAGGCGCGACACCAACCGCTTGTTAGAGCGGATTGAGCAGAACACTGCACGCCAGCAGAGGATCAATTCGGTGTCCATCAATGACTTTGTCAAGCTGTACCCGCCAAAGTTCAATCATTCCATCGAACCTCTCGATGCGGATGACTGGCTCCGCAGCATCGCCCACAAGCTACGTTCTGCCAACGTGGCTGAAGATGATAAAGTCACCTTTGCTGCCTATCACCTCGAAGGCCCTGCCAGCCTTTGGTGGGAGAATTATGAAGCTATGCGTCCGGTCGGCCAACTCACTACTTGGGCTGATTTCAGTGCCGCTTTTCGTGAGCATCATATTCCGGAAGGTCTCATGGATCGCAAGAGGGAGGAGTTCTGTAACTTCACCCAGGGGAAGCTGACTGTGGATGCATACAGTCGCGAGTTTGGAAAGCTTGCACGCTATGCTCCCGAAGAGGTATCCACCGACGCCAAGAAGCAGGCAAGGTTCCGCAAGGGACTTAGCCCTGAGCTCCGACGTGACCTTCGTCTGCATGAATGCATTTCTTTTCCGAAGCTAGTCAATAAGGCCATCAGTGCCGAGACGGGGCAGAGCGATTTTGAAGCTTCACGCAAGCACTCCCGTGACTATGGATCTTCATCCGGCTCTGGATCTCAGAAGCGCCGGGTCTGGATTCCAAATTCTGCTATGCCACTCAGGTATACTCCGAGGCCATCCTTTGAGGCGCCTCGTCCCAACCAACAGTATGTGCCGCCCAAGACTTTTGGTGGCCCCACTGCCAATGCTGCTCCACGCCCCAATTCGATAACTTGCTTCAAGTGTGGTGAGCCGGGCCACTACATCCGTGAGTGTCCCCAGAACAACCCCAGTCAGTTCGGAAAGTCTGTTGGACGTGGTAAGTCAACAGCAAAGGTGCTTGTCGCCAAGCCAGCCACCACTGCTCGTGGCCATGTCAACTACGTTTCAGCTGAAGAAACTCAAGAGGACCCCAACGTCGTTCTCGGTACGCTCCTTGTTAATTGCCATCCGGCAACTGTTCTCTTTGATACCGGAGCATCTCATTCATTTATTTCTGATAGCTATGCTCGTTTGCACAACACCACTTTTTGTGACATGCCTACCTCCATGGTAATTCAAACCCCTGGTTCTAAGTGGCAAACCTCTAGGATCAGCCATGGAAATGAAATTCTTGTTGACAGATTGGTCTTCCTTGCGTCACTAATAGCTCTCAAGTCCTCAGACATAAACATCATCTTGGGTATGGACTGGATGTCAGCTCATTACGCCAAGATTGACTGCTCAACTAGAACTGTTCAACTTACCCATCCATCGGGCAAGACAGTCAACGTTTTGACCCGAGTATCGGAGCGTCAGCTCTACTCTCTAAATGCCAATCCCCTTCCAGACCTCGAAGATATTCCGGTAGTCCGTGACTTCCCGGATGTCTTTCCAGAGGAATTGCCAGGTGTTCCACCTGACAGAGATATCGAGTTCGTGATAGACCTTGTTCCAGGAACCGTCCCAATCTCTAGAAGACCTTATAAGATGGCACCCCTAGAACTAGCTGAGCTTAAGAAACAACTCGATGAGTCCTTGCAAAAGGGTTTCATCCGTCCTAGTTCATCCCCATGGGCTTGCCCCGTCCTCTTCGTCAAGAAGAAGGATGGAACGGATCGGATGGTTGTGGATTATCGACCTGTCAATTTGGTCACTATCAAGAACAAGTATCCGCTCCCCAGGATCAACGACCTGTATGATCAGCTCGCAGGATCCTCAGTCTTCTCCAAGATGGATTTGAGGTTGGGCTACCATCAAATCAAAATCAAGAATGGGGACATTCCCAAAACGGCTTTCGTCACTCGTTACGGCCAATACGAGTACACCGTCATGTCCTTCGGTTTAACCAATGCTCCAGCCACCTTCTCTCGGTTAATGAACTCGATCTTCATGGAGTACTTGGATAAATTCGTCGTGGTATACCTCGATGATATACTCATCTACTCCAAGAATGAGGAAGAACATGCCGAACATCTAAGGTTAGTATTGATGAAACTTCGAGAGCATCGCCTTTATGCCAAATTCTCCAAGTGCGAATTCTGGTTGCCAGAAGTGACCTATCTGGGCCATGTAATCTCTGGTAAGGGCATTGCTGTCAATCCCGAGCGAGTTCAAGCTGTCCTTGACTGGACTCCACCTGAAACGGTCAAACAAGTTCGGAGTTTTCTTGGTTTAGCGAGCTATTGCCGCCGCTTCGTCGAGAATTTCTCCAAAGTTGCTAAGCCTCTAACTGAACTCCTCAAGAAAGATAAAAAGTTCGAGTGGACCCCACAGTGCGAGTTCAGCTTTCAGGAACTGAAAAGACGCCTGACGTCTGCTCCCGTACTGGTACCACCAGACTTCTCTAAGGACTTTGTTATCTATTGCGACGCCTCGCGACAAGGACTAGGTTGCATACTCATGCAAGATCGTCATGTGATTGCCTACGCATCTCGACAGTTGCGTCCACATGAGGATAACTATCCCACACATGATCTAGAGCTTGCAGCAGTAGTCCATGCACTCAAAACCTGGCGACACTACCTTCTGGGTAATCGCTGCGAAATCTACACTGATCACCAAAGTTTGAAATATATCTTCACCCAACCGGATTTGAATCTCAGGCAAAGACGTTGGGTCGAGTTGATCTCGGATTACGACTTAGGAATAACTTACACCCCAGGCAAAGCCAATGTCATGGCTGATGCACTAAGTCGTAAATCTTATTGTAACAACCTGATGTTACAACAAGGTCAACCACTTCTCCACGAGGAATTTCATAAGCTTAACCTTCACATTGTTCCTCGAGGATTCCTTTCCACCCTGGTGGCGAAACCTAACCTTACGGATCAGATCACCAAGGCACAAAAGGTGGATCCGGGAATTTCCCGTATCAAGAGAAACATCAAGAAGGGAGTTGCAGATTGTTTCTCCATTGATGATCAAGGTGTTGTGTTCTTTGGAAACCGTCTAGTGGTTCCCAAGATACGCAACTTGAGGCGATTGATCCTTAAGGAAGCTCATGAATCCCCTCTCACCATTCATCCCGGTAGTACTAAAATGTATCAAGACCTACGCCAGAGGTTTTGGTGGACTAGGATGAAGAGAGAAATCGCTCAATACAATGCAAATTGCGACGTCTGTCGTCGTGTCAAAGCAGAGCATCAACGGCCCGCTGGCACCCTTCAACCATTGGAGATTCCTGAATGGAAATGGGATAAAATCGGTATGGATTTCATTACCGGGTTTCCCAGAACCAAAAGAGGGAATAATGCTATCTTCGTTGTTGTCGATCGTCTTTCCAAAGTAGCCCACTTCTTACCTGTTCGCGAGAGTATAACCGCTAGCCAGCTAGCGGATTTGTACATCTCTCGAATAGTATCTCTCCATGGTGTTCCATTGGAAATTAATTCAGACCGTGGAAGCCTTTTCACCTCTCGATTTTGGGAAAGTTTCCAAAATGCTATGGGGACTCGTCTCTCCTTTAGCACCGCCTTCCATCCTCAGTCAAGTGGTCAAGTAGAACGAGTCAATCAAATTCTGGAGGATATGCTCCGAGCTTCTGTCATCTCTTTCGGTATGAATTGGGAGAAGTGCCTTCCATTCGCCGAGTTCACTTATAACAACAGTTATCAAGCTAGCTTGGGTAAAGCTCCTTTCGAAGTTCTTTATGGACGAAAATGTCGGACGCCTCTTAACTGGTCAGAAACCGGCGAGAGACAACTCTTTGGCCCGGACATGATCCAGGATGCAGAAGAGCAGGTTCGCATTATTCGTGAGAAGTTGAAAACCGCCCAGTCTCGACAAAAGAGTCAGTATGACCGCAAGCATAAGCCCATGGCTTATGAAGTCGGCGAGATGGCTTATCTTCGGGTTACACCTTTAAAGGGAACCCATCGATTCGGTATCAAAGGCAAATTGGCTCCTCGTTACATTGGACCCTTTCGCATTCTTGCCAAACGAGGGGAAGTTGCCTACCAATTGGAACTACCTCCGCATCTCTCCAGAGTCCATGATGTCTTCCACGTCTCTCAACTCAGGCGTTGCTTCTCGGATCCTATCCGTGGAGTGGACCACGAAACGCTTGATCTCCAAGATAACCTCACCTATCGAGAATACCCCGTTCATATCCTTGATCAAGCCGAGCGTACCACTCGACGCCACAATATCAAGTTTCTCAAGGTTCAATGGTCACATCATTCCGAGCAAGAAGCTACATGGGAAAGGGAGGATCGTCTTCGACTTGAGTATCCCACCTTCTTTCCGACAGATCCTAAATCTCGGGACGAGATTCTTTTGAGTGGGGGTGAGTTGTCACATCCTAACTAGTTCATGCATTAGAGTGTGCATCATGTTTTTCTTTTGATAAGAAAATTGAAATGGGGAAGGCAGAACCCCCAGCTCCCCTCCTGAATCTACTAGGGTTTACTAAAATCTTTTTCAATGAACCTGAAATGCCCTTCTAAAATGTTCATCATCTTTGCTTTGGTCTTAAACCTCTGGCAAAAATAGTGCACATTTTTCTAGGTCAACAGAAGGTCATTGAACTAATGAATAAGTATTTGAATTTGGGCATTTAAAATTTATAAAACATTTCAAATGCCCAAATATCTCCAAACTAAAATGTTCCTTGCTGGAAATATTCCAACTAAGGACCAGGTGCAGTTTGGTGATTTTTGGAGTTGTGCTAGTATTTTAAATAAGTCTACAAAGTTACAAAAGAAATAGAAAAGGAAACAAAAAGCAGAAAAGGACTTACCTGGCCAAACCCCCCAGCCGGCCCACCTGGCGGCCCAGCACTGTGCTGGCCCGAGCCAGCCAGCTGCTTCGTCCCCGCCAGGCAGGCAGGGTGGTGACGCCGACGAGCGCGAGCTCGCCACGACGCCACCTGCTCGCCGCTTCGCCGCCCCGCTGCCCTGGACGGCCTCCACGTCGTGCCCCCGACCCCGTGGACACGTCCACTTCCCCCCTGTCTCTCTCCCTCGCTCCCCTTCGCCATGGCCGACGCCACCGTCGCCGCTCCGCCGCCGTTGCCATAGCTACCGTCATCCCCGCGCCACCCGACCGTGTCCCCGAGCTCCGCCACCCTCCTCTTCTTCGAGCAAGACGAGCCCCGAGCGCTCGCCCGCTCTGGGGTCGCCCCTGACCCCGTCTTCCCCAACTCCGGCCGCCGAGATCGCCATCGTCGCCCCGCTCAGCTCCGACCCTCCCCGAGCCCGCCTCGACGCTCGCTGCAATCACCGTGAGCATGGCCACCTTCCCTTCCTCCCCGTTCTCTCTCTCGAGCCCCGTAGCGATCACTTGTAGCTCACCCGCACGCGCCGCCGCGGAGCTCGTCGCCGACGAGGCTCCGGCCACCCAATGGCCGCACCACCCTGTCCACTAGCCTCACCGCACACCCAGGGGCCCGACGCATCACTCCACGCGCCTCGCCGTGCCCCGCAGCCCCGGTTTCACCTTCGCCCGAGCCCCGGCGCCGCCAAACTCGTCGCCGGCGTCATTTCCGGCGACCCCGAGGCCAACTACCACCACCACTCGATGCGGCTCACCTCCCGCATCACGTAGACGTGCTCCGCCGTCGATTTGGTCGCCGGAGCGCGAATCTGCACTTCCTCCGCCGCGTCTGGACGTCGCCGGCGGCTCAACGCCGGCGGAGTTGACCCGCTGACCCCTTTGTTGACCACGGGTGGGCCCAGTTTGACCCCCCTGGGTCTATGACATGTGGGCCCCGCCCGCTAACTAATCCAGGATTAGAAATAATCTAATCTGTTTAAGTTAATGACCCTGACACGCGGGACCCACGCGTCAGGTTTGACCTGGACCGGGTCTGTTGACCTGCTGAGGTCAGCATGACCTCATGCTGACGCCACAATTAATTTTCTGGATTTATTTTTGCACAGGAAATTCCAGAAATTAGTTTAAACTTCAAAAATTCATAGAAAATTATCTATAACCCCAAATGCAAAGTGTTATATATGAAAAATGATCAGAAAAATCCAATCTATCCATTGGTACTGGTTTCATGCATGTCAGAACAAGTAAAACCCACTGTTTAGGCATTACAAGTTGATACACTAATATGATCTTCATAAATGAGCTACCATTTGAATCTTTGGTTCAAATGGGTTCATTCCCTTCTGGTTTAACTTGCACTAGGTCAGTGCACATTCATATTGCCATGTCATAGCATGCATCATATTGTTGCATATCGTCATGTGTTGTTTATGTTTCGATGTGTTCTCCGTGGTAGGTTCTGCCTCCGAGGATATTCACGAGTATCCAACTGAAGGGCAGTACTCTACTACCACTCCATCAGGCAAGCAACTCGTTGATCATTCCGATACAAACCCATGTTCTCGCTTCTGCCCTTGTTTACTGCATTAAGACAACGCGCTTCAAACTGCTGTGTGTCGCGGTAGTTGAACCCACTTCCTTTGCATGACCTGTCTCTGCCACAGTAACTAGATGAAACCCACTAGCATGTGTAGGAGTTGATTGAGCCAATACATGTGTGTGTGTTCCTACCATGCTGTGCTTGCTATGCTTAGAGTTGTGTCAGGTCTGGCTCATCGGGATGATGATCCGGAGTGAAAGGTTGTATCGTTGTCAATAGTGTGGAAGTGTTGAACACGATTTGGTAAAGGAATCGATGGAAGGTCATGTAGGAGTACATGGTGGGTTGTTTCATTGAGGCCGTCCTTAAGAACTGAGATCTGTGTGTGTGATTTAAGACTCAGCTACTACCACGCATTGGGCCCGAAACCAATGGACCCTCTCGGCTTCTTGATCACGCTTGTCCTCTGTCCAGGAGTTGCAAAGTAGTTTCTGGTGTTTGTAGCATGCTGGGGGCCGCACGCGGCGCTGACCATCGGGGTGGGCTGTGTTGCGGTAGGCACGTGGCACGGTGTACCGACTCGCCCGTTTGGTGTCTCGGGAACCCTGTTCACATCGTTCGGGGCCGTTAGTGGAAACCTCGGCCGGACTCCCTGCGGATGGAACCCGAATAGGCGATAAACCTGGACTAGAGACTTGAGTGTTTAGGTAGGCCGTGGCCGGCACCCTCGCTGGGCTTCCGCTTGAAGGTTGCCGAGTACATGTCGTGTAAACGGCGATAAGTGGTGAGAGCGTGTGTGAAGAAGTACACCCCTGCAGGGTATAAATCTATTCGAATAGCCGCGTCCGCGGTAAAGGACTACTTGGTCACCTATACAGTTCATAGACAAGTTAAATGGATACTACTAAAACTCTCAAGATAAGTGTGAGTACCGCGGATGGCCCTCTCGCAGGATGGCGAGAGAGGATCCACGGTGGAGTATTGTGATGGTGTTAGTGGACTCGTGTGCGACAAATGATTTACAAGTGGTGTCTATCGTAGGATAGTTTAGCCAAGAGTCAAAGCTGGCTTGCTGCAATAACCCCACTACCTTCTTGAGAATGTGCATGTATAATAGGTTCCTGTTGTAAGACTTGCTGAGTACCTCCGTACTCATGTTGCTTTAATCATGTTTTTCAGACGACTGCACCAACCCCTCTGATGGGTTCTATGTAGACCTCGACGTTGACGAGTGACTTATCACCAGGTGGTGATCCAAGACTTGTGAAGGGTCGATGTAGATAGACAGGCTTCATCAAGCCTTCTTTCTTTCTAGTGTCTGTACTCAGACTAGTTTGCTTCCGCATGTGCTTGTATGCTTGTATGACTTGAGTGTTGGGTCATGTGACCCCTATCTGTATGGATGATATGTATGGCTCCTCGGAGCCTTCTAAATAAAGTACTTGAGTCGTAGAGTACTGTTGTGATGCCATGTTGTATTTACTCATATCGGGCATATTGTGTGTATGATTGAAATGCTTGGTATGAGTGGGATCCGACTATCTAGTTGTTTATCCTTGGCAGCCTTTCATATGGGGAAATGTAGGTTTTGTGCTTCTGAGCGATAGTAGTCCGCTACAGCCCGGTTCACCGGAGTCCTGCTAGCCCAGCACTACTGCTTGGACACTTGACTGGCCGGCATGTGTTTCACGTCGTTCCCATGTCTGTCCCTTCGGGGAAATGTCACGCGCTGTTATTCGGAGTCCTGCCTAGCCTGCTACAGCCCGGGTTACCGGAGTCCTGTTAGCCCAGTGCTACAGCCCGAATAGATACGTTGATGACCGACATGTTCGATGTGATTCATGTATGCCTGTCCTCATAGGCTAGCGCCGCTTTGGGTTCACAACTAGCCATGTCGGCCCGGGTTCTCTGTCATATGGATGCTAGCGACACTATCATATACGTGAGCCAAAAGGCGCAAACGGTCCCGGGCCAGGTAAGGTGGCACCCGTGGGAGTACCGTGCGTGAGGCCGCAAAGTGATATGATGTGTTACACGCTGGATCGATGTGGCTTAGGATCGGGGTCCTGACATATTGAGATGTAAAAAAAATACTTTCTTTGTTCTTTAACTTCAGCCATGCAAAAAATGGTCTTCCGGAAGACTGTCTCTATTTCGAAGACATGATATATTCTGTATTCAGACGGAGCAATACCTAACCGTCTCCACCGAAAATCGCAAAGCATCTAAACGCAAGGAGGGGGCGGGGAGTAGTACCAGTTAGCACTGCACGAGGAATGTCGGGGCGCCGTCGATCTACAGTAGTGGAAGGTGGGCAGGAGCCTGTCTCGCAGTTGGAAACGGCTACTCCATCGTCTGTCCCAACTTGTCTCTCTCAAAGCAAGCTCATGAGATTCTCAGTCCCGATCAAGTGATCAGCCCCCTAGCTATTCTCCATGACAAGACCATTTGGCAAAGTTCATTCTGGCTTTGGAATCCCTGTCAGTCTGGTTGAGTGGCGCATTTGCACCTAACTGGTTGTTGCCATGTCCAATTCGTGAGATGCCAGTGGCGATCCATATCCTGACGGAGCGCTTATGTTGCAAGGCTAAGCTACCGTGCCTTTCTGCAAGATGTAGCCGGCGCAACTCGTCCGTAGGCCGTAGCATCGCAATCCCAAGGCTCCCGTCCACCTTATTTTGGCTGCCCTCTTTTGGTTGAAATCTCACCTAAAATCCTTTTGGTCACGTAATCGTGTCGTGTCGGTCAGGCATGAAAAAACACTTGCAAATTGACAAAAGATAAGCGGGGGCCTGTTGTTAACTTGCACGGATGGTTCGATTTGATGCATAATAATCTCTGCAACAAGGCACCTGCATCCTCACGTATATAAGTGGGTCATGAGAAGTTCAGAGGGTGTTTTGTCTCACCAGCAGCAGCATGCTCGTAAAGCCAGAGCGCCCAGTTGGAAGAATTCCATTTCTCAGATCAAAAGTCTCCAGGACCAGGACTCGTTCCATTCTCATTTCAAATAAAACGCAGGGCAACCACTTGGAGGAATTCAACATGTTAAAAGCTCTAGATGTATACTCCGAACTTCCTGACGCGTAAGGCCTCTTGTGTGCAGTTAGATGATCCACTTGTCATTAGCTGGAGGTGCAGAGGATGACTCCACGCACCTCGGTTCAGTGGACGACCCAGTAAACAAGTTGGTTTTCTGGAGATCATATCAGCCGTTTACCTCTTATTATATCTGTTTGTTCTGTTCCCTTGGGCTCGCTAGCTGCTTCACAAAAACTTGCCTCAGCACCTCGAGCGTCGACGCTAGTGTCAAAAAGGTGTTACAGATTCCCCTGCAAAAAAAGAGAGGTGTTATAGATTATGGAATAACAAGAGACGCAAACTACAAATACATCATGTGCCTGATGCATTTTTTTTTTCAAATGAAAGGTAGATCATGCTCTACCTTATATTTTCAAAACAGTGCCTGATGCATTTGACCTCAGTTTTTTCCTTCCTTCCATATCTGCAATAATCCAAGTCCTGATCCTGGTGCCAATACGCGCCTGCGTCCACATTCCACAAGCACAGGGCCACGGCCTTCCATCTCATGCCACCGTTCCTCCTGAACAAGCTCCACCGACCACCACAGTCGCCCAGGTGGTGGAGGTTTCCCATTCACCAGAAGAGGAAGCCCCGTTTCTCCACCGCACCAGCATGAATTTGAGCATGGGGCCTGAACCGACTGCCAATTCTGGTATCTAGTTTGCCTATTCGACTGTTATCTAACATCACAGGTATCCGGTTAAATTTGATTCAAGGTAAGTTCTGGAAGCTCATTCAGGAGAGATGGCACAACTGAGCATTGATAAGGCAAATTCCAGTTTAGTGCAGGCGTCTACTGCCAACCATTCTAATAAGCTCTTGGTTCTTCCTCTTGGTTGAACCAGGTCAATCTTCACTAGTTCACCTTCTTCTATTTCCTGTATAATATTTGCTAAACTATACACACACTAGGATCCTTTCGTACTTTGTTCCCTGTCAAGAAACAAAGTTGCTCGACTGCATGCAGTAATGCAGAAGCAGACAGACATGTACTACACTATTTGCTTACAGGGTGCTGTCTTCAGACGTACTACCTCTGTTTATCTGTTTATAAAGATTAAGACGTTTTGGCAGTTCAATTTAGACTGCCAAAACGTCTTATATTTATGAACAGAGGGTGCACCATATAAAAATAGAGACAGAATTACACAAAATTTACCATGTTCTTACAAATGGGTTGTCTTTGGCAGGCTGAAAATGTGGACTCCCTTTGATTTCATCCTCATGCTCCACATCGACCACTTGAGATCAAACTCAGCCAAGCAAGAACAAGATTTCCATGAGTATTGTGCAAATATGTCAAAAAAGAAAAGAGTAAAATGTTATGGCCTCACTGCATCCAAATGACTGTTCATTAATGAGAAACATCCATTTTCAATTCATGTTACACATTCTGAGGCCTGAAATTAGAATTACAAATGATCATTGCTCAACAAGTTAGCTTCCAGTTAATGTTTTATTACACTACAAGCTTTGATGACCACCCAGTAGCTCAAAATCTGTTCTTGCATAACCATACTCCTTGGCAGTCTTGTTGCAAGAGCAACACCAATCTTGAGAAAGCTGCCTAAGCAAATCCTACCAAGAACAAACATTGGCCAAGCAACAGAATCTTCAAAAAACTGCCTAAGCAAATCCCACCAAGAACTGCATAGGCCGATGACATCAAAGGCTCATCTTCCTGGGTGGCTGTGGCTACTCCAACACACTGAAGCCGTCGAAAGGGATCTCCCCGTTGAGAGCCCGGACGACATCGGGGATCTCGTTTTGGTGTGGTTGCACATACACCTGCAAGAACCGTTTCGTGGTAGTCGCGAGGACCACGGGCAGCCGATGATTCCCCTCTGGCTTCCCTTCCTTCCTCAGCAACGCGAGCACCGCACACCTCCTGCAATGGCTCTCCAAGCTCCGCACCAGCATCTTCGGATAGGCCACGATATCTTCCAGGCTCAGATCAGCCTTTCCGACCAAGAATCCGACATTTTCCTTCATCTTCTTCTCTGAGATAGCCATCATGAGTGGGAACCGCCGCAACATTAAGGCAACATTGTCCTTCTCGAAGCCAAGGCTCTGGTAGAGAGCATACTTCCTCTCCAGTGTGGGGGTCTTCATCTTGGAAATGATGGCAAATGTGCGGACGAACATGGGCTCACCGGGTTCCATGCCGACGTCCTTGACGGCCTGGACGATCTCGGCCAAGCGGTGGGGGCCCTGCATGATGACGCCGGGGTGGACGGCCACGAGCTTGGAGACGTCCTCCGGGGGCAAGCCGTGGACATCCCTTAGTGCGGGGAGCACGAGGTTGACGGTACTGTTGGGGCTGCAGCGGATAACGAACGGCATCTGGCGGAGCGCGGTGACGACGCGGGCATTGGAACCGAGGAGCTCGCGGAGAGATCCGAAGAGCGGGGCGAGGTGGTCCTGGATGCTGCGGTGGAGGACTACGGGGCTGAGGGAGACGAGCCTGGGGAGGAGCGGCGCGTTGATGCCGACGGAGGCGAGGAAGTCGAGCTTGGGCTGGAGTGTCTTGACGGGGTCGGAGACCAGGACGATGGGGAACTTGCGGACGGTGGTGGATATCTCGGCATCGGTGAAGCCATACCGGCGGAGAAGGTCGAGGACGGCGTCGGCCTGCGCGGTGGACTCCGGGGAGGCGAGGCGGATGGAGTCCGCAGCGCGGGCGGCGGCGGCGGGGGAGAGCGCGCAGGTGGATTCCAGGTAGAAGACAGTGGGGTCGGCAGCGGCAGCGCCGGAGGAGGTGGTGGTGGTGGTGGAAACGGCCGCGGTGAAGTGGCGGAGAGGGAAGGGGAAGAGGCAGAGACGGCGGCGGCCGGCGGACAGCATTGGGACGACCGACGACGGGAGGGGACTGGCGACAGGGCAAGGCTGGTTAGGTTTTTTTTTCGAGATTTCATTTTGGAGGGTGGTTTTTGGGAGGTTTTGGGGTTTAGGCTTAGTTGACGCAGTTTTTGCAAAACCATAGTATTACAAAACCTCGGTAGTGTGGGCAATAAATACTTCAGTTTCTAAAAACCGTAGTTTTTCTCAGTTTTGGCAAAACTGTGGAGGCGTTTGGCAAATGGCAGTTTTATTAAGTTTCTCTGAATTTTGAACGATTGTTCTGTCATTGCATGGATAATCTTGACGATACCTACAGCCGAACCTAACTCAGCTGCACCCACGGCCGGATCAACTCGTGCTAACGGCTGCCGTATGCATGTTGGGCATGAGCACGTTCTTTGTAGATGCTAGGATACATAGTCGAGTTATCTCTTGTGATCCATCAAAGATGGAGCGTTGTGGCAGGCACTGAAGGTGCAGCTCGTGCGTCTAGAAGTGATCAGAAGCTACACACCCATGTAAGAATCACCTCCGCGTGCACATGTTTCCGGCCGGTGCTAAGTCATACGTACGTGTACGCACACCTCTGGCCAGATAGATCTATTGTCTAGCAAGTATGGGTCATAAGATGATGGACTCAGAGAGACCAATGAGCTAGCGTTTCTTAGTTTTTTAAAAAGAGAACCCGACCTCTTTTTCAAATACTACAAAAATACCATAGTTTTAGAGATATTATGGTTTGTTAGGCTGTAGTGTTTTTTTATCCAAACGCCTCAAAGTATTTAATACTGAAGTTATTTCAGAAACCACAATATTCTTAGAAAACTTCAAAAATACTTAGCTCCCAAACGCACCCTTATAAACGGCGCGTCTATACTCTCGCATAACCGTCCGTCTTACAACCAGAAGAAAAGTCCATTTCAAATACCGCAAATATCCTATGAAAATTGTACAACTCCCTGCAAAATATCTCTCGTATCGTAGATATCTAGAATCAAGGGTAGCTTTTGCACGGACCTATAAAATGAGAAAGGGTCGACGGAAGGGAACTTTCCACTCCCGCGCCGGCCATCACCGTTACAGTCGCCACGGTCCGAAACTTGATTCTGGCCATCCCTACCGCCGGCCGTGCTGCTCCCTCCCCCTGGACGCGGTCGTGCTGCTCCCCTTCCCCGGACGCAGCCGCACTTGAGCGGCGAGCGCACGACGGAGATGGCGGCGTCCCAAGACCCACCCCTTGCCACAAGTGTCGTGGTTTTGTCACGGCAGATGTCCTCGTGAAAGGACTAAATTGTGAGGTTATCACAACTAGGTGGCAGCTTGAACGGGGTTGGTCGGAATCGAGAGATGCGAGTTTTATCCAGGTTTGGCCCCTCACAGTGAAGGTAAAAGCCCACATCCTCCTTTATTGCTATTGATGATGATGATGATCTCGATTAGAAGAGTGGTGTTTCGCCCCCTTTATCTTGAGAACTACTGATTTGTCTCTAAGTTGTCCTTTAGACGACCCAAAGCTCACTTTATATAATAGCAGGGTCCTGGGGTTTACAATAGGTTTCGAGTCCTACTCTTAATTGCAGTCATACTCAAAGTCTTGTTGATCTTCTGTGCCTTCCAATTCAGGAAGTATCCATCCCGTACATGATCCGTTGAGCCGGCAATAGCAAACCAGGTCTCCTCTTTCGAAGCAGTCAACCCAAACCGGGTCAATCCTTCACGGGTCTCGCTTCCCTTGCCAGGTCTTGCTTCCCTTATCAGGGAACTTTTCTCTTCTTGAACCTTCTCTGCAAGCCGCCCCATTGGGCTCCTGTCAAGCCGGCCTCCTGCTGGGTCTTGTCATGGGGCCCTAGATTCCTCGTCATTTTGTCATCAAGCTCTAGGCCAGGTCAAACCTTTAGCCGAGTTATGACCGTGGGGAATATCCCCAGCAACAAGTCTCCAGCTCCAGACCCCTTCTTCTCCCCTTGTCATGCACGCTCCAGCTCCACGCTCCTAGCTAAGCCACCTCACCCAACCTCCTCCCGGAAAGACCTACGTACCAGCTGAGCCAACCGTAGCTGGATCACGGCCGCCATCTCATCCTCGCCATACTCATCTTCACCTTCATCATTGTGAAGCCACCTACGGCCAGCGCAACAACTCCCTTCTCATGCACTTCGAGCTCGCCCAGTCCCCCAACTCCACAGCGAGGCCGCCGCGCCAGCTCCTATCGTACAACGCCATGGTGACCATCTCTCTATGCAACCCCAACCTGCATTATGCCATCAACACCATCCTCATCTCCGTGCATGGATCCAATTGCAATTTAGATTTTGCTTTTAGGGGACTTTATGCTAATTTACAACAATTTATACGGGATCTATTATGCCGACACACACATCATACACAACATCTCCTAGAGTTGCTCTTAAAACAATTCTTCCTTTTTAGACAACAAGCGTGCAGCTCCCCTAGTTGACACGAGCGAGACTCGCACTTCTACGAGCTAGTGCACATATGCATGTTTTTTCTGTTTTATTACATTTGTTTATATTTTGAAATATTCTAAATACATATAATCCAAACATTAATTTACTTAAATTTTTAAAAATTTAACCAAACTTTTAGAAAAATGTTAATATAGTGTAAAAAAACAATCGTGCAATTTTTAAGAAATATTCGTACCATTCCAAAAGAACCCCAATACCAGGCGAACGACAGATATGAGGTCCCTCCCGAGCGAACGATTCGTTAACTGGGGCTTGGGGCAGGAGGAAGGGGTAGGACCGGCGGCTGGGCCTTTTTCATGGGCCTCCCCCTTCCCAGCGTCATTTTTATACCAAATAAAAAGCCCAGTTTCATGCTACTAGAACCAAAAGCCTAAGACTGTTGTTTTGTTGTTTGGACATGACTTTGAATATCAAAAATAAAATAAATAAAATCTCCATAATATAAAAACAAAACAGCCATCATGTTCAAAATGGATCAGATAAAAAATGTCTTAATTTTTGTTTGCAATGCCTTAAGAAATACAGACAACCAGCTAGTGGGTATGTGTTCGTACAAAAGTTTGCTAAATTTTAAAATATCTTAGACACACACAAAATTTGCCATGGTGGTTGTATGTAAAATGACGTACATGAAATGTTACACTTGCCATGCATGCAAAACTAAAGAACATAACAATTATGTATGAACCTATAAGTTGCCATTTGTTTCAAATAATATGATGGCAAATATGGTTGATAAAAATAAAAATTGTGAAAAGCCTCCTAAAAGAGTCATTTTTTCATGTAATGTACAAGTATTTTGCCATGGTATACAAACATAATTTATCATGTTTTCTTCAACAAAAATTGCCATGTTACAAAAAAATCCAAACAGAAAATTATGATGGTGCATAAGATAAAATCTGCCTTGTTGTGTAGAAAAGCGAATTTGCCATGGTCTGAACGATAAATTTCCATGGTACAATTTATTTTTATGTGGTAATTTTTTTTTTCATTTTTTGCCATGGTACAAAAAATATTCAATCTTTTGCCTCAGTCGAAAAAATAAATTAGCTATGATGACATAACGAAAACAAGACCATGGTTTGTTTGGTAAAATTTTCAAAAGCCCAAAAGAAAAAATCTGCATGGTCCATAAAGTAAGAATTTGCAAAAAAAAAGGTTAAAAATTATAATAGCAAATGGTCCAAAAAAGGAATTTCCACTGTCAAATAAATAGATTTTCCGTCGCCCATAAAGAAATTTGTCATTTGTCAAAGAAAGGAGATTTGCCATTGTGAAGAAAAAGATTTGCCATTGTCAAAGAAAAATATTTCCATGGTCAAAAAAAGGAGATTGGCCATTGCACATACAATATATATTTGCCATGGCCTAAGAAAAATTGAATGGTCCAATTTTTTGCCATGGTAAAAAAATGAATTTGCCATGATAGTGTATGAAGGAAATGATCCCTAACTGATGACAAATGTGGAGAAATGTATGCCATTGTAATTTTTTTAGAAAAAGTATGGCAATTTGTTTAAGTAACCATGGAAACATTCTTCAAATTGCTATGGAAAATACACAACAAAAATTTACTGTCATGGCAACATATGCTTTTAGTTTCCATGGAAACACATCTTTAAAACAAACTGCCTAGCTTTAACAGGCATTACAGACCCCATGATGTACAATTTTCAATGGCAAAGGATCTTGAATTCATAGTATTGCCATGGAATATGAAACTAAATGATATCTAATTCATGAGAAATGTAGAAAAAATGCTATGGATTATAGATCATTTTCATGGCAAAATTTAGAGATCTCTAATACATGGAAGATTTAGAGAACATTGTGCATTTACATGGGAAAACGGTCTCTAAAAATGAATAACATTTTGACATGGTCTATGAAAATTCATAGCAATTTTGCCATGGCAACTGTTTACCAAAAAAGATGTTAGTTGTAAAAGATTGTAAATTTGCTAATTGATGATAATTTGCCATGGCAAATAATCTCTAATTCATTGTACTCTGTCATGGTATATGAAATAAAAATGATGTCTAATTCATGAGATAATGTAGAAAAATGGTATAAATTACAAATCATTTGTCATGGCAAATTTGGGGATCACAAGCACAAACCAATCAAGAAGCCTGCTCCTATGGGTGGATTAAATACATAACAGCTCCGCTGCGGTGAAGAAACACACACTCCATAGGACCTGCGCGTGACTGCTATTGGACTAACTTTTTTAAATGTCACTACTATGTTTTTTTAGTTGGTCGTAACAATGGTTATTTTAGAAAGAATTGCATGGTTCACTTTGTGTATTTCTGGACTATTAATTACTGTTCTACAAAAGTGTTAACCTACCAATATTCCATGGAGCTTATGTTTTTTTTAGCAAACTGAAAATAGCTTATAGAGTATTTCTCAATATGCATTATTACCAAGAAGTGTAATGTCAAGGAGGGGCATGAGCAAAGTGGGAAATGACAAGTTTGGTCTCATCCTTATTGATTTTAGTCCTCCCAAAGTGCCCTAAGCACCTACTTCCGAACGAACAACTTTTGCTGAGCGAACAAAGTATGTTGCTAGTTATTAAATCATTCTGTTGCACTATAAACTATATGCATTTTCCATATTTCAACAATAATATATAAATGGCTCAGTATGGTAAAAAACTATTTTGGTCGTATTAAGAGATTTATTAGTAGTTATAAAACTTACAATGATTAAAAATGATACCTACCAATTCCAGATAGATTGAGAGTGTATTTCCAAAATATAAATAAATACAGCGCGAGTGATCATAAAGAATATAGTTACATGATCAATGCAAACAAGATATTGCATATGTAGATAACACATAGATAGATGATCATAAAGAATACATGATCAATGCAAACAAAATATTGCATATGTAGATAACACATAGATAGATGATCAATGCAACAAGATATTGCATATGTAAATAACTTGGTGAAATCCTATTCCTAAGAGAATGCTATACCACAGAAGATGTGAGCTAGGCTTCTCAGAGCCAAGCTTTTGCCGACGCCCAGCTCTCGAAGATTATATTCCAGTGCCGTCCAAACACACGGAGGTTAGCTCAGCCGACGCGTCGTTCTGGTCGCTCCACGCGGATGATGAGGTGATCGTAGCCGTAACGGTCGAGGGTGTGGATGGCCTTTTCAGCATCTGCGCTGCGGACGAACTCTACGAACCCAAACCCCTTGCTAGACCCCGTCCTGCGATCCACGACGACGTGTGCGCGGCGAACCGGGCCAACTGCGCCAAACAGCTCCAGAAGGTCTGGATCACGGGCTTGCTCCGAAAGATTGTCCACGCGGACGGTGTTGTCGTGGTTCCTCCGCCTCATGTTGTCACCACCCCTGGGCTTCAACTTTGGAGGAACGTATCCAGCGGAGGCGGAGCGACCTCCTTCACACGCGGGTTTCGGCTGCTCATCCAAGGCTTCCAGCTGGGAATAAAGGTCGCCGTATGGGCACCTTGACGTCCAGTGGTAACCCTTCTTGCAGGTCCTGCAAACCACGGAACCATCTCGCTCGCTGGCGAGCATGGCCGCCACTGGACCGCCTCCGGCAACTCTGCTGCCAATCCCAGGGCGTTCAAGGAAGGCTTCCTGGGAGGAGAACACGTTTGGGTGCGGAGGATTACGTGAGCGGAAGGTGGTGGCGTCGTCGTTGGCGGCGTCGCCGAACCTGGCCCACGAGCGGTGCTCCTTGGCGGCGAGTTTAGAGCGGGAGCGGGTGGTCGTGGTCACCTTTAAAACCACGCCCTCTTCTAAGCGGTACTCGATAACCTTTCTCACGCCGTCCTCGTCGGGCCCGATGACCACCGGCGGCGGGAGATAGCAATCGTCGCCCTCCTCCGTCGTCTGCGTAAGGGCCATGGCTCTTTTTCTCTCTTTCTCCAAAGTACAACAGACTTGCGTTTGAATAGGTTACCAGCCGGAGCAGCCCAGGCTTCGTTTATATAGAACCTTGGCTCTGGTTTGGGAACAGACCCAAGCCACCTCGGGTTCGAATCGGACTGGCCGAGCGACCAAAACCCATCTGCCCCGCCGCTCACCCGCGCCGCCGCCCACCTGCGCCGCTGCCCGGCCGCCCACCTTCGCCGGTACCTCGCGCCCACCTGCGGCTGCTCCTCCAAGGCGACCACCTCGACGGGCATCTCCTCCTAGTCGCTCTGCTCGTGTCCCTGGCCGGTTCTTCACGCCCGCGGCAACCCCAGCCGCCGCTGCCAACCCCGGCCGCCGCTACCCTCTCGCTTACTTCGGCTGACAGGGTCACGCGGATCTTCCCCTGCGGCGAGACGACCACGCGGGACAGGGATCAGGTGACATGCACCTTTGCATGTCACCGTGTGACTTGCGGCTCAAATTCAAATTTAAACATTGCAAAAAAATCTGAAAAAATCATGCATGTTCACAACACATATTAAAATAATCCCTAAAAAATTCAGATCAAAATTTGAAACATACATCAAGAAGCAAAAAAGAGAAACTCAGATGTGAATAGTATACAAAGAACCATTCACAACTATTCATGACAGATTTCTCTTTTTTGCTTCTTGATGTATGTTTCGAATTTGATCTGAATTTTTTAGGGATTATCTTAATATGTGCCGTGAACATGCATGATTTTTTTTAGATTTTTTCGCAATATTTAAATTTGAATTTGGGCCGCAAGTCACACGATGACATGCAAAGGTGCATGTCACCTGATCCCTGTCCGACCACGCGGACCTGCTGCTGTCGCTGCCGCTTGCCCGCCACCTGCTGTTGCCTCTGCCGCCTGCCCAATCGAGTCCCAACCCAGCTGCTGCCGTCGGCGACTGCTGATTGCCTCTGCTGCTGCTGTTGGCTGCAGGTACAGTACTCTGAACCTGTGTCAATTGCAGTGTCAATGAAGTACTCCATCAGTGTCAATTGCAGTGTTAATTGGAGTAATAAAAATGTCAATTGCAGTGTCAATGGAGTAAGTAAAAATGTCAATTGCATTCTGTGTTTCATCAAATGATTGTCAACTACTGTACTCCATCAATTTACAGGGCATTATGTGTAAATTGGAGAAGATCCCAGTGAAATTATTTTGAATTGTGAACAACTAGGCAGCATTTGATGTATTTTTCCACAAAATGCATGGTCTGGGAGTATATGCAACTCTCAGATCATTTGAATGACTATCAGTAAATATGCAGTCTGAGTAGCTTGAATGATTATCAGTAAATATCATACTCAAGGCATTTACTGTAGCTGAGTGTACAAACTGATAATGCAGATATCTGTACTTCATTCAGTTCCAAACAAAATGCAGAGATATGTATTTTGCCCTGTACTTAACTCAGAAGAATGGATTGGGTATTGCCCTGTATTTTGACTTCAGTAGTTGTTGAAACCGAGTAACTACACTCTGTTTTCGTACTAATATACTACTCCCTCTGTAAACATTTATAAGAGCGTTTAGAATCTTGCGTAGTGTTACGAAATTTGAACTGCACTTTCTAAACGCTCTTATAAATGTTAACAGAGGGAGTAGTATACAACAGTGTCACCAATGAATGAAATTTGGACTGTTACGCCTATGGGCAGGACCACTACGGAACAATCGAGGCGACATATGCAAGACCTATTTCCCGCCTAAGGGCGAGCGAATCGGGACAGGTCATTAGTGTTGCTGAAGTATGTATCGTTGCGTGCTTCACTCCGCTCTTGTTTTCTTCAGGATTTTTCCTTCATTTTCCTTTTTTGCCTTATTGTTTCCTTCGTTTTCTTTGGTTTTTTTTCTTCGTTATACTCCGGTTTTCTTTGTTTTCTCACTGGTTTTTTATCTTTGTTTGTTCTACTTTGGTTTTCTTTGTTTCTGTCTTGCATTTTCTTTTGTTTTGTTTTCTTCTTGTTTCTTTGGCGGGGTTCTCCCCATTTTTATTTTTTAACACATGTCTACTTTTTCTTAGTAGACAATATACATTTTTACGCGTACACGATTTTCTTTAATAAATACATGATGTACATTTTATTAAATAAATGTTTTCAATACTTTTTCAAATACATAGTAACATTTTAAAAATACACATTGTACATTTTCTAACGGCATTTTTTTAACTACGTAAACATTTTTTACAACGTATAAACATTTTAATTTTTCATGAGCATCTTTTAGAAACTTGTGAACATTGCATAAAAATATTACCTATACTTTTTAATTGAAAAAACATTTTTTTACGTATGGGAACTTTTTTTTTTACATTTGGGACCTTTTCTTTAAAATATCATGTATATTTTTTAATGGTAGGAAACATTTTTACATTACACTTTTTTTAAATGTCACGAACACGTTTTTGAAACTTTGTAACATTGTATAAACAGTTTTTTTTGAAAGTCACATACATTTTTTTATAGAGACATGACATTTTACAAATGTCACAAACATTTTTTGTACAAATGATTAACAGTTTTTGAAAGTGCGTTATATCGACTAAAGGGGGGGGGGGTAAATAGGCGATTTTTATGAATTCTTCACCGAGGAATTTGCGGGTGAGGAAATTCCTTAGCGAAGAACTACTTGCAGCGGAATAAGTACTCAGAAGTAAACATAACAGAACACAAACATGGTCATCATGATGAAATGAAGACAAGCACATAGTACGAAAAGCGTAAGCACAGGATAACACAGGATGAAGACAAACAGACTGAAGAAAATGAACTGAGGAAATTGAGAAAGTCTTCAGTCAAAGTCTTCAAACACAGATATGACAAGCACACAACACAGTAATGAGGAAATGAAAGAGTTGAGGAAATAGAGCCAGTAAGCTCGGTGAAGACAATGATTTGGTAGACCAGTTTCAACTGCTGTCTTAGTTGTACATCTGCTTGGAGCGGTTAGGTATTTAAAACTGAGGACACACAGTCCCGGACACACAGTCCTCACCGTATTCTCCTTGAACTAAGGTCACACAGACCTCGCCCAATCACTCGTGGTAAGTCTTCAGGGGACTTCCGAACCTTCACAAACTCGGTCACTCGGCGATCCACAATTCCTCTTGGATGCTCTAGACCATGACGCCTAACCGTCTGGAAGAAGCACAATCTTCAAAGGTAACAAGTGTCAGATCCACGCAGGATCAATTTCTTCAGTGATGCTCAATCACTTTGGGTTTGTAGGTGTTTGGGTTTGGGTTTTCCTCACTCGATGATTTTCGCTCAAAAGTCCTCGGAGGATGGGATGCTCTCAAATGACAAGTGTCAGTTTCTCTCGGAGCAGCCAACCAGCTAGTGGTTGTAGGGGGTGGCTATTTATAGCCTAGGGAGCAGCCCGACATGATAAGGCATAAATGCCCTTCAATGATATGACTGTTAGGTGGATAAGATATTTTGGGACAGCTAGCGCGTGGCACAACAACGGTCGGAAAATTTGAGGCTCGAATTCCTCAGGGCTATCATGTTCCTCACTGTGTAGGCAATCCACACTGGCAAATTCCTAACTCCTCAGTCAGACCAAATTCCTCAGAGACCAGAAGAACTTCGTCTCTATCACTGAAGAATATGACCGAACTGTATGAGATTTCCAATGGCTTCACTCGAAGGGATTGGTAGGTGTAGGATTTTTAGTTGAGCATCACTTGGAAAATTTTCCTTAGTATTTCCTCGACCCCCTTTAACAGTACAGTGTTTCCTAAGACTCAAGAAAGAGAAAATGAAACTACGAAAACAAAAGTCTTCACGCTTCATGTTCCTCGAATGAATACCAAGTCTTCAAGGGCACACCAATTTCTTCACTTTCAAAGTCTTCAGAAAGTCTTCAGAAATCCAAAGTCTTCACTCAAAGAACTTCATTTTTAGGGGTCGACTTTCTCTGTAAATATCAAACTCCTCATAAACTTATAGACATGTGTACACTCATAAACACATTAGTCCCTTAACCTATAAGTCTTCAATACACCAAAATCACTAAGGGGCACTAGATGCACTTACAATCTCCCCCTTTTTGGTGATTGATGACAATATAGGTTAAGTTTTCAACGGGGATAAACATATGAAGTGTAAATAATGTTGAGGAATTTGATTACAAGATATAGAAGAACTCCCCCTGAAGATGTGCATAGTGAGGAATTTGCTTTTGAAGCAATGCACACTTGAAGAGTTGAATTATGGAGATCTCCCCCTATATCTTGTAATTCATACACGCATTTGACATATAATATGAAGAATTTGAAATGCATGATGAAATATGGTGACTGATGTAATTCAGCATGCGTGCATTAACATTAACGAGGAATAAGCGTGCAGAAGAACATAGCAAAAGTATCAGACCACCATAGAGTTTAAGTTTACAACTCTATCCAGCAAAGTCATCAGAAGAACGTGAGTTGTAACTTAGCAAAAAAAACGCCCATATAAGATAGACCCGCTTGAAGACTAACTCAAATATCTCCCCCTTTGTCATCGAATGACCAAAAGGATCGAGAATGAGGACTAACGCCCCTGAAGAATATCAAGTTGATGAAGGAGCGCCAGCGTTGTTGGGGTCGTTTGTTGATGTAGGGCCTGCCACAGTGTCGTCCAAGTCTTCATGCTCGTCGGTGTTGCGCGATGAAGAATAGGAGCTGGCCACCAAGGAAGGAACCTTGACCTTCTTGTATTTCTTCGGTGGAGGTGCAGACCAGTCAAAGTCCTCCTTGAGACCCATGTTCTTCAGATCTTCTTCACCATATACATGTGACAGAATAGCCCAGGTGCGATCGAAGACTTCATGGAGGTAGTAATGGTTTTTCTTCACTGCATTATGTGTAGCAGTCATGTTGTGAAGAATTGAACCAAACTAACGCTTAACCCATTTATGGTTTCGATCCACCTTCTGGTGAAAACTTAGCAGAAGCTCACGGTCAGTCAACACACGAGGAGCAGTGGCTTGAGGATTTGGCTTGGAGGCATGGGCAGCAGAATCATGAGTGGCAGAGTCATAATTGGTGGAATAAGATGCAGCTTTGCGAAACTGACCATCCAATGGACGAATGCCTTCATCAATAACAGCAGGAGCCTTGCCCTTTTCATCAGCTGAGGAATAGGTCCGCTTGAGGACTTCAATTGGGGGCAAGTAGCTGAGGTGATTCTGAAAATCAGCATTGTAGTTGAGTGAAGACCTTGTCCTGAGGAATCTCATAATCCAAGGTGCATAAGGCTTCAGCTCAAATGGAGAAAGTGCAACATTTGCCAGAGTCCTCATGAAGAAATCGTGATAATTGACAGGTATGCCATGAATGATGTTGAATACCAGATTCTTCATGATGCCAACAATTTCCTCATCAGATGAGTCGTGGCCTTTGATTGGACTCATAGTCTTCGTCAGAATGCGATAGACTGTCCTTGGTACATAATGCAATTACTTCACGTGGAATTTGGTCCTTGAGGCTTTACCGGGTTTCAATGGCTTCATCAACACTTGCATATAGTGATCTGTAAGCTCAGGCTCTTGGTACATGCAACGAGCTCCTTCAGGTGGAGGACTGATAGGCAGGGCGTGAAGTAATTCAGAGGCCGGTGCTTTGTAGTGAGTGTTTTCGGCCATCCAGTCTAAAACCCGGGAGTTCACATCGTCAGCATCTCCTGTGATGTGCAATGTTGCGTAGAATTGAAAAATGAGCTCTTCATTCCAATCAACTATGTCTGTGCAAAATTTGAGGAGGCCTGTGTCATGAAGCACACTGAGGAAAAGTGTGAAGCATGGCAGGGATTCCATGTCCACATGAGGAATATGCTTGTGGTCGAAGACTTTGTCCTTGTTGAAGAGCACTAAGGAATAGAAGTTGGCCTGGCTGGCGGCCCAGAAGCGCTTCCTTCTAATACAAGCAGAATCATAGGGATTGTAGTCAGTGAAGAACACGTGCTCGCCGAAGAAATCATCAGCCTTGAATTTCCGCTTCTTTGAGAATGGATCCTTTGGCTTGGGCTGAGGAGTGTTAGTCAATTGCATTATAACCTCAGGAATCGCAATCTCAGGTTCTTCAGGCTGAGGAATTTCAACTTCTACTCTAGTGACAGCCTGGGTCTCCAATTCTTCATTTTCATTTTCTTCAGCACTAGTGGCTGGAATTTCTTCATGGACAGACGGTGTGGCACGTGATTCATCAGATCCCTTTTGTACTGTAGTTGCTGGGGACTGAGGAATTTGTTGCAATGGTGAGAAGAGTGGAGAGTTGGGGTGCTGACTTTCCCAAAAGTCATCATTTAGCACGGGTGTGGTACATCCAATGTCCACATCTTCATCTTCCATTTCTTCAACGCCGGCCTCTTCAGTAGTAAACTGAGGCATAGGCAAGGAAACAACTGGAGTTGAAGGGATTTCATCCACTTCAATTTCTTCATCCAACTGCTCTGACGAAGCAGCAGAAGGATTTTCTTCATCGGATTCGCTAGGAATCACATATTCATCATCATAAGGAACGATGTCCTTTGATGGCATGGTTGAGATAGGAACAACATCAATGGGGTTTGCAAATGAGCTGATCAGAGACTTCATCTTCTTCGGAGCTGAAGAATCTGATGAAGCTGATGCCTTCCTTTTCTTCACTGCTGCACGCTCTGCAGCCTTAGTCATCTTCTGAAAGTGCAACTATCCCTAGGTGGTTTTGGTAATTCATAACAACATATAGCTCATTGAGCTAATGCTATTCCAAGACAATTATTTCAGGAAAGCTCAATGATTGGCATGGCATGGATGGTGAAAGTGGAACCCTCAAACTGCTAAGGACAAAGGATTGGCTCAAGCTCAAAAGCTCAAGACTCTTCATTTTACATTTTAGTGATCCAAGATCACATTGAGTCCATAGGAAAAGCCAATACTATCAAGGAGGGATGAGGTATTGCTTAATGAGCCTTTTGCTTCATGTGCTTAATGATATGCTCCAAAATCCTCAGCTACTTTCCCATATCCACATGTGACCTAAACCCTAAGCCAAACTCGGTCCTACCAATTCTTTCTATCCGGCGCCACCGAGTTTCACATGTCATAAGCCACTACCAAACCCTAGCAAATCGGTTGTACCGATAGGGATCTCGGTCTCACCGAGATGGGATTGCAATTTCTCTGTTTCCTTTTCATAACTTTTCGGTCTCACCGAAAGAGCGGATCGGTCCCACCGAGATTGCAATGTAAACTCTCTGTTTCCCTTTTGTAACATTTCGGTCTCACCGAAAGAGCAAATCGGTCCCACCGAGTTTGCCTGACCAACTCTCTGGTTAGCTAATTACCAAATCGGTCTCACCGAGTTTGTGTAATCGGTCTCACCGAGATTACATTATGCCCTAACCCTAACCGTATCGGTCCTACCGAGTTGCATGTCAGTCCCACAGAAAATCTCTAACGGTCACTAGGTTTACTATTTTGGTCCGACCGAGTTTGTTGATTCGGTCCCACCGAGATTGGTATACCAATTGTGTGTAACGGTTGGATTTTATGTGGAGGCTATAAATACCCCTCCACCTCCTCTTCACTCGTGGAGAGAGCCATCAGAACACATCTACACTTCCAACTCATATATTCTGAGAGAGAACCACCTACTCATGTGTTGAGACCAAGATATTCCATTCCTACCATATGAATCTTGATCTCTAGCCTTCCCCAAGTTGCTTTCTACTCAAATCTTCTTTCTACCAAATCCAAATCCTGTGAGAGAGAGTTGAGTGTTGGGGAGACTATCATTTGAAGCACACTAGCAAGGAGTTCATCATCAACACACCATTTGTTACTTCTTGGAGAGTGGTGTCTCCTAGATTGGCTAGGTGTCACTTGGGAGCCTCCGACAAGATTGTGGGGTTGAACCAAGGAGTTTGTAAGGGCAAGGAGATCGCCTACTTCGTGAAGATCTACCGCTAGTGAGGCAAGTCCTTCATGGGCGATGGCCATGGTGGGATAGACAAGGTTGCTTCTTCGTGGACCCTTCGTGGGTGGAGCCCTCCGTGGACTCGCGCAACCGTTACCCTTCGTGGGTTGAAGTCTCCATCAACGTGGATGTAGGATAACACCACCTATCTGAACCACGGGAAGAACATCCGTGTCTCCAATTGCGTTTGAATTCTCCAAACCCTTCCCTTTACATTCTTGCAAGTTGCATGCTTTACTTTCCGCTGCCTATATACTCTTTGCATGCTTGCTTGAATTGTGTGATGATTGCTTGACTTGTCCTAAAGTTGCTAAAATCTGCCAAGAACTAAAATTGGGAAAAGGTTAAGTTTTTATTTGGTCAAGTAGTCTAATCACCCCCCCTCTAGACATACTTCCGATCCTACAAGTGGTATCAGAGCTTTGGTCTCCATTTGCTTTGATTTCCATAGATTTTGGTGGTCATAGCCTTGGTTTCACAACCTAGGAGAGTATGGCGTCTAGCGAGGGAAATTATCACCGTAGAGGTCCTTACTTTGATGGTACTAATTTTGCTAGTTGGAAGCATAAAATGAAAATGCATATTCTCAGACATAACCCCGCCGTTTGGGCTATTGTGTGTGTTGGTTTGCAAGGTGACTTCTTCGATGGGAAAGAACCAAACCGTGAAGCTACCGCAGATGAGTTGAAGATGCTGCAATACAATGCTCAAGCTTGTGATATTCTCTTCAACGGATTGTGCCCCGCAGAATTCAACAAAATCAGCCGTCTTGAGAATGCAAAGAAAATTTGGGATACTTTGATTGATATGCACGAAGGTACTGACTCCGTCAAGGAATCCAAATTGGATGTGCTTCAAAGTCAACTTGACAAGTTCAAAATGAAGGATGGTGAAGGTGTCGCTGAAATGTACTCTAGGCTTGCTCTCATCACAAATGAGATTGCCAGCTTAGGGAGTGAAGAGATGACCGATAGATTCATCATCAAGAAGATCCTAAGAGCCTTGGATGGAAAATATGATACCGTGTGCACATTGATCCAAATGATGCCCAATTACAAAGATCTCAAGCCAACGGAGGTCATTGGAAGAATTGTTGCTCATGAGATGTCACTCAAGGATAAAGAAGAACTTCACAACAAATCAAGTGGTGCTTACAAAGCCTCATGTGAAGCCCCCACATCATCAAGTGAGAAACAAAACTTCAACGAGGAATTGAGCTTAATGGTGAAGAACTTCAACAAGTTCTACAAGATTAGAAGCAAAGATAGAAGCTCCAAGTCAAGGTCCTACAATGACAAAAGATCTTCTAGTCGAGAGCGAAACTTCTACAATTGTGGAAGACCCGGACACTATTCCAATGAGTGTACGGCTCCCTACAAAAGAAGAGAAGATTCTCCAAAAAGAAGAAGCAAAAGAGAAGAATCACCATCAAGAGAGAGAAGGAGTAGAGATGATCGTTATGAACGAAGATACTCACGGAGAAGCAAGGATTCGGAAAGAAAGGAAAAATCATCAAGGAGCTACACAAAACGAAGACATCAAGCTCATGTTGGTGAATGGGTATCCGGCTCCGACTCCGAAAACCACTCCGAGAGAAGTTATCACTCCGACTCTGAATATACTCAAGATGAAGGTGTTGCCGGTCTAGCACTTGTGTCAACCAACTCCTACGACATATTTGACTCACCAAATGAAGGAATTGGAAGATGCTTCATGGCCAAAGGTCCTAAGGTAACACACCCCGAGTATGTTGATTTTAATAGTGATGAAGATGACTTGTTAGGTGATGATGATTTACTTGTTGACAACTCTAGTGATGAATACTATGATGAAACGTCAATAAATCATGCTAAAACGAATGTCAATGATAAGGAGAAAATTGAGGCTCTAACTAAAGAACTAAACATTCTTAAGTTAGCTCATGAAACTATCTTCGAAGATCATCGAGAACTTTTAAAAGCTCATGAGAAGTTACGCTTTGAAAAGCTCAATCTTGAGCAAGAGCATGAGTTTTTAAAGGCAATCAATGATGATCTCCGCAAGAAAAGTTCTACTCACATTGCCAAGCGTTTACTCTTATCCACTTACATGCCTCAAGTCAAGTCTAGTAACAAGAACAAGAAAGATTCTTTCTCTAGTAGTAACAATGATCATGTTAAATCCAATGTTGTTGCTTCTAGTAGTTCTCTTGATTCCACTAATGATTCTCTTAGCCAAGTTACACTTGAGCAAGAAAATAGCTTATTGAAGGGAATTATAGAGAAAGGAGTGTACAAAAGCCTTGCCGGAAGTAAGCAATTCGAGGAAATTGTACGCAAGCAAGGAAGGCACCGGAAGAATCAAGGTGTTGGTTTTGAACGAAAGTTCAATGCCAATGGAGTTGAGTGGGAAGAAGATCAATACCCCAAGACAAAGTTTGTTCCACAACAAGAGAAGTATGATCCTACTTCTTTCAAGGGGACACAAGCTCACGATGATCTTCCACCACAAGACTACAAGCAAAAAGGCAAGGACAAGCTTCAAGAGGAAATTGATACATTTGAAGAAGCTCCTAAGACCTTAGTCAAGTGGATTCCCAAGACTACTTCAAGTTCCACTTCATCAAGTACGACTACAACTCCAATTATTCCCATCAAGATGGTGTGGATCCAAAAGAAGAAGAACTAGAGAGTTCTTGAGGGTGACTCCGCCAACATACTTCACCCTTATCATTTTGGCAAGAACAAGTGCAATCAACTTCCACATCTTGCACTAGTTCAAGGAGTCACAAACCCTCTTGTTGGTAAGTCAAGGGACAAGGTAAAATAAAAGCTTTCATAGACATCATCTTGTATGTGCTTCACTCTATGTCTATGGATATACTTGTTTGTTCCTTGTGGGACTAACCCATGTAGGTATTGAAAGTGCAATTCACTCAAAAGGATAGCTCCAAGTGATCTACATCAACATTGAGCATCCACATCTTCAACATCTACATGAAGTCATCATCGACAAAACCCAAGGTTAGTTCATCCCTCTTAGGGGGGATATCACATCTAGGGGGAGCTTTACTCTAAGACTTGAGCTAAAGCAACTCTAATGATGTGAACACAACAATGCTTTATGTAAAAGTGGTAACCCCACTTGAGCTTAAACGATGAGTATGACCTATGATCAAGTGTTCTCATTTGACTCCTAAGTCAATATACTCATATATAGATGACCTAGTCATCGCCAATTGCTTGATAGATGCTAGAATTGGTTGTGCATGCTTTATCACATATTTCAATTGCCATTTTATTGTGTGAGCATGTTGGTTGCATATTTTACTCATTCGAGGACATCCACTTGTTGTTTTGATTGTTTGGCTTTATTTTTCATTTTCCAAGTGGATGGACAAGAATGCCTAAGAACCTCCTCTAGCTATCTATGCTTTTCTCGTCTCAAACTCTATTCATGCTACATCACAAAATTGATCAAGTCAGATTCGAACCACTCTGTGTGAGGAGCACTCGGAGTCCCCGATTCGTCATAGACTTAAACTTCCAAAACCTCTTTGTGATTCTCGGTCTGACCGATACCCCACTTTCGGTCTTACCGAGATCATTAAGTTGATCTATGTTTTCAATCTCGGTGCAACCGATTTGAACCTTTCGGTCACACCGAGATGCAAAGTGCCACCGAGTTGTTCCACTCGGTCACACCGACAGGGTTGGGCTATATATAGACACGGGCAAAAAATTGGAAATTTCTCCGAACCCCTTCGCCCGCGCGATAGCTCGCTCTGCCAACGTGGTCTCCGGATCGTCTCCTTGCCGCCAGCCGCCTCCAGTTGCTGGTCTTCGTCACCGTCAACGGAATTCAACCCCGCCGTTGCCGCCGTAGCGAGTCTCCGCCGAACTAGGGTATGGACTCGATCTTTGTGCTATTCCCCAATCTGATTCCTAGCACATTGTGATCATATTGTTTCTAGCCACGTTTGAAACACTCCAATCCAGTCAATGCGATTCGTAGAATAGTTTGATTCGAAAATTTAGGGTTAGGTTTCCGCCGAAACCATCTCGGACTCACCGAGTTGAAAAACTCGGTCCCACCGATTTGGCTCATGCCATTGCACAAGTGATACTCGGTCTGACCGAGTATTGCTAATCGGTGTGACCGATTTTGGAACTTTGTGAAACCCTAGCAGTCTCGGTGCCACCGAACTGTGACTCGGTCTGACCGAGTTCACTAGTTTAGGTTCCAAAACTGCTTCGGTATCACCGAGTTTAAAAATCGGTAGATCCGAAATGATTTCTGTGGGAAACTAAAACTAAGATTTTGAATCATTCTTTTGCAAAAATCTCTGCATTTTGTGATGCTTATCCACTCTACCTCATCTATAAACTATTCATAGGGTCATCAGTCAGCTTGTTCATCATGTCAGATCAGAGTGACAACCAGAACATGTCAGAACAGCCAGTGCACATGAGTGAGGGCACTAGTCCCTCCAGTTCTTCAGATGAAGGCAGCAGGAGCACTCCCAGTAACCTGCCAAAAGCTGCCACCAGACAAAGGAAGAAAAGAACCTCAGAATCAGAGGATGAGGACTATGTGGCAGAAGAAGAAGCTACTTCCAAGAAAGTTGTGCTCAAGAAGGAGTATGGCTCAGCTGCAGCCATCAAGCCAGGGATGAAAATCAAAAGGTCAGCAGGCAGGCAACCTATGCCAAAGGCCAGAGCCTCAACAAAGATTCCTGAGAAGCCTGCACCCAAAGAGCCAGTTGCTGCTGAAGGGAAGAAGGAAAGGAAAAGAGGCAGATGGTGCAAGAAAGTTGATCCCATGGCTGAATTTGAACATCATTCTTCTGATGAGGAGGAAGAAGAAGAGGTTGCTGCACCAGCAGCTAAGGCACCCAAGCTAATGGGTGATGCAATCAAATCAGGGGCTACGGTATCCAAGCCCAAGGAAGCACCCAAGACTGCATCAAAGGCCAAGACAGCTCCAAAGAGGAAGACAAAAAGCATCCCAGCTGCTGAA
The DNA here is from genome assembly GCA_032464435.1 of Aegilops umbellulata. NCBI lineage: Eukaryota > Viridiplantae > Streptophyta > Magnoliopsida > Poales > Poaceae > Aegilops > Aegilops umbellulata. The sequence goes on along the minus strand of CP136054.1, from coordinate 405,655,835 downwards.
AAGAACAAGGCCCCAGTGCCTGACACTGCAGAAGAAGAGGAAGGCCAAGTTCTTAGAAAGTTGAAGCCCAAGATCCCAGACCACAATGATACTCATCCTGTGGGTGAGGATATGAAGATCAGATGAGACTCAGGGCTGAGAAAGTGGAGAGCAGAAGATCCATATGCTACCAAGAGGAGAACTGCTGTTGACTACAGGTTCCACACTAAGGAACATCAGGAATTCTATGAGACAGTCTTATTGGATAAGAAGCCCATTGTTTGTGACATGAGATGGGTCGACTAGGAATACATCAAGGACAATGAAGAGCACTATCCTGGAGTGCAAGACAGCTTCAAGGCATGTGGAGTAGCTGACTTTGTTGGGCAGAAGCTCACAAAGTGGAACGAAGAGTTGATCATGCAGTTCTACTCCATATCACACTTTTATCGAGATGGCAGAATTGTATGGATGTCTGAAGGTACGAGGTACCAATCAACAATTGTTGAGTGGGCACAGCTCATCAATGCCCCAGAGGAGCATGAGGATGACCTAGATATTTATGCCAAGAAGAAGATGGACCACAACTCTATGTCCAACATGTACAAGGAGATCCCAAACAAGGCACTTGACACTTTCAAGTTTGGATCAGTACATTATCTTCTGTCAGGATTGCCAACCATCAATTGGATACTGAGGCACACCTTGTTGCCCAAGTCAGGTGATCACAAGATGATCAGAGGCCATGCAATCAACTTGCTTCATATCTTTGATGTACCACAGAAATTCAAAGTCATGAGCCTCATGGTAGAAACAATCAAGAGGACTGCAGCAGACCAGAAGAGGAGCTGTGCATATGCCCCTCAGATCCAGGAGCTGATTAACTCCAAGATGGGCACATGCATATACCTCTTGGACAAGGGACATTTGCCTATTCATCCAGATTTTGAAGATAATGAAGTTGTGATGAACAAGGATGAACCATCTTCAGCCCATGCACAAGCACAGAAGGAGAAGGCAAGGAAGGAGAAAGCTGCAAAGATGCCAACTCAAGAGGAGGCATCTGAATACTTCTTGAAAACCAAGCAAGAGCAGCTCAGTTACTTGATTGCATCCACCCTGAGGATAGAGAAAGGACTGGCCACCCTCACTCAGAATCAGGAGAGCTTAGAGAGGATCGTAGAACAAAAGTTCTATGAATTGGATGTCAAAGTGACAGAAATCCAGCCTGCAGTGGAGCAACTTCAAGATGACATGCAGGAGAGGAAAGGGAAGACTACCAGTGATGCATTTGCCAGAGTGCCACGAGCCCAGAGGTCGTCTGCAGTGCCAGTTCCAGACATAAGAGCCACCACCTTAGCTCCAGCCACAGCACCAGCCCAACCAGCTCCAGCATCTACTTCAGCTCCAGCTCCAGCCACGTCTACAGAAGCCTTCGTCCTTGGAGTTATCCAGACTCCACCATCACCGGAAGATCAAGCCTGAGTGTCGATCTAGCACTATGCATTTTCTAGGAACTTTTTGGTAACTTGTTGCCAAAGGGGGAGAAAAATGTATAGATCATAGACTTCGAGAGAGAGTGTGTTGCTTTTATTCTCTCTTGCTTTATTTGGTGGTTTTTCAAACTTTGTTTGCTTTTGGTCGAGATACTTTGATATGCTTGTGAGACATTGATGACCATGTGTTTGATCATAAGCTACACTTATGCATGCTTGATATATCTTATCTATCTTATGTGATCATTCACTTTTCTTGGTGATGAGTGCATGTATTTCATTCTTATCATTTTGAGCGCTCCACCAAGGTGTATGTGACATGGAAGAGTAACCCATGATTCTAACTCTTTGTGCATTTGCAGTCCAAAGCAAATTTTAAATATGCACAAATTTAGGGGGAGCTCTTACTTATCACATACTTCTCAAAGCGACGATATAATTCATTCTTATTATCATTTGTCGAAGCTTTGATCTATATGTTGTCATCAATTACCAAAAAGAGGGAGATTGAAAGTGCAACTATCCCTAGGTGGTTTTGGTAATTCATAACAACATATAGCTCATTGAGCTAATGCTATTCCAAGACAATTATTTCAGGAAAGCTCAATGATTGGCATGGCATGGATGGTGAAAGTGGAACCCTCAAACTGCTAAGGACAAAGGATTGGCTCAAGCTCAAAAGCTCAAGACTCTTCATTTTACATTTTAGTGATCGAAGATCACATTGAGTCCATAGGAAAAGCCAATACTATCAAGGAGGGATGAGGTGTTGCTTAATGAGCCTTTTGCCTCATGTGCTTAATGATATGCTCCAAAATCCTCATCTACTTTCCCATATCCACATATGACCTAAACCCTAAGCCAAACTCGGTCCTACCGATTCTTTCTATCCGGCGCCACCGAGTTTCACATGTCATAAGCCACTGCCAAACCATAGCAAATTAGTTGTACCGATAGGGATCTCGGTCTCACCGAGATGGGATTGCAATTTCTCTATTTCCTTTTCGTAACTTTTCGGTCTCACCGAAAGAGCGGATCGGTCCCACCGAGATTGCAATGTAAACTCTCTGTTTCCCTTTTGTAACATTTCGGTCTCACCGAAAGAGCAAATCGGTCCCACCGAGTTTGCCTGACCAACTCTCTGGTTAGCTAATTACCAAATCGGTCTCACTGAGTTTGTGTAATCGGTCTCACCGAGATTACATTATGCCCTAACCCTAACCGTATCGGTCCTACCGAGTTGCATGTCAGTCCCACAGAAAATCTCTAACGGTCACTAGGTTTACTATTTCGGTCCGACCGAGTTTGTTGATTCGGTCCCACCGAGATTGGTAAATTGTGTCTAACGGTTGGATTTTATGTGGAGGCTATAAATACCCCTCCACCTCCTCTTCACTCGTGGAGAGAGCCATCAGAACACATCTACACTTCCAACTCATATGTTCTGAGAGAGAACCACCTACTCATGTGTTGAGACCAAGATATTCCATTCCTACCATATGAATCTTGATCTCTAGCCTTCCCCAAGTTGCTTTCCACTCAAATCTTCTTTCTACCAAATCCAAATCCTGTGAGAGAGAGTTGAGTGTTGGGGAGACTATCATTTGAAGCACAAGAGCAAGGAGTTCATCATCAACACACCATTTGTTACTTCTTGGAGAGTGGTGTCTCCTAGATTGGCTAGGTGTCACTTGGGAGCCTCCGACAAGATTGTGGAGTTGAACCAAGGAGTTTGTAAGGGCAAGGAGATCGCCTACTTCGTGAAGATCTACCGCTAGTGAGGCAAGTCCTTCATGGGCGATGGCCATGGTGGGATAGACAAGGTTGCTTCTTTGTGGACCCTTCGTGGGTGGAGCCCTCCGTGGACTCGCGCAACCGTTACCCTTCGTGGGTTGAAGTCTCCATCAACGTGGATGTAGGATAGCACCACCTATCTGAACCACGGGAAAAACATCCGTGTCTCCAATTGCGTTTGAATTCTCCAAACCCTTCCCTTTACATTCTTGCAAGTTGCATGCTTTACTTTCCGCTGCCTATATACTCTTTGCATGCTTGCTTGAATTGTGTGATGATTGCTTGACTTGTCCTAAAGTTGCTAAAATCTGCCAAGAACTAAAATTGGGAAAAGGTTAAGTTTTTATTTGGTCAAGTAGTCTAATCACCCCCCTCTAGACATACTTCCGATCCTACATCTTCACATCTGAAGCAGATGGAAGGATCGGAGTTGGGGTAGGCGCAGGAGTAGCAGAGGAATGTGGTTGATTTTTCAGGCACAACTGATGCAGTTTCCCTGACCTCTTCATTTTCTTCAGGCACACCACTACTGGACGCCCTGGCAATTTCATCAGCGGCTGGAATGCAGCCATCAGCCCTGAAACTCACATTTTATTCAGCAGCCTGAATGTCATCAGCGGTGCTGGCATGTTCTTCAGTCGACTGAGCAGATGCTTCAGCCTGAGATATTTCTTGTTGCGATGGAGCTGCAACATTTGGAGTGAACTTCTCTGTTAGCTTCACAAAACGGACTTTGGCTCCAAGCCAGTTAGCGCGATATACGTCAAATTCATCACTGAGTTTCTTGATCTCAGATTGAATATTGAGAAGATCTTCAGTTCTCATAGAGATAACGTGTTTCTTCAGAAAACGCTCCTTCTTGTACTGCGCTTTCTTGAGCTGCCTGGCCTTCTCATATTTCCATTTTTTCTTCTTGGATGAAGGCAGTTAGCATATGACTTTGGCCAGGAGTCAACTTGAAATCAGGCATAGGGGTGTTTGGGTCCTTGTGCCAGAGATCAATGTAGTCGAGGATCAACTTTGGATCCAAAAGCAGAGGCACATTTGTGCCCTTGGCTCTAGCGGCCCTGACTTGCCCATCTCTGATGATTTCAGCAAGTTCCTCATCGTCGGCTTCGTCTTCATCAGACGGCACTTGGAAGGCGACCTGCTTCTTGTGAGGACTTGGGCAAGAACCTCGTCCAGCAGTGGCGTTTGTCTTCAGCAGAGAGGGTCTCGTTGAAGAATTTGGTGCAGTTGAGGAACTAGCAGAAGCTCCTGAGTCAATAGAGATGCATGTAGTCCTTTGGCACATGGAAAGATGCACAGGTGCTGAGGACTTGGTCGGAGTAGCTGAGGATTTTGGAGGAGGAGCTGAGGACTTTGGAGGAGCAGGAGCCGCGTGAGGAATTGGCCGTGAGGGCTTTGAGGATTCTGGCCATGAGGGCATAGCTGAGGAACTTGGCCTTGAGGACATTGACGGCGAAGCACTTGGCTTGTGAGCAGGCTTCTTTGACATGGCCTTCTTAGGCTTGACAGAGGCCTCAGCAGCAGCAGCAGCAGCGGCAGCGGAGTCTTCATTGAATTTCCTCACTTCTTCTCTGGCTTGTCTAGCCAACTTGGCCTGGCGCTTGGCCCATTCATCAGGATAATCCTCACCATGTTTGAGAATGGTGGGATCAGCTATTTGGCCAGGTGCCAATGGAGGTCTTGGGCATGGAGGATTGAGTGCGAATTTCTTCATGCATTTGGGAGTAACATACTTGTACTCCCTCCACTCTCTTGCCCATCTCCTCTCTATCCTCTGTATGCGCACCTTGCGCTGATTTTTGTCCTCTTTTCCAAACTTGGCCTCATCAGGAGTGCAGTAATCTTTGTATATGCCATCAGGGATCTCAAAGGCAGTATTGATTTCAGGCCTCTTTCCTCCTTTCTGTGGCTTCTTACCGTCAGCCATTTTCTTCAGTTGAGGAATTTGAACAATTGAATTCTCTGAAGAAGTATGCAACTTTTCTTCGAGGAACGCTGCAAATGAGTTAAGTTGATGAGAACCTAGTGATTCAACAGCGGACATGAGTACCTGTGAACAGATATAGTTGCGAGGAATTTGGAGAGGTCATATGCGTTCTCAGAAGGTTTTGTAAAAATAACATGTTTGAGGAATTTGACCAGATGAGTCTTGAGGAATTTCACTAAGCGTTCTTTGTCTTAGGTTCCAGAGTTGTATAGATCGAAGATCCACACAATTGAGGAATCTTGAAGAAAAAAATTATTGCTTAGAGAAACGAATCAAGAACAAATGACATGTGAGGTGTTTAGTGTGTGAGGATTTGAAGAAAAACACCTCTGAAGATTTTATAGTAAACATTTGAATCAAGGAGGGCAATAAAAGTAACTTTTAATTACCCTGGACGAAGAACACGACGAACTGTGAGGTAGAGATGAGAAGTTCGTCTGTGCAGATCTTCCACGCCCTAACTCGGCGGAGGAAGATAGCTACGGCGGCGGCGAAGTGAAGATTTCCGCGGCTGGTGCAAGTACGGCGGCGACGAGGTCGAGGCAGTGAAGCTCTTCCTCACCGGCGACGATGAAGTAGCGGCGGCGCTAGGGTTTGAGAAGCTCAAGCTGGAGAGAGGTCGAGCGGAGTAAAGGAAGTGAGGAAGGGGAGGGGGTATTTATCGCCACGGTGAAAAACTGTTCGCCCGAAGAATTTGGACGAACATGCCCTTGACCCTTCTCTTTCGCTTGACATGTGTCACCCACATACTGAGAAGTGGATATCGTGTGCGATCGTGGGTGAATAGATACGTATTTTGTGGGATGCGGAACGGTTTGAGCGGCAAAGCCGAAAATTTGGATAAGATAAGTTTTAACGTTCCATTCGCAAATTCTTCAGCTGACAAGGACACAGTGAAGATTTTGAACGAGTTTCAAATAGAACGCATATGAAGAATTTGTGAATAGAATGGGTTGAGTTTAGCATAGAGGGGGAAGGGTCCGATCACATTCACTTAACAGAAAAACTAACTTGAAGAATTAGCCATAAGTGAATGTTGTAGAGGACATAAACTCTCTCTCTCTCTCTCTCTCACACACACACACACACACACACACACACACACACACACACACACATATATATATATATATATATATATAGTCAATGAAGAAAAACGACGGAATCAGTGAAGACAATGCAAAGTTGAAGAAAATGAACAACTGAGGAATTTTAAAACTGAGAAAAACTCAAATTGAAGATTTTCAACTTTGGTGGTGGCGCGACCCACCGTATAAGAATGATGATTTCAGACACCGGGTACAATTGTCGTAGGGTTCTGAGAATCAAATTCTTCATTAATTTCTTCACACATAGAGTGTTATTCTTCATTGATTGAAGAAAAACGTTTCTTCATGTGTTGCACATCTAAGTCATCAACTTTGCATAAGTGTTAGGATGAGTGTCCTTTTCAAAGAACATTCGAAGATTCTAAGATATTTAGCTCACACCGCAACTTGCTAAATCTCTTCTCATCCAAGGGCTTTGTGAATATATCGGCTAGCTGTTCTTCAGACTTCACATGCTCAATAGAAATGTCGCCCTTCAACACATGACCGCGAAGAAAATGATGACGAATCTGAATGTGCTTTGTCTTCGAGTGCTGAACTGGGTTGTGAGCAATCTTGATGGCACTCTCATTGTCACAGAAGAGAGGCACATTCTTCACGTTGACGCTGTAGTCCTTGAGAGTTTGCTTCATCCACAGCAATTGAGCACAACAAGAACCAACAGCAATGTACTCAGCTTCAGCAGTAGACAGTGATACGCAGTTCTGTTTCTTCGAGGACCAACAGACCAAAGATCGTCCGAGGAAATGACATGTACCAGATGTTGACTTGCGGTCCACACGATCACCAGCATAGTCAGAGTCAGAATATCCAATGAGATCAAAAACCGAGCCCTTGGGGTACCATAATCCAAGTGTTGGTGTGTGAGCTAGATATCGAAGAATATGCTTCACAGCCTTATGGTGTGATTCCTTCAGTGTAGCTTGAAGTCGGGCACACATGCAAACACTAAGCATTATATCTGGCCTAGATGCACATAAGTACAATAAAGAACCAATCATGGAGCGGTATACCTTATGATCGAAGTCAATACCATTTTCATTAGTGCACAGATGGCCATTTGTGGGCATAGGAATTTTGACGCCTTTGCAATCTTGCATGCCGAATTTCCTCAGTACTTCCTTGAGGTATTTCTCCTGAGATATGAATATGCCATTGCGTTGTTAACGAATTTGAAGACCTAAGAAGAATTTCAATTCTCCCATCATAGACATTTGATATTCTTCACTCATCATATAGGCAAATTCATCACTATAACGTTGGTCAGTACAGCCAAAGATAATATCATCAACATATATTTGGCACAAAATAGTTCACCATCATAAGATTTAGTGAAAAGAGTAGGGTCGAGTGAACCCGGTTTGAAGCCTTTCTTCATGAGGAATTCCTTCAAAGTATCATACCACGCCCGATGGGCCTGCTTGAGGTGATAACCCACAAGTATAGGGGATCGCAACAACTTTCGAGGATAGAGTATTCAACCCAAATTTATTGATTCGACACAAGGGGAGCCAAAGAATATTCTCAAGTATTAGCAGTTGAGTTGTCAATTCAACCACACCTGGATAACTTAATATCCGCGGCAAAGTATTTAGTAGCAAAATAATATGATAGTTGTGGTAACGGTAACAAAAGAGTAATGAAAGCGAAGTAATATTTTTGATATTTAGTAGTGATTGTAACAATAGCAACGGGAAAGTAAATAAGCGTAAACCAGTATATGGAAAACTCGTAGGCATTGGACCGGTGATGGAAAATTATGTCGGATGCGATTCATCATGTAACAGTCATAACATAGGGTGATATAGAACTAGCTCCAATTCATCAATGTAATGTAGGCATGTATTCCGAATATAGTCATACGTGCTTATGGAAAAGAACTTGCATGACATCTTTTGTCCTACCCTCCTGTGTCCTATTGGAAACTAGGGGATATTAAGGCCTCCTTTTAATAGAGAACCGGAACAAAGCATTAGCACATAGTGAATACATGAACTCCTCAAACTATGATCATCACCGGGAGTGGTCCCGATTATTGTCACTTCGGGGTTGCCGGATCATAACACATAGTAGGTGACTATAGACTTGCAAGATAGGATCAAGAACACACATATATTCATGAAAACATAATAGGTTCAGATCTGAAATCATGGCACTCGGGCCCTAGTGACAAGCATTAAACATAGCAAAGTCATAGCAACATCAATCTCAGAACATAGTGGATACTAGGGATCAAACCCTAACAAAACTAACTCAATTACATGATAAATCTCATCCAACCCATCACTGTCCAGCAAGCCTACGATGGAATTACTCACGCACGGCGGTGAGCATCATGAAATTGGTGATGGAGGATGGTTGATGATGACGACGGCGACGGATCCCCCTCTCCGGAGCCCAGAACGGACTCCAGATCAGCCCTCCCGAGAGGTTTTAGGGCTTGGCGGCGGCTCTGTATCGTAAAACATGATGATTTCTTCTCCTCTATTTTTTTCTCCCCGAAAGCAAATATATAGAGTTGGAGTTGGCGTCGGAAGGTCTCCAGGGGGCCCACGAGGTAGGGGGTGCGCCCTAGGGGGGGCGCACCCCCACCCTCGTGGACAGGGTGTGGGCCCCCTGGTCTTCATCTTTGGCGAGGATTTTTTATTATTTTTTATAAGATATTCCGTGGAGTTTCAGGTCATTCTGAGAACTTTTGTTTTCTGCACATAAAACAACATCATGGCAATTCTGCTGAAAACAGCGCCAGTCTGGGTTAGTTCCATTCAAATCATACAAGTTAGAGTCCAAAACAAGGGCAAAAGTGTTTGGAAAAGTAGATACGACGGAGACGTATCAGAGGCCATAGAGGGCCTTATTGAGTCTGAAGACTTTGTCAGGATTCTTTGGATCTTCAAAACTTGGGGGTTGAGCAACATATACTTCTTCCTCAAGCTTACCATTGAGGAATGAACTTTTCACATCCATTTGATATAAAGTGATATCATGATGGTTAGCATAAGCAAGTAATATGCGAATAGCCTCAAGTCTAGCAACAGGTGCAAAAGTTTCATCGAAATCAATTCCTTCAACCTGTGTGTAGCCTTGAGCTACTAGCCATGCCTTATTTCTCACCACGAGGCCATTTTCATCTTGCTTGTTGCGGTATATCCACTTTGTGCCAATGATATTGTGCTTGCGAGGATCTGGACGTTTGACCAGTTCCCAGACGTTGTTGAGCTCGAACTGATGTAATTCTTCTTGCATGGCCTGAATCCACTCAGGCTCCAGAAATGCTTCATCTACCTTAGTGGGCTCTGTGATAGAGACAAAAGCATAGTGCCCACAAAAGTTAGATAAATGTGAAGCTCTTGAGCTTGTGAGAGGACCTGGTGCTTCAATGTCATCGATGATCTTTTCAACTTGCACTTCTTTTGCAACGCGAGGATGAGCTGGTTTTCGTTGAGGAATTTGATCAGCATTTTCTTCAACACCATTTTATTCAACATTTTCTTCAGGTGCATTAGCTCGACGTTCTTCATGTTCTGGAATAAATTCTTCAGCAGGTTCTTCGGTAGGAATGACATCCTCAGTAGCCTTGAACTTGATAGATTCCTCAGGTGCTGGTTCATCTATCACAGAAGGTAGGTGCTCTATTGGGTTTCTTGTCAGTGAGGAGTTCATAGGCAGTCTTCTTGAAGAATTTGTGAAGATATACTCTGTTGATGATATGGCACGCAGTATCAATTGCATCAATCCAGAAATGACGAGGTGTTTTGTATTCATCTAGCATAGTGCGAGCCATCTCAGCAAGAGTCCTGTTCTTGCGCTCCACGATGCCATTCTGCCGAGGAGTATAAGGAGCAGACAATTCATGAGTAATACCAAGTTCATCAAGATAGTCATTGAAACCAAAATTCTTGAACTTAGTTCCATTGTCACTTCTGATGTGCTTGATCTTCACACCAAAGTTGGTTGAAGCCCTTGAGGAAAATTGTTTGAAGACTTCCTGCACTTCATGTTTGTAAGTAACAATGTGTACCCATGTGTATCGAGAGTAATCATCAACAATAAGAAAGCCATATTGAGATGCATCATTTGAAACTGCAGAATAATGGTTAGGACCAAAGAGATCCATATGAAGTAATTCAAATGGACGAGTGGTAGTCATGATAGTCTTCGCTGGATGCTTAGCCTTTGTCATCTTTCCAGCTTCACAGGCTCTGCATAAGTGATTGTAACATCCCAAATCTTCAATTTGGAATGATATACATAGATCATTCTTGCATATCATATTTTATTGCATTTCGTTTCACGATCCTCGAAATCCTAAGCAACTCAAGGACCCTCAGAGAGAGTTGGGGATTTCCCGATTTTCATATTTGATTTTTTTATCAAATATTGAATCGAGCATTTTGGTTTTAATTATTTTTCTCTCCGAAAATATTACATATTAAAATATATGAGAGGAGATAATATGACTTCTCCAAAATAATTGAAATATTGGAGGATAAATATTAAAATCAAATATTTGATTTTATTCGGATTTTATCGCAATTTTATTTGCATTAGAAAAATTGCACGTTTTCAACAATTGCATTTTAGGGCCAAGAAAATGTTCATCTCGTTCTAAATATTTTATTTAGATGGTGAAAATTTGTTTTCACATTTTTAGAATTTTATTTTATTTTCTAGGATTTATATTCTGTTCGGCGGAATTGTTTTTTTAAGTTTCCAGTGCCCGACTGGGCCAAGGCCCAGCCGAGCCAGCCCATCTTCCCCGCGCCGCCGCCGCCGACTCGGACCGGAGTCCGAGCCAGACTCCTCTCCGCCGCCTTGCCCCCTCCTCCAAGCCGCCCCCTCACCCTCTTAAATACCCCCCGAGCCCCCGCCACCACCACCAACCCCGCCGCCCGAGCCCCGCCTCGCCGAAGGTACCCGCGTCGTTCGCTGCCGCTGTTTTTTTAAGAAAAACCCTACTTTGTTTTTTTTCCAGATCGGTTCACCGGTTTTTCTCGGTTTAGTTATTTAGCGGATGTTCTTCCGTACATTCGTTTTAACGAACGACTTTCGCTCGATAGCTCCAGACAATACACGCTCGTTCGTTAGTCTGTTCATCAGTTTTTTTTCTCGGATTTTCCGCAATTATTTTCAATCGCGATTTCTGATCCGATTTTTGTTTCAGTTTATCTTTTTGCTCGTTTATCGGAATCAGGCGATTCAAGCGCCTAGATCTTCGTCTCGAGACCCTCTTCATGTTTAATCAACTTGAACAAGATTTTGTTTCCTGTAAAATTTGACTTTAGTTCAGATTAGTAAACGGATCTTGTTTCTTTCGCCGTTTGAGTTTCGTTGCTCCGTTTGATTTGATTCTTTTTGCAAAGCGGAGTTCTTAAGTTGAACTTTCTGGTCAATTCTTCTTCTTTGAGTTTTGCCCGTGCATCTTTGCTTGATTGCTTATGTATGCTATTGTTTGTTTGCGATAGAATTCCCGGAGTGCGAAGCGTGCTACTACAAGTCCCTAGGTTTCGCGGATCGTCACCAAGGCAAGTAACACATTGATCATACTCTTTTCATACCTAGTTTTTATGCATTAGTTCAATCCTCAAACATTGCATGAATAGGATGTCATTAACATGTGGGATGGGAAGTAGTTGATGAGGTAGAACCTATTGCCCTGTTATATACAAACCCTTGGGAGTTACTTCTACGCTTTGCTTATATTGCTATGCTATGCTCGTAGACGTGGTTTGGGTGAGTGAAATCCATGCTAGATGTGAGATTGTTAATTGATGGTACAACTTAAGGTGGCAACTTAAATACACATCTGGGTGGATTGAGGCACCTGGAGAATCCAGTGTTGCCTGTATTTTTGGAAATCCCGGGGTTCTGTGTGATCTTCCTATGGACCACCACCCAGGCTCAAAGGGAACTGAGATAATTTCATGCTAGAAACTTCTGTGTGCAGCCACAAGGTATTATGGGCTCTAGCATAGTTGAGTAAGTTACGTGAAGCTCTCGAAGAGGTGGATCAGCAGGTAGAGGGTTGTAGGTTTGGTATGGTCTGCCCAGAGTAGAGAGTTAATGTTTCTGAAAGACTGTGTCTTGGTCATCCGTTTATCAAACACCATGTAGTGCGAGAAATCCAATGGAGGCGATCGAGTCTTGTGGGGAAAAGTGCGCAAACCTCTGAAGAGTGTACAATCTAGTCATGGTTAGTCGTGTCCCCGGTTATGGACAATCCTGAGTATCTAGTACTTGGAGTATCTTAAGTATCTCATCACTCTTAAATTAATATTGTTGGGTTGATAATTACTTTAATTGGGATTGAGTTGGAGGAACCTTCTCAATGATGTTTCAACTACCATGATAGTTAATTAAAATCTATTCCATTGTTGTAGGGAAAAATTGGCTTTTCGCAAAACTATAACCATAGAGCTTTCCACCAGCCAAATATGCATGTAGTGATAGCATTATTCTGTTCTTGTTCTACTGTGTTACATTGCCAACATATTCCATGTGCTGACCCGTTTTCGGGCTGTAACGTATTATGTTGCAGATTTTTCAGATGAGGAGTAAGGTTCGTTAGGTCGTTGCCGTGCAACTCAGCTATGATGTTGGAGTTGATGGACTCACTTTATCTTCCAAGCCTTCCGCTGTTATCGTATTAGATGGCCTTAAGCCATATTTATTGTAATAAGTTCTCTTTTGAGACATTCGATGCAATAAGTGTGTGATTGCTACTGTGTTATAAATCCTTCGAATACTGTGTGTGTCAGCATTACCGATCCAGGGATGACACTGAAGCACAAAGACCTGGCCGTTTGAGGTCGGGTCGCTACAAGATGGTATCAGAGCATACGCTGAGTGTAGGACACGACCACTAAGATAAACCATAGGTCACTCTTCTCTAGTCATTTCTGACTCCTCTCCATTTTCTACTCTTTAGGATGGCGGAGTTGAAGAACAAGTTTGCACAGCCGGACGAAGATACACTGTCGGTGTCAAAAGCGGCGGATCTCGGGTAGGGGGTCCCGAACTGTGCGTCTAGGCGGATGGTAACAGGAGACAAGGGACACAATGTTTTTACCCAGGTCGGGCCCTCTCGATGGAGGTAAAACCCTACTCCTGCTTGATTAATATTGATGATATGGGTAGTACAAGAGTAGATCTACCACGAGATCAAGGAGGCTAAACCCTAGAAGCTAGCCTATGGTATGATTGTTGTTCTGTTGTTCGTCCTACGGACTAAAACCCTCCAGTTTATATAGACACCGGAGAGGGCTAGGGTTACACAGAGTCGGTTACAAGGAAAGTCCCTTCCGGACATGGGACGAAGTCTTCAATCTTGTATCTTCATAGTCCAGGAGTCCGGCTGAAAGTATAGTCCGGCTATCCGAACACCCCCTAATCCAGGACTCCCTCAGTAGCCCCTGAACCAGGCTTCAATGACGACGAGTCCGGCGCGCAGATTGTCTTCGGCATTGCAAGGCGGGTTCCTCCTCCAAGTACTTCATAGAATATTTCGAACACAGGATAGTGTTTGGCTCTGCAAAATAAGTTTCCACATATTGCCATAGAGAGAATAATATTTACACAAATCTAATCTGCTGACGTATTCCGCAACGTGACATCACACCACGGCCAAGCCTTTATTCGAATCATTTTTACTGTCACACCTCAACGCGTTTTGCGAGGCGGTTTCCTTGGCACGTCCTTCCAAAGCAGAGATTGTGTCCCCTTTATTTACGGGATTCTCATCAATACTGTTGGGGATGTTGCTATCCGGGGTAAACCGGCCTGCAGGGCCCGGGTTATCTCCGTCAACAGACCCGAGATGTTAAACCCAAGGAGAGATAGAAGGGCCTAAGGCCCATAATCGGTTTAAAGGTTTATGGTGTAAACCGGCCTGATGTAAACTTGTATTGTAAGTTAGGAATAGAGAGACCGACCCGGGCACGTTTATTAGCCGGAGGTTGGGACTTTGCAGACCGACGGGCGTCACCCGTGTATATAAGGGGATGACCCGGCGGCGGTTTGAGATAGAGAAGAAGAACTCGAGGTTTAGGCGAAGCATATCGCTCCCTAAGCCCTCGAAACCCATCAATCCCATCACAACTAGACGTAGGCTTTTACCTTCATCGAAGGGGCCGAACTAGTATAAAAACCGTGTCCTTGTGTCCACTTTAACCCCTTCAAGCTAACCCGTTGCGATGGCTCCACGACTAAGTCCTCTTACTAGGACATCTGCCGTGACAAATCCACGACAGTTGGCGCCCACCGTGGGGCTATCGCGAGATGGTTTCAGGTTCTTGGAGGGCCGCTTTGAAGGACTCGAGGGTTACGCTGTGGGACGGATGACCAAGAGCCGCCGCGGAAAACTCTACATCGACAGCACAGGCTGGGGCCCCGACGCCGGCTCGATCGAGTACGGGTACCGGGTCCCCTTTGGCGGCATTCATGTTTTCATCGGCAAGATCGGAGAACCGGGCCCCGAGTTAAGCGTCTGCGCTGACCTTGTCGAGACAGCTCAGTGCACGAGATCGGCCCTGGCTAAACCGACCAGGAGGCACGCCTTCGTGGGAGTCATCCACGGGGGAAGCTACGAGGAAGGATCCGAATCTGGTGACGAAACCGCCATCTACTCTGGTGACGAAACGTCGACCGGGGAGACCGAATCTCTTTACCAGCTACAAGATGATCGGGTTGGGGGCGGCTCCGATGGCAACAGTATTCCGTACCCCTCTGATCTGCCCTGTCGGGTTGGGATCTTCATGGCTGGGACACAGGCGGCGCCACGATCATCAACTGCAGCAGCAGCGATCTCCGGATCGGCAGCAGCAACAGCTGCGCGGGCAGGAGGCCCTACCGGTTCACCAGCCCAAGTTTTGTCAGACCTGTTTGACGCACTAGCAGCGCTCATGGCGGAGGCCAACCCGGTGGATCAGGAGGTTCACAATGCTGAGATTGCCAAAGTGAGAGAGCAGATCACTCGGGCTAAAGCGGAGCTGGCAGCGGAAGAGATCAGGATGACGGCGGAGCGCGCCGCTTTAGATGCACAGGCTTACAGGCTCATGATGGACCAGAAGGCGTCTCAGGAGGTCCTGAAGAGGAAATCCCGGTCTCGGTTGCCCGCCGCCCTCGACGCTCGAAATCTCTTCAACACCCCGGGGGTAAACCGTGCGGAGGCGACAGCCGGCGCCCCGGTTCAGCACCGGATTATAGACCTGCCTCGTCGTAACACTGATACGCCACCGGCCATGCCAACACCGTCAGGTCATTATTCCAACCCGATGGATAACCTCGTCGCAGCGGCGGCTCGGTTGGAAGCCATTCCGATCGAAGGAGATTCACCACAGGATGAAGAGACACGCCGGGTCAAGGAGCTCCTTAGGACCGCGTTGGCCCAGCAAGAAGCGTATTCGCAAAGCCGTGATCGGATTCACTCCACCCCGCGCCCCAGCAGGAGCTATAGTAGGCGCGCGGAGGAGCCGGCCGTTTCAAGTAACGCCAGGCGTGAAGCGCTCCGCGGCAACAATCCGGCGGGCGTCGACAATACTCACGAGGATGTGGATCGCACCCGTGCACGGGAGGCCGGATTAGCAGCGCAGCATCAGGCTCGTCAGCTTACACCTATCTTCCCAGCAGCTACGGTTGAACCGGGGGTGGTTACCAGTTCTTTGGGAGTACCGTGCCTTGTTCCCGCTTTACGCAACGTACGACTGCCCAAAGACTTCAAAGGCCCCCGCAAGGTACCAAACTACACGGCAGATCAGCCTCCGGAGACATGGGTGGAGAGCTATGAAATGGCTATGGAGATGCTGGATGTGGATGACACGGCGTGTGCCAAGTATTTCACTATGATGTTAGAAGGAACGGCCCGGACTTGGCTAAAGAGTTTACCGCCTAATTCAATTAGTTCATGGGCCCAATTGCGCGCCCGGTTTATCAAGAATTTCAAGGACACGTGCAAACAGCCAATGTCAATAGTTGACCTAGCAGCCTGCGTTCAGCAAGAAGGGGAATCAACTACCCATTGGGTACGGCGGGTATCAGAAGTTTTGCACTCGTCAGATCGCATCAACGCAGACACCGCCGTGGTGCTGTTGGAGAGCAACTGTCGGTTTGGCCCTTTGAAGCTAAAGCTGGGCCGGATGAAGCGTGATTGTACAGATATAGGAACGCTCATGACCGCTTTAGTCAAGTATGCGGATTCTGACAGTACCAAGGATCCTGACTCTGGTGATGACAAAGCAGGGAAGGGAAAGAAGAATAGCAATACCAAAGGCCAGCAGCATCGACCGACAGGTAATGGAGGCGGAGGAAAACGTAAACCGGACGGGAGCATGGACTTGGTGGCCAGCACAAGTGCACAGGATAAAGGCCAGCGGCGTAAGGGAAAACAGCCAAGTTTTCGCGCACATCCCGGTCCTAACCCGGAGCGTTTGAACTTTTTCTTAAACCAGCCCTGTCCGAAGCACGGAACAAAGGAGGAACCAGCAGCCCATCTTTGGAAGGATTGTTATATCATGAAGGAGTTCAAAAGCTCAAATACTTTCCAATATGATCACAGCTCCGGCGGCGGTTCCGGTTCCGGATCAGGGTACGGTGGCGGGAATTCCGGTCCAGGGTTCCAGGGTAACCCGGGCGGACAGGTCAGCCAAAATAATCAGAATAATCAAAGTAATCAAAGTGGTTATCAGAGCAACCCGAAACAGTTAAGTGGTGGACAATATCATGTCTTCACTACGAGCTTGGATAAACGAGATAGGAAGCTTCAGAGGCGGGCAGTCAGTGCTGTCGAACCGGCCACGCCTCACTATCTGCGTTGGTCGGAACAGCCTATCATATGGAGCCGAGAAGATCATCCTCCCAGGGTGTATAATCCGGGTCAGTTAGCACTGGTGGTAGCGCCTCAGGTGGGAGGTTATAAGCTCACCAAGGTGCTCATGGACGGAGGGAGCAGCATTAACATCTTGTATTATGAGACCTTCCGTCGTATGGGACTGGTAGATAAGGATCTCAGACCGACCAATACAGTGTTCCACGGGGTGGTTCCTGGCAAGTCTGCGTATCCGGTTGGCAAGATAGCCCTTGAAGTGGTATTTGGCGATAGTCACGATTCCAGATCAGAGACGCTGACGTTCGAGGTGGTTAAAATCCAAAGTCCGTACCACGCTTTGTTCGGGCGGCCAGCTTATGCAAAATTTATGGCACGGCCTTGCTACGTATATCTGCAACTTAAGATGCCAGGTTACAAGGGCACTATAACGGTTCACGGGAGCCGCCGAATCGCTTTGGAATGTGAGGAAGGAGATGCGACTTACGCTGAATCGGTTTGTGCTACGGAGGAGCTAAAGCAGTACAAAGACAGTGTTGATCCGGAGGATATGACTTCATTAAAAAAGCCAACTACGGACCACGATCCGGCCTTGAAGTTCAAGTCAGCGGCCGAAACTAAGCTTGTTGACTTCGTACCTGGCGATTCATCCAAGCAGTTCAGCATCAGTGCAAACTTGGATCCAAAATAGGAAAGCGCGCTCATCGAGTTCATCCGTGAGAATCGAGACATCTTTGCATGGAAGCCATCTGACATGCCTGGTGTACCGAGGCAACTCGCTGAGCACACCCTTAATGTGGATCCTAAGTACAAGCCGGTAAAGCAGTTCTTACGGCAGTTTAACGAAGAAAGACGTAAAGCGATTGGTGAGGAAGTGGCCAGGCTCCTGGCAGTTGGGTTTATCATTGAGGTTTTTTCATCCCGAATGGCTCGCTAATCCGGTGCTAGTTCTTAAGAAAAACGGCACCTGGCGCATGTGCGTGGACTACACAGACTTGAATAAAGCTTGCCCAGCAGATCCTTTTGCTCTCCCCCGGATTGATCAGATCATTGATGCTACGGCAGGTTGCGAGCGTTTAAGTTTTTTGGATGCTTATTCGGGTTATCATCAGATCAAGATGGCAGTTAAGGACCAGGAGAAGACAGCGTTCATTACTCCCTTTGGAGCCTTCTGCTATGTGTCTATGCCCTTTGGGCTTAAGAGTGCGCAGGCTACTTATCAACGATGTGTGCAAAATTGCCTCCACGAACAGATTGGGCGTAATGTGCATGCTTATGTGGATGATATCGTGGTCAAGTCACGAAAGAAGGAGACCTTGGTTGACGATTTGAAGGAGACTTTCGATAACTTGAGAGTGTACCAAATGATGCTCAACCCGGCTAAATGTGTTTTTGGTGTACCTGCAGGCAAGCTGTTGGGATTTTTAGTGTCCCATAGAGGAATTGAGGCCAATCCAGAAAAGATCACAGCCATCACCTCCCTGGCCAAACCGAAATGCATCAATGATGTTCAGCGCATGGCCGGGCGGATTGCAGCGTTAAGCCGGTTTATCAGTCGCCTTGGTGAAAAGGCGATCCCCTTGTATCAAATGCTCAAGAAGACGGATCAATTTGTCTGGAGTCTGGAGGCTGATAAAGCGTTTGAGGACTTGAAGCGTCAACTAGTCAATCCGCCAGTGTTGGCAGCCCCTGTAGATAAAGAGCCACTCATGTTATATGTTGCAGCGAATGCCAGAGCAGTCAGTGTGGCGATGGTGGTAGAACGAAAGGAGGCTGGAAAGGAACATCCGGTTCAGCGACCGGTTTACTATATCAGTGAAGTGCTTATCGAGTCCAAACAAAGGTATCCGCATTGGCAGAAGCTGGTATATGGCGTTTTTATGGCAAGCCGGAAGCTGAGGCAATATTTCCAAGGACACCCAATCACGGTGGTCAGTTCTGCTCCTTTGGGTGACATTATACAGAACCGGGAGGCGACCGGTCGGATTGCCAAGTGGGCTATCGAGCTCGGGCCGCACGATTTAAGGTACGTACCCCGGACGGCCATAAAATCACAGGCACTTGTCGATTTCATAAACGATTGGACAGAGTTACAAGCGCCTGAGGAGAAGCCAGATAACACCTATTGGACCATTCATTTCGATGGGTCAAGACAATTGGAAGGCTCGGGGGCTGGAGTCGTTTTAACTTCCCCACGAGGAGATAAGTTTTGTTATGTCCTCCGTTTAATGTTCCCCTGTACAAACAATGCGGCTGAGTATGAAGCTTTGCTGCATGGACTTCGGGTGGCTAAAGAGATGAATTTGAGCAGAGTTAGGTGCTTTGGTGATTCGGATCTGGTGGCTCAGCAGGTGTCTGGCACCTGGGATTCTAAGGATCCGCTTATGGCTGCGTACCGACGTGAAGTGGATATGGTGGCTGGGCATTTCAAAGGTTATCAAGTGGATCATGTAGACCGCAGAAAGAATGAGGCAGCGGACACTTTAAGTCGCTTGGGCTCTCAGCGTAAACCGGTCCCACCCAATGTTTTCTTGGATGTATTGTACCACTCATCGGTACAGCTGCCCGGCGAGCTGGAGTTGGCTGTTCCTGATCCGGAGGCTCAGTTAGTGGCGGCTCTTCACGCCACCCCGGATTGGACGCTCCCTTACCTGGCATATATGAACCGGGGTGAGTTGCCAGAAGATGAAAGCTTGGCTCGACAGATAGTATGACGGTCCAAGTCTATGACCATTTTCCAAGGAGAGTTACATCATCGCAGCGTATCAGGAGCGCTGCAACGGTGCATATCCCCTAAGGAGGGGTGCGAGATACTACGAGAAATACATGAAGGGGATTGCGGCCACCACGCCGGTTCAAAATCATTGGTGGCTAAAGCGTTCCGCCACGGTTTCTACTGGTTAACTGCTCATGCTGATGCGGAAGACCTGGTCCGGTTATGTGATGGTTGCCAGAAATTTTCCAGACGAGCGCACATACCGGCCCAAGAATTGAGGATGATTCCAATCACTTGGCCGTTTGCGACTTGGGGGCTTGATATGGTTGGGCCTTTTAAGCGTTCCAAAGATAAGAAGACCCATCTACTGGTGGCGGTTGACAAATTTACAAAGTGGGTAGAGGCAGAACCTGTCAGTAAGTGTGATGCAGCCACGGCGGTTCGGTTTATAAAGAAGGTGATCTTCCGGTTTGGTTTTCCACACAGCATCATCACAGATAATGGTACCAATCTATCCAAGGGGGCCATGAAGGAGTTCTGTGCACGGGAGCATATACGGCTTGATGTTTCTTCGGTAGCGCACCCACAGTCTAATGGTCAGGCAGAACGAGCGAACCAAGAGATCTTGAGAGGTATCAAACCCCGGCTTCTGGTCCCTTTGCAAAGGACGCCGGGTTGTTGGGTGGAGGAGCTACCGTCTGTATTATGGAGCATCAACACCACGCCTAACAGATCCACGGGGTTTACGCCGTTTTTTATGGTTTATGGAGCAGAGGCGGTTCTCCCAAGTGATATACGACATGACTCACCTCGCGTGGCAGCATATGTTGAAGCGGATAATGAGCAGGCACGGCAGAACGCTCTTGACTTGTTGGATGAGGAGCGTGACTTGGCAGCTGCCCGTTCAGCGATTTACCAGCAAGATCTTCGCCGTTACCACAGCCGTCGGGTTAGGACCAGAACCTTTCAGGAGGGGGATTTGGTGCTTCGGCTCATCCAGGATCAATCTGATCAGCATAAATTATCCCCGCCGTGGGAAGGACCTTTTGTGGTCAGCAAGAATCTGAATAATGGGTCATATTACCTGATTGATATTCGAGAGCGCAAGGATTCACGCACATCAGAGGAGGAAACCAGCAGGCCGTGGAACATAGCTCATCTTCGACCTTATTATACATGAGCCCTGGGCTCTGTTTATGTACATATCATGACCATGTATATATTATGATTAATACAATAAACCGGAGCCTCGAGTAAAACGGGGTCTCTACTGTTCTTCACATCATGTGTGTTTACCCCTGGAGGTCGTTTCACAGAAATTCAAATTATAGACTCCGGTTTAAAAGCCGATTCAAGGGAAGATGTCTCCTACAAGGCTGTGAAGCTCTTAATATCCGGTTCAATATCCCGGTTCAAGTATAAGGCTTGCTGTTCAAACATAGGCCGTATTCGAGCCAAAGAGAACATAGCCATTCAGCATGAGGCTTCCTGTTCAAACATAGGCCGTATTCGAGCCAAAGAGAACATAGCTATTCAAACATGGGGCTTCCTGTTCAAACATAGGTCGGGTTCGAACCAAAGAGAACATAGCTAAACCCGATAAAGTCAGTTGGGGACCTAGTCGGCCTGAACCGTAGCTACACCTCCGGGGGGCTTGGTCATGTCTTGACGATGGTAATGCTTTCTGGCTGGCATATTTGCCACTGAATCAGTTGGGGACCTAATCGACTTGAACCGTAGATTACGCCTTATGGGAACTCGGTCATGTCTTGATGATGGTAATGCCTTCTGGTCGGCTTTTTAGTCAATGAATCATTTGGGGGCTTGGTCGTGTCCGAACCAACGCAATGCCACTTGATCGGCCCTTGGCCATTGAGTCACTTGGGGGCTTGGTTGACGAACCAATGCAATGCCATTTGGCCGGCATAATTGCCACGATTCAGTTAGGAACCTAGTCGACCTAAACCGTAGCTACACCTCTTGGGGGCTCGGTTTTGTCTTGACGATGGTCACGCCTTCTGAACGGTTCATAGTAACCAATATTTGCATGCGTTTTTCTATCGCGTTGCCTTTTCATATTTGGTTTTGTTTTTTCTGCCGTTATTGTGGTGTCTTTTTTGGTTCTTCGGAATGTCAAGCATCCTTAAACCGATTCAGCTGGCATAGCCTGGTTCGCTTTTTAAACCCGGAGGCAAATTGCCCGGTTTGGCAAAGGCGCAGCACGGTTCAGGTGGTCGAAAAATTACATTGTGTACTCAGTAAAGGCAGGAAACATAAGTTGGAAACGTCATTGAAAAGAGCATCAACACCTGTGCACGAAGGCACATTCAAATGTAGAGGTATTAAACTATCTTATTACAAGGCAACGTAGTGCCTGAATATATTGTTCGTTGACGGATTAAGACGTCACCAAGTAAGGTGAACCGGAGCGTTGATTACGCCTGTTCGCCGCCTTGGTTCGAAGGCTGGGGATCGTCTCGCACCGCTTCAGCTCCATCTTGGTTACCCATTGGCTGGAAATCAGCAGTGGTCCAGTCGATTCCCATTAGCGCTTGAAAGACGGCTTCTTCATGAATCAGCGAAGACGGTTCAATGTCTGGGGCGAAAGTATGCTTACGGATTGGAGGAACAAGGTTTCCCGCTTCAGGGACCGGGGCAGATACTCGTTTGTTCTGGTTGTCGTATTGAGCTTGGTAACGTGACAGATCTGCTTCCTCAGCCAATTGACAAGCTAGGGGGCGCACCGCCCGGTTTATCACCCTCAAATCATCTTCACCAAAGTCTGAACCGTCTTCCTTCAAGCTGGGGTATCCTTGGGCCGCTTCGACAGGATCGAAATCTGGTACCCACGCTTTGGCCCAGATCAAGGCAGTGATGGCTCCAGTTCGAGCAGCTGATCTTTTCAACTCTTCAATCCGGGCCGGAAGCATGGACAACCTCTTTAATGTGTCTTGAATCAGAGACGGCGCAGGGTTGTTATGCGATGCAGTGGTGATAGCTCTTTGTGCTCCGGTGTATAACTGTTCAATCAGAGTATAAGCGGCTTTGAGTTTCATCCGCACATCGGAACCCAAGTGTCCAATACGTGAGCCTGCAGTGTTTCAAGGTGGATTACAAACCGGACATAGGGTGTAGCAAACAAAGTACAAATTGGAAGAGGGGCATCGAAAGGTTTACCAAAGACGACAGAGGTCATGGAGTGTATCTGTCGCTTCACGGTGGATAACTCATCAACCACCGGTTTAAGAGCAGCTTCGGCATTTTCAGCCCTCTTCATCAAAAGAGCTCTTTCAGTAGCCCAATCGGCTTGCTCCTTTTTGCGGCTTGCTTTCAGCTGCTCCATAACAGTTAAGGCTTTGGTCAATTCCTCCTTTGCTTTTTCAGTTTCAATCTGCTGGGCTTTTAAAGCTTCCTGAAGGTCCGAGACTTGGTTCTCTTTGGTCTTCAAATCCCCCTGCAGCAGGTCATCAACAGTGTTCAGAAAATATTGCACGGTTTGGAAGTATCAACCACACAAGCAAGTTATGTGCTCGATACTTGGGGGCTAATGCATATTTGATTTTAACACAAGTTTTCCATTACAAAAAGTCCCAAGATTAATACAAGTATTTAAGCTTGGCACTTGGGGGCTAATAGTTATCTAATGATGTTTTCTGGTTATGACCTATGTTGAAGCCTTGGGGTTTTCTAAACCGGACTTTAATTGTCAAGGCAGCCTGATCCGGTTTACCATCTCGGTTTGGAAATATTGATAAGCTAAAGTTGCAATGGAATGAAGCACAAGGGAGTTACCTCAAGTTTCTCCTTCATCATCTTGATCATGCCAGCTTCATAATCCCGACTGGTGTACAGTCGGTTCAGGTACCCAGAATAAAGATCCGGGGCGCTTAAAGCGGCGTACGTAGAAGAATCAAGGTCCCATTTGCCCTTCACGGCCGAGATTTCGTCCTTGGCAGTATGCTTGGATAAGGTAGCAGTGTTCCCCGGTTCAGAGTGACCGATGCCGGTAATCACAACATCATCATCCTTGGAATCGCTGCTCTGCAGTGGCCCTGTCGGTTTATCAGCAGTTCCAGAAGGGGGGATGGATTCCTCAACCCGAACTGGACTGACAGGCGGATCAGTATGGCTGGCAGGTTCGATAATCCTTTCTTCAGCGCAGGTGTCATCTTGCGGAGATAGATAATTCTGAGTATCTTCGCGACCCAGAGCGTCAGCACCAGGAGTTTTCTCCGGTTCAGGAGCGGCAGTTCCTCCAGCCGGGTTATCCAGACGAGCCTTCTTGCTCGGTCTAGGTTTGGCCCTGGAAAAAGCCCAAAGATTGAAAAAACGGTATAAGATGGATTAAGAGACCTATACAGAGATATGTTGTGATCGGTCCAACTCACCCAATAACTGTCTTCAACGATGGCAGTTGAGTGGCTGAAGATTCACCGGAAGAGGAATGGGAAGTGACCTGATAATCGGAGTCAGATGGATTTAGAGGCTGACGAGTTAAACCTGCTTTAGGAGGAAAGCTAGCGCGTAAATCGGAGACCTCTGAGCGGCGTTTCCGAACCGGGCTGTTCGGTAAACCGGCGGAGGTGACTACCTGGCCGCTATGTCGGGTGGTGCGTCGAGCTTCATGTTGCTGGGTCTTCACAAGAAATTTGGGATCCAAGTAAGCAAGAGGGTGAGAAAATTTAATTCTCCGGTTTGCTTGGCGAGGTTTTTTCAAAGGCAAAGGAACGGCATCAGAAGAAAGAATAGTTACCTGTGGGCCTTCGGCATGGCTCACTTCAGCGTCGTCCTGACAAATATCATCATCAATAAGACGTATAAAAAGCAAACCAACTGAATCGAGGTCTACCCCGAGGTCTGGATTACCCACATCATCCTCCTCTAAATCCGGAGTATTGGAAGCGGTGTTCCTTTTCCTCTGAGCAGGCTTCTTCACCCTCGTCTTGGGTCGGGTTACCTTTTCGGTCGGCTCTTGTAACTTCTTGCTCCAAAATGGATCATCTCCCTGTCTCAGAAAGGGACTGGAAGGTTAACAACATATATATAAGGAGATCAAAGATTCTATAAACAGAGGAGTTACTTACAGCAGGTGGTTTGTTTGTGGCACAAAATGGAAGCAGGCCGGTTCGAGCGCAAACATGTTCCGGTTCGTTCAGCATCTTCTTCACAGCTTCAGCGACTTCGTCCTCTGTCAGCTGAATGTTGCAGTGCCTCAAAGGATCGTCAACCCGACCCGTGTATTGGCACATCAAACCGGAGCGGATGCTAAGGGGCAGGATGCTCCATGAAATCCAGCAACGAGCAAGATCAACCCCCGTTAAACCATTAGCCATGAAGGCTCTGAGCTTGGACAGCTGAGGGGCATACTTACTCCTCTCTTTGGCAGTTAGCCGTGGGGGGAAGGGGTGAGTGTTGCTAAGTCTCTCTGGACGGAAACCGGGCAGTGGATTTTCCTCAGCAGGGGAAGTATCCTTGCAATAGAACCAAGTGCAATTCCATTCTTGCGGATGACTATGCAACTTGGCGTGAGGATAAGTCACCTCTTTCCTTTTCTGAATCGCCATACCACCCAGTTCCATATTAGGGCCATCGGTGAATTCAGTACGTCGGTTCAAATGGAAAAAGTCCCGGAACAGCTCAACAGTAGGTTCTTCTTGGAAGTACGCCTCGCAAAGTACTTGAAAATGGCAGATATTCGTGACTGAATTTGGACCAACATCTTGTGGGCGCAGCCTAAAATTAGCCAAGACGTCCCGATAAAATTTTGAACCGGGTGGATTAAACCCCCGGGCCAGGTGATCCGCAAACACCACCACTTCTCCCTCCTGCGGGGTAGGAGGACATTCGTCTCCTGGAACCCTCCAATGGATGGTACTTTTGCTACTCAAAGCACCAGTCAGAACTAAGTTGTTTAGTTGGGTCTCAGTGATACAAGAGGGAACCCAGTTGCATTCATACACCTGTTTTGCCATGAGGAAATCTACAAGGCAAAGGTATTCCGGTTTGAGAGCAAGTATGATTGTAAACCGAAGATGCTCTTATATAGAGTCAGGTTATCTGCAATAATATCAACCGGCGGTTCATCAAGGGGACTAATGGATGTGTAGATCGGTTTGTTCGCTTTGCTAAGAGTTAAACCGACCAGATCTAAATAGTTGTGGGTATGAAAACAGAAAACAGGTCCCGTACGGATTCTTTCAAAGCAATGGATCTACAGCTAGGGCGAAAAAGAAATAAAAACAGGTAATATGAAGTTGGGCTCACAGCAGAACAACATAAGTTCGACAAGCAGGAACAAGAATAAGATCTAAGGAAATGAGTGCAGATTTATGGCGACTGCTAAGAGGAACTACAAATCCAGATACAGGTAGCATTATCTGTTCGCAAAGGCTGCTATGGGGATGAGCAAGAAACAGTAGCAGAACGATGAACCCTAGAACAGATCTAAAGCAACAAGAACAGGGGCCTTACCGGGGTCCAAACAGATGCGGAAAGTCGCCGCGGTGCTCTGATCCGATCAGGTTGATGCAGCGGCCGGAGTTGGTGCAGCAGCTGACGGCGGCGGCGGAGCTCTGAGGTCTGGGTCGCGAGGAAGACGAAGAAGGGGAGGAAAGGAAGATGGCCTTCAAGTCCTATTTATAAGGCGCGGCGCGCGTGTCAGGCGCGCGAATCCAGGGGCCGGAGATTTCAGAAGCCCAGCCGTCGCCCTGATTCTTGCGGGTTAGCGAAAGGAGGCGGTAGCTTGCGCTGACGTTATATCGGTTTACCACAGCAAGAAGAGACGGAGAAACGACGGTTTAACAAGTCACTGGAAGACATTTGCAGACAGAGATTCTTATTAAGGATTGACATGAACCTGTTCAAATCAATCTGGGGCCTAATGTTGGGGATGTTGCTATCCGGGGTAAACCGGCCTGCAGGGCCCGGGTTATCTCCGTCAACAGACCCGAGATGTTAAACCCAAGGAGAGATAGAAGGGCCTAAGGCCCATAATCGGTTTAAAGGTTTATGGTGTAAACCGGCCTGATGTAAACTTGTATTGTAAGTTAGGAATAGAGAGACCGACCCGGGCACGTTTATTAGCCGGAGGTTGGGACTTTGCAGACCGACGGGCGTCACCCGTGTATATAAGGGGATGACCCGGCGGCGGTTTGAGACAGAGAAGAAGAACTCGAGGTTTAGGCGAAGCATATCGCTCCCTAAGCCCTCGAAACCCATCAATCCCATCACAACTAGACGTAGGCTTTTACCTTCATCGAAGGGGCCGAACTAGTATAAAAACCGTGTCCTTGTGTCCACTTTAACCCCTTCAAGCTAACCCGTTGCGATGGCTCCACGACTAAGTCCTCTTACTAGGACATCTGCCGTGACAAATCCACGACAAATACGGACGTGGGTAACCCAGTCGTGCCTGTTGGTATGTTTTCCTGATCAAAGGCAAGTCCCAAACGTTCACGGGGAGGGCCCTTGGTATTCAACCTCTTATAAAGAGACCAAGGCCTTACTCCTTTCTTTCAATCTCAAACAAGTTCACCCTTCGCCTCGAGTTCCAACACCCAAAGCTCCAGATTTCAGGCGCTTCGGACCTTCGACAATGTCCGGTTCCGACCTTCAAGGCAGATGGATGCCCTCCTCCATTACGGAGGAGGACGTGCTGAAGTTGAGAGAGGCCAGGTTCTTGACTGGCGAAATTTCACATAGGCTGCCTGCGCAAGGGCATGCCATTCCCACTCCCAATCCTGGTGAGAGCGTGGTGTTTGTGTCTCACTTCCGTCGGGGGCTAGGCTTCCAGACGGATCCCTTCGTGAGGGGGCTCATGTTTTATTATGGGCTGGAATTTCACGACTTAGCTCTGGAGTCTATCCTCCATATTTCCTCATTCATCATCGTGTGTGAAGCCTTCCTCCACATTACTCCTCACTTCGGACTATGGCTCAACACCTTCAAAGTAGAGACGAAGATGATCGAGGGACGGCACACGGAGTGTGGAGGCGCTGTTATAAGCAAGAATGCTGATGCTCCATGGCCCGAAGGCTCTTTTCAAGAGGAGTCCAGCTTATGGCAACAAGAGTGGTTTTATATTACCGCTCCCAGGGGCACCAAGTGGGTGGCGCCACCTGCCTTTCGCTCGGGTCCCCCACCACAGCTAGCGTCATGGGTCAACAAAGGACTGGACTGGGGGCCGTCCAAGGACGTGCCCTTGCTGTAGGGCTGCATTCAAGATCTCCTAGAAAGAGATATTAGTCTAGTCGTGGTGACATAGGTTATGCTGATTCGCCGAGCTCTGCCCTACAAACGCCGCCCCCTCCGCCTGTGGGAGTTCAATCCGGAGGGACCACGAGCTCTCCAACATTTTATGGGCGCGACGCCCATGGAGATGTACAGATTATTCTTCGGATCGCAAGCAACGTGTCCGAACTTGACCAAGGATGCAGGTCTGAGCTGCAATCGCCCGGATACTCAAGTAAGTAGCCTTGTGCCCGGACTCGCTATCCGTATATTTATCATGAAATTGCCCTTAAAGGAGTTGTCCTTTTAAACAGGAGTGGATAGCGAAAGCAAAGCTAATCAGGTGTCCGGCCCCCCTCCCCGAGACCACGCCGGATCCCATGCTGGTCCGGATGTTGAAGGTCGAGCCTTCGGAGGAAAGCGAGGGAGGGGACAAGGAAGCTGCGGCCTCCTCGAAGGAGGCTATTAAGAAGGGAGGAATCGAAAGTTCCTCTCCTCAGGGGAAGAAGAGGACCGCCTCTGATGACCCGGAGACCATGGCCTCAAAGCAAGGGAAGAAATCTTCGTCAGAGGGTCCTGTGCCGGGGAATACTTCGGCCGAATTATGCCCTCAAGGGGATCAGCCCTCCACCGAGCCGTAAGTAGAGAGGAGTTTTTCTTTTTAATAAATGATAGGAATCCTTGATTTATATCTGAGAAAAGTAACTGAAGATTTTACCTTGTAGTTCGGACCTCAGCCCTTCTTAGCAGAGCTCGTCTTCGGGGGATCTTCTTCCGGAGATGATGGAGAGCGGAACGCCTCCCCCTGCAGTACCGCCTTGCGAGCCGGGCAACCCTGAGGTATCGTCGCGGAGGGTTTCTCCGAATCCGGCGGGGCCGGAAGGTAGTCATATGGGCCCCCAAAGCCCCCTGCCTCCGGCCTTCGAGAAGGACCATCGGACGAGTCCGGCACCGTCCGGTGCACGGTCGAAGGGGCTGAAGGATCTGCTAGGGTGAGCATCTATCTCAGAGGAGCACCGTGCATTAATGAGCATGGTGATTGAAAGGATTTCATCTGCGGAGAGCGGATTGCACGAGGCAGTCAGGAGTTTACTGACAGGTTTTGAGGTACGCGAAATAATGTACCCTTTTTGACAGTTGGGCATAAATAAGATGCGCCATGTGTAGATAGTAGCCCCTGAGACTCTGTGCGTTGTCAAAAGTGACGGCGTGCAGAGGATCATAATCCCAGGTCTAATATGCCGCCTTCATACGTAGGTGGCGAAGTGTCCGATGGCTAGCCGGACTGATGAATTTGCCGAGCTAAAGCAGCAACTTGACGTGGCAGATGCCGACATCGCGCTTGTCAACAAGCAGCTTGACGAGGCACAAGGTATGTGATTCCTCTGGCGGCACCTGGTAAGAGGAGCTTTATGCCAGTATCTTACAATGTGTGCGCTTGATGCAGATGGTGCAGCTGCCATGGAGAATCTTCGGGCGGAACTTGCCCGAGCCAAGGAGCAAGCCAGGAAAAGTGATGCGGCTGCCGGAAAGGCAATTGGAGAGCTGAAAGCCGAACATGCTGCTCACTGCCTAACCAAGAAGGAAATGACCGAGATGGCCGTGAAGCTGAAGAGCGCTGCTGACCGTTGCAAGCTTCTGGAAAAAGAAGACCAAGCGGAGCGGACGGACCTGGAAAAGGCCATTACCGAGGCCAAGGATGCTCGCTCTGTGATGAGAGCTATGAAGGAGGAGCTATGTCAGGCCGGATATATCGCGGCTGGAAAGCCCTTTGTGCTGCGGAGGAAGTTCGGGGATCCTAAATATGCTTCGCTAGACCGGTTGTGGAGTACGACGGACACTTATTTGGATTTGGCAGCGAGTGCCGCGGACGCAGCCGAACACTTCCGAGATAAGGAGGATCACGAAGTGGAAAAGATTTTTTGGTCGCAGTTCCACAATCCAGAGCGTCCGCTTCCATTAACCGATCATTTGGCCGAATGGGCTGAGCTAAGTAGGTTATCCGGAATCGCCATGAAGTATGTCGTGAGTCATCTGTGGCCGGAAAGGCCTGAGCCGAAGAGCTATTTTAGCTTGGTGCAGCAGTTCCTTGGTGTGGTGCCGCATATCAATGCAGTGAAGAAGTCAGCCTGCATAGAGGGTGCGCGGATGGCTCTTGCCCGTGTCAAGACATACTGGGCGGAGATGAAGGCCACCACTGTTGCAACCCCGAACTCAGATGAGAACCGAGTACCTACCGAGCACTATTTTCAGGAAGTTCTGCAGGGTGCTCATTTAATAGAGACGTAGTGCTCGAAGGATATTATGTTTGAATAACATGCATTATTGTAAAACAAAGTTTGGATGTAATATATAAAAGCTTTTTATACTTGTGCCTTCAAGAATTGAGATACCTCCTGTGCGGCCGTTAATGTATATGTGTATATAACCTGAAAGATGGCAGTCTTTAGCTTTGGCCCCCACGCATATAATGCGGGGGTGTTCACAAAAGGCGCATTTTCACACTTGATCCAACGTCTTGGTCCTATTAAGGAGGTGATAGCGCAGCGAACTAGGCAACTGGACTATAATGCTTTATCACTTTCACTTAGCCATAAGAGTTTGACAGTGGGGCTGCTATACAGCCCCTTGTGGCACCACGCTCACCCGAATTCGGGGCGCGTGTGTGCCTAGCCGGGAAGCGGCCCTTCGTTAATACGGAGGAATCCTAAAGATTCCGGCGGGTCATCGAGTAGTTGACCAGTCTCACGCTATATCATGACAGTCAGTTTTCGGCTTTCTCTACTGAGGTGCTCTCCTGGCTGAACCGGGGCAAAACGGCAGTAGTTCTCCTGGTGCCGCCTTTGCCGATTGAGCGGAACGTAAGGCAGCAAAACACAGGAGCCGGGCAAACCCAACATTTGACCAAAGACATGATTCGGAGCTGATGCATATAAGGCCAAACTCACGACGCCCGACACTCCCTAAGGTATTCGGTCTTTTATGAAAACGGGCGGAACAGCGCCCTTGGTTATAAGCCCTTGATGTCCAGGTACGTGCAAGACTCTGACGTGGCCACATGCCAAAACGCCAGCCTCCTCCTCCGCTATGCAGAGAATCCGGGGGATGTGTATCAACAAGAGACAGTAAGAAAGGTTTACGCAGGGTCTTAATCTAAAAAGAATCCTGGGGACGGGTCCCTGCTGCACGTCTGCGCCTGTGTCTCCATTATGCCGTGTCCTGGACGGGCGTAGCATGGTGTTCATCTGTAAAAGAGAGGAACTTAGCTAACAAGAAAAAGAATAGTAGTGCGGAACGTACGCTGTACTAGATAAATAATGTATAATTTTAAGGCGGGTAAAATGGAGCCTTATTGTCATGTATTTTACATACGCGAAGCCCCTTGTATAGGGGTGTATGGCTACTAAACCTTTAATTTTTGCTCCGGACTCGCCTAGCCGAGCCCGTGGTCTGGATGACCTAGTAGATGTTTTCGCTGGTGAAGCTGTTTTAATGCATGGCTGTCAAGGCAGTCGCATATTCTTTCGCGCTCGAGGGACACTTAATATTGCCCTTTAGTGAGATGACGCCTCGTGGACCGGGCATTTTAAGCGTAAGAGATACATAATGCGGTATTGCGTTAAAGCGGGCGAAAGCCTCTCGTCCCAGTAGTGCTTGATAGCTACTTGAAAATGGGGCGATATGGAAGGTTAGCTTTTCGCGGCGGAAGTTATCAGGGGAGCCGAACATAACTTCTAGCCGAACAGAACCCATGCAATGGGCCTCCGGGCCTGGCGTTACTCCTTGAAAGGAAGTATTGCTATGGTGAATTCTTGTTGGGTCCATTCCCATTTTGCGGATTGTGTCCTGATATAGCAGGTTTAAACCACTGCCGCAATCCATCAGGACATTTGTAAAGTGGAGTCCGTCGATTATTGGATCTAATACCAGGGCAGTCCAGCCTGCGTTCCGTATACCTCTAGAGTAATCCTGGTGGTCGAAGGTGATCGGTTTTAACAACCATGGGCGAGGCTCCTTTGGGATAGGCCGTATGGCGCGTATCTCTGTTGGCGCCACTCTGTTCACCACGTGAAGTAAGTTTACTGTTTTGACTTCTTGTGGGAAATCCTTTTGTTTCCTGGTGCTCTGCCCGTGGGGTCCGTCATCGTCCTCACTTGGTGTGTCGTGCCCCTTGTGTTCGGCGTTGAGTTTGCCAGATTGCTTGAAAACCCAACAATCTCTGTGGGTATGGTTCGCAAGCTTCCCAGGAGTACTGTGAATTTGACATATCTTGTCCAAGATTTTGTTCAGGTTAGATAACTCATCCCTGTTATCCTTAAGGGGCAGCTTTCTCTGATTCTGCGGAGAGCTTTTGAATCCGGCATTGACTGCCGCGCTCTTTGGACTGCTTCCCTTAGTTCGACGCTGGTCCTTGTTGCATCGTGGTTTCCCATTTCCATTCCTAACTTCGGATGTACTTGGGTCGCTGGTGCTGCATCTTGCCAACCAGCCGTCTTCTCCCGCACAAAATCGGGTCATGAGGCTTGTTAATGCAGCCATTGTTCTTGGCTTTTCTTGGCCGAGGTGTCTGGCGAGCCATTCGTCTCAAACGCTATGTTTGAAAGCCGCTAAGGCTTCGGCATCCGGACAGTCTACTATCTGATTCTTTTTAGTAAGAAATCTATTCCAGAGTTTCCGGGTTGACTCTCCGGGCTGTTGAGTTATATGGCTCAAATCGTCCGCATCCGGAGGTCGGATGTAGGTCCCTTGAAAATTTGCCCGAAAAGCATCCTCGAGCTCCTCCCAACTTCCAATGGTGTTTTCGGGAAGGCTTTTAAGCCAATGCCATGCTGGCCCTTTGAGCTTGAGGGGTAAGTATTTTATGGCGTGGAGGTCATCTCCTCTGGCCATGTGTATATGGAGGATATAATCCTCAATCCAGACTCCAGGGTCTGTTGTTCCGTCGTATGCCTCTATGTTTACGGGCTTGAATCCCACTGGGAATTCATGGTCCAGCACCTCATCGGTGAAACATAGGGGGTGTGCGGCACCCTTGTATTTGGGCGTGCCATGATGTTCGGATATTTTTTGTGCTGCATTGCTTACTAGAGCTTGCTTTCTTGGCCCATAGATAGATCTGTCTGGGCCGTCCTTTTGATGCGAATCCTTGAGTGGATCGCGTGCCAGCTTGTGTGCGGCGCCGCTTGCCGCTCCATGCTGGCCATGGGGTCGTCTATCCGACCGGATGGCTTTCTTATTTTTTGACTGCGGGGGCTCCAAGGCCTCGTCGAATTCAGGCAGTAGCTTTCGCGTCGGATAGCTTTTTGTGCGGCGACTGCCGCCATGTTTGTCTGCGGTGTTGAGTACTTTGCTCCATCTTATTATGAGTGCATCTTCCGCAGTTTTGAGCTTCCGCTTCTACTTTTTCAGGCTGCGCGCAGTGGCGACGAGCCTTTTGTGTAGGTTCTTCTGCTCCATGAGCGTATCTGGCGTAAGGTCATCTGGACTGTTGTTTTCGCCAAGGACGGGTTGTTTAGTATGTTTATCCAAATTGCCCTATTCGGACGGTTGCTCGAAGGCATGTTCGTCGTCCGCCGGCTCGTCCTGCTCTATGGCTGGGTCTGTATGGCTGCTGTCTCTGTCGAGGCGGGGCTTGGAGCAGCGCTTACGTCGCCGCTGTGATTGCTTTTCGAGTGAACGATCCCTCGTTGCATCCCTGTGTTCCTCGTCGTCGCTTCCTTTGGGTGTGTCCACCATGTATACATCATGAGATGAGGTGGCAGTCCAGTGCCTTATAGGCGTTGGTTCATGTTCGTCTCCTACATCGTCGTCCATACCGTCGATGTCTTCGGAGTCAAATTCGAGCACGTCGTTTAAATTATCGACAGTGGCTACGAAGTGGGTGGTGGGTGGGGATCGAACTTCGTCGTCCACATCCCAATCCTGTCGGTCATAGTCCGGCCAGGACTCTCCTGACAAGGAGAGAGACCTGAGTGAATTCAGGATGTTGCCGAAGGGCGAGTGCTGAAAGATGTCCGTGGCGGTGAACTCCATAATCGGCACCCAATCGGATTCGATCGGCAGGGGTGCGGGAGGCTCGGAGTCCGGAGGGGAGTCCGACACCTTGGAGTCACATGCTTCGCAAAGGACAAATCTGGTGTTCGGCTCGATCGCCGCAGAGATTTCAGCCTCCGAGGCGGCGTCCAACCACCCATCCTCGATCGGCGCGATCGGCTCCGAACTAAGGGTCGGGGCCGATGCAGGCGCAGCCTCCAAAGCACCGTTCGGCGGTAGAGCTAAATCATACCCTTCGTGACAGTGCGGCGCGCTCGGCTGTGGTTCGAATCCGTCGAAGATCAAGTCTCCGCGGATATCAGCCATGTAGTTAAGACTTCCAAATCTGACCTGATGGCCAGGGGCATTGAAAGTGCTTGTTATCGACTAGAGGGGGGGGGCTGAATAGGCGATTTTTATGAAAGTCTTCAAAACATGAAAGTTTCATAGAAAAACAGTAGAAATGAACCTATTGATATGCAGCGGAAGATAAACTACACAAGGCAAGCCATAATCAAGTATGCAATAATGTGAGAGTACGACGACTAGTGGCAGCTAGGTAGTAAGGATCAGGATGGAAGATGGTATGAAGCCAAACAACAATAGTAGTCAAGCAATGAAGTCAAACAGGTATGACAAACATGCAATGACTTCACGAAGACAAACTGTAAGTAAAGGGAAGAGAGGATAGAACCAGTCACTCGTTGAAGACACATGATTTGTTTGACCAGTTCCAGTTGCTGTGACACCTGTACGTCTGGTTAGGGAGGCTAAGATTCAACTCAGAAGACCGCGTCTTCACCTTATTCCCCTTGTGCTAAGGACACATAGTCCTCGCCCAATCACTCTAGTAAGTCTTCAAGGTAGACTTCCAAACCTTCACAGACTTCGTTCACCGGCGATCCACAATGGATCTTGGATGCTCAGAACGTGACGCCTAACCGGCTGGAGGATTCACAGTCCTCAAGTGTAATAAGTCTTCAGGTCACACAGACAGAAAGACTTCAGTGATGCCTAACACTCTTTGGCTCTGGGTGTTTGGGCTTTGTCCTCGCAAGGATTTCTCTCTCAAAGGCTTCGAGGTGGGTTGCTCTCAAACGACAAAAGCCGTGCACTAACTCTGAGCAGCCACCAATTTATGGTGTAGGCGGTGGGCTATTTATAGCCACTAGGCAACTCGACCTGATATGTCCGAAATGACCCTGGGTCACTAAGGAACTGACACGTGTTCCAACGGTCAGATTTCAAACACACGCGACAACTTTACTTGGGCTACAAGCAAAGCTGACTTATCCAGCTCTGGATAAGATTTGCTCTCATTGTCTTCGCTCGAAGACATAGGATTTGGGTTGAGCATCACTTCAGTCACTCTGACTGTATTCACTTGGACCCCACTTAACAGTATAGTGGTTCCTATGACTCAACAAAGAAGAAAAGGAAACAAAGAAACAACTAAGTCTTCGCGCTCCATAGTCTTCACTGGATGTCTTCTCATGTCATAGTCTTCAATATGAAGATCTTCATATACCACCATTGTCTTCAATGTCTTCACACATTTTTAGGGGTCATCTCCGGTAGGTAAACCGAATCAATGAGGGACACCACCTGTGTTATCCTGCAATTCTCACAAACACATTAGTCCCTCAACCAAATTTGTCGTCAATACTCCAAAACCAACTAGGGGTGGCACTAGATGCACTTACAATCTCCCCCTTTTTCGTGATTGATGACAAACTGGTTGAAATTTTCAACGGGGATAAAGTATGTGAAATTGTAAAGGGTAGAGGATTGTCTTCATAAGTTTCAAAGGCTCCCCCTGAAGATGTGCATATAAGTAATTTGCTTTTGGAATGCAAATGCACATGGCAGGTTGTACTTGTGGAGATCCTCTTCAACTTATGACGACAATTTATCATGCATGATAAGATATAACGAAGATTATGACATGCATAATGAAAAATGGACGTCTGCAGAATGACCTAAGTGTGGAAGTTATCATCGCACATGCGGAATTTATCATCGCATCACAGAATATCAAACAAGTAGCAGACGACCATCAAGTTTAAGTGTTACAACTCAAAGAACCAAATGTATCAAAAACGCGAGAGTTGTAAACACTAGGCAAAATATAAAGCAACCGCCCATATGAACCCGCTTGAAGACTATCAAACTCATACGCTTCTCCCCCTTTTGTCAGTAATGACCAAAAAGGTTTGAAGACATAGAGCATCTACTCGTTCTCATGAGGAGTAGTTGAAGTAGCAGGGTTGGTGTTGTCGTTTGGCGGTGCAGACGAGCTTGGAGCAGTGTCGATTCTTGCAGAAGGGGTCAGTGAAGTAGCATCGTCTTCTTCATTGATCACTTTGGCGTTAACAGTTGCAGCAGAAGAGGAATATTCAGAGTCTTCAAGAGATGGAGTGCAACGTAGGGCAAAATTCCGTGGAGGAGTGGAGTCAAACTTGAATTTTTCTGTGAAGCCATCATCTTGAAGATCCGCTTCAGCACTGAGCAGGGTCAAACTCTTCCATGATCGTCGACACATTTCATGCGTGACAAAGGCATTCTTGGTGGCAAGATTGCGAATGCGATTGACATCCACCAAGAGGCTCTGCATTTGGCGCTTAAGCCATTCATGATGCTTATCATGTTTCTGATGAAGGGCAACTAGAAGCTCTCTGTCATTGAGAATGCGGGAGCGCTTCTTAGGCCTTTGGGCAATTGTGCTCTCAGTGGCTTCTGTTTGCGCACGATGAGGCATGCGAGTAATCCCAGCCAGAGGGTAGACTCGAGCAACAGCTTGAACTCCTTCATCATTTTGAGTGAAGCTTTAACGGTCAGCATTCTGAAGACTAAGAGGCTCCTTCGCAGTTTCTGGATATATGGCTTCAACAGACAAATCAACATCTGGCATAAATATGATATGATTGCGTGCAGAGGGTTGATAGTTGAAGGCAGAGTGAAGCTTAATCAGTCGCATGATCCAAGGAGCATAGAACTTTAGACCCAAGATGTCAGATCCAGATGCAGCAAATTGGCGAATGAAGAAGTCTTGGGCATTGAAGTGTTTGCCATGAAGAATATGGAAAACCAAAGTCTTCATTGCGCCTTCCAGCTTGGCATTAGGAGAGTGTCCTTTGATAGGCCAAAGAGTTCGCCTGACTATATGATAAATGGTGCGGGGCAGATACTCAAGGTCTTCAACAAAGAACGCCTGTGGGTATTCAGCATCTGGAGGCAATGGCTTCATCATGCTGAGCATCTGACTCATATTGGGTTCAGGCTTGTGGAAGATGCTCTCCAGAGCATCATTGTGAAGCTGATAGCCAGGCTCATAAAGATCATCTGCAGAGGGCAGGCCTATAAGCTCAATGACATCAATGGCTTTGGCTTCATGATGAACATTTCCTGTCATCCACTCAAGAACCCATGTCTTTGTATCTTTATAGTAGCCACGGATATGGAGAGTGGCATAGAATTGGAGCAATAACTCTTCGTTCCAGTGCTCCTTATCAGTGACAAACTGCAGCAGGCCGGACTCTCTGAAGCAGTCCAGAGCCTCTTCCAGACAAGGCAGACCAATGATGGCTTCAGCATCAAGACGCATATGTGGGAAAATGCGACCCTGATTGTACATAATGCATGAGTAATAGCTTCGCTGCTGATAGCTCCAGAACCGACCAGAAGATATCCTTGCGCTTGAGTAAGGGTTCTTTGCACTATCAAAGAAGGTATTGTGTGCCTTGAAGCCATTAATATTGAAAGATCCTGGTGCTGATGCAGTACCTGGAAACCTTGGCAACCTAGGCTGTGGCTTCTGAACCCATGGCCTGTGCTCAACATGGTACTCAAACTGAGGACCAGCAGCGGCAGGCGGATGAGTCAGAATAGGCCATTTGACAGAAATGAGCTGACCAGAGTTGAAAGCTTGCTCGATAGTGTGTGGGCTTGGTGGCAGAACAGGAGCAGAGGCGTCAACATTGGCTTCAGGTGCAGAGGCAACATTGGCTTCTGGCACATTTGTCGGTGCAGGCTCCACATTTGCGTCAGCCATGACAACGTCATTGGCTTCATTGGTGTTGGTGGTGGCAGCCTGAAGATTTTCAACCTCCACTTGACTAGCTGGAGGGTCGGGCACTGGCAGGTTCACTTCAGGAACCACTTCTTGTTCAACGGGGGGAGTAGGGACACGTTCATCTTCTTGTCTTTCATCGGCTGATGCAGCCGGAATGTCTTCAGCACCTTTGGCTTCAGACTCAGAGACATTCATAGTGGGAGTGGCATCTGGAAACACTTGACGTGCAACAGATTGTTGAGGCACTTCTCCTTCTGGAACGCTCGAGGTGGTGACTTGAGGCCTTGGTCCTTTGCGAAGCCTGCGTAACGCTGGCGACGCCTTTGGCGATGGAGTTGGCTGGGCCTCAAAGTCGTCATCTTCATTTCGAACAGACGTGGTAGCTTCATGTTGGGGAGAACTTGGGGTGTCTTGTTGTTGTGGGTGATC
The DNA here is from genome assembly GCA_032464435.1 of Aegilops umbellulata. Taxonomy (NCBI): domain Eukaryota; kingdom Viridiplantae; phylum Streptophyta; class Magnoliopsida; order Poales; family Poaceae; genus Aegilops; species Aegilops umbellulata. The sequence goes on along the minus strand of CP136054.1, from coordinate 405,617,163 downwards.
AGCCCACGAAGCATCCTGTGCAGTTGGCGTCAGAGGACGACCAATGCTGATGAGTTCACTATTCGTGAGAACAGGCGATAATACCAGGTTTTGTTCGATCTGAGGAAGGACCTCATCATCTTCAACATTGTCGTGGTGACCAATGTCTTCGACAGCGTTGGGGTCAACTGCTGGAATGTCTTCAGCTTCATGAGCCCCTGTGGAAGCAGGCTCATGAACTATCATCCTTTGTTCTTGATGATTAGATGTAGGAGGGATCATTGAGATTGGTTCAACAACTAAGGGCTCTGAGGGAGCAGCCCTATCCTTTTTGGTTCTACGCTTCTTTTTAGTGGGAGTAGCATCAGAGGCGTCAGGGTTTTTCCTTTTTTTGGCTTCAGCCTCAGCAGTTCTCGTCTTCTTTAGCTCAGAAGCGGTTGATCTGACCTTTGGCTTCGAGCCGGTCATGCTAGTTGGGAAGACAATGCGCGGCTCTTCCTGCCTTGAAGGAGCAGTTTGGTCAGTCGAAGGCTTCTTCTTCTTGGCAGCCATTCTTGGGTCGATGCCAGGACGACCAAGAGCCTTGCGCTTCTCAGCCTCATTGTAGGCTTGCACACACTTGACAACCAGGTTCTTCATGCGCTCTCGAGAACCTTTGGCTTCTTCATGCTTCTTGAGGAAGGATTCCTTGAGCTCGTGCAGCATAATCTTGAAGTTCTTGACGTCTTGCACGCTGAGTTTGGCCACATGCTTCTTGAACTGAGCTTTCTCATAGTCGATCTTGTGCTTCAGCTCAACGATGCGCTGAGCGAGAGCTAGCTCTGAATCAATGGCTCCATTGAAGGAGACGCTGAGCCCAATGGGAAGTTGTAGATCGTCAAAGCTGAGATTTGGTGAGTCAAACCACTCATCAATGAATTTGTGAATGATTGCCACATCAAAGAGAGGCAAATCATTGAAGATCTCTGCTTCTTCCTTGCTCTTGATCAATTGCTCAAGGGCATCATCTGCAAGATCTTCATCACTAGACAGATCAATGTGCTCTTCACGCAGAATAGCAGCAGGGGTCAGTGCCTGATCAGTATGCTTGACAAGTTTCTTCTTCTTCTCCGTCTTCTTGGAGATGCGTGACAAATCTTCAGACTGCACACTGTCTTCAGGAGGTGCAGTTGCCAGAGGCTTCGCACTTGAAGCTTTTGGTGGAGCAGCTGATCTTGAAGCTTTTGCCTTCTTGGGCTTCTGGGGCTTTGGAGTAGGAGCATGGGCTTCATCAGAGTCAGCGGCATCATCTGAGTGATCCACTTTGGCACCTTGAACTCTGATGTGAGCGATGCGGCCATCAACGTTGTAGAAAGGACCGATGACATTGGGTTCTGCATCGCGTGAGCCGTCAACACGAGGAGCAGGAGGACCAGGGTTGAAGTCTAACCCCAAAGAATCTTTGTTCTTCTTTGCTGAGGCCTTGGCAAACTAGAAGTTGCACTTGAACAGATTATCGTCACGACACCAGAGCAATGATGATGGGTCGGCATTTTCAGGCTGAGGTCCACGGACCATGCAAGGATAGAAGCCTTGGGCAATGGCATCAGCTCTGGGTCTGGGCAGAAGACCTCTATATAGAATATCTCCCCATGGTCGTTTGATGGCATTTTTCTCTGCATATTCCTGGGTGACGAAGTTGTACTTGAACCACTGTTCAGCCCAATATCATCGAATCCATTGGATTCGGGTCTTGCGCTGATTGTAATCCTCTTCAGGATCTGTCTTGTAAAGCTCAGAGAGGTCATCAGGCAAATCTCTTGATGTTCCTCCACGACGCTGTCTGACACCCTTCCTTACTGATTTTTCTGCAGCCATGAACTTCAAACTGAATGGTTTCAATATGTTCAGAGGCTTCAAAGGCTTCCTCTTGCTGGACAGACAGGAACTGGCTTCGGGAGAGTTAATATGATGCTGTAAGAATTCTGCAAATGAATGCAGACTATGAGGACCAAGGGATTCTCCCACGGACATGTACCTGTGACAACATTAGAGATGCGAGGGAAGGGGAAGAGGTCATATGCATTCTCAGAAAATTTTGAAGATAAATCAGTTTGAAGACATTGACCTCATGATGCGAAGACATTCACTTATGTGTTGAGAGTTGGTTCCAGATTTGTACGAATCCGCGAATAAGTACAAGTGAGGAATCTAACTTGTTATGAAGCTTAAGTGAATATGCTAGGCAGTATGAGATGCAGACAGAATGGATCTAACTTGTATAGGCAGAAACCTATTTTGGTAGACAGGATAAATCTATGAGGATCAAAAAGGCGGTAAAAAAGAGAGTTTTATTTACCACACGAAGAACTGCTAGATGAGAAGAGTAGGAGACCGAGCAGTTCAATCCACTGTGCCCTAACTTGGCGACGGAGGACACCTACGGCGGCGGCGGAGAGGACGATGTCCGCGGCCGGCGTGACGACGGCGTCGGAGAAGTCGCGGCAGCTAAGCGCTTCGTCGCCGGCGTCGTCGAGAGCTAGCGGTGGCGCTAGGGTTTTGACGAGGTGGAGAGGTGGAAGAAGTTTCTTTTACCGCAGGGGACATGTATTTATAAGGAAGTGGGCGGCACAACACAATTACGCAGGTGCCCCTGGCGGTTCACATCTGATGGGCACGTGGCAAGCATGCAACATACTTAGAGTTGTCCCACGTTCCCACGCCCGCCAGGTTTGTCGGATAGACGTTCCGGCTTCTCCGGATTTCAGGCAATAAGGATGACACATTTAAAACAGATTTAATGTTTGTCTCTGTATCTTCTGCTGACAAGGACGCAGAGAAGACATTCGACAGTTTCAATAGAATGCATATGATTTGGACAGATAGAGTTTGAGATAGAAAGCATAGACAGATTAGGGTCCGATCACATTCACTTAGTTCAAAAGATTCAACAAGAAAACATAGCTATAAGTGAATGCTGTAGAGGACAGAACACTAGTATATATATATATATATATATATATATATATATATATATATATATATATATATATATATATATATATATATATAAAACAACATCGAATCAATGTAGTGAAGATAATCATGAAGATAAATTCAAACTGAAGTCAAACCAAATGTGAAGACATATCAAATGCAACGCCATGAGTGAAACACTTCAAACAGAAAAGTTTGGTGGTGGCGTTACCCACCGTACAGGAAGTATTAGACCCAGACACGGCGCACAATTATCGTGGCGCTCCGAAGTCAAATTCCACGTTAATGTATTCACACTCAGAATGTAAGTCTTCATTGATTGAAGATATACTTTACTTCGTGTGTTGCACATCTAAGTCATCAACATGCATAAGTGTTAGGATGTGTGCCTGATCACATGACATTTGAGGATTCCAAGATATTTAGCTCACAACGTAACTTGCAAAACCTTTTCTCGTCCAAGGGCTTTGTGAAGATATCTGCCAATTGCTCTTTAGTGTTGACGTGAATGATATCAATATCTTTCTTCATGACATGATCTCTAAGAAAGTGATGACGAATTTCAATGTGCTTTGTCTTCGAGTGCTGGAGTGGATTATTGGCAATCTTGATGGCGCTTTCATTGTCGCAGAAAAGAGGCACTTGTTTCAGATTGATGCCATAGTCCTTGAGAGTTTGCTTCATCCATAGAAGCTGAGCACAGCAAGATCCAGCAGCAATGTATTCAGATTCAGCAGTTGAGAGTGACACACAGTTCTGCTTCTTTGAAGACCAACAAACAAGTGATCGTCCCAGAAAGTGACATGTGCCTGATGTAGACTTGCGATCCACCTTGTCACCAGCATAATCAGCATCAGAAAATCCAACCAGATCAAACTCTGAGCCCTTTGGATACCATAATCCTAGTGTTGGGGTGTGAGCCAAATATCGAAGAATTCGCTTCACAGCCAGGTGATGCGATTCCTTTGGTGCCGCTTGGAATCGAGCACACATGCAAACACTAAGCATAATATCTGGCCTAGATGCACATAGGTAAAGTAAAGAACCAATCATGGAGCGGTATACCTGTTGATCGAACTCTTTACCATTTTCGTCGGGACCCAGATGATGTTTGCCTGGCATTGGCGTCGTGTAACCTTTGCAATCTTGCATTCCAAACTTCTTCAGGCAGTCTTTGAGGTATTTCTCTTGAGATATGAAGATGCCATTCCTTTGCTGACGAATTTGAAGACCAAGGAAGAACTTCAGCTCACCCATCATGGACATCTGATATTGCTCTTGCATCATGTATCCAAACTCATCACTATACTTCTGGTTGGTGCAGCCGAAGATAATGTCATCCACATAGATTTGGCACACAAACAGTTCAGCATCATATGTCTTCGTGAAGAGTGTAGGATCAAGGGATCCAGGTTTGAAGCCTTTGCTCTTCAGGAAGTCTTTGATTGTATCATACCAAGCGCGAGGAGCTTGTTTGAGGCCATACAGTGCTTTGTTTAGTTTGTACACCATATCAGGATGTTTTGGATCTTCAAAGCCAGGTGGTTGTGCAACGTATACTTCTTCTTCAATCTTGCCATTGAGAAATGCACTCTTCACATCCATTTGATATAGCAAGCTATTGTTGTGGTTAGCATAGGCTAGCAATATGCGAATAGCTTCGAGTCTAGCCACAGGAGCAAATGTTTCATCGAAGTCAATCCCCTCAACTTGAGTATATCCTTGTGCAATGAGACGTGCTTTGTTTCTGACGACTTGGCCATGCTCATCTTGCTTGTTTTGATATATCCATTTTGTTCCAATGATGTTATGCTTGCGAGGGTCAGGACGCTTGACAAGTTCCCAAACATTGTTCAGCTTGAACTGTTGAAGCTCTTCTTGCATTGCTTGAATCCATTCAGGTTCCATAAAGGCTTCAACAACTTTCTTGGGTTCTGATATTGACACAAAAGAAAAGTGCCCACAGAAATTTGCTAACTGCGTTGCTCTTGACCGAGTAAGTGGACCAGGTGCATTGATGCTATCAATTATCTTCTCAATTTGCACTTCACTTGCAACACGAGGATGAGCTGGGCGAAGAATTTGTTCTTGCTGATCATTGTCATCATTGGGAGGATTGTCTTCAGGCCGAGCATTGTCTTCTGATTGGTTTGGTGCAGAAATGATCAGTTCCTCTTCAGGCTGTGCTTCAACAGGCATGATTTCACCAGTTCCCATTAGCTTGATAGACTCGCTGGGTGGAGCTTCTTCAAGATTACTTGGCAGGAGTTCTCTTTGTGAACCATTGGTTTCATCAAACCGCACATCTACAGTTTCGACGATTTTATAGAGATAGAGGTTGAAGACTCTGTAAGGGTGCGAATCCTTTCCGTAACCGAGCATGAAGCCTTCGTGAGCTTTTGGTGCAAATTTTGACTTGTGATGGGGATCCTTGATCCAGCAGCGTGCTCCAAATACTCTGAAGTAGCTTACATTTGGCTTCTTGCCAGTGAGGAGCTCATAGGATGTTTTGTTCAGAAGCTTATGGATGTAAACACGGTTGATGACGTGGCATGCTCTATCAATAGCTTCATGCCAGAACTTTCTTGGTATTTTGTATTCGTCCAGCATCATCCGAGCCATATCAATGAGGGTTCTGTTCTTGCGCTCTACGATGCCATTTTGCTGAGGTGTGTAAGGAGCAGAGAACTCATGAGTGATTCCCATTGTATCCAGGTAAAGATCAAGTCCGGTGTTCTTGAACACAGTGCCGTTGTCACTTCTGATATGCTTGATCTTGACGCCATAATTGTTCATGGCTCGATTGGCAAAGCGTCTGAAAACATCTTGCACTTCGGTCTTGTAGAGAATTATGTGCACCCATGTATATCTTGAGTAATCATCGACAATAACGAAGCCATAGAGACAGACAGTTGTTGTGAGGGTAGAGTAGTGAGTAGGGCCAAATAAGTCCATGTGTAGCAGCTCGAAGGGTTGAGACGTAGTCATGATTGTCTTCGAGGGATGCTTGGCCCTAGTCATCTTTCCAGCTTCGCAGGCACCGCACAAATGATCTTTCTTGAACTTGACGTCTTCAATGCCAATGACATGCTTCTTCTTGACGAGCGTGTGTAAGTTCCTCATCCCAGCATGCCCCAGCCTCCGATGCCATAGCCAGCATTCTGAAGCTTTTGTAAGAAGACATCTTGCAAGCCGTGGACCTGCTGAGAAATCTACCATGTACAAATCATCTTTCCTGTACCCTTCAAAGACTAGAGATTTGTCAGATTCCATTAGTACAAGGCAACGATACTTTCCAAATATTACAACCATGTTCAGGTCGCAAAGCATTGAGACAGACATTAAGTTGAAGCCAAGGGATTCAACAAGCATCACTTTATCCATGTGCTGATCCCTTGAGATTGCAACTCTACCTAGACCCAGTACCTTGCTTTTACCAGTGTCAGCAAATGTGATGTGACTCTTATCAGATGGACGTAAGGTTGAGTCCATGAGAAGACTTTGATCACCAGTCATATGATTAGTGCATCCACTATCCATAATCCATTCTGAAGCACGAGGTGTCATACTCTTGGCACCACGTGCCATGAAGCAGTAGGTAGGACTAGGGTCGTCCATGTCATCAGCTTCAGCGTTGGTGTGGACGTCATTGTCTTCGGTGTTGAAGATGGACTTGGCAACATAAGCAGTGGCTAAAGCCAGACTTGCAACACCAGGGTCGGACTCCTCCCCAGACTCCACCTCCGCCTCCTCAGAAGCAGACTCCTCCTCTGAATCCATTTCCTTCCCAACAAAAGCATGAGCCTTGCCAGATGAGCTCTTCTTGTGAGATGAAGACTTTGATGAGGACTTGGAAGAAGACTTTGAAGATTTATTCTTATTCTTGTCATCAGAATCATATTCCTTGCTCTTCTTCTTCTTCTTCTCGTAGTCCCACAGTGGACACTCAGAGATGTAGTGTCCAGGTTTCTTGCACTTGTGACATGTTCTCTTCTTGTAGTCATGAGTAGAAGCTTCATCATTTCTTGAGCTGGATCGTGAAGACTTTCTGAAGCCTTTCTTCTTAGTGAACTTCTAGAACTTCTTCACAAGCATAGCAAGTTCCTTTCCAATGTCTTCAGGATCATCAGAACTGCAGTCAGATTCTTCTTCAGATGAGGAAACAACTTTTGCCTTCAAAGCGCGAGTTCGGCCATAGTTGGGACCATAGACATCTCTTTTCTCAGAAAGCTGGAACTCATGTGTGTTGAGCCTCTCAAGTATATCAGAAGGATCAAGTGTCTTGAAGTCAGGACGTTCTTGTATCATGAGGGCAAGGGTGTCAAAGGAGCTGTCAAGTGATCTCAGTAGCGTCTTGACGATTTCATGCTTGGTAATCTCAGTGGCGCCGAGAGCACGAAGCTCATTTGTGATGTCAGTGAGGTGATCAAACGTGAGCTGGAAATTCTCATTGTCGTTTCTCTTGAAGCATGTCGGTGTCAAAACCGGCGGATCTCGGGTAGGGGGTCCCGAACTATGCGTCTAGGATCGATGGTAACATGTACGCGGGGTTTTACCCAGCTTCGGGCTCTCTTGATGTGATAATACCCTACATGCTGCTTTTGATTGTATTCATATGGGTGTAGTACAGAGTTGATCTACCTCGAGATCATATGTTGTGGTCTAAACCCTAGAGGTATGATGAGTCATCTCATAATAATCTATCGACTAGTCTGGCCTCGGTTTATATAATGCACCAGAGGCCCAGGATAACAAGAGTCCTAGCCGAATACGCCGGTGGGGGAGGAGTCCTTGTCTTGATCGCCAAGTCTTGTGGAATCTTCCTTGTATGCGGCACCTGTCCGGATTGGCCCATGAGTATGTGGCCCTGGGGGTCCTTGGCCCAATCTAACCGATTGGGGGACGACGTGGTGAGTACCCCCTAGTCCAGGACACCGTCAGTAGCCCCCTGAACCGGTCTTCAAGTTAGGGACGCTCCTCGATTCTTTCGAACTGTTCTTCATCTTCGATCGTCGGTCTTGAAAACTAGTTCAACGAATCTTCTTTATCTTCGATCTTGAGGATCGCCGAAATGGATTCGACGGGTTTACACGTCGGGTATCCGAGGAGCTCCTTTAAGTTTCCGGCCTTTATCAATGCCTTGTTATTTTTATGCCACACCTCGGGTTCGAAGTTGTTCCCGGGAGGCAGTTCCCTCTTGCGTCCGAGCTATAACGCCGGACTGCATTCGAGGTATTTTTTGCAGCCGAGCACCAACGCCGGACTGCTTCCCAGCTCTAAAGTCGGACTATGTATCCGAGCTCCAATGCCGGACTATGTATCCGAGCTCCAACGCCGGACTGTATCCGAGGTGTCGTAAATCACCTTGGTTCAAAGAAGTTTGAAGGAGTTTAGCTGAGCTTAATGCCGGAAATGCCCTCTATGGAGCCAGCCACTAGCGCCCGAGCTTTATGCCGGACTGCTTTCGAGATGGTGCACCACCCCGAATGTGGGCCGATTTTTGTCAATATTTTTTATTGGTGCAATTTATTCTCTGCTGAGATATATAGCCAGTAGCCCTCAAGGTGGGTATCGGTCTAAAACCCGAGATGCACATGAAGGATGACACAAGACCGCTGATCCCCATAGCCGCTGAGACTCAGGTTGATTTACAAAATCGGCCTGAGGATCAAGTCCAAGCTCGGCAGAATACTTCGGGACACTAAAAGCGGCGTGCTTAGTCCTCGAGACTCAAGTTGGGTGCGGCCGACCAACCTGAGGATCAAAATCTCCTCGGAAACTATATTGCACATAAAAATTTCTGCATTGGACAAGAAATGCAGTAGCCCCCGAGACACTGGCCGGGTGGCAACAACAGATTAGGGGATCGATGTGCCCCTTTAATATGTTTAAATAATAAGCCCAAAGCCCAGTAGCCCCCGAGCCTTAATGCAGGCACGGGTGACCGAATTAAGGATCAATATCCATAGTAAAATCACAAATTATGTGTAATGACTCTATGTATCCAAGTACTTTATGTCATTAATGCTCGGATCCGCATTGAATAAAACTTTGTTGACCGCCCATCGGCTTCCACCTCCTCGGCCAGTAGCCGAGGAGTGTTTGTCTTACTTTATAAAGCCTTCATGAGGGCAAAGATTTACGACAAACAAGGCAATCTGTCCATACGGTTTTATAAACAAAGGTACGCGGAGAGATATGGTATATTACTGTTTAACAGAAGAAATGTCTTCCAAAGAAAATAGTCCCGCTATCGGTTCCTTTCTTTGGGTTGTCATGCTAAGCATGATCATAAAACCTCAGCTCCAATGTAAGAGCAAAATATCGAGGATTTAGTTTGGGAGGCTAGTTAATAGCCCCCGGTAGTGTTCGGCGACAGTCGAGGTCAAGCCGTAAACACTTCGGCCAATGTTATGAACGGCCTGTTATTTAACATAGTCATCGGATCGCTGACCAGTTTACGCTTGTTGTGACAGTCAGTTTTCGGCTTTCTCCACTGAGGTGCTTAATCGTGTGAGCTGGAAGCACAATCGCAGTGGTTCTCCCTTTGCACGCTTAGCCGAACAAAACGGAACGTGGGAAGCAAGTGCGGGAGCCGGGCAACCCAACTATTGACCGAAGACACAATTTGAAACCGATGCATATATAGCAATATCTAAGAATGTTTTTGCCGAATCCCTAAAAGGTGTCCAGCTTTGCACTGCGAGACTAATGCTGGAAAAGCACAAATAGTTTAAAAGTGCCAAAAAGCTTGGAAAACCAAGAAACGTCAGTAAAAACATGACGTCCGAACAATATCAAGTGTTCGGTGCCAACCCGAAAATTGGTCTTAGAAAAAAGAAGTGCTTCTGTCGTGCTTTAACGTGATACATCCTATCTCAAGACTTCGAGCGGGTCAGCCTACGGCTTCAACCTCCTATCCTGAGGGCGGAGTACTTCTCATCAGGCCAGTTTAACAAACTAAACTCTAGCGGCCTTTGAGAGAGAAATTAGGCTCCCCGGCTAGTGACCGCACACTCGTGTCGAAAAAAGGAGTGATAAATAATAATAACTTTGCGACGACTAAGAAGAAAAACACTTAGTATAAACGGCTCAAATAAACATAAGAGCCCCCCAAGTGACTTGGGTAAAAGTTGACTATATAATGTAAGGTGACATGTAGAATGCCTTCTAGCCGGATTGTAGATCGTTTGTCGTAGCGGACCTTTTCGCTTCAACCTCTGGACCCAATAGTCTGGAGTGTGTCCGAATACCCTCGCGGTTATAAAAACCGGGGCATGCGTGGAGACCAGGCGTAGGGGTCATTAGCGCTTTATCAGACAAGTGCCCAAGTAGTTATGTTATATTACATGGTTAGTAAGAAACATCTTCCAGGGAGAATAGTTCCGTTAGGGGTTCCTTTCCCTGGGAGGCATGCCCTAAAGTGCATGTCCGGACTGCGAAAAGAGCAGAAAAGCATCTGGGGGCAGGTAAATAAATAGGTAAGAAATCATCTTTTAGTTCACCGACCGAGTATTCCCTTAAGAACGCTAGCTTTCGGCTTCACCCAGTCTGAGGTACACATCCGGCTGACCCGGCAGTACCAATCGCAGAGGTGCTCCCTTTACCACCTAGCCGAACAATCGGGAACGTAGGGGTAAGCACAGGAGCCAGGCAACCCAGCTTGGCCAAAACTTAAGTCATATCGATGCATATAAGGGTGAATAAAAGGTACATGCGGAAGTGTGACACATGTGTTGGGCATAAAGCCCGTATTAATAAGCTTTTGTTAAAGAAGCCCCCAGGTATAATGAGCGCGGGTAGCGCGTCAAGTATGTGTGAACAAAGTTTGGACAAGAATTTTTTTTAAAAGCAACTTTTTTTTCAAAAAAGTATAACGCTTGATCGAACCGAACACAAGTTAGAAATTAAAGCTTTGAGCATGAAAGCGACTTAGCTGGTTAATGTGTTCGCAGTCCGAGCTTGATGCGGGACAAGGTTCTATCCCCCAAGCTGGTCCTGAGGTGGCGGAGCGGAGAGCTCGACACGCCGAAGTGGTGACATAGCACGGTCGATGCAGACCGGCAGAGTGACGCCGAAGTCCCCGGATCATTTTCCTGTGCACAAAAAATAGTGCAAACGGGAGATAATGGTAATAATGATAAATAAAAAATCGTTGCATAATGAATAATTTATGCAAAGTGAGTAATAAAAAAAATATGGCCTGGCGCCGAAGTCGATGTCGATGCAGGGCGTCGGCGTGATGCGGTAAAGGCATGGCAAAGCCTGAATTCATAGGTCGGTCCGTGCTCCGGATGCGGCGTTCGCCGGACTATGTACGGAGACTGACCGAACCAGCATGCGACCGTCGTTAATGCGGCCACCATTTGATAGACCTGTGAACATATGATGGACAAACCAGAGTAATAATTCCTTGGAAAAAATGAACCCAAACATGCAAAAAGTATTAGGATTAATAGCACCTGGTTTATTTGTTGTAGTAATCCAAAGGAAGATGATGCTGGCAAAGGTTGGCTCGCCGAGGCGAAGCCCTCGGTCCGGCCAATCGTGACGAAGCTGGTCGGCTAGTGACGCCGAAGTGTCCGGAGTAGGTTGATGAAGAGATGATGAATCCTCCAGTCCAGCCGAGATGTCGAAGCCTCGAGGCCAGTCGATGAGTCGAAGTAGTCCGGCGTGATGGACACCGGTTTGAAGGGGCAACAGTGCGGCCCTGCCGATGCAGGTCGCGACGTGGTAGATGCCGGCTTGATGAAGCGACCATGCGGTGATGTCGGTATGCCCGCTCCGTGTAATCCGTCAGGCGGCGATGTTGGTGATGATTTGTCCTTCGCGATCCCGGACTCTTGTTCGGCTTGCCGAGATGATGATCCGAAGAAGTTGAGCTCGGCTCAACAAAGTAACGACGTGTCTAGCACAGGTCGGCAGCCGTGGAGCAATATTGTCGGACTGGTTTGACACCAGCAATGATGTTGAAGATCATGTTCAAAAGATCTTAAAGTTAGTGGGATGTGTTCGGGAACAATACACAATATCCCATACAAAACTTCCTTCAAAAAGGATGTCCGAAATCCCGTTCATAAAAAAGATGAATTCGGGTCAGATTCGTTCTCGTGCAGAAAACAGATCCGAAAAGTGATGCACTAATCGGAAGGTTCCCGGAGTTTGGACGGTCAGATCGAGCTGAAATTTTGAAGGGTGGTAGATATAGTAATTCCACAGCCGATCAACGGTTGGATCTTCCAAAGGACACACGAGCTAGAAGCTGGACACCATGCCCTAAACTTGTCCAGATTCCCGTCCAGATTTGATAGGGCTCCGGTATATTATGGATTGCCGGAGATTGCTCCATCGGAACTCGACGAAATTTTCCAGGGTTGTTGTAGACTCAATTCCGCACAACTCCACCAAAGTGATCGTCAAAGCGATACTCGAGGAGGTGGCGGCAGAAGATACGAGTTCGCTGTCCAGAAAAACAGCACGGTCGCTTGAGGGCAATGTTGACGTTGAGCCCCCGAGTTTCATGGATGATTCCTCCGTGATCTTGATAGAGATCGGAGTTGATGTTTGATGAAGGCCCTCGTCCGAAGATGGTGATCTGAACACGGGGCGCAATTCTTGGTCGAACCAAGGTGACCAGTCGAGCTGGTGACGAAGATGCCGAAGTCGCAGTTGATCTGCAGGCGAGCCATCGATCCTTTTGTCGATCAAACAGCGGAACTCTCAATGAAAGCACCAATGTCGGTGTCAAAACCGGCGGATCTCGGGTAGGGGGTCCCGAACTATGCGTCTAGGATCGATGGTAACATGTACACGGGGTTTTACCCAACTACGGGCTCTCTTGATGAGATAATACCCTACATGCTGCTTTTGATTGTATTCATATGGGTGTAATACAGAGTTGATCTACCTCGAGATCATATGTTGTGGTCTAAACCCTAGAGGTATGATGAGTCATCTCATAATAATCTATCGACTAGTCTGGCCTCGGTTTATATAATGCACCAGAGGCCCAGGATAACAAGAGTCCTAGCCGAATACGCCGGTGGGGGAGGAGTCCTTGTCTTGATCGCCAAGTCTTGTGGAATCTTCCTTGTATGCGACACCTGTCCGGACTGGCCCATGAGTATGCGGCCCTGGGGGGCCTCGTCCCAATCTAACCGATTGGGGGACGACGTGGTGAGTACCCCCTAGTCCAGGACACCGTCAAAGCGGTTGAAGAGGTTGCAAAGAACGCTGATCCTTTGATCTCTCTGGGTTGAGACGCCTTCGTTGACCTTGGATAGCCAGTCCCAGACTAGCTTTGACGTCTCTAGAGCACTCACACGGCCATGCTGTCGTTTGTTCAGATGACCACAGATGATGTTCTTGGCAGTAGAGTCCAGTTGAATGAACTTCTTGAAATCAGCAGGGGTGACACCTTCACCAGTCTTGGGAACGCCGTTCTTGACGACATACCAGAGGTCGACATCAATGGCTTTAAGATGCATGCGCATCTTATTCTTCCAGTAGGGATATTCAGTTCCATCGAACACGGGGCAAGCAGCGGAGACTTTGATTATCCCTGCAGTCGACATAGCCGAAACTCCAGGTGGTTAAACCGAATCACACAGAACAAGGGAGTACCTCGCTCTGATACCAATTGAAAGTGCTTGTTATCGACTAGAGGGGGGGGGGTGAATAGGCAATTTTTATGAAAGTCTTCAAAACATGAAATTTTCGTAGACAAACAGTAGAAATGAACCTATTGATATGCAGCGGAAGATAAACTACACAAGGCAAGCCATAGTCAAGTATGCAATAATGTGAGAGTACGACGACTAGTGGCCGCTAGGTAGTAAGGATCAGGATGGAAGATGGTATGAAGCCAAACAACAATAGTAGTCATGCAATGAAGTCAAACAGGTATGACAACCAGGCAATTACTTCACGAAGACAAACTGTAAGTAAAGGGAAGAGAGGATGGAACCAGTCACTCGTCGAAGACACATGATTTGTTTGACCAGTTCCAGTTGCTGTGACAACTGTACGTCTGGTTAGGGAGGCTGAGATTCAACTCAGAAGACCGCGTCTTCACCTTATTCCCCTTGATCTAAGGACACACAGTCCTTGCCCAATCACTCTGGTAAGTCTTCAAGGTAGACTTCCAAACCTTCACAGACTTCATTCACCGGGGATCCACAATGGCTCTTGGATGCTCAGAATGTGACGCCTAACCGGCTGGAGGATTCACAGTCCTCAAGTGTAATAAGTCTTCAGGTCACACAGACAGAAAGACTTCAGTGATGCCTAACACTCTTTGGCTCTGGGTGTTTGGGCTTTGTCCTCGCAAGGATTTCTCTCTCAAAGGCTTCGAGGTGGGTTGCTCTCAAACGACAAAAGCCGTGCACTAACTCTGAGCAGCCACCAATTTATGGTGTAGGCGGTGGGCTATTTATAGCCACTAGGCAACCCGACCTGATATGTCCGAAATGACTCTGGGTCACTAAGGAACTGACATGTGTTCCAACGGTCAGATTTCAAACACACGCGGCAACTTTACTTGGGCTACAAGCAAAGCTGACTTATCCAGCTCTGGATAAGATTTGCTCTCATTGTCTTTGCTCGAAGACATAGGATTTGGGTTGAGCATCACTTCAGTCACTCTGACTGTATTCACTTGAACCCCACTTAACAGTACGGTGGTTCCTATGACTCAACAAAGAAGAAAAGGAAACAACGAAACAACTAAGTCTTCGCGCTCCATAGTCTTCACTGGATGTCTTCTCATGTCATAGTCTTCAATATGAAGATCTTCATATACCACCATTGTCTTCAATGTCTTCACACATTTTTAGGGGTCATCTCCGGTAGGTAAACCGAATCAATGAGGGACACCACCTGTGTTATCCTGCAATTCTCACAAACACATTAGTCCCTCAACCAAATTTGTCGTCAATACTCCAAAACCAACTAGGGGTGGCACTAGATGCACTTACAGGCGTAGCTTTCGATCTGCTCCAGATGGCCAAGCGAATTGGCCCGCAGTGCAAAGCCGTCGAATACGAAGATCTGTCCGGGGAGGAAAGTCTCACCCTGGACCGCATCGCTGCTGATGATCGGAGAAGCTATCGGGCCTAAAAGTGACGACACAGAGGAACTCTGAATGAAAGCACCAATGTCGGTGTCAAAACCGGCGGATCTCGGGTAGGGGGTCCCGAACTGTGCGTCTAGGCGGATGGTAACAGGAGATAAGGGACACGATGTTTTTACCCAGGTTCGGGCCCTCTCAATGGAGGTAAAACCCTACTCCTGCTTGATTAATATTGATGATATGGGTAGTACAAGAGTAGATCTACCACGAGATCAAGGAGGCTGAACCCTAGAAGCTAGCCTATGGTATGATCGTTGTTCTGTTGTTCGTCCTACGGACTAAAACCCTCTGGTTTATATAGACACCGGAGAGGGCTAGGGTTACACAGATTCGGTTACAATGGTAGGAGATCTACATATCCGTATCGCCAAGCTTGCCTTCCACGCCAAGGAAAGTCCCTTCCGGACACGGGACGAAGTCTTCAATCTTGTATCTTCATAGTCCAGGAGTCCGGCTGAAGGTATAGTCCGGCTATCCGAACACCCCCTAATCCAGGACTCCCTCACACACCCTTTGGACGCCACTTGAAGGAAGTCACTAGGTACTTGAACATTGGAATACCAAGCTTCACCGGGACGTACAACGCCACCTTGCCAGAATAGGAGCGCTGGATGATTCAAGTACAAGTTCCAGGAAGGACGTTCTCGCCAACCTCTAAGCCCATAGAATTTTCTTTTGAAGCACCCACCTGGAGTCTAGGCAAGAGCATGGCAGCCCACATTACCATGGGATGCATTGGAGAAGTCTACAACAAGGATCTGAAGGACACTATCTACCAGATATGTGGGCGCCGAGACGAGCAATGGGAGATGATCAGCACCAAGAAGGACAGATCCATTGCAGCTTTCGTCCAGGAGTTAAACCAGCACATTCGACGTTAGGAGAATCAGATGTGCGCTGACATGATAGATTTGAAGAAGGCGAAGACAAGGATCATTGAGCTGAAGAAGAACTTAAGTCTACACATGATGGATACAAGGAGGAATTGCGACACTATTGGAGAAGAATGACGACCTGATTAAGAAGATCGGAGTATTCATGGGAGATCCAGCGCCGGGAAGAGAAGACGACGATTCCACTTGCCCGGAAAACTACATCAGCATCGACGACACTGACTCCGACCCCAGTGATGATGACTTTGAAGACGAAGCTGGAGCAGACAACATGGAGTCTTCCACCGATCAAAATTTCTAGATGACCACCAAATAAGTAGTAGTATTTCCCCATGTATTTAGTACTAGTTGAGCACTTTTACGATAGTTCTAGACCGCTTGTATGCCCTTGCTTGATTGATTGAGTGAAATGTTTGCATTTGTCTCATGTGCATATGGGTAGTGTTTCCTCATTAGACCCCTTTTTCTATTCTGATCTCTTCCCTCTAAACCCATCAGATGCCTCCGAGATGTGACACCAGATTTGCCTTCCCGCAAGAGCTCACTCAGTTGATCTAGCAGCAGAATGCCTTGATGCAATTGCTAGTTAAGAACCAAGGCAACAACAACAACAACAACAACAACAACAACAACAACAACAACAACCCGCCTCCAGTTGACAACTTAGCTCGCTTTCTGAGGTTACAACCGCTGGTGTTTTCCAGTAGCACCGAGCCTATAGTTGATGATGATTGGCTACGCCGTATTGGAAGGGATTTGACCACCGCAGGTTGCACAGATGCTGAGAAGGTGCGCTTTGACGCACATCAATTGGATGGACCAGCAGCCTCATGGTGGGAGAATTACACGGCCACTTTCCCCATAGCCAATGTCACTTGGGACCAGTTTCAATAAGCTTTCCGTACAGCCCATGTGAGGGAGTCCTGGATTAGGGGGTGTTCGGATAGCCGGACAATACCTTCAGCCGGACTCCAGGACTATGAAGATACAAGATTGAAGACTTCGTCCCGTGTCCAGAAGGGACTTTCCTTGGCGTGGAAGGCAAGCTAGGCGATGCGGATATTCAAGATCTCCTACCATTGTAACCGACTTTGTGTAACCCTAACCCTATCCGGTGTCTATATAAACCAGAGGGTTCTAGTCTGTAGGACAACTCCATCATACAACAATCATACCATAGGCTAGCTTCTAGGGTTTAGCCTCCTTGATCTTGTGGTAGATCTACTCTTGTACTACCCATATCATCATTATTAATCAAGCATGAGTAGGGTTTTACCTCCATCGAGAGGGCCCGAACCTGGGTAAAAACATCGTGTCCCTTGTCTCCTGTTACCATCCGGCCTTGACGCACAGTTCGGGACCCCCTACCCGAGATCTGACGGTTTTGACACCGACATTGGTGCTTTCATTGAGAGTTCCTCTGTGTCGTCGCTTTTGGGCTCGATGGCTCCTTTGATCATCAACAATGATGCGGTCCAGGGTGAGACTTTTCTCCCCGGACAGATCTTCGTCTTTGGCGGCTTCGCACTGCGGGCCAATTCGCTTGGCCATCTGGAGCATATCGAAAGCTACGCCCCTGGCCATCAGGTCAGGTTTGGAAGCCTAAACTACACGGCAGACATCCGCGGAGATTTGATCTTCGACGGATTCGAGCCACAGCCAAGCGCGCCGCACTGTCTCGCGGGGCATGATCTAGCTCTACCGCCGGACAGTACCCTGGAGGCCGCAAGCGCACCGGCTCTGACCCTCAATTCGGAGCCAGTTGCGCCAATCGAGGATGATCGGTTGGACGTCACCTCGGGGGCTGCGATCTCAAAGGAGATCGAGTCGTATGCCAGCCCCGCACTCTGCAGGACCCGTGACTCCGAGGATTCGGACTCCTTTCCGGACTCCGAACCCCCCGCGCCCCTGCCGATCGAATCCGATTGGGCGCCGATAATGGAGTTCACCGCCGCGGACATCTTTCAGCACTCGCCTTTTGGCGACATCTTGAATTCCCTCATGTCTCTCTCTTTATCAGGAGAGCCCTGGCCGAACTACGGTCAGCGAGGATGGGATACGGACGATGAAGAAATTCAAAGCCCACCCACCACCCACTTTGTAGCCGCTGTCGACGATTTAACCGACATGCTTGACTTCGACTCCGAAGACATCGACAGTATGGACGACGATGCAGGAGACGAACAACAACCAGCACCTGTAGGGCGCTGGAAGGCCACCTCGTCATATGATATATATATGGTGGACACCCCAAAAGATGGAGATGGCGATGGAACAGCGGATGATGATACCTCCAAGAAACAGGCAAAGCGCCCGCGTCAGCGGCGCCGCTCTAAATCCCGCCAAAGCAAAAACGGTGATTCCGGCACGGGAGATAATACTACCCCGGATAGCACCGAAGAACACCCCCTCCAGAAAGATTCGGCACAGGAAGATGGAGAAGCCAGCCCTCATGAGAGAGCGGCAGACCAAGAAGTCGAGGATGATAACTACATTCCTCCCTCCGAAGACGAGGCAAGCCTCGACGACGACGAATTCGTCGTGCCATCAGACCCCGCCGAACAAGAGCGTTTCAAACGCAGGCTTTTAGCCACGGCAAACAGGCTCAAGAAAAAGCAGCAACAGCTTAGAGCTGATCAAGATCTGCTAGCTGACAGATGGACTGAAGTCCTTGCGGCTGAAGAGTATGAACTCGAACGCCCCTCCAAGCACTACCCAAAGCGCAGGCCGCTACCCCGATCAGAGGATGAAGCACCCACATCACCAGCGCACGACATGGCCGACCGGCCACCACGCGGCCGCGACAGAGAGGCCTCTCGACCCTCTACCCAAGCCATGCCCCGATGCCGTTCAACTAAGGCACGGGAAAACGCGCCAGACCTGCGAGACGTACTGGAGGATAAGGCAAGACAAACAAGATCGATCTACGGATCGCACAGGCGCCCTACGGCACGTGACGGAGATATTCATTCCGGATACAACAAATCCGGCCGGGTCGAACACAACAGACATAGCTCTTCTGAGCTGCGTCGCGATATAGCCCAGTATAGAGGCGTCGCACACCCACTATGCTTCACAGATGAAGTAATGGATCATAAAATCCCAGAGGGCTTTAAACCCGTAAACATCGAATCATACGATGGCACAACAGATCCCGCAGTCTGGATCGAGGATTATATCCTCCATAACCACATGGCCCGTGGTGATGATCTACACGCCATCAAATACCTCCCACTCAAGCTCAAGGGACCAGCCCGACATTGGCTCAACAGCTTGCCAGCAGACTCAATCGGTTCTTGGGAGGACCTGGAAGCCGCATTCCTCGACAACTTCCAGGGCACTTATGTGCGACCACCGGATGCCGATGACCTAAGCCACATAATTCAGCAGCCAGAGGAATCGGCCAGGCAATTCTGGACACGGTTCTTAACAAAGAAAAACCAGATAGTCGACTGTCCGGACACTGAGGCCCTAGCAGCCTTCAAGCATAATATCCGCGACGAATGGCTTGCCCGGCACCTGGGACAGGAAAAGCCGAAATCTATGGCAGCCCTCACGACACTCATGACCCTCTTTTGCGCGGGAAAAGACAGTTGGCTAGCTCGCAGTAACAACTTATCAAAGAACCCTGGTAGTTCGGATACGAAGGATAAAAGTGGCAGGACACGCCGGAACAAACAAAAGTGTCGTGTTAACAGCGACAGCAATGAGGATACGACAGTAAATGCCGGATTCGGAGGCTATAAATCCGGTCAGCGGAAAAAGCCATTCAAAAAGAATACTAAGGGCCCGTCTAGTTTGGACCGAATGCTCGATCGCTTGTGCCAGATACATGGCACCCCCGAAGGGCCAGCCAATCACACTAACAGGGATTGTTGGGTGTTCAAGCAGGCAGGCAAGCTAAGAGCCGAAAGCAAAGACAAGGGGCTGCATAGCGATGATGAGGAGGAGCCCAGGCCGCCGAACAACAGTGGACAGAAGGGTTTCCCCACACAAGTGCGGACGGTGAACATGATATACGCAACCCACATTCCCAAGAAGGAACGGAAGCGTGCGCTACGGGACGTATACGCGATGGAGCCAGTCGCCCCAAAGTTCAACCCATGGTCCTCCTGTCCGATCACTTTTGATCGAAGGGACCACCCCACTAGCATCCATCACGGCGGTTTCGCCGCATTGGTTCTCGACCCAATCATCGACGGATTTCATCTCACAAGAGTCCTCATGGACGGCGGAAGTAGCCTGAACATGCTTTATCAGGATACAGTGCGGAAAATGGGCATAGATCCCTTGAGGATTAAGCCCACAAAAACGACCTTTAAAGGCGTTATACCAGGTGTAGAGGCCAACTGTACAGGCTCAGTAACGCTTGAAGTGGTCGTCGGATCTCTGGATAACTTCCGAAGCAAAGAGTTAATCTTCGATATAGTCCCGTTTCGCAATGGCTATCACGCCCTGCTCGGGCGAAGCGCATTTGCAAAGTTCAATGCGGTGCCGCACTACGTGTATCTCAAGCTTAAGATGCCAGGCCCTTGAGGAGTAATTACGGTCAACGGAAACACCAAACGCTCTCTCCGTACGGAGGAGCACACGGCAGCTCTCGCAGCGGAAGTACAAAGCAGCCTTCTCAGGCAATTCTCCAGTCCGGCCGTTAAAAAGCCAGACACCGCCAAGCGTGCCCGGAGTAGCCTACAACAAGACCGCCTGACACGTTCGGAGCAGGCGTAGCAATGCGGCCCCAACCCCAGCCCTCGCAACATAGCGAAACCAGTGCTTCGCGTACATAACTACGCTCTCGAAATACCATGGGCGCATGGTAAGGAGCAAAATAATGGCAAGCCCAAAATACGGCCTAAAACATGCTAGGGGTTGCCGAATTCCTTTTTCTTACTTTCAGGACTCCACACTTCGGACGACCCGTTCGGCAATTCAATTGCCGCACGAATGATGCAAGATCCGGGGAAGCAGACAAGCCATGCCGCACTATGGAACTCCCAGGTGGTCTCTGTTACGAGCAGTATACCTGTTTTAAATACAATTCTGCGGCCTGCCCCCGCCCAGGACATGTTAAATAGTCCAGTATCTTTTGCTTATCGCACTATTTGTATCGTCCTGCTTTGATAGCAGCCTCTTTATAAACAATGCATAGCTTTTTGTCTGTTTTTTGCATTATCCCGTTATATATATATATATGTTCATTAATGACATGCGGCACCCGTACACTATGGTACGACAAGTACGCCAGGGGCTTCAGTACCCCTTAATATGGCGTAAGAAGACCGAACACTTCATAAGTACGGCACCCCGAACTTATAGCATTATATGCATTGGCTCCGAATCATGATTTGGGTCAATAGTTGGGTTTGCCCGGCTCCTATGTTTTGGTGCCTTACTTTCCGCTATATCGGCTAAGGTAGCACTAGGAGAACCACTGCGATTGTGCCCTGGTTGAGCTGGGTTAAGCACCTCAGTGGAGAAAGCTAAAACTGACTGTCATGATGAGGCGCTAGACCGGTCGCTGTTCAAGAGGTTTTTCAAGTCCCTAAAGACTTATGCCGCTTCGAGCGAGGAGCCGGCTTTGTCTGGCCAAGGCGTGGATAGCGCCCCGAACTCGGTCTTCCGAACTAGGGGCTTCGCCGAAATTTAAAATTATAAAGTTCTATGGATAAGTGAGAGTGTTCAAGCATTATAGTCCGATTGCCTGGTTCGTTGTGCTGAGCGCCTCCCTCGAAGGACCCAAATATGGGAAAAAGAGCGCTCAGGTTTATCCCGAACGCCCCAGCACTAGTGGCATGGGGGCGGAAGCCGACGACTCTCCATCTCTCAATTTTTTGATAAACGGCCGCACAGAAAATAATATTTTAAATTCAACAAGCATTTCTTAGCGCATATGAACAAGTTTTCAGCGCACAGGATAAACACGAGCGAGTTCATTCAAAAATTACATCCTTGGTACATTCATCTGCTACAAGGCGGGCACCCGCAAGAACATCCTTATAGTAGTTCTCGGGCTTGCGATGCTCCTTCCCTGGCGGCGGCCCGTCCCTCACAAGCTTCTCACCGTCTAGCTTACCCCAGTGCACCTTTGCACGGGCAAGGGCCCTACGGGCACCTTCGATGCAGACGGAGCGCTTGATGACATCAAGCCTTGGACAGGCCTCCACCAGCCGCCGCACCAGCCCGAAGTAGCTCCCAGGCAGGGCCTCTCTGGGCCACAGCCGAACTACGAAGCCCTTCATGGCCTGTTCGGCCGCCTTGTGGAGCTCGACCATCTGTTTCAGCTGGTTGCTCAAGGGCATAGGGTGTCCGGCCTCAGCATACTAAGACCAGAACACCTTCTCCGTCGAGCTACCCTCTTCAGCTCGGTAGAATGCGGCGGCGGCGGATACGCTATGGGGAAGATCTGCGAATGCCCCTGGAGAGCTCCGGATTCGGGTAAGTAACAAGTAGTTTACTTTTATATTTCTGCTTTGCATAAAGAATGCCTTACCCGCTGCTATCTTTTTCATCTCCTCCAACTCTTGGAGGGCCTTTTGCGCTTCGGCCTTGGTAGACTTGGCAGCCTCAGAGGCCGTCGTGAGCTCGGACGCTTGCGTTTTTGACTCAAGCTCCAAACCCTCATGTTTTTTCATGAGTCTGAAGCTCTTGCCGCACCTCGCTGACCTGGGCCTCAAGTTTCTCTCGCTCGGTGCGCTCCGCGGCCATTTTCTTTTCGGCCTCAGACAACGCCTGCTTGAGGGTCGCCACCTCAGTCGTGGCTCCTACAATAGGCAGTACAATCCTCTTAATTTTTGCAATCACGTCTTTTTATAGGCATTTCTTCTGTAAGGTATTTCTTACCTTCTTTCTCCTCGAGCTGCCGCTTAGCAAGGCCGAGCTCTTGCTCGGTCTGCTCGAGGCCCTGTTTCAGGGCATCCACCTCCGCAGTCAGCGTGGCAGTGGCTAGCAGCGAAGCCTGCATACGCATATTTTGACTCCTTTTTGTTAGACTCCTGCGAAATTTAATAGATCCTCTATTCGGCTTTTCGTTCCGAACGCCAAACAGAGCATCAGGGGCTACTATCTATGCGGTTATATTCTTGCATATTTTTTACTTACCTCGAAGCCTGTTAGAAGGCTAGCGCAAGCTTCGTTCAGTCCGCTCTTGGCAGACTGAACCTTCTGAATCACCGTACTCATAATAGTACGGTGCGCCTCGTCGATGGAGGCGCCGTCAAGCACCTCCAGCAGATTGTCCGGCACCTCCGGTTGGACGGAGGCCGCCGGCTCAGAAGGCTTGCTCCTCTTGGAAGGAGTTCGCCTACCGCGGTCCGGAACTGTTGAAGATTCCGGCGCGGTGTCCGGCACAAAGCCGGACTCAGAGCCCTGGGGGGTCTTGTCCCCTTTACTCCTGGGGTCCGGGAGGTCGCCTTTCGGCTCCTCCAGGACCACCTCCTCCTGCCCCGGAGCTCGTTGCGACGCTGCTTCGGCGTCGTCTGCAGTGCGGGGGGAGACAGCGGGCGGAACTGAGTTCACGTCCGACGAATCCAGGGAGCCGCTCGACGAATCGTCGAGTTCAGCCCGGGGCGGGCTGCACAATTATGTTCGGCATTAGGGAAAGCTGAACGACAATGGAATATCATGAGTCACTCTGGTATCCGAATACTTACGATTTCGCCGGACGCTTGGCCCTGTCCAGCCACTCCTCGTCGTCCTCGTTGGCGTCGGGGGAGTAGTCCGGCGGAGGGGTCTTCCTCTTCCTGGACCCTCCGGCCTCCCCCGTTGGGGCGGCCTTCCTTTTATTTCCTCCCCCCGCTGGAGGGGGAGAGGTTTCTTCTTCCTCCTCCTCGTTTTCACGGGAGGAGAGCGTCTCGGACTCGTCAGATGACGAGTCCGACACCGCCACGTTGCGGGCACTCTTTCGAGTCCCTGTGGCCTTCTTCTTCTTGGCCTTCTTCTCCGGCACCACATAAGGCGCCGGAGCCAGCAGCTTCACTAAGAGAGCAGGGGCTGGGTCTTCGGGCAAGGGAGCCGGACAGTTAATCGGTCCGGATATCACCTGCCCAGCCTATCAAAGGTAAGGGAGTTTAGATCCCACATAGAGTCAAACTATGAAAAAGAGCTTAAACATCCTGTGAAAGGTAGAAATAGCTTACCTCGCTAGCGTGACGCTGCGAGCTGTATCTATGGTCCTCGGAGGCGGATGTGGGAGCCTCGGCACCTTTGGTTAGCACCTTCTAGACGTCTTCATACGTCGTGTCGAAGAGCCTATTGAGGGTTTGGTGCTGCGCCGGGTTGAACTCCCATAGAGTAAAGTCCCGTTGTTGACACGGGAGGATCCGGCGGACGAGCATAACCTGGACCACGTTGACAAGCTTGATCGGCTTGTTCACTAGGGACTGGATGCATGTTTGCAGTCCGGTCGCCTCTTTCTTGTCGCCCCACGACAGGCCCGTCTCTTTCCAGGACATAAGCCGTGTGGGGGGGTCCGGATCGGAACTCAGGGGCTGCGACCCATTTTGGATCGCGTGGCTCGGTGATGTAAAACCACCCGGATTGCCACCCCTTTAGGGTCTCCACGAAGGAGCCCTCGAGCCATAGGACGTTGGCCATCTTGCCCGCCATGGCGCCTCCGCACTCCGCCTGGCTGCCGCGCACCACCTTGGGCTTGGCGTTGAAGGTCTTGAACCAGAGCCCGAAATGGGGGCGGACGCGGAGGAAAGCCTTGCACACGACAATAAATGCCGAGATGTTGAGGACGAAGTTTGGGGCCAGATCATGGAAATCCAGGCCGTAGTAGAACATGAGCCCCCGGACGAATGGGTGGAGTGGAAAACCCAGTCCGCGGCGGAAGTGGGGAAGGAAAACTACCCTCTCATGGGGCCTTGGGGTGGGGAGAAGCTGCCCCTCCTCGGGAAGCCGGTGCGCGATGTCCTTGGACAAGTATCCGGCCTTCCTTAGCTTCTTGACATGGCCCTCCGTGATGGAGGAGACCATCCACTTGCCTCCCGCTCCGGACATTGCTGGAGAAGGTTGAGGTGGGAAGTGCAGGCTTGGGCGCTGGAGCTTGGGTGCACAAAAGATGGATAGGCAAAGGAGGAAGAAGGCGTAGGTAAAAAAGTGGATCCTTATCCCCTTATATGGGTGGATGCGGCTATGCGTCCCCACCGGCCTAGTAAAACTCGCTTGCCTCCCAAGCGCCGTGATAAATGGCGCGGTTGGGTTACCCACTTCCATATTGATGAGAATCCCGTAAATGGGGGACACGATCTCTGCTTTGACAAGACGTGCCAAGGAAACCGCCTCGCGAAACGCGCTGAGGTGGAAGAGTAAAAACTATTCGAGTAAAGGACTTGGCCGTAGTGTAATGATGCACTGCGAAATACATCAGCAGATTTGATTTGTGTTAATTCTCTCTATGGCAATATGTGGAAGCTTATTTTGCAGAGCCGGACACTACTCTTGGTGTTTACAATCTTCTATGAAGGACTTGGAGGAGGAACCCGCCTTGCAATGCCGAAGACAACTTGCACGCCGGACTCGTCGTCATTGAAGCCTGGTTCAGGGGCTACTGAGGGAGTCCTGGATTAGGGGGTGTTCGGATAGCCGGACAATACCTTCAGCCGGACTCCAGGACTATGAAGATACAAGATTGAAGACTTCGTCCCGTGTCCGGAAGGGACTTTCCTTGGCATGGAAGGCAAGCTAGGCGATGCGGATATTCAAGATCTCCTACCATTGTAACCGACTTTGTGTAACCCTAACCCTATCCGGTGTCTATATAAACCAGAGGGTTCTAGTCCGTAGGACAACTCCATCATACAACAATCATACCATAGGCTAGCTTCTAGGGTTTAGCCTCCTTGATCTCGTGGTAGATCTACTCTTGTACTACCCATATCATCAATATTAATCAAGCAGGAGTAGGGTTTTACCTCCATCGAGAGGGCCCGAACCTGGGTAAAAACATCGTGTCCCTTGTCTCCTGTTACCATCCGGCCTTGACGCACAGTTCGGGACCCCCTACCCGAGATTCGCCGGTTTTGACACCGACACCATGTCTCAACTGGAGCCATGAATATGAAGAAGCATGAGTTTCGCAACTTACGCCAGGGGAACCGTACTGTGGCTCAGTACGTGGATGAGTTTAGCAAGTTATCTCGCTATGCCCCTGATGATGTGGCCACAGATGCCACGAAGCAGGAGAAGTTTATGGAAGGACTGAACGATGAAATGAGCATGCAGTTGATGGTGGCAACCTTCAACAACTACCAGGAGTTGGTAGATAAGGCTCTTATGATTGAAGGGAAGTAGCAGCATATTGACAGCCGTAAGAGGAAGTATGGACAAGGGAGGTATAACTCATGAGCTCAGCAGAAGCCTCGCCTAACCCCGAACTCGGGAGGACTTGTTCATAACCATGGAGGTCATAACCACACCGGAGGTGGTTTGCATAACCACAATGGTTCTAAGAATGGGAATGGGAATGGAACAAACAACAATTAGAACCGCGCCAACCCAGCCACACCCGCCAAAAGAGATATAAGTGCGGGAAGACTGGACACTATGCCACGGAGTGCCCTGAAGGGAAGAATGGAAACAGAAATGGGAGCGCTAGGAAGAAGTCCAATCCATTCAAAAAAGGACAAGTGAACCACGTCAACATGGAGGAGGTTGAAGAGTAGCCATACGCGGTTATAGGTAAATTTTTGGTTAAGTCATTTACCGCTCTTGTTCTTTTTGATACTGGTGCATCGCATTCATACATATTAAGGGGATTCGTGGATAAGTTTAGACTACCAACCCAAACCCTTAGGACCCCTCTGTTAGTGAGTTCACCTGGAGCAGAGTATATGGCTAGTCGATGGTGTGACCAGATACCCCTAACCATTGGTAGCCATGTTTTTCCGTCCGACCTAATAATCTTGGAGTCACAAGGATTGGATGTGATATTAGGCATGGACTGGATGTCAAAGTATGGAAGAAGCATTGACTGTGCTAGTAAGTCGATTTATCTCACCACCCCGAAGGGAAAAAGGATTAAGTATGTATCTAGGCATGTGCCTAGGAGGAGCCAAGTGAATACCCTCACGGGAGTTGTTCGGGAGGAAGTGCCTGTAGTGAAGGATTACCCGGATGTTTTCCCAGAGGAGTTACCAGGCATGCCACCGGATCGAGACATTGAGTTTTTGATAGAGCTATTACCAAGTACAGGGCCAATATCCAAGAGACCCTATGGGATGCCCGCAAATGATCTGGAGGAGATTAAGAAACAGATCAAGGAGTTATTGGAGAAAGGTTACATTCGACGGAGTTCATCACCATGGGGAGCCCCAGTGCTTTTGGTTGAGAAGAAGGATAAATCTCTAAGAATGGTTGTTGATTATCGGGCCTTGAATGAGGTGATGATCAAGAACAAGTACCCACTGCCGATGATCAATGATCTGTTTAATCAGCTGCAAGGAGCTAAGGTGTTTTGGAAGATCAATCTGCGATCAGGATACCACCAGTTGAAGATTCGAGAGAAGGATATACCGAAGACAGCATTCACCACACGGTACGGGTTATACGAATATACGGTCATGTCGTTTGGACTGACTAACGCCCCTGCCTATTTGATGAGCATGATGAACAAGGTGTTCATGGAGTATTCGGACAAGTTTGTTGTGGTGTTTATTGATGATATAATGGTATCTCAAAGATGAAGAGGAGCACAAGGAGCATTTGCGCTTAGTTCTCGAAAAACTCAGGGAACACCAGTTGTATGCCAAGTTCATCAAATGCGAGTTTTGGTTGAAGGAAGTCGGATTCCTTGGACATGTTATATCAAGAGAAGGTATAGCAGTAGACCCCACCAAGGTTCAATCAGTCACTGAATGGTTGGCACCCACTTCAGTTAGCGAGATCCACAATTTTCTTGGACTCGCGGGATACTATCGGAGATTCATTGAGAATTTTTCCAAGATTGCGAAGCCAATGACGGAGTTATTGAAGAAAGATACCAAGTTTAAATGGACGGAAAATTGCAAGGCAAGTTTCCAGGAGTTGAAGAAACGTTTGACTACAGCCCTAGTGCTGACATTGCCAGATATGCGTAAGGATTTCCAAGTGTATTGCGACGCCTCTCGTTTGGGACTTGGAAGTGTGCTTATGCAGGATGGAAGAGTTGTTTCGTATGCCTCACGACAACTAAAACCGCACGAGTTGAATTATGCCACGCATGATTTGGAGCTAGCAGCCGTAGTGCATGCGTTGAAGACTTGGAGACATTACCTTATTAGGAATCGTTGTGATGTGTACACGGATCATAAGAGTTTGAAGTACATCTTCACACAGAAGGAGTTGAACCTTAGGCAGAGGAGATTTTTGGAGCTTATAAAGGATTATGACATGAAGCTGCACTATCATCCAGGTAAGGCCAATGTCGTAGCAAACGCTTTGAGCCAGAAGAGTTATGCTAATATCCTAGAGAGTACGGGATTACCAAAGGAGTTAGCAGAGAATCTCAGCGAACTTAGATTGGAGATTGTTCCTATAGGTTTTGTTGCCACAATGGAGGTTCAGTCTACATTGTTGGGAAAGATTCGAGAAGCTCAGAAGGATGACAAAGAGACTGTCGAGATAAAAGAGAGAATGAGCAAAGGAAAGGCCAAAGGTTTTTGTGAGGATGAGCACGACACCTTATGGTTTGAGGACCGAGTTTATGTGCCCAATAACCCAGAGATCAGGAAGTTAATACTTCAGGAGGCTCATGACTCACCATACTCGATACACCCCGGAAACACCAAGATGTATTTGGATTTGAAGGAACGTTTCTGGTGGACGGGGATGAAGAAGGATATCGCGGAGTATGAAGATGTATGTGATGTATGCCAGAGAGTGAAGGTAGAGCATCAAAAGCCAGCAGGATTGTTACAGCCTATGCCGATACCCGAATGGAAGTGGGATAAACTTGGCATGGACTTTATCACCGGATTACCCAGGACCAAATCAGGATATGATTCAATATGGGTATTAGTTGATCGCTTGACCAAAGTGGCTCACTTTATCCTAGTGAAAACAACTTATACAAGTGCGAAGTTCGCCAAGATATATATGTCCAGGATCGTATGTCTGCATGGAGTTCCGAGGACCATCGTATCAGATAGAGGAACACAGTTTACCTCAAAGTTTTGGCATTAGCTGCACCAGACTTTGGGAACGAGATTGGAGTTCAGTACAACATTTCACCCGCAGACAGATGGACAGATCGAGAGAGTCAACCAGATTCTGGAGGATATGTTGAGAGCTTGTGCACTAGATTATGGATCTAGTTGGGATGACAATTTGCCTTAGGCGGAGTTCTCATACAACAATAGTTACCAAGCCAGTTTGAAGATGGCACCGCTCGAAGCCCTGTATGGACGAAGGTGCAGAACGTCGCTGATGTGGGATGAAGTTGGATACCGACAGTTGTTTGGACCGGACTTGATCAAGGAGTCTGAAGAGAAAGTTAAGCTGATTCGAGATAGACTAAAGATAGCTCAGTCCAGGCAGAAGAGTTACGCACATTCGAAATGCAAGGAGGTAACCTATGAAATTGGAGACAGAGCATATCTACGAGTATCACCCTTGCGAGAAGTGAAACGTTTTGGAGTTAAGGGAAAGTTAGCCCCAAGATTTGTAGGACCGTATCATGTTTTGGAACGGATGGGAGAAGTTGCCTACAAGTTGGAGTTACCTGAAGGACTGTCAGGAGTTCACGATGTGTTTCACATTTCACAGTTAAAGAAGTGTCATGCTGAGATGGCCGATATACCGTTAAGAGATACAGTACCCTTGGAGGCGATTCAGTTGGACAGTGATTTGACTTATGAGGAGAAGCTAGTCAAGATTCTTGAGTTTGCCAGTCGAGTCACCCGCAGCAAGGTTATCAAGTTTTGCAAAGTTCAGTGGAGCCACCATACCGAGGATGAAGCCACCTGGAAATGAGAGGATGATCTTCGCAAAGACCACCCACACCTATTTTCTACCCAACCCGAATCTCGAAGGCGAGATTCATCTTAAGGGGGATTGGTTTGTAACATCCCAAATCTTCAATTTGGAATGTTATACATAGATCATTCTTGCATATTATATTTTATTGCATTTCGTTTCGCGATCCTCGAAATCCTAAGCAACTCAAGGACCCTAGGAGAGAGTTGGGGATTTCCCGATTTTCATATTTGATTTTTTTATCAAATATTGAAACGAGGATTTTGGTTTTAATTATTTTTCTCTTGAAAAATATTTCACATTAAAATATATGAGAGGAGATAATATGACTTCTCCAAAATAATTGAAATATTGGAGGAAAAATATTAAAATCAAATATTTGATTTTATTCGGATTTTATCGCAATTTTATTTGCATTAGAAAAATTGCACGTTTTCAAAAATTGCATTTTAGGGCCAAGAAAATGTTCATCTCGTTCTAAATGTTTTATTTAGACGGCGAAAATTTGTTTTGGCATTTTTAGATTTTTATTTTATTTTCTAGGATTTATTTTCTGTTTGGCAGAATTGTTTAAAAAAAAGTTTCCAGCGCCCGACTGGGCCAAGGCCCAGCCGAGCTGGCCCACCTTCCCCGCGCTGCCGTCTCCCACCTGGAGACCGCGCGCCTCCGCCGCCGCCTCGGACCGGAGTCCGAGCCGGACTCCTCCTCTCCGCCGCCTTGCCCCCTCCTCCAAGCCGCCCCCTCCCCCTCTTAAATACCCCCTGAGCCCCCGCCACCACCACCAACCCCGCCTCCCGAGCCCTGCCTCGCTGGAGCCTCGCCGGAGGTACCCGCGCCGTTCGCCGCCGCCGTTTTTTAAAGAAAAACCCTAGTTCGTTTTTTTCAGATTGGTTCGCCGATTTTTCTCGGTTTAGTTATTTAGCGGACGTTCGTCCATACGTTCGTTTTAACGAACGGTTTTCGCTCGATAGCTCCAGACAACGAACGCTCGTTCGTTAGTCTGTTTGTCAGTTTTCTTTTTCTCGGATTTTCCGCGATTATTTTCAATCGCGATTTCTGATCCGATTTTCGTTTCAGTTTATCTTTTTGCTCATTTATCGGAATCAGGCGATTCAAGCGCCTAGATCTTCGTCTCGAGACCCTCTTTCTGTTAATCAACTTTAACAAGATTTTGGTACTGTAAAATTTGACTTTAGTTCAGATTAGTAAACGAATCTTGTTTCTTTCGCCGTTTGAGTTTCGTTGCTCCGTTTGATTTGATTCTTTTTGCAAAGCGGAGTTCTTAAGTTGAACTTTCTGGTCAATTCTTCTTATTTGAGTTTTGCCCGTGCATCTTTGCTTGATTGCTTATGTATGCTATTGTTTGTTTGCGATATAATCCCCGGAGTGCGAAGCGTGCTACTACGAGTCCCTAGGTTTTGCGAATCGACAGCAAGGCAAGTAACACATTGATCATACTCTTTTCATAACCAGTTTTTATGAATTAGTTCTATCCTCAAACATTGCATGCATAGGATGTCATTAACATGTGGGATGGGAAGTAGTTGATGAGGTATAACCTATTGCCCTGTTACATTCAAACCCTTGGGAGTTACTTCTATGCTTTGCTTATATTGCTATGCTATGCTCGTAGACGTGGTTTGGGTGAGTGAAATCCATGACAGATGTGAGATTGTTAATTAATGGTTCAACTTAAGGTGACAACTTAAATACACATCTGGGTGGATTGAGGCACCTGGAGAATCCAGTGTTGCTTGTATTTTTGGAAATCCCGGGGTTCCGTGTGATCTTCCTATGGACCGCCACCCAGGCTCAAAGGGAACTGAGATAATTTCATGCTAGAAACTTCCGCGTGCAGCCACAAGCTATTATGGGCTCTAGCATAGTTGAGTAAGTTATGTGAAGCTCTCGAAGAGGTGGATCAGCAGGTAGAGGGTTGTAGGTTTGGTATGGTCTGCCCGGAGTAGAGAGTTAATGTTTCTGAAAGACTGTGTCTCGGTCATCCGTTTCTCAAACACCATGTAGTGCGAGAAATCCAACGGAGGCGATCGAGTCTTGTGGGGAAAAGTGCACAAATCTCTGCAGAGTGTACAATCTAATCATGGTTAGCCATGTCCCCGGTTATGGACAATCCTGAGTATCTAGTACTTGGAGTATCTTAAGTATCTCATCACTCTTAAATTAATATTGTTGGGTTGATAATTACTTTAATTGGGATTGAGTTGGAGGAACCTTCTCAATGATGTTTCAACTACCATGATAGTTAATTAAAATCTATTCCTTTGTTGTAGGAAAAAATTGGCTTTTCGCAAAAACTATAACCATAGAGCTTTCCACCAGCCAAATTGCATGTAGTGATAGCATTATTCTGTTCTTGCTCTACTGTGTTACAATGCCAGCATGTTCCATGTGCTGACCCATTTTCGGGCTGCAACGTATTATGTCGCAGACTTTTCAGACGAGGAGTAAGGTTTGTTAGGTCGTTGCCGTGCAGCTCAGCTATGCCGTTGGAGTTGATGGACTCACTTTATCTTCCAAGCCTTCCGCTGTTATCATATTAGATGACATTAAGCCAAATTTATTGTAATAAGTTCTCTTTTGAGACATTCGATGTAATAAGTGTGTGATTGCTACTCTGTTATAAATCCTTCGTGTACTCTGTGTGTCCGCATTACCGATCCAGGGATGACACTAAAGCACAGAGACTTGACCGTTTGAGGTCGGGTCGCTACAATGATCCTTGAGGAATTTCACATTCTCAATGCCAATGACATGCTTCTTGTTCGCAAGCGTGTGCAAATTCCTCATGCCTGCATGACCAAGTTGTCGATGCCATAGCCAGCCTTCTGAAGCTTTTGCAAGTAGGCACACGGCTGGTTGTGGTCCTGTAGAGAAATCAACAATATACAAGTCTCCTCTCCTAAAGCCTTTGAAGACTTTGGAATTGTCAGCTTCCATGATCACAACACAATGATACTTGCCAAAGACAACAACCATATCAAGATCGCAAAGCATTGAGATAGACATGAGGTTGTATCCTAAGGACTCGACAAGCATGACCTTGTCCATGTGTCGATCCTTTGAGATCGCAACCTTACCTAGACCCAATACCTGACTTTTGCCTTTGTTAGCGAAGATGATATGCTTCAGATGCGATGGAGATAAGGGAGCATCCATCAATAGATTCTTGTCACCAGTCATGTGATTTGTACATCCACTATCGAGGAACCACTCAGTGGCTTTGGGTTGATCATCTTGCAGATGAATTAGTGCAGCTTACGAACTCATATACTTATCAGTGAAGAATATGACATCACAATTCATCATATCAATTTCATCAAGCAACAGAACAGATAAAACAATATGAGGACGTGAGAAACGAGAGTTCATTTCTTCATTTTAGCCTGCGTCCTTTCAGGCAATTTTCAGGTCTCCAGCAAAATCTTCAGACGTTCACGAGACCTGACCCTGCAAAAGAGATTAGTTCTTTTTCTTCACCACCTACATCTGAAGGGGTGGCAAAGAGTTCATCACTCTGCGAGCTCCATACGAGAAAGGTGGCATAGAAGCCAATCCATTTCATTTCACATAAGAGGAGTTAGGATAAGCATATGAATAAGCAGAGAAATTCTTTGAGGACTTATGAACATAATGATTTGAAGAATAATGCACATATTCATAGCCCTTATCTCTTCCCTGCGAAACAAAGGGGTTAGCATGATAATGATCATATGAGGACTTTGATCCTTTTGAGGAATTTGATCCACGTGCGGAATTTGGTCCGTATGAGGACTTGGATCCATATGAAGAATTTGATCTGGGGTTCCTATTCTTCACAGGTGGTGTCATGAGGACATTCACCTGAAGACTTTCAAGGCACCTTTTGGGAACCCAGATTTTCTTCATAGGGGAACCGTTCCTGCAGTTAGTCCCGACATATCTAGCAAATACTTCACCATTCCGATTTTGAACAGTTTATAGTTGGAGTCAAATGACTCATCAGAAGAATGAGAAGATTCACATGTAAAGCCAGATAGATTAGATGGATCAACTGGAGGTCCCTTTGCAGCAACCCATGTGGTTTTGGGGTACTGCTCAGGCTTCCAATATGTACCATCAGCATTGAGTTTCCTCTCAAAGGCAATACCCTCTTTCCTAGGGTTCTTGTTGAGGATCTGCTTTTTAAGCACATCACAAAGAGTCCGATGACCTTTGAGGCTTTTGTACATGCGTGTCATGTACAATACCTTCAGCCCTGCATCATCAGTGATACTAGCAATGTCCTCAGATGAGGAATTAGTGATAGCAGAGACAATTGAAGAATTTGTAGCATTAGATGCATTTGAACATTCAGGTGAAGAATTAGCAGATTCACATTCAATGCATTTCAAACATGGAGGAACAAATTCTTCCTGAGAAGCGTTGATTTGTTGAGCAAGTAATGAATCATGCTCCTTTTGAAGATCTTCATAACTCACTCTTAGCTTTTCAAGATCTTGCTTTCTTTTTAGAAATTCATAAGAAAGCTTCTCATGATCAGATAAGAGAGTGTTATGTTGATCTTGAAGGGTGTCATACTTAGTATGAAGTCTTTGAAGACTTTCAGTCAAGGTTTTAGTGCGATCCATTTCTTCACCCAACATATCATCACTTTTGTCTAGCATGTTTTGAACCTTTTCAAAAGCCCTTTGTTGTTTCACAGCAATCTTAGCAAGTTTAGAGTAGCTGGGATTGAGGTTTCCATCAGATTATTTCTCACTAGATTCAGAGGATGTATAGTTGAGTACCTTGGCACACTTTGCCATGAAGCAATAGGTAGGAGCGTAGTCATCATTGTCTTCATCAGCCTTGTTGGTGAAACCATTTTCTTCAGAGTTGAAGATAGACTTGCTGACGAATGCAGTAGCGAGAGCTAGACTCGCCACACCAGACTCGGACTCCTTAGATGCCTCCTCTTCCTCATTTTCTTCAGATTCAGCCTCAGAGTCCATTTCCTTGCCAATGAATGCCCGAGCCTTCTTGGAGTTGCTCTTCTTGTAAGATGAAGACTTTGAGGATTTTGATGATGAGGACTTTGAGGATTTCTTCTTTTTCTTTGTATCATCAGAAGTGTAATCCTTGTATTTCTTCTTCTTTGTATCATCAGAAGTGTACCTTGCTCTGATACCGATTCAAAGTGCGTTATATCGACTAGAGGGGGGTGAATAGGCGATTTTTATGAATTCTTCACTGAGGAATTTGCGGGTGAGGAAATTCCTTAGCGAAGAACTACTTGCAGCGGAATAAGTACTCAGAAGTAAACATAACAGAACACAAGCATGGTCATCATGATGAAATGAAGAAAAGCACAGAGTACGAAAAGCGTAAGCACAGGATAACACAGGATGAAGACAAACAGACTGAAGAAAATGAACTGAGGAAATTGAGAAAGTCTTCAATCAAAGTCTTCAAACACAGATATGACAAGCACACAACACAGTAATGAGGAAATGAAAGAGTTGAGGAAATAGAACCAGTAAGCTCGGTGAAAACAATGATTTGGTAGACCAGTTCCAACTGCTGTCTCAGTTGTACATCTGGTTGGAGCGGCTAGGTATTTAAACCTGAGGACACACAGTCCTCACCGTATTCTCCTTGAGCTAAGGTCACACAGACCTTGCACAATCACTCGTGGTAAGTCTTCAGGTGACTTCCAAACCTTCACAAACTCAGTCACTCGGCGATCCACAATTCCTCTTGGATGCTCTAGACCATGACGCCTAACCGTCTGGAAGAAGCACAGTCTTCAAAGGTAACAAGCATCGGATCCACGCAGGATCAATCTCTTCAGTGATGCTCAAGCACTTTGGGTTTGTAGGTGTTTGGGTTTGGGTTTTCCTCACTCGATGATTTTTGCTCAAAAGTCCTCGGAGGATGGGATGCTCTCAAATGACAAGTGTCAGTTTGTCTCGGAGCAGCCAACCAGCTAGTGGTTGTAGGGGGTGGCTATTTATAGCCTAGGGAGCAGCTCGACATGATAAGACATAAATGCCCTTCAATGATATGACTGTTAGGTGGATAATATATTTTGGGATAGCTGGCGTGTAGCACAACAACGGTCGGAAATTTGAGGCTCGAATTCCTCAGGGATATCATGTTCCTCACTGTGTAGGCAATCCGCACGGGCGAATTCCTAACTCCTCAGTCAGACCAAATTCCTCAGAGACCAGAAGAACTTCGTCTCTGTCACTGAAGAATATGACTGAACTGTATGAGATTTCCAATGGCTTCAGTCGAAGGGATTAGTAGGTGTAGGATTTTTAGTTGAGCATCACTTGGAAATTTTTCCTTAGTATTTCCTCGGCCCCCTTTAACAGTACGGTGTTTCCTAAGACTCAAGAAACAGAAAATGAAACTACGAAAACAAAATTCTTCACGCTTCATGTTCCTCGAATGAATACCAAGTCTTCAAGGGCACACCGATTTCTTCACTTTCAAAGTCTTCAGGAAGTCTTCAGAAATCCAAAGTCTCCACTCGAAGAACTTCATTTTTAGGAAGATGGGATGCTCTCAAATGACAAGTGTCAGTTTCTCTCAGAGCAGCCAACCAGCTAGTGGTTGTAGGGGGCGGCTATTTATAGCCTAGGGAGCAGCCCGACATGATTAGACATAAATGCCTTTCAATGATATGACCGTTAGGCGGATAAGATATTTTTGGATAGCTGGCGTGTAGCACAACAACGGTCGGAAATTTGAGGCTAGAATTCCTCAGGGCTATCATGTTCCTCACTGTGTAGGCAATCCGCACAGGCGAATTCCTAACTCCTCAGTCAGACCAAATTCCTCAGAGACCAGAAGAACTTCGTCTCTGTCACTGAAGAATATGACTAAAATGTATGAGATTTCCAATGGCTTCACTCGAAGGGATTGGTAGGTGTAGGATTTTGAGTTGAGCATC
This sequence comes from Aegilops umbellulata, assembly GCA_032464435.1. Lineage (NCBI taxonomy): Eukaryota > Viridiplantae > Streptophyta > Magnoliopsida > Poales > Poaceae > Aegilops > Aegilops umbellulata. Next base: position 405,580,295 of record CP136054.1, on the reverse strand, counting down.
ACTTGGAAATTTTTCCTTAGTATTTGCTCGACCCCCTTTAACAGTACGGTGTTTCCTAAGACTCAAGAAAGAGAAAATGAAACTACGAAAACAAAAGTCTTCACGCTTCATGTTCCTCGAATGAATACTAAGTCTTCAAGGGCACACCAATTTCTTCACTTTCAAAGTCTTCAGAAAGTCTTCAGAAATCCAAAGTCTTCACTCGAAGAACTTCATTTTTTGGAGTCGACTTTCTCTGTAAATATCAAACTCCTCATAGACTTATAGACCTGTGTACACTCATAAACACATTAGTCTCTTAACCTATAAGTCTTCAATACACCAAAGTCACTAAGGGGCACTAGATGCACTTACAGTTTTCTTACACATGGATACGACTTTCTTAAGTTGTAAACTTTTTGTATACATCAGAAATATTTTATTACATTTTTCAAATGCATGATTAACATTTAGCAAAATTATGTAAAGTGTTCGTGTAATATATATATTTATAATATCTTAAAATTTAACAATTGCAAAAAATAAAAAAAGCACAAACATAAAAAACATGGCTGACATCAGCACGAGGCCCCACGTGGTTACAGGGCCAGCCCAGCAGCGCCTCCTTCCAGGCGACCCTGTGGGGAGATGCTGCACGCGACCACTATTTATTGTGAGAGCAACTAGTTGACTTGCGCTAATTGGGGAGCCTCGCAATGATCACTTGTGGTGGCTGAGAACGCGTCGCTTGGCGCTCTTAGCCGTCGCCACGTGTCGCGCCCTAAGTGCTCCCTCTGGATTTTATTTTATTTATTTTTCTCACATATTTTTGGCTTTTTAGATGGTTTTACCCAGGGTTTTTGGGCTTTTCATCGGTCTTTCTTAATTTTTCGACAAAAAATATTTTTTGCAAAAAAATGCGTGAAAAAATGTATTCTTTTTTTTGCTTTCTTAAGAGGCATAGTTTTGCTCCCACTAGAGGCATGGTTTTGCTTCCGCGAGATGCACGACCACACCTCTCGGAAAAAGGAAAAAACACGTTTTCTCTTTTTTTTTCTTTTGCGAGAGGCACGGTTTTGTTTCCATGAGCGTGCCTCTCGAAAAAGAAAAAATGTGTTTTCTTTTTTTCCTTTCGTGAGAGGCACATTTTTTGCTTCCGTAAGAGGCATGATTTTGCTTTCGCGAGAGGCACGAGATGCCTCTAGGAAACCAAAAAACGTGTCTCTCTTCTCTTTTTTCCGCGAGAAGCACAAATTTGCTTTCGTGAGAGGCACAGTCATGCCTCACGGAAACGGCTTCCGGAAAGGAAAAAAACATGCTCCCGGTTCAGTATTTTCGTGAAAAAAAAGTTTGTCAAAACCTATCAATATGGGATCTAGTTTTGAAAATCCCGATGCGAGGAATCTAACGGTGAAAACAGTTCGAGATTTGTACGCACGGTTTAAAAGATAAAATGTTTTGAATAAATAGATTTGTGAAAAAAAAAGGAAAAACCCTTAGTTATGGCAAGTGGCGCACATGGGGCGGCCCATTTTCGCTCATTGCTTAGAGAAAATAGAAGGTAAAAGGGACGCGTGAGGGATCGATCCCTGGTCGCCGCGAACGAACTAAACGCGAATAGCTACCGTGCCCATGCGCAGTTTGTGTTCACGAAGGGGACGCGACCAACATTGAAGCAAGTCGAGATGCTTTTCACCATTTTTTTTCTTTTTCGTTTTCTTCTTTTTTGTTCACTGTTTTTTTCTCCGTTTTGTTTTCATTTTTTTGTGTTTTCTTTGTTTCCTTTTATTTTCAATGTACATTCTTATATAGATGATCAACATTTTTTTAAATACTAGTTCAACATTTTTTTCAAATACTTGATCAACATTTTTTTCAAATACTTGTTCAACATTTACGATTACTTGTTCAACACTTGTCAAATACTTGTTCAATTTATTTCAAATACTTGTTCACATTTTTTAAATATTATTCAACATTTTTTAAATACTTGTTCAATATTTTTTATATACATGATCAATATTTGTTTACTTGTTTGAAAGCACAAGTGCTCCCTGGGTGATTTTGGTAATTAATGTCAACATATCTCTTGTTGGACTAATGTTTTCACCTAGTATATTTCAGATAAGTTCAACAATGGAGTGGCGTAGACAAGAAGATGTGGAACCCTTCAGAATGGTAAGGACAAAGGATTGGCTCAAGCTCAAAGCTCAAGACTCTGCATTTTCAATTTTAGTGATCCAAGATCACATTGAGTCCATAGAAAAGTCAATACTATTAAGAGGGGGTGAGGTTGCTTAATGGCTTGCTTGTTCAAATTGCTTAGTGATATGCTCCAAATCCCTCAACCACTTTTTCATCCACATATGTCCCAAACCAAAAGTCATACTCGGCCACACCGATTTGATCTATCCGGTGCCACCGAGGTTACTTGATATAGCCACTCCCAGAAACCCTAATCAATTCGGTCTCACCGATAGGGATCTCGGTATCACCGAGATGGGATTACAAACTCTATGTTGCCTGTTGCAGTAATCTCGGTCTCACCGATATGAGCGATCGGTCCCACCAAGATTGCAATGCAAACTCTTTGTCACCCTTTCATAACGTTTCGGTCCAACCGAGATGAGCGAATCGGTTCCACCGAGTTTGCCTGACCAACTCTCTGGTTAGTCTATTACCAAAATCGGTCTCACCAAGTTTGTGTAATCGGTCTCACCGAGATTACATTATGCCCTAACCCTAATGACATCGGTCCCACCGAGTTGACATGTCGGTCCTAGCGAAAACCCTAACGGTCACATTATGAATCAAATTGGTCCGACCAAGTTCTCTGAATCGGTCCCACCGAGTTTGGTAAATTGTGTGTAATGGTTAGATTTTGTGTGGAGGCTATATGTACCCCTCTACCCACTCTTCATTCGTGGAGAGAGCCATCAGAACATGCCTACACTACCAACATACATTTTCTGAGAGAGAACCACCTACACTTGTGTTGAGGTCAAGATATTCCATTCCAACCACATAAATCTTGATCTCTAGCCTTCTCCAAGTTGCTTTCCACTCAAATCATCTTTCCACCAAATCCTATCCTATGAAAGAGAGTTGAGTGTGTCGGATTTCGGGTTCCGGCAGACCCTTGAGGTTCGAACACTGGGGTGCGCGCGGAAATCTCTCCCCTACCGTTCTACGTCCGATCTCCTCGCGTGATCTAAGCTGGAAAACAATGAAGAACACAAGGGACACGAGATTTATACTAGTTCGGGCCATCATTGTGGTGTAATACCCTACTCCAGTGTGTGGTGTGGTGGATTGCCTCAAGGGCTGATGATGAACATTACAGAGGAAGAACAGCCTCGCGAGAGGTGTTCTTGAACTGGTGCGATGAACTACTCGGTTGAGTTCAGTCGCCTCCCTATCTCTCTCTCTCTCTACTTGGGCTCTATCAGATTTCTAGATTTCCAGATGCCTCTACTCTGTGGTGCCTAGCTCTATTTATAGAGGCCCTGGGCCTCTCCCCAAATAATGAGTGGGAAGGGTGCCAACAATTGGCCATTTTGAAGGGGAACATCTATTACAAGTTATCCTGACCAAAGGTGGTCTTCGGCTGCCAAGAGCACCGGTGGTGACGCCGTCTTGGGCTCCACAGTGACCTCCGTCGTGCCGTCCGGCTGGTTTTGGTCTCGTTGCACCAGAATGGTAACCTTTGCTTGATGCCTTGGCCCGTGCTTGCCCCCTTTGCACCGAAAGGGAAACAAGGACTCTGCGCAGGCTGGCGCCCGCGTGGTCTTGATTCGTCATGGCTTGCGTCACGGGCTCCTCGCGAGGTGCCCCTGCCTTGATCTCTCCGCCTCCTCGCGAGCCTGCCTGACGAGGCTGCCTCTGAGGAAGCTTCCTGTCGTCCGCCCCGCGAGACTTGGCTCCTCGCGAGGGTCTTGGTCTTGAGCTGATGAAGATGGGCCGCGATGGGCCCCCACTTGAGCCACGCCGCAGGCCGCAGGCAGGCAAGTCTGGGGACCCCCGTTCCCAGAACACCGACAGTAGCCCCCGGGCCCAAGGCGCGCGCGGGCTTGGTTTAGCAGAGAAGCGAAGGGGCAAGCGCGAAGCACCGCGGGCCCAAAAAGCCTGCGGCCTTGGGCGCCGCATGGCGGTTGATTGGACGTGGGCGACTGCGCTCCCCCACGATGCCTCGGCAACTGTCCATCTGACAAAAGGAGTACTCGGGCCAGACTTACTTGCTTTGCTCTCGTTCGTCTCGCTCCAGATCCCCTTTCTCGCTCTCCTCCTTCTTGCTCCCGAAACCCTCCAGATCCGTTTCAATCCTTCTCGTCCAGCACGCCGTGGCACCTTGCAAGCCTCCGACCGAGGTCTGGTACTCGCCGGCTCTGGATGCCCCGAACCTGTCGGAGAAGAACCTCGCCCTTACGCGCCTGATGACGGTGGCGCAGGGCCGCCAGGGGGCGACCGCGCTCAAGGCCGGCTCCGACCAGCCTAAGGGCAAGGGGAGCACCTTCTACCCGCTCTTAGTGAGTGCCATCGTCGCCGCTCTGGTGCCTCTTTTCTCTAAATTCTTCTTAGCTGTCCTCCGTCTATACAACTTGCAAGCTCTGCACCTCCATCCCAACTCCGTCCTTCTCCTGGCGATTTTTGTTTACTATTGCGAGGCTCACGTTGGGGTGAAGCCCTAAGTGGCCTTGCTGCGCCACCTTTTCTCCCTCCGGGTTTCTGGTGCCCATGTTTCTGCATGCGCAAGCTTTATCGCATATTCCAACTCCAATGCTATCTCGAAGCCTGGGAAGAGGATCGAGGGCTTGCGAAGCAAGTGGGTCATGGTGGACGTCGGGCGCATCCACCCCCGGCTGGTGTTGCCCACGGGACATCCTAAGGCCGTTGACGCATGGTCCCGCGCAGAGCTCGTCGATCCCCGCGTGAGGGCGGTGCTGAAGTGGATGAACACGGACCTGAGTCCAAGCAACTTGGGAGCAGCGAAGTTGACCGGGGCCTCGCTCCTGAGGGAGTTCTTGGAGCACCGGGTGGCCCCACTCCAGGAGCACTCGCTCCCACTGTGGAGGCTTGGAGAAGCGGACGCCAGCAGCCTACGCCTGAGCTCCGAGGCCCTGACTGACGAGAATCTTATCGCGGCCCTCCATTTCTTGGTTGGAGGAGACGAGGCGAGCCCGGTGGGCGCCCCGTCCCCCTGTTCCTCCGTGACGACTGGGAGCAAGTGGTGAACGCCATGCCCACCTTCAATGGAGAGGGGCTGGTGCCCGCGGAGGCTCCCGAGGACCTGGCTGTGCTGGCGACGGTGAACTTGTCCTCCGGTAGCTCCAGCAGGAGTAAGGGGGGAGAAGAGGTGGAAGAGTTCGACTCTGAAGCGACTGGCAAGGAGTCGGGGGAGTCCTTCCCTCGGCGCAGGTCGCGGGCCCTCCGCTCTATGCTGGACGACGACGAGGCTGGTGTCGGGCGAGGAGGCGAGGACTCTTCCTCGGTCATGAGGAAGGGCAGCTCTGTCCCCTGGGGGGTCTAAGGCCAGCTCCAACCTTCCTGACGTGCCTTCTGCTTCCGGGCCTCCCAAGGCTGACCCCCGCTGCAGGCTCTCAGGTTTCAAGTTCAGCCAGAGGTTGCTTGGGTCCGTGAATGACGTCCAGTAAGTGCTTGATTTGTGCTTTGCTTGGTTTCTGCTGCCGAGGCTTGATGCTTGCGTTCTTTTGCTAGGCCGGCACCTGCAGCGAAAAGGTTGAAAGTGGCTTCTAGGACCCTGCCTGGGGCGAATCCGTCCGCCGGGGCAGCGCCTTTGTCTGCTTGGGGAGAAGACGGCAAGGCTCGCGTCTCTCTGGCCCGATCACCCTCGCGAGGCGAACTGGGGCACCTTGGCGAGGAGTCAACCCCCGTGGCCCCGCTGAACTTGGAGTCGACTGCGCCCGATGCTGCAGCCGGGGCGGCCAAGGCCCAGGAGGTTTCTTCCTGCCAAGCCGTGGTCACGCTGCCGTCTTCTCCGCCTGCTCCGCTGGTTCCTGCCTCTTCTACTTCTTATGCTGCTGTCCTGGACCAGGTTGCCAACGAGCTGAGCGAGCTGCGGGAGGATCTGGGCGCGGATCCTCGCCTGGTGGCCGGGCGTCTGGAGTTGGCTTCTGGCTGGGCCTTCTCTGCCGCCTCCATCCGAGCAGTGCTGAGCCAGGCCGTGCTGGCCTCCGACGGGGAGAAACAGGCCGCCAACCAGGCCAAGGTCGCTCACGATGCTGCCCTGGGCGACGCTGCGGCTGCCCAGGGCCGCTGCAAGGCATTGGAGGCCGAGCTGCAAGGCCTGCGTGACGATCTCGCCAAGGGGTGCGCGACCGCCAGGAGAAGGAGGAGGAGATGAAGGCTCGGGAGGCTGCCGTCAAGGATCGGGACGCCAAGCTTGATGACCGCCACAACCGATTGGAGACGCTGGAGCGATCGCTGAAGGCGGAGAGGACCGAGATCGACGCCAAGACGAAGGTCCTGGCGGAAGATCGGGTGGCCTTCGTGAAGCTGGAGAAGAAGGCTCGCGCCATATTGAAGACGTTGTACGAGAGCGGCTTGGAGGAGCCGTTGACTGGCGCGGAGGACGGCCCCGCCAAGCTGCTCCCCTTCCTGGTCGATGCGCTTGAAGACATCACAGACGGCCTTGGCCCCACGGTCGAGGCCGACGCGCGTGCCCTGTCCTCTACGGCGTTGACGCATGTCCTCAGTCACGTCTACCTGCACGACCCCAACGTCGACTTCGACAGCCTGCTGGAGCCCGTGAGCGGCGACCGTGCCGCCGCTGCCGCCGAGGCCGTGAAAGGTCGAGCCAAGGTTTTGCTGGGGAAGTTCCGCTCCTCCAGCATCTTGCCCGGGCGTGACATCGCCAGCTCCGCGACCTTAGGAGGCGAAGTCGCCCGGCGTGACTCCACCAACGGCAACGGCGTCACGGGAGAGTGATCCCTTCGCGGCCTCTGCCCTGTTTTTATTCCTGCAACATGCACCATGCCTCGCGGAGGCGTTTAAACTTGTGTCTGGCGTTGTGGAACAACTTATGGCTTGTAATATTTGCTTTAAATCTCCTGGAATTTGCATTTTCTTCTCCTACTTGTCTGCGCTCTACGTCAGCAGGGCCCGGCCCTACCTCACCTAACGTTAGCCCCGACCGGAAACCAAGGACGGGACTAAGGAGTGAGGGGCTATGTGGCAAGTTAGCCCCCTGAGTCGCGATGCTCAGGAGTCCCCCTTGACGCGCGAGCAGAAAGTAGGGAAGAGGGGAACGAGGAGTGGATTGATCGTTCTACGTCGGCAGGGCCCGGCCTCACGCATACCTCACCCAGCGTTAGCCCCGACCGGAAACCAGGACGGGACTAAGGAGTGAGGGGCTACGTGACCAGCTAGGCTCCTGAGTCGCGATGCTCAGGAGTCCCCCTTGACGCTCAAACGGGTCTTCATACCTTGGGTCCGCTTGGGGAGGGCGCGCGACGTCCAGGTCCGAGAGACGTGGCTGGGTGGCGTGCGCTCGGGTGAGGCCCGGGCGTAGCCCCCGTGTCCAGCCCCCTCGCGCAGCACTCCTGAGGGGAGGCGTTGCGACGGTGCCGGACACTGAGCACTGGGATCCCTGAGGTTGGTACGACCGTGGGCCGCCCTCAGTTGTTTATCACCAGCGCGGAGTATAGCGCTTCCGTATGTGTACGGGCATAGCCGCTCCTCGGTAGTGTCGTCAGCCAGCGGGGAGCATGGTGCTTCCACTGGTGCGTGGGAGGGGGCTCCCCTCCGGGAGGAGCCCCTGGGGCGTGTACAACCCCGCTCTGACACGTGGCCGGCACGGTAGGGCTAGGAGAGGTGTATCTGGGCACCCGTGAGCCAGCGCGGGACTCACAAGGCCCTACCTCGAGGCGGGTTGCGCCTGGCTCTGGGCCTTTTTCAATGGTGTGTTCCTGCAAGGTGGTTAGAATGCAAATGCTCTACGTCCTCAGGTCCCGGCCCTCGAGCGAGCTCAGCCGCCGCTGGTATGACAGCTCGCGATGCCGTGGGTCAAGGCCAAGGGGTGAGGGATGGAGAGCCAGTAGGAGCCCATGAGTCGCGATGCTCAGGCACCCCCCTTTTAACGTGCAAGTGCTTTGCATGAGAAATCCGCGATAAGCAGCAGGTGATAATCATGTGTACCAGATTAAGTGCGAAGAGCGAATGCATTTTAGGTTGGTGCAGGAAAAGCAAACGCCGCTGGGACAGGCCCGAGCAGCTTGGGGATGATGCAGCCCGATGGGCGCCCCCAATAAGGCAAGTGAAGAGCGTAAGAAAAACGGATACATGCCGCAGGGACGGACCCACGCGGCCTGGGAATGATGCGGCCCTGCGGACGCTCCTAGCTAAAAATGGAACTTAGAAGGATGTCACTTGGTGCTGTTTGAAGATGAAGTGATGCTGAAGAAGCGAGCGACGCGCAGTGAAGACGTCGACCCTCACGAGCCCCCAGGCCCAGGTGCCTCGGGAGGCTCTGGGGGCACAGGCGGGTCCTTGAGGGCCATCTCCATCTCCGCCAGGACCTCCCAATGCCTAACCTCCTGAGCCTCCAGAATGCTCCTCAGCAGACGCTGATGAGCGGCGACCGCATTCAGCAGGCCGAAGGGCATGCAGACGTAGCTATGAGGTGGACCCTTGCAACGCCCCGTGCGCGAAGGCCAGAGGCGCTCCTGAGATGCGGCTCGGTTGAGCCCCGGCATGTCGATGGAGACGCGCAGCCCCCCATCCTCGCCTGGATGTGGGGGCATGGTGGGCAAGCGGCGGCTGCCGCGCATGACTCTTGACTCCTGTAGCTCCTGGGTGTTTCTTGCGATGAACTCCTGAGGGTTTGGTCTTCCTTGTCTTGTGCCTTCCTGAAGGAAACGTGCCTGAAAGCACCCTTCCAAGTGATGCCCGAGCGCCTCCCTCGCGATCTTGGCAAGGTCGGTGGCTCTCCAAGAAAGAGCCCCCGAGCCTTGCCTGAGGAGGGCGCCGAGCACGCCTTCCTATGCGCGAGAGTGGGGCGTCCCCTGATTGGGCGCAGATCCTGATGCAACATCTCCGGAGGCGCCTTCCTCCGTATGGCTTGGGCCAGGCGAAACCTCCTTCTTCTTGAGGGTTGCCTCGGGAAGTCTTCCGCTCCCGCGATTTGGGTCTTTGATTGCTGCGTCTTGGAACGCACGCTCAAGTGAACACACTTCGTCTCTTTCTTCACAAGGTATGGTGATGACTCCACCGCTTCCCGACATCTTGAGGACGTTGTAGCCATGGTGAGTCACTGCCATGAACTTGGCCAGGGCTGGGTACCCAAGGATGGCGTTGTACGGCAGACGAATGTGGGCGACACCGAAGTCGATGAGCTCGATGCGGTAGTTGTTGCACTGCCCGAAGGTGACTGGAAGGCAAACTTGCCCTATTGGAACAGTGGAACCATCAGTGGCTCCTGAGAAAGGCTTGGTTGGCTGAAGGTGATAGTACGACACTTGGAGATCGTCGAACGTTTCGACGGACAGGACATTGAGCCCTGCCCCGCCGCCAATGAGGGTCTTGGTGACCTGCATGTTGCTGATGATTGGGGACCAGAGCATAGGGAGGACTCCGGCCGTTGCCGCACACTTGAGCTGATCCGCTGAGCTGAACATGATAGCGCACGCAGACCACCTGAGAGGGCGCGTGGCCTCAAGCCTGGGGAGGACTACATTCACCTCGCGAGCAAAGTGCTTGAAGATGCGCTGTGAGGCTGGGGCCTGCGCACCTCCCAAGATGCAAGCGATTGAGCGTGGCTCCTGGAAGCCCCCAGCCCCCTCGTCTTGATGCTGGTCTTCGTGCCTCCTTGGTGGTGGTGGTAGAGGAGGAAGGCCTACGTTGCCGCGTGGTCGATCCTCGCGAGGTTGATCCTTCCAGCCTCCCTCGCGAGGCTGGTCCTGCCAGTGATCCTCGCGAGGTCGGTCACGCCACCCTTGGCGAGGGCCACGGTCTTCTCATCGTCCTCCACCTCTTCCTCCTCCTCGGCCATAGCCCCTGTCATTGCGCTCGGGGCGTCGGCCGATTCGCCCATCTCGCACGGCTCTGAGCTCTTGACATTCTTTGGTGTTGTGGGTGTGGAGGTCGTGGTACATGCAGTATCGGCTGCCCTTGGATGACTCAGGCTGATCCTTGCCTTGCTTGGTGTACGGTTCTGCTGCAAGCACGGCAGCCCCCTTGCGCTTCACGACCTTGGACTTGGGCTTCTTTTCTTCTGGGTCGGTTGCCAGGAGTTCGAGGAGGGAGAGACGCCCTTCCTCGACCCTGGCGCACTTGGTCGCCAGGTTGAACAGCTCCAGGGATGTGCATAGGTCTTCATGTATTGCTAGCTCCTCCTTCATCTTGATGTCGCGTATGCCGTCGGAGAAGGCCGAGATGATGGCTTCTTCAGTCACCTTGGGGATCTTGAGGCGGGCGCTGTTGAAGCGTTGGATGTATTTCTGCAGGGTCTCCCCTTGCTGTTGCTTGATGCGGCGCAGGTCGCTCACGGCTGGGGGCCGGTCGCGAGTACCCTGGAAGTTGGCGATGAAGCGAGTGCGCATCTCGTCCCAGGAGGAGATCGTGCCAGGAGTCAGGTTCAGGAGCCAGGTGCGGGCCCCGTCCTTGAGCGCCATGGGAAACCAGTTCGCCATGACCCTTTCATCTCCGTTGGCGGCTTCGATGCATAGCTCGTAGAGCTGTAGGAACTCCGCAGGGTCCGCTGTGCCATCATAGCGAGGGGGGAGGTCAGGCTTGAACTTGCCTGGCCATGCGACACCGCGCAGCTCGGGGGTGAGGGCGCGGCAGCCCGCTGTGGCCACCGGCGCGTTTTGCTGGTGATGGGCTTGCTGCTGGGGATTATCGTGCACCGCCGCTTGGAGCAGCATGGGGTCTTGGCGTAGGGGTGCAGGGACGCGATCTTGGCACGCCAGCGCTGGGAGCACGCGAGCACCTTCTTGGGGATGAGGGATCTCTTGGCAGCTGCTTTCTTGCTGCGCTGGCGCAGGGTGCAGGGGGCCTCGCCCCGGGGTTGCACGCCTTGGAGCTAGGGCGCCTTCTTGGGAAGGAGGTGGTGGAGGAACCTCCTGATCCCCGCCCTCTGCACGAAACGGAGGGCGAGGCAGCGAGAGGGACTGCAAGAGGGAGCCCCCTGCAGCGCTGACGAGCTCGGTGATGCGGGCAAGCCAGTCCTCGTAGAGGTCGTCGACGGGGCGGTAGGACAAGAGCTCTCTTGTCAGGAGTAGAGAGGCGTGCGCATCCATGGGAGCGCGACGGGCGTGGGACGACGAGCCGGCTGGGGCCAGCGACGGGGTGGCGGTGCGGCTATCCCGCCGCACCGAAGGATGCTGAGACGAGGCCTGCTGCTCGTTCCCCACCGGGCTGGTCGCGCGTTGGCGGCAGGCGACGGGGAACGATGAGGGCGGCCGCCGACGGGCGCCGTCTGGGCGACGTGGGTGGCGCGAGCGGCCCGGCGCTCGGCGCGAGCCCGACGAGCGTGAGCCATGGACATGACGGAAGATCAGGCGCGAACAGCGGAAGAAAGATTCCGGCGCACCCCTACCTGGCGCGCCAAATGTCGGATTTCGGGTTCCGGCAGACCCTTGAGGTTGGAACACTGGGGTGCGCGCGGAAATCTCTCCCCTACCGTTCTATGTCTGATCTCCTCGCGTGATCTAAGCTGGAAAATGATGAACAACACAAGGGACACGAGATTTATACTGGTTCGGGCCACCGTTGTGGTGTAATACCCTACTCCAGTGTGTGGTGTGGTGGATTGCCTCAAGGGCTGATGATGAACAGTACAGAGGAAGAACAGCCTCGCGAGAGGTGTTCTTGAACTGGTGCGATGAACTACTCGGTTGAGTTCAGTCGCCTCCCTATCTCTCTCTCTCTCTACTTGGGCTCTATCAGATTTCTAGATTTCCAGATGCCTCTACTCTGTGGTGGCTAGCTCTATTTATAGAGGCCCTGGGCCTCTCCCCAAATAATGAGCGGGAAGGGCGCCAACAATTGGCCATTTTGAAGGGGAACATCTAGTGTTTGGTGATTGTCTATTTGAGCTTACCAATCTCATCCGTGCCAAAGGAGATGTTGGAATCATTAGCAATATCATCTCCGAAGCTATTAGAATTCATAAAGATGTCCATTGTGATGATCATTCATCTAATGAATTACCCTCTCTAGGAATTGATCATATACAAGATGATGTTGAACATGGATACTATGATGAGGATGACGATAGTGACTATGATTTTGATGATGTGATGAGACACCTTGGTCTTATGGCAAATCTTCGCGGCTACACGGCTGGAGGAAAGGAATGGGTCCTTGATAGTGGATGTACCGATCATATGACCGGAGACAAAGATATGTTTCGTGAGCTTGCTGAAAACGACGACCCTCGAATGTATGTCACTTTTGGTGATAACTCAAAGGGTAAGGTGGTTGGCCTCGGTAAGGTGGCCATCTCACATGATAGCTCCATACAAAATGTCATGCTCGTTGAATCTCTTGGGTACAATTTACTTTCAGTATCTAGACTTGCTGATTTCGGTTTCAATGTCCTATTCACTGAAGTAGATTGCCAAGTGTTTCATAGAGATAATCATAAAATGGTCTTTAGTGGTATACGTAGAGGTGATGTTTACATTGTTGATTTCAGTAAAAAGGCTCAACCTAGAACTTGCTTAATTGCTAAATCTTCTAAAGGCTAGTTGTGGCATAGAAGGCTAGGTCATGTGGGCATGCGAAATCTTGATAAGCTTATCAAAGATGATCATATCATTGGAGTGAAAGATGTTATATTTGACAAGGATAGACTTTGTAGTGCTTGTCAAGCAGGAAAACAAGTTGGAGGAAGTCACCTCGTGAAGAACATCATGACCACGAGAAGACCGCTGGAGCTACTTCACATGGATCTCTTCGGTCCCAATGCCTACAATAGTCTCGGTGGTAAATCATTTGGTCTAGTCATAGTCGATGATTTTTCAAGATTTACGTGGGTGTTCTTTCTTTATGATAAATTGCAGGTCCAAAAGATCTTCAAAAACTTTGCTAGGAAGGCCCAAAATCAGTTTGAAGTGAAGATCAAGAAGGTTCGGAGCGACAGCGGAACGGAGTTCAAGAACGCAAATGTGGATATCTTTCTTGACGAAGAATGGATTTCACACGAGTTCTCGGCTACGTACACGCCTCAACAAAATGTAGTTGTTGAGAGGAAGAACCAAACTCTTATTGAGATGGCAAGAACGATGCTTGATGAGTACAAGACTCCAAAACACTTCTGGGTGGAAGCGGTTGAGATAGCTTGTCATGCAAAATAGCTTGTGTCTTCACAAGATACTCGGCAAGGTGACATACGAGCTCCTCATCGGTAACAAACCCCAAGTTGGATACTTTCGAGTATTCGGCTCAAAGTGCTACATTCTTGATAAGCATCGTCGTTCTAAATTTGCTCCTAAACCTCATGAAGGTTTCCTACTTGGTTATGGATCGAACTCTCACACTTACCGTGTCTACGACAATTTCACCCGAAAGGTTGAAGAGACGGTAGATGTGAAGTTTGATGAATCTAACGGCTCGCAAGTAGAGAAATTTCCAATTGATGTAGGAGACAAAGACCCTTCGGAAGCAATCCAAGACTTGTCTATCGGCAAGATTCGTCTAACGGAGGTGAAGGAGAGTACCTCGTCCGTCCAAGTGGAAGCTTCTACCTCACGACAAGGTGAACCAAGAGTTGACATGGAAGCATCCATGAGTGGGACACACCAAAACGAAGAAAACAAGGACGTACACCAAGATGAACCTCATAAACCTCCTTCTCCACCACGACAAGAGAACACCAACGTTAACAATGAAGAAGGCCAAGAAGAAGGACAAGATGAAGAAGATGTTCCACCCCGAACAAAGCAAAAGCTCCCACGAGTTCGAGCAAGATTCGTTAAAGACCATCCCGTCGAGAAAATCTACAATGATATCCAAACCGGGAGAATCACTCGCTCTAAAACTCGTTTGGCTAACTTTTGTGAGCATTATTCATTCATCTCTAGCATTGAACCTATGAAGGTTGAAGAAGCATTGGAAGATCCGGATTGGATAAATTCCATGCATGAAGAGCTACACAACTTTGAGATAAATCAAGTGTGGACATTGGTCGAGAAGCCCGACAACAACCACAACATCATCGGTACCAAATGGGTGTTTCGCAACAAGCAAGATGAAGATGGTCAAGTCGTCCGCAACAAAGCTCGTCTAGTCGCCCAAGGCTACACTCAAGTCGAAGGTATGGACTATGGTGAGACATATGCCCCCATTGCTAGACTTGAGTCCATTCGCATCTTCCTTTCTTATGATAATCACCATGACATCACCTTGTACCAAATGGACATTAAAAGTGCTTTTCTAAATGGTGAAATTGAGGAGGAAGTTTATGTTAAGCAACCTCTCGGCTTTGTCAATCCTAAGAAACCCAATCATGTTTACAAACTTCACAAAGCTCTTTATGGTCTTAAACAAGCTCCTAGAGCGTGGTATAAATGCTTGACCAAGTTCCTTATTGAAAAAGCCTTTGAAATTGGAAAAATAGACTCTACTCTTTTTACTAAAAGGGTTAATGGAGAACTATTTGTGTGCCCAATTTATGTTGATGATATTGTATTTGGTTCGACTAACCCTCATTCTAGTGAGAAGTTTGGAAAGCTAATGTCGGAGAAGTTTGAGATGTCTATGATGAGTGAACTCAAATTCTTTCTTGGTTTGCAAATCAAGCAAACTAAGGAAGGTACCTTTGTTTCTCAAACAAAGTACACCAAGGACTTATTCAAGAAGTTCAATATGCAAGAATGCAAAGGTATGAATACACCCATGCCTACTAGTGGACATCTTGACTTGACTAAGGATGGTAAACCGGTTGATCAAAAAGTTTACCGCTCTATGATCGGTTCATTGTTATATCTATGTGCCTCTCGTCCCAACATTATGCTAAGTGTGTGTATGTGTGCACGATATCAAGCGGCCCCCAAAGAATGTCATCTTAAGGCTGTGAAAAGGATAGTGAGATACTTAATACATACACGAAATTTTGGCATTTGGTATCCTAAGAGGTCTTCTTTTGATCTTGTTGGCTATTCCAACTCGGACTATGCCGGAGACAAGGTTGATACAAAGTCCACTTCGGGTACTTGTCAATTTCTTGGTAGATCTCTTGTGTCTTGGTCCTCCAAGAAACAAAACTGGGTATCCTTATCCACCGCCGAAGCGGAATACATTGCCGCCGGTTCATGTTGTGCTCAATTACTTTGGATGACCCAAACTCTTAAGGATTATGGGATATATGTGAAATATGTTCCATTGCTTTGTGACAATGAGAGTGCTATTAAGATTGCTCACAATCCCGTGCAACATTCTCGAACTAAGCATATTGAAGTTCGTCATCATTTCATTCGAGATCATGTTGCTCAAGGAGACATTGATCTTAAGCATGTTCGTTCCGATAAGCAATTGGCGGATATATTCACCAAACCGCTTGATGAGAAAGTCTTTTGTCGTTTGAGAGGTGAATTAAACATCATTGATGCTTCAAACTTGGAGTAGGGACTCCATTTGGATACATGCAAGGCATGAATCTATGACTAATCCTTGATATTTCTTTCATAATGCTATTTACATGTCTTGGATATATTTGCACCCTAGCATGTTATCTAACCCTTGTAGATACCTGGATGAATCTAAATCTATGAGATTGCAAATCTCTCACATCTTGAGCAAATCTCTACATCACCAAGTCTCTACAATACGGTGGTTGATGACAAGGAAGCACGAAACCCTTCAACATATCCTTCGACAAATTATATGTATAAAGTTTCATGATTGTCATTTTGGATATACAAGTGCTCCGCCTTACAAAACTAACCCATGTAGGTAGATGAACTCAAACTGCAAGTGGTGCTCCCGACTCTTGATGAACTACATCAACCTTGAGCAACCCACACAAGTTCAACTACATGATCAAGATCAACACCACCACCCAAGGTATGTTATTCCATCTTTGAGAAGCTTTACTCCAAGACATGGGTCAAAGCAGCTCAACAAGATGTGAATACATCAAATGCTTAAACAAAAAAAATGGTAACCCCATTTTGAGCTTAAACGATGAGTATGACTTATGATCAAGTGTTCTCACTTGACTCCTTAGTCAATATACTCTAACATAGGTGACTTTGTCACCGCCCAATTCTAGATGAAGTTCTCTAGTGTTTCTTTGAGTTTTTGCATTTTGTCCTTTGCATATTTATTCCCTTTTCTTTGTCAAAAAAATTCATCTAGATTTTCTCTTCTTTGTTTTGTTCTGCATTCCCTGCATCCAATTCATTGCAAATCCTTCAGTAAATTCATTGCAAATCCTTGTGAGATCTTACTTGACTAGTGAGATGAGGTGACAAGTGTTTTCCTTGTGATGAAATCGGTCACACCGGTCTGTTGTTTTCGGTCCAACCGAAACCTTTTCGGTGCAACCGAAGCACACAACTCGGTGCCACCGATTTCACTACAGGAAAGACAACTTGCCAGTTGTTCCTGCATTCTTTTTGCTCCAACTCCATTCAATGATTCTTGTCCTCTACCAGCATCACATTCGACTTGTTGCTTTGCTTTGTGACTCAAGGACCAAACCCATTTGCAACAAACATCCAGAAGAGCCCTTCTTGGAAATTGATGTCAAAGGGGAGAGAGAGATCACATCAAAGCTTACATTTCTATAGGGGGAGAGAGAATAGTCAGGGGGAGAGAGTTCCTCTATGAGAAAGAAGTATCACATCAAAGACCCCAGATGCTTAGTGTTCAAGAGGAGAGAATTCACATGTCTTTAAGAGGGGAAAGACATGCTCATATTTGATTGTTTGCATTTGCTCTGTTTTTTTCTTTGCTCTGTTTTTTTGTTCCCTATCTTCTCCCAGTATCCCATGCAAGATTCAGGGGGAGCAAGACATCTAAGGGAAGGAAATCCTTGAATTCATTGCATATCTTTACCTTTGGGGACATGTCTATATCCAATAGAGTACTTAGTACTCACTCTCTACATGTCATCCCAGTCTTGGTACTCTTGTGGTTTCTTTGTTTGCTTTGGCTAGTAGATATATCTGTGTTATCTAACCTTGTTTACTCAGGTTCATTCCTTCCTAAGCCAACTCAAGACCACAAGGTAAGTATATGCATCACAGTCATGTGCATGAGGATTTCTTGTTGATGTACATACTGTTTGCAAGAAGGACTCATGAGCATGAAGGTACATATCCTATACTCACATCATTTGCTCTGATGCATATAGCCAAGATACATGTAACACATTGCTTACTCTGTCATGCTTTTGCATTCACATGCTCCTATATTCCATATTTACATGATTGCATACATCTAGGGGGAGCCTATACATGTTACATGTCTTTCCAAAGCTTTACTTGTTATTCTCTATATCTTTATCTAAATCTTTGATGTATGTTGTCATAAATTACCAAAAAGGGGGAGATTGAAATCACAAGTGCTCCCTGGGTGATTTTGGTAATTAATGTCAACATATCTCTTGTTGGACTAATGTTTTCACCTAGTATATTTCAGATAAGTTCAACAATGGAGTGGCATGGACAAGAAGATGTGGAACCCCTTCAATATGATAAGGACAAAGGATTGACTCAAGATCAAAGCTCAAGACTCTGCATTTTCTATTTTAGTGATCCAAGATCACATTGAGTCCATAGGAAAGTGTCGGGGAAACTGACTCCACGAGCACCTATGGGGACGGAGCCTGTCGTGGATTTGTCACGGCAGATGTCCTAGTAAAAGGACTTAGTCGTGGATCCATCGCAACGGGTTAACTTGAAGGGGTTAAAACGGACGCAAGGACACAGTGTTATACTAGTTCGGCCCCTTCGATGAAGGTAAAAGCCTACGTCTAGTTGTGATGGGATTGATGTGTTTCGAGGGCTAGGGAGCAATAAGCTTCGCCTAAACCTCGAGTTGTTGTTGTCTGTCCCTAAACCGTCGTCGGGTCGTCCCCTTATATACACGGGTGACGCCCGTCGGTTTACAAAATCCCAACCTCCGGTTCATAAACGTGCCCGGGTTGGTCTCTCTATTCCTAACTTACAATGCAAGTTTACCTCAGGCCGGTTTACGGCCATAAACCTTTAAACCGATTATAGGCCTTGGGCCCTTCTATTTCTCCTTGGGCTTTAACATCTTGGGTCCATTGACGGAGCTAACCCGGGCCCTGTAGGCCGGTTTATCCCAAATAGCAATATCCCCAACATTAGGCCCCAGATTGATTTGAACAGGTTCATGTCAATCCTTAATAAAAATTTCTGTCTTCAAATGTCTTCCAGTAACTGTTAAACCGCCGTTCCATCGTCTCCTCTTGCCGCTGTAAACCGATATGACGTCAGCACAAAGTTACCGTTTCTTTTTACTAAATCCGCAATAATCAAGGCGACAGCTGGGCTCCCGAAATCACCGGCTCCTGGATTCGCGCACCTGGCACGCGCACCGCGCCTTATAAAAAGGACTAGAAGGCCATCTTCCTTTCCTCCCTTTCGTCCCCTTCTTCTTCGTCTTCCTTGCGACTCAGACTCCGGAGCTCCGCCGCCGCCGTCAACTACTGCATCAACTCAGGCCGCTGCATCAACCTGACCGGACCAGAGTACCGCGGCGACCCTCCGCATCCGTTTGGATCCAGGTAAGGCTCCTGTTCTTCTTGCTTTAGATATGTTCTAGGGTTCGTCATCCCTACCCTGCCACTGTTCATTGTTCATCTCCATAGCAAGTTTTTGTGAACAGATTATGATACTTATACTGTGATTTGTAGCCACTCTCAGTATTCGCCATAAATCTGTACTCATCTCCTTAGATCTCACTCATTTCCCTGCTTGTCGAACTTGTGCTGTTCTGCTGCGAGCCAAACCTCATATTTTTACTTCTTTTTTGCCCTAGCTGTAGATCCATTGTTTTGAAAGAATCAGTACAGGATCTGTTTCTGCTTTCATATTCATAACTGTTAGATCTGGTCGGTTTAACTTTTAACAGAGCGAACAACCCAAACTATATATCCATTAGTCCCCTCGATGAACCGCCAGATGATATCATTCTAGATAACTCCGGTCTATATAAGAGCATCTTCGGTTTACAATCACGCCTGTTCTCAAATCGGAATACCTTTGTCTTGTAGATTTCCTCATGACAAAAGAGATATATGAATGCAACTGGGTTCCCTCTCGCATCACCGAGACCCAATTAAACAACTTAGTTCTGACTGGCGCCTTGAGTAGCAAAAATGCCATCCATTGGAGGGTTCCAGGGAATGAATGTCCTCCTACCCCACAGGAAGGAGAAGTTGTTGTGTTTGCGGATCACCTGGCCCGGGGCTTTAATCCACCCGGTTCAAAATTTTACCGGGACGTCCTGGCTAATTTTCGGTTGCGCCCACAAGATGTTGGTCCAAACTCAGTCACGAATATCTGCCATTTTCAAGTGCTTTGTGAGGTGTACTTCCAGGAGGAACCTACTGTAGAGTTGTTCCGAGACTGTTTTCATTTAAACCGACGTACTGAATTCACCGATGGCCCTAACATGGAACTGGGTGGTATGGCGATTCAAAAGAGGAAAGAAGTAACTTATCCTCACGCCAAGCTGCATAGTCATCCGCAAGAGTGGAATCACACTTGGTTCTATTGCAAAGATACTTCCCCTGCTGAAGAAAATCCTCTGCCTGGCTTCCGTCCAGAGAGACTTAGCAATACACACCCCTTCCCCCCAAGGCTAACCGCCAAAGAGAGGAGTAAATATGCCCCTCAACTGTCCAAGCTCCGAGCCTTCATGGCTAACGGTTTGACAGGAGTGGATCTTGCCCGTTGCTGGATTTCATGGAGTATCCTGCCCCTTAGTATCCGCTCCGGTTTAATGTGTAAATACACGGGCCGGGTTAATGATCCTTTGAGGCACTGCAACATTCAGCTGACGGACGACGAAGTTACTGAAGCTGTGAAAAAGATGCTGAATGAACCGGAATATGTTTGCGCCCGAACCGGCCTGCTTCCCTTTTGTGCTACAAATAAACCACCTGCTGTAAGCATCTCACCTCTATTTGTTATAGAATTTATGATCTCCTTATATGTATACTGTTAATTCCAATCCTTTCTGAAACAGGGAGATGATCCGTTTTGGAGCAAGAAGCTTCTTCAAGAGCCAACAGAAAAGGTAACCCGACCCAAAACAAGGGTGAAGAAGCCTGCTCAGAAGAAAAGGAACACCGCTTCCTCTACCCCGGAATTAGATGAGGATGATGTGGGTAACCCGGACCTTGAGGTAGACCTTGATTCAGTTGGCTTACTTTTTATACGCCTTATTGATGACGATATTTGTCAGGACGACGCTGAAGCGAGTAATGCTGAAGGCCCAGAGGTAACTATTCTTTCTTCTGATCCAGTCCCTTTGCCTTTGAAAAAACCTCGCCAAGCAAATCGGAAAGTTAAATTTTCTCATCCCCTTGCTTACTTGGATCCCAAATTTCTTGTGAAGACCCAGCAACATGAAGCTCGTCGCACCACCCGGCATAGTGGCCAGGTAGTTACCTCCGCCGGTTTACCGAACAGCCCGGTTCGGAAACGCCGCTCAGAGGTCTCCGATTTATGCGCTAGCTTTCCTCCTAAAGCAGGTTTAATTCGTCAGCCTCTTAATCCATCTGACTCCGATTATCAGGTCACTTCCCATTCATCCTCTGGTGAATCTTCAGCCACTCAACTGCCACTGCTGAAGACAGTTATTGGGTAAGTTGGACCGATCACAACATATGTCCATATGGGTTTCTTAATCCATCTTACACCGTTCTTCAATCTTTGGGTCTCTCCCAGGGCTAAACCTAGACCGAGCAAGAAGGCTCGTCTGGATAATCCGGCCGAAGGAACTGCCGCCCCTGAACCAGAGAAAACTCCTGGTGCTGATGCTCTAGTTCGTGAAGACATTCAGAATTATCCACCTCCACAAGATGACGCCTATGCTGAAGAAAGGCCTACCAATCCTACCAGCCATACCGATCAGCCTGCCAGTCCTGTTCGGGTTGAGGAATTCATCAACCCTTCTGGAACTGTTGATAAACCGACAGTGCCAATGCAGAGCAGCGAATCCAAAGATGATGATGTTGTGATTACCGGCATTGGTCGCTCTGAACCGGGGAACTCTGCTACCTTAGCCAAGCATCCTGCTAAGGAAGAAATCTCGGCCATAAAGGGCAAATGGGACGTTGATTCCTCAACGTATGCCGCTTTAAGTGCCCAAGATCTTCATTCTGGGTATCTGAACCGACTGTATACCAGTCGCGATTATGAAGCTGGCATGATCAGGATGATGAAAGAAAAACTTGAGGTAACTCTCTTGTGCTTCATTCTATTGCAACTTAGCCTCTCAATTTCTTCCAACCCGAGATGGTAATCCGAATCATACTGCCTTGACAACCAAGGTCCGGTTTGATAAAAACAGGGCTTCAACATAGGCCGTAACCAGAAAACATCATCAAATAACCATTAGCCGCCAAGTGCCAAGTTTAAATACTTGTATTAATCTTGGGACTTTTGTAATGTAAAACATGCGTTTAAGATCAAGTACGCATTAGCCCCCAAGTATCGAGCACATAACTTGCTTGTGTGGTTGATACTTCCAAACCGTGCAATATTTTCTGAACACTGCTGATGACCTACTGCAGGCGGATCTGAAAACCAAAGAGAAACAAGTCTCGGACCTTCAGGAAATCCTAAAAACCCAGCAGGCTGAAACTGCAAAAGCGAAGGAAGAATTGACCAATGCCTTAAACGTCATGGAACAGCTGAAAGAAAGCCGCAAGAAGGAACAAGCTGATTGGGCTACAGAAAAGGCTCTTTTGACTAAAAGGGCTGAAAATGCCGAAGCTGCTCTCAAACCGGTGGTTGATGAATTATCCACCGTAAAGCGACAAATACACTCCATGACCTTTGCCGTCTTTGGTAAATTTCTTTTGATGCCCTTCCTCCAATTTGCACTGTCTGCTATATCCTATGTCTAGTTTGTAATCCATCTTGAAACACTGCAGGCACACGTATTGGACACTTGGGTTCTGATGTGCGGATGAAACTCAAAGCTGCTTATACTTTGATTGAACAGTTGTATACCGGAGCACAGAGAGCTATCACCACTGCATCGCATAACAACCCCGCACCGTCTCTGATTCAAGACACGTTAAAAAGGTTATCCATGCTTCCTGCCCGGATTGAAGAGTTAAAAAGATCAGCTGCTCGAACCGGAGCCATCACTGCCTTGATCCGGGCCAAAGCGTGGGTACCAGACTTTGATCCTGTCGAAGCGGCACAAGGATACCCCAGCTTGAAAGAAGACGGTTCAGATTTCGGCGAAAATGACTTGAGGGCGATAAACCGGGCGGTGCGCCCCCTAGCTTGTCAATTGGCTGAAGAAGCAGATCTGACACATTATCAGGCCCAATATGATAACCAGAACAAGCGAGTAGCTGCCCCGATCCCTGAAGCGGAAAACCTTATTCCTCCAATCCGTAAGCATACCTACGCCCCTGACATTGAACCGTCTTTGCTGATTCATGAAGAAGCTGTCTTTCAAGCGTTAACGGGAATCGACTGGACCACTGCTGATTTCCAGCCAATGGGTAGCCATGAGGAGGCTGAAGCGGCGCAGGATGATCCACAACCTTCGAACCAAGGCGGCGAACAGGCGTAATCAAAGCTCCGGTTCACCTTAATTGGTGACGTTAACCCGTCAAAAAACAACATATTCAGGCACTACGCTGCCTTGTAATAAGATAGTTAATACCTCTGCCTTTGAATGCGCCTTTGTGCACGGGTACTGATGCCCTTGCCATGACTTTTTCCAACTTGTGTTTCCTGTCTTTACTGGGTACAAAGGACGGTCTTTCGACCATACGAACCGTGATGCACCTTTGCCAAACCGGGCAACTTGCCTCCGGGTTAAAAAACGGACCAGGCTGTGTCAGCTGAATCGGTTTAAAAGTATTTGTCGTTGCAAAGAACAAAAAACACCACGAGAAGGAAGATAACAAACAACCAAATACGAGAGGAAACGCAATAGTAAAACCCGTGCAAATGGTGGTTGCTATGAACCGTTCAGAAGGCATTACCATCGTCAAGACAAAAAACCAAGCCCCCAAGGGGTGTAGCTACGGTTTAAGTCGACTAGGTTCCTAACTGAATCGTGGCAAATCTGCCGGTCAAATGGCATTGCATTGGTTCAGATTCGACCAAGCCCCCAAGTGACTCAGTGGCTTAGGGCCGATCAAGTGGCATTGCATTGGTTCGGACATGACCAAGCCCCCAAATGACTTATTGGCTGTTTAAAAGTCGATCAAAAGGCATTACCATCATCAAGACATGACCGAGCTCCCATAAGGTGTAACTACGGTTCAAGTCGATTAGGTCCCCAACTGACTTAGTGGCAAATGTGCCAGCCAGAAAGCATTACCGTCGTCAAGACATGACCAAGCTCCCCGGAGGTGTAGCTACGGTTCAGGTCGACTAGGTCCCCAACTGACTTTGTTGATCTTCTGTGAAGCGACCTCAAGGGGTAAACCAGAGGTTGCCCTAAAGCGAATCAACTCCGTGTGACCACGCATGATGTGAAGAAAAACAGAGACCCCGCTTTACTCGAGGCTCCGGTTAATTATATTGATCATAATATATACATGGTCACGATATGTACATGAGCAGAGCCCAAGGCTCATGTATAGTAAGGCCGAAGATGAGCTATGTTCCACAGCCTGCTGGTCTCCTCCTCTGATGTGCGTGAATCTTTGCGCTCTCGAATATCAATCAGGTAGTATGACCCATTATTCACATTCTTGCTGACCACAAAAGGTCCTTCCCAAGGCGGGGATAATTTATGCATATCAGACTGATCCTGGATGAGCCGGAGCACCAAATCCCCCTCCTGAAAGGTTCTGGTTCTAACCCGACGGTTGTGGTAACGGCGAAGATCTTGCTGGTAAATCGCTGAACGGGCAGCTGCTAAGTCACGTTCCTCATCCAACAAATCAAGAGCGTTCTGCCGTGCCTGCTCGTTGTCCGCTTCAACATAAGCTGCCACACGAGGTGAATCATGTCGTATATCACTTGGGAGAACCGCCTCTGCTCCATAGACCATAAAAAACGGCGTAAACCCCGTGGATCTGTTAGGCGTGGTGTTGATGCTCCATAATACAGACGGTAGCTCCTCAACCCAACAACCCGGCGTCCTCTGCAAAGGGACCAGAAGCCGGGGTTTGATACCTCTCAAGATCTCTTGATTCGCTCGTTCTGCTTGACCATTAGATTGTGGGTGAGCTACAGAAGAAACATCAAGCCGTATATGCTCACGTGCGCAGAACTCTTTCATGGCACCTTTGGATAGATTGGTACCATTATCTGTGATGATGCTGTGTGGAAAACCAAACCGGAAGATCACCTTCTTTATAAACCGAACCGCTGTGGCCGCATCACATTTACTGACAGGTTCTGCCTCCATCCACTTTGTAAATTTGTCAACCGCCACCAATAGGTGGGTCTTCTTATCTTTGGAACGTTTAAAAGGCCCAACCATATCGAGCCCCCAAGTCGCAAACGGCCAAGTAATTGGAATCATCCTCAATTCTTGAGCCGGTATGTGCGCTCGTCTAGAAAATTTCTGGCAACCATCACATAGCCTGACCAGGTCTTCTGCATCAGCATGAGCAGTTAACCAGTAGAAACCGTGGCGGAACGCTTTAGCCACCAATGATTTTGAACCGGCGTGGTGGCCGCAATCCCTTCATGTATTTCACGTAATATTTCGCACCCCTCTTCAGGGGATACGCACCGTTGCAGCGCTCCTGACATGCTGCGATGATGTAGCTCCCCTTT
Organism: Aegilops umbellulata; assembly: GCA_032464435.1. NCBI lineage: Eukaryota > Viridiplantae > Streptophyta > Magnoliopsida > Poales > Poaceae > Aegilops > Aegilops umbellulata. The sequence continues at coordinate 405,555,390 of CP136054.1, read as the reverse complement.
GAGAATGGTCATAGACTTGGACCGCCGTACTATCTGCCGAGCCAAGATTTCGTCTTCTGGCAACTCACCCCGGTTCATATATGCCAGATAAGGAAGCGTCCAATCCGGGATGACGTGAAGAGCCGCCACTAACTGAGCCTCCGGATCAGGAATAGCCAACTCCAATTCACCGGGGAGCTGTACCGATGGGTGATACAATACATCCAAGAAAACATTGGGTGGGACCGGTTTACGCTGAGAGCCCAATCGGCTTAAAGCGTCCGCTGCCTCATTCTTTCTGCGGTCCACATGGTCCACTTGATAGCCTTTGAAATGCTCTGCCACCATATCTACTTCACGACGGTATGCAGCCATGAGCGGGTCCTTAGAATCCCAGGTGCCAGATACTTGCTGAGCCACTAGATCCGAATCACCAAAGCACCTAACTCGGCTCAGATTCATCTCTTTAGCCATCCGAAGACCATGAAGCAAAGCTTCATACTCAGCCGCATTGTTTGTACAGGGGAACATTAAACGGAGGACATAACAAAACTTGTCTCCTCGTGGGGAAGTTAAAACGACTCCAGCCCCCGAGCCTTCCAATTGTCTGGATCCGTCAAAATGAATAGTCCAATATGTGTTATCTGGCTTCTCCTCAGGTGCTTGTAACTCTGTCCAATCGTTTATGAAGTCGACAAGTGCTTGTGACTTTACGGCCGTCCGGGGTACGTATCTTAAACCGTGCGGCCCAAGCTCGATAGCCCACTTGGCAATCCGACCGGTCGCCTCCCGGTTCTGTATGATGTCACCCAAAGGAGCAGAACTGACCACCGTGATGGGGTGCCCCTGAAAATATTGCTTCAGCTTCCGGCTTGCCATAAAAACACCATATACCAGCTTCTGCCAATGCGGATACCTTTGCTTGGACTCGATAAGCACTTCGCTGATATAGTAAACCGGACGCTGAACCGGATGCTCCTTCCCAGCCTCCTTGCGTTCTACCACAATCGCCACGCTGACCGCTCTGGCGTTTGCAGCAACGTATAACAGGAGTGGCTCTTTATCAACGGGGGCTGCCAACACTGGCGGATTGACTAACTGTCGCTTCAAGTCCTCAAACGCTTTATCAGCCTCCGGACTCCAGACAAATTGATCTGTCTTCTTGAGCATTTGATACAAGGGGACCGCCTTTTCACCGAGGCGGCTGATAAACCGGCTTAACGCAGCAATCCGCCCGGCCACGCGCTGAACATCATTGACGCATTTCGGTTTGGCTAGGGAGGTGATGGCTGTGATCTTTTCCGGATTGGCCTCAATTCCTCTATGGGACACTAAGAATCCCAACAATTTGCCTGCAGGTACACCGAAAACACATTTAGCTGGGTTGAGCATCATTTGGTACACCCTCAAGTTATCGAAGGTTTCCTTCAAATCGTCAACCAGGGTCTCCTTCTTTCGTGACTTGACCACAATGTCATCCACATAGGCATGTACATTACGACCAATCTGTTCATGGAGGCAATTTTGCACACACCGTTGATAATTAGCCTGCGCACTCTTGAGCCCGAAGGGCATAGAAACATAGCAGAAGGCTCCAAAGGGAGTAATGAACGCTGTTTTCTCCTGGTCCTTAACTGCCATCTTGATCTGATGATAACCCGAATAGGCATCCAAAAAACTCAAACGCTCGCAACCTGCCGTAGCATCAATGATTTGATCAATACGGGGGAGAGCAAAAGGATCTGCTGGACAAGCTTTATTCAAATCTGTGTAATCCACACACATGCGCCAGGTGCCGTTTTTCTTAAGAACCAGCACCGGATTAGCAAGCCACTCGGGATGAAAAACCTCAATAATAAAACCAGCTGCCAGGAGCCTAGCTACTTCCTCACCAATCGCTTTACGTCTTTCTTCGTTCAACCGGCGTAGGAACTGTTTTACCGGTTTATACTTAGGATCCACATTAAGAGTGTGCTCAGCGAGTCGCCTCGGTACACCAGGCATGTCAGACGGCTTCCATGCAAAAATGTCCCGATTCTCACGGATGAACTCGATGAGCACGCTTTCCTATTTTGGATCCAAGTTTGCACTGACGCTGAACTGCTTGGACGAATCGCCAGGTACGAAGTCAACAAGCTTAGTTTCAGCAGCTGATTTGAACTTCAAGGCCGGATCGTGGTCCGTGGTTGGCTTCTTTAATGAAGTCATGTCCTCCGGATCAACATTGTCTTTGTACTGCTTTAGCTCCTCCGTAGCACAAACCGATTCTGCATAAGTCGCATCTCCTTCCTCGCATTCCAAAGCGATTCGATGGCTCCCATGAACCGTTATAGTGCCCTTGTAACCCGGCATCTTGAGTTGCAGATATACATAGCAGGGCCGTGCCATAAATTTTGCATAGGCCGGTCGTCCGAACAAGGCGTGGTATGGACTTTGGATTTTAACCACTTCAAACGTCAGCGTCTCTGATCTGGAATCATGACTATCGCCGAAGACCACTTCTAGGGCTATCTTACCAACAGGGTACGCAGACTTGCCAGGCACCACCCCGTGGAACACCGTATTGGTCGGTTTAAGATCCTTATCCACCAGTCCCATGCGACGGAAGGTCTCATAATACAAGATGTTAATGCTGCTTCCTCCGTCCATGAGTACCTTGGTGAGCTTGTAACCTCCCACCTGAGGCGCCACCACTAATGCTAACTGACCCGGATTATAAACCCTGGGAGGATGATCTTCTCGACTCCATATGATTGGTTGTTCCGACCAGCGCAGATAGTGAGGCGCGGCCGGTTCAACAGCACTAACTGCCCGCCTCTGAAGCTTTCTATCCCATTTATCCAAGCTTGTAGTAAAAACATGATACTGTCCACTACTCAACTATTTCGGGTTGCTCTGATAACCTGATTGCTGCTGTTGCTGCTGGCTGTAACCACTTTGATTACCTTGATTATTTTGGCTGTTCTGTCCGCCCGGATTACCATTGAACCCTGGACCGGAATTTCCGCCGCCGTACCCTGATCCGGAACCTGAACCGCCGCCAGAGCCGTGATCATATTGGAAAATGTTTGAGCTTTTGAATTCCTTCATGATGTAACAATCCTTCCAAAGGTGGGTTGCTGGCTCCTCTTTTGTTCCGTGCTTCGGACAGGGCTGGTTTAAGAAAAAGTTCAAACGCTCCGGATTAGGACCGGGATTTCCGCGAAAACCTGGCTGTTTCCCCTTACGTCGCTGGCCCTTATTCTGTGCACTGGTGTTGGCCACAAAATCCATGCTCCCATCCGGTTTACGCTTACCTCCGCCTCCATTGCCTGTTGGTTGATGCTACTGGCCTTTAGTATTGCTATTCTTCTTTCCCTTCCCTGCTTTGTCGTCACCAGAGTCAGGATCCTTGGTACTGTCAGAATCCGCATACTTCACTAAAGCGGTCATGAGCGTTCCCATATCCGTGCAATCACGCTTCATCCGGCCTAACTTTAGCTTCAAAGGGCCAAACCGACAGTTTCCTTCCAACAGCACCACGGCGGTGTCTGCGTTGATGCGATCTGACGAGTGCAAAACTTCTGATACCCGGCGTACCCAATGGGTAGTTGACTCCCCTTCTTGCTGAACGCAAGCTGCTAGGTCAACTATCGACATTGGCTGTTTGCACGTGTCCTTGAAATTCTTGATAAACCGGGCTCGCAACTGGGCCCACGAATTAATGGAATTAGGCGGTAGGCTCTTTAGCCAAGTCCGGGCCGTCCCTTCTAACATCATGGTAAAATACTTTGCACATGCCCTGTCATCCACATCCAGCATCTCCATAGCCATCTCATAGCTCTCCACCCATGTCTCCGGAGGTTGATCCGCCGTGTAGTTTTGTACCTTGCGGGGGCCTTTGAAGTCCTTAGGCAGGCGTACGTTGCGCAAAGCGGGAACGAGGCACGGTACTCCCAAAGAACTAGAAGCCACCCCCGGTTCAATCGTAGCAGTTGGGAAGATAGGTGTAAGCTGATGCTGCGCTGCTAATCCGGCCTCCTGCGCACAGGCGCGATCCACCATCTCCTGAGCATTGTCGACGCCAGCCGGATTGTTGTCGCGGAGCGCTTCACGCCTGGCATTACTTGAAACAGCCGGCTCCTCCATGCGCCTACCATAGCTCCTGCTGGGGCGAGGGGTGGAGTGAATCCCATCACGGCTTTGCGAATATGCTTCTTGTTGGGCCAAAGCGGTCCTAAGGAGCTCCTTGACTCGACGTGTCTCTACATCCTGCGGTGAATCGCCTTCGATCGGAATGGCTTCCAACCGAGCTGCCGCCGCAACGAGGTTATCCATCGGGTTGGAATAATGGCCCGATGGTGTTGGCACGGCCTGTGGTGTACCAGTGTTGTGATGAGGCAGGTTTATTATACGGTGCTGAACCGGGGCGCCAACTGTTGCTTCCGCACGGTTTACCCCCGGCGGATTATTGGCCCCCGCCCCAGGGGTGTTGAAGAGATTTCTGGCATCGAGGGCTACGGGCAATCGAGATCGGAATTTCCTCTCAGGACTTCCTGAGATGCATTCTGGTCCATCATGAGCCTGTAAGCCTGTGCATCTAAAGCGGCGCGCTCCGCCGTCATCCTGGCCTCTTCTGCTGCCAGCCCCGCTTTAGCTTGAGTGATCTGTTCTCTCACTTTGGCAATCTCGGCATTGTGAACCTCCTGATCCACCGGGTTGGCCTCCGCCATAAACACCGCCAGTGCGTCAAACAGATCTGACAATACTTGGGCTGGTGAGTCCGCAGGGCCCCCTGCTCGCGCAGCCGTTGCCGCCGCCGATCCGGAGATCATTGCTGCCGCAGTTGATGAATGTGGCGCCGCCTGTGTTCCAGCCATGAAGATCCCAACTCGATTGGGCAGACCAGAGGGGTCCGGAATACTGTCGCCATCGGAGCTGCCCCCAATCCGATCATCTTGCAGCTGGTATAGAGACTCGGTTTCCCCGGTTGACGTTTCATCATCGGAGTAGATGGCGGTTTCGCCACCGGATTCGGATCCCTCCTCGTAGCTTCCTCCATGGATGAATCCCACGAAGGCGCGCTTCCTGGCCGGTTTAACCAGGGTCGATCTCGTGCGCTGAGCTGTCTCGACGAGGTCGGTGCTGACGCCCAGCTCGGGGCCCGGTTCACCGATCTTGCCGATGAAAACATGGATGCCGCCAAAGGGGACCCGGTACCCGTACTCGATCGAGCCGGCGTCGGGGCCCCAGCCTGTGCTGTCGATGAAGAGTTTTTCGCGACGACTTTTGGTCATCCGGCCCACAGCGTAACCCTCGAGTCCTTCAAAGCGGCCCTCCAAGAACTTGAAACCATCTCGCGATAGCCCCACGGTGGGCGCCAACTGTCGTGGATTTGTCACGGCAGATGTCCTAGTAAAAGGACTTAGTCGTGGATCCATCGCAACGGGTTAACTTGAAGGAGTTAAAACGGACGCAAGGACACAGTGTTATACTAGTTCGGCCCCTTCGATGAAGGTAAAAGCCTACGTCTAGTTGTGATGGGATTGATGTGTTTCGAGGGCTAGGGAGCAATAAGCTTCGCCTAAACCTCGAGTTGTTGTTGTCTGTCCCCAAACCGTCGTCGGGTCGTCCCCTTATATACACGGGTGACGCCCGTCGGTTTACAAAATCCCAACCTCCCGTTCATAAACGTGCCCGGGTTGGTCTCTCTATTCCTAACTTACAATGCAAGTTTACCTCAGGCCGGTTTACGGCCATAAACCTTTAAACCGATTATAGGCCTTGGGCCCTTCTATTTCTCCTTGGGCTTTAACATCTTGGGTCCATTGACGGAGCTAACCCGGGCCCTGTAGGCCGGTTTATCCCAAATAGCAATATCCCCAACAGAGCCCCTTTTTAGTTCGGCGGGGGCGGAGGTCGCACGAAGAGCAGATCGAGCCGAGGCACACGAGCGGTTTTACCCAGCTTCGGAGCTCTCCGGAGAGATAATACTCCTACTGCTGCTTTGTGGTTTGTATTGAGTTCTTGCTCGGGAGTGCCGAGTGCTACAGTACGCACCAGCAGCTAACGAGACCGAGCATGAGTGTTCTACCCTCCTCCCCCTCTACGTTGTGCATGGGCCTCCTTTTATATGCTCAAGGGGTCACCGACAGGTGGCAACGTAGGCAAGGGCAAAAATGGAAAGGTGCTGCGGTAGGTACAGCTACCTACACAGTGTATCATACCTAACCCTGATGGCAAGGGACAAGGGCATTAAATGCCTATCTACGTCGCCCAAACAGTGCAGAAAAGGGACCGTCAAGGACGCCACCGCTCGCCACGATGGCTATCTTGTCAACGCCGCTTGCCACAGTGCACCCCTGGCTGCACAGCCTCCCGCCACGTGCGCCTGGAAGGGTCTCAGAGCGACACGTTGGTGGGTGAGCTGGAGCGCGGGTACAGAGTGGTTGCTAGCCGCGGCAAACGCCTTGCCGCGGCCGTTGTCTTGTCGCGTTCGGGAGCTTGTCGCTCGCCGGGTCTTGCCGGGACGCGTGGCACGTCGCGGCAAGTTCCTTGAGATGCCCTGGGTGGCCTCCCCGGCAAGCTCCTCTTGCCGGGGTCTTGTGTCTTGAGTGGCATTCCCGGCAAGCTCCTCTTGCCGGGGCCTTGTCTCCTTGGCTTGAATACTTTGTTCTTGAATGGCTCCCAAGGAACCACATAGGATATTGGCGGTCACCCGGCAAGTCTTGCCGCGGGACGCTGCGACTGCCCGTGCACAAGTTCGGGATACTAGGGTACCCCTACTCTAGTACAACGACAGGAGCCCCCGGGCCTGGGTCATACACGGTGCCGAGCGCTGTTGGGCCAGGCCCAAAACAGGGCACGGGCACGCGCGGCCTGGGTCACGCCGTATCTTACTCTGTATCCACCGCGCCCTCCCCGAACGGCACGCGTTGATTGCGGCATCGTGGGAGAGGTCGTGGGTGGTTTCTTTATACGGAAAAGCGAAACGTCCGCCCCCTTCCTCCTTATAAGCAGGGGAAACAGGGGCAGTTCGCGCCTTCCCCATAAACGGAGGGAGGCGTGGAGGCGTGGTTGTCGAGGCATCCACTCCCCACGATCACGGGGTGGGGAGAGGTCGCCTCATCCGTCGCCTCGGTTCTGTACGCCTGCCACGCGGCTTCCATGCGCTTGGGGTGGCGAACGGTGGAGGCGGGAAACCGGGCCGTCGTGGGTCGAGGCAGTGGGTCGGTCCCAGTTCGCTGTTCCTTCTGTGTCTTGATTGACTGAGCGGGGCGGCTGAGCCCCCACCCTTTTCCTTTATAAGGAGCGGGAGGGGGGACGGAGGCCCGTATTCTTTCATCTCCTCTTTCCTTCAGCTTCTGCTCCCCTCTCTCTCATTCGCCATGGAGAAAGGGAACCCTGGTCCTTCAACGGTGGTGGCGAGGGTCGCCGCTAGACAACGCGTCCCTTCTTCTCCCGCACCCGTGGTGGCAGAGCCAGCCGTAAGGGGAAGAGGGAGGGGGTGAGGCCGCGGGCGAGGTCGAGGGCGAGGCCGAGGCGCTCGGGGAAGAGGTGGACGGGGCAGCTCGCCGGCCTCGCCTCCGCCAGCGGTTCCTCTTCCCATGGCGGACCATATTGGGGACGACCCTTGCGAGTTCTTTGTCAGGTTGCGTCGGCCGCCTCGTCGTCGCCTTCGTCTCCCGACTCCATTTGCGAGCGAGATGGAGTTGGATCCGCCCGAGACACTAAGGCTGCACATGAGGGGCTGTGGAATCAGCGGTACGCGAGTCCGCGTTGACTTCCCGCCCCTAATGTGATGTATCTTGGTCGAGGGTGGAAGACGTTCGCCCGTATCCACCGCCTGACGGAGGGGCTCACCCTGCATTTTAAGCTGATGGAGGGTGGTCTCCTCTCCATCAAGGTCTTCAGGTGCTTCGGAACTCGGGCAAGGTGCTGCGTGGAGAGCTCCTCTGATAGCGAAGACTCTTCCTCGAGCGAGAGTGACGAGGGGGACAGCGGCAGCGACGATGGGGGTAGCGGGCGGCAGGATGAAGGGTCCGACTGGGTGTCGGGCGTCGCTCCGTGCGGTACCGGCGAACCCATCATCCGTGTCGCCGGCTCCTTGAGCTTCTCGGGGTCGTCTCCTTGGGCGGCTGGCGTAGGGAGGCGGCGGAAGAGGAAGAGGGCGGGCGGCAAGGCTGTCAACTCGGAGTACGTGGGTGCGACGCCCTCGACAGCGTGCTGACGTCCTGCTGCCTCGTCTTCGAGCCCTGCCTCCGGCGCCGCCATCACCATCCAGCCTTTGGACGACCACCGAGATGTTCTCTTGGTGTCTTCTGCCACCTGTAGCTCGCCTAGGCACCCCTTTTGCCCTTTTCGCCTCCTTGACCTAACTCCTGAAGAGAGGGACAAGAAAGGGATTACGGGCACCTTATCTCTTTTTAATTTGTAAGCTCTCGGGCCTTAGCTGCATTTAAAGCTTGTAATCCCATCATTCATGTTTTTCATTCTCTATGAACTGTACCTGAGTGGAATGTTTTTTTTTGTGAAAAGGGGATGCTTGCCGGGTCACTTGTCTTGTGGGTGGAACCCACGTCAAGGAGCAAATCCTTAATATCTTTAAGATAGACGCTTCTTTTCCCGGCAGCAGGCCCTGCCGTCTTCCCACGTCGCTCGACCTTTCTCACGCTTTTGGCGGAGGCATGGATGAGGCGGGTTCAGGCTCCTCGTTTCGTCCCTTTGCTGCCGTGACTACGACCAAACCTGGCCCCAGGAACGAGCCCTAGGGCCTAGAGTTAGGGGAGCACGGTAGCTTTTAGGAAGAAACGAGGTTTCGCATACCTCAGTCCATAAGAGAATGCATGATAAGGGATGAAAAACTTATCTGAGATTGCAGCCCCCGGCAACTCTGGTTCGCCGTGGGTGAGTCTTTGTACTTGCAGCCTCCGGCAACACTGGCTTGCCGGGGTCCAGATGCTGGTTCGTCCTCCTTCTCTTTTTCGTCCTCAAGTGGTCCGGCCAGGATATGCGAGCCCTGCGAACCAAGGGAAACGAAAGAACGGCGAAGGGACGCACACCCGACCTCTAAGCTAGGGGTTAGCCGCTACTAAGCACTATCAACCCTAACCAAGGACGAGACTCGATCTAGCATGCATGCTATAACTTAGGGCGCCAGCGCTTCATCTATGCTCAAGGTCTGCGTCTGGCTTTGTACAAAGGATTACATGCAACAGCGGCAAGACTTGTACAAAAAGGTGGTTGCCGGAGCAGGGTCCGGCAACCGCGCCTTACGGGTAAAACTTACGAAGATGCTCCATGTTCCAGGAGTTGCTCACCGGAATTCCATCTTCGGTCTCAAGGCGGACAACGCCAGGCCTAGTGACTCGTTTCACCCGATAAGGGCCCTCCCACTTCGGCGTCAACTTGTTGGAATTCTTGGAGGACTGAACACGCCGAAGAACAAGGTCACCTTCCTCGAGACTTCTGGCATTAACTTTGCGGCTATGGTAGCGGCGCAAAGCTTGCTGGTAGCAAGCAGCTCGTACAGCAGCCTGAAGACGGTCTTCCTCAAGGAGCAGCGCGTCATCTTGTCGCAGCTGCTCTTGCTCAAGCTCATCATAAGCGAGCACTCGAGGCGACCCGTATACGAGTTCCGTGGGGAGAACTGCCTCTGCTCCATAGACTAGAGCGAAAGGTGTATGGCCAGTGGCTCGATTTGGCGTCGTCCTGATCGACCAAAGAACCACCGGCAGCTCCTCAATCCAGTTTCTTCCGCACCCGTGCAGTCTGTCAAAAGTCCTGGTCTTGAGTCCACGCAGCACTTCAGCATTTGCCCTCTCCGCTTGACCGTTGCTCCTGGGGTGAGCAACATAAGCGAAGCAGACCTTGGCGCCAAGATCTTGGACGTACTGCATGAAGGTGCGGCTCGTGAATTGCGTACCCTTGTCGGTGATGATCCTGTTAGGGATCCCGAAGCGGCAAACAATCGACCTGAAGAACTTGACTGCTGACTGTGTTGTCACCTTCCTCACTGCTTCCACTTCCGGCCACTTTGTGAACTTGTCAATTGCGACGTACAAGTACTCAAAGCCCCCGACTGCTCGGGGGAAGGGGTCGAGGATGTCGAGCCCCCAGACCGAAAATGGCCAGGATAAAGGGATCGTCTGGAGAGCTTGAGCTGGCTGGCGTATTTTCTTGGAATAGAACTGGCACGCTTCACACTTGGTTACTTGTGCAGTCGCATCCTGGAGGGCTGTCGGCCAAAAGAAACCTTGCCGGAAAGCTTTGCCGGCAAGTGCTCTTGCGCCAATGTGGTGACCACATATGCCTCCATGTATCTCCGCCAACAGCTTCTGTCCATCTTCCCGGTGAATACACTTCAATTTCACACCGTTGAGTCTTCTTCTGTACAGTGCATTGTCGACAAACTAGTACATACTTGACTGCTGGGCTACTCTTTCCGCTTCTTCTTGCTCTTCAGGAAGTTCTCCTGTCTGAAGGAAACGGACGATCTGCTGTGCCCATGCTGGAGCTTGTGGCTCGACAACAAGGACTAAAGGCATATATGCTGCTGCGGGAACATCCGCTTCTACGGCGAGAACCTGCGGCTCAGCCGGAGCTTGACGTTCCCCGGCAAGCTTGCCGGAGCAAAACTTGACGGGAGCGTCTGCTTCAAGGAAACAAACCCTGGGGCTTGTCGGAGCAAACTGCTCCTCAGCACACTTGGCGTTGATCTTGGGGACCTTCTTGGCGGCGACTTCGGGAAGCTCTGCCGGAAAATAGTCACCAGAAATCAACTTCCTCTTCTCGCTCTGTCCAGTTGATGGCGTAACAGACGGTTGAGTCAGCTTGAGCACAAAGATCCCTGGTTCCACAGGTAACTTAAGTGCTGCGCACTTCGACAGGCCATCGGCAATGTCGTTCTGAGCTCTTGGGACATGTTCCATCTGTAGGCCGACAAAGTCCTCTTCTAGCTTCCTCACTTCATCAACATAAGCTTCCATCAACGGACTCTGATAATTCTTGTTCACTTGGCGGACGACAAGCTGCGAGTCACCCCTGACAATGAGTTTCTTGATCCCAAGGTCTGTCGCGATCCTGAGACCGGCAAACAAACCTTCATACTCTGCAGTATTGTTTGTTGCTTGCTCCTTGGGAAAGTGCATCTGGACTACGTACTTGAGGTGCTCTCCGGTGGGTGCGACGAGTAGCACGCCAGCACCGGCGCCTTGCAGCGAAAAGGCACCATCAAAGTACATCAGCCACTCTTTGCTTGCCTCCTTGACGGGGATGCTCGTCTCAGGAATTTCTTCATCTGGTGTTGGCGTCCACTCTGCTATGAATTCTGCCAATGCTCTGCTTTGGATAGTTGAAGTGCTCTCAAACTTGAGGCCAAAGCTTGACAGTTCCAGTGCCCACTTCAACAATCCTGCCTGTTGCTTCTGGATTATGCAGTATCCTCTTCAGCGGAAAGCGAGTGACAATTGTGATCTCATGTGCTTGGAAGTAATGGCGCAGCTTTCTTGAGGCCATGAGAAGGCCGAAAAGCAATTTCTGCACACCAGAGTACCTTGACCTAGCCCCCTACAGAAGGGAACTGACAAAGTAGACTGGGCGCTGCACCATTTTCTTCTGTATCTCCTCGGGCGCCTGTGCAGATCCATCTTTGCCGGGACCAGAGCTTGTCGGGGAAGCCCCCTGCTTGTCGCTGGATGCGCTTGCCGTGGTTGCTGGCTCATCATCTGCCTCCCTCTCCACTACTAACGCAGCACTAACCACTTGATTGGTTGCCGCCAACAGCAACTTCTCTTGTGGCTTAGGTGCGACAAGTATTGGAGTGGAGGATAGGTATCTCTTCAAGTCCTGCAGCGCATCCTCCGCTTTCGGAGTCCATTTCATTGGACCTGCCTTTTTCAAAATTTTGAAAACAGACTTAGAGATAAACCTGCTGAGAGCCGCCATGCAGCCGGCAAGTCTCCGTACATCCTTGACGCGCTTCGGTGCTTCAATCTGCCCAATGGCCTTGATCTTGTCGAGATTGGCTTCAATTCCCCGCTGAGACACGAAGAACCCGAAAAGCTTGCTGGAAGGGACTCCAAACACGCACTTCTCAGGGTTGAGCTTGAGGCTGATCTTGCGCAGATTTGCGAAAGTCTCTTCTAAATCTTGAATCAGAGTTGCTTTGTCCCTGCTCTTGACCACTATATCATCCATGTAGGCCTCCACATTTCTGTGTATTTGCGGTTCAAAAGCAGTGTGGACGACCCTTGCAAATGTTGAACCAGCATTCTTTAAACCGAAAGGCATCCGTATGAAACAGTATGTGCCACATGGAGTGATGAATGTGGTTTTCTCCTCATCCTCTTCTGCCATGAAGATCTGATGGTATCCTGAGTATGCGTCAAGAAATGAAAGCAAGTCACATCCGGCCGTGGAGTCAACAATCTGGTCGATGCGCGGCAAGGGAAATGGATCTTTGGGACAAGCTTTATTGACATCGGTAAAGTCGATACAAAGCCTCCATTTCCTGTTTGCCTTGCGCACGACTACAGGATTGGACAACCACGTAGGATGGAGCACTCCTCTGATGAGGCCTGCTGCTTCCAACTTCTTGATCTCTTCTGCGATGAATTCTTGGCGCTCCACTGCTTGCTTCCTGACTTTCTGCTTGACGGGTCACGCATGAGGACAGGCGGCAAGGCGGTGCTCAATTACTTTCCTGGGAACACCGGGGATGTCAAACGGTTGCCACGCGAACACATCGACATTCGCCTGCAGGAAAGCAATGAGCGCGCTTTCCTATTTAGGGTCGAGAGTGGCACTGATGGTGAAAGTACCACCAGTGCCGTCCTCCTTGGCGGACACCTTCTTGGTCGCTGGCGGAGCTGCCATTGTCTTCTTACACTTGCCGGTGGAGCTCGATGGTGCGTCCTCGACGGTAGCGCAGCACTCCGAAGAGGTGCGCTTGCCGGAGTGGGCATCAGAACTCTTGCCGGACTTGGTCTTCTTCTTCCCCCCGGGAGCTTCAGCGGCAAGTGTCTCGCGATCCGTTGCGGCTGCTGCTTCTCGGTAGATCTTGTCGGCACAGATAAGAGCATCTTTCTTGTCGCCAGGGACAGAGATGACACTTATCGGGCCTGGTATCTTCAGCATGTTGAATGCATAGTGAGAGGCTGCCATGAACTTGGCGAGCGCTGGACGGCCGAGAATCCTGTTGTAAGGCAATGGAAAATCGGCAACGTCAAAAGTGATCCTCTCAGTCCTGAAGTTCAACTCGCTGCCAAATGTCACCGGCAACGTGATCTTCCCCTTCGGCTTGCTCCTTCCCGGGTTGATTCCTTGGAATGTGCCGGTCTCTTCGAGCTTGCTGTCAGGGACTTGGAGTTTCCGGAGCACAGCGGAGGAGATCAGGTTCAAGCCGGCCCCACCGTCAACTAGCATCTTAGTGACCTTGAGGTTGCGGATAGTTGTTGAAACCAACATCGGCAAGCACCCGACAACAGTTGTGCGGTCAGGGTGGTCCTCAATATCAAAGATGATAGGCGTGCTGGACCATTTCAGAAGCTTGCGTGACTCAACGGGTGGTTCTGCCGCATTGACTTCCCGCACCCACTGCTTGAGTTGGCGGTGTGAAGTATGCAGAGAAGCACCGCCGTCAACGCACAAGACCTCTGTGGCTTTCTAGAACTCCTGCTCACTGGTCTCGTCATCATCCATGTCTTTGTCGTGGTCATCATCTTCATCCTTGTCGCGGCCGCGGGGAGGTCTGTCTCCTTGCCGCTGCTTGGCCTTGCCGCGGCGTCCTCCCCGGCCGGTGCGCTTCGTACCGGATCCTCCAGCACCTCCTTGGGCTTTCTCCTTGTCGCGTCGCTCATACTCGGCCTTTTGCAGCTCGACAAGCTGCTCGACCTTCTTGCAGCTCTGGAGGTCATGGCCCTTGGTGCGGTGGATCTTGCAGTACTGTTTGTTGGTGACGTCCTGCTTGTCGGCGGCCGCCACAGCCTGGCAGTTGGCGCATGCGGCAACCTCCTTGCCGGAGCTACCATCTTTGGCTTTCTTGGCGCCACCGTCGCTGCCGGACTGCTCAACAACTAGCACGTCTTTGCCTTTCCTTTTCCTGTTGTTCCGCCGCCGGCTTTTCTTTGCCGGGGCAGCATCATCGCTGTCAGATCCTCCTGTTCCTGTATTCTCTTCGGGGAGTTTCCTCCCTTCCTCAGCACGTGCACATCTTTCGGCCAGGGCATACAGCTCGCTGACGTCTCTGATCTTGCACATCGCCATCTCCTCCCGCATCCTGCGGTTACGCACATTCTGATGGAACGCGCTGATGACTGCGGCAGGGTGGACATCTGGGATGTTGCGTTGCACTTGGCTGAATCTCTGGATGTACTTGCGCAGGGGCTCTCCTTATTTCTAGGCAAGCAGATGAAGATCACTCTCCTGGCCGTGAGGTTTGTGGCCGCCTATAAAGGCGCCGACAAGTTGATGGCATAGGTCTGCCCAGGAAGATATGGAGTTGTCTGGCAAGTGCATGAGCCAGGACCTGACGTTGGGCTTGAGCACCAGCGGGAAGTAGTTGGCAAGGATCTTGTCGTCGCGCCCCCTAGCAGCTTGCACCGCGATGGTGTAGATGTTGATGAACTCCGACGGATGCAACTTGCCGTCGTACTTCTCGGGTACGTCTGGCTTGAAATTCTTCGTGCTGGGCCACTGGACTTGCCGCAGCTCATGGGTAAACGCAGGGCAACCTGCCGCGTACGGCAGGTCGCCTGGTTCCCCTGGCGCACGCATGTCGACAGTGGGCCCAGCGCGCTGGTCTGACTGACGTCGCGCTTCTCTTCGGCGCTCGATGCGAGTACGAGCGTCTTCTTGCTGTCGTTCGTGAAGAACTTGGCGCTGATCGCGGCGAGCTCGCGGATCTGATGAAGCAGTGGAGTCGCTATCGCGGTGGACCCGGCGAGTCGGTGATCTTGGCCTTCGGGGCGGAGAGTGCACGATGGTTGCACCCCCACCTGTCTTGTCGCCATCGGGTCGCGCCTGGCTGACTTGCCGCGGCTGCGACGTAGTCGGCTACCATGGAGTGTCGCCGTTAGCGAAGCCGATGAGACTCTGAATGGTGACCCTCCAGTCGTCGATCTTGTTTGGCGTTGGAGGGAAGTCTAGGAGCAGTTGAGCTCGCGCCAAAGCTTCTGCTGGAGTGGCGGGTAGCGGTGGCGAACGGTGCGAGGAGCGGGATATGCTCGGACTTCTAACTGCGTTAGAAGGAGCAATATCCCGTCCAGGCGACCGTGCTTCGCTCGCGCCAGCACGTTGGCGCGCATGCTGGCCTGGAGCATCCCGAGATCCGCCAGCTCGATTTGGGTCCAACGAGCGTATGGTACCGTGAGTACCACGACGCTGCCGGTCCTGCGTCTCCTGAGATGGGCGCGGTGCATCTACAGATGCTCGGTCGTCGTGGGAGCCGACTACACCGCCGATGGGCAGCGCAGCCTTGTCCTTGGACCTGGCGGCACCGTGGGCTCCCTCGTCAACGCCCGTTCTTCCGCCGGCGTCTTCCCCACCAGCCGTTTGCTCCGGCGGCGGTGGGTTCGACGCGAACGGAGCAGCCGCCTCCGAAGCCTTCTTCTTCGGCGGCATGTCGATGAAGTCGATGAAGATCTAGCTCGTGTGAACGCCGGATCAGGTTCACACAACCTCAACGCCCCCTACCTGGCGCGCCAAAGATGTCGGGGAAACTGACTCCGCGAGCACCTATGGGGACGGAGCCCCTTTTCGGTTCGGCGGGGGGCGGAGGTCGCACGAAGAGCAGATCGAGGCGAGGCACACGAGCGGTTTTACCCAGCTTCGCAGCTCTCCGGAGAGATAATACTCCTACTGCTACTTTGTGGTTTGTATTGAGTTCTTGCTCGGGAGTGCCGAGTGCTACAGTACGCACCAGCAGCTAATGAGACCGAGCGTGAGTGTTCTACTGTCCTCCCCCTCTACGTTGTGCATGGGCCTCCTTTTATATGCTCAAGGGGTCACTGACAGGTGGCAATGTAGGCAAGGGCAAAAATGGAAAGGTGCTGCGGTAGGTACAGCTACCTACAAAGTGTATCATACCTAACCCTGACGGCAGGGGACAAGGGCATTAAATGCCTATCTACGTCGCCCAAACAGTGCAGAAAAGGGACCGTCAGGGACGCCACCGCTCGCCACGATGGCGATCTTGTCAGCGCCGCTTGCCACAGTGCACCCCTGGCTGCACAGCCTCCCGCCACGTGCGCCTGGAAGGGTCTCAGAGCGACACGTTGGTGGGTGAGCTGGAGCGCGGGTACAGAGTGGTTGCTAGCCGCGGCAAATGCCTTGCCGCGACCATTGTCTTGCCGCGTCCGGGAGCTTGTCGCTCGCCGGGTCTTGCCGGGACGCGTGGCGCGTCGTGGCAAGTTCCTTGAGATGCCCTGGGTGGCCTCCCCGGCAAGCTCCTCTTGCGGGGGTCTTGTGTCTTGAGTGGCCTTCCCGGCAAGCTCCTCTTGTCGGGGCCTTGTCTCCTTGGCTTGAATACTTTGTTCTTGAATGGCTCCCAAGGAACCACAGAGGATATTGGCGGTCACCCGGCAAGCCTTGCCGCGGGACGCTGCGACTGCCCGTGCACAAGTTCGGGATACTAGGGTACCCCTACTCTAGTACACCGATAGAAAGCCAATACTATTAAGAGGGGGTGAGGTGTTGCTTAATGGCTTGCTTGCTCAAATTGCTTAGTGATATGCTCCAAAGCCATCAACCACTTTTTCACATCCACATATGTCCCAAAGCAGAGGTCAAACTCGGCCACACCGATTTGATCTATTCGGCGCCACCGAGTTTACTTGACATAGTGAAAGGATCGAGAAGAGGTGTCTAGAGGGGGGGGGGGTGATTAGATACTAAGTACAAAAAGTTACAGTTTTTAATTTCTTTGAGTTGAAGTGGAGTTTTAACACAAGTTTAACAAACTCAATACATATCAAGCAAGCATGCAAAGAGTATATGAGCAGCGGAAAGTAAAGCATGCAAATTGCAAGAATGTAAAGGGAAGGGTTTGGAGAATTCAAACGCAATTGGAGACACGGATGTTTTTGTCGTGGTTCCGATAGGTCGTGCTATCGTACATCCACGTTGATGGAGACTTCAACCCACGAAGGGTAACGGTTGCGCGAGTCCACGAAGGGCTCCACCCACAAAGAGTCCACGAAGAAGCAACCTTGTCTATCCCACCATGGTTGTCGCCCACGAAGGACTTGCCTCACTAGCGGTAGATCTTCACGAAGTAGGCGATCTCCTTGCCCTTACAAACTCCTTGGTTCAACTCCACAATCTTGTCGGAGGCTCCCAAGTGACACCTAGCCAATCTAGGAGACACCACTCTCCAAGAAGTAACAAATGACTACTAGGAAAACGCTTATAGATAGAAGTTTACCAGTAGCGTTTGTTTATAACCCCACGCTAATACTAGTTAGTAGTAGCGCTGGCTATAAAGAGCGCTATTGGTATCAGTTAGCAGCAGCGCTTGTTACATAGCCCACACTACTGCTAAGTGTAATACACCACACCCCCCGGTCAAAAAATAGGAGCAACGCCTGTCGTCCAACCTGCGCTACAGCTAGTGGGCTTAGCAGTAGCGCTGGCTCGTTGCCCGCGCTGCTATTAGGCCCACTACCTCCCCCCCCCCCGTGCCCCCGGCCCGGCCGGCCTCACTCTCACTCACACTCCCCCACTCCTCCCTCGATCCCCCGCGTGCCGCCGTCGACCCCCGCACACTGCCGTCCCCCGCGCCGGCCCTCCTCCCTGCGTCGGCCGCCCTCGCCCGCGCCAGCCCTCCTCCCGCCGGCCGCCCAGATCCCTTGCGTCGGCCTCCCTCCTCCGCCCGCCGCCCCGGCCTCCCTCCTCCGCCCGCCTCCCCGGCCCCCGCGCCGGCCCTTCTCCACCGAGAGGTACTCCTCCCTCCTTCCTCCTCCTCCCTCCCTAGTTATAATTATTAGAGTAGTTATTTTGAATTCTATGTAGTTGAAAAAATGTAAGTTATTAGAATAGTTTAGGTTTTGATCGAACCCTTGCTTGGACAGATTAGGTATGAACCCTAGTTAATTCGTATGAACCCTAGGTTTTTAAATTTAGCTAGGTTTTAAAGTTAGGACATAAATTTAGCTAGGTTTTTAATTAGGTGTAGTTAATAGAATTTAGGTGTTTTAAGTGTATTTAAAAGAGTTTCAGGTGTTTTAGTTGTTTTAGGTGTAATTAACAGAATTTTAGGTGTTTTAGTTGTTTTAGGTGTAGTTAACAGAATTCTAGGTATTTTTTTAGTTAAAGCAATTGTTGTTATTTTTTAGTTAAAGCAATTTTTCCTGTTATATGCAAATTTTCAGTGGACATGTCATATTTTGAACATGTCACATTTTGGACATGTCATATTTTTCCGAGTGGCCTATGTTTTGCCTGAAATGTCAATTCGTTTACGTTCTGGCAAATTTCAGGCGCTCGATATGTCCTGTTTTTAGCAAAGGTCATGCCAAATTTTGCTAAGTGTTTATTAATTTTGTTTTCATAATTAAGCATTTTGTTCTCGACGTCGACGATGCCTATCCCGCATCCTCGTCGTCGACTCGGTGAGTACTGCGAAGATGAGCGCGGTCTGTGCGACAGGCCTCACCTGGTAGAAGGTCGGCGTTTCAGCATCAAGCTCCAAGAGACCTTCGATGTTGAAACGGTACGCAACGTTGACAAGTGTTTTTTGTTATTTTTTGCACAACTTCTCTGCTTCTTCAACGTGTAATTTCCGTCTTTTACAATTCGACTAGCTTATCCCATGCCATGCAAGACGCTATGTCTTAGATAAGATGGGTTTTGAAGATCATGAAAGAATGGAGACAAAGATAATTCAACTAAGGACCCATCATGGTTATGATTTTGCTGTAAATCTATACAATTCTGTGAACTCATCCAATTTTGGTTGCCTGAATTGGGAAGCCCTTTGCAAGGCGTATGATTTTCATGAGGGTATGCTTCTCACCTTCGATCTTAGTGATCCTGACATCGACGAAAATGATATGACCATTTGGGTCCTTGTTGACACGCTTCCAGTTCTACCGCTGTGTGAGTTTCTTAAACATATTTACTAAGTAATTTATATTGTTTATTTCAAAATATTTGACAGCTTATTTCCATTGGCAGCCTATTTTCATTCTTCAAAAAATGTACGGAAAATGGTAGACAGAACCTACTACTACAATGATGAAGCACAATTAACTTATAAGGAGCAAGATGGTCTTATCGCATTTTTTACTGATATTGAGAATTAGAATAGCTATTATCAAACTCCTCCACATTATGGTCAATACGTGCCACTAGTGAACGTGTTGAACTACGGTAACATCAATGGAGATATCATGGTAAGATTTTCTACTATTACGACATCCGTGCATCTTTTGCATAAATTCTTCTAAACTAAACTATATTGCTAACTACAAAGTTATTACTATGTTTTTGAATAGAAAATCCCGATGGATTGTGTACCTCATCTGATGTTGACGAGATGTCGCGTTAATGTTATGAGCTTACGGCCACCACGGCCAGGTCAGCCGCAGTATCCACATCACTCCTGTCCATACCGGATTTCTAAAAGCGAGGAAGCCATGATAATAAATGATTTCAAAAAATGTTTGAACCATCGTAGAGAGCTACTTGGAAGCAACATTGTGCGTAGGCCAAGACTTGGAGACAGGATGGTCTCCGTTCTTTAATATGGAGAGTCAATTTTCCTTAATGCAGCGTCAATGCCTATCTTGTTTTATGATATTTTACCTAAGAGAGGGTAGAGTAGGTCCTATGAGAGGAGTAGGTCGTAGCTAGAATGTGTTATTATATGCTACAATGTGGTAGAGTTGATGATGATGAGGAGGAGTTGTGATTATGACTAGTGACCAACTTGTTATATGATGTCTCATTGACGAACATTGTTTGATGGTGATGACAAGTGGTAATGAATATGCTATTTAAATAGACTAGTTCATGATGAGTTGTTATTGTATAAAAGATATATCTGTTTAAACATGTACATCGCCAAAATGCTAAAAAAACATAAATGTTAGCAGTGGCCCGGGCCTGAAAACGCGCTACTAGTACTTGAACTTACCAGTAGCGATGGACTAAAAACGCGCTACAGCTACAAAATAGCTATAGCGCCGTAGCAGTAGCACTAGTGCCCGCGCTACTGGTAGCTCCAAAACCAGCGCTACTGGTAAGCTTTTCCCTAGTAGTGATGGTGTGTTGATGATGAACTCCTTGCTCTTGTGCTTCAAATGATAGTCTCCCCAACACTCAACTCTCTCTCACAGGATTTGGATTTGGTGGAAAGAAGATTTGAGTGGAAAGCAACTTGGGGAAGGCTAGAGATCAAGATTCATATGGTAGGAATGGAATATCTTGGTCTCAACACAAGTGTAGGTGGTTCTCTCTCAGAAAATGTAGGTTGGAAGTGTAGGTTCATTCTGATGGCTCTCTCCACGAATGAAGAGGAGGTGGAGGGGTATTTATAGCCTCCACACAAAATCTAACCGTTACACACAACTTGCCAAACTCGGTGGGATCGAATTGGTAAACTCGGTCGGACCGATTAAGCAAATCTAGTGACCGTTAGGATTTTCGGTGGGACCGACATGCAACTCGGTAGGACCGATATGGTTAGGGTTAGGGCATAACGTAATCTCGATGAGACCGATTACACAAACTCGGTGAGACCGATTTTGGTAATAAGCTAACCAGACAGTTGGTCAGGGAAAATCGGTGGGACCGATTTGCTCATCTCGGTGAGACCGAAATGTTACAAAAGGGAACAAAGAGTTTACATTGCAATCTCGGTAGGACCGATTATGAAAACTCGGTGAGACTGATTTTGGTACTGTATCCATACAGAGAGATTGCAATCGCATCTCGGTGGGACCAAGATCCCTATCGGTGGGACCGATTTGCCTAGGGTTTGTGGCAGTGGCTATAACATCTGAACTCGGTGGCGCCGGATAAAAAGAATCGGTGGGGCCGAGTTGAACTTCTGGTTTAGGTCATATGTGGATGTGAGAAAGTAGTTGAGGGCTTTGGAGCATATCACTAAGCACTTTGAGCAAGCAAGCCATTAAGCAACACCTCATCCCTTCTTAATAGTATTGGCTTTTCCTATGGACTCAATGTGATCTTGGATCACTAAATAGAAAATGTAGAGTCCTGAGATTTGAGCTTGAGCCAATCCTTTGTCCTTAGCATCTTGAATTGGTTCCACATCCTCTAGTCCATGCCACTTCATTGTTGAACTTATCTGAAACATACTTGGTAAAGGTGTTAGTCCAACAAGAGATATGTTGACATTAATTACCAAAACCACCTAGGGAGCACTTGTGCTTTCAGTCACCCCCTTTTAGGTAATTGATGACAACATACATCAAAGCTTTAGATAAAGATATAGAGAATAGCAAGTAAAGCTTTGGAAAGACATGTAACATGCATAGGCTCCCCCTACATGTATGCAATCATGTGAATATGGAATATAGGAGCATGTGAATGCATAAACATGATAGAGTAAGCAATGTTTTACATGTATCTTGGCTATATGCATCAGAGCAAAAGATGTGAATATGATAAATGTACCTTCATGCTCATGAGTCCTTCTTGCAAACAGTATGTACATCATCAAGAATTTCTCATGCTCATGATTGTGATGCATATACTTACCTTGTGGTCTTGAGTTGGCTTAGGATTGGATGAACTTGCATAAACAAGGTTGGATAACACAGATACACCTACTGGCCAGAACAAACAAAAGAAACCACAAGAGTACCAAGTCTGGGATGACATGTAGAGTGAGTACGAAGTACCACACTGGATATAGACATGTCCCCAAAAGTAAAGATGTGCAATGAATTCAAGGATTTCCTTCCTTTAGATGTCTTGCTCCCCTTGAATCTAGCATGGGATACTGGGAGAAGATAGGGAACAGAAAAATAGAGCAAAATCAGAGCTAATGCAAACGAGCAAATATGAACATGTCTTTCCCCTCTTGAAGACATGTGACTTCTCTCCTCTTCAACACCAAGCATCTGGGGTCCTTGATGATTACTCTTTCTTTTTTTTGAGTATTCTCCCCCCCTATAGATATGATTAAGCTTTGATGTGATCTCTCTGTCCCCCTTTGACATCAATTTCCAAGAAGGGTTCTTCTGGATTTTTGTCATGATGGGTTTGGTCCTAGAGGCATAGAACAAAGCAGCAAGATGAATGGGATGCTGGTCGAGGACAAGATTCATTAAGTGGAGCTGGATCAAAAAAATGCAGAAACAAGTGGCAAGATTTATTTCCTGTAGTGAAATCGGTGACACCGAGTTGGATGGTTCGGTTGTATCGAGAGGATTCGGTTGGACCGAAAGCATCAGACCGATGAGACCGAGTTCATCACAGAGAAAACACTTGTCACCTCAGCTCACTAGAGAAGTAAGATCCCACAAGGATTTGCAAGGAATTAACTGAAAGATTTGCAATGAATTAGATGCAAGGAATGCAGAACAAAAAATAACAGAGAAGAAACCAAAAAAAGAGAGTCTAGATGAAGTTTTTTTTGCTGAAGAGGGAAACAAATATGCACGAGACAAATGCAAGAGCACAGAAAAGAACTCAAGAGAACTTCATCTAGAATTGGTCGGTGACAAAGTCACCTATGTTAGACTATATTGACTTAGGAGTCAAGTGAGATCACTTGATCTTTGGTCATACTCATCGTTTAAGCTCAAAATGGGGTTACCATTTTTCATTAAATCATCTTGATGTATTCACATCTTGTTGAGTTGCTTTATCCCATGACTTGGAGTAAAGCTTCTCTAAGATGGAATAACATACCTTGGGTGGTGGCATTGATCATGATCATGTAGTTGAACTTGTGTGGGTTGCTCAAGGTTGAGGTAGCTCATCAAGAGTTTGGAGCACCAGTTGGAGTTTGAGTTCATCTACCTACATGGGTTAGTTTTTTTTTGCAAGGGCACTAGTGTATCCAAAATAACAATCATGAAACTCAACATAGAATTTGTCAAAGGATATGTTTGAATGGTTGCGTGTTTCCTTGTATTCATCCACCATTGTGTAGAGACTTGGTGATATAGAAATTGCTCAAGATGTGAGTGATTTGCAATCTCATAGATTTAGATTCATCCAAGTACCTACATGAGTTAGATAACATGCAAGGTGCAACTATATCCAAGACATAAGATAGTCAACATAAGATAAATATTAAGGATTAGTCATAGGCTCATGCTTTGCATGTATCAAATGGAGTTCCTACTCCAAGTTTGAAGCATCAATGATGTTCAATTCACCTATTAACCTGCAAAACACTTTCTCATCAAGTGGTTTGGTAAATATATCCGCTAATTGCTTATCGGTGCGAACATGCTTAAGGTTAATGTACCCTTTGGCAACATGATCTCGAATGAAATGATGACGAACTTCAATAGGCTTAGTTCGAGAATGTTGCACGGGTTTGTGAGCAATCTTAATAGCAATTTCATTGTCACAAAGCAATGGAACATGTTTCACATATATCCCATAATCTTTAAAAGTTTGGGTCATCCAAAGTAATTGAGCACAACATGATCCAGCGGCAATGTATTCCGCTTCGGCGGTGGATAAGGATACCGAGTTTTGTTTCTTGGAGGACCAAGACACAAGAGATCTACCAAGAAATTGACAAGTACCTGAAGTGGACTTTCTATCAACCTTGTCTCCGGCATAGTCCGAGTCGGAGTAGCCAACAAGATCAAAGGAAGCCCTCTTTGGATACCAAATGCCAAAATTTGGTGTATGGATTAAGTATCTCACTATCCTTTTCACGGCCTTAAGATGACATTCTTTAGGAGCGGCTTGATATCATGCACACATGCACACACTTAGCATAATATCGGGACGTGAAGCACATAGATATAACAATGAACCAATCATAGAGCGATAAACCTTTTGATCAACCGGTTCACCATCTTTGGTTAAATCAAGATGTCCACTAGTAGGCATGGGCGTAGTCATACCTTTGCATTCTTGCATGTTGAACTTCTTGAATAAGTCCTTGGTGTACTTCGTTTGAGATACAAAGGTACCTTCCTTAGTTTGCTTGATTTGCAAACCGAGAAAGAATTTGAGTTCACTCATCATCGACATCTCAAACTTCTCCGACATTAGCTTTCCAAACTTTTCACTAAAATGAGGGTTAGTTGATCCAAATATAATATCATCGACATAAATTTGGCACAAAATAGTTCTCCATTAACCCTTTTAGTAAAAAGAGTAGAATCTATTTTTTCCAATTTCGAAGCCTTTTTCAATAAGGAACTTGGTCAAGCATTTATACCATGCTCTAGGAGCTTGTTTAAGACCATAAAGGGCTTTGTGGAGTTTGTAAACATGATTAGGTTTCTTAGGATTGACAAATCCGGGAGGTTCCTTAACATAAACTTTCTCCTCTATTTCACCATTTAGAAAAGCACTTTTAATGTCCATTTGGTATAAGGTGATATCATGATGATTAGCATAGGCAAGTAAGATGCGAATGGACTCAAATCTAGCAACGGGGGCATATGTCTCACCATAGTACATACCTTCGACTTGAGTGTAGCCTTGGGCGACTAGGCATGCTTTGTTGCGGACGACTTGACCATCTTCATCTTGCTTGTTGCGAAACACCCATTTGGTACCGATAATGTTGTGGTTGTTGTCGGGCTTTTCGACCAATGTCCATACTTGATTTCTCTCAAAGTTGTGTAGCTCTTCATGCATAGCGTTTATCCAATCCGGATCTTCCAAAGCTTCTTCAACCTTCATAGATTCAATGCTCGAGATGAATGAATAGTGTTCACAAAAGTTAGCTAAACGAGTTTTAGAGCGAGTGATTCTCCCGGTTTGGATATCATTGTAGATTTGCTCAAAGAGATGATCTTTAGCAATTCTTGCTCGAACTCGTGAAAGCTTTTGCTTGGTTCTTGGTTGAACATCTTCTTCATCTTGTTCTTCTTCTTGGCCTTCTTCATTGTTGACGTTGTCATTCTCTTGTCGTGGTGAAGGAGGTTGTCGATGTTCATCTTGGTGTGCTTCCTCGTTTTCTTTGTCTTGATGTGTCCCACTCGTGGATGCTTCCTTATCAATTCTTGGTTCACCTTGTCGTGAGGTAGAAGCTTCCACTTGGACTGACGAGGTACTTTCCTTTACCTCTGTTGGACGAATCTTGCCAATAGACAAGTCTTGAATTGCTTCCGAAGGGTCTTTGTCTCCTACATCAGTTGGCAATTGCTCTACTTGCGAGCCGTTAGATTCATCAAACTTCACATCTACCATCTCTTTCATACGTCCATTTTGCATCATGCTTTTATATTGATATTTATTGCATTATGGGCTGTTATTTCACGTTATGTCACAATACTTATGGCAATTCTCTCTTATTTTACAAGGTTTACATAAGGAGGGAGAATGCCGGCAGCTGGAATTCTGGGCTGAAAAAGGAGCAAATATTAGAGACCTATTCTGCGCAACTCCAAAAGTCCTGAAACTCCACGGAATATCTTACAATAAATAATGAAAAATACCTGCCAAAGATGAAGGCCAGGGGGGCCCACACCCTGTCCACGAGGGTGGACCCCCCCTGGGCGCGCCCCCCTACCTCGTGGGCCCCCTGGTGGCTCTCCGATGCCCATCTTATGCTATATGAAGTCTTTCGTTAAGAAAAAACCAGAAGCAACCTTTTGGGACGAGACTCCGCCGCCACGAGGCGGAACCTTGGCGGAACCAATCTAGGGCTCCGGCAGAGCTGTTCTGCCCGGGACACTTCCCTCCGGGAGGGGGAAATCATCGCCATCGTCTTCACCAATGCTCCTCTCATCGGGAGAGGGCAATCTCCATCAACATCTTCACCAGCACCATCTCCTCTCAAAACCCTAGTTCATCTCTTGTATCCAATTCTTGTCTCCAAGTCCAGGATTGGTGCTAGTAGGTTACTAGTAGTGTTGATTACTCCTTGTAGTTGATGCTAGTTGGTTTATTTGATGAAAGATCATATGTTCAGATCCTTTATGCATATTATTACCCCTCTGATTATGAACATGAATATGCTTTGTGAGTAGTTACGTTTGTTCCTGAGGACAAGGGAGAAGTCTTTCTATTAGTAGTCATGTGAATTTGTTATTCGTTCAATATTTTGATGAGATGTATGTTGTCTAGCCTCTAGTGGTGTTATGTGAACGTCGACTACATAACACTTCACCATTATTTGGGCCTAGAGGAAGGCATTGGGAAGTAATAAGTAGATGACGGGTTGCTAGAGTGACAGAAGCTTAAACCCTAGTTTATGCGTTGCTTCGTAAGGGGCTGATTTGGATCCATATGTTTCTTGCTATGGTTAGGTTTACCTTAATACTTTTGTTGTAGTTGCGGATGCTTGCAAAAGAGGTTAATCATAAGTGGGATGCTTGTTCAATTAAGAACAGCACCCAAGCACCGGTCCACCCACATATCAAATTATCAAAGTACCGAACGCGAATCATATGAATGTGATGAAAACTAGCTTGATGATATTCCCATGTGTCCTCGGGGGCGCTTTTCCTTATATTAGAGTTTGTCCAGGTTCGTCCTTTTCTACAAAAAGGATTGGGCCACCTTGCTGCTCTTTATTTACTTTTGTTACTTGTTACCCGTTACAAATTACCTTATCACAAAACTATCTGTTACCACTCATTTCAGTACTTGCAGAGAATACCTTGCTGAAAACTGCTTGTCATTTCCTTCTGCTCCTCGTTGGGTTCGACAATCTTACTTATCGAAAGGACTACGATAGATCCCCAATTGTGGGGACCCCGACTCATAAGTCATGATCACCGAATGCACGTGTACAGTGATCCCAGAGATCAATGCTCACTGAACACACAGAAGCTGAATAACAAGAGTCTTACATCCATACATACCGTGTTACACGAGTAGGACCACTATGGTCAAGTCTTGAGTATTGCAGCGGAAATCTTCGTCGATAACTTGGACCCATGCCATCTGCCTTAACCCTACAGGCATTCTGACTGGGAAACGTCCTAGCTCGCATGCTCGTCACCGAAGTATTCTTCATCATATCCTATTCTTTTATGCCTGGCCAATAAAATAACCAGTGGCAAGCCAATGAGTACTTTGAATGTACTCGCAAGCAACCCATGTTTTGGTTCAAGGTACAATAATGCATGACATAGGTAAATTTTTGCGGAAAGCTAGTTTTGAGTGCAATGACATGTTCAACAACTTGTAAGACATGCATCAGGAGAATTCAAGTAACCATGAGGACAGGCTTCAGATGTCAATATAAATAGAGTGCGCACCAACCCAACTCAATCATGACAAGTCCTTGACTTGACCCAAGTAGCTCTTCCCACACACACTGGTTTGTAAACAAGTGGATGTAGTTTAAGCAGCACCGCCCAACTGTCCTTGACCGTGGACACGGCTATTCGAATAGTTTAACACTCTGCAGAGGTTGCACACTTTACCCGCAAGATCCGGGGAACTTCCGTGTCATCCACGACCCGCGGTACCTCAAGTACCCGGGGTAAGCACCCGATCACTATCTTTCCCTAGACGACACTAACAAGGAGTCCACTCGTTGTTCCATATCCTCACGATGTACATCATACGAGACTCGCTCGAGATCGTAACATCCGAGAGGGGACACAACGGTGTATCCGGTGCCCTGTGAAAACAGTCATGGCCGCCCTACCTGGCACGACCCCGTCCCGAGAGAGAGCACCAACTCTCCCCCGTCACTAGTAATGCGGGCTCCTAGCTAGTATCGGCCTAAGTAATCAATAATGCCCTTTCCCATATAAGGGTAGAGTGGTTGCGCATGTAAGGTTGGGACAGTCGACAAATCTTAAATCTAATCCGTTTTCGAAAACAACACACACACTTGCCTCGGTACACCACTTCGTCATCAAGTGGCTACCCATCTCACCATCTCCCTCGGGCATAAGTGGCACCCGATGGGGTTTTCGAAAAGTCCTTTGAAAATGCTTTGTCTCCATCACCATGCATATTCCCATCCCTTTTTGCGTAGCACTACTCAGCATCCTATCTACTCCCACCGGCATAACCCTCATAAGGAGGTAGGGTCATGCACAATGCAAGTATCAATGAGGAAGTAACAGATGCAACCCATCAAAGTGGTTTCCATCACATCATGATTCCGAAGCAACGCTAATAAAGTGCTATATGACATGCATAAAAAGGTTTCATAGACATGGTCAAAGGGCTGCTTGCCTTGGTCTTCAAAGTCTTCAAGTTCTTCAAATCCTTCTCCTTCTTCTTATTCTTCAGCAACTTCGTCTAATACGGGATCTAATCGTCGCAAGAAAATAACGAGAAAATAAGGCAATAATAAAACAGAAAACCAAAGTGCTCATAAAAATGTCAACTTATTTTTGTTAAATACTAGGGTGAAAACTAAGAAGGGGAAAATTCCTGGTTTTAGATTTGGAGTGGAATAATGGGGGGAAATGGATTTTTAAACAGAGATTAAACTGCTCAAATTTGAATTTAAATTTGATCAATACATAAAAGTTGGTTGGACATGAATGAAAGTTATACCATTAAATAGGTGGGATTTTTAGAAAAATATGGGAGTTGGAATTATTGCATTTGGATTAATATTTAATCCTGTGGAATTTTTGCAAGTTTCCAGAAAAAAGAAAAAGGAGAAGCGCCACTGTGCAACTGGGCCAGAACAGCCGCAGGGCAGTAGGCCCAGCCAGCGGGCCGGCCCAGCCAGCGGGCCGGCCCAGCCAGCGGGCCGGCCCAGCCAGCGGGCCGGCCCAGCCGAGCAAGCGCACAGCACGCGCGCGCCCGTCCACCCATTTTCAAACCTGACGGGCGGGGCCCGCAGGTCGGGCGGGGGCGCGGGAATGAGGGAGAGGATGACAGGCGGGGCCCGCCTGTCATCACTAACCCGTGGACGGGGGGGTCGCGGTGCTCACCGACGACGATGCGGGCCACGGCGAGCTCCGGCGGGAATGGCTTCAGGGGACTGCCGCACGTCGGGGGGTGGTGGACTTGGCCGACGGGGGTGCCTGATTTGCCGGCGACGAGGTCCGCGGCGGAGGAGCTTCGGGAGTCGATGGCTCCGGCCGTTTCCGGCTGCAAAAGAAGCGGGGAAGGAGGGGGAAATGATTAGTGGGAGGAGGCGGTTCAGATCGGGGCAGAGGAGGAGCGGGGGTGGCCTGTACCTGGCGAACTCCGGCGAGCCGACGCGGTGGAGCTCAAGCTCGATCTCGAGCTCGGGCGGTTCTGGGAAGGAGCTGGGGGTGCAGGGGAAGGTTTTGGCAATGCAGAGAGCGAGTGGTGAGGGTGGAAGGGCTCGGGGAGGCCTTTATATAGGCGGACGGGGAGGTCCAGCAGACCCGTGCGCCGGCGAGCTCACGCTCGTCGCTGCGGGGCTCGGGGGAGGAGAGCGCCGTGTCTGGGGCGTTTGTGGGCTCGGTCCAGAGCGAGGGAAAGAAGAGAGAGAGGGAGCAGGGGGCCAGAGACACCGCGCGTGTGAGCATGCTCACTAGTGCGCTCAGGCGGCCGTCGCACGTGCGAGCTGGGGCGAGAGGAGGGAGAAGGAGGAGGGGGCCAGGGGTGTGGCGTGCTGCGGACGTCGAGGTGGCCTCGGGGGACACGAGGGGGAGAGCCGAGGTGGCCGGATGTGGCTGGAAGGGGGCGGCTAAAGTGCGGGGGCGCACTGTAGCGCGCTCCAGAGCGTGCAAATGGCCGGCATGCCATTTTTTATGCCCTGTGGGCGCGGCCAACCGTGTCCAGTAGCTCAAGGGAGGAGTAAAGAAAGGGGAGGGGGCATTGGATGCCATGGATGGCCACTGGAGTGAGGAGGGAGATGAAGAAGGGGGAGAAGTGGGCTGTCCAGAGAGAGAAAGAGGGGGTTCGACCCCTCATTTATTGAGCTGGGGTCTTGCCATTGCTACTAGAGGTGAAAGGGGTCTAGGAGGAGCTGTGGTAAAAAGCTCAGCTCAAGGAGAATAGTTTTAGTGGTCAAAAGGGGAATTTTTGGGAAGTGGCAGAAGGTGTTTGATGCTTGTTTGGGTAAGCAAATGAACTCCATTTGGAATGAGACTCCACAGGGTGAAATGGAACATATAAATAGGGTCTTCCACCAATTTGGAGCTCATTTGGGCAAAGTGGCCAATGTAACTTTAGTAAACCCTAGAAATGAGCAGAAATAGACTTGTGTAGATCTAGTTGAGCAAATCACTTCTCCTTGATGTACCACTTGGTTTAGTGGCCTTATTTGGTCATGTGAACATGCTCACAAAAGTTGGGTTCAAGGAGAGAAAGTTGGTAGTACAAACTTGTTCAAATTTGATTCTGGTCAGAGAGGGTTTTGGGGCACTTTGATCAAGATAAAATTCTCTCCAACTTGTGCCATTTGGTCTATATGCATTATTACACCATTTGAGCATGTGCACCAAGTTTGAGAGCAATTGGACATGTTTGACGGTGCAAAGCTGTTCAAACTTGAAAAACGACAGAAGTGGTTTTGAGAGGGTTTCACGGGGTTATACTGTTCTCCATGACATGAGACTTGGCAAGATCATCAAAAATGTCATGTGTGACATGCTAGAATTTTCTTGGATTTTTGTGAAAATATTTCATGTAGAAATATTTCAGATCCTTGAAATGAGCAGAAATGGTTTTGGGAGGTTTTGTCCAATATTTTGATCATGACCATGTGTTGAAACTCATATATATGGAAAATATATGTCCATTGAGTCTCCCTAATTTTTATCAAATATTTTTAAAGCTTTAAAATAATTTAAACCTATTTAAGACCGTTTCTGGCCTTAAGAAAAAGCCTTTAAATAAAATAGGAAAATAACTTTTAAAATTATACTTTTATGGTTTCTGGGTAACCTATATCTAATAGGAGTCAAAAATATTTTTGGAAAGATTTTTACAACCCTTTATTAAGTACTTGCAGTGCAAACCTCAATCAAGGGGTTTTTGGAAAACTAATTTTTGAAAATACCATTTGGCCAAGTTATTTTTGTAAGAAAATACTATATTGTACTATACACATGGCATGATCATTGGGAAGAGTTTTTTGGATCAAGGAGAAGGAGTATAAGAGTTGGAGGATTTGTTTGATTTTTAGAGCACTTGCAAACAACTCACAAAAAATCGAATCAAGCAAAGTCCAAAACACTCAAAAGTTTTTGTCAAACCACATTTTATCATGATTTATTAGCTTAAGTGTTGTGGCATGAAAATCAGGGTGTGACACCAATACTTGTGGGTCATCAAGACTCTTTTCTGGCGCCATTGCCGGGGAGTGAAGCGCCTTTGGTAGGTGGAATTTGGTAAGGAAAAATTTATATAGTGTGCTGAAATTTACTGTCACTTGTTACTATGGAAAGTAATCCTCTGAGGGGCTTGTTTGGGTATCTTCACCCCGACCAGTAGAGCAAAGAGTTGCTCCTCAACCTACTGAACCTATTGAAAATGAAATTCCTTTTGAATTTCCTTCGGGTATGATAGAAAAACTGCTAGCTAATCCTTTTACAGGAGATGGAACAAAGCATCCTGATGAACACCTAATATATGTCGATGAAGTTTGTGGATTATTTAAGCTTGCAGGTATACCCGATGATGTTGCTAAGAAGAAGGTCTTCCCTTTATCTTTGAAGGGAGACGCATTGACATGGTATAGGCTATGTGATGATACGAGATCATGGAACTATAGAAGATTGAAATTGGAATTTCATCAAAAGTATTATCCTATGCATCTTGTTCATCATGATTGCAATTATATATATAATTTTTTGCCTCGCAAAGGACAAAGCATCGCTCAAGCTTGGGGGAGGCTTAAATCAATTTTATATTCATGCCCCAATCATGAGCTCCCGAGAGTGACAATTATTCAAAACTTTTATGCTCGGCTTTCTGAAAATAATCGCACCATGCTCGATACTTCTTGTGCTGGCTCTTTTATGATGAAGACTATTGAATTTAAATGGGACTTATTGGATAGAATTAAACGCAACTCTGAAGATTGGGATCTCGACGAAGGTAAGGAGTCAGGTATGACACCTAAGTTTGATTGTGTTAAATATTTTATGGATACCGATATTTTCCGTAAAAATATGGACTTGACTGTGAGATAGTAGCTTCTTTCTGTGAATCTTTTGCTACTTATGTTAATCTCCCCAAGGATAAGTGGTTTAAATATCATCCTCC
Source organism: Aegilops umbellulata (assembly GCA_032464435.1). Taxonomy (NCBI): domain Eukaryota; kingdom Viridiplantae; phylum Streptophyta; class Magnoliopsida; order Poales; family Poaceae; genus Aegilops; species Aegilops umbellulata. Next base: position 405,523,155 of record CP136054.1, on the reverse strand, counting down.
CATAGAAGCAAAAGTAGCTGAACCTATTAAAGTTGAAGAAAAGACTGTCACTTATAATGATCCTATTGTTCCTACTTCTTATGTTGAGAAACCACCTTTCCCTGTTAGAATAAAGGATCATGATAAAGCTTCAACTGTGGTTCTTAAAAGCAATATTAGAACTTATAAACCTCCTGAGCAAGTTAAAGTAGAACCTAATATTGTTATTGTTAAAGATCTCTTGGCTGATAATACTGATGGGCATGTTATTCAGTTATGCGGTGAAACTGCTAGAATTGCTAAACCTTGTGCTAAAGATAAACATAGACCTGTGGTAGGCGTGCCTGTTATTTCTGTTAAAATAGGAGATCATTTTTATCATGGCTTATGTGATATGGGTGCTAGTGCTAGTGTTATACCTTATACTTTGTATAAAGAAATTAAGCATGAAATTGCGCCTGCTGAGTTAGAAGATATTGATGTCACAATTAAACTTGCCAATAGAGATACTATTGCAGCAATGGGAATTGTTAGAGATGTTGAAGTCTTGTGTGGGAAAACTAAATATCCTGCTGATTTTCTTGTTCTCAGTTCCCCACAAGATAGTTTTTGTCCCATTATATTTGGTAGACCATTCTTGAATACTGTTAATGCTAAGATAGACTGCGAAAAGAATGTTGTTACTATTGGTTTGGATGATATGATCCATGAGTTTAATTTCTCTAAATTTAGTAAACAACACTGTGAGGAAGAATTGCTTAGTAAGGATGAAATTATTGGTCTTGCTTCTATTGCCGTACCTCCTAGTGATCCTTTAGAACAATATTTGCTAGACCATGAAAATGATATGTTTATGAATGAAAGAAGGGAAATAGATGAAGTATTCTTTAAACAGGAACCTATTCTGAAACACAATCTGCGTGTTGAAATCCTAGGGATCCTCCTCCACCTAAGGGTGATCCCGTGTTTGAGCTTAAACTGCTGCCTGATAATCTTAAATATGCTTATCTTGATGAAAAGAAGATATGTCCTGTTATTACTAGTGCTAACCTTTCAAAGCATGAAGAAGAAAGATTATTGAAAACTCTGAAGAAGCACCGTGTTGCTATTGGATATACTCTTGATGATCTTAAGGGCATTAGTCCCACTCTATGTCAACATAAAATAAATTGGGAAGCAGACGCCAAACCAGTTCATGATCCTCAACGACGGCTGAATCCTAAAATGAAAGAAGTGGTGAGAAAAGAAATACTAAAGCTTCTAGAGGAAGGTATAATTTATCCCGTTGCTGATAGTCAGTGGGTAAGTCCTGTCCATTGTGTCCCTAAGAAGGAAGTATTACTGTTATTTCTAATGATAAAGATGAATTGATTCCACAAAGAATTATTACAGGTTATAGGATGGTAATTGATTTTCGCAAATTAAATAAGGCTACTAAAAAAGATCATTACCCCTTACCTTTTATCGATCAAATGCTAGAAATATTATGCAAACATACACACTATTGCTTTCTAGATGGTTATTCTGGTTTGTCTCAAATACATGTATCAGCTAAAGATCAATCAAAGACTACTTTTACATGCCCTTTTGGTACTTTTGCTTATAGACGTATGCCATTTGGTTTATGTAATGCACCTGCTACCTTTCAAAGATGCATGATGGCTATATTCTCTGACTTTTGTGAAAAGATTTGTGAGGTTTTCATGGATGATTTTTCCGTCTATGGATCTTCTTTTGATGATTGCTTGAGCAATCTTGATCGAGTTTTGCAGAGATGTGAAGAAACTAATCTTGTCTTGAATTGGGAAAAGTGCCACTTTATGGTTAATGAAGGTATTGTCTTGGGGCATAAAGTTTCTGAATGAGGTATTGAAGTTGATAAAGCCAAGGTTGATGATATTGAAAAGATGCCATGTCCCAAGGACATCAAAGGTATAAGAAGTTTCCTTGGTCACGCCGGATTTTATAGGAGGTTCATTAAGGACTTCTCAAAAATTTCTCGGCCTCTGACTAATTTATTACAAAAAGATATACCATTTGTCTTTGATGATGATTGTGTAGAAGCATTTGAAATACTTAAGAAAGCATTAGTCTCTGCACCTATTGTTCAACCACCTGATTGGAATTTACCCTTTGAAATTATGTGTGATGCTAGCGATTATGCTGTAGGTGCTGTTCTAGGACAAAGAGTTGATAAGAAATTAAATGTTATCCATTATGCTAGTAAGACTCTAGACAATGCTCAAAGAAATTATGCTACTACTGAAAAAGAATTTTTAGCAGTTGTATTTCCTTATGATAAGTTCAGACCTTATATTGTTGATTCTAAAGTAACTATACACACTGATCATGTTGCTATTAAATACCTCATGGAAAAGAAAGATGCTAAACCTAGACTTATTAGATGGGTTCTCCTGCTACAAGAATTTGATTTGCATATTGTTGATAGAAAGGGAGCTGAGAACCCCATTGCAGACAACTTATCTAGGTTAGATAATGTTCTTGATGACCCACTACCTATTGATGATAGCTTTCCTGATGAACAATTAAATGTTACAAGTACTTCTCGTAGAACTCCTTGGTATGTTGATTATGCTAATTACATTGTTGCTAAATTTATACCACCTAGCTTCACATACCAACAAAATAAAAAGTTCTTCTATGATTTGAGACATTACTTTTGGGATGACCCACATCTTTATAAAGAAGGAGTAGATGGTGTTATTAGACGTTGTGTACCTAAGCATGAACAGGAACAGATCCAACGCAAGTGTCACTCCGAAGCTTATGGAGGACACCACGCGGGAGACAGAACTGCACATAAGGTATTGCAATCCGGTTTTTATTGGCCTACTCTCTTCAAGGATGCCCGTAAGTTTGTCTTGTCATGTGATGAATGTCAAAGAATTGGTAATATTAGTAGACATCAAGAAATGCCTATGAATTATTCACTTGTTATTGAACCATTTGATGTTTGGGGCTTTGATTATATGTGTAGGATCGGAAGTATGTCTAGAGGGGGGGTGATTAGACTACTTGACCAAATAAAAATCTAGCCTTTTCCCAATTTTAGTTCTTGGTAGATTTTAGCTATCTTAGCACAAGTCAAGCAATCTCCACATAATTCAAGCAAGCATGCAAAAGAGTATATGAGCAGGGGAAAGTAAAGCATGCAACTTGCAAGAATGTAAAGGGAAGGGTTTGGAGAATTCAAACGCAATTGGAGACACGGATGTTTTTGGTGTGGTTCCGATAGGTGGTGCTATCGTACATCCACGTTGATGGAGACTTCAACCCACGGAGGGTAACAGTTGCACGAGTCCATGGAGGGCTCCACCCATGAAGGGTCCACGAAGAAGCAACCTTGTCTATTCCATCATGGCCGTCGCCCACGAAGGACTTTCCTCACTAGCGGTAGATCTTCACGAAGTAGGCGATCTCCTTGCCCTTACAAACTCCTTGGTTCAACTCCACAATCTTGTCGGAGGCTCCCAAGTGACACCTAGCCAATCTAGGAGACACCACTCTCCAAGAAGTAACAAACCGATTTTAAAAAAAATCCCGCGCGCGCCCTGGGCCAAAGGCCCAGCCGGCCGGCCAGGAGGCCAAGCCCCGCGCGCCGCGCGCCAGGCGCAGGAGGCCGCCGCCGCTACTTCCTTTTGGAGTCCTAGTAGGACTTTTGTCCTACTTCCGTTTATTCCGTTTTTGTTTCTAGATCTTTCCTACTCCTATTCTTATTCCTTGATCCCTCCTCCAAGTAACCCCCCTCCCCAATATAAATACCCCCACACCCCCCCTCTAAATCATCAAAACCCAAGCCCCAAGCCGCGCCCCACCCCGCGCCACCGCCACCCAACGCGCCGCCGCCGCCGCACCACCGCCGCCGTCGCCCTACACCGCCGCCGCCACCGCCCAACGCTGCCGTTCGCCGGAGCCCCTCGCCAGAACCTCGCCGAGGTAGCCGCGCCGCGTCTCTTTATCTTTTCATCGGATCGTTTTCTTATAAATCGTTCCGATTCTTTTCTTCTCTTCCGATTCGTTTTCTTTCCGGTTCTTTTCTAAACCGTTCCGGTTTTCTAGATCGGTTTTTCGTTCGGTTTTCTTTTCCGAAACCCTAGATCGGATTCGTTTTCTTTTCCGATTTAGTTGCCTCGAGACCGTTCGCCGGACCGTTCGTTCTAACGAACGTGATCACCCGATTCTTCTAGGTTAATGAACGTCCGTTCGTTCAACCGTTCTTCTTTTCTTCTCGTCAGATTTATTTCGCGATCGCGATCTCAGATCCGATCTTCGTTCTAGTTTATCTTCTCGCTCGTTTATCGGAATCAGGTGATTCAAGCGCCTAGAACCGAGTTTCTTTCTTCCGCCTTTTGTTTTCCGTTGCTTTGTTCGATTCGTTTCTCTTTGCAACCAGAGTTCTTAAGTTGAACTTTCTGGTTAGATCTTTTATTCGAGTTTACCTGTGCATTAGATGAGTACTTATTGTATGCTTGTGGTTTGTCTGCGATAGATCACCTGGAGTGCGCCGCCTGTTATTTCGAAGCTCTAGGTTTCGCGGATCCTCAGCAAGGCAAGTAACACTTTGATCATACCTTTTCTACTACCCAGTTTTACTGCATTAGATCAATCCTCAAACACTACATGATTAGGATCTAATTAAATTGTGGGATGGGAAGTAGATGAGGTAGTACCTATTTCCTGTTTGCTTATGAAACCTTTGGGAGTTACTTCTGCGTTTGCTTATTTTGCCATGCTATGCTAGTAGACGTGGATTGGGTGAGTGATATCCATGACAGATGTGAGTATTGTAAATTAATGGTTTATCTAAGGTGGCAACTTGAATACACATCTGGGTGGATTGAGGCACCTGGTTTCTATCAGGACTTGCCTGTTTCTTTTTGGACCGCCACCCAGGCTCAAAGGGATCATAAGATCATTCATGCTAGTAACTTCCGTGTGCAGCCACAAGCCATTATGGGCTCTGGCATAGTTGATTAAGTCGTGCGAACTCTTACAGGGTAGACTAGCAGATGTAGGGGAAAGTAGGTGTACAGGTCTATCCAAACGTAAGGTGCTAGTGCTTCTGAAAGACTATGTCTCGGTCATCCGTTTCTCAAACACCACCATGTAGTGCGAGAAAACCAAACGGAGGCGATCGAGTCTTGTGGGGAAAAGTGCGCAAACCTCTGCAGAATGTACAAACTAATCATGATTAGCCGTGTCCCCGGTTATGGACATCTTGAGTATCTAGTTCTTGAATATCATGTGAATCTCATCATGTTACTTTAATTAATATTGTTGGGTTTATAATTGTTCACTTAATTGGGATCGGAATGCTGTCAACCATTCTCGATGTTTCAACCACCATGATAGTTAAATAAATTTAATCCTTTGCAGTAGGGAAAAACTGGCTTTACGCAAAACTGTAACCATAGAGCTTTTCCACCAGCCATATATGCATGTAGTATAGGCTTATTCATTCATTATTCTCTATGTGTTACATTGCCAGCATATTCCATGTGCTGACCCGTTTTCGGGCTGCAACTTTCATGTTGCAGACTTTTCAGACGACGAGTAAGGTGCTTTTAGGTTGTGGTTCTATACTCAGTGATGCCGTTGGATTTGATGGACTCACATATCTTCCAAGTCTTCCGCTGTTATCGTTATTAGATGGTCTTAAGCCATATTTATTGTAATAAGTTCTCTTTGAGACATCGATGTAATAAGTGTGTGATTGCTACTCTGTTATAAATCCTTCGAAGTACTGTGTGGTGTCAGCATTACTGATCCAGGGATGACACCGGAGCACAGAGACTTGAGCATCTGAGGTCGGGTCGCTACAGTGCATATTTTAAGATTTGCTTTGGACTGCAAATGCACAATGAGTTAGGATCATGGGTTACTCTTCCATGTCACATACATCTTGGTGGAGCACTCAAAATGATAAGAATTAAATACATGCACTCATCACCAAGCAAAGTGAATGATCAAAATAAGGATAAACTGATAATAACATCCAACAAGCATTAAGTGTAGCTCATGATCAAACACATGATCATCAATGTCTCACAGATTAAGGCATAGTATCTCAAGCACTCAAAAGAAAATTAAGTTTCAACCAAGAAGACAAGAGAGAACAAAATGCAAACTCTCTCTCTCTCGAAGCCTATGATCTATACATTTTTCTCCCCCTTTGGCAACAAGTTACCAAAAAGTTCATAGAAAATGCATAGTACTAAACGACTCTCAGGCTTGGTCTTCAGTTGGTGGAGTCCGGATGACGCCAAGGACGAAGGCTTCAGTAGAAGTGGTTGGAGCTGCTGGGGTAGGAGCTGGAGCTGGTGGAACTGAAGCTGTAGCTGGTGCAGAAGTGGTGGCTCTGGTGTCAGGAACTGGCACTGTAGACGATCTCTGAGCTCTGGGCACTCTGGCAAACGCATCAGTTGTGGTATTGCCCTTCCTCTCCTGCATATCATCCTGTAATTGCTCCACGGCAGACTGAATCTCAGTTACTTTCACATCTAGGTCATAGAACTTTTGTTCCATGATTCTTTCCAAGCTCTCTTGTTTCGAGTCAGGGTGGCCAATCCTTTCTCAATCCTCAGAGTGGATGCTATCAGGTAACTAAGCTGCTCCTGCTTGTTCTTCAAGAAGTACTCAGATGCCTCCTCCTGAGTTGGCATCTTGGCAGCTTTCTCCATCTTTGCCTTCTCCTTCTTTGCTTCAACATGTGCTGATGATGGTTCATTCTCATTCATGACAACTTGATTGTCCTCAAAGTCTGGATGGATGGGCAGGTGTTCCTTATCCAGCAGGTATGTGCCTATGCCCATCTTTGAGTTAATCAACTCCTGAATTTGTGGGGCATATCCACAGCTCCTCTTCTGATCAGCTGATGTCCTCTTAATGGTCTCTACCATAAGGCTCATCACCTTGAATTTCTGTGGCACGTCAAATATATGAAGCAAGTTTATTGCATGGCCTCGGATCATCTTGTGATCACCTGACTTGGGCAAGAGAGTGTGCCTTAGAATCCAGTTGATAGTGGGCAGCCCTGACAGAAGGAAGTGCACTGAGCCAAACTTGAAGGTTTCAAGTGCTTTGTTTGGGATCTCCTTGTACATATTTGACATGGAATTGTGATCCATCTTCTTCTTGGCATAGATGTCCAAGTCATCTTCCTGCTCTTCTGGGGCATTGATCAGCTGTGCCCATTCAGCAACTTTAGACTGATATCTAGTTCCTTCTGACATCCACACTATCCTGCCATCTGGATAGAAATGTGCTGTGGAGTAGAATTGCATAATGAGCTCCTCATTCCACTTTGTGAGCTTTTGCCCAAGAAAGTCTGCAACTCCACAAGCACTGAAGCTGTCATACACTATAGGATAGTGTTCTTCGTTCTCCTTGATGTATTCCCAGTCAACCCATCTCATGTCACACACTATGGGCTTCTTATCCAGCAGCACTGTCTCATAGAAATCTTGTTGTTCCTTGGTGTGAAACCTGTAATCCACAGCGGTTCTTCTCCTTGAAGCATATGGATCTGCTTCTCTCCACTTCCTCAGCCCTGAATCTCTTCTAATTTTCATGTCCTCAGCCACAGGATGAGCATCATTGTGGTCTGAGATCTTGGGCTTGAGCTTCCTGAGAACTTGTCCTTCTTCTTCTTCTTCAGCAATATCAGGCACTGGGGCCTTGTTCTTTTCAGCAACAGATATGTTCCTGGTGTTCCTCGTAGGTGCACTCTTGGGCTTGGAGGAAGCTTTGGGTGCCTCTTTGGACTTGGATGAAGTAGCCCCTGACCTTCTGTGCCTTGGGTGCTGGTGCAGCAATCTCTTCCTCTTCTTCTCCCACAGAGTCTATGCTCATGGAGGGTTTGCCAAGAACTCTGGCAGTGGTAGTTCTGGCTCGCTTCTTCTTCTTGTCTTGGCCACTTGCTTCCTCTTCAGATTCCATGGTAAACTTCATGGTTTCTTCAGTTACAGCCTTCCTAGGCTTAGAAGTAGGAACTCTCCTTGCAGGTGCCTTCTTATGCATTCCAGGCTTGATGGCTGCAGCTGACCCATATTCTTTCTTGAGCACCTTCTTCTTAGATGTGGCTTCCTCTTCTGCCACATAATCCTCATCCTCTGTTTCAGAAGTTCTCTTCTTGCTAGCTCTAGTGGCAGCCTTAGGCAAGTTGCTTGGGGTGCTCCTGCTACCCTCATCAGAGCTGCTAGAGGGACTAGTGCCCTCACTCATATGAACCTGCTCGTCAGATTTGTTCTAGCTGTCACTCTGATCAGACATGTTGCAAACTCTGACTGCTGACCCTGTGAATAGATTATAGATGAGATAGAGTGGATGAGCATCACAAAATGCAGAGATTTTTGCAAAAGAATGAGTCAAAAACTTAGTTTTAGTTTTCCACGGAAAGCATTTCGGATCAACCGATTTGCAAACTCGGTGATACCAAAGTAGCTTTTAAAACCAAAACTAGTGAAATCGGTCAGAAAGAGTCAGAGTTCGGTGGCACCGAGACTGCTAGGGTTTCACAAAGTCCTGAACTCGGTCTCACCGATTTGTAATTCTCGGTCAGACCGAGAACCACATGTGCAATGGTCGTGGCCGAATCGGTGGAACCGAGTTCCGCAACCCGGTGGGTCCGAGATGGTTTCGGCGGAAACCTAAACCTAAATTTTCGAATCGCAACTATTCTACGGATTGATTTGACTGGATAGGAGTGTTTCAATTGTAGCAAGAATCATAATGAACACAATGTGCTAGGAATCACACGGGGATAGCACTGTGATCGAGTCCATACCCTAGTTCGGCGGTGGACTCGCTACGGCGGCAACGGCGGAGACGAAATCCGTTGACGGTGGCGGAGACCAGCGACGGGAGGCGGCTGGCGACGAGGAGGACGATCTGGAGACCCAGGAGGCAGAGCGAGCTATGCGCGGGCGAAGAGGTTTCGGAGAAATTTCCAAAATTTTGCCCGTGAGTATATATAGCCCGACCCTGTCGGTGTGACCGAGTGGAACAACTCGATGGCACCGAGATGCATAACTGTTGACAGTTATAGCAACTCGGTGTGACCGAAAAGTTCAAATTGGTTGCACCGAGGTGAAAACCTAGATCGACTTAGTGATCTCGGTATGACCGAAATGGAGGAATCGGTCAGACCGAAAAGCACAAAGAAGTTTTGGAAGTTTAAGTCTATGAAAAATCGGGGACTCCGAGTGCTCCTCACACAGAGTGGTTTGAATCTGACTTGATCAAATTTTGTGATGTAGCATGAATAGAGTTTGAGACGAGAAAAGCATAGATAGCTAGAGAGGGTTCTTAGGCATTCTTGTCCATCCACTTGGCAAAAGAAAAGAAGAACAATCAATCAAAACAACAAGTGGATGTCCTCGAATGAGTAAAATATGCAATCAACATGCTCACACAATAAAATGGCAATTGAAATATGTGGCAAAGCATGCACAACCAATTTTAGCATCTATCAAGCAATTGGCGATGACTAGGTCATCTATATATGAGTATATTGACTTAGGAGTCAAATGAAAACATTTGATCATAGGTCATACTCATCGTTTAAGCACAAGTGGGGTTACCACTTTTACATAAAGCATTGTTGTGTTCACACCATTAGAGTTGCTTTAGCTCAATTCTTAGAGTAAAGCTCCCCCTAGATGTGATATCCCCCCTAAGAGGGATGAACTAACCTTGGGTTTTGTCGATGATGACTTCATGTAGATGTTGAAGATGTGGATGCTCAATGTTGATGTAGATCAATTTGAGCTATCCAATGGAGTGAGTTGCACTTTCAATACCTACATGGGTTAGTCCCACAAGGAACAAGCAAGGATATCCATAGACATAGAGTGATGCACACACAAGATGATGTCTATGAAAGCTTTTAGGTTACCTTGTCCCTTGACTTACCAACAAGAGGGTTTGTGACTCCTTGAACTAGTGCAAGATGTGGAAGTTGATTGCACTTGTTCTTGCCAAGATGATAAGAGTGAAGTATGTTGGCGGAGTCACCCTCAAGAACTCTCTAGTTCTTCTTCTTTTGGATCCACACCATCTTGATGGGAATCCTTGGAGTTGTAGTTGTACTTGATGAAGTGTAACTTGAAGTAGTCTTGGGAATCCACTTGACTGAGGTCTTAGGAGCTTCTTCAAATGCATCAATTTCCTCTTGAAGCTTGTCCTTGCCTTTTTGCTTGTAGTCTTGTGGTGGAAGATCATCTTGAGCTTGTGTCCCTTTGAAAGAAGTGGGATCATACTTCTCTTGTTGAGGAACAAACTTTGTCTTGGGGTATTGATCTTCTTCCCACTCAACTCCATTGGCATTGAACTTTCGTTCAGAACCAACACCTTGATTCTTCCGGTGCCTTCCTTGCTTGCGTACAATTTCCTCGTATTGCTTACTTCCGGCAAGGCTCTTGTAAACTCCTTTCTCTATAATTCCTTTCAATAAGCTATTTTCTTGCTCAAGTGTAACTTGGCTAAGAGAATCACTAGTGGAATCAAGAGAACTACTAGAAGCAACAATATTGGATTTAACATGATCATTGTTACTACTAGAGGACGAATCTTTCTAGTACTTGTTACTAGACTTGACTTGAGGCATGTAAGTGGATAAGAGTAAACGCTTGGCAATGTAAGAAGAACTTTTCTTACGAAGATCATCATTGATTGCTTTTAAGAACTCATGCTCTTGCTCAAGGTTGAGCTTTTCAAAGCGTAATTTCTCATGTGTCCTTAAAAGTTCTCGATGATCTCCTAAGATAGTTTCATGAGCTAACTTAAGAGTGTTTAGTTCTTTAGTTAGAGACTCAATCTTCTCCTTATCATTGTCATTTGTTTTATCTTGATTAGCATGATTAATTGGCATTTCATCATAGTATTCATCACTAGAGTTGTCAACAAGTAAATCATCATCACCTAACAAGTCATCTTCATCACTATTGAAATCAACATACTCGGGATGTGATACCTTTGGGCCTTTAGCCATGAAGCATGTTCCAACTCCTTCATTTGGTGAGTCAAATATGTCGTAGGAGTTGGTTGACACAAGTGCTAGACCGGCAACACCTTCATCTTGAGTATATTCGGAAGCGGAGTGATAGCTTCTCTCGGAGTGGTTGTCGGAGTCGGAGCCGGATACCCATTCACCAACATGAGCTTGATGTCTTCGTTTTGTGTAGCTCCTTGATGAATTTTCTTTTCTTTCCAAATCCTTTCTTCTCCATGAGTGTCTTCGTTCATAACGATCATCTCTACTCCTTCTTTCTCTAGATGGTGATTCTTCTCTTCTACTTCTTCTTTTAGGAGAGTCTTCTCTTCTCCTGTAGGGGGCCGTACACTCATTGGAATAGTGTCCAGGTCTTCCACAATTGTAGCAGTTTCGCTCTCGACTAGAAGATCTTTTGTCGTTGTAGGACCTTGACTTGGAGCTTCTATCTTTGCTTCTACTCTTGTAGAACTTGTTGAAGTTCTTCACCATTAAGCTCAATTCTTCAATGAAGGTTTGCTTCTCACTTGATGATGTGGGGGCTTCACATGAGGCTTTGTAAGCACCACTTGATTTGTTGTGAAGTTCCTCTTTATCCTTGAGTGACATCTCATGAGCAACAATTCTTCCAATGACTTCCGTTGGCTTGAGATCTTTGTAATTGGGCATCACTTGGATCAATGTGCACACGGTATCATATTTTCCATCCAAGGCTCTTAGGATCTTCTTGATGATGAATCTATCGGTCATCTCTTCACTCCCTAAGCCGGCAATCTCATTTGTGATAAGAGCAAGCCTAGAGTACATTTCAGCGACACCTTCACCATCCTTCATTTTGAACTTGTCAAGTTGACTTTGAAGCACATCCAATTTGGATTCCTTGACAGAGTCGGTACCTTCATGCATATCAATCAAAGTATCCCAAATTTCCTTTGCATTCTCAAGATGGCTGATTTTGTTGAATTCTTCGGGGCACAATCCGTTGAAGAGGATATCACAAGCTTGAGCGTTGTATTGCAGCATCTTCAACTCTTCCGTGGTAGCTTCACGGTTTGGTTCTTTTCCATCAAAGAAGTCACCTTGCAAGCCAACACACACAATAGCCCAAACGGCAGGGTTATGTCCAAGAATATGCATTTTCATCTTATGCTTCCAACTAGCAAAATTAGTACCATCAAAGTAAGGACCTCTATGGTGGTAATTTCCCTCGCTAGACGCCATACTCTCCTAGGTTGTGAAACCAAGGCTATGACCACAAAAATCTATGGGAATCAAAGCAAATTGAGACCAAAGCTCTGATACCACTTGTAGGATCGGAAGTATGTCTAGAGGGGGGGGTGATTACACTACTTGACCAAATAAAAATCTAGCCTTTTCCCAATTTTAGTTCTTGGCAGATTTTAGCTATCTTAGCACAAGTAAAGCAATCTCCACATAATTCAAGCAAGCATGCAAAAGAGTATATGAGCAGCGGAAAGTAAAGCATGCAACTTGCAAGAATGTAAAGGGAAGGGTTTGGAGAATTCAAACGCAATTGGAGACACGGATATTTTGGCGTGGTTCCGATAGGTGGTGCTATCGTACATCCACGTTGATGGAGACTTCAACCCACGGAGGGTAACGGTTGCGCGAGTCCACGGAGGGCTCCACCCACGAAGGGTCCATGAAGAATCAACCTTGTCTATTCCATCATGGCCGTCGCCCACGAAGGACTTGCCTCACTAGCGTTAGATCTTCACGAAGTAGGCGATCTCCTTGCCCTTACAAACTCCTTGGTTCAACTCCACAATCTTGTCGGAGGCTCCCAAGTGACACCTAGCCAATCTAGGAGACACCACTCTCCAAGAAGTAACAAATGGTGTGTTGATAATGAACTCCTTGCTCTTCTACTTCAAATGATAGTCTCCCTAACACTCAACTATCTCTCACAGGATTTGGATTTGGTAGAAAGAAGATTTGAGTGGAAAGCAACTTGGGGAAGGCTAGAGGTCAAGATTCATATGGTAGGAATGGAATATCTTGAGCTAAACACAAGTGTAGGTGGTTCTCCCTCAGAACATGTGTATTGGAAGTGTAGATGTGTTCTGATGGCTCTCTCCACGAATGAGGAGTGGGTGGAGGGGTATATATAGCCTCCACACAAAATCTAACCGTTACACACAATCTGCCAAACTCGGTGGGACCGAATCATTAAACTCGGTCGGACCGATTTAGCAAACCTAGTGACCGTTAGGATTTTCGGTGGGACTGAGATGCAACTCGGTAGGACCGATATGGTTAGGGTTTGGGCATAACGTAATCTCGGTGTGACGGATTACACAAACTCGGTGGGACCGATTTTGGTAATAAGCTAACCAAGGGTTGGTCAGGTAAACTCGGTGGGACCGATCCGCTCTTTTCGGTGAGACCAAAATGTTACGAAAAGGAAACAGTGAGTTTACATTGCAATCTTGGTGGGACCAATCGCTCACTTCGGTTAGACCGAAATGTTACGAAGGGAAACAGAGAAATTGCCATCCCATCTCGGTGAGACCGAGATCCCTATCGGTGAAACCGAATTGCTAGGGTTTGTGGCAATGGCTATGACATGTGAAACTCGGTGGCGCTGGATGGAAAGAATCGGTGGGGCCGAGTTTGACTTTTGGCTTAGGTCAAATGTGGATGTGGGAAGATAGTTGAGGGTTTTGGAGCATATCACTAAGCACATGAAGCAAGAGGCTCATTAAGCAACACCTCATCCCTCCTTAATAGTATTGGCTTTTCCTATAGACTCAATGTGATCTTGGATCACTAAAATATAAAATGTAGAGTCTTGATCTTGAAGTTTGAGCCAATCCTTTGTCCTTATAATTTTGAGGGATCCACTTTCCTCATCCATGCCATGCCATCCATTGAGCTTTTCCTGAAATATTCATTTGGAATAATGTTAGCTCAATGAGCTATATGTTGTTAGGAATTACCAAAACCACCCAGGGATAGTTGCACTTTCAATATGGGACCTTTTCCTGCCTCTAATGGATATACACATACTTTAGTTGCTGTTGATTACGTTACTAAGTGGGTAGATGAAAGTGCAACTATCCCTAGGTGGTTTTGGTAATTCATAACAACATATAGCTCATTGAGCTAATGCTATTCCAAGACAATTATTTCAGGAAAGCTCAATGATTGGCATGGCATGGATGGTGAAAGTGGAACCCTCAAAATGCTAAGGACAAAGGATTGGCTCCAGCTCAAAAGCTCAAGACTCTTCATTTTACATTTTAGTGATCCAAGATCACATTGAGTCCATAGGAAAAGCCAATACTATCAAGGAGGGATGAGGTGTTGCGTAATGAGCCTTTTGCTTCATGTGCTTAATGATATGCTCCGAAATCCTCAGCTACTTTCCCATATCCACAAATGACCTAAACCCTAAGTCAAACTCGGTCCTACCGATTCTTTCTATCCGGCGCCACCGAGTTTCACATGTCATAAGCCACTGCCAAACCCTAGCAAATCGGTTTTACCAATAGGGATCTCGGTCTCACCGAGATGGGATTGCAATCTCTCTGTTTCCTTTTCGTAACTTTTCGGTCTCACCGAAAGAGCGGATCGGTCCCACCGATATTGCAATGTAAACTCTCTGTTTCCCTTTTGTAACTTTTCGGTCTCACCGAAAGAGCAAATCGGTCCCACCGAGTTTACCTGACCAACTCTCTGGTTAGCTTATTACCAAATCGGTCTCACCGAGTTTGTGTAATCGGTCTCACCGAGATTACGTTATGCCCTAACCCTAACCATATCGGTCCTACCGAGTTGCATGTCAGTCCCACCAAAAATCTCTAACGGTCACTAGGTTTACTATTTCGGTCTGACCGAGTTTGTCGATTCGGTCCCACCGAGATTGGTAAATTGTGTGTAACGGTTGGATTTTGTGTGGAGGCTATATATACCCCTCCACCTCCTCTTCATTCGTGGAGAGAGCCATCAGAACACATCTACACTTCCAACTCATATGTTCTGAGAGAGAACCACCTACCCTTGTGTTGAGGCCAAGATATTCCATTCCTACCATATGAATCTTGATCTCTAGCCTTCCCCAAGTTGCTTTCCACTCAAATCTTCTTTCCACCAAATCCAAATCCTATGAGAGAGAGTTGAGTGTTGGGGAGACTATCATTTGAAGCACAAGAGCAAGGAGTTCATCATCAACACACCATTTGTTACTTCTTGGAGAGTGGTGTCTCCTAGATTGGCTAGGTGTCACTTGGGAGCCTCCAACAAGATTGTGGAGTTGAACCAATGAGTTTGTAAGGGCAAGGAGATCGCCTACTTCGTGAAGATCTACCGCTAGTGAGGCAAGTCCTTCGTGGGCGATGTCCATGGTGGGATAGACAAGGTTGCTTCTTCGTGGACCCTTCGTGGGTGGAGCCCTCCGTGGACTCGCGCAACCGTTACCTTTCGTGGGTTGAAGTCTCCATCAACGTGGATGTAGGATAGCACCACCTATCAGAACCACGACAAAAACATATGTGTCTCCAATTGCGTTTGAACCCTCCAAAACCTCCCCTTTACATTCTTGCAAGTTGCATGCTTTACTTTCCGCTGCTCATATACTCTTTTGCATGCTTGCTTGAATTGTGTGGAGATTGCTTGACTTGTGCTAAGATAGCTAAAATCTGCCAAGAACTAAAATTGGGAAAAGGCTAGATTTTTATTTGGTCAAGTAGTCTAATCACCCCCCTCTAGACATATTTTCAATCCTACAAGTGGTATCAGAGCTTTGGTCTCCATTTGCTTTGATTTCCATAGCTTTTGGTGGTCATAGCCTTGGTTTCATAACCTAGGAGAGTATGGCGTCTAGCGAGGGAAATTATCACCGTAGAGGTCCTTACTTTGATGGTGCTAATTTTGCTAGTTGGAAGCATAAGATGAAAATTCATATTCTTGGACATAACCCCGCCGTTTGGGCTATTGTGTGTATTGGCTTGCAAGGTGAATTCTTTGACGGGAAGGAACCGAACCGTGAAGCCACCGCGGAAGAGTTGAAAATGCTGCAATACAACGCTCAAGCTTGTGATATCCTCTTCAACGGATTGTGCCCCGAAGAATTCAACAAAATTAGTCGTCTTGAGAATGCAAAGGAAAATTGGGATACTTTGATTGATATGCACGAAGGTACCGACTCCGTCAAGGAATCCAAATTGCATGTGGATCAAAGTCAACTTGACAAGTTCAAAATGAAGGATGGTGAAGGTGTCGCTGAAATATACTCTAGGCTTGCTCTTATCACAAATGAGATTGCCGGCTTAGGGAGTGAAGAGATGACCGATAGATTCATCATCAAGTGTCTCCAATAGCGTTTGAATTCTCCAAACCCTTCCCTTTACATTCTTGCAAGTTACATGCTTTACTTTTCGCTGCCTATATACTCTTTGCATGCTTGCTTGAATTGTGTGATGATTGCTTGACTTGTCCTAAAAGTTGCTAAAATCTGCCAAGAACTAAAATTGGGAAAATGTTAAGTTTTTATTTGGTCAAGTAGCCTAATCACCCCCCTCTAGACATACTTCCGATCCCACAAGTGGTATCAGAGCTTTGGTCTCCATTTGCTTTTATTTCCATAGCTTTTGGTGGTCATAGCCTTGGTTTCACAACCTATGAGAGTATGGCGTCTAGCGAGGGAAATTATCACCGTAGAGGTCCTTACTTTGATGGTACTAATTTTGCTAGTTGGAAGCATAAAATGAAAATGCATATTCTTGGACATAACCCCGCCGTTTGGGCTATTGTGTGTGTTGGTTTGCAAGGTGACTTCTTTGATGGAAAAGAACCAAACCGTGAAGCTACCACGGAAGAGTTGAAGATGCTGCAATACAACGCTCAAGCTTGTGATATTCTTTTCAATTGACTGTGCCCCGAAGAATTCAACAAAATCAGCCGTCTTGAGAATGCAAAGGAAATTTGGGATACTTTGATTGATATGCACGAAGGTACCGACTTCGTCAAGGAATCCAAATTGGATGTGCTTCAAAGTCAACTTGACAAGTTCAAAATGAAGGATGCTGAAGGTGTCGCTGAAATGTACTCTAGGCTTCCTCTCATCACAAACGAGATTGCCGGCTTAGGGAGTGAAGAGATGACCGATAGATTCATCATCAAGAAGATCCTAAGAGCCTTGGATGGAAAATATGATACCGTGTGCACATTGATCCAAATTATGCCCAATTACAAAGATCTCAAGCCAACGGAGGTCATTGGAAGAATTGTTGCTCATGAGATGTCGCTCAAGGATAAAGAGGAACTTCACAACAAGTCAAGTGGTGCCTACAAAGCCTCATGTGAAGCCCCCACATCATCAAGTGAGAAACAAAACTTCAATGAAGAACTGAGCTTAATGGTGAAGAACTTCAACAAGTTCTACAAGAGTAGAAGCAAAGATAGAAGCTCCAAGTCAAGGTCCTACAATGACAAAAGATCTTCTAGTCGAGAGCGAAACTGATACAATTGTGGAAGACCCGGACACTATTCCAATGAGTGTACGGCTCCCTACAAAAGAAGAGAAGATTCTCCAAAAAGAAGAAGCAAAAGAGAAGAATCACCGTCAAGAGAGAAAAGGATTAGAGATGATCGTTATGAACGAAGATACTCACGGAGAAGCAAGGATTCGAAAAGAAAGGAAAATTCATCAAGGAGCTACACAAAACGAAGACATCAAGCTCATGTTGGTGAATGGGTATCCGGCTCCGACTCCGACAACCACTCCGAGAGAAGTTATCACTCCGATTCCGAATATACTCAAGATGAAGGTGTTGTCGGTCTAGCACTTGTGTCAACCAACTCCTATGACATATTTGACTCACCAAATGAAGGAATTGGAAGATGCTTCATGGCCAAAGGTCCTAAGGTAACTCACCCTGAGTATGTTGATTTTAATAGTGATGAAGATGACTTGTTAGGTGATGATGATTTACTTGTTGACAACTCTAGTGATGAATACTATGATGAAACGTCAATTAATCATGCTAATCAAGATAAAACAAATGACAATGATAAGGAGAAAATTGAGGCTCTAACTAAAGAACTAAACACTCTTAAGTTAGCTCATGAAACTATCTTCTAAGATCATCGAGAACTTTTAAGAGCTCATGAGAAGTTACGCTTTGAAAAGCTCAATCTTGAGCAAGAGCATGAGTTTTTAAAGGCAATCAATGATGATCTTCACAAGAAAAGTTCTTCTTACATTGCCAAGCGTTTACTCTTATCCACTTACATGCCTCAAGTCAAGTCTAGTAACAAGAACAAGAAAGATTCTTCCTCTAGTAGTAACAATGATTATGTTAAATCCAATATTGTAGCTTCTAGTAGTTCTCTTGATTCCACTAATGATTCTCTTAGCCAAGTTACACTTGAGCAAGAAAATAGCTTATTGAAGGGAATCATAGAGAAAGGAGTGTACAAAAGCCTTGCCGGTAGTAAGCAATTCGAGGAAATTGTACGCAAGCAAGGAAGGCACCGGAAGAATCAAGGTGTTGGCTTTGAACGAAAGTTCAATGCCAATGGAGTTGAGTGGGAAGAAGATCAATACCCCAAGACAAAATTTGTTCCACAACAAGAGAAGTATGATCCTACTTCTTTCAAGGGGACACAAACTCAAGATGATCTTCCACCACAAGACTACAAGCAAAAAGGCAAGGACAAGCTTCAAGAGGAAATTGATGCATTTGAAGAAGCTCCTAAGACCTTAGTCAAGTGGATTCCCAAGACTACTTCAAGTTCCACTTCATCAAGTACGACTACAACTCCAAGGATTCCCATCAAGATGGTGTGGATCCAAAAGAAGAAGAACTAGAGAGTTCTTGAGGGTGACTCCGCCAACATACTTCACTCTTATCATCTTGGCAAGAACAAGTGCAATCAACTTCCACATCTTGCACTAGTTCAAGGAGTCACAAACCCTCTTGTTGGTAAGTCAAGGGACAAGGTAACCTAAAAGCTTTCATAGACATCATCTTGTGTGTGCATCACTCTATGTCTATGGATATCCTTGTTTGTTCCTTGTGGGACTAACCCATGTAGGTATTGAAAGTGCAATTCACTCAAAAGGATAGCTCCAAGTGATCTACATCAACATTGAGCATCCACATCTTCAACATCTACATGAAGTCATCATCGACAAAACCCAAGGTTAGTTCATCCCTCTTAGGAGGGATATCACATCTAGGGGGAGCTTTACTCTAAGACTTGAGTTAAAGAAACTCTAATGATGTGAACACAACAATGCTTTATGTAAAAGTGGTAACCCCACTTGAGCTTAAACGATGAGTATGACCTACGATCAAGTGTTCTCATTTGACTCCTAAGTCAATATACTCATATATAGATGACCTAGTCATCGCCAATTTCTTGTTAGATGCTAGAATTGGTTGTGCATGCTTTGTCACATATTTCAATTGCCATTTTATTGTGTGAGCATGTTGGTTGCATATTTTATTCATTCGAGGACATCCACTTGTTGTTTTGATTGTTTGGCTTTATTTTTCTTTTGCCAAGTGGATGGACAAGAATGCCTAAGAACCTTCTCTAGCTATCTATGCTTTTCTCGTCTCAAACTCTATTCATGCTACATCACAAAATTGATCAAGTCAGATTCGAACCACTCTGTGTGAGGAGCACTCGGAGTCCCCGATTCGTCATAGACTTAAACTTCCAAAACCTCTTTGTGATTCTCGGTCTGACCGCTACCCCACTTTCGGTCTTGCCGAGATCATTGAGTTGATCTATGTTTTCGATCTCGGTGCAACCGATTTGAACCATTCAGTCACACCGAGTTGCAATAATTGTATACAGTTTTGCATCTCGGTGCCACCGAGTTGTTCCACTCGGTCACACCGACAGGGTCGGGTTATATATAGACACGGGCAAAAATTTGGAAATTTCTCCGAACCCTTTCGCCCGCGCGATAGCTTGCTCTGCCTACGTGGTCTCCGGATCGTCTCCTTGCTGCCAGCCGCCTCCAGTCGCTGGTCTCCGTCGCCGTCAACGGGATTCAACCCCGCCGTTGCCGCCGTAGCGAGTCTCCGCCGAACTAGGGTATGGACTCGATCTTTGTGCTATTCCCCAATCCGATTCCAAGCACATTGTGATCATATTAATTCTAGCCACGTTTGATAAACTCCTATCCAGTAAATGAATTCGTAGAATAGGTTTGATTCTTAAATTTTAGGGTTAGGTTTCTGCCGAAACCATCTCGGACCCACTGAGTTGAAAAACTCGGTCCCACCGATTTGGCTTATGCCATTGCACAAGTGAGACTGGGTCTGACCGAGTATTGCTAATCGGTGTGACCGATTTTAGAACTTTGTGAAACCCTAGCACTCTTGGTGCCACCGAACTGTGACTCGGTCTGACCGAGTTCACCAGTTTAGGTTCCAAAACTGCTTCGGTATCACCGAGTTTAAAAATCGGTAGATCCGAAATGATTTCTGTGGGAAACTAAAACTATGTTTTTTGAATCATTCTTTTGCAAAAATCTCTGCATTTTGTGATGCTCATCCACTCTACCTCATCTATAAACTATTCACAGGGTCAGCAGTCAGCTTGTTCATCATGTCAGACCAGAGTGATAGCCAGAACATGTCAGAACAGCCAGTGCAGATGAGTGAGGGCACTAGTCCCTCCAGTTCTTCAGATGAAGGCAGCAGGAGCACCCCTAGCAACCTGCCAAAAGCTGCCACAAGACAAAGGAAGAAGAGAACCTCAGAATCAGAGGATGACGACTATGTGGCAGAAGAGGAAGCAACTTCCAAGAAAGTTTTGCTCAGGAAGGAGCATGGCTCAAGACAGAGCACCAAGCCAGGCTTAAAGGTCAAAAGGCCAGCAGGCAGGCAGCCCATGCCAAAGACCAGAGTCTCAACAAAGATTCTTGAGAAGCCTGCACCCAAAGAGTCAGTTGCTTCTGAAGGGAAGAAGGAAAGGAAAAGAGGCAGATGGTGCAAGAAAGTTGATCCCATGGCTGAATTTGAATAGCATTCTTCTGATGAGGAAGAAGAAGAAGAGGTTGCTGCACCAGCACCTAAGGCACCCAAGCTAATGGGTGATGCTACCAAATCAGGGGCTACTGCATCCAAGCCCAAGGAAGCACCCAAGGCTGCATCAAAGGCCAAGACAGCTCCAAAGAGAAATACAAGGAGCATCCCAGCTGCTGAGAAGAACAAGGCCCCGGTGCCTGACACTGCAGAAGAAGAGGAAGGCCAAGTTCTCAGAAAGTTGAAGCCCAAGATCCCATACCACAATGATGCTCATCCTGTGGCTGAGGATATGAAGATCAGAAGAGACTCAGGACTGAGAAAGTGGAGAGCAGAGGATCCATATGCTACCAGGAGGAGGACTGTTGTTGACTACAGGTTCCACACTAAGGAACAGCAGGACTTCTATGAGACAGTCTTATTGGACAAGAAGCCCATTGTGTGTGATATGAGATGGGTTGACTGGGAATACATCAAGGACAATGAAGAGCACTATCCTGGAGTGTAAGACAGCTTCAAGGCATGCGGAGTAGCTGACTTTGTTGGGCAGAAGCTCACAAAGTGGAATGAAGAGCTGATCATGCAGTTCTACTCCACAGCACATTTTTATCCAGATGGCAGAATTGTATGGATGTCTGAAGGTACGAGGTACCAATCAACAGTTGCTGAGTGGGCACAGCTCATCAATGCCCCAGAGGAGCATGAGGATGACCTAGACATTTATGCCAAGAAGAAGATGGACCACAACTCTATGTCAAATATGTACAAAGAGATCCCAAACAAGGCACTTGACACTTTCAAGTTTGGATCAGCACATTATCTTCTGTCAGGATTGCCAACCATCAATTGTATACTGAGGCACACCTTGTTGCCCAAGTCAGGTGATCACAAGATGATCAGAGGCCATGCAATCAACTTGCTTCATATATTTGATGTGCCACAAAAATTCAAAGTCATGAGCCTCATGGTAGAAACAATCAAGAGGACTGCAGCAGACCAGAAGAGGAGCTGTGGATATGCCCCTCAGATCCAGGAGCTGATTAACTCCAAGATGGGCACAGGCATATACCTCTTGGACAAGGAACATTTTCCTATTCATCCAGATTTTGAAGATAATGAAGTTGTGATGAACAAGGATGAACCATCTTCAACCCATGCACAAGCACAGAAGGAGAAGGCAAGGAAGGAGAAAGCTGCAAAGATGCCAACTCAAGAGGAGGCATCTGAATATTTCTTGAAACCCAAGCAAGAGCAGCTCAGTTACTTGATTGCATCCACCCTGAAGATAGAGAAAGGACTGGCCACCCTCAATCAGAATCAGGAGAGCTTAGAGAGAATCGTAGAACAAAAGTTCTATGACTTGGATGTCAAAATGACAGAGATTCAGTCTGCAGTGGAGCAACTTCAAGATGATATGCAGGAGAGGGAAGGGAAGGCTACCACTGATGCATTTGCCAGAGTGCCACGAGCTCAGGGGTCCAGTGCAGTGCCAGTTCCTGACACAAGAGCCACCGCCTCAGCTCCAGCCACAGCACCAGCCCAACCAACTCCAGCATCTACTTCAGCTCCAGCTCCAACCACGTCTACAGAAGCCTTCGTCCTTGGAGTGATCCAGACTACACCACCACCAGAAGATCAAGCCTGAGTGTCGATTTAGCACTGTGCATTTTCTAGGAACTTTTTGGTAACTTGTTGCCAAAGGGGGAGAAAAATGTATAGATCATAGGCTTCGAGAGAGAGAGAGAGTGTGTTGTTTTTTCTCTCTTGCTTTATTTGGTGGTTTTTCAAACATTGCTTGCTTTTGGTCGAGATACTTTGATATGCTTGTGAGATATTGATGATCATGTGTTTGATCATAAGCTACACTTATGCATGCTTGATATATCTTATCTATCTTATGTGATCATTCACTTTTCCTTGGTGATGAGTGCATGTATTTCATTATTATCATTTTGAGCACTCCACCAAGATGTATGTGACATGGAAGAGTAACCCATAATTCTAACTCCTTGTGCATTTGCAGTCCAAAGCAAATTTTAAATATGCACAAATTTAGGGGGAGCTCTTACTTATCACATACTTCTCAAAGCGACGATATAATTCATTCTTATTATCATTTGTCGAAGCTTTGATCTATATGTTGTCATCAATTACCAAAAAGGGGGGGATTGAAAGTGAAACTATCCCTAGGTGGTTTTGGTAATTCATAACAACATATAGCTCATTGAGCTAATGCTATTCCAAGACAATTATTTCAAGAAAGCTCAATGATTGGCATGGCATGGATGGTGAAAGTGGAACCCTCAAAATGCTAAGGACAAAGGATTGGCTCAAGCTCAAAAGCTCAAGACTCTTCATTTTACATTTTAGTGATCCAAGATCACATTGAGTCCATAGGAAAAGCCAATACTATCAAGGAGGGATGAGGTGTTGCTTAATGAGCCTTTTGCTTCATGTGCTTAATGATATGCTCCAATATCCTCAGCTACTTTCCCATATCCACAAATGACCTAAACCCTAAGTCAAACTCGGTCCTACCGATTCTTTCTATCCGGCGCCACCGAGTTTCACATGTCATAAGCCACTGCCAAACCCTAGCAAATCGGTTTTACCGATAGGGATCTCGGTCTCACCGAGATGGGATTGCAATCTCTCTGTTTCCTTTTCGTAACTTTTCGGTCTCACCGAAAGAGCGGATCGGTCCCATCGAGATTGCAATGTAAACTCTCTGTTTCCCTTTTGTAACTTTTCGGTCTCACCGAAAGAGCAAATCGGTCCCACCGAGTTTACCTGACCAACTCTCTGGTTAGCTTATTACCAAATCGGTCTCACTGAATTTGTGTAATCGGTCTTACCGAGATTACGTTATGCCCTAACCCTAACCATATCGGTCCTACCGAGTTGCATGTCAGTCCCACCGAAAATCTCTAACGGTCACTAGGTTTACTATTTCGGTCCGACCGAGTTTGTCGATTCGGTCCCACCGAGATTGGTAAATTGTGTGTAACGGTTGGATTTTGTGTGGAGGCTATATATACCCCTCCACCTCCTCTTCATTCATGGAGAGAGCCATCAGAACACATCTACACTTCCAACTCATATGTTCTGAGAGAGAACCACCTACCCTTGTGTTGAGGCCAAGATATTCCATTCCTACCATATGAATCTTGATCTCTAGACTTCCCCAAGTTGCTTTCCACTCAAATCTTCTTTCCACCAAATCCAAATCCTATGAGAGAGAGTTGAGTGTTGGGGAGACTATCATTTGAAGCACAAGAGCAAGGAGTTCAGCATCAACACACCATTTGTTACTTCTTGGAGAGTGGTGTCTCCTAGATTGGCTAGGTGTCACTTGGGAGCCTCCGACAAGATTGTGGAGTTGAACCAAGGAGTTTGTAAGGGCAAGGAGATCGCCTACTTCGTGAAGATCTACCGCTAGTGAGGCAAGTCCTTCGTGGGCGATGGCCATGGTGGGATAGACAAGGTTGCTTCTTCGTGGACCCTTCGTGGGTGGAGCCCTCCGTGGACTCGCGCAACCGTTACCCTTCGTGGGTTGAAGTCTCCATCAACGTGGATGTAGGATAGCACCACCGAACCACGGGAAAAACATCCGTGTCTCCAATAGCGTTTGAATTCTCCAAACCCTTCCCTTTACATTCTTGCAAGTTGCATGCTTTACTTTCCGCTGCCTATATACTCTTTGCATGCTTGCTTGAATTGTGTAATGATTGCTTGACTTGTCCTAAAAGTTGCTAAAATCTGCCAAGAACTAAAACTGGGAAAAGGTTAAGTTTTTATTTGGTCAAGTAGTCTAATCACCCCCCCTCTAGACATACTTCCGATCCCACAGTAGAAGCTATTCCAACTAGTAGTGCTGATCATAACACCTCTATTAAAATGCTTAAGGAAGTTATTTTTCCGAGGTTTGGAGTCCCTAGATATTTAATGACTGATGGTGGTTCACACTTTATTCATGGTGCTTTCCGTAAAATGCTTGCTAAATATGATGTTAATCATAGAATTGTATCTCCTTATCACCCGCAGTCTAGTGGTCAAGTAGAATTGAGTAACAGAGAGCTCAAATTAATTTTGCAAAAGACTGTCAATAGGTCTAGAAAGAATTGGTCCAAGAAACTTTATAATGCATTATGGGCCTATAGAACTGCATATAAAAATCCTATGGGTATGTCTCCGTATAAAATGGTTTATGGAAAAGCATGTCACTTACCTCTAGAACTAGAACATAAGGCATATTGGGCTACTAAAGAGCTTAACTATGATTTCAAATTTGCCGGTGAGAAGAGGTTATTTGATATTAGCTCACTTGATGAATGGAGAACCCAAGCTTATGAAAATGCCAAGTTGTTTAAAGAAAAAGTCAAAAGATGGCATGACAAAAGAATACAAAAGCGTGAGTTTAACGTAGGTGATTATGTATTGCTATACAACTCTCGTTTAAGATTTTTTGCAAGAAAACTTCTCTCTAAATGGGAAGGGCCCTACGTTATCGAGGAGGTCTATCGTTCCGGTGCCATAAAGATCAACAACTTCGAAGGCACAAATCCAAAGGTGGTAAACGGTCAAAGAATTAAACATTATATCTCAGGTAATCCTATAAATGTTGAAACCAATATTATTGAAACCGTAACCCTGGAGGAATACATAAGAGACACTTTCCAGAACGTTTCAGACTCCGAAAAGGAACAGGTATGTGGTACGGTAAGTAAACCGACTCCAAAACAATTTTTAAGGCAATATTTCTCCGTTTTGGAATATTTAGAAAAATAGAAAAATAAGTTGCAGTCCGGGAAGGACACGAGGGCCCCATGAGGGTGGAGGGTGCGCCCTACCCCCCTGGGCGCGCCCCCTACCTCGTGAGCACCTCGTGTGCCTTCCGGACTCCATTTTCTTGCACGATACGTATTTTGGTCGGTAAAAATTCATTATATATTCTCCCGAAGGTTTTGACTCCCGTATCACGCAAATATCCTCTATTCTTGTTTAGGCTGTTCCTTGTCAGGGTTGTCAAGGCCAGGCATCATGTCGTCCCCCTCCTCCAACAACGGTGACAAAGATGCTTGGCTAATGAAGATAGAGCTGAAGAGGGAAGAACCCATGGAGGTCAACAAGGATGAAGGGATCAAGAAGGCCACAGAGAACCAAGCTCCGGCAACAGAAGACGTCCTTCAACTTGATCACAACCTTCTTACCCCAACTGAGATCGAAGCTTTCCAGATGATTGAGTTAACTCGTATTCAAAACAAGTTTCTCACAAGTGAAAATATTTTGTTGAAGGAGCATATCTATGCACTCAAGGGAATTATTCGCAAGCTAGAGGACCTTTTACGCTCGATGTGCGACTATCCATCACCTCCATCTTCACCAACCACAAAGGAGACATAACCACATGGGTATGGGCACTCCCCTTGGCAACTGCCAAGCTTGGGGGAGGTGCCCCGGTATCGTATCACCATCACAACTCCTATCTTTACCGTTTTTCTTAGTTCGATCCTATTAGTAGTATCTTGATCTAGCAGAATAAAGTTTATGGCATGATCTAGTTTCGAGTTTTTTCTTTATGATCTCTCTATGTAATCGAGTCCATGATCTATATAATAAAGATTAGTGTCGAGTCAAGGGCTTGATTATTTCGCCATGATCTTGAGTAAATAAAAGAAAAGAAGAGAAAAAGAATAAAAGGAAACAAAAGTTCATATTGATCTTATTGAGAGTAATGACTTCACATAGAAAGGGTATGATGATTAAAAGTTGTTGGGAGTGGGCAGACATAGCTTTGGTCATCGTTGCAATTAATAGGAAGTAATAATGAAAGAGAGGTTTCACATATAGATATATTACCATTGACATCTTTTGTGATTGGGAGCACTCATTAAAATATGACATGCTAAAGAGTTGATGTTGGACAAGGAAGAGAACGTTATGAGTTATGTTTTCTTATATCTGAGATAAAGTATGTTGTCATGGATCCTCTAACATGTTGAGCATGCCTTTCCCCCTCTTGCTAGCCAAATTCTCAGCACCAAGTAGAGATACCACTTGTGCTTCCAAATACCCTTAAACCATTTTTGCCATGAGATTCCACCATATCTACCTATGGATTTAGTAAGATCCTTCAAGTAAGTTGTCATCGGTGCAAAGCAACAAAAATTGCTCTAAATATGTATGATTGATTGGTGTGGGAGAAATAAGCTTTATACGATCTTGTGATGTGGAAGTAATAAAAGCGACGGACTGCATAATAAAGGTTCATATCACAAGGGGCGATATAAAGTGACGTTCTTTCGCATTGAGATTTTGTGCACCCAACCATAAAAGCGCATGGCAACCTCTGCTTCCTTCTGTGAAGGCCCTATCTTTTATTATTATCTTCTACCTTATGCAAGAGTCACAGTGATCTTCACCTTTCCTTTTTCATTTTATCCTTTGGCAAGCCCAGCATGTTGGAAAGAACCTGATATATATATCTAATTGGATGTAGGGGAGCATGAGTTATTATTCTTGACATTACCCTCAAGGTAAAAGGTTGTGGGGCAAAACTATAATCCCCTATCTTTCTCTATGTCCGATTAAAACTTCGTAACCACAAGTATTGCGTGAGTGTTAGCAATTATGAAGGACTAGATGATAGTTGAGTATGTGGACTTGATTTTTTTAGCTCTGACATAGACTCTTTCTGATGTTATGATAAATTGCAATTGTTTCAATGAATGAGGTTATAGTTTGTCGGTTCTCAATAAGGTTTCTGATTCATACTTTTGCATTGTGAATAGATCATCACTTAAACATAAGTAATCATATGACAAAATCTATATATATTGTTATTATGAGAATAATCATGATGCCTTCATGTCCGTATTTTATTTTTTATCGACACCTCTACCTCTAAACATGGGGACATATTTATCATTATCGGCTTTCGCTTGAGGACAAGCGAGGTCTAAGCTTGGGGGAGTTGATACGTCCATTTTGCATCATGCTTTTATATTGATATTTATTGCATTATGGGCTGTTATTTCACATTATGTCACAATACTTATGGCAATTCTCTCTTATTTTACAAGGTTTACATAAGGAGGGAGAATGCCGATAGCTGGAATTCTGGGCTGGAAAAGGAGAAAATATTAGAGACCTATTCTACGCAACTCCAAAAGTCCTGAAACTCCACGGAATGTCTTACAATAAATAATGAAAAATACCTGCCAAAGATGAAGGCCAGGGGGCCCACACCCTGTCCACGAGGGTGGGGGCGCCCCCCTAGGGCGTGCCCCCCACCTCGTGGGCCCCCTGGTGGCTCTCCGATGCCCATCTTCTGCTATATGAAGTCTTTCGTCAAGAAAAAAACCAGAAGCAACCTTTCGGGACGAGACTCCACCGCCACGAGGCGGAACCTTGGCGGAACCAATCTAGGGCTCCGACAGAGCTGTTCTGCCTGGGACACTTCCCTCCGGGAGGGGGAAATCATCGCCATCGTCATCACCAACGCTCCTCTCATCGGGAGAGGGCAATCTCCATCAACATCTTCACCAGCACCATCTCCTCTCAAAACCCTAGTTCATCTCTTGTATCCAATTCTTGTCTCCAAGTCCGGGATTGGTACTAGTAGGTTGCTAGTAGTGTTGATTACTCCTTGTAGTTGATGCTAGTTGGTTTATTTGGTGGAAGATCATATGTTCAGATCCTTTATGCATATTATTACCCCTCTGATTATGAACATGAATATGCTTTGTGAGTAGTTACGTTTGTTCCTGAGGACAAGGGAGAAGTCTTGCTATTAGTAGTCATGCGAATTTGGTATTCGTTCGATATTTTGATGAGATGTATGTTGTCTAGCCTCTAGTGGTGTTATGTGAACGTAGACTACATAACACTTCACCATTATTTGGGCCTAGAGGAAGGCATTGGGAAGTAATAAGTAGATGATGGGTTGCTAGAGTGACAGAAGCTTAAACCCTAGTTTATGCATTGCTTCGTAAGGGGCTGATTTGGATCCGTATGTTTCATGCTATGGTTAGGTTTACCTTAATACCTTTGTTGTAGTTGCGGATGCTTGAAATAGAGGTTAATCATAAGTGGGATGCTTGTTCAAGTAAAAACAGCACCCAAGCACCGGTCCACCCACATATCAAATTATCAAAGTACCGAACGCGGATCATATGAACGTGATGAAAACTAGCTTGATGATATTCCCATGTGTCCTCGGGAGCACTTTTCCTTATATAAGAGTTTGTCCAGGCTTGTCCTTTGCTACAAAAAGTATTGGGCCACCTTGCTACACTTCATTTACTTTTGTTACTTGTTACCAGTTACAAATTACCTTATCACAAAACTATCTGTTACCACTTATTTCAGTACTTGCAGAGAATACCTTGCTGAAAACCGCTTGTCATTTCCTTCTGCTCCTCATTGGGTTCGACACTCTTACTTATCGAAAGGACTATGATAGATCCCCTATACTTGTGGGTCATCACTCTTCAACCTTTCGGGTGAAATTGTTGTAGACACGATAAGTGTGAGATTTTGAGCCATAACCAAGTAGGAAACCTTCATGAGATTTAGGAGCAAACTTAGAATGATGATGCTTATCAAGAATGTAGCACTTTGAGCCAAATACTCGAAAGTATCCAACTTGGGGTTTGTTACCGGTGAGGAGCTCGTATGCCATTTTGCCGAGTAGCTTGTGAAGATACAAGTGATTTGTTGCATGACAAGCTGTCTCAACCGCTTCCGCCCAAAAGTGCTTTGACGCCTTGTACTCATCAAGCATCGTTCTCTCCATCTCAATAAGAGTCCGGTTCTTCCTCTCAACGACTCCATTTTGTTGAGGTGTGTACGTAACCGAGAACTCATGTGAAATCCCTTCTTCGTCAAGAAAGGTATCCACATTTGCGTTCTTGAACTCCGTTCCATTGTCGCTTCGAACCTTCTTGATCTTCACATCAAATTGATTTTGGGCCTTCCTAGCGAAGTTTTCGAAGATCTTTTGGACCTGGGATTTGTCATCAAGAAAGAACACCCACGTAAATCTTGAAAAATCATCAACTATGACTAGTCCAAATGAGTTACCACCGAGACTCTCGTAGGCATTTGGACCAAAGAGATCCATGTGAAGTAGCTCGAGTTGTATTCTCGTGGTCATGATGTTCTTTGCGTGATGACTTCCTCCAACTTGTTTTCCTGCCTGACAAGCACTACAAAGTCTATCCTTGTCAAATATGACATCTTTTATTCCAAGGATATGATCACTTTGAATAAGCTTATCAAGATTTCGCATGCCAACATGACCGAGCCTTCTATGCCACAGCCAACCCTTAGAAGATTAAGCAATTAAGCAAGTTCTAGGTTGGGCCTTTTTAGTGAAATCAACAATTTAAAGATCACCTCTACGTATACCGGTAAAGACCATTTTACGATTGTCTCTACGAAACACTTGGCAATCTACTTCAGTGAATAGGACATTGAAACCGAAATCAGCAAGTCTAGAAACTGAAAGTAAATTGTACCCAAGAGATTCAACGAGCATGACATTTTGTATGGAGCTATCATGTGAGATGGCCACCTTACCGAGGCCAACCACCTTACCCTTTGAGTTTTCACCAAAAGTGACATACTTTCGAGGACCATCATTTTTGGCAAGCTCACGGAACATGTCTTTATCTCCGGTCATATGATCAGTACATCCACTATCGAGGACCCATTCCTTTCCTCTGGCCATGTAGCCGTGAAGGTTTGCCATAAGACCAAAGTGTCTCATTGCATCATCAAGATCATAGTCACTATCATCATCCTCATCATAGTATCCATGTTCAACATCATCTTGTGATTGATCAATTCCTAGAGAGGGTAATTCATTAGACAAATGATCATTTATATGATTATCTTTATGGATTCTAATAGCTTTGGAAATGATATTGCTAATGATCCCAACATCTCCTATGGCACGCATGAGATTGGTAAGCTCAAATAAACAATCACCAAAGCTAGAGTCACTAGAATTCATCTTACTCAAGGCAATAGACTTATGGAGAATTCCATCTAGATTTTTCAAGGAATAATCTGGAAATCGTTCCTCAAGAAATCTCCATATAGTGTAGGCACAATCAAGAGTAGGCAAACTAGCAATCACATTTTTGGGCAATCCTCTTATGATAAGATTGATGGTTCTAAGATTGTGAATCATGTCAAGATCCTCTTCGGGTGTAGGATGCAAGGAATCAACATGAGGTGCACAAGGGCTAGCAACATACTTGTTCAAATGATATTCATTGAAAATCTCAAGCATTTCATTTTTCCACTCATGAAAATACTCTCCATCAAGAATAGGCACTCTATGTCTAAGACTCCCCAAAGTAGACACATCCATCTTCCTCCAATGGTGTTTAAACCAAGGCAGTGGAAATCAAAGCTCTGATACCAATTGAAAGGATCGAGAAGAGGTGTCTGGAGGGGGGGTGATTAGACACTAAGTACAAAAAGTTGCAGTTTTTAATTTCTTTGAGTTGAAGTGGAGATTTAACACAAGTTTAACAAACTCAATACATATCAAGCAAGCATGCAAAGAGTATATGAGCAGCGGAAAGTAAAGCATGCAAATTGCAAGAATGTAAAGGGAAGGGTTTCAGGAGTTGTGATTATGACTAGTGACCAACTTGTTATCTGCTATCTCATTGACGAACATTGTTTGATGGTGATGACAAGTGGTAATGAATATGCTATTCAAACAGACTAGTTCATGATGAGTTGTTATTGTATAAAAGATATATCTGTTTAAACATGTACAACACCAAAATGCTAAAAAAACATAAATGTTAGCAGTGGCGCGGGCCTGAAAACGCACTACTAGTACTTGAACCTACCAGTAGTGCTGGACTAAAAACGCGCTACTGCTACAAAATAGCTGTAGCGTCGTAGCAGTAGCGCTGGTGCCCATGCTACTGGTAGCTCAAAAACCAGCGCTACTGGTAAGCTTTTCCCAAGTAGTGATGGTGTGTTGATGATGAACTCCTTACTCTTGTGCTTCAAATGATAGTCTCCCCAACACTCAACTCTCTCTCACAGGATTTGGATTTGGTGGAAAGAAGATTTGAGTGGAAAGCAACTTGGGGAAGGCTAGAGATCAAGATTCATATGGTAGGAATGGAATATCTTGGTCTCAACACAAGTGTAGATGGTTCTCTCTCAGAAAATGTAGGTTGGAAGTGTAGGTTCGTTCTGATGGCTCTCTCCACGAATGAAGAGGAGGTGGAGGGGTATTTATAGCCTCCACACAAAATCTAACCGTTACACACAACTTGCCAAACTCGGTGGGACCGAATTGGTAAACTCGGTCGGACCGAATTGGTAAACTCGGTCGGACCGATTCAGCAAATCTAGTGACCGTTAGGATTTTCGATGGGACCGACATGCAACTCGGTAGGACCGATATGGTTAGGGTTAGGGCATAACGTAATCCCGGTGAGACCGATTACACAAACTCGGTGAGACCGATTTTGGTAATAAGCTAACCAGAGAGTTGGTCAGGTAAAGTCGGTGCGACCGATTTGCTCATCTCGGTGAGACCGAAATGTTACAAAAGGGAACAGAGAGTTTACATTGCAATCTCGGTAGGACCGATTATGAAAACTCGGTGAGACCGATTTTGGTAATGTATCCATACAGAGAGATTGCAATCCCATCTCGGTGAGACCGAGATCCCTATTAGTGAGACCGAGACCCTATCGGTGAGACCGATTTGCCTAGGGTTTGTGGCAGTGGCTATGACATCTGAACTCGGTGGCGCCGGATAGAAAGAATCGGTGGGGCCGAGTTGAACTTCTGGTTAGGTCATATGTGGATGTGAGAAAGTAGTTGAGGGCTTTGGAGCATATCACTAAGCACTTTGAGCAAGCAAGCCATTAAGCAACACCTCATCCCTTCTTAATAGTATTGGCTTTTTCTATGGACTCAATGTGATCTTGGATCACTAAATAGAAAATGTAGAGTCCTGAGCTTTGAGCTCGAGCCAATCCTTTATCCTTAGCATCTTGAAGGGGTTCCACATCCTCTAGTCCATGCCACTTCATTGTTGAACTTATCTTAAACATACTTGGTAAAGGTGTTAGTCCAACAAGAGATATGTTGACATTAATTACCAAAACCACCTAGGGAGCACTTGTGCTTTCACATAGCCACTGCCACAAACCCTAATCAATTCGGTTTCACCGATAGGGATCTCGGTATCACCGAGATGGGATTGCAAACTCTCTGTTGCCTGTTGCAGTAATCTCATTCTCACTGAGATGAGCGATCGGTCCCACCGAGATTGCAATGCAAACTCTCTGTCACCCTTTCGTAACATTTCGGTCCAACCAAGATGAGTGAATCAGTCCCACCGAGTTTGCCTGACCAACTCTCTGGTTAGTCTATTACCAAAATCGGTCTCACCGAGTTTGTGTAATCGGTCTCACCGAGATTACGTTATGCCCTAACTCTAATGACAGCAGTCCCACCGAGTTGACATGTCGGTCCCATCGAAAACCCTAACGGTCACATTATGAACCAAATCGGTCTGACCGAGTTCTCTGAATCGGTCCCACCGAGTTTGGTAAATTGTGTGTAACAGTTAGATTTTGTGTGGAGGCTATATATACCCCTCCACCCACTCTTCATTCGTGAAGAGATCCATCAGAACATGCCTACACTTTTAACATACATTTTCTGAGAGAGAACCACCTACACTTGTGTTGAGGTCAAGATATTCCATTCCAACCACATAAATCTTGATCTCTAGCCTTCCCCAAGTTGCTTTCCACTCAAATCATCTTTCCACCAAATCCTATCCTATGAAATAGAGTTGAGTGTTGGGGAGACTATCATTTGAAGCACAAGAGTAAGGAGTTCATCATTAACACACCATCTATTACCTCTTGGAGAGTGGTGTCTCCTAGATTGGTTAGGTGTCACTTCGGAGCCTCCGTCAAGATTGTGGAATTTAACCAAGGAGTTTGTAATGGCAAGGAGATCGCCTACTTCGTGAAGATCTACCTGAGTGAGGCAAGTCCTTCGTGGGCGACGACCATGGTAGGATAGATAAGGTTGCTTCTACGTGGACCCTTCGTGGGTGGAGCCCTCCGTGGACTCGCGCAACCGTTACTCTTCGTGGGTTGAAGTCTCCATCAACGTGGATGTACGATAGCACCACCTATCGGAACCACGGATAAAAAATCTCCGTGTCTTCAAATTGCGTTTGCACACTCCAATCCCATCCCTTTACATTCTTGCAATTTGCATGCTTTATTTTCCGTTTCTCATATACTCTTATCATGCTTGCTTGATATGTATTGTGAATGTGTGAACTTGTGCTAAAACTCCACTTCAACTTAAAGAAATTAAAAACTGCAACTTTTATTGCTAGGAGTCTATTCACCCCCCTCTAGACACTTCTTCTCGATCCTTTCATTGTTCATCTGTTTTCAAATACTTGTTCCATTTCTTTCAAATACTTACATGCCAACAAATACTTGTTCAACAGTTTTCAAATACTTGTTCAACATTTTTATATACATAATTAAAAATATTCAAAAAAAGTGAAGCAGCTTTTTTGTAATATATATATTTTATATATTCTAAAGTATAAAAAAATACAAAAAATGTAAAAAAGAAAACATAAAAAATAGGCGGTGGCAGGTCGCGCTTGTGGGCTGGCCCAGCTCGCTCGCCCTTCAACGAGAGTTTGCCCTCGGCACACTGGTCTCCACGGAGAATGCACGCCGCGCTAACCACTCCACCCAGGTTCCTTTCATGCTAAGTGCAAGGGGCGCGTCGTACTTGAGCCTACTCTAGACTTTTTTGTAGGATTTTTTTTCATTTCCTTTTGTTTATTTTGTTTCTTTTTCAGTTTTTAATTATTTGGCTTTTCTTTGTTTCCTTTTGTTTTTCATTCTACATTCTTATATACATGATCATTATTTTTTCAAATACTTGTTCAAAATTTTTGAAATAATTTTGTAGTTTTCTTTTTTCTTCTCCATTTTTATTTTCCATCTACTTTTTTATGTTTATTCCTGTTTTCAGTCTACATTTTTGTATATGTAAAACATATTTTTTTATTAATTGATCAATATTTTTTGTATACATGTTCAACGTAGTTTGAACGGTTACTCAACATTTTTAAATAATTTTTCAGCATTTTAGTACTTATTCAACATTTTTAATACTTGTTCAATATTTTCTAATACTTATTCAACACTTTTTAAATACTTGACCAACATTTTAAATACTTATTCAACAATTTTTAATCACTTGTCCAACACTTATTCGACATTTTTCAAGTACTTGTTCAATATTTTTCAAATATGTCTGAAAGTGTATTTTAATATATATATATATATATATATAGATATAGATATAGATATATATATATATATAATTTTAAAGTATAAATAAAAGTAAAAAAGAAATAAAAACACGTGAAAGAAAATCAGAAAACGGGCTGGCATTTCCCGTGCGTGTGGGCTGGCCCAAAGTGGCGGTTACCATCAGCGAGGGTTCGCTACTGTCTCGCTTAATGCGAGACATAGGGCACCCCGTTGTTGCAGGAGACACATAGCTGTACCCGGCGATGTAGGGACTGCATACCTATTGGCGCCCAACAGAATGCAGCACGGCCTTGGTTGCTGTAAAATAATATAGCGGTCTCCCCAACTGTGAGGCTTGGCCCAGAATTCAGCCTCGTCCGCCCCTGGAAGGGAAAATTTTAGGTGCTCCCAACCTTGGGGTGCTCCCCGTGCTTCAACATCAAAACATGAATTTTAAATGTTTAAAAAATTTCAGAAAAAATGTGAATGCTCACAAGGAATGTGACTACTACACCCAAATCTTAGGTCCAAAACTCGAAATGCACATTGAGAAGCAAAAAAAACAAATTCGGATATGAATAGTTTCAAATGTTGTTTTTGTCTGTTTGACACTATTCATGCTAAATTTCACATTTTCGTTTCTCAATTTCCAGTTAGAGTTTATATCTGAAATTTGTAGGACTTGTAGTTACATTTCTTGTGAACATTCGCAAATTTTTTTAGAGTTTTTGGAAACATTCAAAATTGATTTTTTTTAAGTTGGAGTATGGCGATCACTCTAAGGATGGAAGCACCTGATATTTCACGGCCCCTATAATCCAAAAAAAAATTTCAGACAAGGAAATGGTACCTCCTATATAGCGCGTTCAGCGCCCCTTGTGCTCGTGACCTGGGTCTGCCCAACAAGGGACACGTGTCTGCTTTGTGCACTTGAATGAAAAAACAATGTTTGGTTCATTCGCTCTTGAGTCGGTATGAGACCTGCTTCGTTCGCTCTCGGGTCGGTACTTGACCTGCTTTGTTCGCTCTCAAGTAGGTATGTCACCCTCTAATCGTTGACTTTTCTAAAAACCAATGAATCTCGACAAATCATAAAATATTAAAAAAAAATCATGATTTTTGAAGAAAAAGTTCACATATTTTAAAATATCATCGATTTGGAAAAAAATTCTTATATATTTTTTAAAAGGTTCATCGATTTATTTATTCTTGCATATTTGAAAAAAGTTCATTAATTTTTCAAAAACGTTCATTGAATTTTAAAAAATGGTTCATCAAATTTAAAACATTCATTGAACTGAAAAAAGTTCACAAAACTGAAAAAAGATCATCAATTTCAAAAATTTCATCAATGTGAAAAACTTCATTGAATTTTAAAAAGTTCGCCTAGTTTGAAAAGGAAAAATAAAGATGGAAAGAACAAATGAAATCGTTGAAAACTGAAGTGGAACGTGGGAAAAAAACGAACAGAAAAGAAAATGGGCCGGCCCTTTACTAGACCTAGTGTGTGTGTGTGAAGGCGCTGTATAGGAAATGCAGAAACGTCCCCCGCACGCCCGCTCGATCTACCAGTGCGTTCCGTGGAACCATGCCGGGCTGGTACACGAAGATTGCCATCGGTCTCGATCTGTCCGCACTGACTCCAGGACAGCCATCCTATGTGTGCGCGCACGTCCAGATAGAGTGCGGCCAAACCGTAAAGCTGGGCGGACGATCCTGCTGACTGCTGAGACACCGCTAGTGGCCAAGCTCTAGGATACGCCTAGCCAAGCCCATCCTCCAAGGTACGACCGGGCGAGCGCCTACGCAGGACGCTACGTGACGTGTAGCTGGGAGTGAGCAAACCGTAGAGCTCATGCCCGTGTATTTTAATTTGCGAGCTGCTCCCTCCGTCTCACGATATAAAAACATTCCACGTTTTGCAAGGTTATACTACTAGCTTGTACTAGTACACTAGCTATAGCAATTCTCGCGCAAAAGGTTGGAGGCAGGCATCGTGCCTACGCATTTGCACGGGGCAAAGCTGTGATCGAGAGAACGCAGCGCCTCGGCCGGTTCCAATTTTTGGAGGCCTGTAGGCTGTGACAACTGACAACCACATGGCTGCTTTGCCTTTGGCTGTGCCTCGTAGTAGGACATGCATGGCATGCCATACCACCATGCCTCTACGAGACGAGAGGGATAGGTTGCTTAACAATTTTTATTGTTTTGAAGATAAAAGGAGGCGCAGTGCCGCCCTTATATTTCAAAACAGGCTGTAGCATGAGGAACAAAGTAACAGTTACATAAATCTTGTGGGATGCACCTTGGTGCAAATCCACAAGAGCTGACAGAAAGAAAGCGGAGGGAGGTGAGGAGGCAAGCAGAAACTACATCAGGAAAAGAACTATCTACCTATTAGATTGCCCCAAAACCGTGTCCCGCTGCTTTGTAGCTCTGCAGCACCAAAGGCGGATCAGATCCGATGCATAGAAACTGATGTAGGAATCTGTCCATGAACATGAGTTGAAAATTCTGTCATTTCGTGTATGCCAGAGAGTGATGGCACAAGCGGCAAAAGCCACGTTCCATTTGCGTTTGAACCTTAGTTGAGAGGCAGCTTGTTGAACAAAAGACATGATGTCGGGCGATCGGCGTGCCAAAGGGGCCAGGAGCAGCCGATGCCAGAGGGCAGATGCCGCTCGACAACGCAGCAAAATGTGATGAACTGATTCCACAACGGGACAAAGATCAGAGTCCGCGTACGGAGCAATAGCCACCCAATGTTTCTTGACCATATTGTTTCTGGTGTTGAGACGGTCCCAAAACGCCAGCCAGGGAAAGATTTTGTGCTTCAAAGGGATCAATGCATCCCATACCCAACTATGGAAAGCACAGCTGACTCCTCGAAAAGTCAGCAGCTGGTAGAAATAGCCTGTGCTGATTTGCTGAGCGAACACGCAGAGGGTACACACATCCTTGCGTGAACCATTAGGAACTGTATCTGCGATGAGCTGGTGCAGCAAGAGAAGCTCACGCTCGGCAGATTCGGAGAGGTTTGGGTGGAGCCGCACTGATCAAGAGCCATCCGAGAACTGCGACTGAACCGAACAACAGCGGTTCCTGGCAAAGGAGTATAGGACTGGTAGCAGCAGGCAGAGTCTGCCATCTTCAAGCCATTGATTGTGCGAGAAAGATATGAGATTTCCGGAGCCCGACGTACACCGTGAAGAGTTGATAACCAGAGGGATATGATCCTTGAAGCCTCTCCACAAGGTTGTATCTCTGCTGCTGGCACCAAAGGGTATGTACTTCTTGCAATATTGTGAAACAAACCACTGATAGCAAGGAATATCAGAAGACTGCAGAATCTTGGAGACAAACTTGCATAACATCGCCTGGTTATGAGCTTGCAGGTTCCTCACACCCAGGCCACCGCTCTCCCGTGTGATAGCCTGGCTTATTAGGGATGATAGACTACTCATATCAATAAGGAATTCCTTCTTTTCCGGGAGCCCATTCGGACAGAACTCCAAAGTTAAGCGTGCTCAGCTTGGAGTAGTGTCAGGATGGGTGACCGACCGGGAAGTTGCTCCCGGGTGCGCATGAGTGAGGACAAAGTGCGCAGAAAAGACTAGTATTGATCTGTGGGGCAAGTCTAGATCCCGCCAGGAGTAACGACCACCGGCGAGTGTGTCCGGGGCGTTACAAGTTGGTATCAGAGCCGACCCTCGCGGTTACACGGATGGTTGCGGACAGGTGCGTGGTCATGTTGTTCATGACGTTTGTGACCCGTCGTGGCACCCGGCATGGCACATGTACCGGACTGGAAGCACAGACGTTTGTGCCAAGAGGGAACGTTCCTGTGGCCCGACGAGGACGTCGGTTCCTCTGAGTGGGGGTGTATGTGATAGCCTAGCTTATTAGGGATGATAGACTACTCATATCAATAAGGAATTCCTTCTTTTCCGGGAGCCCATTCGGACAGAACTCCAAAGTTAAGCGTGCTCAGCTTGGAGTAGTGTCAGGATGGGTGACCGACCGGGAAGTTGCTCCCGGGTGCGCATGAGTGAGGATAAAGTGCGCAGAAAAGACTAGTATTGATCTGTGGGGCCAGTCTAGATCCCGCCAGGAGTAACGACCACCGGCGGGTGTGTCCGGGGCGTTACATCCCGGTGGAGAGTGACCTTGTCCCAAGCCACAAGACACTGGCCCCTTTAACTTTGCTCTTGCCTTGCTAGAGAAAAGGACGCAGAAGGCTGTCAAGCAAACTGATGGACTCCTTAGGCTATGGAAAGCAGGACATGAAGTAACTAGGTATGCCAGCCAGCATAGAGTTGACGAGCGTGAGCCTTCCTCCCAGGGTTAAGAGAGTAGCCAACCATCCCGAGAGTCTGCGGTCCACTTTGTATGACTAGCATTAACATCCCGTGCGTGATCTTATTCAGAGATAGGGCAGCCCGAGGTATGTGCACGGAACAGAGGATAGAGGGCAGCCAAGTAGTTGAGCAATCTCAGAAGCCACCGTTGCGTCCACAGAAACTGGTACAAACGTACTCTTGAGAAAGTTTATAGTCAGACCTGAGAAAGCCGAGAAGGAGGTGACAATGTTCTTGATCACCGTGGCCTGTTCAAAGTCCCCCTTGAAGATGATCAGGGTATCGTCTGCATACTGTAGAACAGGAAAGAAACAGCCTGATCCGAGGGGGTGCTGCAGAGACCCCTCATGAAAATGCATTCAACAAAGCCTCTGTAGCACGCCCGCTACCAAAATGAAGAGATACGGGGACAAGGAGTCACCCTGCCGGAAGCCTCGCTTGGCTAGGATGGGGGGCCCCAACTCACAGTTGATCATGACTCTCGAGTGGCCAGAAGAAAGAAGGTTAGAAACCCACTGTCCCCACAACCAAGGACAACCTCTTTGAAAGTGCGTTAAGTCGACTAGAGGGGGGTGAATAGGCGATTTTTATGAATTCTTCACTGAGGAATTTCAGGGTG
This sequence comes from Aegilops umbellulata, assembly GCA_032464435.1. NCBI lineage: Eukaryota > Viridiplantae > Streptophyta > Magnoliopsida > Poales > Poaceae > Aegilops > Aegilops umbellulata. The sequence goes on along the minus strand of CP136054.1, from coordinate 405,482,824 downwards.
ATGAAATTTCTAAGCGAAGAACTACTTGCAGCGGAATAAGTACTCAGATGCATACATAGCAGAACATGAGCATGGTCATCATGATGAAATGAAGAAAAGAACGGAGTACAGGAAGCGTAAGCACATGATAAAACATGATGAAGACAAACAGACTGAAAAAATTGAACTGAGGAAATTGAGAAAGTCTTCAGTCAAAGTCTTCAAACAGATATGAACAAGCACACAACACAGTAATGAGGAAATGAAAGGGTTCAGGAAATAGAACCAGTAGGCTTGGTGAAGACAATGATTTGGTAGACCAGTTCCAACTGCTATGACAGTTGTACGTCTGGTTGGAGTGGCTAGGTATTTAATCCTGAGGACACACAGTCCTCACCGTATTCTCCTTGAGCTAAGGTCACACAGACTTCGCCCAATCACTCGTGGTAAGTCTTCAGGTGGCTTCCAAACCTTCACAAACTCAGTCACTCGGCGTTCCATAATTTCCTCTTGGATGCTCTAGACCATGATGT